>OU015496.1:141887970-143330470 GCA_907164885.2 Dolomedes plantarius
GAATTTTTCAAAAGGCAATTTAAAATCTATATCTTTAAAAATTCATAAGATATATTACTTTGCCCTTTTGCCGAAAAAAAAGAGGTCTGATAGAGATTGCTAGTTCTGATCCTGTACAACTCACATAATCTCAAAAGCACTTGTGATATGTCCTCAGACAAACATTATCCGCGGACTACATGGGTATATCTTTTATCCCAAAATAATTTATCATTTTTATGTTCTACTTTATATTTTAAGAAGCTCTATTTTCTGATTTTATTGTTCCTTGGCATTTTCTTATAAGTTCATACTAAGTAGTCTAGGGTTAAAAAATTGAAATTTTTTTGGGTCACTATATATTCAGTTTTAAAAACCAAAAAATCTGCAATTAATTTTGAATATTTTTTATTTTTTTTTTGAGAAGACAATTTTTAATATTTTAATAAGTAATTCCTTTTGAAATTAAAATAATGTAAAATTAAATCGGACAATATTAATGAAATAATATTCGCTTTCATTTGAAAATCATAATAAGGGATACTAGAAGGAAACTGAATGAAATTTAATACAATAAAATAAGAAGATAATATTTAATAAATTTTATAAAATAAAAAAAATTTAGAGAAATTTGCTTAAATGCCATGCAAATAAAATGCTGTTGGTAAAACTCTCATTGCTTAAAATTGCCGTTTAACTTCTGCGAGTTTAACAGAAGGCTTTCTGTATAAAAGTATCTTTTTATCTTATTATTTTAAACGATGTATTTTGTCTCATAACAAAAAGAAGCAATTTATTTTACAGTTTTGGAAGAACAAATTGAAACTTTAAACAGATAGTACTGAAACTAGTGTTTAAATTATTTGTAAGTAATGTTTATTTAACTATATATACACATGCTAAAGTATTCCTTCAATAAATTTTGCTTGATGAATTTGATAAAAGTACATTAACAAACAATTATTGGCCCCGTTGCTCAGAATCGAGCAAATTTCATTTCATTTTCGGAATAACAAATGTCGTACTAATAACGCAACTCAATTGAAGAAAAAGAAGCGATTTATTTTACAGTTTTGGAAGAACAAGTTGAAACTTTAAACAGATAGTACTGAAACTAGTGTTTAAATTATTTGTAAGTAATGTTTATTTAACTATATATACACATGCTAAAGTATTCCTTCAATAAATTCTGCTTGATGAATTTGATAAAAGTACATTAACAAACTATTATTGGCCCCGTTGCTCAGAATCGAGCAAATTTCATTTCATTTTAGGAGTAACAAATGTCGTACTAACTAACGCAGCTCAATGCTTATTGTACGTTAGCATTTCAGTCTTTGCATCTAATTTATCAACTTTAACTTATTGTGACGGGCCCTCAAATTAAACTTCTAGGCGGGCCTCGTAGTAATCAGAATTTTGTTAACTTCTATCATACAATTTTTTAAAATTCTATCGTGCATCGCTACGGAGTACATTTTAGGATAATTACAATGAAAAAATAATGAAATAGCTTTTTAGTGGATTTCTTTATAAACAGTTTTTTCATCCTTCATTGGGCGGAACTAATATTACCAAACTTGTCCGTGAACTTACGCGTGAGCAAGCTACATAACTTCGAAAAGACTACGGTGACCACGGCACTCGCCTATACGCCCTGTCAAACTGAAGACCGGTGCTGCGCAGCAAGTCCTGTATACGCAGTCGAAGATTAATTTCCCAAGTTCGGAGCAGTTTTTTTATAAGCCTGGGCACCGGTGGGAAGGTACAGATCCGCCGATAATTGGGCAACCCTATACATCGAGCAATCTACGTAAAACGGACCGTGGAAGAAACCATTTTCTCTTACATCTACGCCAGCGTATTTTAAATTTTGGCCTTGAGACTTATTTATCGCCATGGCGAAGCATACTTTGAGGGGAAAAAGCAGTTATATATATGGGTTTAATTTAATATCCATAAAACATACTATTTTGAATTATATCCTTAAAAAACTTTCATCTCAATTAGTCAAGTGGTTACATTTTATCTTTTTTCCGTATTTCAATATTTTTTGTCAATTTAATTTTTTTAATAGACTCCACTTCCACAGATGCGGTTTCTTCTGGTTGCTGAACATAAAAAAATATTTTGTTTAATTTTAATGAAGCAACTTGACGGCAAAACTGTGATGGCCCCTTGTTAGAGATCCCGTCGGCGGGGTAAATAACTTTTTTCAGATTGACTTCTTTTATAGAAAATTATTACTGTTAAAGTGTATAGTAAAAGCCCGTCAAAATTCACGGTTAATCTTTTTGAAAAGGACAAATTTATGTCAATTAACAAAAGTAAACTTCAAATGATTGAAATAATTTTACAAATTTGTTCATAGACTTGCATTTTGATACCTCAACCTTTTTATATTCAGCATTTCTTTCAAAATACCTCTCTAAGTAAAAAAAAAAACCGTCATAGAACTTATGTATGGATGAAGTATTTTCTTACTATAAAACTGATCATAGAACACCATGAGCACTTCAAATGTGACACTGAAATGAGGATTTTATATAGATAAGGGGAATTGCAATTAAAAATCTATGCGTGTTTTTAAAATTTAAAAGTTCTTTGTGAGAACATTAAAAGTAAATGAAAACAAGAAGCGCGTGCATGCTTTTCCCGTACACTTTACATGGTAACTTTGTTGATCCGCCACACCCGAGCATTTGCGAAATCGAAAATTTTTCTTTCAATGGCGCATCTACACAATAAGATCTATATTCTGATACCTCAATCATATTTTTACGTTCAGTAATTCTCCACAAAATAAATCTCCATGCTATTAAAAAAAAAAACTTTTAGAAATAATTTATAGGTTATCCTTTAATTATGAGACAAATTAGAAGCTTTCCCTTGGCAGCTTGGTAGAATTTTGTCATTTGCAATTCAGTTGTGTACATATAATTGAATAAATAAAATTAAACTCTAAAAAGGCATACCAAAGAAATATATCACTCATAAAATGTTCTTCAGTGGGAAAGAAAATATAATTTAGTCCAAAGAAATTATTTTTCCATGCAAAAAGAATAATATACACCTACGCTAATATTGCCCATAAAGAAGATTATTACTTAATACACTGAAAGATAATAAAAGCATACGATTTTAAAATTTAGTTAACATCGGGGAAAAAGCGAGCGCGTGCTGTCTAACTAAAGAAAAAATATTTATAATGTTTATACTTCGATTTTTAAAGAAACAATAAGATGTGAAATTCTAAATTAACAATTCGCACGAAGCGAAGATCTTAATCTTTAAAATGGTATCCCACTTATCGATTTTTGTTAAGTATGACAGGAGAAAAAAGGATAAAACAAAGAAAAATCACCTTTTAGGTATAATATATATAGATAGATATGTTATTGATATTTTTTAAAAAATTCTAAAATTTGCTATATATTACTTTTAATCCGTTAATTTAAAGATTTAAACAATAATCAAATTAGATTAAAAATGTTTCAAATTAGAAGAAATATTAAGCATTTTCATATAAATTAAATTTAAAAATGCTTGTAATGAATGTAGCCATTACATTGTTTAATTTATATTTAGCTGCTCAGACTGATGAAAATTACGTAAAAACATAAGTTTTCGAAGAGGATAGATTTCTTTTGGAAGACGAATTTCTAAAGTAATAGATATAATGGAATGTAACTTTAATTCTGTGATTGCTTTTTTATGTATTTTAAGATTCTTAATCTCTAATAGATTTAATATAAAACATTTACAGAAATCATTTTAAATATGTCCACTGATATTCAAAAAAATTTTTTGACTTTAATTATCTCATAGATTAATTTTTCTTACCAGTATTAGTGTTAAGAAATGGGCCCTTTATTTATTAGTAGAATTTATTATAACGGTTCACCATTTAAAATGTCATTAAAATGCAATTAATGTATTTTGCTTTCATGCAAAATATGCCATTTCCTTTTCCACGATCTATGGGTTCATTTGTCATTAATGTCAAAAGTACCCATAATTATGTATATATTAATGTAATTAAATTCGCAGAAAATATTTTTATTTCCAGTGACGAGTGTCCAAAGAAAAGATTTAGTCCTCATTTCTTAAAAAAATCGAGGGTATATATTGATATTCCCTACAGATCTGATATAAGAAGAACGTATGTTAATTTCTTTCCTGTGCTGAAGTATTGCTTTGACAAGTTCGTCTATTTGAAACTAATTTTAATTTAGTAAAAGATCTTGATGTTTATTAAAGATTGCCTTTCAAAGATAACAAAAAATATTATTTTTAAATGTAACAATTTTTATATAAAGTTTTCAAATTAAATAGATTTAAAATTATTTTACAAAATTCTATTAATGGATGTTGAACTTTAAATTTTTATTATACATTCAAACACTAAACATTTTTAATCGATATATATAAAATAGTTCCGCAATTGACTGACTGACTGACTGACAGATAACGCACAGACCAAACCTCTGGACCTAAAGTTCTGAAAAATTTTCGACGCGATTCTTCTTATATTGTAGGGGAGCACCAAGAAAGATTTTTGGAAAAATCTTCGTAAAATTTTTAAAATTAAATTTTTAAGCTGTTTTTGTAACTTTTTTTAAGTTTGCATTTAAAATAATAATCTGTGAAACTTTAAATTAATTTTGCTTTACGTACATAACTACAAAATAAATTGACAAAAAATATTAAAATACATTTAAAGATAAAATTTAACCACTAGACTAATTGAGATGGAAGTGTTTTAAGAATTTAATTCAAATTAGTATGTTTTATGGATATTAAACATACAAATTAATTGCATACATTAACCGTTGTATTTTAGTTGAATATTTTCATCTACATTATTTGTCTATAAAAATATACGTTATGATTTATATATATATATATATATATATATATATATATATATATATATATATATATATATATATATATATTTCACATTAATTGCATACATTGACCGGTGCATTTATAATAAATATATTTTTTTTCTTTTTTTCCTTTTTACATAAAATGCATAAAATACAATTAATACAAAAAATACAATTAAAAGTTTATAGAGGTGACTCCCACTGAGTAATGTTGGTTAGCGTCTTGATCTGCCACGTAGTGTGCTTGGGTTCAAATCCCGAATAAATGTTGATCGTTACCTTGTTGTCCCCTCAAAGAAAGCAATGGTTGCTATCCTGAATGGTGCTCCTATAATAAAGTTGCCAGAAAATCCAGTGGTGAATAACGAAAAGGCGATGTCTCACGACAAGTGCTTCCGTACTAGGAAATAAAAGTTCATAGAGGGGATTGATTTATTAAAAATATTTCTTCATAAGTGTGTACTATAAAAGAGTGCATATTTAATTCAATGAATACTTTCTCTGGTATTTCAAGCAAATGAACTGCTTTAAGTCTAAGTTTGTTAAATACGTTGCAAAAAAGATTTAAAATTTCCCCTCCGACAGTTATTATATTACATATTAATCGTCTTCTGGATTTATTAAAAACCATGATACAACTATCTGAACTAATTGTCATCAGAGCCATTTCCTTTTAGAAGACTTCTTTACTTAAAACATATTTTATTACGTGTATTATTTTAGTCAATAAGTAAGATTTTAAGTACTGCTGAGTTTAAATTAAACAGCTCGGATCGATTCCCAGCGTAGCGACACTAAAATACCTCCGTGTGTGTCGTGCCTTCACAGGGGGTTATGCTGATACGCCTATATGGTACCTCCATAATAAAATGGCCAGCAAACTGCGGTGGATTATAGGCGAATGTCTACACGACAAGGGCCTCTGCTATAAAAGAAAAAAAATGTTAGATTGAACAGCTTAAGTTAAATTGATCAAATTGTGCTTTAACATTAGCAAAACAACAAAACAATCAGTCGTGGAAAGGTAATATACTTAGGCTAAACAGTCATATTTTTTACAGTACCGATTCAATACTGCATAGAGAAAGTGTTATGGACGAAACTCTTTTCGACGGTCAAATCTTAAAGCGGCCACTTTCACTCGGAACCATGACTTGCCGCCATAGAAAACTTTCACACACACACACACACACACACACACACGCACGCACGCACACACACACACACACACACACACACACACACACACACACACACACACACACACACACACACACACACACACACACATATATATATATATATATATATATATATATATATATATATATGTATGAGTTTGTGTGTGTAAATAAAAATTTATACATTAACAAAATATAATAAATTTTACATGTTAAAAAGTCCGTGTTCCTTATTCGGTCTTATTGCATTATCTTCTCATGAGACGTATGATTTCCTATTCTATACCACATGGGAAGAAAGAAAACTAGTTCAGTAATGAGTCCTAATTAGCTAGAGACGTATTAATTCCATTCCCTACTGAGTCAGCACATCCTCTTAGATTGTTTTTCTACAATGGAAAAGACTTTCTCTTTTATCGAATTAACTATTTCACTGTAAAAATGTGCATTCACCCAGAAAGAATAATAGATACTAATTTGATGTAGCGGCTTTCAGAAGTGCCAGTTTAATAATAAATTCACCCTGTACACACACACACCCACACCCACATATATATATATATATATTTATATACAATTTGTGTGTGTGTTTGCGTGTATTCGTGTTTGCTCAAGTATATATAAATGTATATTTATGTTTATATTATATTTATATATATATATATATATATATATATATATATATATATATATATATATATATATATATATAATATAAATATCTGATATTGAAATTTAATACTTTAAATACAACTAATATTTTCTGTTTCATCCTTACTCTGTGAACACACGCGTTTGACTTGCAAAGCGCCACTAGCAGAGAATTTTGAAGTTATTAGATCTTCTTGAAATCGAAAATAATTGCCAAGAATTTTTGCAAATTTTACATTTCCCATAAATTTCCTACTTTCTACATTTCTTTCAACAGTGTTTTGTGAATATGATAAAGATCGAAAATAAAGTAAAAGCAAATAACTTATTTCGGACGACTTCTTTCAAATCAACCCGTCACTCTACCATTAGTTGGATTCTTATCTTTAATGTTGCTCTGCGTCTGGAGTTGGTAACAAATGTACGTATGTAACTGGGGGAATATTTATGAATATACAGGAATAAAAATTAATGATGGTTCATCTCCAATGCTTCTTTAGATGGCATTATCTGCATTCAAATTAGATATAAGTCTCTAGCTACTGATTACTTTTCTCATTAATGATGAATCATTGGGTTCAACGACAGGAGAAAGGCAGGTCATGTGCACACATGCAGAAACAATCGCACAGCACCCATAGAAAACGAAAATGGAAATTAGATACAATTTTTCTCAACAGTTGATTTGTCACCGAAGAATAGAGGAACTGTCATTTTACTAATTACCACAAATTAAGGACAAAAGTTCTCTGCCTAGAGGAATTTTATTCTTGAATGTTATCAATTAGGGTTGGAAAGTTGTCCATTTGGATTAGAGAATAATAATTCAGTGTTTCTCCTATCGAATAATTTCTTGGTTTTTTTCTAATAATAATAAAAATTATTCTTTAGTAGTATATAAATTAAATCAAGTGAAGGTAATTTAAATTTCACACTTTGGATAACCTAAGTTTGTTATTTATAAAGTTAAAATAAAGTTTTATTTTAAACAGAATCATTCCTTGACATACATAATACTATTGATATCTAATTCCGATTTCAAATGATAGCGAAAAATGTGAAATACATATATTTCCTTAACATTTACATAATTGTTGATAGAATAAATTCCAAAATTAAAATTCATTGTCCTATTTACTGATATCTTTTAGTGGATATTTCAATGCAATATTTAAACGGAGGAAATCACAAAGAGCATTTCTTTGTCAACAAAATAATAATTTATATACTATTAACAAATTTCAAGAGATTCATATTAGATTCTTTTTTATATTTTTAATTTTTTTTTCTAAATTTTTAAAGACCCAAACATAAATTCTTTAGAACTGTCTTAAAAAGTTATTTTCCGTATGAGAGAAATTGGGAAAAACTTTGTATGTAATATAAAGGACATAATTTGCATGTTTGATAATGATGTATATATATATATATATATATATATATATATATATATATATATATATATATATATATATATATATGCCATTCTGTCGGTCGCAAGTTCAGCTGTACTGAACCGGCTGTTGGGTGAACTGTCTGCATGGTATGGAACCCGCTCTGGCATAGTCATCTAGTCATAATGACTTGCCTCTTATCAACGTCATTCTAGTCATTACACGTGCCTTATCTAATTCACTTAACGCTACATCTAGGGGTACATAATACGAGATTACATTGTATAATATATTCCAAGCTCAAGAATATATTATAGTGTAATATAATGTAATAAACGGGATTATTAAGGATTTATCGAATCATTCTATTTATGGAAGTAGGAACATTATTCCAAGTCATAACAGTATAAATCCCATTAGAAAGACATGAAAATTATATATTTACTGTTTGATCATATTAGCTCTTATTAAAAGAAGAGTGCATTGAACATCCATATTTCTATTATACTTACACGTATAATTCTCTTTCTTCTTTATAATTTTTAAGAACCCATTTATTACTATAATGCATATTCAATACGCACAGCACGTACTACTCTCTGTCTCAAGACTGTTTGTAATTGATTACCCAATTCAAACGGAGATAGTTCCCATTCATATTTAACTGGGAATTACTACATTTCACAGCACGTACAAGTAATACAGCATCAATGAGAGTTATTTCGTGCTATGCATTAGGGAACTATCTATTCTGAAACAATTTCCTTGCAGAATTTTAATATGAAATAGCGCGATGGAATGTGATCAATGAAAGTCTAAAGAGAGCAGTACGTCTGGCAGACAAAATTCTCATAATGATATCCTCTTTGTAAAACCTCTTATGGCTACTTAATGATCTTTGAAATATATGTTGGACATTACCTACCGTAGTATAATGAAAGATAAGTGGGAAGATATTTTAGGAAACTAATTGCTTCACGCTACATCTTAGTATGTGAATGAAACTGGAATACATGATTATGACTACACTTTAAACCAGTGATCATCTTTTCTTCACGGTACACTTTTAATAATTTAAAAATTTGGAGGCACACTAACAATAAGAAAAATCAAAAAGAATTTTACTTGGATAAATGATTGATGTACCTATAATATATTTTCTAAAAAAGCATACGAAATAATTTTCCTTGAAATATAAAATGAAATTGCATAACACAATAAACAAAATGTTTATTTAACTACAAATTACATTTAATGGGAAATTTGAACTTGTTGTTTTTTGATAACTTCATTTATATTTGGACGTAATAATGATAATGCTACTATCATTTCGTGATCCAGATTGAAAAGTACAGAACTGTAATAGTCCAGAGTTACCGGTTACCAGTCCAGAACTGTAATAGTTATGCGCATTGGTTCAGCCAGTTCCAGCTAGGAAGGTAGAACTGATTTAACTACTTGTCTGACGTTGCTTATGTATGGGTATCCACAGTGTCGGCACACTAAAGTTCCGTGGTACAGTGGTTGAGAACCACTGCTTTAAACTTTGTTATATAAAAACTAGTGCTGTTATAAAATCTCACGTTTGGTTTCATTTTCTCTTAATGGTAATTACTCTTAGCTCGTTGATCTCTTATCTCTTATAAAATTATTGATCACATTTTCTCTTAATGGTAATTTCTCTCTTAATGGTGATTACTCTTAATGGTAATCTCTTAATGGTAATGGACATTTTCTCTTTCTGTAGCTTTTTATGTTACCTTCATCAGTTTCAAGTTATCTGTTTGCTGCTGTTACATGGGATTACAGTATTGAAAAAAATAGCTGAAGTGGAGACAATGGGCTATAATTGGAGCTCAGCGCTTCGAGTGTCAGTAATTGTGCTGGTAAGGTAATTGTTATGTTCGTGTTGACGGTCAAGTTTTCCAGTCACTGGAGTACGTGGTAGAGAGGATGAGAGAATAGTTTTAATTGCAAACTAATGCTGTGCTGTTCGTATTACGAATATTATTTACTTATATTGTGTCATTTAAGAAAATTGGCAATAGGACAGTTTTCAAATGTAGCTAAAGTATCCGACTACCTTCGGAGTGGTTTTTTTTTCAAAAACTATATTTAATTATCGATGGATTATAATACCCAAATAGGAGAGTTTGTAAAAAATAGACCATAAATATGCAACTTATTTACAAAATTGAGGAGTTTTGGGCGAAATTTAGCACCTTTTTACATAAATGGCTCTAGTTTCTAGAAAATAAATTTATTCATATTGCATTAATTTCTTTTTATCGTTTGTACGCAAGCCACCCATGAGTGTAATGAACTATAAGCTAATCGATATTTTAAAATCTAAAGAAATACAAGTGATTATAAGGGAACTGCATATAAAATGTAAGTAATAATTCCAGGAGATTTTTCTAAGCAGCTATAAATCAGCAAATAATATACCTAGATCCAAATCTGAAATTCATTGCATTCTTGGTGTTATACCTGAAAAATTTCATAGACATATCATGATTACATTTTGAGTTATTCCAATAGTCGTTTTTATTTTTGTTAAAAAAATAAGTTTTTTTCAGAAAATACAATTAAAGTGTTCACATGTATTGAAATTAACAGCTGCTTCTCCTATTTAAATCTCTCTAATTTCTAGTGATCATACGTAAAAAAAAATATAAGCAGATTTAAAAACAGAAATTAACATTTTTAAGAAACAGGAATAAAAAGAAATTCTGGAATTTTTTTCAAAATCGACGTTTTAAATGTAGTCGGATACCATAATTTTTGCAATTAAAGATATGTTTTATTTTCATTCTTAGAGTTATTTCTTCCATTATAAATATCCTCAACCATGTTTAATAATGGGTCACTCATCATGTGTTTTAAACTTAAAACTCGCATTCAACACTTCTTTTACAATATTCTCACGGCTTGCGGTAGCCTAGTGGTAACGCTTCGGCTTCCGGTTATGAGGGGTCTCGGATCGAATTACGACAAGCACCATTAAATACTTCCGTGTCTAGGCCGGATATCGGGACGTTAAATATTTAGACCGGAAAGTCCCACTAAGAGATCAAAGAACGTGGGAGAGGGTACTATCCCTCTAGATGTCACCCCTGGGTGTGCTCGGTTAAAATTGAGGTGGCACTTGGCTAAATCGACTCCGACCTTTGTGGTGCTGTGATGTCCGCGGACTTCCTACTTATCCCCCGGTATTATATGGGAAATATGGTACAGAGGGCAGCTTTTTGAAGGAAGCAGTTTTGCGTGTTGTTGGCCGAAAGACTGTGAATAACGATCTGTTTTTCCAGTTTGAAGTTTCTTTACAGCGGTGAATGAGTATTTTCCAGAGGAGGATCCAGTGCTCCCGCCCAACATTTAGGTGTAGATATCTTAATTTCGTCGAAGTCGGCGAATCGATTTATCTTAAGTCGGCGAAGTTTTGAATACCAAAGACGATTTGACGCGCGTACTATCAAGTCAATCGATCAAGAGGCGTGCAGCTGTCTACGAACAGTAAACTCGAGAATGCCAGGATGCTACCCAGGCAATCGACGAACAACGAGGAGCCCGGAGGAATAAATTGCACAGGGTTTTGGACATAGGAATTTTGTTCCGAGGTATGTGGTCGAAGGAGAACCGGCTTGGACTGGACTCTCGGCTGAGCTGGACATAGAGAGCAGTCGCCAGAGAGACGGGGTTCGGCGTTGACTGAGGTCGACTTGTCTCGAACCGGCTGGTCTTTGGGAGCCATAGAGCCGAGTACAAAGTGAGTGTAGATTTGGTTTGAAGCCATGAATGCACTAGAGGTGCAATAACGTTGATGGTTGTATATATCTTGTACATTCTTATATGTAAATAAAAGGTTCTAAACTCTATACTACGTTTCGACCCTGTTATTCTAAAGAGATTGTTTGACTCGGTTTAGCCGTAGTTCGGCATGCTATCTAATAGACTAGCCGCTGCGCAACCAGCATGGTCACTTTTAGTTCTATATTTTCTTTTGCAAAAAATGCAACTGAAAGTAACATATGTAAGGAATATTACCATTACCTGTCATCATAAATATACGTTGTTAAGGGGTATTCTCTATAAGGCCGATTCTAGAGCAGCGTGATCAAAAAATGTGAATTTCCATTACCTCAGAACAGAGTTAAAGATAAGACTGAAAAAACCCAACATTAACGATTTTAAAAATTGCATCCCTCTTTGTATGTACTTCTTTTTAAAATTATGATATCTACACTTTATCATTACAACAAATAAGAAATTTTTGGGGAAAAATTTAAAATATAATGTTGATTACATCATTCTCTGTATGTATTACTGTTCACAATTCAGATATCTACACTTAATCATATTAAATAATAAATTATCGGGAAAATGTCTTCACTTATAAAATGTAGCAAAAATTCAGCAATTTTTCAAAATTAAGATATCTACACTTTATCATTACAACAAATGAGAAATTGTTGGAGAAAATTTTTAAATCTAGTGTTGATTACATCACTCTCTGTATGTAATACTGTTCACAATTCAGATATCTACACTTAATCATATCAGATAATAAATTGATAAAATTTCTTCACTTATAAAATGGAATAAAAATTCAGCAAGTACTACAAAAAGTGTAGAAAATTAACTATTACTGGTTGTTGGTTGCTATGCCGGCGACGGTTAAGCCTAACCTCGCGATCATTTATGCTCTCTCTTTCACGCGTCTCTCTTAATGAATTATTTCTTCGTTTTCTTTCTTGAGGTTGTTCCCAATTTTCACTTGATCGTGCAGCGCGCTTTAGAATATTCCTGATTTCAGTGCGTAAATCCATGTTGACACGCGGTTGCAAATTGCGGACGGCCGCTAATGTTTACATCTGGTAGTGGCAGCCGTTGCCATTCGGAGTGTAGAAATATCGTCGATTTTTGTGCCGCATACCTACGCGTTTTATATATATAGACTAGGCAGGGAAGTCCAGTTGCCCAATTTATTATAGTGCCATTATAAAACTAGAGATGCACCCATCAGCCAGCTGACCTATGTGGACCTGGTCACGAATACGATTCACGAATACGATCGTCAGGAGGCATTAGAAACAACACCACTAAAAACAATATTCTCGAGCGTTATAATTAGAAAATACTTTTATACCCTCAAAAACCGAATCCCGTTGTCTGCTATTTCCACAAAAATGAATAATTGTTAGTTACAAACAAACATATTTTTTTTTATTTGAATGTATGAATGATACTAAAAAATAATAATACCATGAAAATCATGAAAAAAAAAACATAAGACAAACGAAACCGAATGAATCCAAAAATATAAAGCTTTAGTAAGGATGACAGAATGACTTCTCTTCGACACAGGTTTAGTACTCACATGACGTGAGAGAAAAGATGTCACCTTTCAAAGACTCGACTACTAATTGGTCTGCCAAATGATTTCTTGCCGATGACATTTCGCTACTGCCAAAAATATAACCATTCCCTTTGCATGGTACACAAAATATTTGGAAAAGCCATATTTATATTATTATTTTTAAGCATCCTGTCAGTCTACTTAATCTTTATTTAATGGAAATAAGCTTAAAGCATTCCGACACAATTTATATAAATATATTACAATAGTTCAAATCTTAGCAATCAGTAAGACATTTCAACCTCATATACATATTAATATAGAAGTATTACTAATACATACATATATATATATATATATATATAATATATAAATATATATGGTATAAAAATCAAAGACTGTAAATTAGAATACTTATTAATTTTAAAGTTACTGCAATAATAAAAATGAATTTTGAAAAAATTTTAGGATGGAGAGGAAACATTTCATTGGTAATTATTTTAAATTGTAATAAATGACGTATCTGTAATGGTGCAATGCTCACATGTATTTTCAGGGCGTAATGGAACATCCTGGCTTCACTGGACAGTCAACCGCTTGTTGGGTGACTGAGTTGCTCAATATTTTCTGAAACTTCATTCTATGTTGTAACACATTATCCCGAGGCTAGAGTAAGAATACCATATGATGTAGACTTTTCTTGCACACTAATGGACGAAAAAAGACGTACCTGATTCTGTAAAGGATTTTATTCATTATGATCGCAAAAATTACCCACACCACACGTGTCACATCACACCGAGGATCAAATCTCAGAAATGAGTCCATGAGTGCGAACCGGTATTAGAGAACTGACATATAATACATAATTGTTATATAAGACATAATTTATAAATGGGATATATAATTAATGGAGATTATTCACCAGCTTTTTTTCTGTAATAATCATTTTTACAAATCTGTAATACAGTTTCATGTATACCACCAGCAACAAATTTTTTAAAGTAACTGAACACACATCTCACCCTCCTTCCTCATCACACAGACACATTAACCACGATTTAAGTAATTTACCACAATTTAAGTAAAAAAAATTAATCAAAACTCTTCAAGAAAGATCATTTTTTCTTAGTCAAATCTCTTCACAATACCGAAGAGTATTTCTTCATGAGTTTTAAATACCCGTGTAATTGATAGCGTCTTTATGTTTTAAACTATATAGTGTAATTGATATAATTTTGATAGAATTTATTATGATATTTTGGTACTTTTTTACTAAAATACAGATAAAACAGTTTCAATATATCCAGTTTCAATATATATAAATATACATAAATTCGTTTAAGGCACTGATTAACAATGCTACAATTTCGGTTTAGATCTTTACATCATAAAAAAAGGTGAAAAAAATAGTTGAGATTGAGAAATTCAAATGAAGCTGCATCTTGCATTATTCATTTAATTGGTTTAAAGCGTTTAAAGCATTACCGAAATGCATTTCAAATATAAGGGTATAAGTATTGTGTTAATTCCTGAAACGGTTTAAAAGGTTTGGAGGGGAGTATTTCCTTTTTAGAGCTTACTTTTCCTTTTTTTATTGGAATTAATCCCTACATAATTGAGAAAAATTAAACTTGTCGAATAATTTCAGACCAGTTAATGCAATTACGTGTTAATTTTAAGAAAAAATGTTACTTTCAGGGTTTTTTACAAAATGCAATTCCCAGCGAAGATTTATCCAATCAATTTTATCAACAGCAAAATACGTTGATATAATAAATGAAGAGGTACATTCTTTGTTAATTAAGAGTTTTGCTGTTAAACGTAATGGCATTATTTTTCTATGTCATGACGATATTAATTTTTCAGTCAAAATTGTTGTTTCCATTCAAATTATAAACGTAGCAAAAAATAGAGTTTGTAAATTAAATTATAATTTCAATCATCGATAAACTAAGCAACGAAATTTAAAAAATTTGGTTATATATATATATATATATATATATATATATATATATATATATATAGATAGATAGATAGATAGATAGATTTAGATAGAAGATACACATTTATTATTATCAATTTCTTATGACCTCCTGATTGTTTTATATAAATCCCCTTTAATGCCCCTCTGTTGCTGCTAGAGGGTGAGATGGGTGTAAAGATGTATTGTTGAATGATTATAAAGATAGTTGAATTGCATCCATTATGAAGGAGTGAGTAAAAGACTCGATTTAATACACTCGATTTAATACGATTAAATAAGTTAAATAATATTGTAGTGGTTTAATTTTGTCGGTGCTAGAAGTAGTGGAGCGAATATGAATGAAACTGCCTAGCTGGTGAAGTGTTCGAAAGCATTTCTTATTCATGTTTACAAAGAATGTACTACCAAAAAAATCACATCTCAATGAAGGGCTTGTGGTCGCCATCGGCTACCGAATGCTCTAACTGAAAGGAAAGATTTCAGACTAGTTAAGTCTAACAGAAAGATAGCAGTAACCTTAATCAGAGACAAACTACGATGGGCTCTCAACGTACTTTCACCACACATTACACCGCATCGGGTATGGAAGTCCTATTCGAAAGACTACTGTCTGTAGCTAATGTGGTAAAACGTCTCTAGTTCACACAAGAAGAATTGGACATTAAATAAATGGAAAAGGGGAACATGGTCCGACGAATAAATGTTTCAAATTTTCTCGTCATCATGGAAAATTTTCATTAATCTATTACCTAGACCTATAAATGCGCAGCACAAATCGAAACGTTGTAAATTTTTGAGAAATTTTCTTATCTTAGACCATATTGCTTACTTATTTTCCATTTTTTAGATACCAAAGGTTAGGCTCCCTGGCTAGACCTTTGGCTTTGATTAGAGATTTGGACTTTGACTTTGACGGAGTTTGCAGTTATTGTCATTCGGTTGATCTTAATCTATTCAGCCCTTGTTTGACAAAATATTGTTGATAAGCAACCTATTTTTAATGTAATTTTAGGAATGTTGCGGATCTTGTTAAACATCAATAATATACTCTAAATCGGTATTTTGTAATAGACAGTCATTTAAGGATATCATCACCCATGTGACCAAAAGAAATTGAAAATCTGAAGTGAAGGGGCTTCTTCAGACTGTATTCACGTTAATAGATTTTTTATTTCCTGTTGACGATAAAAAGAAAGTTTTATCGCAGCTTTTTTCGTATCAAAGTGCCAGATTGCTGTCTGAAGTAGACAGTGAACTTTATTTTAAGAAATGTAACACTTTTTGTGACAGAGTGTAAATATATATATATATATATATATATATATATATATATATATATATATATACAGAGGCTGTTCACACATTTTTTAGACGATGTATACTGTATTCACAAAACTAAATTGCATAAAATTCTTGTGTTTTAAATGTTCTATTTGACATCCCTTATTCTGAACTATCTTTCGACACCGCAATTTCCAGGATAATAATGCCTTTTGAAGTGTCAGAAGAGGTATTCTATCCCATTCCTCCTGAACAGCTTTCCAGAGACCTGTAAGGGTTTTGGGACGACGTTTGGATAATGCAAATTTTGAAAGTCCGAAAGCACAAAAATCCATAGGTGATACATCGGGAGATTTAGTAGAGATATCAGTGAAGGGTATGGCCTTGATACCAGTTTTTTGTTCCATTTCTTTTAGGAAATTTACAGTGGATTTTGATGTGTGACTGCTAGCTTTGTCCTGATGGAGTCTCACAGATTGATGGCACTGTGGGTAAAGCGATGGTATTTCATTCAGAAAAATTGGCGATAAAATATGTTCCTGATAGTATTTGGAGTTAATCTTGACATTTTTTTCCACCCTCTTTTTTTTTAACTTGCCATTATAAGAAAAACCAGCAACAATAATGAATCCCTTAGAAAAACTTTCTTTCGATTCTTTGAACCATGTACTTAAATTTTTTTCCCCTTTTATGATAATAAATGGCTCTCTTTTTGTTGCAATCATTTAAATACACCCATGATTCATGTATTGTGACAATTGTTTTCCATTTTTCTTTGGATATGTGTATCTCATATAGAATTCTGCAGCGTGTCCTGCGTTCAGCGATATGATTTGGAAGAAGACTATGCACATTTCGTTTTTTCGCTTTCTTAAGATTTAAATCAACGTTTATCATTTTGTTTACAGTGGAGACCGAGCATTTTAATGATTTTGCAACTGTCCTTTGACTAGGGGGATTTTCTTTTAACATTAAACAACGTACCTTTGCAATAGTCGAAGATGTCCGTTTTTTCCTTGGATACTTGTTTGGAATTTTTGTCCCACTCGAGGTTCCAATTTGACGTTTTTTTCCTTTCTTGTTGACGATATTACCTATCGACGCTTTAAATATCACAAAACCATGACTCTCACATCGTTTTTGGATAACGGAGTATGCATATTTCTCTTCGGAAAGAGCATAAATGTAGCCTTCGAACCACTGCTTTGTTAAAAACGCCATTTTGAATTTAAAAAAAACTTTCAAGCTGCAGACAATAATTTTGACTTTTAAAAACATAGTACAATTGCAATTATTTCTTTTGCAGCAAACGACTTTTTATTACCGCTTACCAAAATCGTCTAAAAAATGTGCGAACAGCCTCTGTATATAATAAGGCAAAATATTTTGTGTTTATTGTGATATTTTTCTTAATATTCCACCATACAGCATGTTTTAAACAGTTACACAATTATTATTTTATTTTAGTTAGAAAGATACCTATTTTTATCAAGTAAAATGAATTAATTTAAAATATATTTTGACATAACATGGAAATATTATTGTAATGTTTCTCTATAAACATTTATCCTGTGACACGGAATAACTTAAGTTCATTAGTAATAATCATACACCGAAAAAAAGTGAGTTTACACAAAAATTGAAAAGTTATTGTTACATAAAGTTACGGAGTTTTAAAATTTCTGATACTCAGTTACTTTTATTGATAGATAAATTTATACACATATCAAAATCATAGCATTCGGCAACTTTTTTTAGATATAGCACACAGGTGGTAGACAAAACTAAATTTTCCTATTATAATTATTAGTCCCAATAAAATTTAAATTTTTGTTGCATTTTTCCTTTCTCAAAGTAGCGCATATTTTATTTTTAATCCGGCATTGCAATAGTCATTTTCTTTAAATCGTTATAATGTTTTGAGAATGTGTTGAGAGAGACTTAGGCATATAAAAGATGAAATATTGTGATGTCCGTAACTGGTAAATCAAAGATTAGAATAGTCCAATCAGTGTATCTAAAGTTTTGGTAAATAAATATTTGGGATTTCGGGGTAAAACATCAGCTGATGACCATAATAGCCAACAAAAGTGGAAGCCGAAGGAAAATAAACTGTCTTCGCTTGACATAAGTATGATTTTGATTAGTAAATTTATGAAAAATTAGAGTCGGTTTAAAATTAACCTAATGACGTCATGCGAAATTTTGCATTGTGCTCGATTACTTTTGTAACTAAAGTTTAAGACGATCAAAACGGAAAAATTAGACGGCACCAGAAAGTGTTGTCAACAGTTAAAATTTTATTTATTTTAATGTATTTAAATGCTTTCGTTTTTCAGATTCTAAAATTTAAATTTCCATTAATATTAATGAGATATTACAATGAATGTTTGCATAGAAATATTTGAAAATAATTGGAGAACTAAAGAACGTTTCTGATCGATTATTTACTCTGAGAGTTTAAATGTCACAGAATTCAATTTTAATACTAAAAATAGAGGACTATTAAAACAAAATTTGCATGGTATTTTCTTTTTATCTTATTATACCAGGTTGGGACGTTTGAGCCAAAATTCGGTAGTATGTACTACTTGAAATGGCTCTTAAGTTCTAAATTATTATCTCGAAGAGGTGGACTCTCGGCTATGTATTCGAAGTTATTGGGTAGCGACTGGTCTGCACGTTAAAACACGTCGCATGCCTCATCGGCCAGGTCGGCTTATATATAGTGAATTACCATGCATGAATCATCAGATTCCATGAACTCTATTACTTTATAGAGGGGGGACTTGATATTGGAAACTTTTTAATATCAATTATGACTGGCGTCTACAGCCGTGTCTCGTAAGAAAATGAGGTAAACATGATTTCCTGATTTTTCTCAATTCAATTATTACATTACTTCCCTAATGACCCCTTAGTATTGTATCATCTAAAATATTGGTAAACAGGGCTTATTAAGCCTTCATCTCAGCACATAAAAAACACATTAAGTAAGGGTCCTTTGAAAAGGACTGTTTACTTGAAATGGTTTTCTATCAGAATATGGAATTTATGTATATGACTTGAAAACGAGCCAAACAGACCATACTTAAGAAATGCCTAATCGCTTTAGCAACAAACAGCAGAACTTATGAGAAACTTTTCTCATCCGACATGATTCGATGAGTATTCCTCGAATTGCTGTTGGAACCATTTCCAAACTGTGTCTTTCTCATCATCATCAAAAGGAAATTGCCAACCATTTAGTGTTGCTTGAAAAGTCTGAAAACCCGGAAATGGCGGAGGGGCTAAGTTTTGACTGAATTCTGCATGAAGTCGATGATTCCCCAACCAAGTAATGAGCTTTTCTGGTTACTGCTGTAGCGTAGGCCGAGCATATTCTTTCAAAAACATCCTACCGATAAGCTCTGCATGAAAAACCTAGTAAAATAAATGATTATTTCAAATGTATGCATTATCCCCCACCTACAACTCTTCTAGTGGAATGAGGTTAGAAAAAATTATTGAATAACTTTGAGATTTATTAAAAAAAAGTTTGCAATCGGAGTTTCTTCTAGAGCTCAAAGTGTGGGACCCACAAAGGGGTCACGGATAGTTTGAAGTAAATGTATAACATATTAAGTTATTTAATTAAAAATATGCTTCAAATTTTCCATAATTACAAATTTTTAACTTTTTTATGTGTTGAAAATGCATGTTTATGAAAAAAATATTGTTTTTAAATGTGTAATCCTTTCTGCCTTATTAATCGAATCTAAATCTGAACTTTAACAAACACTTAATGACAAAAACGAAATATTTTAGTTTAATATAAATAAACAAAGTTTACAAATTTCAATGTTTTCATATAAAGTTTATAATTTTGACACCACATTCTTTAATAATTTTAACTTTTATTGATTTTTACCTTAACTAGAAATACCTATAAATATTAAAATATGAATTTTTGGTCGCAGGAAATTTGACAATAACAAGTGAGGTAGATAAGAGAGACATTTTCTTTGCTGTTATTATGCAAAGTAAATATTCACCTAAAATATACAATTCATTGATTTTTTAATGGTTTGTCAAAATTTGCCTATTTCTTTTTCTACTATGTTTTAATTTTAAAAAAATTTGCTGCTTCCAAAAAAACTTCATAGGTTTTTTTTTTTTTCATTTAAAGAAAGTGTGTCTCAGTAGAGTAATGTTTGCGCATCACCATTCTAGGGTATTCAAAATCCTGAATTACAGTCGACTTTTTCTTCCCATCAACATAGATGGTATGCGGTGTTTCTAAATAAAAATAAATGAAACAAAAATAGCAATGGTAAAAATTAAAAAAGTTAAAATAGGTTCTGTATTTCTACTCTAAACTCGAATAGTATATTCCGAAAAACATTTTTAAAATATTTTTCCTTAATGAAAAATATCACACTATGTGGAAATATAGAGGCACATCTTCATTGTAGATGTACAATCTACTGATGGAGATATACACTATCTACCAATAAGTATTTGAACACCCATGCAAATGACGATATCTGCGGTTATTATATACGTCCCGCCCTCCGCCGTTAAATATCGCTTGGAAAGAACTTTGGCATTAGTCGCACGCAAGGTGCCACGAAGTGAAGAGATCTGATTTCGAGAAAGGTGTAATCGTCGGGTATCACAGAAATAGCCGATCCTTAAGGGACACACACATCTAGCTAGCTGAATTACCCAAAGTCGACAATGGCTTATGAAATTCAGCAATGGAAGGTGAGCGGTGATTATCAGAATGTGCCCTGAGTCGGCAGACGCACGAAACTGGGAGATAGAGACCGACGGGTGCTGTCCAGAAAAATTCGGAAGAACCGCACTCAACAGATGGCCCAGAAACTCCAGGTTTCAAGAAGCGTCTGGGAGTGTTCTTTCAATGAATACCATCCGTAAGGAAGCACGTCCGATTGGTTTTCACGGTCCCGCTGTCACCCACAAGCCTTTGATTACAAAGTCCAACCGCGCTGCTCGGTTAATGTGGTGCAAAGTACGTCGAAATTGGACCGTAGATCAGAGGAAATGGGTTCTCTGGAGCGACGAATCAAAGTTTACAATCTACCGTCGGATGGCAGGGTCTGGGTCTCTCGTCTGCCTGGAGAACTCCTCATGCCAGAATGCATTGTACCCACAGTAAAGTTCAGCGGAGGTGGAATTATGGTCTGGGGTGTTTCACCTGGTATGGATAGGGACCCTTGGTACCCATTCATGGTAAGCTCAACGCCGACGCTTACTGCACTATTTTGACAGTGTGCTTCCTACGTTGGGGCAGAGTTACGGATTGGACCCATGTTACTTCCAGGACGACAACGCTAGCTGTCATGTTGCGAGGTCCACCATGATAACAATGGGGTTAACAAGAACCCTGACCCAAGAACCCAGACATGAACCCTATCGAGAACCTCTGGGACGAGTTGGATTGACGAATTACAAGGATTAGTTGGATTGACGAGGGGTGCAACGACCGACCTAAATCGGTGAAAGAACTTGCATGTCTTCTCCAAGCCAAGTGGAAGAAAATACCCCTATCCGTCATACAAGGATTTGTGGAGAGCATACCCCGGAGGGTTGAGGTTGTAATTGCCTATCGCGGATGCTCTACCAACTATTGAATATGAATTAATTTTGATTTTCTTCTATATCACAGATGTCCAAATACTTATTGGTAGATAGTGTAGTAAATTTTGAGTATTTTTAAAAATAAATTCTAATGGTAAATTAATTTTACCAGTTGTAAATAATTTACAGTTTATAACTTATCATTTTACTGTTATACCTGAATTTTTGGTTATATTTATAGGATGGGTAAACTTTCGGTGCCTAAAGTGTTACTTATATCACAGGCATTTCCTGCACTGATCATTATACGTATTTCTTTCTATTTTTGTTAAGATGAAATTCAGTTATTACGGAATTAGTGTAATGTAAACCGTTTTTCTCACTCATCTCATAACCACGAGAAGCGTTATTAACGGTTTTATACGGGTCTACTTTTAATTTCAAAACTCAACATGTTTAAGGACAATCAATACTTCTGTCCCAATGGTTTTTCCAACTTCCGGAAATTAATTTAAGTAATCCTAAACAAATATATGAGAAGTGAAGTAAGTTAAAATGAAGAGTTGTATGACTCAATTATATTGCACTCGACTGTACAGTTTGACTAAGCAAATATATGGAATACGCCCTCCTTTAGGTAGAAACGTCAGCGAATGAAACAGCACTAGTATTTGCACTATCATTTTGAATCACTCTAGTGCTGCGGAAGATATGAACATCAGGAAATTAGCGACTCTATTGACATTGTTTAGAGAGCATTTTTTAAACTCTATTAACTACAATGACTAAGAAAGGTGGACTAATTATAAATGATGAAATAATGTTTTCGAAAAGATTGAACTTTTGAGAGCGTATAAATAGTATTTTTAAGAAATAATTGGAAGGATAAAAAAAAATTAGAAAATGCATGGAGGTAAAAAATATCAACATACTAGCTTAAACATAAAATGTGGAAGTAGTCTCTATGTTATGTTACGTAAAATTCAGCGTTTCTTGTTATTTTCAATGTGGCATCAGTTTCATTTTGAGAGTTAACTGGTATGATCGAAAAAAATAGAAAATGCATGATGGTAAAAATATTAACATACTATCCTAAACTTAAAATGTGGAAGTAAACTACATGAGGTGTAACATAAACTTCAATGTTTCTTACGATTTTCAGTGTAACAGTAATATCAGTATCATTTTATTTTCTCGTGTGTATAACTGTTGTAACTAATGTAAGAATATTTTATTTTGGGCGTGGTGGCTCAGCTGGCAAGAGCAGCGGGCCTGTGATCTTAACCTCCCTGGTTCGATGCCCGTCGCTTCAAATCCACCGCCATGTTCACTAATGGTGGCCGGGGCACGTAAAATAGGTCATGACTGCAATATCCTCCAAGTTTTCAAATTTACCTCTGGAGGTGCGGGGTCAAGTGATCCAGTTTCGTCACTTGACTCGGTTCAAAATTACGGGACCGGTCATCGTAATTGAGCCAATATTTATTACTAGCTATTATTATTTATAGCTGGCCGGATGCGATTTTTCCATCATATCCGGCCAAGTCGGACTCCGACCCTTGTAAAGCTAATTCAAAACAGGAGCTACCCCTTTCAGCCCAATAGACTATTAGGACCTGGTGAATGGAACCACCAACCAGGGGGCATTAGCAATAACAAAATTCTATTTTATTATCCGTAAATTGTGCAGTAAGGAGAAAAGACTGGCAAATCGAAAAAATTAGAAGACTTCTTAACTTTTAAGCTAATAAAAAATACAGCAATTTCGATGAATGAGGGGTTTTATTCTGGGGCGTTATGGCAGATGTTGATATGTAAATTTTTCATGTTTGCAGCAAATTAAAAAAGTAACTTTTGCTGTGAAATATAAAATCGCTCAATTAAATTTTTCAATCCAAATATTCTTTAGTTAATACTCATATTCCACCTCAAGCACATGGCTGGTCTTCAATGAAAATTTTCAATCAGGAACTAAAATTTTCGGGGTGGATTGAAAAAAAAACTCTGTTATACATTACAGCATTTGCCAATACGAACAACTTAGTATTATTTCATAATTCCACATTTCAGCTCTTTCCACATCAAAGAACTAATTTTAAGTGTGACATATCAACTTAAAATAAAATTGAATTTTTCGGACATATCAACATCTCTATCATAACGCCAAAGAATTAATTAATATACTCATCTCATAATCTGAAGATGTTGAAATTCAGGATATAATATATATCCAACTCTACTTATGAAAAAATTCACGAACTTACGCCGTCCCTATCGTTAGATGATTCGGCTTGTTTTACTACCAATGACCGGTCGCAACCACGGCAACCCGCTTGTCATCAATCAACCACAGGCTCAGATCCCCAGCACCATCCAAGCCCTCGTGTCCAACAGGTCTAAGTCCTTCATCTCAAACTTAGTTCAGCTAACGCCACCGTCCTCTCCTCGGCTCACTACCAGAACATCCAGGAGCCAAACCGTGGGAACCTTCTTTCCCCATTAGTTACCCAAATTTGGGCAACCACCACACCGCCAAATATTTCGACCAGTCCCCCAACATGAAGGTCACTTTATTAATTCATCCATAATTTACAAAACAATATCACAGCTTGATTTACAATTACAAAAGCCTGTTCAGCTCGAACAGGAAACCAAATGATAAACATATCATTAAATCAATAACAATAACATGCAGTTAAAAACATCTCTTAACGTTGACAATTCAGCACAACTCGTGAAGAAAATAAGACTTAATAATTTATCATAATGACAAACTGTTGAAAAGTAATATCATCAACAACTGATTGCAAGCAAAGTTCAACGTCAAGTCTCTGATAGTCCATATTCCGTAGAAGCTATAATTCTGTCCACAGCGGCTTTATATCTGCTGCATCCGGCGTTTATATCTGCTGCATCCGGCATCCGTCGGCAGATGATTACCATCAATTTTCATACTCGTTCTTATCTGGCATCTCTCAGAACTTTCACGTGTAGTCACTCTCTTGCATGGTCTCTCCCCATGTACTCTCACTGAGCAAACTTTACACCTTTTTTTCCTTTCTGCAGTGCTTCACCACATGACCTATGCCCCAGCACTTAAAGTAAATAGCAGGCCTTCTATAATCTTTCCATGCATACTTCATACAGCCAATCTTGAATCTCTTCTTATTCTCTATTCTCTTATAATCAGCTCCTTTCATACGGACAACCCAATTGTGTCTTTTTCTCGGTTTATAACTCGTAACCACGTCTATGTTACTATCTCTTACTTCCTCATTTTTCCTCTTCAAGATTTTTATAAACTCTTCCCTTGTATAATTCTCTTCAACATTGAATATTACCATGTTTGGATATTTCTTCTTAGGTATAATAGTTTCATAATCACAGATCAATTCAAAAATATTATGAAAGCCTCCTAGGAAAGTTTTAAGTTCTTTCTTAGTTTCAACTCCCACTATTACTTCACCTCTTCCTGCCATCTTGCAGGTCTTAATACCTTTACGCAATAACTCGGGTTTTATCTTCATTTTAATTTCCTTCTTAGTTTCCTCAGAGTCTTGCTTTATGGTGGGTATGGTTTCTGACTAGTATTTTTCTTCTCTCTTAATTTTTCTTTCTAATCTCTTCTTCTCTTTAGGTTTTGCTTTGACTGCTTCTGCAAAGCTCTTGACTTCTTGTTTCTTAAGAACACTAATCCACCCTTCAAATATTGTATTATTTTTTGCTGTTTAGTTATCTGTTGAGTTTACAATCTCAGCAATATCATCATTTATTTACCAGTTTATTTTTCAGTTCTACTGTCAATTTAGACGTACTAATGGAATTAATTAGACGCTGATGCTTAAGCTTAACCAGATCGTCGGTTAATATCCTAATCTCTTCCATCATTTAGCTTTCACTCTCCCTTTATTTTTGAGGCTTATTTTAATCAACTTTTAATCCCACGCTCCTCCGGCATTCGTAGTCTACCTTTCGGTAGACCTCCAGGGCCCACCACGTGGAGGTGCCGGAGGTGAAATTTAGTAATTTATAATAGTGCTAGCTCAACTGTAAACAGAAGATAACGCACTATAAAACAACACAACTTGCCAACGCTTTTCTCGCTAATTACAAATTCACAAAACTTATATATCAATAGCGTGGGGTTGGTCCTCCACTTATGAAAAAAAATTCTCTTATAAATTCTTCTATTCTTATATCGATATAAAAATTTAAAACTTCCACAAAACTCTGCTTCAAAAAATAAATCTAACAAACTATGAATGAAACTTTCGTGTTTAAATTATATATTTTCTGTGATTTTTTGAGTAGTGCTACAAAGTCATTTTCACGCAATATCAAAATTTTAGGAAGAAATATATAAAAGTTTTAGTACTCCTTTTCTCTAGGAATGATGAAGCACTCTATAATAATAACATTTTCTCTTACTTTTTCAATACAGAAGAGAAGTAGAAAATTTTGTGGAAACTTATTATTATTATTTTATTATTTTTTTAAGTGTACGAGTCGATCATTTTCTGTTGTAAAAATATAGTGTTTACAAGAACCGTGGAGTAGTAAAAACTATTTCACAGCATCTCTACTTCCCAGGAAATATAAAATAAATTAATAAAAGTAAAAGACACATATTAAAAAAAATATATTTCACATCACAAAATAATACAAATTTTCAATCCCGATTATGGAAATTATTTGCAAAAGTATGTTGTTATATGATACGTATTCCAACTATTGAGAAATTTAAGGATATTTGCTTAGCTACTCTTAACTGTGAAGCTAAGTATTTTTAATCAAACGAACATCAAGATTTCATTTATTACACGGATATTATATAACTAGCATCCAGTATTTCGGTCATAATACTCAGTTAAAGAATAACTGGGAAGTGGGTTTTATTAAAGTGTCCTTCAACTAAATTCAGTTGTATAATTCAGTTGGAAACATTGCTCATATTATTAACTCCTTTTCAATCTGTACAGATATTAGTATCAGTAATATTTATTATTTTAAGACAAAACCTGAATTTTCAGCTAGTTTTAAGTAAGTTTTAACTAGCAAAATAAAGTTGATATTCTTAATTCATGATAGCTAGGAGAAAGAATACATTTTGTGCATGCACGTAACCCCAGTTTTACCCTCTCTACCTTTTCTTGTATGAATTTGATTCCAGAACACCTTCCCTAATCCGACTCAAAAATGCTAATTGATTCAGGTTGATTTATACAACCTTATATAATATAGTGATAAAAAAGATCATACTGAAAATCCTTAGACTGGGGAAACTCAATTCACTTTTACTAAGTTTTGGGATTTTTAGCTAACAGTTTTAGCTGAATCTGTACATAATGCTCACGTAGCTATAGCTACAAATTTTTAGCAAAAATTATGCGAGCAGTTTTGCAACAGAAAGTTAACGATGTTAATTAACTTTTAGAATTATTCTCGAGAAAATTTTATTTTGGCGAACCGAGATAAAGTACATAAGACAGGGAATTGTTAGCAATATAGCAATTTATTCCGCTATTCCCTTTTTTTAAACCTACGGATGAATGTTATGATTTTCTAGTTTATACGCACAATAAGCTATTATCACATGCCTCTGATAGAAAATTCAAAAGATATTAACTATCAGGTGAACATCATGGCATCTTGAATTTATCTTATTTTTATTTATAGGCATCTTGAATCAAGACACTTTTAATTTATCGCCCAGTTGACGACACAAATTCCACCAAATTTCCAGGAAAATTCAGTTGCAGATTCATTTGCGCATACTGATGACATACACATCTACAGGACAACCTATTACGCTGAAATGGTTAGAGTTCAGCCAACTGATTCAGAACTTCAGTTGTTGCTGCGATCGAACTCTGAGCTCCGATTCAAAATGTTTGATATTCCGAATCAAAAGTTTCGCTACAGTACGATATTCCAACTTATGACATCCTAAATTATGTACCTGCATCTTTTCGTCGATTTGTATTTGACGTTATTAATAGCATATCCTGGTTCTAGAGATACAGACAAATTATTACGGAAACACTTTTATTACAGTACCTGCATAGAAACATTAAAAGTGGTACAATTTCTGTATTGAGTGCCAAATATCGAAAGAGTATCAGTATGTGAAATCCCCTATCGCAACTTTCCATCAAGCTTTCACCTTATTCTATCAGACGGCTGCGACAATAGAGAGCGTATTGTATCGTGAATAATTCCCAGATTTGATATAACAACGATGATCACTAATGATCGTGGAACGAATTTCGAAAGTGATTTGTTCTGATTATTCCCAAAGTTCTAAAGAATCCACTACTGTGACTATACTGTGTACTACTAGGACTATTATGTATCACCCAAAAAGTAATGGCACTTTTGAAAACATTCCTGCCCATTTAAAATACTTTATTATGTAGTTATCGACTGAGTATTGGCATAATATTTTAGAGAACTTTTTTTCTGGAATTAGCACCAATGTCAATGGGGAGTTTAGGACTTTCTCAGCCAAGCTCGTTTAGGACAATTCTTTGTGGCTTCCAGGTGATATCTCGCGCAGTTCATCTCCAGTCCCCGCTGACAAATTACTTACAGGAGATGACAGCGCCATAAAGGGCACTGCGACCTGTTCCCGGAAATTACCATTCTACACCAATGTCAAAGGGGAGATTGGAACTCCCTTAGCCAAGGTAGTTTATGGCAATTCTTTGTGGTTACTATGTGATATCTCGCGCAATTTATCTCCAGTCCTCGCTGACAAATTTCTTACAGGAAATAACAGCGCCGTCCAGGGAACTGCGACCTGTTCCCGGAAATTACCATGCTACACCAATGTGAAAAGGGGAGATTGGAACTCCCTTAGTCAAGCTAGTTTATGGAAATTCTTTGAGGCTATCAGGTGTTATCTCGTGCAATTAATATCCAGTCCCCGCTGACAAATTTCTTACAGGAGAAAACAGGACCGTCCAGGGCACTGCGACCTGTTCCCGTAAATTGACATTCTACAACACGTATGTATTTTCCCCAGGGCCTTTAAACATGCACCAAATGTGTTTGTTCTGGTCGAAATAGTGTGAAACCCATTGAACAGCAGTATGATGGATCGTATCATGGGCCGAGAAATTCCTCACTATCGGCATGAATGGTAAACGGAAGGCTTTGCAATCAACTATCTGAATCCTGCTTTCGTGTTGGTCGAAAATACTTTGAAATTCGCATCTTCTAATCACCAGATCTAGCAACAGACAAGTGAAGTTACCGGGAGTGGCTGTATTTTTCGTTATATCGTCATATTTCAGATCGACGCTCTTCAAACTGTGGGGGGGGAGGGCAGAACCTGTAGCGACAGGGACGTCCCGAGTACAGAATGAAGAAGAAACATCAGTACGATGCACGCTCAGGGGGAATCAAGAGTATAAAAGCAATTTTTTAAGGAGCCCCCTTACTCAACAAATTAATGACATTTTAAAATTTATTTCGCCACCCAATGAGAAAACCCCATTACCGTCCCCATTCTTAAACCAAATAAGCATCCTAACTCCTCTCACAGCTGTAGATCCAATAGCTTCCTCAATACAATTAGTAAACTCACAGAAAAATCTGTAGTAAATTAAATTAATATTCCCCTAACAAATTACAATATTATCATACCATATCAATCGGCTTTAAAAAATATTTTCTGCATCATATCAAATATGCAGAATAACTGAATACCAAATTTAACTTAAACAAAATAATTGTTCTATAGCTGCCTTCTTCTTAGATATGAAAATACACTTTTGACAAAAACTAGAAACGCGGCTTCTTCCCCAAAATTTTAAATTATAAATTTTTCCCACACATTATTCAGCTTTGAATCTCAAATCTCTCCAATAAAACATATCAGGTCAAAAATAAATAATATTTTCCAATTTCTGAAGTCATATTTGGCTATTTTTACAGATGACACAAATGTACAGTACCAACAAAGTTATAAATATGCTATTAAACATTTTACTAAACATTTCAATTCTCACCAAATGCTCGAGAAATGGAAAATGTAATTATACTCAGATAAATATATCGTTGCAATTTTCACTACTAAACGCAAAAAGATTTATTATAATGCTTAAACCGTTATTTGTAATACCCTCCTTCTCTGGCGTAACTGTATTTTACATCAGAATCATTTTGGATAAAATTGTCTCTTAGAAAATCCCGTATTATACAGCTTAGGAATATACGTAGTTTGAGCACCTAAACGGTAAATATTCCCCTTAAGGGCTTTAAATATCAAATAAATCTTTAGTACTAAAGTGCCCATTTACAAATCCTTCCTTGGGCCTCTGTTAACCTACAATGCACTGGTTTGGTCATATGCAGCAGATTCCAGCTTCGATTTTCTAACTGTGTCAAAAAATGTCAGATTCAAACAAAGAACAAACTGACTTTGGTACGGCAGAATTTCTGACATTCAGAAAGAAAATAACTTACTCACTATTCCTAACTTTCCTAAACAATTATCCACCAACTGTTAGAAAAATATTTACCAATGAGTTAAAATGGAATACAATTATGAACCGGCCGATAAGAAAAATAAATTGATGGTCTGGTGGTGACATTTTCCTTTAAAGTTGTGCTTAATAAAAAAGCAATATATAAAATTAAAAAAATAATGCATGTTTAACAAAGTAAAAACATTATAAAAGTCCAACATGAAACGCAATTTTAACATAGAAAATAATTTTCTTGTGTTCGAACATCTCCTCTTAACCCTAACATTTCTAATAGCGATGGGCCTGAGATTTCCCCGAGTGCAAACTTTTATCATGCTCGTAGATTAACTACCTCCCGATGAGAATCCTTCTTTTAATTTATAAGTTAGTTTCAATTCATTTGTCAGAATAACGTGAGTTTGGGGTTGGGGCCTTGACGGTGAAGCTCCCCCAACTTTTCCTGATGCTGACTCTAAAGTTCTGGTAGAGTGCGTCAGCAAGCAATGCTGTCGCTACGTCGCTTACAAGGTTCATCGATACATAGCATATTTAAAGCAAATATCGTGACTAATGATTAAATATGCTGTAGCTAATCATCTTAAATATGTTCTTTTCGTATGTGCTGCTACGGCCTCTTTTTACTCTTTTGCTAGTTTAAGTAGCACACAGTTCGCTACAGTGTACATGTATATAAATGAATCTGTAGGGCTGTTAATAAGAAACAAAATTCTGACGCTGTTAGGATAAGGACCGATAAATTTGAGTTCAAAATTTTGTTATTAACTACTTCAATCTACCGTACAATAACAGAGGAATACTAACAATCTATTTAGTATAAAAAACAGTAGTACTACGATGAAAGGAAATTTACAACTGACATTTTAAAAAGTCACAACCTTATCTAAAAAATTACAAGTACCCTAATGGTAGAGGTAGGGAAAAAAGTATAAAAGGATAGTCGTTAATTATATCATTAGTCCTAGGACAGTTGCAGAAAGCTGCAGCGTCATGGAATATAAGGTAATGTACAATTAATTATGTTTGATGCTTCCCACGAAAATCGTTCAAAAGTATTCTTACAACTTTATTTAGGGTGTACTGACATGTTTTGAGAAATATTTGCAAAACAAAAAAATACTGGGTAAAAATGTTTCATGCACATCTAAAATAATAATTTTCAAGAAGTGAGAAAAATAATAAATCAATTTTCATGATAAATTTGTGCTGATGCAAAATGGATACAATAGGGTGCATTGTATTCGAAACTAATTTTTCTTTATTTATAATAATTGGATGTAATAATAATGTTTAATATAATGAACAAATTATAAAATTAGCTAAAAATCAAAAATTGACGAAACGCCCAGATGTAGGTAAACAAGAATCTGTAATGTTACAAAATAATATTGATATTAACTATTTGATTCAATATTTAAGCATTTTTAAAAGTAAAGTGGAATTTTTTAGACCCAGAATACCGAAAGAAGAACGTAGTTTGCAAAAAACCAACCAAATAACAAAACTTTAAAAAATTTATAGGTATCTATGATAAAAATACCCTCCAGCAATGTATCTTTCAGAACACATTCCATGCGGTGTTGAAATTTACTTTGCAATTTGTAACTTGCAATTTTTTAAAATTTTACCCGTTTTATTATTTATTATAAAATACGCCTTCATTATCTCATTCACTATTTACTATATTTATTTAAAGCTGATTACGTATTCATATAATGTCAAAGAAACTCTGAAATATTTAATGTATATAGAAATATATATACATAGTTCTACATTTATAAATTCCTGATTATATGTTGAAAGTGACATACTTATATAGCAATATTTTATGTACTTTATAAGCTATTCAAACACCTCCGGTGTACTTAAAAATATTTAAACTTTTAATCAGGTTTGAAGAAAGGAGACATAAAAAGGTCCCGATGTTCAGCGAAGATTGTGAATAATAAAGAAGAGTTCATTTTTTAAGGCAATGAAGTTTAATGTAAAAATTATAGTGATTAAGTAGTAATGGTGTTCCGCAGGCATCAGTCGTGATATTGGGAGGTAATGCGGACACCGATAATGCCATTTTGATTTGGAGGGATCAGAGTTAAAGTGAGCCAAGTCCATGAGAGTTAGTTCTGAGAAAATTGATCCCAAAGTTGAACGATTATAATTAAATGACCATTGACTTTTGCTTACATTTTCTGCTTCGGTAACGTAGTGTCATGTTTTAGAAGTATTTGAAATATTTTATTGATATTGTCTTACAAAATACAACTGATATCGAGCCACGACACAGAAGTTTATAGAAAGCTGGACGTAGTTCACTTGCCCTCTGAAACTTTATGCTTTGGGAGATAGTTATCTTTTAAAATACTTGTATAATCAGATAGTTTCAGCATGAGCCTTTTTTTTTGCATTTCTATTTTACCCAGTGCACGAGTCTGAACATAAAATTATGAGTTCCTAAGTTCTTGTATTTTGCCTTAAATGCTCGCACACACAAGAATAAAGATTCTCAAAACCCCTGCCTCCTACTGCCTCATTCCAAATATACATCTAGTCAGTGGAATCATTGAAGCAGTAAGCTAAAATTTTATAAGTGAATGATTTTTTGTAGCATGCAATAGAGGTTGAAATTTTTGGAAAATGCAATGTCTTTTGAATATCAAATGTGCAAACATAAGTTCCATTTGAAGCTCAGTTACTGTCATCTTTAAGGACTTATCTTACTCTCTCTGTATTAACTCAATATAGCTCCTTTCCCACTTAAAGTGGGTTTTTTTCAGGGATATGCTTACTTTGCATTTTATTTATAAGCTTATAACACAACCTGCAAGTGTCTTTTGAAGGAACCTTAAAATGTAAATTGAATTTTTTCGAAAACCCTTGATAATAGTATATTTCTCTTTCAATGGCTCTTTGTTTTATTACCTCACTTAGCAACATAGAGTTCACACATTTTTTTATGATAAGATTAGGAGGCTAACACTTTTGGTTTACATAACCGTTTCGTTAGTAGTTACTCTTGTAGCAAAGGAAAGATTAGATGTAGGCAATGACATCACAATCATCAATTTTGTTTAAAATTGTCTTACTCCTGCTGTCAATCCCTTCAAAACACTGACGAGTTTATACCTTATTTCCTAACATATTCTCAATATTCTAAGAAAAATTTCTTGTAAGCTCTCTCATTAACATTTTTATAAAATAGTGAAATACTCTGGTTTTAACTGAACCAATGTCATACTTTGATCATAACCTCACAGTCTTTGAAATCTGTGATATCCCCCGCAAGAAAACGTTCTGTATAGAATAGTCTGACAAGTTCAGAGCAATGAAATACAAATCACCGATTACACCTTCTGAAGTCCTTGCCTTGTTCACAACTGGAGGAACTTGGTTTAATATTGCATTAAAAAACATAATGTTTTTACTTTATCGTGGCAGTATTAAAGGGAAGTAGTTAAAAAGTGGACTTGGTTTACTATAACACTGAGCTCTCCATAGTAAACTTTGAATTTACTGCTATTGACCTATTTTATCATGTTATGATGATAATTAATAGTTTAGAAATAATTAACGTTTATATTAATATCGGGTATTCAGATAATTAAATTGGTAAAGTAAGTAAGAAGTAAGTAAATTTTAGTAACGATTGTGCTTTGTTTTAATAAATTTATTAAGCCTCTGCTAAATATGTCTGAGGGTTTAAACTTGTGATGATCAATTATTAATTGATTTGATTAATGTCATCGCATTTGGAGAAGTGTGCGCAAGTTTCTCTAAATGTTTTGACATTGAGAAGAATTAAGTTTGAAATAGATCATCACAGGATTATACCTTATTGTTAAAAATATGGATAAATTAATAATCCTTATTTATAAACCTTGCGAATGACTGGTATATTTTTTTTTGGCTGGCGGTTTGTAATTTAAATGGTAAAAGTTTTAGAAATATTCTTTGTTTTCCTTCTTTCCTAAAAAATGACCCTTTGCCTAGCAACAGCTTTCATAGCCTCCCCCACTATCGGTAACCCGATACGTCCGCTACGCGCCCTTTTTCGAACGGGGAGCAATCGCAGAAGAGGAGATGCAAGGCGCGCAAGGATACATCGCCGGGCGGATGACCAGGACGCCGTGAAATTAAAATAATCAAGAAGAACGAGATGAGGGGTGGGAAAAAGAAATTGTATAAAGAATTGCAGAGTGCAAGAGTGCTACCTGTAGCCTTCCCCCCTCATTTCGGCCATTAGAATTCACGGAGCACCAAGGAACTACTTGGAATGGAGGATGGTTTCACCGGACTGATGGAAGTGGTGACAAGGTGCTGACGAAGGAGCGCGGGAGTTTTAAAAAAAACAAGAGAATATTGGGGGATTCTGAACGAAGAGCGAGGGCGAAAGACCGAGGGGTCGGGGCTGAGGCTCTGACCTCGGTACGACGCAAGGATTCGGGAGCTTGATATGAGGGCCACGGGTGAATTTGCTTTTTCCTTTCCTTTCCTATCCTCTCTATAAATACTATCCCTAATTTCTCTCCATTTTTTAAAGCTGCAGCAGAATCATTAAGATTAAATTTAAATGTAAAATGAAATTTATGATGAGCAATTGCATATAGAATGACTTAGTTTTTTTTATATTCGCCAGCCATTTCATTTTGAATTTTCATTGTATATAGTTTATTGTGTTGCGAGGATATAGATGTTGGTTTTTACAGCAATTGTATTTTTGATAATTTATTATTGGGATCTCGAAAATATGTTGATTAGAATTGATTACCAGATTGGTGGTAATAACGTGAATAAATTTGTTATGTTAAAGTATATCCTTGTCATGTCGGTCCTTGCCTTTTTAGTAAAATTCTGATTTTCAGCTTTAGGTTTTATTTTATTTCAACAGATATGAAGCTTTTTCTTTTAGGTGAAATAATTTTATTTCTAGGTGTCCTCCAAGGTTAAGTAAATTTATTAGATTTAATTTTTCCTTTTCTTTTTGGCTCATTAATCACCACAGTGGTGCAAACAGTGCATCGAACCTAGGGTAAATTTTAATTAGTAATTGTTTATGGGTTATTGCTACACACAACGCAACTTTACCATCTAACTTAAAATGTACTAACCACTAATGGCCAATGGCAAATAGTGAAGTAAATTTAATTGAAACGTATTATTAAATGTAAATTGATATTAAGGATTGTAAGGAGTAATACTAACTTTAATTAGTAAGTAATTATAATATATAAATGTTAAAATAAACCCCTATACACAAAATCGTTGCCACAATCATACTGAGAAAAATAAAAAACAATTTTTTTAAAATTTATATATATATATATATATATATATATATATATATATATATATATATATATATTAATTAATTTTAAATTATTTTGGAAAATTTTTTGATAAAAAAATTAAATTTAAAAAATGTTTTAATTAAATTTTAAATATTTTCTATCGAATACATTAATATTTCTGAATAGTAATCCCATGGATCAAAATTTATTGAGGATTTTTAAAACACAATGTTTTACATTTGTGAAGATCTGCGAGAAAACATTTTACATCAAATGGTAGAAGACTATTTGTATTTATTGCCCATAAAGGACAGAGAAATTTTTTCTTTACAAAATTCTCTACAGATCACTACAGAAAACTTAACAAAAGGGAACTGTATTCTTCATGATCTGTTAGTAACAGTATATTTTTCTTTATCTTGCAAAAACAATGAAGCATATAAATTCCGTAAATGAAAACTGAGTATGTTGTTGAAGTCCATTAGTAATCATTATCAGTCGATAGGTATTTTTCCATCATGTAGATGAACTGTATGAAGGGTTTTCATTTTCCTTAGTGGTAAGAAAAGCAACCAGTCTCCTTGCATGTAGTATTGGAAAGAATTTTACAGTACTTATTATAGGAAATAAAAATACCTTCGCTTTATCGTTTTCAAAATAAGTAAAAATAGCAAAATGCGGAAAATCTCAATTTACGTATCATAAGTCAAGTATGTCATTCATTATACTCGTCGGAAATCAACCTGAAATTATATAAAAATATTTCAGAAGTCAGCCGTAAACCACAAAATATACCCATTTCCTCTGAATTCTAAAATTTAAATTATCACTTGTTAAATTACCTTTTTCCCTTAATGTTAGTGACTTCCAAATGACAAAATACCAAAGGTATGAATGCATGACCACTATTTAATAACAAACTAAAATTTATTGGCTTTTAGACTGCATCCTGCGTCTAAAAATGGGGAACAACAATATACTAATTGCCCCTGGCTTACGAAATCTTCTTCTAATTGAAGCGAACACCTTTAAACACCCCAATGTTGAATTCCCCTGGCTCATCTCCCATTCTAATTTACTTAAACTTCTTACTTGTATTATGAGGTGCTTAACTTTTATACTCACTGGTATTTTCTTCCCTAGCTTTGTGTAAGGACCGTTAAGGCTGTTGTGTACTAACCCTGTTGGATTCACTCAACTCATAGGTGGCCTTTGGAGAAAATTTGTTTGCTATTTACAGACACATAAATGCTGATAATAAAAAAATGGTATTTTAAGATAGCTCGAACTTTTCTGCAACTTGCAACAAAATTCATTTTATAAATTTAGTTCACTAAGGGAATTTAAGAGCGTTTAAAATACAGTATACTAGATTTTTCCTCCGAATAATTAAAATTTTAAAATAATATTTGCATTTTTTTAAAGAAAACGGAAATTGCCACAAGTTATAAAATTTCTTTCTCTATTATGGAGTACAATTTTTAAAAAATCTTTAAATCCAAGTCGGCAATCCATGGACAAATTTTCTCCATAGGCTGACTTTGAGGTGAGCGAATCCAATAGGGTTAGTACACAGCAGCTTTAAGATAGTCCGTTTCAGAAATCAAAATTGATTCAGAAATCTAGATTGCTGTTTAATTCGTCCACTAGGCAGAAAAACAAACACATTTTGTTCGCAGTGGTCTCTTACAAATATGATCTATGTCGTGTTTTAAATTCGCAATTCTTGAATACACCGCGTAGTTTTTAACGACTTTTATTCGATCCGGAAAAAAAGAGGCAGATAGAGCGCCAACTTAAATAGAAACTGATCAGCAAAATAATGACGCAATATTTCGAAATTTCCATAGATTTAAATTTCGAAAATGTTATCTCAGTTACAGCATTTATCGCATTATCTTCCAAACGTGGAAATTGTATGGTTAATTTTTAGTTGGTAAAGAATACGTATTTCAGTTTTTAGCGTCTACATGCTGCTTGATATCATTCTCGTTCAAATATAAAGAGACGGTATTCTTTATTTTCAAGCAAAATGCAACTTTGTAGACACTGATAAAAACCAAAATCAAACCAGAACATATCCGAGGACCAATGAAAAAATAATAATGTTAAGAATTAATGGTCATGAAATATGAAAACCTGAAATTGCTTGAAGAACTGAAATTGCTGCGAATAGAAAATATCATTCAGTTTATAAAATCATTAAATATAATTTCTTCTCAGTTTAAACTTAATTTTAACGGGAAACATGTAATTGGAAATTGATTATAAATTAATTTGTTACAAGTCTAAAAATATTGTAAACTGAAAATAAGAATTGAAACTGATAAAAATGAAATTGCTCGAAAGAATTTTCTTGTTAGAGCCCACTCTTTCCCTTCCGGAAAAATACACTGTTGTTGTTTGAAATGAAAAGACATATTTTCGTATTTTATGAAAAGTGAAAAAATTACCTGTCAACACTTTGTTGTATTATGATATAATATACCATCAATAACAGTAGGGAAACTGAGTGGTAGGGAATTTTAATATAGTAAAAGGGGAAAGCGTGTTGAATCGCTAACCCCGATGGACCCTGAAGGATTTGTCCAAGATATCACTGACTTCCCTGTCACATTCTTGGAATTGCTAGGGAAGAAATCTAAGAAAAGTGAATTTATTGTAGCTACTTAAAGCGCCCGTAGGATGCAAAAAAAAATTATCGAAAATATTTGCGAAGAAAAATGTATTATAAAGAAACGGTAAGGAACCTGAAATAAAAATGTGTGTCGTTTATTTCGATTGAAAAATTCTGGTAAATATTATCTTGGAAAGCATAGATTTCAGCCGTATGCATCGTTTTAATTGAACCCTATTCCTATGCCTATTTTTAATATTGAAAAAAAATTTTATTTTTATTTCTAGGTTATGTGCTGGTACGTTTAGCGATTGAAAAAATTGTTTAGTGATAAATTAAGTTTGCTTTGTACATGAACAAACAGAAAACAAAGCTATTTATCTGGCTTGGAAAAACAACAGGAAATTAGTTTATGACATTTATTTCAATAAGGGGTCAGTTTTAGCATAGACTATGGTAACAAACATTACTCTGATATTGAATCACAAATTTATTTATTGATATAAAGAACACACACACACACATATATATATACCGGGTGGCCATAATTAAACTGACAGTGCTCACAGTGTTCTGTAGCGCGATCTATTTGCGAGAATGACGCCACATTTTGTAGGAAGATTAAACAAGACGGGGGACGAAGGATTCGGTGAAAAAATAAATTAGTTCCAAAAGTCACCTCTAGGGGAATATTTGGCACTGTGTAATAGAAAATAGAGTGTTAACAAATGCAAATTAATACGGAATAAAATTACCTTTTATTATGCACATTTTCTTATTTAGTTCAAGTGCAATATGGCAACACTTTTAAAAAAAGCGTAAAATCTACATAAACACCGATAAAGTCTCGTGATCTGCAATATCACGTACGCTGAGCAGAAGAAGAAGTTCTTTATTCAAATTTCACGTTACATCCATTGGCACAGTGCCAGCTGCTTGGGTGTTAAAAGGCAATGTGTTACGTTTCGAATCAATCGGATTGAAAGTTTATGTGCAATGTCTCCTTCTTTAGTCGAGCGTGCGTTGCTGGTCAAATTATTTTACCTCAACCAGTGCAACGCGTCAGCCGCTCTTCGTGCTTTTAGAACGCACAAAAAAATGCGTAAAGGTAACGGTCCTGTGTCAGTCAATGGGCTAAAAGCAATGGTTGCGACGTTTGAGAAAACAGGTTCTCTGAAGGTTCTCTGAAGGTTCAGTCAGGCATAGGACGGAAACCTGTACCACAGGATACAATCGAAGCATTTACCACGGCGATTGTCGACAGAGGACCAGACAATATTGCTGCCACCTCTAGCGCTCGTGGATTAGGTCGGAATATGGATATGCCTTACAGTACGGTATGGAAAATCTTACGAAAGATTATCAACTTCTATCCGTACAAGATCAGCCGTGTACAGGAGTTACTGTACCCCGACCATGATAAGCGATTGACTTTTGCTCTCACCTTTCTTGCCAGAATGGAGGTGGATGATGCTTGGCCGTGGAAAATCTTATGGGGAGACGAGGCCCACTTTTACCTGCATGGAACTGTGAATACCCAGAACTGCCGAATTTGGGATGACAAATCACCACATGCAGTCACAGAAATTCCCTTACATTCACCAAAGGTAACTGTTTGGTGTGGGTTCACAGCGGAATTTATCGTAGGTCCATTCCACAGCGCCAAATATTCCCCTAGCGGTGACTTTTGGAACTAATTTATTTTTTCGCGGAATCCTTCGTCCCCCGTCTTGTTTAATCTTCCTACAAAATGTGGCGTCATTCTCGCAAATAGATCGCGCTACAGAACACTGTGAGCACTGTCAGTTTAATTATGGCCACCCGGTATATATATATATATATATATATATATATATATATATATATATATATATATATATATATATACTAGTAATGATAATCATCACTCTTTGTTCGTATGAATACATTTAACACATTCATTTAATTAATAATTTTCCTTCCAATGAATATATTTAACACACACAATTAATTAATAATTATCCTTCCAATGGATATATTTAACATACTCAATTAATTAACCGGGCAGTAGTCGCACGTTGGTCGATTCCCCGCCATTTTTCAATTGTTCCCCTGTTACCTCCCTCCTCTTAAATTTGGATTGATAAGATTCCTGGTAACTGACTTTATGTATTATTCCTACCCACGTGTGAGATACTAAGATCCTCTCCCTGTTTTCTTGGAAGTTATTGCTTTTGAAATATGAAATCGGTCGTTTTGACCTCGAGGCGACTACTGAGTTAGTAGGTTTTTGCACCTGGCGGCATACTGTTATTAAGCACATTCTGAGTTCCATATCTGGCACAGGACGAAACGTTACAATGGACAACTGGTTTACTTCTGTTTCTTTAGCTAAGAAACTTTTAAAGTGGCATAATTTGACAATGGTAGGAACATTAAGGAAAAATAAAAAGGAGATCCCACAAGCATTCTTACTTTCAAAGAAGAGAGAAATATTTTCCTGTGAATTCAGATTTCAGAGAGATGTGACTTTTCTTTCTTATGTTCCCCCAAACAATGCTGCTGTTTTATTTATTTTAACAATGTATAATGCTAATTCTACTGAAAACACAGAAAAAAAAGAAACCAGAAATCATTAATTTCTATAATGAGACAAAAGGAGGTGTGGACGTTGTAGATGAAATGAAAGCCTCATATTCCGTATCAAGGAAAAGTAAGAGATGGCCACTTAGTAGATTTTTCTTTCTTATGAACATTTCTGGCATAAAGTGCCAAATTATATTTCAATGACATACGGGAGATAATATATCACGTCTTCATCTTTTGAAGAAACTTGCACTTGAATTACTGAAGGATCACAGAAAGAAAATATCAAATTTACCCAATCCTTTAAAAATAAAAATTGATTAATTTTCTGGAGAACCACTCAAAATAGCTCTGCGATCCCCAAAAGAAGAACGATGTATATATTACACAAAAAACGAATAGGAAAACGAAGCAAACATATCGGAAATGTTGCTCATATATATATGCAAAGAACATTCATTTAACAATTGTGCGAAATGTTTAGAAAAAAAAACCTCTTAACTTTTCAGCAATATACTAATGATTTACATTTAATTTATAAATATATAAAACTGTATCGTTGGTATCATCTGTTAGATAACGAAAATTATGTTAATATCCATTAAAAACTATTTTTGTATCTATGTTTTCCCGCATTGCTAACGGCGGGGAAATGACTGACACTCGACTACTCTAGTGTTAATAATTATCATTCCAATGAATACATTTAACACAATCAATTAACTAATAATTATCATCATTCCCGAGGCATTGCGCGCACTACCGTCATAAATATACTTAATCATTATTTAATGTCACTTCAATATCTATCTACACCCTAATTATCAATATTTAATTTAAACAGAACAAGGCAGCATGGCTTATGACAAACTGGGAAAGAACAGACAATACCTTCAGTTGATGTTTCGTTGGCCACTGAAGTAAATCTTGCATCTGGCAGTAGTAGCACGGTCTTTGGCATCTCAATGGTAGTACGGCATGGCTTAAGTTGATTCCTGGGGCGGCCGCTCGGGGTGACGCAACACTATCTTCAACTGCATTCTCTATCTTCTACTCCTTCAATATTTTCTACGTCACATCTACGTCAAATGACACTATCGCCCATCATATTAGCTTCTAGCATTTTAACTATTTTTATGTATTTGCGATTTGATTTCTACAGCTATCTTTGGCTACGCTGAACTCGCAGTCTAACATCGCTCACATTTTACGGAGTCAGCTAGTAAACCAGCATCAGAAGCATCCGCAGGAGTCCCGTCATATCCAAAGTCAGAACATCTGTATATGTAAAGCTATCTACTTTTCTCCTCTTTTACTCACTATTTCTTCTTTATCTTAACTTTTTCGTTCCTCCCACTTTGGAATCTCATTGGCGTCTCCATTCCATTTCTCACAACACCCACACGCATTTATTCACTTCGGCTTTTAAGGGGACTCACGACCTTTAAGTCGAGGAAATAAGGCATATTTTCATACTTTTTGACTCTTTGTAACTATTTCAATTTACTCCCAATTTTTCCAAATTTTATGTATATGATAAATTGATATATTTATTTTAATAAACAAATTTTCAGCTCTAAAAATAATATTTTTTTAAAATGCTTTAGATATACCTTGTTTTTTAAGTATTTTTATTGTATACTGGCTTGCACGCAGAACTATGAAATCAATTTTACACTTAAATGTATAATTCCTGTTTTATATTTAAAATAAATAATTCAAAATACAATTGAACATAAAAAATTCAACGTTAAAAAAATTTTCCATTTTTTTAAAAAATTGCTCAAAATATACTTAAAATTTCCTTAAATTTTTGCATTAATTTACCCCTGAAAAAATAACAAAATGTGCAGTGATTGCAATAATTCTAGTTCAGACGCAATAAAACAACATGATTATGCAGTGACAAAAATTTCATGGAATTATGTTTCATAGTTTTTGAGATATCAGTTGTAGAATGATGCAAAATTACATTTTAAGAAAAATTAGTTTAAAATTTTTCTTACCATAAACTTGATCAGTAGTTAAATATTTCGAATATCAATATCTCCGGAACTAAGCAGAATATTTTCAGGCGATTTGATTTATTTTGTCCAGAAATGATCAGGATTTAACATATATTTTTTTCAAAAAATTGAATGTTTTAAAGATTTAAGAGTAGTGAGTCCCCTTAATTATAAACCTCTTACTAACTATTCCTGATTACTATACCTATCTTCGTTACCCCATTTTCATCGTTCTCACGGATCTGGACCCCTTTATAACCTGGCCCAGGGCTGGAAGCTCCGTGTGTGGGCCCACCCCCCTTTTATTACGGCCATAACTTTGCCCCCGTCTTCTACATTTCTTCTTGCTTCCTATCATTCCTTACTATCTTCTTATCTTTTCCTATGCATGCTTTATAACCTATTCTTTGTATATTTCATTTTGCCGTCCAATGTCACTATCCCCGTGTCAAAAGGCATAAATATTTAAATTAATTAGCTTTAATATATTTTTTTAATTCTCAAAAGGATTTCATTTCACATTAATTTTAAAAGAGGAGTTTTAAGTTATTGTAATGAGTACCTTGTCGAATGAGTACCTTGTCGATGAGTACCTTTCAATGAAATTCCCAAATTTTTTCTCAGTTGTAGGCTATTATTGTAACCAAATAATAACGAAAACCAAAATATATACGTGTGGAAAGGAGTACATAAAAATGAATTGAAAAAATCTAAAAATAATTTAAATACAGAAATTATTGGTAGAAAATTAATTATGTTCTCATTTTTTTATTTTTTATTTTTTTATTTTTATTCACTAAATTCAAATGAATAAAATATAATGTACTTGAAGGCCGAAATTGGAAACTACAAAATTATAAATATACAAAGAGTTAATGCATAATGAAATCCTCTTCCGCTCGAGTAGATTACATTCGCCTGGAAATTGAAAAGATCACTGCCCCTAAATTAAACTTTTCATTTCTAGGAAGGAAACCCTAAAAATGAGACATTTGAAAATAATAATAGAATTTTGTTGTCAGAAATATATATTACATCTAAAGAAACAATATCTTACGCCAAAGACTCTATACTTACGTTTCTATTTACTAATATGACACAAAAGCATTTAGTTTTCACAACCGGAAATTCGAGTTTGTCCAAATCTATGCGGTAGGGTATGCCTATAGAAGAATTTAATTACTAAGCCATTCAATAACCTATACACTTGTCCGCCAGTATGTAATGTTTTTAATCATATATCTAATATGTTCCTCTTTTCATATTTGTAACACATCTGCATATATGTTTTATATGGGAATATTAGAAATAAGATACACAAGAATAAACATTTCATAATGAAAAATTATAAATAAGATTTTCATTTGCATAAAAACGTAAACTGAATATTTAAAACAACAAAATCAGATAATTATTAACTTTCTACAATGCTAAGTCAAATAGAATAATAAAGTATACATTATCTCCGTTCGTCTTCATCCTATAAACGCATACACATACACACATACATTGATATGTGTGTGTATATATATATATATAGGGTGGATCGATTTTTACTTTTTTTAAAAATCGTAATCACTTGTGGTGGGAAAAGCTGTGTATTGTTATCAAATGTTTTTAATTTTTTTAAACTTAAAATATAATTAGGCCCCCCGCCCGGTCCTTGAAGCTTTTCCAAAAACGTGAAAAAAAGAATTTTTTATTTATTTTTAAATTTTTTTAGTACCAAAAATTTTAACCGCCTGTAGTGACAATTGCTGCATAGCAAGACCCTTTGTTTGTAAAAAAAAAAATTTTGAAATTAAAATATATTTAGATCCCCCGCTCGGCCCTTGAAGTTTCTCCAAAAACGTAAAAAAAGGCTTTTTTTATTTATTTTTTAATTTTTTACGTACCAAAAAATTTAACCGCCTGTAGTGGAAATTGTTACATAGCAATTCCCTTTGTTTGTGAAAAAAATTATTTTGATATTGTATCATATTTAAAGCCCCCGCTAGGCCAGCGAAATTTGCTTTGAATTTCCCCGATAGATGGTATGATTATACTGCGTGGTTTCATAAAAAGTTTCAGAAAAAAGTTTCATATAAAAGTTTCATAAAATATTCATGAATATAAAGAAGTGTACTGGAAAAACAAGTGAAGCTGCGAGAATTAAATTTAGAAAGTTTTAAAATGATGCAAAATATACACTGTTTGATAGCCCAACATGTAAGTGTCATGGATTTTCATTGTGCTCATGTGAGAAGTAAAAAAAAGTGCCGAAAGAAGTAAAAAAAAGTGGACGAAAATGTATATCTGGAATTTGGATGCTAAAATCGCTAGGGTGCTAAAACTTAGAGTGGCAAGGAAAGCAATGGATGCTAAACGTGTGAATAAGCAAAAATCTGAAACTGAGTTAAATAGCCAACCTCAACAATGTGAAAGTATTATGGGTGGTAGCTCTACTTCTGAAAGTGAAGATGATTTTTATTTTGATGAGGAATTTAAGCAAGTTGCTACATCTTCAAAAGAAGTGGGCAGCTCCAAAAGTGTATGCAAAAGTTTGGTTTTCTCACTAAAAGTGAGCCTTCATGCTCAGCTGGTACACAGAATCTTTGGAAAGTTATACACTACTCAAGATATCTGAGCGATGAGCTGAAATTAGTAATGGATCCTGTAATGCAAATGAATGATTTTATGGCCATCCAGGAAACCTTCTGATTGCCATAATCAACGACAAACGATCCTATGTGAGGAAATTAGGCTTCAGAAGAATCATGAAGGCCCGAACACTTCCCAATGAAATAACTTGTGATTTTGTCATTCCGCCTCTCGAATTCCACCCAAACGACTGTGCATAACTTATCAATTAGAAGAAATGTTCACTTACAGAACCTCCACTGACTAAACATATATCCAGTGCAGAAATTGAGAAAATGGCTGAAATAGGTGGCTTTATTGAAAGTAACCTGTGGACTCCCCCATGCTGTACACAAGATGTCGAAAGGGCAGTCAAGATAAAATCAGAGGCATCCTCACCTGTCTGTGGAACAAAAAGTCGCGATGGCTTTATACATGCAACATTGTCGTCTTGAAATCTGATGCCAATCTTCGAAAATAAGGCAAAATCACTAAACAGGAAAAAAAAATGTGCCTGTATTTGGTTGGGAGGGTGGGTGGTTTGCGGGAGGAATTCGAATGCAGCCACCTCCTCTTGTCGAATTCTAGGTTATTCTGCTATAATTTTGGCAAAATAAGCAAAGAGCTGTATTAACCCTTTGACACAGATGGGACATTGAGTTTAATAATTATTTTAATTTTTAAAATATGTTTATTAACAATTCTGCTCAAAGAGTTAAAATATCAAAATTTCACCATCCTAGCAGGGCTTTAAATATGATACGATATCAAAATAATTTTTTCCGCAATCAAAGGGTCTTGCTATGAAACAATTTCCACTACAGGCGGTTAAAACTTTTGATACGCAAAAATTTTTAAAAATAAATAAAAAATGCATTTTTTACATTTTTGGAGAAACCTTAAGGGCCGGATGGGGGGGGGGGCTAAATATATTTTAATTAAAAACTATTTTCCACAAACAAAGGCTCTTGCTATGCAACAATTTCCACTACAGGCGGTTAAAATTTTTGATACGTAAAAAATTAAAAAATAAATAAAAAATGCATTTTTTTGCATTGTTGGAGAAACTTCAAGGGCCGGGCGGGGGGGGGGTCTAAATATATTTTAATTAAAAAAATTTTTTTTACAAACATTGGATAGCAATACACAGCTCTTCCCACTGCAGGCGATTTCGATTTTTAAAAAAAGTAAAACACGACCCACTAGGGTGGTCCAAAAAAATTAACATTCGAAATATATTGCTCTACAAGGTTGTTTTTATTATTTTACATGCAAATAATGCGCACATTTTTTTCTTGAAAATAGTAATATTTACAGGTCGCTCAAGCTCAAACTTTAAAAGTTCATATTAACAAAGATTTCTTGGAAGTCGTGGAAAAGCTCTTTTGGTGGTTTGCTACTAGACGAAGCAGGAATTGTTTTGTTCTTTGTCTTTTGTAAGGGTTTCATTATATTTTTGTATTAAGCTTTTAGCTCTTTCAACATTGTCATTTACAACTTTAATTTTTAAGCACCTTTCTCGAAAGTCACAAAAGCAAGGATCACTTTCCCACTGAGATGGTGATTTTTCTATGAAAGCTTGTGATTTAATTTTACCTCCTTTAACCATGGCATCAAAGAATTGTTTTGTCGTTTCAGTTACAAGTTCTTCGATCTTTACATTTTGCTCTTCATTTTTTAGTTCCAGTCTATCATCACGGGTAGGTTTTGGGGGACGATCAAGATTTTCTATCATTTTCATTTTTGTGTCAATGCTGACTCTGTTATCAAAAAAAGCTAATACAACTAAGTGCTCAGGAAAATACCATAGGTGTCTGGAAAATGACAATAATTCTATATTTGCTACAGAAGGATTTGGATATTTCTTCAGGTCATTTAAAAACTGAATATCATTGTAAGGGGCCTTAATAGCATGCGGTGCTTCATTCCAATATCTAATATATATTAGGCTCACAAAAACGCCCAATTCTGTCATTTTACCAGATTCTTCAGATGACAGCTTAAATTGTTCTCGAAAAAGGAATATTTTTAGTGCATAAATACCTTTAGCCCTCCATTGAGCGTGATGTCTGGGTCCAAGAGCGCGAAACGACTGATTATTATCTCCCCCAAGAAAAAATTAATGATAATTGAATAAACTCTTTATAGTCATCCCTTATAGTTGGGGATTTAAGTGCTTTTGGTAGAAATGTTAACATATATACTCTCAGTTTAGTAAAGTTTACATTGTTAAATAGTTCCTTATTTGCTGGATTATAAGCAGATTTATCTATTTCCGGCTATAAATTCTTAAAACGCTTAAATATTAAAGTTTCTGGACCTTCAGATGGGCCGAATATAACAGAAAACACACTAGATAGTACAATCTCCATTATATGGTGACAACATGCAACCCAAATAAGATCTGCCCCTAAATATTTTTGAATTTTGATTCATGCACCTTTGTGTAAACCAGTATTAGCGGCTGTGGTATCAAAAAGAAGTCCTTTAATTTGAGATATAATATTCCATTTCTGGACTGCCTCAACACATGCTTTTGCTTGTAATTCTCCAGTTCCTAATTCAATCTAGGGAAATTCAAGGAGCTTCTCTTGATCATTTCCTGAAACAATATAACGGCATTCGATCAACTTTTGTTTTCGATCCCTCAATATCTAGTAACATCTTACCATCCCAGTGTAATAATAGAGGTTCATCTAGAGAATTTTTTTCTGTTTCTGCAGCTTGTTGCCTCCCTTTTCGTCTACTCGTATGTCTCCTTATTGAGCTTCGAGAAAGGGTTTTTGGAGAAATATCGTTCCCAGTTGCACGTGCAACAGCTCCAGCCAGGAATACAGCTTTCCGATCAGAAATATTAACACGATCTAGTGCACCTACAACTTCAGGAGATTTAAATATATTTTTTACATATTTTTTTCAGCAACTTCGGGAACTGTAGTTGTAGTATTGAGATCGGATTTGGATGTAGATGTCAGCGGCAGGTACTCTTCTTCACTTTCAAATTCCATCGAATGTGAAGTTTCGGAGTCTGATAATTCTGACAGGAATTTTTCTACCCTAATTTGTAATTTTGCTTCTCTTTCTTCATATTGTTCTTACGTTAACATTTTATTATCTTTCCGTTTTCTGTTTCTTATTTCTTTTCGTGTTGTATTCGTGTCAACTCCACTCATAGAACAACAAAAAACATATTTCTGCTTTTGAAAGAATTCTCTGTCTTCTTTGTTGCTGTGTTATATGTTCTTTGAAAATACAAATGTTGAGCAACCTCATAATATTATCGGATTGGCCTAATATTTTATTTACATACATTTTGAATACAGAGGAACAAAATAGGGCTTGTGGAAGGAAGATTCTTACACTTTTATTTTTTAACATTATGTCATGGACCACCCTAACGACCCACCCTAATATCTATATCTATATCTATATCTATCTATCTATCTATCTATCTATATATATATATATATTCTATGTATAAAAAACCCAAACTACAAAAATGATTACAAGAAACGACTAAAATAAAGTCAGTTCAATAAAAAATGAATCAATCTATACATCGACAAAAAACGCATTTATTCGAAACTCAACACTGGACAAAGCAGAAGAACATACAACAGACAATGACGTATTTCCGAGAGAGATACCTGCTAATTCTTCTTGGACAACAGAAATTTCTTTTATATATATATATATATATATATATATATATATATATATATATATATATATATATATATATATATATATATATACAGAGGCTGTTCACACATTTTTTAGACGATGTATATTGTATTCACAAAGCAAAATTACATAAAATTCTTGTGTTTTAAATGTTCTGTTTGACATCCCTTATTCTGAACTATCTTTCGACACCGCAATTTCCAGGATAATAATGCCTTTTGAAATGTCAGAAGAGGTATTCTATCCCATTCCTCCTGAACAGCTTTCCAGAGTCCTGTAAGGATTTTGGGACGACGTTTGGATAATGCAGATTTTAAAAGTCCGAAAGCACAAAAATCCATAGGTGATACATCGGGAGATTTAGTAGGGATATCAGTGAAGGGTATGGCCTTGATACCAGTTTTTTGTTCCATTTCTTTTAGGAAATTCACAGTGGATTTTGATGTGTGGCTTCTAGCTTTGTCCTGGTGGAGTCTCACAGATTGATGGCACTGCGGGTAAAGCGATGGTATTTCATTCAGAAAAATTAGCGATAAAATATGTTCCTGATAGTATTTGGAGTTAATCTTGACATTTTTTTCCACTCTCTTTATTTTTAACTTGCCATTATAAGAAAAACCAGCAACAATCATGAATCCCTTAGAAAAACTTTCTTTCGATTATTTAAACCATGTGCTTAAATTTTTTTCTCCCCTTTTATGATAATAAATGGCTCTTTTTTTGTTGCAATCATTTAAATACACCCATGATTCATCTATTGTGACAATTGTTTTCCATTTTTCTTTGGATAAGTGTTTCTCATATAGAATTCTGCAGCGTGTCCTGCGATCAGCGATATGATTTGGAAGAAGACGATGCACATTGCGTTATTTTGCTTTCTTAAGATTTAAATCAACATTTATCATTTTGTTTACAGTGGACACCGAGCATTTTAATGATTTTGCAACTGTCCTTTGACTAGGGGTATTTTCTTTTAACAATAAACAACGTACCTTTGCAATAGTCGAAGATGTCCGTTTTTTCCTTGGATACATGTTTGGAATTTTTGTCCCCCTTGAGGCTCCAATTTGACGTTTTTTTCCTTTCTTGTTGACGATATTACCTATCGACGCTTTAGATATCAGAAAACCATGACTCTCACATCGTTTTTGGATAACGGAGTATGCATATTTCTCTTCGGAAAGAGCATAAATGTAGCCTTCGAATCACTGCTTTGTTAAAAACGCCATTTTGAATAAAAACAAAACTTTCAGGCCACAGATGATAATTTTGACTTTTAGAAACGTAGTACAATTTCAATTATTTCTTTTGCAGCAAACGATTTTTTATTACCGCTTACCAAAATCGTCTAAAAAATGTGCGAACAGGATCTGTATATATATATATATATATATATATATATATATATATATATATATATATGCGTATAAAACAGAAAAAAACTAGGGGATTCTCCATGTCATTTGGTGACAACTGGTATTTCATTAGTTATAATTATCATTTTATAAATTTTATAGAATGTCACTTCAATATGAGAATTTTCCCAACGCAGGTAGATTTGAATATTAGAGTTCACAATACTGGAGTGATTTAATATATGTCAAAATTTATGGTGGTTGTGTAAATTTTCAGACATAAACACACATACATCTTGATTTATTTAAGACAGTTACCTTTTTTTAAAAATGTCAAAACTTTTGAGGCCCTCTTAATCGCCCTTTTCTGAATGAAAATATTTTCCTGAACATTTCTTATACGCTTATGTATTTTATTTCGGTAATTCCTTTAATTCATCGCAGACTTTTATAGTAGCTTGAAATGAATCTAAATGTGCGCCATTCTGTCCTAGTAAAATATATTTTCTAATATATAGTGAACGTTTATTTGATTATAAATACACACCTTGTCTACGCATTAGTAGATGCACCAACAAGTTTAGTTATATATGCTCTACTTATATTGATATTTTGTCCTTTTATTGTTGTTTATTTTAATTGCATATGGTAAGAAATATATGCTTTTAATATAATAAATTTTCTTTTTGTTCACTTGTTATATATTCACTCGGTTTTCTATATTCAGAAAACTGTAATACGTGAAATGAACTGTATACTTATATATCATTTCGTGAATGTCTTTGTTCTGACTACGATCGCACTTTCCCAGTAGTCCGAACTAAATTGCTATTATTTAATCATCGACTCTTAACTGCGTTATAATTAAAGAGACCAATCTTTGACATAAAACTGGTATATCACTAATTACAATGTGTGTGCTATAGATTTAATTATTCGTAAACTATAAAATAGAAAAATGTTCCGTTTAAAATAAAAAAATTTAACCATATGTATTTAAAGCTATCGTATAAAACGCTCCGATGACGTTCATTGCAACAAATTTAAGAATTCACTTAATCTTCAATTATATTTTAAAGTAAATTTATATTCGTGTTAATTATATTTTTACACGATAGATTATAAAATTAAATCTATCGTGTACCTGAAGTTAAAGGTATAAATTTTTCAATATCTTATTTCGAAAAGTAGATGTGTAGTTGTTTAATTCTTAGAGAATTCCTAGAAATTTACATAGTTTTAAAGCATTTGCAATTAAATAATAGAATTTACGGAATTCTCAAACCGTCTTAAATCCTGAGATATGATAAACTTAATCATATGAACTTAATCATTAATTAATCTGAAACTTCTGACTCATGTTCTATACATTATGCATTCGTTTCTAAGCCCTTAAAGATATTAAAAGTGTTCCAATCTTCCATGAAGATTGGAAATCAATTTATAACTTCTCAAAAGATTTTAATATTAAACTGCATGTAACAGATTTGAATGTCTGACATTTCCGTATAAATATGCTTTCGCACATATCTTTAGATTACCAATTTAGACATTTAACAGTTACCATTTAAAATTTTAAACCTTTATAATGGTATATATTTGCGTCATTTATAGTAATTCGATTAGTAATTGCTCTTCCCTAATTTATTCTCTTGTATGATGTTTTGAATATTTCTTTTACCTCGATAAACGGAGTATAATCGCTGATTATTGGATAGCGCCACTGTTTATGTAATTTTAAATATTGTTTGTTTTTTAGTGTTACAAAACTTGATAATATTTTAAATGAAGTATATAATCATATTTGGGGTTATTTCATCCTGTTAATCAAATATTTAGGAATTTCAAAGATACAAATGCACTCCTGATAATTGTAAGTGTTAATCCTTTGCGATCATAGGTCGACTCTCGATCATAGGTCGAAAGAACTTTTAACATTAAGGTCATACGCCTGCTTTCATCCACCAGAGTAAAGAATTTCTCAGACAGTATATTAAATTATTCTTACTACATGTGTATAAAGTAACCTGTGTATAAAATAAGTACGACCGCAAAGGAATAAAATGTTACTAAGGAGAAAGTAGGGACCCGGTGTAGCCTAGTGGTAGCACATAGGATGGAACTGGGAAAGGGGCGTTTCGAATCCCGACGAATGCCATTAAATAGCTTCGTGTCTGGGCCATATATGCGCACATTAAATCCGAAGGTTGGAAAATCCTTCTACGATATCAGAGAAGGTGGGCAAAAGTACAATATCGCGATATGTCACCCATAGGGGGGAGGTGCTAGGTCAAAATTACAGTGGTACCAATTGTGGTGTTCGTTTACCTATAAGGTGCCACCATCGAAAGCGGGCAATTATTCTTGCGAATTATGGGCAAATGTCTCATTGACAAGTACCACGTATTGGCTAACTACAAACAACTTCGTCAGAAATATTTTCCTTATTTCTGAAAAAAATATGCTCACGTGCAAGAAATACGGGACTCCAAATGAATAAATTTAACAGATATAAATGAAGATAATTTGAAACCAAATTTCCGGTATAGACAATTTATCAGTAATGACATTGGTTACTGTATCATCTAATTATTGACAAGTATGACTAAATTCATATACAGTAACGACCGCTTATAGTGATCAGTGGTTATAAGAATCAACCGTTTATAAGAATCAATGTCGCGAAAACAAAAACAAATGTATTATTTCCATTTTAAAATTTTAGCTTTAAAGAATCAATCCACTTGTTTTAAGAATCAGTTTACACTATTCTCTTTCCTTTCATTTTTCCAAAAAAGCCACTTAAATCCTCAAAAGGCACGAAGTTCTTTCTTTTTTTTTTAAAGAAAGATTGATAAGATGGGATTTAATATAGTCATAAAATTCATCCTTTTCTTTGTTAGACATAACATAATAGTTTCCCCTTAAACGCTTTAGCACAACACTGTCCTATTAGCTTGACCCGGGGGCATCTTTACTCGTCCGGGTCCGATTTCACTTTTCTCCACTGGCAAATAAGAATAGGGACTCTTTTTTCCCACCTCCCACATCCTGGTTGCGGATTCCTGGATCCTGAAACACATAAATCTTCGGCGAAGTGTCCACTACACTTAAGAAAACGCGACATTAGTAGATTCAGCACGTTATGAAACCGCGAAACGTAAGCTAGAAGTGAATCTTTGTCTGAGACTATTGGTATTGATAGAGGTATAAACAGCCTCCTGAAAACTTCATTACGTCAAACTACCATAGAAAATTTTTTCTTGCTCCCTTCCTGTAGTTGAAATGTTAAAACTGTTAAGTAGGTATATTGTAACAAATATTTCATTTTTTTCTTCTCTTACTATAATCATGTGTATCTATTTATAAGTCTAAAAATTGCGTGGTATTTTTAAAATTATAAAAAATTATTTTAATAAAAGATAATTAAAGTAAATTAAAGAGTATTTTATGGTAAATTATCTAATATATGTATATATAGGTGTGTGTGCCTGTCCAAAAACCTAAATTTCGGCTATAAGAATGAACCGGTTATAAGAATCAGAAACAATAATAAAAAACGTGATTCTTATAAGCGGAAATCACTGTATTTTGTTTACAAAAAATATCGTTCAACTTAGAGAAGAAACATAATTTTATTTCCACTATCAATAAAAAAAACAAATTTTAAGGTAGTTTAATTAAAGGTTTTATCAGTTTAATAACAATATCGTTCGAGCGTAGTAAAATACATAAGCAATTGAATTTCGACTATTTATCAATTATAAATGTATAAAAGGTTTTGAGTTCCTAATAATCAAAGAAATTCAAGCATGTTCCCATAAACATGCGCATGAAAAGGTTTTATCGTTAATACCTTTTCATGGGCATATAAATTTTTTTGATTGAAAAATTAATTTATCTGTCAATACGTATTTAGATATTTAACCATGTATTTAACCATTACTTTATGACCTCGCTTTTACCATGATGTTTCAAAATTGAGGGAAAAATTAAAGACTAAAGGTTTTGTTGTTTCTAAATCCCCCTGGCCGGAATCTTTTACTGACAAGGCCCATATAGGGTTTCGGGTAGAGGGGTGCGGCTCCTGCTTTATAATGATACCACAAGGGTCGGAGTCCGATTTAGCCAGATGCCATCTCAATTTTGATCGAGAAACTCCCAGGGATGACATCTGAGGGGATCTTATTTTTTCCCACCTTCTCTGACCTCATTGAGGACTTCCAGCCTACGGATTTAACGTGCCCATACCCGGCATAGATACGGAGGTATTTAATGGCACTTGTCCGGATTCGATTCGAGCACCCTTACCACCCAAAGCCAGTGCGCTACCACTAGGTTGTCTCAAGCCCGAGAATAAAGGTAATACCATAAAGGTAATAAACAGATAAATGTAAAAGCAAAATTTAATTGAGTAAATCAGAAGTCTTCATCAGTAAACTACTTGTGAGCCTCTCACATAGTGTGAAACAGGCTCAATCCGAATTTTGGAAAATCCAGTACAGATGTGCCGAGCTTAAGTATGATCGACAGGATCATTAACACCTCAATGAAACTTTTTAAATAAGGACAATTACGATAATAAATGGAATGAACACATCATTTAGAATAGTTAAGCAAAAGACCATTAGCTCATGAAAGGAGACGAGGTAAGATTGTGAGAGCCTAGCTGACGCTGCTGGCTAAAGACTGTGAATACTTAATCACATAAAAGGGTCTGCTGACAAAGGATGAAAGAGGTGACTCCCGGGAAGCGTGAAGACCGCTACACTTGGTGCGGTAGAACTTACGAGAATTTTCGAAGGAAGAGAAAATTAACAAGACCGCACGATGCGGAGAGCATTATAAACTGGACTTTGATGAGGTATTGAAATACTGAGAGAGCGTGGGAGAATCTAGGAGACTTGAGGTCTCAATTGAGAATGTGTTATGTTCCCGCTTTCTCTAATCGATGTTACGAGAGTTCTACGGAACAACTTACCGTATATTATGATTACTGTATATAGCTCATACTAAAGTACATGTAAATAGAACCCTTTATACTTTTCTACATTAATACTACGAGTCACTTATATATATCAGGTCACGACGATTCGGTTCACACTGTTTTTTTTTTACATTTCTATAAAATGCATGCGAACATATTCATATCTATTAGTCTATTTTATTACACATGGTTAACTGTGGCTACATTCAAAATGTACTGCAATAAAATGCAATCCGCAAAACTTATCAAAGAGATAGAGTAGTAAAATGCTCTCCAGTGGTTTCGTTTCCAATAGAGTGTACATCATAGAGAAACCAATTTATTCTGATTACTTTTTACTACTAGTTCAAGGATTTGTGACTAAAAATACACAATGTGCTATATATAAAGATTTAAGCACAGAAATAATCGTATCATAAACGAGCATAAAGAAATCACTCAGTGCTCACATCGGAAAGTCAATTACGCAAAGATGAATAAGAAAAGGAAATGTCATCAGATGCATATTAAAGAAATGAAACTCAACAAGCATTAATAGCCTTTGATGACATAAAATGACAAATTACATCTATTAATAAAAGTGTATGTTCAGATAAGATATAGATAATGAACGCCTGTTTAGGGATCAGTATAATATCATATGTTTATTACGATCTTATGTAATAAATATCAAATATTGCTTTATAAGGATTTTGAAACGTATAAGATATTTGTGATTAAAGATTAGAAATATACATTACTTTATTAATACTATAATTTTTAAATCAGTTGATATTAATCAACATGTTCGCATAATTTACCCCAGATATGTATGAAATTTGGTAAAAAAGTGTGAATTTCAGTATGAAAAACTGCATGTAATTGATTTAAAACGTATGACATTTGGGGGGAGTGGGGAGAGAGCTAATGTGCAGGTAATAGACCTGAGGCATTCGGTTACAGCCGCAGAAATTCGTGACCAGATAAAAAGTAATCTGGGAACACCATACACATGAGTCAACACTTTTCCCTTGGTGACACCTCAGTTTTGACCGAAAGCCCCAAGGTCGACATCTTTCGGGACCGTACCTTTCCCCACACTCTCTGACCTCATAAAAGGACCCACGCGGTATTTTATTTCCGTGAAATTGGAGGTCCTTTGTATATTCTTGGAAGTTGCATTGTTTCCTAAAAGAATAGGGAGTACTAGCCCAACCCCCTTCGATGCAGGTGCGGGCGACGGGCCTCTTCCACTACGTCCGTTTTACGACTTTTAAATGCGTTGACGGAAAAAATGGCAATATCACATAATATTGGAAGGAATTGAAAAATCTGTCACAACAACGGATTTAAGGTGCCCATATCCGTCCTATACACGAAGGTATTTAATGACACTTGTCAGGATTCGAACCAAGCACCCTCGGCACCTAAAGTCGACGCACTAACACTAGGCTACCTCGGGCCCTAAACGTATTTCAGTAAAGGAAGTATTTTCAGAGTGAATTCAACAAATTATTTATTAAACCACTGAATATTTATTTTGTTTTACAACAGTGTTTCTATTATCAATTCAAGATATATTTTTAATAAAAAATTCAAAATAATATTTATTTAAAAAATTATACCTTACACATACATAACTTTTAATATTTTTTCTTAATATTTATGTCATGCTCTTTATAAAAGTAAATCTTATAACTTTATTGCTGACAGAAAGATAAAAAGGCCTGGCAATTGGGAAAATGGAGAAAGATGTACCGCTGAAAGATTAACTTTTGAAATATTACGGTAATTTGTTAACTATATTTGTATAAAAAAGACAGTTTTTTCATAAAAAAATCCTCCGTAATATATCAAAAAATTGTACCTACACTTTTTAATCTCTAAATAATTAGCAGCCTTTTGTGTAGACACATAAAATCAAATGTATCTATACTTCATGAGAACAAGAAATATCATTAATCTAACACGATTTTCCAGAGAAGAATAAATCATTGTACACCCCTTTTTTTACTCCAGAAACGTTAAATTAATTATGATTAATTAACAGATATAAACCCTCCAGACGGGAAAAAATCTTGCTTACACATGTTTCCAGATTTTGTGAGAATATATTTAATCTTTCAATGTACGAATCCCGAGTGTCTAATATTTTACCACTTCAGTAATAAAAGTAAAGCTAATTTAATTAACTTTTAATGTTATTTTCCACCATCCTTCTTCATATTGCTGTTGGAAAGTTATAATGGCTTTAAAAGATTGTTTAAAATTGTAGATTTAGTTACTACTGAATTTAAATTACTCAACAAATTTCATTTTTGTCAGAGAATATATTTATGATTTCCTGTTTTACTGTTATATATTATATTTTGATATTAACTACAGAAACTCCAAATTCCTTCTGCTGCTTTGTAAGTTTCACTATAGATGAATATACATTTTACGTTTTTTATATTTATTTAATAATTTGTTTTTTAAATCCCATCTTCAGTGAATATTTTCGGGAATTTTTTCAGCGTTAATTTAGAATATAATGACCTATAAATTAATGACAATCGGTAAAATGTGTCATTGTTTAATTATTGTTATGTCAGTTAATATACTTCGCATACATGCATTAACTTTTTTCATATAAATTCGTCTTAATATAACTTCACAGAAAATATGCAGATTTGAGACAAGTTTTTTTTTTATTATTGTATTATTTATATACATATATAAATATTTAAATATGTAATGAAATAAATGCCTCATCCTAGTTATAACCTAACACGTATTCCAATTTCTCTTGTTTAACAAAATAACCCCTACTACAAGATGCAACCTAGGAATAACTGTATTGATATTTTATACTATCATTTAAAGCACGTGCCGCTGAATCTTTCCCAGGCACTAGGCATTTAAAACAAATTCCATTAATAAATCTTGTTTTGAAATTCCTACACACTAACAAAACGCAGAAATGCGCGCGTATCCCAATCTTGACTGTTTCATCATAAACTGAACATCTCATGAGAAATACAAGGGTAAATGCTATGTGATCGGTTCTAACCAATTAAATAAATTCAACCTTAGTGGAGAAAGAAAGAAGATGTCTATTTTATATAATCCTGCACTAAGGAATCTTCCGTTTCTAGTAAGATATTGACCGCAATGGAAGGCCACTGTCTTCCCTAACTTTGTGTTGTTCTGTAATAGCGCGTCTTTCACTTTGTGTTTTCCCGGTAAAGTCCTATAGCCATTACTGCAAATACGTTCTCATGAGGCTGAAACAGAATAAAAGTTCTCCTCTTAATACACGACTGCATTCCCCTTGTTTTTGAATCATTACTCAACAAGTCTCTTCCTCCATGCTTCATTCGTTATGTGAAAATTATCACACACACACACACACACACACACACACACATATATATATATATATATATATATATATATATATATATATATATATATATATATATATATATATATATATATATATATATATATATGTGCGTGTGTGTGTGTGTGTTTGTTTATTTGTTTATATGTTTGTGTCCCCGTTACAAGTACTTTCATTCTCTAATTCACTAGCTTTTCTCATTTCATGATATTTCAAAATTTGAATTTTAGACTCCTCTTTTTATGCACTGAATAATTGTGAATCTAAACAAATACAGAAAAATTATAAAAATGCAATCAACAGTATAACAAAAGACTGTATTTTAAAAAAACTGTTAAAGAAAATTTTATAGATATTTTACAACCATTATTTATTTTTACAACAAAAAAATTATATCCTAAATGATGATACAAAAAGTTGAACAAAAAAGTTACATAATTATGTTAGGGTGGTCGTAAAAGCTGCATTTCGGCTTTGCAACTTCTTAAATTCAAAATTTAGGAGGTTTTATAATGTTTTAGAATATTGAATAAAATTCACCTAAAAATCACAAAAATTTCAATTTTAATAAAAAATTTTCCCTCTTTTGCATTTTACAATATCTCTCTGTACAATGAAATCCTGAGAAGAAAATGCTGAAACACGAGCTTAGTCAAATTATAGTGAGTAATACAAAAACATTTTTTTAAGAAGAAATAAAGTTCCGTCAAAATTTCCTTGTAAGTTTCATTGCAGTATTTCCTTCCAAAAGATGAAATGCTTAAGCTAGGGGTTCGACGTCACCGACTCTATTTCAAAGCTTTGCTCAGAATATAGTAGGATCATCCTGATTTAAACCCGCATTTTGAACAAAATTGGTGACAAGTAATGATATGGTAAAGGTTGTAAAGAAACTTTTCTCTCTGTAAAATTACAGGGTTTTAGTTCTTAATAAACGGTTTTCAGAAAATATGAGACACATTGTTAAATGAGGAGATAGCTATTTATGATGCGTTTTGACGATAAAGCATTTTATTTTTTAAGTAAAAACCATTGAAATGTCGGAAGTGTTTTTCTTATTTTTATCTGCAAGATTGACTTCAATCCATGGGTTCTTAAAAATGGTATAAAATATTTAGGGTAATACTAGCAATACGTCACTAAATTAAAAGATAATAAACGGTTGTAGTTCATCCTTTTATGTTCTTTTTATGGGGACACTAAAAAACTAGCTCAATGAGGAAAATGTTTACGACCAAGGTGATAAAATTTTGCAAAACAAACATCTGGTTAAAGAATTCAAAACCATTTTATTATTTATGGAGAGATATTTACGGAGACATATTTCAGAAGTGATTACAATAACATTTAAACTACTTTGTTTTCATAGCTTTAAGGCTGCTGTGTACTAACTTTATTGGATTCGCTGATCAATGTTAACCTATGGAAAGAAATAGTTCAAGGACTGCCGACTTGGATTTAAAGATTTTTTTAAACTGTAGTCCGTAATAAAGAAAGAAATTTTACACCTTGCCTCATTTTTCATAATTTTTTTTTAAAAACGTAAATAATATTTTAAAATTTAAATTATTCGGGAAAAAAATCTGGTATAGTGTGTTTCACAGGCTCATAAATTCTTTTGGTTGACGAAATTTATAAAAAAAAATCCTGTTGCAAGGTCCAAAATAGTTCAGGCTATCTGAAAATACCATTTTTTTTATTATCAGCATATATGTAGCTGTAAATAGTAGACACATTTTTCTCCATAGGTTAACATTGAGGTGATCCAATAGGCCAATATGTTAGTCAGAGCAGCCTTAATTCAATATCTAACTAATGCCTTCAATTTACTTTTTAAAATTGCCACTGAAAGAATAGAAGTAGCAACGAAGTCTTATAATCGTAACGTATTAATTATGTATTGAAAAATAGGGTTTCTAGAATTGTTCTTTGATATTTTTTAAGATTATGCTCTGACTAATTAAATAGATGAGTTAAAATCTACAAAGTAGATGGGCTGCCTCAGCATATCATTTTAGCATGTTCTGGGGGAAATTATTTTAAACTGGAGCACGTTGACCAGCTCCTTTACTCAATAGTTTCTGAAATTCAATACTTCCTAATAAATCAACTGTCTTTGTTCTCTCGCACGACATTGGCTAATATTCATGATTCCTGTAGTAAACTGAAGCATAATTTCTTCTGAATTCTTCTCAGCCAGTGAAAGGTGGTGGAGATGGAGTTGAGGGTTGAAAATTCCTTGGAGCCCCAAATTCAGTAGACAAAGGATAATTTAAGAGTTAGTTTTTAAGGAATGCATTTTATAAATATGCGGATTCAGTATGATCGACAGGAATGAATGAACAGATAAGAATGCAAGTTGAATCAGAGGTGGAAAGTATAACTATGCGAATTCAGTACGATTGACAGGTATGCATGAACATATGTAATTTGAATCAGAGGTGGATGGAAGTTTGGATAAATGGCTTCAAAGATAGCAGTCGCAACTGTGTGAGGCATTCTACGTGAGTCTGTCTAAAAGTCTGTGTATGGATACTATCTCTAAGATGCCTTTGTGAATGAGGATGAAACTCCCTTTGTTTAGGATCACACATGAATTTAACCTCAAATGAGAGATGCTCTATTTAAGGAACATCTAACTGCGAGTAACTCCAAAATATCCTCTGAAAGATCCTATGTAATATATATTAAGAATTTCAATCCTGACAAACTTGTGGCAGCACGAAACTCAGTGCCATATACTCAACGAAAACAACCCTAAGATACTCTTTAAATATTTTAGAGTGAATTTTTAACTTATTGATTGTTATTTAAAAGTTCAGAGAGAGCAGAATTCAATTGCTGACCAGCACGTAAGACGAATATTAGCTCCCTCGATGAAGAGAGTCTACGAATCCTTGAAAACTGAAAAGGTATCCGAAAAAATGAAGAACTATCTGGCAGTTTGATAAATGAATTTTGTTCTGGAAAATGCCAGATAAAGTAGGATAACCTGATTGAATTAAGTCATCACTCAAGTTTCTTTGAGGGTAGTACATTAGCAAAGGAGCGATTTTATGTTTTCACGGCAACTTAGTTATTATTACTTAGAAATTGAATAATGAAATATTCAGTGTTATTTTAGACATTTCGACAATGCCTAGACATTTCTGAAATACCAATATTTTGGCATATGTTATGTGAGGACCCATTCATTTTCCTATACGATAACTTTACCATTCTTTAATTGCATCCATGTAGTGCTGGCATGAAGACACGCATGTCGATGATTGGACTGACCTTTTCACATCCCTTACAACAAAGGATTTTGAATGCCTTTTTGATACGAACTAGAACGGCAACTTTGAACAGTGCTCAATGTCAGTGATTGAACTAGTTCCGTTCTTTTGCAAAAAGGAAGTAATATTGCAGGTGTAAAGGTTTTCAATTTACTGGATAGTTTTCCTAGTATAAACATGGAAATGAAAAAAAGGAAGTACTCTTTTTTTAATCGAAGAACTAGTGAAGGTTTTCGGATTTACACTGGGTCTAAAGGAATACGAAAGATACGAATAGATTATCTGCAGAAAATAGTATTAGTTGGTTATTTTGTCTCTTAGTAAAAGATAAAGCTGTGTTCCACATGTATTTTTGTTCACAAATATTATACCACTGCTTTCAACGCGTATCATAGAAGCAGCTATCATAGAAGATCTTAGTTGTTTAATATAGGAACTACTAATTTAGTCGTGTATGCTGTGTACGGAAATTTGATTATTTTTGCTGGGATGGCAGTAACGTTTATTTTAAATTTAATTTGTAACCGATGTGGGAATAATTTTGTGACGTATGAGTATCGAAACACCACTTATGAAAGAAATTTTGTTCTTCTGTATTTATCAAGACCTTCTCTCTTGAAGAGGCCTAGTGACCTTGTGTTCGTCTCTTTCCGTTGTTCGGAATGGAGTACGCGATTGATGAATAAAGATACCACGTTTTAGACCCAACATTATTTATTGGACCTATACTTCTACTGGGACACACAGTAAACTACTGTACATGGTTCTTATACACACATATACTTCTATCAATAGGAATAATACGTAAGCTCTTCCCCCATGAGCTAGGCCACCAAAACTCGTGTGTCTCTTTTGGAACCAGGAGATCGTGTTAGTTCTTTCCTTTCAGTTTTTCAATGCCATCCGCTAACTGTGAGGGAAGATCCATCCCCCCCCCCCCGCTCAACAATCTCCCGAACAGGAAGCTCTGGCCGTCGGGGAAGCAGAGGGAAGGGGGTATCATTCCTGACAGTATTTATATGTTATTTTCATGCAGTTTAATATCACAGTTACCAAGTTAAAAAATATAATTTTAGTTCAAATGTCCCATTAGAAATCATATGGCCCATGGTGCATCATTATCTAATTTTAATTTTTATTAACTAGTTTAATTTCTTTTTAAACTCATATCTGTTCTTAGTGCTCAAGAAAATATATAACTACCCCATTTACGAAATCTTCAGTCAAGAAGTACGTGACGTCAGAGGTAGAATTTGAAAATCGGGTAATTGATCTCCTCAAAACTCAGTAATTGATTTATGTCACGTAGGCTCGGAAAATAAATTCCTCAAATAAATCCGCTGAAAAATCACATTAACGTGCATGCATCTTCTAAGACGAAACCAGGAAATACTTAATTTTACTGAAAAAGTATACATATATTTACAAAACATCTTAATTAGGTTTAAAGAATAATCTTAAAACATGAGAAATGAAACATGTTGGTGTGCTTCAACTTGCTGGTGTTGATTTTACTTGCTATTTCCATGCATTGTATGAAAATAATCCCTTTATCAATATACATGACGCCTACTGATTAGTAAATGCATGTATATTATGTGATTAGTAAAGGCATTGGTTATTAAGGTGAAAGAATGACGGTTAATAATGATTCTATTTTTTCAAATATGTTCTGGCTTGGGTTGATTTTATTTTTCTATAGCAGAAACGATTGGAAACTACTATAACAATGTTCGATGCGATCAGTACCACTTGTTAAAGAAAAAAAATTCAGTTAGTCTCTTCTAACGCAACTACCGCGGGTTATTAACGTAGGATTACTTATCGTTGCTTACCTCTTTTGTATGTATGTGTGTATGTATGTGTGTCGTATATATATATACTCATGGACAAAAAAATTAGCGCACCAAGAAGGAGTTGTCAAAATAAAACGAAATTTTACATACGTAATGACTACTTTGATATAAGTAAATGATAAGAAAATCAAAGAAAAAGGATAATTTATTTCAGAGAAAAAGGCAAAAGAACGGAGGAGTTAATACTCCTCTGGACCCCCTCTAGCGCGAATGCACGATGCGATACGATCGGGCATTGAGGCATACAAGTTCTGTATGATGTCTTGAGACATTTCGTTCCATATTTGCTGTAACCTTGCCTCTAGTTCGTTCAAAGTCGTGGGATGCCCGACTCGTCGTCCCAAATGATCCCAGATATGCTCTATTGGAGACAAATCTGGGGATCGGGCAGGCCAAGAAAGGGTAGTAACAGTGCGGAGACAGTCTTGTGACAACCTTGCCGTCCATTGTCTTGTCTTGAGACCGAGCATTGTCTTGTTGAAAAATGGCTCTTGGGAGCCGTTGCATGAGTGGCAACACATGTGGTTGCAGGATTTCATGAACATACCGCTGGGCTGTCATGGTGCCACGGAACAATACTAGGGGTGACCGTGTATTGTAGGCAATGGCACCCCATACCATCACACCAGCTGTGGGAGCGATGTGTCGCTGTACAGCAAAGGCAGGATTGAAGCGTTCACCACGGGCTCTCCACACACGAACATGATTGTCATCACTGCCGAGATTTAATCTGGATTCGTCGCTATAGACGACCTGGTTCCATTCCGCTGCAGTCCAGTTTCCTCGTGCGCGGCAAAACTCCAAACGGAGGCGTCGATGGGTGGGCGTCAAGGGCAGCACACGTAATGGGCGCCGCGATACCAACTGTCCTTCAGCCAGGCGCCTTCGTATGGTTCGAGAAGACACAGAGGCCCCTAGTGAAGGTGCTACCTTTTCCTGGATGACGGCCGATGAAGCAGTTGGCTGTACACGGGCATTTCTTACGATGTGGCGGTCTTCTCGACGACTGGTCTGTCGAGGGCGTCCTGAGCCTGGTCTTCGTGTACATGACATGTCGCGGGTCCACTGGTCCCAACACCTCCTCACAACACAATCAGAGCGGCCTAATTGACGAGCTACTCGCCTAGCTGACCAACCAGCTTCCATCATCCCGACGATTCTCCCCCTCTCAAACTGCGACAACTGCTTATATTGTCTTCGAACACGGCGTAATGGCATGTCTATCTCAGCTCCTCCTTTGTAAATGATTCAGCACACTCAAACAAGCTTTGGTTACCTGTTTTATACTCCACAGAGTAAGATGTTCAACGCCCTCTACCGGCTATACGTAATGCGCAATCACGCTGCATTTCTAATCATTTGCATATCTCCCCGACATGTACCTTCATTGCAAGTTTCGTTACGATCCCGCAATTACTTCTTGGTGCGCTAATTTTTTTGTCCATGAGTGTATTTGGCTGGACACCCTTCGTCCTGTTGCCAAGAGCAACTGTCTTTGCAGCTGAGTAACACTGTTCTGTTTCGACGAGCTGTTAACAGTATATACCGGTCATCAGTTGCTGTAGTGGCGCGTGGCCGATCTTGCCCTGGTCGACGTCTGACATTCCCTGTTTCTTGAAATCGATTCCACAGCCTTGCACTTCAGCCTTGCACACCTCTGGCTACTCCAACAGCGTCCGCGACACTACGTTGTGTTTGCCCGGATTCAAGTCTGCCTATAATACGCCATGCCATGGATTCCGGTAAATCACGTTGTTGAGACGTTTTCAAGTCACCCTCTCTCAAAAAGAATAACTGAGCAATTGAATTTCACAGTTAAGGCAGTGAAGCAGACGTTTCTGCAACATCCCGATTTCCGCCCTTATGTTCTTTTTCTGGTTTTTGACGTCATGAACTTTGATTTGCATATGAAGTTTTCTTCTACTGTTTCCTGCTAGGCTTTAAAGTATGGATGATTTATTTTATGTTACTTATCGGTGTAAGTATTTGCGTAATTTCGTTAAAACCATGTGCTTCCCTAATTGTTTTGAGCAGTGTATATGCATATATATATATATATATATATATATATATATATATATATATATATATATATATATATATATATATATATATATATATATATATACCGGGTGACCATAATTAAACTGACAGTGCTCGCAGTGTTCTGTAGCGCGATCTATTTGCGAGTATGACGCCACATTTTGTAGGAAGATTAAACAAGACGGGGGGCGAAGGATTCCGCGAAAAAATAAATTAGTTCCAAAAGTCACCGCTAGGGAAATATTTGGCGCTGTGTAATAGAAAATAGAGTGTTAACAAATGCAAATTAATACGGAATAAAATTACCTTTTATTATGCACATTTTCTTATTTAGTTCAAGTGCAATATGGCAACACTTTTATAAAAGCGTAAAATCTACTTAAACACCGATAAAGGTGTTGTGATCTGCAATATCACGTTACATCCATTGGCGAGAATAAAGAAGAAGTTCTTTATTCAAATTTCACGTTAAATCCATTGGCACAGTGCCAGCTGCTTGGGTATTAAAAAGCAATGTGTTACGTTTCGAATCAATCGGATTGAAAATTTATGTGCAATGTCTCCTTCTTTAGTCGAGCGTGCGTTACTGGTCAAATTCTTTTACCTCAACCAGTGCAACGCGTCAGCCGCTCTTCGTGCTTTTAGAACGCACAAAAAAAATTCGTAAAGGTAACGGTCCTGTGTCAGTCAATGGGCTAAAAGCAATGGTTGCGACGTTTGAGAAAACAGGTTCTCTGCCTGACTGAAACTCTGACAGGTTTCAGTCAGGCAGAGGACGAAAACATGTACCACAGGATACAATCGAAGCAGTTGCCACGGCGATTGTCGACAAAGGACCAGACAATATTGTTGCCACCTCTAGCGCTCGTGGATTAGCTCGGAATATGGATATGCCTTACAGTACGGTATGGAAAATCTTACGAAAGATTATCAACTTCTATCCGTACAAGATCAGCCGTGTACAAGAGTTACTGTACCCCGACCATGATAAGCGATTGACTTTTGCCCTCACCTTTCTTGCCAGAATGGAGGTGGATGATGCTTGGCCGTGGAAAATCTTATGGGGAGACGAGGCCCACTTTTACCTGCATGGAACTGTGAATACCCAGAACTGCCGAATTTGGGATGACAAATCACCACATGCAGTCACAGAAATTCCCTTACATTCACCATAGGTAACTGTTTGGTGTGGGTTCACAGCGGAATTTATCGTAGGTCCATTCTTCTATGAGAACATTACCCCGACAGGACCGGAAACCTGTTCTGTTATCGGAGAGAAATATCGCCACATGTTGAACAGCTTTGTCATTCCGGCACTTCAGCAAAGACAATGCCTGGGGGAAATCATTTTCATGCAAGATGGAGCCCCTCCACACGTTGCTGTACGGGTGCAACAGCTGCTACGACAGAAATTCACAACAGAAAGAGTCATTAGCCGCTACTTTCCAACTGCATGGCCACCTCGGTCGCCTGATCTTACCCCATGCGACTTCTGGCTATGGGGTTACCTTAAGTCCAAGGTCTATCAAGGAGTGGTCCAGGACCTGGCTACGTTGAAGGATAACATATCACGGACTGTACGGGAGATTCCTGCAGACATGTTACTTTCTGCTGTTGTGCATACTGTGCACAGAATGCAATATGTGGTCCACAACAACGACAGCCACATTGAACCTCATTTGAATGCAAAATAAAAGGTAATTTCCGTATTGATTTGCATTTGTTAACACTATTTTCTATTACATAGCGCCAAATATTCCCCTAGCGGTGACTTTTGGAACTAATTTATTTTTTCGCGGAATCCTTTGTCCCCCGTCTTGTTTGATCTTCCTACAAAATGTGGCGTCATTCTCGCAAATAGATCGCTCTACAGAACACTGTGAGCACCGTCAGTTTAATTATGGCCACCCGGTATATATATATATATATATATATATATATATATATATATATATATATATATATATATATATATATATATATATATATATATATATATATATATATATATATATATATATATATATATATATATACATATTATATACATATATATATATATATATATACATACTTACAATAAAAGGACTATATTAGTACTTAATCTAAATTTCTGTCCGTATGAATCAGACTAAAGAGTATAGATTAGAAACATAAGACGAAATAAAATCAAAACAGGAAAAAAAATTAAATGCATATTTGCGCGGGAAAAAATTGCAAACACTAGTGAATGCTAAAAGAAGCATTCTCATTATTGGCATATATTGTAGTCTTAGAGATGAACGATTTCAAATCTCCCCAAACTTAAGATACTATATCGATTGCGGATGTAGAAATGTTCACCATGACAACGGGTTATGCGATCAATTTTCTAATAGCTTTGTTGACGAAAATATACTATGATATAACAAGGAAGGAATAGTAAGCGCTTTTAATCGAGGTTTTACAGGAAGAAAACTTTATTTTCTCGCTTATTAACTATTAAATATGAAATGGGAATGTTATCAAAAATAAAGCAAAAAAGCCGACTCGTACAACAGTTCAAGCATAGCAACAGTTAATTAAACTGCATAGAAACATTTATAAAAATGATTTGTTTAGTATAATATTTCTTATTTCTTTCTTTTTCTGGCATTGGTAAACGTGTAGATGCTTGCATATTCGAAGATCTACACGTTTGTGCCTATTTTATGAAAGAAAGATTGTATTAAACGTTGGTAAATTTCTTTAAGATAAAATTTTTCATACTTAAAGCATCTTTTTAGCATTTTTAAGAGTAATTTGCAATGTATATATATATATATATATATATATATGAAACGATAAACCTTTCCCTACATTAACTTTGTCCTATCGCAACAGAATATTATCCCTCTAGATTTTGATTTTGATCTAGATATACCAAATTACGCTATTAGTTTTCCCCTTAAAAGCGACGTGCTGTCAACACTTATATAAGATCGAATGCCGTAGAACATTCGAAATCATCACCCCATATGACGCTTTAAAGTCAGGTGTCAATTTTAACCAATTAAAAGTTCAGCGAGCCTGTACTCAGGGCGTGAGCCTACAGTAGTTCGCGCTTCTTCTGTGTTCTCCCCCTGTCCTGTCAAGTTCTGTTTTAGCACGCTACGTCCCTTGTCTTATATATGTATTCCGGCAAACTCCAGAATAATTAATTTGTGAAATTGCATCTTCCAAGAATTATGTGCCGCCCAACTGTTTAGGCACCAAGTGATGTCCAACAATAAAGTAATTCTAAGAAATAAAAGGATTATCTGTTAAATTATGTGGATGCCTGTGTTCCTCGACCATACTCCCTTCTTAAGCCTTTGCCTCCTCTCGTCGACCACTTCTACTGTTTGATGCTCCGACGACTACAAGTATTATGACTTCCTAATGTGAATTGAGGTCTCCTAGCTGATATCTGGGATTTTTCGAGTTACCGGCCTGTGTTGCATCGCCCCGCGACAGCTTTCATTACATACATACATATATATATATATATATATATATATATATATATATATATATATATATATATATATATATATATATATATATATATATATATATATATATATACTATAAGCGAGGGTAATATAAACATACATATCAAAGCATGTTTGATATATGTGCTATTAAGAGCAAATTGAAAAGTATTTATTCATAAATTGACAATGTTTGCACTTTAAAGAAATCTAAAATACCGAATACACTAAAAGATTTTATTTTTAAACTGAAGAAAAAATAATTTTTGAAAATTAGAAAAAAAAAATTTAATAATAAATGTAATGATTCATTAATCCAGTTTACATGACCAAAATTCCGAGAAAAATTAAATTTTCTTTATTCACTCTGTATCCTGTAGCCAAACGTAAGACCTGTAATCAACTGAAATGGTAATTTCGCTAGTTATCTATCCAATGAATTTTGATTACCACGTTCTCAGAATTCTGCCTGTAAGGTAGTGAATTAGCATTATTTTACATTCGGAGGCAATTTTTTTCTTTATTCGGCAGTGACTGATTCGGCAGTGACTGAGAAATAAATTCAGTTCTATGTCTCACTGTTTAAGAAATATACAGCGACTTTAATCCGTTCTAATATGCAGAGAGAGGAAATTAAGTGGGAGAGAAAATATTTTGGGATTTTAATATCTTTAAATATTTGAGATCCTGTGCGCAAAGAGTGACTTGCTAATGGTATAATCATGAACTGAATAGCATGCACTGAAATGTATGAAAATATCGTTTGCTGAGTATTTTATTTAGTTAAAAACTTAGTCTTATTCCATCGTGATGTCCAATGTATGTATGCACGTCTTAAGTATATTACGATGGTTTCGGGTGAATTTATTATTCATAAACTTTGCATAACGGTGAAAACCAAATTGAGAATAAACTTATCTAAAGATAACAATATAATATCTTCCCAAACGTGCTTTTGTTATCATTTTGAGAGAATTACGTTTCTGCCAAAAGAAAATAATAATAATCAAATGCGCGAAAATTTGTAATTCGTTCAAATTTTCAAATTCGTCAAATTTTTTAATAGAATAAGTAATTCATCAGTATCTTCGCGATGTTTGACAGACGGATATGAAATATTGATTTTAACCTTTAACACTCTAGTGCGTTAGTTCAATTCGAGAAACAAGTTATTTTAAACAGTTATTCTAATTATAATACTACAAGTTAAGTTTTAATTCGGATTTGAAAATTATTAAGACTCTAAATTAAGTTGAAATTTTTTATCAGGACAAACAGTAGATTTAAAAATTTAAATATTAAATAAATAGAAATAATCAAACAGTTTAGTCAATATTAGATTGTAAGCTATATAACTAAATTAAAAAGAAACGTACTAACATGATCTGATATACAGTATCATAACGTTTTAACGTAGGATTACGTTACTCCATAACGGTCCTATAGAAAGAAAAATTTCAGATGTCCTTCGTCGCGATTATATATATATATATATATATATATATATATATATATATATATATATATATATATATATATATATATATATAGGAATGAGGCAGACCGTACCAGAAGATTGCGGAATAGCTACGTTGTGCAAAATGGCTACTAGATGTCGCTGAGGTTTGCGCGGCAAGGTAAAACGTGCGTGAAGAGAAAAACAGGAGAGCGATCGCAAGGGAGTGACGAGTTAGGTCATCTCCGCGAGACTGCCCACGCATCGAATTGATTTGTGTTGAATGGTGAAGAGAGCGGTTATTTTATTTCTATAACTGTCTAGTAAATGTCCCGTGTAATTGTCATGTCCCAAGAATAATAAATAGTATTTGTTTGTGCAAAAATTTGCATTATCATTCCCCTAGACATCTTGCCATCCTATAAACTTGGGGGCTCGGCCGGGATGGACTTTGAGGACTTTAAAGACAATTAGTGACTGTGGTTAATTTATATAAGTGACTGTAATATGAAAGAACAATCCGTGGATTTATAGTGATATACTTTTTGGATTTATTGTGTTACATTTTGGGATACACTGTGAAGTTAACTACTGATGCAAGAGTCCTGCGAGAAAAGGTAGGATATCTTCTTTTTATAACTCTATTGCTGAGAAAAAGATTTATGAAAAATGTCTACTACTATTAATTATAACAAGAATACGCGCAAAGAGGACATAGTGAATGTTCTTACTGAGATTGGTGAGCAGTGCATTGCAAAAGAAACGATTATAGAGTTAAAAAATAAACTTGAGAGATCTAAAGCATTCCAAGATGACCCGGAATTTGTAATAAATCTTCTTAACCGAATAATTGAGGATCGGCAGCCAAAAGCTGAGCTTGAACTGCAGCTAACAAACTCAAAACTAGAATTAGAAAAATTAACGCTCCAACGTATAGAACGAGAGGTAGAACTTTGCAAATCGAAAGCAGAAGCAGCTCAAAATGTATCAAATCCTGAGGTTTGTGATCTTGAAAGTTTGATTAAAAGTGTAAAAACGCTAACAATACAGTTGCCGACAAAAGCGGAAAATTTTAGCCTTTTTTTCCAAACATTGGAACGATCGCTTAAAGTTAAGGATGTCCCAGAGAAATTGAAATCCGAAATTCTTATAAATATTCTCGGAGAGAAGGCCCATAGCATTTTACTGTACGTTAAAGATGATGAAATGAATGACTATGAGTTAGTTAAATCTTTAATCATGAAAGAATTCCAACCCACGGCTCAAGAGTGTCAACTTAATTTTAGAAGAGCTAGAAGACAGGTGAATGAGACGCATGTTCAGTTTGCAACACGCTTAAATGCAATGTTCCAATATTATCTCAAAATCCGTAATGTTTCTGATTTTAAAAAAACTTTTTGACCTAATGGTGAGCGATAAATTTTTAGACACACTAGATCAAGAAACAGCTTCTCACATTAAAATCACACAGGCCGACTCGTGGCTGACGCCTGAACAGCTAGGAAAGACTTGTGACGTTTTTTTTTGTTTCTAAGAATAAAACTTTGCATGAAACGCGGAACTATTCGAATGTTTGTTCTAGGAATGAAAGTGACGCTATCAAAGATCGTACAAAATTTGAATATGAAAACCATTCCCCGAGGCAGTTTCAGAGACAAAATCAAAAATTTTCTAGTAGAGAACCTATATCTTGTTATGTGTGTGTGGGGCCGCATTTTGCTAGAAACTGTGCAAAGAAATTGTCGAATGCAGAAAACAAGAGTGACCAGAAATACGGCATCAATCACGTTTCAACTTCTATCCCAACTCAAAATGACTATTTATTCAGTGAGCTCCAGTATGTCGACGTGTTTATAGACGGAAAACCCTTAGTCGCCACGGTAGACAGTGGTGCGAGTTCGATAATAATAAACAAGAATTTTGTTTCGGCTGCAAAGCCAATTCATTCTCAGATTGTTTTGACAAGTGTGTTCGGTGAGCGCCGGCTGGAGAAGGTTTACAAATTTCGCATTTCGCTACGCGAAGGCGGGAAAGCGCGAGAGGTCTTGGCTGCGAGCTCTGAGATTGTTGCGGAAGTTATTTTGCCAGCGAAAATTTACGACATGTTATTGAAACCAGAGGAGGCGGTGGCGCCTACGAGCGGTACATGCTTGGAAACGGGAAAACATTTAGAGAGCGCGAATATAAACAACGATTCATCAGCTTCGTTCTTAGTGAGAGTATCCGAATCGTATGATGATTGCCCTTTTGACCTGTCACACATTACTGACTGTAAATTGAGAAACGAAATTCATGCGCTTGTTCAAAATTATGAGCCAAACAAAACAGAAACTACTGCTTTGAAAATGAAAATAATTCTAACCGATGAAAGACCCATTTGTCAAAGATCACGCAGGTTGTCGCTTCCTGAAAAGAGAGAAGTCGAAAAGCAAATAAACGATTGGTTAGAACAAGGGATAATTAGGGAGAGTTGCTCTGACTTTGCTTCGCCTGTTGTGGTGTGTAGAAAGAAGGATGATACGATGCGTTTGTGCATTGACTACAGAGCTCTGAATAAGCGAATAGTTAGAGACAGATATCCGCTACCTGTTATTGAGGAAGTATTAGATAAGCTAGAAAGTGGAAGGGTGTTCACGACTCTCGATTTGAAAAATGCTTTCTTCCATGTAGAAGTGGATGAAGCAAGTAGAAAATACACTGCGTTTGTAACAGAGTCAGGCCAGTATGAATTCCTAAGAGTACCGTTTGGTTTGTCTATTAGCAGCAATTACTTTCAAAGATACATCAATTACGTGTTCAGAGACCTATTGAGAGACGGGACTTTAGTTATTTATTTAGACGATGTCATAATCCCAGCTATCAATGAAAAAGAAGCGCATAAAAAATTAAGTCGGGTGTTGGAAACAGCTTCCAAGTATGGTCTTGAGTTGAACCTTAAGAAGTGCCGATTTTTGCAGAGGAAAATCAATTTTTTAGGCCACATCATTGAAAATGGTACTATTCGACCGTCGTTAGAGAAAACTGCAGCAGTCCGTTGTTTTGCTGAACCCAAAAATGCCAAAGAAGTACAGAGTTTCCTGGGGTTGACAGGATATTTTAGAAAGTACATACCTTCATATTCCATTATAGCAAGACCACTTAGTGATTTATTACGAGCCTCAAAACCTTTCGAATTTGGCTTTGAACAGAAAATAGCCTTTCAAAAACTTAAGGACGCGCTGTCTAATGAACCCCTGTTACACCTTTACAGAGAAGGGCAGAAATTGGAATTACACACGGACGCAAGTAAACTTGGGTTAGGGGCAATACTTTTCCAGCAGAGTGATGAGGGGCGCTATTATCCAATTCAGTATATGAGCAAAAAAACCTCCATCCAGGAAGAAAAATTGTGTAGCTATGAACTTGAAGTGCTTGCGATTGTCGAGGCTTTAAAAAGATTTCGAAATTATTTATTGGGAACCAAATTCAAAATTTTCACTGATTGTGCGGCATTTGGGAAAACCCTAGATAAAAAGGAACTTACACCAAAAGTTGCCAGATGGTCATTATTCATGCAAGAGTTCCAATATGAAGTAGTACATCGCCCTGAAAAACAAATGCAACACGTTGATGCATTGAGCAGATTCCCCGTTATGCTTGTGAATAGTGATGAGTTGACTTACAAAATTGTTAAAGCTCAAGAAAGTGACGAATATATCAAAACCATCAAGAACTGTTACAGGCAGGCAAAACCTCCGAATTTATCTTGAATAATAATGTCTTGTATAAAATTGCTGATGATGAAGAGTTACTGGTAGTACCTGAAATGATGCAAGTGGACGTTGTAAAGCATGTACATTCGTTTGGACATTTTGCTGCTGTAAAAACTGAAGACTTGGTGAAACGCAATTTTTATTTCCCAAACATGAGAAAGTGTGTTGAGAATGTGATAAGAAACTGTGTTGAATGCATAGTGGTAAATAAGAAGACTGGGAAAGGAGAAGGACGGTTACATCCTATTCCTAAGGAAGATTCGCCATTATCAACATATCATGTGGATTTCATTGGACCACTGCCAACAACCAATAAAAATTACAATCACATTTTCACGGTCGTAGATGCATTTACAAAATTCACATGGCTTTATCCAACTAAAACTACCACAGCGCAAGAAGCCATCGAAAGACTAAAGCTACAGCAGAAAACCTTCGGGAATCCTTGGACCATAATCAGTGATCGAGGAGGAGCTTTCAGATCCAACGAATTCGAAGAATACTGCACTAAAGAGAATATCCATCCTGTACAAATAACTGCGGGAGTACCAAGAGCAAATGGTCAAGTGGAAAGAATACATAGAACCCTTATCCCGATATTAACAAAGATGTCCTTAAATGATCCCGCGAAGTGGTTTAAACATGTTGACTCAGTGCAAAGAGTGTTAAACTGCAGTACGTCACGTAGTACTAAGTACTCACCGTTTGAATTACTCATGGGAACTCGAATGAAAAATCCCGAGGATGCCCTTATAAGAAATTTGCTTGTGGAAGAAAGTCAAAACCAATTTAATCAACATCGTGATAGCATTAGGAAAGACGCTAAGCAGAATATTTTAAAAATTCAAGAGGAAAATCGTAAGACTTACAATACAAAACGCAAGGAAGCTTATCAGTACAAACAAGGAGAACTGGTGGCAATTATGACAACTCAGTTTGGTAGCAAGATGAAACTCCGACCGAAATATTTTGGACCCTACCGTGTTACTAAAGTTAAATACCATGATCGCTACGATGTCGCCAAAATTGGAGATCATGAAGGACCAAATGTTACATCTTCATCAGCGGACCAAATGAAGCCCTGGACCAAATGTTGACTTATATAAATGTTTTGGCCAGAATTTAATGTTTGTAAACTGTATACTAATCTATGTGTTTTTGTTTTTTTAGTTCGTGTATTTTAGATCCTAGGCTGGTGCAGCAGTGAGGACACTGCTAGTCAGGATAGACGAGCGCTATAGGAATGATGCAGACCGTACCAGAAGATTGCGGAATAGCTACGTTGTGCAAAATGGCTACTAGATGTCGCTGAGGTTTGCGCGGCAAGGTAAAACGTGCGTGAAGAGAAAAACAGGAGAGCGATCGCAAGGGAGTGACGAGTTAGGTCATCTCCGCGAGACTGCCCACGCATCGAATTGATTTGTGTTGAATGGTGAAGAGAGCGGTTATTTTATTTCTTAATGTCCCTATAACTGTCTAGTAAATGTCCCGTGTAATTGTCATGTCCCAAGAATAATAAATAGTATTTGTTTGTGCAAAAATTTGCATTATCATTCCCCTAGACATCTTGCCATCCTATATATATATATATATATATATATATATATATATATATATATATCTACGTCCGCCAGTCATCGGTCCGAAAGGAACTGGCTAACTGGCTGTTTTTAGGGGTGGCCGTCGAATAGAGATGGAATTCCATATGGTGAACAGTAATAATTGCAAAAAAGTGACCATTTTGCGGGGTGACCGGCCAGAGAAGTTTCACTGTAGCCCTATTAAGTCATATTTAGGTTTATATGTTAAATGAAAAGTTTTGAAACATAGAGCATTTACCCTGCTTTCTTTTTTAAACACAATTTCAAAGGAAAATAATAGGATCATAAGTATCAACCTCAGTTGGATTTGGTGGAAATAACCAGCAAATATCGCTAAAGTGCTGAACACTATCTGTTTATTACAATTTTTTTTAAATTTGCTGTTAAATCATACATATCACACATGTTTTGTTTTTTAATGTGAATTCATTATAGAATTATTGTTCTTATGCACAATATATATATATATATATATATATATATATATATGGGTTTATTTCATAAGATTGGCTCGATCGAGTCGTCTTTAATCGGATATGAATAAAATATGGCTGTTTAGATGTGTGGCCGTCTAGAGAAATGACGCTATATATTTATGCAAACAGCGAAGTATATGCGGTTTAATGGAAAGTCGAACCTGGGGATACTAGTTCCAAAAGACATAGTGCCTTTAATTCAATGTTAAAATGAGGAAAGTACACATAAATATTTTACAACGAATAGTACTATACCCTACAGCTATGATTGATTTGAATACTGTATCTAAATACGAATTTCATTTTACTGTAAGACAGTTTCATTAAATTCTCTCTAATCTCACATTATGACGCATATTTTAAATGCATAGCAAAGATTCCTCACAGTTCCCCATGTGCTTTTAAAGGAATTATTTCTTTCAACAAAAATTTATTTGTATAATATGTAACCATTCATAAGCAGATAATAGCGTTAAGAAGCTTAACCTCTCATTATAACTAGACTTTGTAATATCTTTTGTTTTAATACGAGCGCTTTGAAATATGCACTATTTAATTAAGATGCTTGTGAGAATTTTTTTGTCCTCTTTTTCAATTCCTTTTATAAATTACTTTAGAAGCTGGGGGTATTCCAATAATGCTATCTTTGGTTTTGAAGGCAAATAAATGTAACATTATAAGAGTTGCTTAAATGAAACTGAGACTTCTGGTTTCTTTCTGTAATGTTTTATTTTTTGAATATGTGAACATAGAGGAAGAAATAGTCATACATGAGTTATATATTCGCTACTGGGAATCACCTTGTTGGTCCAAGAAGTGTCCCAGGATATCATTAGAGTTTAGATACCTGAGCGAAGAACCTCCATGGTCGTCTGCCGAATTTGTCTTGAACGGTGTCCCGGAAATCTGCATCGTTTCAAAACCGGCGACCCTGGAGAAACTCTTTGAGGGGACCGATGATTTGGAAGTTGCAGGGCGACAGGTCGGAACTATAGGAGGGATGGTTGAGGACCTCCCAGCTGAAGCACACCAGCAAATCTTGCCCACGCAGCAATCGATTTCTTGGTGATGGTCTAGTGTGTATCAGTTGGTATCATGTTTCATGACCACACGTGTTATACAAAATTCACTAAACCATCTGAACACTGTACACTGTGTCCGATACTTTGGCCCATACACATCCTTTATATGAAGTTAAACTTTGGCTATACTAACATCCACTGCCTTCAAAAATTTAATAACCTCTCGATGGGTCTGTTTGGACGAATCCATGTCACGAACGTAGGTTGTCACTTTGCTTAAACACGGTTAAACAGCACACTGATATTTTCCGACGATAGTAGCTTTGTTTCGTAATACACAATGTCATTTACTGGTGCAAAAGCAAAGCTCTTGATATTCAACCCCTGCCGCTATAACAAAAGTCTCATTTTCATTTGGGCTACACTTATAAATTAAGAATACTTTATTTCTCGATGAAATAGGATTATGTATGTAAAATAAATATGGTAAACTTTATTTAATCAGTAAAATCAATAAATTACGTAATTTTAATAAAAATATATAGGATGTTCTAATTACAACAATTAGAACAATAAGAAGGCCGTTCACTGTAATTATAGTGACGAACAGAAACTTAATTAATGGGCTAATTGATGCTAAGTAAAATGGTTTTCATGTATGGTTTGGAGAAATTTTGCTAACAAGGAAATAAGGAGTTAAAGTGTTAAATGTTCATCACTTTGTATAGATTATAAATTTATATTAATAATTCAACGATGCATAGTAAGAAGGAAATTTTTCCAACTTTTATCACCATAGTTTTATGGATTGTTTTACGTAACTGCAACAACAACAACAACAACAACGTAACTTAAAAGTACGTTTGATGCTCCTTTTCAATTCAAATAGGTTTAACAAAATAGTACCCATAGTAATACAACTACGTGGAACCGACGTCGGTTTACGGAAACTATCCGATGAACGCGACCCCTGCTGTCGAGCTGAAGGAAACATCGGCGGCGGACCAACCACTAAGCCAACGGATTCGTCGTCGACCGACGTCGCCATACGTAACTGAACCGAAGACGACAGAAGACAACAGTGTTGGGTGATACCTAATGCCTCAAATGATTTTTTTTTCAAACAAAACAGGAAACCTTAAAAAACTTGTCAAACAATCACAATAAAATATTGTGGCGTAACGATATTTAGTTAAGGCAATTCTCTGAGGTTTTTTTAAAATTACTACTATTGGATCCATTACCAAGAAAGACAGAGTCCTAATTAAAATGCGAAGGCCAATTTTTTAAAAACAGAAACTTAAAAATTTATTTACAAAAAAAATTTAACTTTAAAAGGTACAACATAATTAGTTAATTTAAGTGCAGATTCCCAATGCAGGCTCCGGGACCCATGGTCTCAAACAAGAGCTCCTAAAAACCACGTCTGTCTGGGCTGGATGTTACAGGCCTCTCTTCTTTCGGAACACACCGTCTCTGCCTCTCTCGGCTTGAAACTCGGGGTGGCCGCCTTCTTAGAAATAGTTTTCCCACCACCGTGAGGGCCGGCAGCTTAACGGCCGACAGCTCTTCTTAACGCCGAAACTTTATTACATTCCAGTATCGCTAGGAAAGACAGCTTTACGACGGTGATGGCAAACGTTTCTGTTTTTCCAAGCAGTTACCCCCACAACTTGTTACGGAGACCGCCACGCCTAGGATCAACTTTCAGGCCAAAACTCTGCACGTGTTTTAAAAAAGGTGGGAACTCGAAAATGGTATTCTCGAAAAACATCCAGCTGGCCCGAGGGGGCGTGAGACCGGCACAATACACGTGACGTTACAATATAAATACTATCTTTAACTTGCAATAGGTGTCAATAATTGGTACTATCCATAATCTCGTATTTCATTATATACACTGACTTTCTAAATATAAAAATACTAGCTGAAAACCCGCGCTTCGCTACGGAGTACATTCAAATTAAATACAACGGTCAATGTATGCAATTAATGCCAAAAAAATAAATATATATATTTATAATAAATGCGACAATCAATATATACAATTGATGTAGAAAAAAATATATATATTTATAAAAAAATCGTAAGGGATATTTTTATAGACAAAATAATGTCCAATCGTCTGCCGCATTAGCAAGAACAAAATTTTTTTGTCTATTTAGTTGTTATGCACGTGACGATAAATTTATTTAAAGTACCAGAAAAAGAAATCATGTGATCAGCATTTAATAAATTAAATTCTAAAAATTAATCTTTAAAAATTCACCAAAAATCAGAAAATCGAGGAAATGTTTGAAAAAGATTTCATTTTAAAGGAATTTTTATGATCTTTCTCGTGATATAAATTTTATAACCCTCAAATTATTATTTTAAATGCAAACTTTAAAAAAGTTACTAAAACAGCTAAAAATTTTAATTAAAAAAAATCTAAGAAGAATTTTTCAAAAATCTCTCTTAGTGCACCCCTACACTATAAGAAGAATCGCCATGCAAAATTTCAGCCCTTTACTTCTAGCGGTTTGGTCTGTACGTTGTATGTCATTCAGTGAGTCAGTTACGGAACTGTTTTATATAACTGTTTTATATATATAGATTACCGAAGAAAACAAAATCGAATGTATAAAACTTATTGTTTTAAACATCTTAAGAAGAATAACTTATTGGGTACAAGAAAAGTGAAATTCGACGCGGCTAAGTGACGTCGGTATTGAGTCGGAAAACGACCTTTGGCCTCCAGTCGGTTACAAGTCGGATTCCGACATCGACGATCTTTCCGAAGTCGGGCAGTAGGGTTGGCTAATGTATTTTTGCTACTTGGGACGAGATTAATATCAGATAATAAGCAATAGAGATGGCAAATAGGCATAACGTGTACCAGACATCGGAAGCATAATTCAATGTATAAATTAGTTTTATGAATGTATTTTATACGGTTTATGATCTTAAAATACAAAATAAAAATGTATGAAATGTGACACGCAAGAGAAAAAAAAATATGATATGACTTCATGTAAAATTCAGCAAACCCACAAAAGGCATAAAGTAGGAAGCGGATTTTATTTCTAGGTCAGCCATGTTGTGTTGCAAGTAGCGTTTCCAAATATCCGGATTTTCTGTAAACTCGGTTATTAGATAGTAATTTTTAAATTATCCGGCGGATACAGGATAACCGAATAAAAATAAATATTACTGTACTTTACAAATATACTTTTATTGCTTTTATACTAAAATAATACTTTTATAAATAATAATTTTATTGCTTTTAAATTTTAAAATAAAATAAAAATTTTTATTAATTTCTTTTATTAAAATAATAATATTTCAAAAATACTGATGCATTGTGTGATGCGCGAGAAAGCCTAGATCTAATTTTTGAACATAAATTTCCAGATACGGAAAAGGCTTTCTCCGAATCTGTTGAAATCGGTTTCGCTGTTTTCAATACCTTATACAGCAATTCAAGACTTTATGTTCCCTTAGAAGTTCTCTTGAAGATGTTAAATTCTTTCTTTAAAGTGCCGCTATCATTTGATATTCTTACGTGTTTAACGTTGGATGCGCTTGAAATGTATGAATTTAGCTCTTCATGTAATTATTTTTCTGATTCGCCATAGGTTGCGAATTCTTCACGCAAAATGCGAATTCTTCACGCATGTCTTCATCCTCAGAATGCTGTATAGTCTCATCAGGGAAAAGTCTCATCAAAAGAGCTGTAGCAAAACTTAAAACAGATTTTGTTGGAACATTTTTAGAATCAACAAGACATTTCCTCTGAAGTCGTATTGTTGTTATTTTTTTTGCGATTCAAAATATTGTGTAATTGGCGTTTTCAAACTTTATGCGAATTTAATGCAAACTTTTGTTCTAATGCATAGTGTGTTTTATTGACTAAATTTCGAAAGCTGATTTCTCAAATATTTCCCAAATTAAAAAAATAATATGTTAAAATTCAAATTTCAACACTTATTTTACATGCAAAAATTTACAAAAATGTAAGATGCGGATATCCAGATAATATTGGACGGATATCGGATACGTTTAAGAATTCAAAGATCGCGTATAATGGATACAGATACATCCAGTTTGAAAATCCCTAGTTGCATGTCTTAGACCAAGAAACATCGAAAGAGAATATGTTGCCGTTGTCCAATTAATTACCTCATTAAGTTCTAGATAATCATCGCAAAGTTCCTAAGCACTGAACAAATGTGATTAAAACTTTTTTAATATATATGTAATAATTTAGATGAATGGAACTATTTTAGACTTAATTCTAGAACTAAGAAATTCTCCTGAGAATTTCGCCATCTCGTTAATTAAGAAATACAGAAATGTTTTCCAAGTATTTTCTGGAAACTTCAGGGAAACTAATTTTGCATTTAGACGTAAAAACACAAATCTTCAGTTCCTGTCAATCTGGATTGAAAAATAACAAGAGTGGGCATAATTAAACAGTAACTCGGTAATAATTTACTTTTATATTAAAAAATGTTTAAATTAACGACGCCTCTTAGGACAAACTATTAATAATATTATGCGCTATGTTCCTTTTTATTTTATAACATTGAATCTTAATTGCATCTTTCCGTAAAGTTAAAATGGAAAGGGGTTAATTACTAAGGATTTTAATGAAAGTTCCTCAAAAAAGGTCGTCCATGAAAAGTGAAAGAAGTCATGTAAATTGATGAATCTAAAGAGTTTCATTTTAAAGAAATTGGATGAAGACCTCGAATATTTAAATGTCCATGAGCATTTAAAAATTGTTAAATATCAGTCAGATACGCAGCATTTGAATTTCAGGATAGAGTAAGGTTTAGGAGTAATCCCACTTTCAAAAAAGAAAATAATATAAACTTAAAAACATAAATAGGCCGTTATTAAATAACTTAAGCACTTATGGCTGTGAATATCAAAGTTATCACATTTTCTCTATTGCAATGCACATAACAAATGATGCAAATTTGTAAAAATATATAAACTTTCAACAGATCAAACCATTAACTTAATTTACATGAAATGTTCAACTGTAGTTTGTAACTAAAGGAGAAAATATAGCTATTCCGTTTTACGAAACATTGATCAATTGTAGATGAGAAAAAAATGCGCCCCGATAGTTTTTAGACTAACTACTTTTCAAAGACCGATGTCTACATTTGTTCCTATATAAATAAATAAAATGCAAGTAGTGAAATATCAAAAAAGTAAGTAAAAATCTTTTACTAACACAAGACGTTCTGATCAGATAAACATAGCTAGAAAAAAAATCTCATATTTGAGATATTAAGTCCGACACTTTGTAACCACGATCTACCTAAATAAGGACCTGAACCTCTCAGCTTGAGTTCAAAGCTATTATCATAACCACTTGATTTTTTTAGTAATCTGTAGAAATGCCATAACTTGCAACTCATAAAATGATGGACACCAAAAGTTGTCTTTTTTTATATATTTAGACCCTCCAAAAGGGAGCGGGTCTTACGTATTGTTTAACTGTTGAACTATTAAACATGACCGCGTACAGTAGTGTACTTTTTTTCATGTTATACGTTAATTTTCTCATAAAGCAGAAACCGGTAAACTTTCATTATTATTAACAAATCGTCAAAATTGTAATCAGTCATATAGAGGGTTTTGTAAACACTTTTGTAAAAGTCATCAACTTAAAGTATTTTTGTGTACCATCTAGATGGGTCTAGAAGTGTCTCGAGATATTTGGTGCATAAAACACCAAGCTGTTTTTTGATAAATTACTCGCAATATGAAATATCCAAAATGTGTATTTGTTAGGGGGGCAAACAATTGGCAAACAGTAAAATGGAAAAATAAGAGTGCAATTTCGACATGCTCACACGCACTCATGTGAGTACGTAACTCGGCAAAATACGATTTTTTTTTTGTTAAATGTAGTAACATTCTTTTTTATGAATGTAAACTCTAAAATACAGGCAGGGAAAAATAAATTAAACTAATGTATTTGGAAATAATAAATCAAGAATTAAATCCTTTATGAAAGTAAATAAGAAATCAAATATAATGCTGTAAATGCGAGGATAATTCCACACTCTAGAATATTTTTTCTTCTTTTCAAACTGCATCAGAAATGAAAATATCTTCTGATTAATTGCTGTAGGTAATTGAGTGCATTAAAAGTTTTATTAGAATGTTTTAATAAATATTTTACATGCAATATTTTTTGTAAAATATCTTCAGGAACAATTACGCATCTTTAATATGATTTCAGCAAAAAGAATAAAGAGCGTAAAATGAATTAATGAAGCAATCGATTGAATTAATTGTTCATTCTAACACCAAGAAAAAATGCGAAGCTTGGTTTGATTTATTATCAGAAAGCTGCAAAAATAAGCGGTCCAAAAGCTGAGAAAATTGCTTTTGCACTTACAATGAAAGGAAAAACATCGATTTTCTGTCTTTTTTGCAACAACCCTAAACAAAATTTGTTTTAAACTTTGATGATGGATTACTCTTTTACGAATTTATTGATGACAGTTGATTCCCGAACGAATACGCGGCTATAGATATCTTAATTGACAAAGTGATTGATTTAATCTTTGCGATACACAAATTAAAATTTCTCAGAGTATTGAACAACCCAATTGAGAAAAGAAGAATATAAGGCGTGCCTATTGAAATTAAATAGGAGAAAACCCGGACCATCTCTACAAATTTTAATACGTAGAAATTCCAAATAAATAGTTAAAAGTTTTCTACCCGAAGTGATAAATTGAAAAAATTTTATTTATTTGAATATACTTTAATAATATTTAAGAACTGATCTGACATGTTGCTTCGTAGATATGGTTCATTAGGAAATCTAATTTCAACCATATTTATCTATATTCATCCAGTAAATAGAATTTATTAATAAATTTTAACGCATAGTAGTTCCATGTTAATAGTGAAAATTTTCTCCCAAAAGTGATAATTCGAAAAAATTGTATTTATTAAAATTTACTTTGATAATATTTAAGATTTTATATTTTCCTCCTTAGATATAGTTCATTATGAAAGCCAATTTCAACCACATTCACCGATATTCATCCTCTTAACGAAATTTATTGATATCGAAATTTATTAAATACACTTCTGTTACATACATTTTTTTCTGAGGCATATAAAGTTCTTCATTATTTCATGTCCCTAAATGTTATAAATATTAGAAAATCTAGAAAGAAGGGACTAATCTTTCTTGTAAAAGGATTAAATTTTAGTTGAAAATGACAAACTTAAACCAATACTCAATGAAATGTCTTAGAAAAGTTATACGTAATTTTAAAGTTATTAGTATTATGTAGATCCCTAAGTCCATGGAAAGCCTAATATGTAGTTTTCTAATCAATGTAAAAATAATTTCATTCAAATCTAAAAATCCCCATGTTTTACCGAAACTTACAACTTTGTCTGACAAACATATAGGCTTAGTATTGAGTGGTATTGGGTTTTTCAGAATTGAGTTCTTGTATTGGGTTGTTCGGAAAATAATTTCGTGTTTTCCCATCAGAGGATATAATTATATCTTTTAGCATCACTGGGCGAATCATCACTGGGGACGAGAAATGGGTTGTCTACAGCATTGTTAAACGTAAGAGATCATGGAGTAAAAAAAAGATGAACCGGCTCAAAGCACTTCGAAAACCGATATGCTTAAAAAAAATGTGATGCTGTCTGTTTGGTGGATTCCGAGTGAATCTTTTTTTTAGCTTCTGCCGGACAATACCACGATCAATTCTGAAGTGTACTGTCATCAGCAGGACAAATTGACTGATTCACTCAAACAGAAAAGGCCAGAATTGATCAATAGAAAAGGGATAGTGTTACACCAAGATAATGCGAGACCTTTTCCGAGATTGGTAACTCACCAAAAGCTTTTACAGTTTGTATGAGATGTACTACTACATCCACCATATTCTCCAGATCTGGAACCTTCGGATTATTACTTGTTCCGGTCTCTACAAATTTTTTTAGACAGCAAAAGCTTTACTTCAAATGAGGACGGGAAAAATGACTTGGATCAGTATTTTGCCAGCAAAGATCAGAAGTTTTATGCTCGTGGAATCATTCTACTGCCAGAAAGATGGCAAAATGTATTGGACCAAAATGGAGAATATATAATTCAATAAAATATTTGTGTACTATAAGAAAACATTATCAGCAAAAAAAAAAAATGAAATGACTTTCCGAACAAACCAATAGTTTAAGCTTAGGTAACCTGAACCTAAATTTAAACGAATACCGTTTAATCGGTCGTATCTGTCCAGTTATAAGAAACAATAGTAGTAACTGAGTGGAATCGGCAGCTTCAGTTACTTACTATACGATCAAGATTCCCTTTTTTCCTTTTTTCTACCCTTGATACTTTCATGCCTGTTAAAGTGACTAAGCCCTATATAGGAAATCATAACTCTATCTGCATTCCTTCATTCACTCATTAGAAGGAATTTTGTGATGCATATTGCTAGAAGTTAAAAAGAGAATACCAGTTTGTTGTTACACGCGTGGTATTTTTTTTATGGGAAAAGAATCCTTGAGCTTCAATTGTTAGATAGCAGCCTCAATAACACTCATGCTTGTGAAAACTTTAGCGCTTTCCAAGCTACATAATTTATGGTATATGAGAGTCAATTACTGAAAGTAGACTTCAATTAGGTATTTATGCATCATTGAGATTTATTACCAGAGCATAAAGGTGCAAAACGATTCTTTATGCATTCCCTGTCGTACAAATGAGGACCTTGTCTAATAGCACTCAGTTTGGGTTTTAAGGTAAAGATCCTAATCACTCATTTGATCACTGATCCGTACGTTTATTCGTATGAAAGATAAATTGGGATATATTTGACTAGTAGCAATAAAAAACTTCAAAAATTTCATTCTTAGGAACCTAGTTTTCATACATACCCTTCTCTTCTCTGCACTGTTACATATTTTCAGGCGTTAAAACGGCTGACTTAAAAGAATCCGGCTCTCTCTAGTAAAGTTTTAAATTAAAGAGTATCATAGTCTTAACTTTCAAATATATCTTATTACTATATACGCATTCTAACATTAAAAGACATCCGTAATGGATATAATTAGTATTTTTTTAAATAGTTTTACTTTCGCTTAACCCTCATGCTGAGTCAATTTTAAAGTTTTAAAAAGATTTACTTCGTAAAAATGCATATCAGGGTTGAATCTCTTAAACGTATTCTGTCAATGTCAGTAATAATCTATTTTTAACTACATATTTACATGACCCTAATTATAGCAGTACTTTATATGAGTCTTTAAAAAAATTGTTCATCCATAATCTTCAAGTAATTTCTGTAACATGTAATACAGTATTTTCCAGGTACCAATAATACAAGAAGGGAAAAGCCATTAATGAAGAGTTATACTATATACCCTTTGTGATTAGTTTGCTGTATATCCGTCGCTAAAGGATCAAGAATTTCCATATAGTTTCAAATATTCATAGCATCATGGGAAATAATGTTATTCAAGATATATAATTAAGTTTTTACGATCCCATGAAAGTCATTTAAGGTTTCCTTTCTCAAAACTGCAATTTAAATAACCGTCGTATGTAATAGCGGATTTTGATATGTAAAATAACTTTGTATTACTAGTTTAATGTATTACACAATTTTAAACAAGAGTATTCCTAAATTTTAATACTAAAGTATAATAATCATTTCTTGCATAACAGTTATTTTCAAATTGATGAATTCCAATCCCCTTCTCTTTCCCGTTATATATATATATATATATATATATATATATATATATATATATATATATATATATATATATATAAATCAATACATATTTATATATATCTATATATAATATGTATAGGTATCAACATTCTAGCTAGTATTTCAGTAAGGGCAATATCACTCAAAACTGACGCGGATGCCTGGCATGTTTATTAATCAAGGTTGTCAAAATTGATGACTTTATTATAGTAATTTGCTCGTAAAGTTTACGGCTCATATTTTGTCATGATTCACGGCCTTTATCCATGCAGAAGGAAGTAAACAATCTTTCAATCTTCAAGTTTTAATATCTAGTTGGAAATTTACAAGAAAAACAATTGCTTGGTTTATTTCTTAGAATTCCATTTTGTCTCTTTTATTTCGATGATTAATTCTCTGCATTAACTCTTTTTCACAATATTACAATTGCTTTCAAGTATTACTGATTTTTAAATTAATACTGAATAAATTTAAACGCATATTACTTAGATCTTGCTGTTACATTACCGCATTAAAAAACTTTACAACCTGTTATTTGTATATGAAATTTGTTTTGTAAATATTATGGTTACGTCATTTTATAAACCGTAATTTTGTATAAAGACCTAAATCCTTTTCTTATACTTTGTACAGACTATTTTTAATAAAAATTATATAAGCTATTTGAAGTGGTACATTAATTTCTTTCCTTAAGTATTTATATATTATATTATGCATTTATACATTTTTACATAACAACAACAACATTTTAGTATCATCAGATTGTTGATTATGTAAACTCATGTTTGTACAAGCAAATGTTGAAGACAATTTAGGACAAAGGAAAGTCATATTGGAGAAATTTTTGCAATGCTGTACTGAGCACTGCTTTACTTGAAAACTACCTTAACTGTGACATGTATGAGGTTCAGTCGAATCCTAGCATTTTATCATTTAAAAAGGGAATCTCCGACCCCATATAAAGGAAACATATTTCAGAAAATAAATGTCAGACATGATTCCAAAATTTCAGTCTTTGCTGATGACGTGCGTATATATTTAAGTAACATTGCCAATCATCAATGCGTTTAAAGGTCACAAATTATTTTTTGAAAATACATATTCTTTGATAAGAAAAATACACTGCTGGCCACTGTAAATGCAACACCCTGAAGGAAACATGCAAATAACATGAAATTTACAATATGCATTAGCGAAGGTGAGATATGCAAATGATTAGAATTTCAGCGCAGACGCACATCACGCGCGCCTGTGGCGCCACTTCAAAGCACTATTTAAGGCTTGGAGATTTCGACCATTTCAAGTTCGGCAATTGTGTTTTTCTTGTGGTTTTTCAAAAAAACGATCAATTATGCCTCGTCGAAAATAGCGATCATCTTTTGATTAAGTATCCGAGTTAGACAGAGGAAGGATAGTGGCCTACCGAGATTGTGGATTATCTTTCAGGGAAATCGGTAGTCGTGTTGGACGAAACCAAACAACTGTAATGCGGATATGTGATCGTTGGATGCAGGAGGGTACGACGGAACGGCGTGTTCGATCGCATCCACCTCAGCGCACCACTTCACGTGATGACAGGCAAATTGTGCGCATGGCAGTGACGGATCGCTCAGTGACATCACAAACCATAGCACAGCACATGCAGTCTATAACGCATCATCCAGTGTCTGCGCGTACCATTCGACGCCGTTTACAGCAGAGTGGTCTTCCGCAAGACGTCCATTGCTTTGTCTACACTTGACGCAGAACCACAGACGTCTCCGCCGCAAATGGTGCGATGACAGAAGGATGTGGACGGCAGAATGGAATGAAATTGTCTTTACTGACGAGTCACGCTTCTGTCTGCAACATCACGATGGTCGCATTCGAGTCTGGAGACACCGTGAAGAGGGGATGCTGAACAGCTGCGTTATGCACCGCCACACTGGTCCTACACCGGGTATTATGGTATGGGGCCGTATTGGATATCACTCTCGCACACCTATAGTACGCATTGCCGGTACTTTAAACAGCCAGCGCTACATCTCCGAGGTGTTGGAGCCAGTTGTCCTTCCTTACCTTCAGGACTTGGCCACAGCCATATTTCAACAGGATAATGCCCGACCACACGTGGTACGCATTGTCCAACGGTTCTTCGTCAATCGCCAGATTGAATTGCTTCCCTGGCCGCCTCGCTCTCCGGATCTTTCGCCGATAGAAAACATGTGGTCCATGGTTGCTCTACGATTGACCCAGACCCCATCCCCAGCTGCCACAGCAGATCAACTTTGGCAACGTGTGGAAGCTGCTTGGTCTGCTGTACCCCAAGAACTCATCCAAAGTCTCTTTGAATCAATGTCGAGGCGTGTGGCAGCGGTGATCTCCAACAATGGCGGCTAATCTGGCTACTGATTTTGGCAGGAACCACACTTCACAGAAGTCTATAAATTTAATCATTTGATACTTGGTCAACATGTTATCTACAAAATAAATTTTGTTGTTATATCTCTTGTCTTTCTTGGTGTTGCAATTTGGGTGGCCAGCAGTGTACATATAAAGGTATTGTTTTCCTTTGAACTTAAAATACTAAGTGGTTACAGCTGGTAAGCTAAAAAAACATACTGTACTAAACTTTGGATACTAAGCGACTAAATATACTTTACTATTCAATATTGGATAAATTGTTTTGGACTGTAATACACTCATGTCCATAAATTAAGGATAATGCCAGCTCCGGCAAATAATGGTTCAGAAACAAAACAAACGTGACTCATTCATAAAGCCCATTTATTAAACAAAAGATAAATAACATAAAGATGTTGCATGTATGATACCATTCATAAAAACTACGATTTTTGCACACTGGAGCAATTGTAAAAAATATCTCCTTTACAAAAACTTAATATTACATGGCTGGTATGATGGGTAATACATTGAATGTCTCCCATGCGATGAAATACAGTCCGTACAACCCTAGGCATGCTGAGTATCAAATTATCGGCTGATCTTGTTTTGTTTACTTCACTCAGCAAGCAATGCTCTCCTATGTTCCGGTACATATGTAGGAAGTGGTTGACGGGCTGTAACTCGTCGGTCAAGCATGTCCCACACATGCTCTATAGGATTCAAGTCAGGTGAGAATGCTGGCCATTCCATAGGGTGATATCCTCAGATTGAAGGCATTCGTTTATGATGTTTGCTTGGTGAGGACGGGCGTTGTCATCCATAAACACAAATTCTGCTCCCATGGCACCCCTAAACAAACGTACATGTTGTTCCAGAATGATGTCCCGATATATGTGGTCGTTCATGGTTCCGATTTGAACATGCAGATCCGTTCTGGAGCCCAGTATAATTCTACCCCAAACGAGCAATCCTGCACCACCGTAACGGTGTCGTTCAATGATGTTGTCTTGGTGGTAACGGGTACATGGCGTTCTCCATATGAAAGTCCGATGTGAATCAGACTGAAAGATAAACCTGGACTCGTCAGAAAACATCACACAAGCCCACTGTGACGATGTCCACATTGCATGTTCTCTACTCCAGGCTAATCGCTGCCGACAGTGAGTTGCCGTGAGCAGAACAAATCTAACAGGCCTACGAGGATATAGACCAATATTTCCCAAAAGTCTGTACACGGTTGGCCTTGAAACTGTGGTACCCGTGGCTGCAGACAGCTGTCGAGATAGGTCGGATGCTGTTCTCCGTCTGCTTCTTTTGGCAGTTACTGCCAAATACCGGTCTTCATTTGGCGTTGTAACTCGGGGGCGACCTGTACTGTAACGTCTACAGACATTTCCATCCTCTTTGAATCGTTGCCATAGCCTAGAGATGACACTTTGGGCAATTCGAAGTTCCTCGGATACTTCCATCTGAGTACGCCCACATTCCAGGCGGCTGATAATTTTACCACGTAAAAAATCATCCACATGCGTCCTCTGTATCATAACTATTCGGTTATGGCACTGAGCGGCTTACAGAATGCTTGTGAACAATTTTACTTCTTTGCCTCCATTCTTTATATACCCCTCTCTTACACTCTTGTCATTGTGACATACTATCGGCGTCATCTGGTGGCTTGCTGTAATTTGCATATTATTCGTGAAGATGTGTGTGATAATTCTACAGGAGAAATATTTACTTTAGAGTTCGATTTCCGTGTAATTCTGAATTATCCTTATTTTATGGACATGAGTGTATTTCAGTGTGTCCAATTCCTATAAATGTATTTTTATTCAAAACAACCCTTAAGAGAAAAGTGCTATTTTTCCTATATTTTTGGCTCGTTATCCGCTGATTTTTGAGTAATAGTGTCCGAACAATGGAATATATGGATAAATTATTTCGAGTGAAAGTGTTGAAAGAATGGAATATATTGAAAGGTAGATATAAAAATTGTGTTTTTCTTGAGGATGTGGCTAATTACTACTGATTTATAATACTTCACTTAAATATACTTTTTCAAAAATTTAAGCTTCTGTTATAAAATTGTCATTTAAGGAAATTATTACAACAGTATATTCATATATACTATTTACATTTTTTATTCTCGTTAGTCTTAAATATTCTTCTAGGTTTTCAAATATTATGAATTTATGTTTGGACAGGAAAACACATATGTCAAAAGAGAAACATTGTATAATAGGGTTTTAAAATTCATGAAATACTTGTCAAACGGGGCTTAGAAATATACCCTTTGTTGCAGAAACTTTTATAAAGATTTTTCTCTTGTAATAATATGGATTAAAAGAGTGGATAGTTACATGAAATATTTATATAGTTTATCACTTAATAACTCACTCTTCTTTCTTGCTTAATGTACTGTTATGTAATTTAGTAGCAAAGAAAAAAAAATGATTTATTATATAAACTTATTTTTAACCCTGTTTTATTTTTCCAAAAAAACTTTTTCATAAAACTGAAGCCATAGCGAATTTAGATTTTTCTTTTTGAAAAAAAACTTTAAAAATTTGGTAGCTAAGTATCATAAGATACAATTCATGTTTAGTTAAACAATAAAAACAATATAATTTTTTGATCAACATTGTATCTTCAACACTTTACTCCAGAGAGAAAGGACATTTTTTCAGTTAAATGGTGGTCAACTGTAGGTAAGATTGGTTTACACAGTGTTCTTGTTTTAAAATTCCCCCTTCAGTAGGTATAAAATATTCAAAAGAATGCAGGATACAAAGAGTTTTGGGGTTCTGCTTTCGTTAAGTCCGTTTAAAAAATAATATGGAAAACAGACAGTATAAGCTAACACAGCGATAACCTTAAAGGGATGTCGCATTTAAAAATCCGAAATCGTTTTTAAAGCACTTACGAACTGTTTTATACGAGTCCAGATCTATTTTAATGTTAAAGCCTTCTAGGTAGAATTATTATTCAAATCTTAAAGAAAAAGTAAATTTAAAGTACTAAAAGCATTTTTATAATCCACGTTATGCATTAAACAAACACACACACACACACACACATATATATATATATATATATATATATATATATATATATATATATATATATATATATATATATATATATATATATATATATATATATATATATACCAGATGATCATAATTAAACCTGGCCTATTCAGAGCCCACTGTAGCTGTAATTAATAGGCGGATTGAGCTGAAATTTTGCAGATAGAGAATTCAAAGGATGCTCTGAAAGATTCCGAAGAAGAAAAAAAAGTTGAATATAATGTCCTCAAGGGGGCGCATTGCATGGAAATAATTTAAACAAGCTACAAATTTCTATTCAAGCAAAATTTATTTGTTACACACTGTCTAGCGATGTAAAGAAAATTATTCAATGTGGCGATGAACAGCGTGTTCAACAACGGACCGCAGGTGGTCGCCAGTAATCTGTTGAATATACAATGTTATGCGGTCCTTCAGGCCAGACAAAGTTGTAATATTCCTCCTATAAAAAACGTTCTTTAAATGGCCTCATAACTAAAAATCACACGGAGTAAGATCGGGAGAACGGTCCTGCCAAGGAATAGGAAATGATCGGCTAATCACCCTGTCATTCGTAAAATGTCATCCGTAAAACACCTTCGCACACAGAGTCCATTATGTGGAGGGGTTCTATCCTGCATAAAAGCAATAGACTCAAGGCATTGTCTCTGCTGGAGTTGAGGCAAAACGAAACTGCTGAGCATGTCACGATATCTGAGGGCTGTTACAGAACATGTGACAGGGCCATTATCTTTAAGTTCTTGGAAAAAGAATTGGCCCAAGGGTAAATTGGGAAGTGAATCCACACCAGACGGTAACTTTAGGCGAGTGTTGCGGAATGGTGTAGAAGGTACGTGGATTTTCCAAGGCCTAAATTAGACAATTCTGGGTGTTCACTGTTCCGTTCAGATAAAAATGAGCCTCGTCACTCCAGAGAATGTTCCAGGAGTCATCGACTTCCAATCGGACAAGAAAGTCAGAGCAAAAGATAAGCGACAGTTATTGATAATCCAAAGATAAGCATCGGTAAGAAGCAGTTGCGGATTGTGGCTGATCTTAGACGGAAAAAAATTCACTATTTTTCTCAGGATCTTCTGCACTGTGCTATACGGTACGTCTAATTGTCGTGACACTGCACGTGTACTTCTAACTCCATGATCATTTATTTGTCAGTGACGGCTCGACAACGGCTGTTGCTACTTCTGAAACGACTTCTTCGCTGATAGGCTTTCGCCCTCTGCCACGTTGAAGGCTTAAACACCCAGTGTTTTCAAATCGAGATATCATGCCTCTCACACCTTGTGGAGACATTGGACCCCGACGCAATTTCTTTTGACGTCGAAACTTGCGAAGAGCTGCAGCAGCATTTCCCTGATTTTTATAAAAAAGTTGTACGATTAACGCACCTTCTTGTAATTTAATTGCCATCGCAACTGAAAGAATGATACTTACTCGATCTCATTCTTTATATACCCAGAATTCACTTTGAATTCGTATGCTTAGGCAAATCAGATTGTTTTCTTCTTCTCTTGCAGTGCTACTTTTATCTACTTTTGTACCGTCATAATGCTTAAAAATGTAAAAATAGCAATTTTAAACATCATAATGCTTGAAAATGTAAAAATAAAAGTTTTAAATGACTTTTTTACTGTGCACAGTTATTTATTGCATGACATTTCAAGCATTTAGGCTATAATGCGCTCCCTAGCGGACATTTTTTAAACTTTGTTTTGCGGAATCTTTTAACGCATCTTTTGAATTGTCTATCTGCCAAATTTCAGATCAATCCACCTTTTAGTTACAGCTACAGAGGGCTCTGAATGGGCCAAGTTTAATTATGATCACCTGGTATATAAGTATACATATTTAGCGTGGAAATATGTATTTATAATAAATGTGTACGATGTTGGAGGAGGAAAAATATATTACAGTTATTTTCCTCCCTCCCCCTCTCACTATTTCTATTTTTGTAGCTTATATAAAACATGTATCTTATGATTACAGATAAAGCTATCGAAACATACAGTGCTCTCTTATTTCACATTTGTTCTTTAGGCTTCTCTCACTTCTTTTTATACTTATTCTCCTGCGTAATACCTTCCTGTACTTGTACTTGTATTTCTTTCAGAAGATTAAGGAGAGACGACATTGTGGGTATAATCGTTTAATGACCAAATAACGCTTCAGATGACAAGTAGAGAAAATGGTTGTTTCATTATTTATATACTGAATAACAAGTACTGATCGTCATAGCAACAGAATTTTCATGACTAATATAATGTTACTATCCTTGTTAATCAAGGCATATAGCATACATTCCCCTTTTCAGGGTATGTAGTGAATATGTATTACTCAGGCGTACTATAATTTAATGAATGCAGTGCACAGAAGAAAAATAAATAAATAAATAAGGCTATCATTTACAATTTCTGTTTTATTTAATTTTATTGTAAAATTTAGAGGTATTTATTTAAATGTATTCAAGAGCAAATGCCAGAATAACTCGTATAGACGGTCCCATCAGTGGACCTAGAAACAAACAATTTTTTGTACATGATTTCGTGCGGTAGCAGCGTATAAAGAGGTACAGATATTTGTGATTTGTTAAAGATCTGATTGCGCAGTGTGCATGGCAGATTGAAGTATGGCAGATTGAAGAGTTGAGCGAATTTTCAACGAGGTGTGATAGTTGGTTATTGTGATAGGGGTCATAACATTTCGGGGATACAGACAAAGTTTAGATTTTCCCCGTTCGACCATTTCAAGGGTACAACTCGAATGTAAGAATTACAGTAAAATAGAGAAATTACTGCAAAAGTGCTGAAGACACTGGATGGTAGTGATCGGTGGCGTTTGTCGACGACCATATCAACGCCGCAATTAACATTGCAATTCAATGCTGAGGGTCTCTGCTTAGATCAACAAGAGTACTGTATAACATTTACTGCATGAGGGTTTATCAGCTAACGCCCAAACTGAGCATCATTACTTTCCTTACGACACACACGGTAGATTTAAACAAGTTTGGAAGTGACCAGGAATGGCCTGCTTAGTATTGCACTTTTTCAGTACTGTAGACAAATCCACAACCGAAAAATTATGGTTTGAAGAACTCTCCGAGTTTGAGAATTTGAAATGCCATCCCTGGTTCACCAGATTTCAACATATCAGGGATGTTTTGCAATGTTTCCATTAAAGATAAGGTCCACCACCTAGGTATATTAACAAATTATGGAGGTCCATGTCGCTGACCCGGCACTTATGAAATTTTGAGTTGAAACTTTCACAAAAATTAGTACCTAATTAGTACCAATTAGTGCCAAAATATCAGAATTAGTACCCATCAGAATCGCGAGTTATAACGTGTCCGATTCTGCCGGGCCAGCGACATGGTAGCCCGACACTTTTGGAATTTCGAGTTGAAACTTTCACAAAAATTAGTACCTAATTAGTACCAATTAGTACCAAAATATTAGAATCAGTACCCATCAGGTTCACGAGTTATAGCGTATTCGATTCTTCCGGGCCAGCAAAAATCATGTCGCTCTAAGGCCAGACGCTTTGGAATTTCAAGTTGAAACTTTCACAAAAATTAGTACCTAATTAGTACCAATTAATACCAAAATATTAGAATTAGTACGCATCAGCATCACGAGTTATAGCGTATTCGAATCTGCCGCGCTACAGTGACGCTGGCTGAGTTAATGCAACTCACAGCAAACGACTGGTGTAAGAGAGTCAAATAACTTATGGGTCATTCTCAAATAATTGGCAATTTGGAGTCCCGAACATGTAGAAATAAAAAATCTCAAACTCGCGCCTTTTTTTATTTCTTAAAAATCAATGCTTCTTAGCAGGAAAGTAAAAATAAAAAAATATGTCCGGGCAATTTCATTTTTGACCAAGAAATGTTTGAATCAAAAAATTTTGTAACCACCGTTGCTCCCTGAGTTATTAGAGATAATGCCTGAACAATGATCATGACTGGTTCAAAAATTAAAACTCGATTATTTAAAACTATGACAACGGAAATAAGCAATATTATAGCACAGGAAGCGATATTAGTAAATTGGTGGTGTAAAATCAATTGGTTAAACAGTGTCCCTTAAAAAATTGAATCTTCTGTGGTAAAAATCCTTTCACTTCTATGATCGTCGCATTTCCCTTTAAAGCCTCGAAAAATTGATTCGATAAAGTGAACAAATACACGGAAAATCAAAACCATAGGGTCCCTTTAGTTTGAGAGAGTTATATTTTAAGGTTTGGCTCTTACCGGCTATTTTACTAACAATAAACTCCTATGAATTTCCATAGGTAATTTAATGGTAATTTCAACTAAATTACCATTAAATTGAATATCTGATCATCAAAATGATCAAATTGTATATATTAAAATTTGACAGGTTGTTTTACTCGAAGGTGATATCAGACTTTTTTTGTCTTTGGTGTCATCATACAATTCCCACAATTCATTGACTCTTTTCACTGTAGCTGTATGTCCTACACTGCCTACGCTTGTTCGGCGTCCACTGAATCCAACGAATCCTCTCAATTAGTACTCAATCCCAGATACTTGAATAAAAAGAGGTAAATCACATGGGGTTATCTGGAAAAAAAGAAGTAGTTAAGTCACGGATGTCAATAATTATTTAAATAAGTTTTTTTTAAAATTTTTAATTGAGTGAATATATTAAAAAAGCTGGTATTATATAATAATGGTTTTAAATAATAATGGTTTTAAATAAGCTGGTTTTAAATAAGAATTTTAATATAATCCACGAAGGTTAGATTTTCCTATCCCAAATAAAACTTTAAGCATTATAAATTATGAAAAAGATATTATTATTTTGCATGAAATTATATTTTCACTTTTTAGTTCGAAAAACGTTTCTCTTGCATTTAAAAGCTACATTTGATATATTTGCACTTGAAACACACATAGAAGTTGGTTAATGGTATTAACAATGAAAGATACGATTTAGTATCATGATTAAAGCAATGGTGCTCAAACTTTTTTCGACTGGGAAACAACTTTTATTATATAAGAATTCAGTCGACCCATCTGAAATTTAAAAAAAAATGGGGAAAATACTGGCCAAAAATGTAATAAATAAAAAAATAAATAAGCAAATTTTGACAAACCATTTTAAAAATAAATGAACTGTAGAATTTCTGTATATATTTACTTTGCTTAATAACAATAAAAAAAATTCCTACCTTACCTTCTGTACTTGTTTTTAGCAAGTACCTTCTTTGGCTTGTTTTTTTTTTCCATTTAAGTTTTATTAGGTATATGTATTTCATTTTGTTAAAAATTAGAAAAATAAAAATTAAAAATTATTAGCATTTCAAAATTATTAGCATACATATAGCAATTTTTTAATTACATAATTCATATGATGTAAATCTTCTTCAAACTATCCGAGACCCCACTAATTATTTTTACGAGCACAGGACGGTCGCTACCCATAGTTTGCTCACAACTCATATAAAACATGTATGAGAAATGTGTGAGTTAATTAAAATATCATTGATATTTTTTAATTAACCTCATTAAATCTGTGTAGCCTTTCTCATGGTCCAAACAGAAAAGATGAATCTGGTAGTTTTTCATCTCTGAATTTATGATTTCAAAAATCATATTATTTTTAAATTCTTATATTTAGTATATATCTGAACATGAAAAAAATACATTTTATAAGCTAACTGGCATCTTAAGAAAATAATTTAAAAATCGTAAAATATTTCACTCTTTTTCAGAGTCTGAGAGTTTTAATGAGATAAACGAGAGACTATGTACCAGAATATGTAGAAAGAAGATGACCTGAAAATTTAATTTAAAATAATAATAATAATTATAATAAAAAAATAAGGAAAATGCTAGCAAAAATAGAAAAAAGTAAATAAGCAAATTTTGGCAAATTATTGTAAAAATAAATGAACGGTTAAATTTGGGTATATATTTACTTTGCATAATAACAATAACAAAATATCTACCTTACCTTCGGTATTTGGTTTTGACAAATATTATGTGACTAAAACTTCACATTTAAATATTAATATGTATATGTATTTCCATTTGTTAAATATCAACAAAACTAAAAATTGAAAAAGAGCATGATTTCAAGACTATTAGCATATAGCAATTTTTTAATAACAGTTTTTCATCTCTGAAATTATGATATCGCCAATCACATTATTTTAAAATTTTTCTTTTGCAATATATATCTGAACACGATAAACATACATTTTTTAAGCTTACTGAATGCTAAAAAATTAAGTAAAAAGTTACACACCGTTTGAGAGTGTGAGAGTTTTAATGATATAAATGAAAGACTCTGAAGAATATATAGAAAATTTATGATCTAAAACGAAAAATTCCGAATACCCACTCCAGTACAAAATTTTCACGAGAGTAAAGAATTCTAAATGCTGAAATATTACGCTGTTTAGAGTAAACATCCGTCATGGATTATTAGTATAACATAACCAAAAACCGTCTACCTGTCAATAACCGTCTATTCGTCAATAACCGTCCAACCAATAACCCTCTAATCTTCAAGTTTGCTGAAGACGGAGATATTGCTATAATCTTTTACTTGGTACGGAGTTATTTCTCATCATTTCCGACTAAATCCAACTTAATGGAAAGTGATGATAAAAAATTCAAGCTTTTTGCCGTTTTTGTCATCATTTATCTATTTTAATATGTGTTTCGCCATTTCTCAGAATGGATCTATCCGTTGCGGTTGGACTGATACCCATGGATTCTGTCACTAGTAAATATTCAGCGTAATTCAGAGTCCTGAACTTGGATGTTCATAGGTCTATATTACTGAGCACACGGAAGGAACATATTTTAGTATACGTGCTGTATGGTTGCACAGGAAAAATTACTAAGCAATAAAAACATGAAAATGTCTACTCGTTCTAGTATAAATGTACAATATTTATTTTATGCTCACAAATAAAATTAGTTTTGTACCTGAAATATTTTTGATTATTCTAATTTTAAGGGGACCCGTCACAGGAAATTATTTTTTCCTATATTTAGACATAGATCGAATTTTTTTCCATGAAATGTTTCTTTATATAAAAGTCTTTTTACGTATAAAAGTCCTTGAGCAATAACTTTAAATTTTTAATTGGAAAATTTTAAATTCAAAATTTTAAGAATATATTATTTTTATATATCTGCCTAACCAATGACTATATTTTATCATTGCCACATTACTGCTAAAGAAGGTATTTAAGTTATTTAAGGTTTTAGTTCATTTTTAGGATTCTAAAATATTTATTAATAAAAATTTTAATCACTTTAAACGGCCAAAAAAATCAGTTTTTTGGGGATAATTTTTGATTTATGAAAACATTTTCAGAATTTTTACTCAAAATCTAAAGGACTTGAAACAATTTATTGAAAATAGAAAAGAAATGCGATACATAATTTTTTAAAAATACAATGCTATGATTTTCTTCCTCTCAAAGCTGGAGAATCCCGAATAATTTCATTTCGAAGTAGTCTAAGCGTACAGGCATACTACACTTTACGCATGAACTGTACTTCATGAAAAAAAATATTTATTAATGTAATGATCATTTAGAATTAAATTATATGTTGTTTTATAAGATTTGAAGTATATTTATATATCTATGAGATTTGAAGTATATTTAATGTTGAGACTCAGACACGTTAATCCTTAAGCTCCAATAAGTTGATAGTGCAGACAGACAGACACGACACCAATCGATTCACAGCGGCTACGATTCTATTCGATGGAATCATAGAACGGCCGTTAAAGACGTAAACTTCACTTATCACCAGCCTGACCCAAAAGGTAATTAAATCTGATGAAAGAATATTTTTACGTATAATTACTTGAATAAACGAAAAATGATTGTTGGCTCTTTTGTATTTTCTATTCTGTATTCTCGAATATTTTCTGAATTGAGCCATACATTCCTTATTTTTTATAGCAACAAATATAAATGGTAGAATAACACACTGTGGATTTTTTGTTTATGAAGTTTAAATTGATATTTCTATGAATAGAGTAAAATTTTGAGAACTAAAAATTCATATTTTGGATAAATTTTCTGTACTTCCAAAGTTATAATCATGTGTGCTAACAAAATTTAATAATTTCCTTTTAAAAGAGCATTATCAAAGAAAATAAAAATAAATGTATGCACTTCACCTAGTGCGAATGTTTAATTTTGCCTTCTATTTTCAAACATAAAATGTATGTACATGCGTGTATGTAAACTTTGAGTTTTTAAAAATTTCAAAAATCTTTTTATAGACTTTAAACTCTATTCCGGCTTAAGATGTAAAAGTAATTGAAATTATGTTCATATAGCAATAAGAGAAGTCTTTCATAAGAGAAGTAAAGTGTTCATCTCAAAACTCATAAAATTAAACACATATATCGTAACCGTGAAAGTTTTAATTAAATAGCTGAAGAGAAAATATTAATTCTCCCTCAAAATTATTTTTATTATCCACAATGAAGAGGACTCTGTAACTGTAGGTCCCGGTCTAATTAACATTCGTGGTACAAAAAAATGACCGTAGCACTCTCAACGAACCAACTTTCTGTAACTTTTATACGGCTTCCATGTATTTTCGCTGGTGGGACAATATCCTTGATGAATAGGGTTATTTACTTGCGTTAGTTTCTAGGTGAAGTTTCTTTTCCCTAATTTTAAAATATTTTGTAAGTTCCTAACTCTTTACAGAAGTTTGAAGTCCATTTTCTCAAGCCGCATATACAATGTTTCTGGGCTATTTTTAAAGGAAATAGATCGCACGTGAGATTTCGCCATTGTGTTTAAATCGTCAACATACCCCAAAAGAGGAAGTCAGCCTTTTCGGAAAATCATGAGTTGAGTTGAGTTGAAATAGGTGAAAGTGGTACGGTTTACTTTTGCCACACAATGACTAACTTAATTAGACCAGAAACTACAGTTTAAAGCTGATTATGAACGACTACGTATATCCATGCCAACAGTGGGACTCGAACCGTCGCCCAGCGTCCTAACCATTCGAACATCGCCAGGCTGACAAAGCATAAAACAGTAGTTTTATCAATACACGTCTCTTCTAGATTTTTTTCCATAGAGAAATATTTAAGGCCATCAAAACTTATATAAGTTTGAAGATAACCTTCGTTATCAGACTTCGGTATAATTTTATATCCATAACCATATATTTGCTGCAGTTAATCTTAGATGTAAAAATTACATCACAACATGAGTTAGTGCAGCTATATTGCATACCTATTTTTCTCCCGCGGGATGATTTATCTATCTAAAAACATAATCTGAAATATCAATTATTTATGACGCCAAACTAAGAGAACTTTTTTTCCACAACAGCAAAAATTTTAAGCTTTCACGTAGAAACTATTTTTTTCCGGCGTTCAGGGTCATTAAGGGATTTTTCAGAATATTTTTATCTTCTCATTACCATTTTACTTTTTAAAACCGTCCGTCGAATCTCCAAAAAATCCTTCTCATAAGGCCAATCATGCATAATTTTTCTCATGAGTTGTATTCAAAAATGTAAATAATGAAGGCCTGCTCCTTTGTTCCACTTCAAAAAGAAGAGAAACCTTTTTACTAATACTTTTATTTATTGAAGCTTTTGTCCTAAGATCTTACTAAATACAATGTTATTTTGTAAAAGATTTAATTTTCGTTGCATTGATTTTCCTCATATAAATTCATCATTCTCGTATTCAATCAAGAATTAGCACAGATTCGTGACATATATTACAACATATTGCATTTAAATCTTAGACTGCACAAATTAGCCTGATGTATACTCTACTGCATTGATTTATGTTTTCAACCAATTTAACTCTATGTAGTATTCTACTGATAATGCTTTGGTTTGAGTCTTCGTTGTTCAAACGTTGTTCAAAAGTTCCTTGCACAACTTATCTGTTCAATTTCTCAACAATTGTTTTTTCAAACTACTTGGAATACATTTTCTAATAGAGAAATTGTAGTAGAATAGGGATAAGAACAGGAAAAACAGACTAAAAAATCCACTATTTTTGACTACTTTAGTTTTATATTAAGTTAAAAATTGAAAATGAGGAATGTTAAAAATTTAATTCCAAACTATGGTTACTCAGTCAAATGAAAATATTTTTGAACTGTAATTTTTTACACTTATAAAAACCACTTTTAAAGAAAATAAATCTACAATATTTACCAAAGAAATACATATTTATCATATTGGTAAAATATTACATAATTAGAATTTTAAAATACAGACAAATACTATGATATTTTACATAGCAAAAGCTCCATACAGTTTTCTTAAATTCGTGGGAATATTTATTTAACAAAGTCATTTTTCTCTGTGTCTAAATTAAAATGTTGGAAAAATAATAAATGATCGAACTACTGTTAATAGGATTGCGAGATATGACCTTTCTTACAGTAATACTCTGTACAGATTCTAACACTTTTCTCCGCACTAGGAACACTTTAATTTTCTAGATTTATCTCATAAAAACCTTTCTGTAAGTAAAGGATACTGACTTTCGTTACATAAAAGTGGGATTTATCCTATTCTGACTAAGGTTGAGTGATACAAGTGGTTGAAAATTTTTGCCTTTATAAATACTTTTTAAAAGTCATTTATAGACTTTAATGAAATTGCAAAGGTGCTAATTGGATACTTTATATACCTTTAAACCATGTGACTTGAATTTGACCAATACATGTCTCTTATATATATTTCTTAAAAGGCAACTCAAATGTACCGTATAGTTGATTCGTCGCCCACTGAATATTGGGAAAATATGCTGCTGTAATTTTTTCTGTAGTTGTCTTGTGATGATGACCCATTTAAACAAATGCCAAAATTTTTTGGAAAGAAGTCTATTTCCTAAATCGTCTTCCTCTCTTCCCTTTGAATTAGTCAGTCATGTGGGGATCAAAGGCAATGAACTGGCTGATGAGGCTGCAATAACCTCATCTGTTTTCGTGAATGAGCCCATACCAGCATGTGGCCTCAATAGGGCCGTCAGGAACTTTATATACTCAAGCTGGCAAGAGCATTGGAGCTCGCAGGTTTCTAACAAACTTCATGCAATAAAACCGATTATTACGTCTTGGCCCCACTTCTAAACAGGAAAAAAGATGTTTTGATCACACGTTTGCGAATTGGGCACACTCGCCTGACACATGCACACCTGTTGTTGAATGAAAGCGCTCCATCTTGCGATTTTTGCGGGGATGCTGTAACAATCCTTCATATCTTAACCGAATGTAAAGGTCTTAACCGTTTTTACGAAAACTATTTTAATGCGTTATCACCCAGTCTCAACGTTTTATTGGGGGAATCCCCCCATCCTTCACTTTTTGAGTTTCTTTGGCACAGTGGCATGTTTTATCATATTTAACAAATTATATATATGTATATATATTTTTTTTAGCTTTAATAATTTTTATAAGTCTTAGACGAGGATTTTGACTCCTGATGTGGTGTAACCCATTAGGTACCCTCTTTTTTTATTACTTTTAATAGTTAAATTTTACCCTTTTGTACATGACCTTTTGTCGTTTTTGCTTGTCACTGCTTTTACACCAATGGTTTTATCATCTCTTCTCTCTTTGTCATCTTATGCATTATTGTTTTTATCACCCTTTTGTGTTTTTCTTTTTACTCATGTTGTTCTTATTTTTATAACGTTCGTGTTTGTTATGTCTATTTAATTTTTTTTATATATGCTTCGTGGTCTCATGGTCACATGTGGTTGGCGCAGCTTGTCCTGTCCGGACCTTGCGCCATTAAAACCCAAACAACCAACCAACCAACCCTTTGAATTAGTTGGAAAGATTTAAAAAAAGGAATATTAATGGTTTGATATGTGCGAATAAAAGAAATCCTCGAAGAAATTCACAATTAAGGTAATCGCAGAAATTATACTCTGATGGTAAATAAATAAGTTAACATAAGTCTTCCCAATTACAAAGTTTAAAGACAAATGTTATCAATACATTAAATTTCCGACCTTTTCTGTTCATTCAGACAGAAAAAAAGAAGAGAAAAAGCTTCGGTTATATTTTAATTCAAGGCTATTTAGGAAAAAAAACATTATCCGCGATGAGATCTTCCTCAATTTAACTATCTAATTACACAAAACATCTGTATATAGACATGTATATATAGTATGTTGTTGTTGTTCATTCTAATAACCTCTGGACGGAAGAAATTCCAGACCAGGCCCATTAAGGCTAGTGGACTGAGGGGTACGGCTCCAGTTTATAGTGGCAACCCAAGGGTGGAATTCCGATTTAGCCAGGCGCCACCTTAATTTTGACCGAGCACCTCTCAGGGATGGCATCTGGGGGTATCATACCTTCTCCAACCCTCTTTCACCTCATAGAGGGACTTTCCGGTCTACGGATTTAACTAGCCCATATCCGACATAGACACGGATGTATTTAAGGGCGTATGTCGGGATTCAATCCAAGCAACCCCAGCACCGAAAATCGACGCGCTACCACTAGGCTACCTCAAGTCCTATAGATAGTATGGTATCTATAATTATATTTGTATATAGCATCTTCTTATATCTGTTTCCTATGTGGAATACATTTTAGGAAAGAGTTAATAAAATCATCCGTTTCCTTTCTCAAGCGTATTATATCTCAAATTTCATCCTAGAATCAGACAGTTTATCTCCTTATGTAAAATGTCCCAGCTGTCCGATCATTCTAGTTTAGTATTTAGTTTATAAAAGCTATGAAGCACACTTAATCACTTCTTTGAAAACGCATTATCTATTTATATAAAACAGTTCCGTAACTGACTGACTGACAGATAACGCACAGACCAAACCGTTGGACCTAAAGGGCTGAAATTTTGCATGACGATTCTTCTCATACGGTAGGGGTGCACTTAGAAAGATTTTTGAAAAATTCTTAGATTTTTTAAAAATTAAAATTTAAGCTGTTGTAGTAACTTTTTTGCAGTTTGCATTTAAAATAATAATTTGAGAGTTATAAAATTTACAGCACGAGAAAGATCATAAAATGTCCTTTAAAATGAAATGTTTTTCGAATCTTTATCTCTATTTTCAGATTTTTGGGGAATTTTTGAAGATTAATTTTTAGAAATTAATTTATTAAATGCTGATCACGGGATTTCATTTTCTAATACTTTAAATTAATTTATCGTCACGTGCATGACAACAAAATAGACAGAAAAATAGTTTTTTTTTCTTGCTAATGCAGCAGACGATTGGACATTATCCAAAAAATATTAAAATACAGTAAAGTATAAATTCCTCAAATTGTACTACATTAACTGTACTATATTCTTTAGTATGTCCTATTAGATTTAATTTGAATATTTTCTTCTACATTATTTTGTCTATAAAAATATCCCTTACGATTTTTTAAAAAATATATTTATTGTTGTTTTACATCAATTGCATACATTGATCGTTGCATTTCTTCTAAATATTTATTTATTTATTTATTTATTTGGCATTAATTGCATACATTGACCGTTGTATTTAATTTGAATGTACTCCGTAGCGAAGTGAGGGTTTTCAGCTAGTTTGAACATATGTACTTATAAGTTCTGTACTAATAGAAAAAGTTTTAGCCAGCTCATCTAAATGATTATTATGCTGCTTTGTTTGCGAGCAATGCAAGCGAAATATTATGACAGTTTTTACGGCAGTTAAACTAAAAGATCAAACAGCGTAAATTTTACGAGAAAAACGTATATGATCAATAGCGTATGGGAGGATATTTTACGTCGAATGAGCCGTTTACTTTGAAAAAAAAATGCTAAAATTTCTTTCTGGCTTAAATTTCAAAAGTAAATTTACACATTTAACGAGTTCAACATGAAGTTTTACGTTTGACTGACTATATCAATAATTTTTTTTTTACTGTGCGGAGTAAAAAGGTTTATTTGAAACCTAGAATATTCATGAAAATGATTAAAATGCAAAATAAATTATAACATTGATTAAAATGCTGCAGTGAGATTTTAAAATTTATGCATTTAAGGAAGTCTGCAATGAGTAATTTATTTATTTCAATAAATAAATTAGTAGTATTAAAATTATTATAATAATATAAAATGATTGATTATTTACTAATTATTAATTATTAACTATTTATAAAATAATAAAATTGTAATTTATTATATTTATATATAATATTTTTATATTTATATATTAAAATTTATAATTACTGTTTTTTATTAATAATTAATTATTAACTATTAAATCTTACTTACACTCTTGGACAAAAAAACGACCGGCCAAGAAGGGATAATGCAAATTGGACACTAAAGTTTTGTGTGCATTAGTTTTAGGTTGTGTGCATAAAGTTTTCTTTTTTGCAAAACTTTAAAGTTTGGAGGCCAATGAATGAACATGTGACGCTGCAGCGCATCTTAACTGCGCAACTAGCAGGATATTAAACAGGAGAACTTTCGATTCCAAATCATAAATTCTTTGCGAATTTCATTACGTGTACTCAAGTAGACAGTAACTATGCCTCGTATAAAGGTGCGCGAAAATATGCGCAGATGTAAGCATATAAGAGAGAGAACGTGTAGTTGGTCTCAAAGAAGCCGGTTGGTCTAATCGGCGAATCGCTCGAAATTTGGATAGGAGCGATGCCACTATTAGACGATGTTGGCAGGAATGGGTGAACCATGGCCGAACACAGTGTCAAGAAGGAAGCGGCCGACCAAGAGAAACGACAAAATGTGAGGACCAAGCAATCGTCAGAGCGGCACTCACAGCCACAGATTCATCACTATCATCTATCATACGTGCAACTGGTGCTTCAGTGACTGCAAAGACCATTCATAGGCGACTCAGAGAAAGGGGACTGAGCTCACAGCGCTCCTTGCGCCGATTACCATTGACCTCTGTACACTTACAAGCCCATTTGCAGTGGTGTCAGTCACATTCGACCTGGAATGTCACCGAATGGAATAGAATTGTCTTCAGTGGTGACTCCCGCTTCGAATTTAGCCCCGATGATCAGCAAATACCTGTCTGGAGATACCCCGGACAGCGATGGGATACCAACCTGACTGTCTTCCGCCATACGGGCCAACAACCAGTAGTGATGGCCTGGGGTGCCCTTTCATTTCATAGCAGGACCCCTTTGGTCGTCATCCACCGCACCCTTACAGCACAGCGGTACGTCGACAATATTCTACGACCCGTTTGTGTTGCCTTCCATACCACGGCATTATGGGATCACATTTCAGCAAGATAATCCCCCCCGCACACGGCGGGAGTTTCTACTGCTTGTCTTCGTGCTTGCCAACGTTATCTTGACCAGCAAGGTCACTGGATCTCTCCCCCATCGAACACGTTTGGGGAATCGAACACATATGGGAAGGGCCCTCCAGCCATCTCGGGATTTTGACGATCTAACGCGCCAATTGGACAGAATTAGGCACGATATCCCGAAGGAGGACATCGCCACCTCTATCAATCCATGCCAAGCCGAATAACTGCTTGCATAAGGACCAGAGGTTTGTGCAAAAGACAACAACGTGTTATTGACTTTTTCACTTTGTAAAGCTCTTTCTCTTGAATAAATCATCCAATTTTGCTCAAATCGTAGTCATTTGTTTATCTGTACATGTATATCACATCTACCGATTTTCGACCCACTCGGATAACCCCTTCTTGGTTCGTCGTTTTTATTTTGTCTAAGAGTGTATATAAAAATAATTCCTTAAATACAGTTTAAGTCTCCATGGCATTTCTTTTTCGCATAGAACGCACATCTTTGCAATTGTTTAAAAGATCAGTACATATTTCAACTGCAAAATATTTTTGAATTGTTAAAAAGAATTGCAACATTATGGTGAAAATGCAAAAATTTATATTTCTATTATATTTAAAATGCATCCTATCGTACATCACTTGTGAATCTTTGAAAATTAGTAAAACACTTTGTTTTTACTTACAAACAATTTTGCCAAAAACCTTACTGAATATCCAAACATCATTTGCCAAATTCTGAAAAAAAAACCTTTTAGAAAAATTGAATACGTAGAATATCTCTAAATCCAAATCAAGGAACTCATCGGTAAGGAAATGGTTTCGTTATCCGTAAGAAATCCATTAAATTTGCGAACAACATTCCCAGTACGTAGACAGAGGAAGGCAAAAGCCTACTTTACGAAAACCTAAAATACAATCATTCAGATTTATTCTTTTTGACGCGGAAGAACAGGAATGCTTCGTCAACAATTTATATGTATTCTATAAGCATCATTCAGAAAAAGAAGTACTGTCTCAAAATCATTTTATGCTAAATATGTGTTCTCTTCTTGTCGATCTTTTTAGAAATTGTGTTTACTTATAAGCATTTTTTTCAACTCAAATCCAAACCCTGCTTTTTGAAAGAGTTAAAAAAAATTTTGCAGAGTAAAAATTTGCATCAAATTCAGGAGTGATTAGTGGAAGAAACGCTTATTTTGCAGAATTGAATAATCCGTAGTTCATGGAAGGGATAAAAAGAAATTTTAAAATCGTCGGAGTAAACGGATAGATCGTATGTTAAAAATCGAGATTATCTCGAAAAATAAAAACCTTTCTTGAAAAAATGATATATATATATATATATATATATATAATATTAAAAACTAGTAATTTCTTAATTCAACAATCTTAACATTTAAAAACTATTAATTCCTCACTTTACTATTCCAAATTACAAACCCTTTTTTAATTCCTTGAAACAGGTAATTCCCTTTGGGCATTCGCGTTAAATTCCATTTTAAAATCTAACATTATTCTAAATTCCCTTGGGCGTACGAGCTAACTTTCGTTTTCAAATCTAAGTCCTAAAAGGCCTCTAGTGGAAAAAATTAAATGGCTGCCTGTTTAAATGAAAACGAAACTGGCGCGGCGTGGGCAGAAAATTAAACGCTGTAGCGCATTTGTCACGCCTTTTCTTAACTTTTAACCAATTAAACCCTACTACGATCACATGACGAGATGAGGTTATATAAGGTTTGGGATCACGTACATGTACGCTTTTTTCATTTTGTAACTGACTTGAATAGACGTAATAAAGTCTTTTCCGTAAGAAGCCGAGTACGTCGTTTTGCTATGAAGTGAACTGTAGTATTAATATCTTCTTCTCACCGTGACATGGGAGATTTCGATATCTATTGGGCCAGTGTCAGTCTCCCATGTTATATATATATATATATATATATATATATATATATATATATATATATATATATATATTCGTAATCATAGCGTGTTAGACTACGATTTAGAAAATAAATTACTCCAATAAAAATGCCTTGTCCTTGTGTTTTTCAAGTGTTCTGGATATAAACTTCTATATCTCTAGAAGAATGTAAGATTCTAAAATTGACAGTTTTGGAAGAGTACCTATGTATCACTATAAAGGCGCAGTCACGATAATAGTCAGAAGGTGGAAAAGAAATAAATAATAAAAGAAATTTTTCATTATTAGGAAAGAAAATGTGAGACGTCAAGAGTGAAATGTACGTATAGAGTCTTACACCAGAGAGTAAGGAGTGATGGATGATATATTTCAGATTAAAAATGCCTTAGTCAAACCAGGAAATGTTCTGAAAGAAGAATATGTGCCATAATAAATGTTTGAGAATTTTAGTCGGTACACACACAAAAAAGAAGAAAATTTACTTCTTGAATTTAATTAGTAGTACTAAAACAATTAATCATAAAAAACCAACTGTTGTGGATAAACATGATTAATACTTATACTCTTTTAGTTTACGTACTACTCATTTTAATACATTTTCTTCTTTATGTATAACTGTAGATCATTTAATAGCAAAAAGCTGCTGAATAAGTGCAAAATTAGCATTATTTTCTTTCGTCGATTGAAGGGCATTTCTGATGTTTAGAAGGTGGCAATAATTTATAAAGTGATATATTTATTTATAATTTTGCTTTTTGTTTCCAAAAAAAATTAATTTTTACCGAAAAGGTATATTGATATTTGAGAAGAACGCCCTATTCAATCAGTATCTTGATAAAGCTATAACGTAATATTTACTCACAAAATGATTTACTGACAGCCAGTTTTACAAAAAATTTAACAATTTTTCAAAATTCTGATATTTAATGTTTCTGCATTCAACATTTAAAGTTTGGAGTGCATACAGATTCAGCATGTGATGTAATATTAAGTCTTACTTCAAGCTAATCCAAATTTTTCTTCTTCCACCTATTTTAGGTCATTGAAAGACAAGTGGCAGGTTCATAAAGCGAGATCCGAATATATCTTCTTGAGGTGGAGGGCAGAATACTTGTACTTCGAGCAAAAGTCCTGGTTCTCATTCAAGAGTCTAGATGTTACAAAATTGGTAGAAAGATTGAGAGTAAAAATGTGTTGCATTTTATGGGTTCTCTAAAATACCTTACTAATACTGGTTGTTATATTTACTGATAGTGATAGCAGTGAGTAAATTAGACTAGAGTGTAGATACTATATCTGAAAGCGGGTATCGAGAAAGCATTGGAGCAATATCTATTTGTATATTTTTTCAAATGCGCCTTTGTGAATAATGGTAAGAGTCAGGGAGACTAAGGTTGAACTAAGTGCAATTTGTTAAGCCCAGGAGTTAGTATGTAGTATGTATAATTATGTCGTAAATGTTATATGTTCTTAAGCTAATGCAATAAGTTCTTATGCTGGAAATCCAAAATCTGATACATTTAATTTTTTTTTTCTGGGTAACCTAATTCATTCGTCTGACTTCAACGACCGGAATTTTTCCCAAGCAGTGGTTCCAGCATTCGAGGCTGTTTCCCCGAGAAAGATTTGCAGTGGCGGTGCAACGAGACTTCTATGAGGACTATTCCTAAATTGTGTGTGTGCGGACTCAAATGACGTCCGTCTGTGTACATTTTAAGTTCCTATGATCACGACCTAATCGTGTGCATATAATGAAGAATACTCCAATAAAGTGACATATCAGTTTAATTCTATGCTGTTCATTTGGCTTTTAAATTCTTTCATGTAACCTGTCATACGCTATCTAGAGTGTTGGCTTAGACACTAAGTCACAGGTAAACGTTACACTATATATATATATATATATATATATATATATATATATATATATATATACAGAGGCTGTTCGCACATTTTTAGACGATTTTGGTAAGCGGTAATAAAAAATCGTTTTCTGCAAAAGAAATAATTGCAATTGTACTATGTTTTTAAAAGTCAAAATTATCGTCTGCGGCTTGAAAGTTTTGCTTTTATTCAAAATGGCGTTTTTAACAAATCATTGGTTCGAAGGCTAAATTTATGCTCTTTCTGAAGAGAAATATGCATACTCCGTTATCCAAAAACGATGTGCGAGTCATAGTTTTGTGATATCTAAAGCGTCGATAGGTAATATCGTCAACAAGAAAGGACAAAAACGTCAAATTGGAGCCTCAAGTGGGACAAAAATTCCAAACAAGTATCCAAGGAAAAAACGGACATCTTCGACTATTGCAAAGGTACGGTGTTTAATGTTAAAAGTAAGAAAATGTAAGAAAATTAATGTAAGAAAATCCCCCCTTATCAAAGGACAGTTGCAAAATCATTAGAATGCTCGGTGTCCACTGTAAACAAAATGATAAACGTTGATTTAAATCTTAAGAAAGCGAAAAAACGCAATGTGCATCGTCTTCTTCCAAATCATATCGCTGGACGCAGGACATGCTGCAGAATTCTATATGAGAAACACTTATCCAAAGAAAAATGGAAAACAATTGTCACAATAGATGAATCATGAGTGTATTTAAATGATTGCAACAAAAAAAGAGCCATTTATTATCATAAAAGGGGAGAAAAAAATTTGAGTACATGGCTCAAAGAATCGAAAGAAAGTTTTTCTAAGGGATTCATGATTGTTGCTAGTTTTTCTTATAATGGCAATTTAAAAATAAAGAGAGTGGAAAAAAATGTCAAGATTAACTCCAAATAGTATCAGGAACATATTTTATCGCCAATTTTTCTGAATGAAATACCATCGCTTTACCCACAGTGCCATCAATCTGTGAGACTCCATCAGGACAAAGCTAGCAGTCACACATCAAAATCCACTGTAAATTTCCTAAAAGAAATAGAACTAAAAACTGGTATCAAAGCCATACCCTTCACTGATATCCCTACTAAATCTCCCGATGTATCACCTATGTATTTTTGTGCTTTCGGACTTTTAAAATCTGCATTATCCAAACGTCGTCCCAAAACCCTTACAGGACTGTGGAAAGTTGTTCAGGAGGAATGGGATAGAATACCTCTTCTAACACTTCAAACAGCATTATTATCCTGGAAATTGCGGTGTCGAAAGATAGTTCAGAATAAAGGATGTCAAATAGAACATTTAAAGCACAAGAATTTTATGTAATTTAGTTTTGTGAATACAATATACATCGTCTAAAAAATGTGTGAACAGCCTCTGTGTGTATATATATATATATATATATATATATATATATATACCGGGTAGCCATAATTAAACTGACAGTGCTCACAGTGTTCTGTAGCGCGATCTATTTGCGAGAATGACGCCACATTTTGTAGGAAGATTAAACAAGACGGGGGACGAAGGATTCCGCGAAAAAATAAATTAGTTCCAAAAGTCACCGCTAGGGGAATATTTGGCGCTGTGTAATAGAAAATAGTGTTAACAAATGCAAATCAATACGGAAATTACCTTTTATTTTGCATTCAAATGAGGTTCAATGTGGCTGTCGTTGTTGTGGACCACATATTGCATTCTGTGCACAGTATGCACAACAGCAGAAAGTAACATGTCTGCAGGAATCTCCCGTACAGTCCGTGATATGTTATCCTTCAACGTAGCCAGGTCCTGGACCACTCCTTGATAGACCTTGGACTTAAAATAACCCCATAGCCAGAAGTCGCATGGGGTAAGATCAGGCGACCGAGGTGGCCATGCAGTTGGAAAGTAGCGGCTAATGACTCTTTCTGTTGTGAATTTCTGCCGTATATATATATATATATATATATATATATATATATACAGTGATTTCCGCTTTTAAGAATCACATTTGTTATTACTGTTTTTGATTCTTATAAGCGGTTGATTCTTATAGCCGAAATTTAGGTTTTTGGACTGGCACACACACACCTATATATATATATTAGATAATTTACCATAAACTACTCTTTTATTTACGACAATTATATTTTATTAAATTATTTTTTATAATTTCAAAAGAACAACTTAATTTTTAGACCTATACACATGATTATAGTAAGAGAAGAAAAAATCCAATATTTGTTACAACATACCTGCTTAACCGATTTAACATTTCAACTACAGGAAGGGTGCAAGAAAAAGTTTTCGACGGTAGTTTGACGTTATGAAGTTTTCAGGAGGCTGTTTATACCTGTTTCAATACCAATAGTCTCAGACGAGGTTTCACCTTCTTTCTTACGTTTCAGGGTTTCATAACGTGCTGAATCTACTAATGTCACGTTTGCCTAAGTGATAGTGGACACTTCGCAGGAGATTTATGTGTTTCAGGATCCAGGAAGCCTCAACCAGGATGTGGGAGGTGGGAAATAAGTGTCATTATTTTTGTTTGCCAGTGGAGAAAAGTGAAATCGGACCCGGACGGGTAAAGATGCCTCCAGGTCAAGCTAATAGGACAGTGTTGTTCTAAAGCGTTTAAGGGGAAACTATTATGTTATGTCTAACAAAGAAAGGGATGAATTTTATGACTATATTCCATCCCATCTTATCAATCTTTCTTTTTTTTTAAAAAAAGAAAGAACTTCGTGCCTTTTAAGGGTTTAAGTCACTTTTTTGGAAAAATGAAAGGAAAGCGAAGAGTATAAACAGATTCTTAAAACCGGTGGATTGATTCTTTAAAGCAAAAATTTTAACATGGAAGTAATACATTTGTTTTTGTTTTCGCGATATTGATTCTTATAAACGGTTGAATCTTATAACCACTGATCACTATAAGCGGTGGTTACTGTATATATAAATATATATATTTATATATATAGCGGTGGTTACTGTATATATATATATATATATATATATATATATATATATATATATATATATATATATATATATATATATATATATATATATAAATAAATATATATATATATATATATATATATATATATATATATATAAAAATATATATATATATATATATATAAATATATATATATATATATATATATATAAATATATATATATATATATATATATATATATATATATATATATATATATATATATATAAATATATATATAAATATATATATATATATATATATATATATATATATATATATATATATATATATATATATATATATATATATATATATATATATATATATATATATATATATAGAGAGAGAGAGAGAGAGAGAGAGAGAGAGAGAGAGAGAGATAATGTGATTTTCTAAAGCGACAAATTATTTGAGAAATTTGAGTTCCATTATTATTTTTCAAAAGTAGCAAGATATGAATACCCATAGTGTCGCATAAAAGATCAAGATAATCCGAAAGAAATAAAAAGAGAAATCTCATCATACATTTTTATGCAAAACTGAAATATTGGGGATTTCGTTTCAGTCCAAATCGAAAGAGACGTGTCAGTGAATGTAATAATGTTCAAAATAATATTATCTAATCCTTCTTAGGAATACGAAGTCTCAGCGAGGGCTCAGAGAAATACGAAGTTCCCGTTTCGAGTAAACTTATCACAATTTCAAATGCATGGAAATAAAAGCTTTGCAAGCTCTGCACAGAAAGAAGGAAAAATGTAGGTTACATATAACAGTATTAAGCACCTTCTTCAAATTTTTGCATTGGAACGTGAGATATACGCATGAGAAAAATAAAATGCTGAAAAATAAACAACGATGTTTACTTAAATAAAAAGTCTTTTTTTTATTTCTATTAAAATGAGCAAACATTACGAAAAAATGGTATTTAAGCGTCAAATCGTGTGCTGTAGATGCTTGGTGTTTATATTTTTCTTCCACTGAAATTTTCTAAATGTAATTACATGCTTAAATAAATAATATTATACATGATGGTTTTTATTTGGGGAAGAGAATACTGTATATAAACAAAGAATTTTATGTAATCTTGTAACAAAAGAAAAAATTTAAAAAAATAATTTTTCTAAATTTTATGCTTTTGCGGTTGCAAAAGAAAATTACTCTGTGAAATCATAGTCTATAGATTAAAACACAAAATCAATTTCCATTTATTAATAATAAATAGTCTGAAAAATCTGTTATTTGCACGCATATAGAGGACATTTAAACTAAATATAAAATTTGTAGAACTCCTTTACTCACGGAAAAACTGAACAAAGAATTTCATCAAAAATGAAAATTAAAAAGCTGTGTTTTGAGGTCTGAAAAATTCATGTATTCAAACCAATTTAATAAACTTAATTTAAGAATATGTTTATCGACTTTATTATCATTCAGTTATTATGGGTCTAGTTGGATTTTATAACGCGTGTCCTACCTTTTTCAATAATCTTCTTTCCATTCCCATTAAATACACTTTTCCAAACCTTGACGATATTGCTTATATTCAACGTTAAGATGCAACACCGGGCTCAGGTTCAAATTTCTTATCGATTTCCGGTTTCTTACGCCGGGTCCCTTGCCTGCCTGGCCGGAGAATCATACTCTTTCATCCACGGTTCACATTCGTAGCTTCCATTTGTTCCCACAGGAAGGTGGTCGAATAGGTAGAGCACTCACTTTTGATTTCAGAATAAGAAACACAGATTTTTTATAAACACAGTAAAAAATCAAAGGTGATTACTAATGTTTGGACTATTTAAATAAATTATCTATATTACTATATATACTATATGTATGTATCCGTGGTGCGCATACTGGGGGTCGCAACCCACATGGGGTCGCGGATAGTTCGAAGCAAAGTCATATCCTATTGAATTATTTAATTAAATAACAAGCTCTGAATTTTTGTAATTGCTTATTTTTAATAATTTTAATTATATTTGTTATATGTTAAAAAATATGTGTTATGATAATGTTTAAAAAAGGTGTCAAACAGTCTTAGAATAAATACTCCATTAGCAAATGGCTATACTTCTATCGCTTTCATTTTCATCTACCTATCTGTGTAAGATTTGGTTTTCAAAGCTGTATTTTTAAAAGAGTTTGTGAAGTTTTGCATATTTTATTTCAATTCTTGTTCACATTTCTCATCGTCTAGCCAGTGCACTTAACTAATGTAAAACGTGAACTGTATAAGTTCGTGTACGTATGTACACTTACTCTTTAAAGAAGTAAGTTCAAAGTCTCCAAGAGCAAAGTCTGATGACTTCAATCAAAAACTTCAATTTAGGTTCATAACTATCTGATATCTATACAAAAAATATTTAAAAATTCTAATTTTAAAAAAAGTAAATTCATGATCCTTGTAGATCTTTATCTGGGACGTTTCTTTCATTTTTTCCTTTTATTGAATTTCCTAATTCACAAACTGGCTTGACTTTCTATAAATGTACAAAATTAATTAACTACTTCTGTGGCGAAGCAGTGTCGTCAACAATGCGTCAAAACAAATTAATGACGTTAAATTAACACTGACGCCATCGCACGGAACGCAACACACAGGTACTCGTATTTTTTGCCTCAGAAATATCAAAAGCGTAACAAGACCGACAAATTAATTAAAACGTTTAATTTTTTTAACGGGTAATTTTTCAGCGTTAGCTTGTCCCTATTAGGTATCACCCGTTTCCAAAATCTAATCCCGGATTGTGATCTGTATGATGTGCCTAACAACTAAATCAGGAAATATAATAGTTTCTTGCTGTTACTGTTAAAATGTTATATCGGTCTAGCCACTGTTAAAAGTTAATCGATCAACTACACAGATTGCATGTGTAACCTTAAATTAAGTTTAAATTATTTAGTTAAGAATTAATCTTTGCATATACTTCTACTATATATATATATATATATATATATATATATATATATACACAGTGGAATCTCGATCGATCGTTTTCGGATCCATCGTTTTTCCGCATGTGTCGTTCATTTTATCCAGTCCCAATTATCATATTGCTTTGTTATGTTTCCACATCAATCGTTTTCCCGCACTTATCGTTCATTTCAATCGGTCCCTTCGAAAACGATAGATCGAGATCCCACTATCTATCGAGATTCCATATATATATATATATATATATATATATATATATATATATATATATATATATAAAATAATTTCTCTCAACGTCTCTGATTTGTCTTAGTGAAACTTAATAACCAATAAACTGCAAAAACGCACTGATGTTAACCAAAATATTACGCAATTTGTCATCATAAATGAAACTTAGTTTTCGAGACAGCAAGGAAATAGTTGGAGCGTTATTAGTTTTCTCTGTTTATTTCTGTGTATTTCGCGAGTTACAAAATAAGACGAAAGAAAAATATTATTTCTTTCCGTTGCCAAGGAGCCCTTTATTGCATAATTTGTTATCTTAGGAAAGCCATGTTCAACTCAAGTAAACAGAAAATTCCTCATATCTCTTGTTTGAGGCAAATGTTGTGTGATACAGAAAATTCACCTGTGAGCCTTATACTGAAGTATTATTATTTTCCGCTAATCACCACGAACAACTTTTAAAGCGTTTAAAGTATTTTTTTAAGTCCTCCCTCAAAAAATTGTTCCTGTAAAATATTTGAATCTGAGTTAAAAATTATCATTTATCAATTCCTTTTTGAAATAAATCAGGAATTCAAAGCAAAGTCTTGATGATTTTAATTCATGTAAATATTAAAATATCAATATTTTTTTCAATAGTTCCCTCATAAAATACGTTAATAGAAATGTGATAAACATATGCTTCCCGTAACACGGATAAAAAAGAGTTTCTAATTACATGAGAGTAACAGCCTTCTTTAAGGGGGAGATCACCTTAAAATCTTCAAAAAACTGAAATTTTTATTATGATTTAATTTTGAAGAATGGAATGTAAGGAATCTTTTTTAAAAAATGAAGTCTATACTACAATTAGAACCGATTTTGAGGCCGAATGTATAAAGATAATAGTAAAGTAATTTACAGAAACTCCAAATGGCTTTTTCTAAAAACTGTTACTTTCAAACTTGTGCGCACTATTTCTTCAAAACTAATGGTCACAAATTGCTAAAATTTTGTATACATGTATGTCTAGTATGTTTATATAATTTCTCCTTAAATTTAGGTATACATATTACCAATTATCTTGCAGCAATTTTTTGTGAAAAAAATTTATGATATTTCTTGTACATTGCAATACATTTGCCTGAAAAAATAATTTTAAGGGAAATATGGTAAATATTTTAGGTGTAGATTAAAGCATAACCTATGGATAGAATATTCACAAATAATTTAATAGATATCTTTTATAGTTTTTATCTGCGCGGGTCATCCCCATCGCGATGGGGGGATGACCCGCGCATGTGCCCCAAAAGTCTTGCACACTCAAGTGTATCAAACCTCTGCATATCAAAGCTCGAGTAAAAGTTGCAGAAAAATCCAATCCATTGTTATTAGGTTGTATTGTGAGGCTTGTTTGATTCTATCTTTTTAAGTCATACATAGGCTGCATTGGGTACATAATGGCTGGAAGTGAATAAAAATAAATACTAAATTTGATGTATGCAACTACGTCAGTAAAAAAAAAAATGTTGCCTGGCCATGCAAATGCTAGGAAAATCCTAGCTCATTTATTTGCCCATACAGCTTTAGCAAAAATAATTTTTGACGCCATGGAAATATCTGATTTCCAAAGCAATAATCTCCATGAGTTGTTTAAAGATTTTGAAGGCCTTTTTTGTGTTTTTGCAAATAACTTGGGAAATTTTAACTTTATGTAAAAAAAGTATTATACAAAAATTAAAGAACAATAAATTGTGTACAAAAATAATAAATACATTTTGTCGTAACCCTAACACGAACCAAAATATTGAATATTAAATGCGGGTTGATTATGAATGTAGCGTCCAAGTCTCGTTGCAGGCGCTTTCCTTTGAATTATCTCCTCTCCCTCATTTGGGCAATATTTAAACACAAGAAAACATACTAATGTTTTTTGGTATGTAGATAATTGATCATTTTTAATTATATGAACGAATGCAATAAACTTTGATTTATTCACTACCATATTTTCATTGTATATAATTTTTTAAGTATACCTACTTTATGGTTGTCGTGCTTTTTTCGGTACGGGATTGTTCGCGTTGTCAGTCTTGAAAAGATCACCTATGGGTCAGCTAGCACCACCTCATTCATCAATTCCTTTTATTGGATCCTCATGATCTACAGTTAATTAACTGCAATGGGGTATGTCATTGTGACATACCCCATTGCAGTTATTGTAGGCCGTTGTGCAGTTGATGCTTGCTTTCCGACACACGCACCTTTCTCCCCAATCAATCTTACAGTTGTGAAACATCATGGTTAAAACTGAAACGGGAGCCACTGCATCCATAGTTGTGATGGGTACGAGGGTTTTCTTTTGACATTTCCACACCCACACTTCAGGATTCTACTCATTCCCAAACCACTTTTGCACTTGTTGATTCAACCGAAAGTAATGTCACATTTCTGCCTCTTCAGTTGAGGGAAGAGACGAAATATATGGTTTTATTTTAGTGACAAATTTTGCGAAGCATTTGTACTTAAACTTATTTAGGGACTTTTCACTGGGATGTGCTCCATACAAGATCAGAAAAAAGCATTCTCCTGCTTAAGCAACATCATTATGTGATGAGTTGCATTTATTAACTACTGTCACGTTGTGTTCCATATCTTTACTTTGGAACATTTTTACACAATTTTTCTTTCCTTTGTTGAATGCTGCAGAAGTAGTATCGCATCCACTGAACGCATGGAGAAAAAGGATAATTTGGTATGTCCCGATGATTGTATTTTATTTTACGAATGTATTTTTTTCTTTGCTTTCCCTTTGCATGTTTTGACAAGGAAAATGTCTTTTCTGTAGAGGGAGAGATATTAATAGAACCAGGTGGTCCACATCTTTACCGATGATTACAACGATGTTGTTACCAGAACATGCTTCATTAATTGCAGTATTTACAATGAGAATGTCGGTTTCGTCATTACATTGTTGGAATCGAATCCCACTGTTTTCCATCTCAGCTGATAGCATGTTGATCAGTTTGCTCTTGTCGTTTTCTTTTGAAAAGAACTGTTATTGTTGAACAGTAACGCGCATGTTTCCATCAAAACTTATGTCTACAGATTTTAACACAATAGACCGTAGATTTTCTTCCATTTCTGTGCTGTTATTGGTGTTGGATTAGCCATTAAAAACGACTATACAGCTGGCAACATAATGCTTTTTTTATATTGTTAACTTAATTTGTGCAAACATCCGAAAAAGTTAATTGTGTTCCCCATTTGACACGGTGTAGGAGAAAACCACTGTCCACAATGTTGACGCAGTTTAGGAGGTTAAGGTCTTTGTTTGGAACTTCAAAAACGTCGTACGTAGCCAATGTCGTTGTCTCTCGAATGTCAGATTCATTAAACAGAGCAAACGTAAAAGGAGCTAACTCATATTCTAAATAAAATGCTAGTCGTTTCTTCGTCGTTTTGTTTTTAACAATCTCTATCCTCTGGAAAAGCAACAACAGGTTTACTAATGTATTGAAACCGTTTACTTTCACCGTACAATTGACGGTGATCAAGCTTTCATAAGCTTTACCATTTCAAAGTACTGAACCCAGAGGGATGCAGTTGGGCCATTTTCTTTAAACTGCTTCAAAGTCTTCCTCATTTTAATCTAGATGCCTCGTATATGAGTATGTCCATTTATGGTTTCTAGCGATAGTAGTTCAGTAGCAAAATCTCTTACCAACTCATGGAGATTAATCCGATATATCCATGGAAAAATTTCATGGATTTGAAAATCAGATATATGAAATCAGATATATCCATGGCGTCAAAATTTATTTTTGCTAAAGCTGTTTGGATAAATAAATAAACTAGAATTTTTCTAGAGTATGCATGGCCAGGCAACGTCTTTTCTACTGACTTATTTGCATACATCAAATTTAGTATTTATTTTTACTCACTTCCAGCCATTATGTTCCCAATGCAGCCTATGTATGACATAAAAAGATAGAATCCACCAAGCCTCACAATACAACCTGATAACAATGGATTGGATGTTGCTGCATCTTTATCTCGAGCTTTGATACACAGAGGTTTGACACTCGTGAGCGTGCAAGACTTTTGGGGCACATGCGCGGGTCATCCCCCCATCGCGATGGGGATGACCCGCGCATCCGTGTCCTACGCGTGATTGTTCGCTATTTTCAAAGTCAATTATATTTGTTCGTGTTAGACTTATAAAAAAATGCAAATTATGTTTTTGTTCATAATTTAATGCTCTTCAAATTTTGTATTCCATTATTTTACATAAAATACATATTTCTGAAGTTACTTGCAAAAAACCAAAAAAGTCTACACATTTTCCAAGATGGCGACGAAAGCTCAAGTCTGATCGGTGGGGACTTTAAGTATGTTCATTCACATGTTCGAACAAATATTTGCACCAATTTTTGAAACTTTCATTTTTTTTCAGCCATTCGTCAAAATCGGGTCTATTTTGACTGGGGTATAAATAAGAAACGTATTTTGTCTACTTGAATGAACTTTAACGGAAAAAATTGCACCAAATATTAAAATTCCTGACAAATTAATAAGATACATTTTTTAAAAATTTTAAAATGTTTCAAACAGTTTATAATTTGAACTCCTTAGACGAGTGAACTGAATAGAAAGTTAAAATTCAATGTATGGCATGGTCAGTGAAAGCGGTTTGTACAGAAGGTCGTTCGCACTTTATGGAAACGATTTTGTAATTTGCTTTTGGCGTTTTCATTTATAGATAAAAATTTGGCAACTTCAGAATAATCGTCTGCTATTGTTTTTCTTTGGTTGGAATGTAAAATAAAAGATATTTTTTTTTAAATGACTCTTAAAATGGATAGATGGCTGGAAGGTTACGTAACTGCGCTTTCCGGGGAGAAATATTCATATCAACAAACTATAAAGCGGTGTACAATTTGCCGTTATTGCATTTTAAAAATAGGTATTTATAATATATTGAATTTTAAAGGGAAAACGTCTAACTGAAAGTAAAAACGAAAGCATGACCACTAAACCTCATCCTAAGACTGTTCGAACGCAGGTAAATATCAAGAAAGTGAAGTCTCCGATCCAAAAAGAAAATACGCCGTCTCTGAGAAATCAAAGATCCATTGCATCGAACTAAGAATGTCTTCTGGCACTGTAAGTAAAATCCTCCATAAAGATTTGAAGTTAAAAAAGATGTTTAAACCTAAAGTTCATCTGCTTTTGCCAAACCATATTGCTGAAAGAAAAACAAATTGTAGAAAATTATATGAAAAACGACTAGGTGCTGAAAAATGAAAATTTTTGTTAACACTCGATGGGGCATGGGTGTATTTAAGTGACTGTAATAAAAAAGACCAATTTTCTATTGCTCAACTGACGGGAATGACCGTACGAAATGGCTACGTCAGTGTACAGAAAAGTTCTCAAAGGAGTTCATGATAGCAGCAGGATTTGGTACAACGGCAAATTAAAAATAAAAAAAGTCTCAAGTAAAGCCAAAATTAATTGACTCTACTATCAGCAGAATATTTCAGAACCATTTTTTGAAGAAGAAATTCCAGCCTTATATGGAAAGGACATTGATAAAGTTGAGCTTCATATGGACAAAGCCTCTAGTCGCACGTCTAAATCAACTGCCGCTTATTTAGCAAAGAAATAATCAGAAACAGGAACAAAATTTATCCCATTTAATGAAATACCTGTAAAATTACCTGACTCTTCTCCAATTGACTTTTGCCATTTCGGTTTTTTAATACGAGCCTTAGGAAAACGGCATCTAAGAACACTGAACGGACTTTGGAAAACAGTCTATGAAGAATGAGGTAAAACTGACATAACAGTATAAGCAAAAATTTACTTTCATGGAAACTTCGAGCTAGACCTATTGTCAAGAACCATGGCTATCAGATAGAATCAAATCACCACATAAAATACGGCATTTATACATAAAATTTAACTATCAAAATCGTTTTCATAAAGTGCAAACGACCTTCTGTACTTACTGATTGTGTGTTTAAAAATCCCAAATTGTTCTTTTGGCTTACTAATTGTTAGGTTTTTAATGAATCTATTATTGTCAGACATTTAAAATGCTGCTAAAAATAGCACTGGGATATTTAAAATGCTGCTAAAATGAAAGATATAAATATATTAATTACCTTGCCTAATTCTTCTGTTACAGGGAAGATAAATTATGTATAATCAAAATCAATTGTTATTTAATTACCTTTATTACGTTATTTATTAATAAAAAATGATAAACTTTTTTTAATAGTTTTAGCGTGAATATTTACCTAATAGTTCATATAAATGCCTGTTTTTAAAAATGAAGTGCTATTAACTCTTATTAAATAACGGCGTCTCACATTAACTTTTATAAATATATTTTCTCCGTAATTAAAAACATATAGTACATATGCTTTTGAATATTAAATGTTTATAACAAAAATATATAACTTACATTTTTATTAATGAACGATCAATTCGAATGAATGAAAGCTTAATTACAATTTTTTTAATAGTTCACAATCTCCTTAAATTTGTCATTTATTTCCTAAACTTTGTAAATTTCTTTCTGTTGTATGAACTATTCTTCCTGAGTTTTACTCATAAAAAGATGTCTAGGCTTTTGCTAAATTCATACTATAATTGCTCATTATAATGTGAAAGATGAGAAAGCCGCTGTCTTGATCGAAATTATGTCCAGCATTTCATTTTCGTGATAAGAATTTATAACTAGGTCGGATTAAATGCTAATCTAGTAATTATGATTCCTTAAAGAAGGCTGTTACTCGTAATTAGACTTCGTTTTTATGCTTGTTACGTGAAGTACATGCATATCACATTCCTATTAACGTATTTTAAGAGGGAAATATTGTATAATGTTAGTTGTAAGTTGTTAAACTTTTTAAATCATTGTTATAAATTCATGTATTTTTTTAATTCAATTGGTATATACGATACCATATTATTTCCTTCAGGGATAGTATTTGACTCTCACATGTAACTGAAAGCAACTACATTCCCAATACATCTGTAGAAAAAAATATTTTCTGTTTGTTTTAAAGAATAACAAAAATGTTTTTAACAACCATATGCCAGTAACAGGATTCTATGCCTAGTCTTCGGACTTCGAAGTCTGCATTCAATGAAAAAAACTATCTTGAAAATGAAGAGATGTATTATTTCCCAATAGCTGTCCTTACATATATCTACGTTTTAAGATATACGGTACAGGATATTACACTTCACATAGTCATTTTTTTTACTTTTATATAACTTTTCGACGACAATTTTTTTGAGCGATGAATCTTTGTCATGTAATATCTACTTAGCGATCCATGATCGTTCTTTACAGAGGTTGGAAAGTGGCCTTTGTGATGGGAATAAATGTCAATTTCGCATGTAGGTTCGTTTATACCTCCATATGGTATGACATTTGGCACACCACCAACTAATAATGAGGTCCCCATTTCTGCAAATTCCCAATCACAGAATAACGGTCCTCTCAAAATGGTACTCGGTTCCATACTGTTTAATTCACAGGCTTAAAATAGCAAAATGTCTTGTTTCTACATCAATAGCGGTTCGTAACAAATCCTGGCACAGTAATAGGTCACTTCGACTAACTGCAATGTTATGCAATACTCGCTAGTTAGTTTCAGCTATATTCCTAAACAGTGGTTCTCTGTTTTCTACTTGCTTGATAATTTATAGTACTAACTGCTATTTGTGTCACATCTTAAAAATCGTGAAGGCGGTGAGTCCCAGTAATGACAGATAATTATATAATGATAAAGAATATTAACAAAAAATTGTAAGAATGATAGAAAAACTGCAGGGAATTGATACAATAGATCTTTTCGTTGTTAACATTACGTATTTGCTATTTTCAACCAGATATATTGTATCTCTTAATCGCATAAACTACAAGTTTGATTTTCTCCATTTGTTTCTAGGACACTGCTATGTGTTGAAATATCCCCTATGTTTCAAAGCAATAGTCAAAAAGTGATAAATACTTAAAGAGTTTCTTATAAAAGTTTTGAACTATTACACGTTTTGTAAGAAATGATCCTTGAAACTATTGTAAGACATAATGTGAAAGGAAGTAAGATATACAGTTCTTAAACTTCTGACTACGAATAAAAATCATGCAATATGATAAATATATGGGAATATATGGAATTAGACACTAAAAAAATGTATTGATGTAGATAATGTATTGATGCTAGAGTATTTTAATAAGCACCCTTTCTTGTTGTACGGAAGATGATTTTTTATTCATTACACATCATTTTAAAAGGTATATAAATTACTTCTGAGGTTACTTCTGATGTCCATTCACTTTTATCTATTTTGCACTGAAGAACACTGTTTACGTTCCTTACTAGTTTTGTTACTAAACATATAGCGTCATGATTGCTTGCACCTAAGCGACATATAAAGTGTATACTCATTAGCTTAAAGACAGTGAAGTTAAGGATTTCTATTATTATTTTTTTCCTCGTGTTTATTCAGTAACAGCATTTAGACAAATAGTGACAAATGGATCTTTTGGAGACGAATCATTCATTAAAGCGCGTATATAATTTTGACACGCTAGACCATTAATTAAAGATTTAAACACGATGAAATTGTTTTCGGGAAAAAGAAATTGATGGAAGTATTAAGATTTTTCTTATTTTTAGATGTTTTTCAATATACAGGGTGTCTATAAATAAACTTCCCTAGTTTAAAGTTGTCTACAGTCGAAACTATTGTTCAGAAAGTTATGAAATTTTGTGTAGGACATATTGAAGGGATGGGAATTTGTTTGAGCGAATAAGAAAATTAGTTCAAAATTTCACTACCAGAAGGCGTTTTTGATGAACTACACATTTACGACTGGTTCTTTACTTAAGATTTCACCATCTTTTTATCCGTAGGTCACCCTAACACAATAACTCATACTCATTAAATTCTACAATCTTTAAAGTGATTGCAAAGTCGATCGGAAACTTGTTCGATAACTAATTTTCGGACAAAGGATTTGAAGGAACGAAGAAGAAACAAATATGCAAATTAATTTTGTCGACGTAGAGCAAAAGTTGTTGCAAAACCTAGAAATTTCATGGAGATTTCCTTTTCAACGTGCTTGGCTATTGCTAATGCGAATGTCATCGTTACGATTACAGATCGAACTTTGTTAGTAAAATTGTTTTACCAAAACGATAATTCAGCACTAGTTGCTCTACGAAAATTTCGGAGTTTGAAGGGGATACGAAAAGGTCCATTGACTGTTAAAGATCTTCGATTAATGATGGTCAAATTTGAAGAAACTGGTTCTTTTAACATTCGTCTTGGAAGAGGAAGGAAACCTGTCTCCGCAGAAGTTGTAGAGAAGGTTGCGCTTCAGGTGGAAGAGAACAAAGCTTCCAACGAACAGTCTAGTACCAGTGTCTGTCATGTGGCAGAAGCATTCGATCTGCCCCGTTCAACTGTCCAGAAGGTCATGCGGAATATCCTCCGGTATTATCTGTACAAGCTTCAATTTGTACAGAGGTTGCTTACACATGATTTCGAGACTCGACAGCGGTTCTCACTTCAGTTTCTGGCTCGCTTTGAGGTTGATGCAGAATGGCCTTGGAATATCCTCTGGACAGACGAAGCACACTTTTATTTGGACGGTTCGGTGAATACTTACAACTGCCGAATTTGGGAACCAAAAAATCAGCGTTTAAATCTTAGATTTTTCGATGCATTCACCGAATGTAACCGTGTTGTGTGTATTTTCTGCATTTTTTACTCTCGACCCGTATTTCTTCGAGGAATTAAGTCCTAGAGGTCCAGTAACATGCTCGGTCACCGGGGAGCGATATGCATCCTTGTTACTAAATAAAATTGTTCTGGATCTGCAATCACGTCAGTGCCTTTCACGCACAATTTTTATGCAAGTTGGAGCTCCTCCACACATTAGCCTTCGTGTTAAGAATGTTCTCAAACATCACATTACAGAAGTACGTGTCATCAACTGCCACTTTCCTACTGTAGGGCCTCCCCGATCCCCAGACTTCAACCCATGCGACTTTTAGCGTTGGGGGCATGTGAAATATCTAGTCAGTCTTGATAAACCAAGAACTATACCTGATCTGAAAGACAGCATTTCACGACATGTTCTCAGCATTTCTCCCGACACACTGCGGTTAACTGTAGAACATGCTATCTTACGATTTCAAATGGTACCTGAAAATGATGGTCGTCATGTTGAACATGTCTTGTTGTAATAAATTTTTTTGACTATAGTAAATGTTAGCTAAATGCGTAATTCATCAAAATACGTCCTCTGGTGGTGACATTTTAAACTAATTTTTTTATTCACTCAAACAAATTCCCATCCCTTCAATATGTCCTACACAAAATTTCATAACTTTCTGAACAATAGTTTCGACTGTAGACAACTTTAAAGTAGGGAAGTTTAATTATCGACACCCTGTATTTTGTTTATTTTCTTGGTTATTAATTCTGAATTTTGACTTTCCCCCATTCATTATACTGGATATTTCTTTGTGAGAACTGTATATTATCCACAAAAAAAACAATTTTTTCCGGTCTCAAATCGAATTTTTTTTATGAACACAATTGATAAGGTCTCGTTAAAAGAGATTACACATTTCAGCACAAATTAATCAACTCTATTCTGTAAACTGCTTTCTTCCGTAAATTATTTTCCATATTCATATAAAATGCATTGATGGGATGCCGTTTATTCTCAGTACTGTAATATATTTCATTAAATAAGCATACAAGCTAATAATACTTTAACATCGAAACCTTGAATATAGTCACGTGTAACCTACTACTAAAAGATGCTTCATGAAATATGGATGAAAATACAAGCGTCACGGATTACATATGGTGATTCTATCACATCCTATCTGAAACAATTATGAGCATCAAGGCAATATTTGTTGCTGTTTCAAATCCTCTGGCATATTAATTCAGATGAGATCCACAAGGTTGTTGACTCGGGTAAAATCAAGGTCGGGAAGAGGGTTTGTTATGAGATCTTCTCTGATAAGACCCAGACACTGACAAAATGTGCGGGGGAGGACTGCCGGACATGGTATTAGTGCAAATTGAAAAGACATTACTTCCCCTAATCAAAGAAAGGCTTCTGAGGTATCCACTAGCAAGCCTAGAGAGTGCAGTTTCGGAGCTTCTATCACAATTTACGAAAAGAGGAGTGCCAGGATGACTCCTAGTACCAGTGATGGGTGGGTGGAGTCAGGCAAGAGAGATTAGTAATGCAATAATTGAAGTGTATAAATGTTTCACTCAGTCAATATTACTAAATAAAAGATTACACTTTTTTATTTCATGTTTTTTCATACACTATTTTTTTTCTTTCACCCAAACATTTCTGGAAATGTACATTCAAGTCTGTTTCAACAAGTAAAACTGGTCGGGATCTTCTTATCTAATTAGTCTTAAAAGAAACAGAAACAAAATTAATTAGTAAGGAAAAGTGTCATGACTTTTAGGCAATATACACAACAACTACATCATATGACTTTATTCTACAATACGTTCAAGTCTGTTTCAACAAGCAAAGCTGCTCGGGATCTGAATATCTATCAAATTTTAAAAGAAATAGAAACAAATTTAATTAGTAAGACCAAGTGGAGTATTTTATAGATAAGTGGTATAATGATCACTTCCAAACAAATGTCAACTTTATAAGCGATATTCTTTTAGGAACTTCTTAAGATAGGCAAGTAAGCAGGCAAGTGATGAAAGTAATAAAGCTCAGTCATAGAACCCATAAGAGGTTATTCCAAATAAAAAGATTATACTATGATTCTATTTAGATTATACCACATATATATATATATATATATATATATATACGTGTGTGTGTGTGTGTATTTATATTCTTAATTAACATATATAATTATACACATAAATAACGATTTCACAGCAATGAAATATTTCAATTAATTTATCTGTAAAAAGAAATGTGAGGAAGCCATTAAATCGCTAAAGGTAACTGAAGATATTTTACGGTATCAACTTCGTTATCTGGAATCTTTTTCCCGGCAGGATTTTTTCTATTAAATATTGGAAATCTCATTACTGTTTTTTCCGTTTCCGATAGTTGTGGTTTTACCATAAGAAAATGATTGAGATCAATAAATCTCTGGCAAAAAATGCCCTTGAATATTTGCCTTCAAATATATTTGGATCTAAAAAATACTTAGAGGAAATAAACTTAGAGCAATTCTATTTATATCTTGATTAAAATAAAGTCTGATAATCGTTAAAAGAATACGATTATGACTACTCATAGCTTTTGAATATTTTATTTTTGCGACAATCGTTTTTTTCTCCCTGATAAATTACTCAAATAGAAGTTTTCTTTTAAAAAATGAAAATGTTTAATGTGTTAATATAGAACACATGCCATAATAAAGCTAATTCCATTTAAACAAATTGTATATATCCCATTTATCAAAGAAAGTATACGTTCAAACTAATTTTTTCTCTAATGTTTCCTCGATGCATTGTATTAATCTTTTCCTTACAGGGTGGGATAGCATGTATCCCAAGAATGAATATATATATATATATATATATATATATATATATATATATATATATATATATATAAACTCCCTTAATGGCCGTTATTACAAAGGGTGTCTAAAAATTCCCTTTCTATATAGGGAATCGGAAAAATTGGCCCCGTAAGCTAAATGTTAACTAATATTTGTTAAATATCAGTTAATTTTTGAGAAATAAAGTTTTAAAGTGTTAAATCAGTATTTGTAATGTATTTAGTAGTCGTTCCATATGTAAAAATCCAAGTTTTGCAGGTAGCTGAATGATTAAAACTGTAACATTCTGATATTCCAGCCAAATGCTCAATCTTTTCAGTACATTGTAGTGTATGTAATAAAGGACTGATATATTAAAAAGAACATCAGTATTTACAAACCGGGTATTCAAGTTGTTAACAATGTTCAAATCTTTTTAATTATCTCTATGGCTTTCATTTCAGAAAGATGACATTAAGACCAAGATTCTTCTGCCTTTAAGATATCCCCACCTAAAATATCTTGTAGTAACGCGTGTTTCTCTGTTAACATTTCACATGGCGGTTGTTCATAAGCTCTTACTGGGAGTTGGCGGGGGAGTTAGGCGCTTTTAGCATTCACATTACTTGCGTAAACGCAATTTTAAACAGTTTCGAGTAAAATTATATCAAAACACACATCCCCACACACAACAAATTTATTTCTACTGCATTGCACCATTGCACCAATTTCTAACTACCTGTGATGACTTAGGCATCGAAAATTTGAGGTAGGAGAAAGAATATTGGCTTTAAAATTGATAGTTGCAGAAAGATCCTTGGAGGACAAGAAACATAATTATAAAGTTAGTGTGCTAAGATCATAACAATTACATAGCTTTAAAAGAAACTTAATAGTGTTTCACCTAAGATTTTTCATTTTTGTATATTTACCTGCCAAGTATTAAAACTTTTGGTAAACACTGAAGATTAGTTAGCAAATATGCTTGAATGTGAATATATATATATATATATATATATATATATATATATACACTGCTGGCCACTGTAAATGCAACACCCTGAAGGAAACATGCAAATAACATGAAATTTACACCATTCATTAGCGGAGGTCAGATATGCAAATGATTATAATTTCAGCGCAGACGCACATCACGCGCGCCTGTGGCGCCACTTCAAAGCGCTATTTAAGGCTTGGAGATTTCGACGATTTCAAGTACGGCAATTGAGTTTTTCTTGTGGTTTTTTCAAAAAAACGATCAATTATACCTCGTCGAAAACAGCGATCATCTTTTGATCACGTATCCGAGTTCAACAGAGGAAGGATAGTGGCCTACCGAGATTGTGGATTATCTTTCAGGGAGCTCGGTAGTCGTGTTGGACGAAACCAAACAACTGTAATGCGGATATGTGATCGTTGGATACAGGAGGGTACGACGGACCGGCGTGTTCGATCGCATCCACCTCAGCGCACCACTGCACGTGATGACAGGCAAATTGTGCGCATGGCAGTGACGGATCGCTCAGTCACATCACGAACCATAGCACAGCACATGCAGTCTGTAACGCATCATCCAGTGTCTGCGCGTACCATTCGACGCCGTTTACAGCAGAGTGGTCTGTCCTCAAGACGTCCATTGCTTTCTCTACCCTTGACGCAGAGCCACAGACGTCTCCGCCGCCAATGGTGCGATGACAGAAGGATGTGGACCGCAAAATGGAATGAAAATGTCTTTACTGACGAGTCACGCTTCTGTCTGCAACACGACGATGGTCGCATCGAGGCTGGAGACACCGTGAACAGAGGATGCTGAACAGCTGCGTTATGCACCGCCACACTGGTCCTGCACCGGGTATTATGGTATAGGGCGGTATTGGATATCACTCTCGCACACCCCTAGTACGCATTGCCGGTACTTTAAACAGCCAGCGCTAGATCTCCGAGGTGTTGGACCCAGTTGTCTTTCCTTACCTTCAGGGCTTGCCCACAGCCATATTTCAGCAGGATAATGCGCGACCACACGTGGCACGCATTGTCCAACGGTTCTTCGCCAATCGCCAGATTGAATTGCTTCCCTGGCCGCCTCGCTGTCCGGATCTTTCGCCGATAGAAAACATGTGGTCCAATGTTGCTCTACGATTGACCCAGATTCCATCCCCAGCTGCCACAGCAGATCAACTTTGGCAACGTGTGGAAGCTGCTTGGTCTGCTGTACCCCTAGAACTCATCCAAAGTCTCTTTGAATCAATGCCGAGGCGTGTGGCAGCGGTGATCTCCAACAATGGCGGCTACTCTGGCTACTGATTTTGGCAGGAACCACACTTCACAGAAGTCTATAAATTTAATCATTTGATACTTTGTCAACATGTTATCTTCAAAATAAATTTTGTTGTGATATCTCTTGTCTTTCTTGGTGTTGCAATTTGGGTGGCCAGCAGTGTATATATATATATATATATATATCCGAGAACAATCTTTATTATTCAAAACAATAATAACAAAAATACGAACAGGTCAAATGAAATGCAATTTACGGCAAAAGAATGAAGAAATCTAACAGTTTTTTTTCTATTATCAATTGCCTGGGGTAGTATCAATTTTAATTTCTAGTATCAATTCCCGAATGATGGATTGGTCGTGGAAGACCAATATCTTGATCTCCGCGATCGGCAGACATAACTCCTGGATTTCTGTTTGGGGGTTACGTTAAAGACATTGTTTCTCAAACACCTGTGTGTGATATTTCAGTTTTAAAGGAAAGGATACAATTTGCAATCTTCACTGTTGCACTGCGAATGTTAAAAAACACTTGGCGAGAAATCGACTACTGACTCTTAGTACTACTAACGGAGCTCACTTATAGCTACATTGAAGGTAATGTAAAAAAAAATGTTAGATCTCTTCATACTTTGGCCGCCAACTGCATTTCGCTGGACCAATTCGTATGTTTGTTATTAAGCTTTAGAATAAAAAAGATGTTTTTCAGACACGCTGTATATATATATATATATATATATATATATATATATATATATATATATATATATATATATATATATATATATATATATATATAAAATGCTTAAAGATGTTATATTTCAATTGATATATGCATGTACTGAAATTCAAATCTCGTATTCCACTAACAGCATTTACATTTTTTTATCCAATAAACCATTGTTCAGTCTTTTTTTTTTGCGTGAACAACAAAAATGTTGGTAAATTCGTAGATTTAAATGGGATAGAAGCCAGAATTTACCAATAAAATTTTGAGTGATGGAATGCGAAACGAGGAGTACGATTTCTATTTACATTTGTCGAAATTACGTAGTTTGAAAAACTCAATTCCTAATTGCTGTAAACTTCCGATTATTTAGAGAAATTCTTGAATTCCCTCCAAATATTCAAACAGGAGAAAACTATTTCGTTTTTTTTGTTTGATTGTCCGATTTGTCAAGAATATGTTAACTCATACATTAATAATAAAATTAAAAGTTTAACAAATGGGATAAAATCTGAAGAAATTCAGAATCGGTAAAAAAAATAAAAACGTTCTTTTGTACATTTTTATGAAAAAAAATGTTTGAACTGGAAAATAAATGACTGAGTCAATATTATCCTTAAAGAATTTCTTAATATTTTTAAAATATTAAAATCTGAATTTGTGTTTTTTTAGTTCAAAGTAGTGGCACTCTTTTTTTTGTAGTCATGATTTTTTGTTCAGTATAATATGAATCGCTCTTGAAAAGAGGTAGATATGAATGCTATGTTCCAGAGAATTTTTTCCTAGGTTTTTCTCAGGAAAGTATGCGAAAAAAATTAACGACAAGAGAGTATAAAAGAGCCATAGCTGAATACCCTCTAAATCAGTATAAAAATTTATAATAAATATGCTTGGAATGACATTATAAGTCTAGTAAATCTTTTTCCTCGAGTGATTCAAGAATTTTTGCGATGTTCTGTTTATTTTTTTTATTACGCATAATATTAAGCAAAAATTATTTTTATCACATTTATATCTCAAGCAATTTATTCTTTACCGTAAATTGACATTCTTTAGAGTCGTAGATAATAAATGTAAATCCTGAGATATGCACTTTGAAAGTAAAAAATGATGTTAAAAGCAATGATTTAAATGTACTTTTTGGAAAACGGCCATTTGTTTAAAGCATTGAATTTATGATTAAATACCTGAGAAAGACATTTATGAAGTTATTTAGTATTTATTATATATCTTTTATAATGTAAAGATATATTAAATTTGATCTGCAAAAAATTATCTATTTAAAATTTCTGTATATATAAACTTCTTTTGCAGAATTTTCATTGCAGTAAAAAATGATGTAAAAAGCAATGATTTAAATGTGGAAAACGGTTATATGTAAAAAGCGTTGAATTTCTGATTAAATACCTAGAAAAGGCATTTATGAAGTTATTTAATATTTCTCGTATATCTTTCATTTTTCAAAGACATATTAATTTTTATAGGTATAAAATTACGTAGATAAAAATTTCTGCGTATATAAACTTCTATTACAGAATATTTTATCACTATAATAAAGAAGAAAAAAACTGAATAAATTATTTATACGACAAATAATTATTTTATATCCAATAAGCTAAATATTTCAACTCGCATATTTCAAACTAGCTATTTCACAAAACGATGATTGTAATAGCCTCTGGTCATATTGATTATTATTATGAAGGGTAAACGTACTTATAACGAATAATCCATATTCATGATGAATGATTTATTGTCGTTCCATATTTAAGTACCAAATTTCTCGACTAAAACTATGCTAGATATCCCATCTATTAATCTACATACCCATCTGTTCTGGTCGGACGATGGCGGAATGGATAGGATCCAGGAATTCCGTACTAGAGTTTATGACTTCGAGTCCTACTCCTGGCTATGGATATTTGCAGTCGTCAAGAGTAGGCTTTAAACTATGAGTGGCGGTGTAATAATCCTTGACTAACCAACATATCGTAACTCTCTCAATGAACCAACTAACCAACCAACTGACCAACCAGCCGTTCTTATAATATCGTGGTGCAAACCTAATAACAATCAGATTTGTAAACACATGTTTTTACTGCAGAACAATTATAATGTTGAATTATAATTATGATCGGTACTAAAGCTTTGTTTACTTACTTATTTATTTTTGCTTAATGATGTTATTCATTAATTTATTTTGTTGGATGGGGGATGCCCTTTTTTGGTCGTAATCGGTAATTAATTCTAGTTTCTTAAACTCTATGAGTATAAAATTTTATTACTAATGCGTACTTTCTTTAAATATCGCTAATTTAGACGGATTGTTTAGATGACGTAGCATAAAACATGAACAGAATTTCGTGTTGAAATAAACTTAAGTCTATTTTTGCAGTCTGGATCTCAAATGCGAGGGTAAAGAATGATTGTTTCGGAGAAAAGGGAAGTTATGGAAATCGATTCCTTGATCTCAATACTATTCTGTTCTTGAGATTCTGAAAACTACCGAATATTTGAGGTATAACAAATGTGATCGGTACTAAAGCTTTGCTTGCTTACTTATTTATTTTTGCTTAATGATGTTATTTATTTATTTATTTGTTTTGTTGGATGGGGTTACCCTTTGTCGTCGTAATCGGTAATTAATTCTAGTTTCTCTGTGAATCTGCGCTCTTTCTACATGTAAGTAAATACGTAGAATTTTGGCCCTCTAATAATGAATATAGTGAATTATTTAGCATGCAATCTGTTCGGGGTTTTACAAATAACTTCCATTTCTTCTGATTAGTCATTTTGCTTCGGTAAAGAGTGTTACAATTTTATACAAAACAACTTGTGAATATAGCGCATATAAGTTGTAATCTGTGTTTAGTAAGAAGTATTTTATTGGTTGAATTTTTCCCAGCAGTAAGTTGTTTTGGTGAAATAATGGATTTTATCCGCTTCAGGCATTTGTGCTTGGAGACTTTACCATCGTTCTAGGGGTGCGATGGCCCAGTTGGCCTAAGCAGCGGGCCAGTGATCTGAACGTCCCTGGTCACCTAAGTAATGATGTTGTTTTACAAAAAGAAGTTAAACCATGCTTGCGAGTCCTTCAAGGACCATTTGAAACTCTTTTATTGTAATCTGAATAAACAATACAATTCTCGAATTATTTGCTGCAAATGATACTTAGGTCTGGATTTTTATAATGTTTCCTTTAGACAATCAGAAATGTCTTAAAAAACGGGAAAAAGATATAATAAATATAAATCCTCAGTTATGCACTTTGAAAGTAAATAAATGATGTAAAAAGCAATGATTTTAGCATTGAATTTATGATTAAATACCTGGAAAAGACATTAATGAAGTTTATTTAGTATTTCTCATATATCTTTTATTATGTAAATATATATTAAATTTGATCTGACTAAAATTATTTAGTTAAAATTTCTGTACATATAAACTTCCATTGCCGAATATTTATTGCAGTAAAAAAGGATGTAACAAGCAATGATTTAAATGTACATTTGGAAAACAGCCATGTGCTGAAAGCATTGAATTTCTGATTAAATTCCTAAAAAAGGCATTTATGAAGATATTCAATATTTCTCGTATATCTTTTATTATGCAAATTTATTTTCATTGCTCAGATAGCAATGAAAATAAATTATTGAATGGTCGAATATCAGGGAGACTATTTTATACAAAGAAATGTTGGTGTCATTCAACTGGAAAAAAATGAGGTAGTGTTCATGTTGTAGAAGTAAAAATCATTTTACTGATTTTTAAAGATCGTTCTGACAATATGAGACTACCCACAATGCATAAATGACTTATGTTATTGTTTCTTCGTCAGCTTACTATATCACACATCTTATAATAATAAATAGTTAGGATAATATCGATAGTTGTTTTTGTTGTTACTTATGACAATTTTGGAACTTAATCCATAACACTTGCAGCCGTGACTACTCGCCATTTAATTAAGGGGATACCGTATAGGTGGCCAGCCTTACCCCTTACAGGCTGGTCTCGAAATTTAGAACCGAGTCAAGTGCCGAGACCGGAATACTTGACCCCGCCCCTCCAGAGGTAAATTGAGAACTTGGAGGACTTTGTAGCCACGACCGGATTTTACGTGCACCAGCCGCCATTAGTGTACACGGCGATGGATTTGCAGAGACGGGCATCGAACCAGAGATGTTTAGATCACTCGCCCGCATCCCTTGACAACTGGGCCATAGCGTCCATATAATATCAATAGTAATATTGACCATTTTGATGTAACTAGAGTAAGTTTTATGCACCTTAATACGATGATTAAAGAACCGTAAATGAGTTTAGGCAAGATATCTTTTTATTAGTTGTTTTCTTTAATTTTTATTTTCATTGTCACTCAGTTGATGAATTGTTTTGCTACAGAAGGGAATAACAAAAATTGCACAAACACCACATATGGCTGTGTTTAACGTAATAAACTTTCTTCCCTGTCTGAATCATGGGTTACTTTTTCATTTTGAGTATCACCAGGCAGTAATATATTGCTGCCTTGACACATTAATCCACAATAGAGGCGTGCATTAGGCGCGAAAAAAAAAGGATACATTTTGGAACCCGGTAAAATGTCATGTGCAAAATAAAGTAGAAAGACGTATCCCAATTTCAGTCTGTTTCATAACATTTTTTTAAAACTTTATGACTGTAAATAGAACAATAATACAAAATAAAGGAAAAAATCGAGTGCCTTAAATGTATTCGAATCGGAAAAATTTCAGAATTTCGGGTAATATCGGAAGTCAAGTATTGTGAACGGTCTAAATCGATTGAGGTTTTGGCGATGGAATTCCCTTCTTTGGAATAGAACTTTCACTCCTTGACAGAAGGAAATAAATACCTACGAGTTGAAAACTAAGTAACCTGCTCAACCTCTACGTCTATTTTTATATCCTGTTTTATTTAGAGTTAAATTTACTATTCTACGCTATAACGCCTATTTGTTAAAGTGTTAAACTGACTAGAAACTTCAAGGCTCCTTTGTACTAACCCTACTGGATTCGCTTATCTCAATGTTAATCTATGGAGAAAATGTGTCTGCTATTTACAGCTACATAAATGCCGATAATCCAATAAAAATAGTATTTTCAAAAAGCCTGAATTCTTTTGCACCTTGCAACAGGATTAATTTTATAAATTTCATCCACCAAAGTAATTTAGGAGCGTTTAAAACACACTAGACCAGATTTTTTCCCCTAAAAAATAAAATTTAAAATTATTATTTACTTAAAAAAAGAAGAAAAATGTTCAAAGGTGTAAAAAAATTTCTCTATTACGAAGTACGAATTTATTAAAAAAATCTTTAAATCCAAGTCGGCAATCCTTGGAGAAATTTCCTAATTTTGTCCAAGACATGATCCTTAGATTAAAATTGTCCTCATAGTTACCATTGTCATCATGTCTCCATACATTAACATTGAGGTGGGCGAATCCAATAGGGTTAGTACGTAGCAGCGTTAACACTTCTTCAAACAGTCCTCAACATATTTTGCCACTATTGCGGAAAATGTGTTATCGTTTATTTCAATATATTATCCGAATATTATCCGAATATTATCCGTATATTATCCGAAAGCAACGTTATTTGAAAATCCCTAGAAAAAATCTTTAATTTAATATACAAGTACATTACTTACGTTATGCTAAATCCATCTAATATTTTACCCATGATATATTATAACTGAAAGTAGTTTAAGTGATTTCCTAGTATATATTTATGTTAGGAAATATTTATGAATTACCTACTTTAAACTTTTGCACGAAGGCGGAAACGTTTTTCATAGAAGTTACGTGTTAAGGTATCAGATATAAAAAAGTGAAATAAATGCTCCCTGGTGTTTCAAAGTTTTATCTTAGTTCGAATGTCGCATAAAAGGAAATATTTTGAGCACGTTGTGGTTATTTACTTTTTACAAAGAATTTCGTAACTTAAATAGCAGTTTCTGTTTCTGACAAAAAGCAAAGGTAGATTTATTTGAGATTTATTTTATGCGCATTTATATTTATCACCTCATTCGTTTCTTCTCTTCCTGATACTAATAGTAACCATATGTTATTGGTCACCAACATTCCTCTCATTTCTCGAAATATTCTTAAATACACACACACACACACACACACACACACACATATATATATATATATATATATATATATATATATATATATATATATATATATATATATATATATATAACGTTATGATTTTGAAATATTTCCCGCATTTAATGTTTTTTCAGCTGGAAAAACTCAACGAAATTTTCCAAAAATAGTCAAAAATAATGATGGGAAAAAATCTGTCTCATCAACACGTGCAATACTCGGAATCTCCCCTCACTTTGTCCTTTCTCACTAACTGCAGGTGCAATATTCGAAATCCTTCCTCCCTTTGTGTAAAAAGAAGGAAGACTACCACAAGCAAAAGGGCAGATTCGTAGAATCTATCTGACCAGTACCTTATTATCTGATTGGATGTTACATCCTCTATGCTTTCTGTAGTAGAATGGAGCTGATAGCATTCATTACACACACACACACACACACACACATATATATATATATATATATATATATATATATATATATATATATATATATATATATATATATATATATATATATATATATATATATATATATATATAACGTTATGATTTTGAAATATTTCCCGCATTTAATGTTTTTTCAGCTGGAAAAACTCAACGAAATTTTCCAAAAATAGTCAAAAATAATGATGGGAAAAAATCTGTCTCATCAACACGTGCAATACTCGGAATCTCCCCTCACTTTGTCCTTTCTCACTAACTGCAGGTGCAATATTCGAAATCCTTCCTCCCTTTGTGTAAAAAGAAGGAAGACTACCACAAGCAAAAGGGCAGATTCGTAGAATCTATCTGACCAGTACCTTTTTATCTGATTGGATGTTACATCCTCTATGCTTTCTGTAGTAGAATGGAGCTGATAGCATTCATTAGAGAATTTTCGTTAGCTTTAGATGGTAAAAATATGGCGTCAAAAAAGAAAGCGATTTTCTTTGTTGGAAAAAGCGAAAATCATCAGGAAGGTCAAAGATTACAATGGCAGAAAAACTGATTTTCCTAATTTGACTGGAATTGCATATTCAACTTTGCAAACAATTCTAAAGCAACCAGGTCTAATGGAGCATAATTTTGAAAAATGGGAAACCGGCTAAAAAAATGTGAAATCGTTTGAAGAATTGTAAAATTTCCTTTTTAAATGGTTCAATGAAGTTCGTGCAACAAACATTCCTATAAATGTCCCCTTTTTGAAAGAGAAAGCAATAGAAACTGGGAATTCAAAGATTCACAGCTTCAAATGGTTGCTAAAGCAGAAAAGTTATTCCTACAAGTCTATATATAGTAAAGTTCAACCTTATGATTCTGGGGATCATACGATCGTTCAAAGTAAACTAAAGAAACCAACTTTTGCAAAAATCTCTTCTTAGTATAGAATCTGGAAGCAGGGAAAAATCGATAAACGTTCTAGAACAGGGGTGTCAAACTCAAAGGCTACCTTGGGCCAAACAAACAAGGTTTAATTATAGGTGGGCCACAAAAAAAATCAATATTAATAGAAACGTAGGTTTACTTACCTAATTACAGTATATTCAACATAAATATATGCATTTTGTTTAATAATAGCAAAAAAGAGTATCATTAAAAAAAACATTTAGCGAATTCTTCCTATCTTATTAGAATTCTGCGTCGGTTATTTTATTATATATTATTGTGTGCCAATATATTGGCCGGGCCGCAGAAATGTTCGTCGCGGGCCTCAAGTTTGACACCCCTGTTCTAGAAGCTCTTCATATGATTTCTTCAGCATGGGTGTGAGTTGGGGAAAAATATATGTCAAGATCTTTTGCAACATATGGTTTTCTGGAGGACAGAGGTGATGATTTTTAGTACGAGGACAGAGAAAATGAAGATTCTATTACAACTGGTGGATTCTTTTCTTGCTCAGATATAGATCTCACAGTGGCACAGCGAGCATAACTGGCGCCAGGGGCACGATACATTTTTGCCACCCTTTTGGGATACCTTTTTGGAAAATCTTGTTTGTCTTGGGGACCATTTGGCGCCCCTCTGCGAGAGGCACCCGGGGCATTATAGACCCCCTTGCCCCCCCCCCCCCCCCAACGCTACACCACTGAAATCTCAATTATCTAGCTTGCAATTCAAACGTCGTGACATCAGAGACTCTAATTCTAAGTGCTTTGATAGACTCAGAATCAGATAATTCGGATAATGATGCGGAACATGGAATTATTTCTGCAACAGAAGACATTCAAGCTTTCAAAACAGTGAAAGCGTTCCTGTGAAAAGCCGAGAGAACAGCTTACAAAAACTCATGTATATTGAGAATGCTATTTGTTATGCAGCTTCTAAAAGCAGGACGCAAAGTAAAATAACAGATATCTTTAAAACATTATTTAGAAAACTGATGTCTAAATCATTGTAAATGAAGAAATAAAAGCTATGTTACTCAAATTAGTATTTATTTTATGCTCAGTGTTTTGGTTTTAGTCTTACCCCGATTTAACATTTTCCCGCATATAGCGTCATTTCTTTATGGTCCCTTGAATAACGTTAAATAGGGGTTTCAATGTATATATATATATATATATATATATATATATATATATATATATATGTGTGTGTGTGTGTGTGTGTGTAGGTGTAATAATAAAGCCCCACCATTATTACCCTTTCACCCCACCTTTTTTACTTAACGCGTATTCTAAATTATTCTCTTTTCACCAAAGTGCAGTCCCTATTTCAAAATTAATCTAGAAATAAACGAATTAACTAACCAGTTTGTCCTTTAATACACGCGCTGAAAGTCAGGAGCCTGTGATTCAGGATGATTCAGAAACCACGCGCCTTGCATAGCATGCTCGGAATCTTGAATTATGGCTCACGTGGTCAAGTTGGATTATCGGTCATGGCCAATTAAAGAAATGTTAACACCTAGTGTCACATTAACGTTCTCATGGTTTGAAAGTTTAGACAGAAAATGTTTGCGCTCTCCGCTTCCTCGCTTTTATTTTTAACCTTGTCCTGTCTTCGCGCTGCTTCGTTGCTGTCCAATATTACAATGTACAGTCTGCCTTCTGAATGCGCCCCGGCAGGGACCGGGGGCGTTACTGTTTTGTGTGTCCGGCCGTAAATGTACCTGTGCTTTTCTGAATGTCTTCTGAATCATATCTTCGAGTTTTTTTAATAAATAAATTCCATGGATACTGTTCGAGTGTCGCGTCTCTGTTCGGTGTGTTCATCAATGCCTTCCCTCTCTGTGGTTTTACCTCCCCGTTGTGTCAACGGCTCTCCTGAAATAGTATTCTTTTCGTACCTCTGACTCGACTACAAAAGTGTTGAATCACGCCCGTGAATCTTGGGTGTATCATCTACTCTACATAGTTTTAAGTTAAAGTTAGCCTGCGTGTAAATCCAATATCATTATATATATATATATATATATATATGTGTGTGTGTGTGTGTGTGTGTGTGTGTGCAGGGCCCGATTTACAAAATTCGTATAGGCACAACTTGGGATGGGGTCCCCCTAACACTAATGTGTGTGTAAAATTTCCAAAATTGATACACATAAAAAACATCATGAATAATTGTGAAAGTACCATTTTACCAAGGATTGGCTATTTAAAGTGTAGAAGCTTAGAACATTATCAAATAACAAAAAGCAATACAACATATTAACTTTATCGTTAAAACACCAATACAATGCAACCAGAAAAACTTATTAATCCCTTATATACACTGTAACATATATATGATGAACCAATCAATCAAATTTGAAAGTATATATACATAAAAAAAATTGCTATTAAAAAAGGTAAAATAAAAAAATTTGAATTGGGAATTTTTTCTTTTAAAATAAAAAATTTGGGGCCCCCGGCCTAATGGAAAATCAGGGCCTGTATAAATGTGCGTGTGTGTGTGTTGGTGTTGGGAAAGAACAAGGAAATCAAATTTTGCTCTGACAATTGACACACCAAGTAGCGCTACGATAAATGAACCAAAACTTTTTTTCCTAGGAGACGATTAGCGAGTGCTTGTACGCGGCTAACGTGTCGCCTGCATTCACCGAATGCTTCTTTTTATTTACTCAATTGTCAGTAATGTTACCTTTTTTGTTTAATAAAGTTTTTTTTTATTCTTACGTCCATAAGATTAGTTATCTTTCGTTCCCGTGATTCCAGTATAAAAAGAGATCCCTCAACCAAGAGACTTCTTTTAAACCAAAGGTAGGAAAACTTAATATTCTTCATCTACGAATTTTCACGCCTTCGGACAAAGTCCAACATTTTGATTATGAGACTGAATTTCTGAACTGAACTTTTATAATCTCCACAGTATGTTGCAGTGTATTTTAATTACTGATCTATGTTTATCAATTACGTTTTGAAAGCAAAGCAAAAAATGATGAACATTATATAGGTTCAACCTCTTGTTAGAAGTGAACAGAGTTTCGATTCTTGAACTAATTTTTTCTGAACTTTTGACCTGTTTAATTATAAACTGTTTTGAAAATGTCGAACTTAAAAGACCATCATCTCATTGATAAGCTTACTGATAATAATTATTCTGTGTGGAAATTTAAAATCGAACAGATTTTAATAAAAGAGGGTCTCTACGATGTTGCATTTGAAGAAAAAATGAAAACCGAAACTCCTGCATGGTTAATAAATGATAGAAACGCCAAGGCATTAATATGTTTGAATATGTCGAATTCACAAAAATTCAGGTATTGCATGCTCAATCTGCTCCAGAAACATGGCAAAAGTTAAAAGGAGTACATGAACAAGTAAATTTAACAAATAAACTTTTTCTTCTTAGAAAATTATACTCCATTAAATATAAAGAAACAACCACAATGCAAGAACATATCAAGGAAGATATGATTTTACATGAGAAATTACGCAGTATAGGGGAAGAAATAAAAGAAAACAATTTGATCTCGATTCAGTTATGTTCGCTACCAAATTCTTATGACCCCTTAATTGCGGCTAACGAAAGCAAATCTGAACAAGAGTTATCCCTAGAATATGTGAAAAATAAATTGATAGATGAATATTCCAGACGCGTTGAAATGAGACAAGCCAAAAATTCGATTCACTCGCATTAAATGGGTATAGTGACAAAACGAAATTAAAATTCTGCACATTTTGCAACCGGAAAGGTCACGATCGCGAACAACGTTTTTATCTCAAACGCAATATAGAAACCGGGAATAGAGTGCATCAAAACCACAAAATTCAAAAAGGAAATGACTCGAAATATCATCGTCCGCTGCCACCTGGCACGTCAAAAAAATTATCATAAATTATTTCAAGCTGAATTGCGGCTATCTTCGTCAGTGGGAATAGCTATCTATGTCAGTGGGAAACAAAATATAAAGAATCAATCGGACGAGAAAGGATTGAAGCAAGAGGGGAGAAATTCCGCAGACCACTTTGTGCTAACAGCAAATGAGAAAAATGAATGCAAATATCCCGAAATTTTTTATAGTGGCGCTTCGTGCCATATGTTTTATGACAAGAGCTTGTTCTCTCAGTAAAATGAAAAACACAAACAAACTGTAACTATTGCAGATGGAACAAAACTTAATTCACAAGGGATCGGTGAAATATTTTTTTAGTGCGAATCTTTAGGAGGAATTATAAAAAAAATAAAACTTGTAAATGTTTTATATGTTCTTGAGTTGGATTCTAATTTACTTTCAGTGCAGGCAGTAGCCAATAAAGGGTATGTAGTAACTTTTTAGGATGACGTGTGCACCGTTAAAAAGGGTGATGAAATAATAATTGACGCGAGATTAGATAGGGGTTTATATCGAATAAATATAAAACCCGTAGAAGAAAAGTTGTTTTTTGTCTTCTGTGTTATGCACAAATATTAAATGTGTCTTAAAATGGCACAAAAGATTAGGACACAGAAATTTGGAAACTGTTAAGAAAATTGTAAGGGAAGATTTATATTGGGGAATAACCATTAATAATTGCTCTCACAGTTTAGAATGCCCAACGTGCATTAAAGCCAAACTGAGAGAAAAACCGTACCCAAAATATACGTCACATCGATCTGAACAAGTCTTGGATTGAATACACACAGACGTGTGTGGTCCTATAGAGGTTGATAGTTTAGGGGAAATGCTATATTTTGTAATTTTTCCAGATACACTCAAATATACTTTATGTCATCGAAAAATGAAGTATTTGACAAACTCAAAGAGTATGTTGCATCAACCACAAATAAATTTAGATTGACAATTAAGGCTGTTAAATCCGATAACGGAAAAGAATATTGTAATGAAGCTGTTGATCGTCACCTAAACGAACTTGGAATTGCTGCACAAACCACAGTTCCCAATTCTCCGACACAAAACGGTGTCGCGGAACGAAAAAACCGCTCCATAGTCGAGATGACGCGCGCCCTATTGATAGATGCAAACATGCCGAAAACTTTTTGGGCAGAAGCAGCAGCCACTGTGGTGTATTTGCTAAACAGACTACCAACTAAGTCTATTGAAAAAACGCCTTATGAGATGTGGGACGGTCAAAAATCGAATTTAAGCCAATTAAAAAATTTGGATGCAAAGCATATTTTTATATCCATAAACAAAACAGAAGAAAGTTGGATGACAAAGCAGAAGAAGGGGTATACGTCGGATACGACCTTAGAAGTACTGAGTATAGAATCTATACCGGAGGTCGAAAAATTGTCCTCAGCAGAACCGTGAAGTTCTTAGAAAATTCTAACCCATCACATTCGAACAATGAAAATTCCAATGGACACTACGATTTAGTCCAATTTAATCTCCCACAACCTCAACATGATGACAATGACGATGTTCCTGAAAAAGGAGGCGAAGATGAAAATAGAGGTTCAGAAATACCTACACAATCAACAAGATTCGAAAGGAAAAACAAAGGTATTCCACCTTTAAAGTATGGCTACAAAAATAAAAAATGAATCTCACGCTTTTATAAACTGAAAACAAACATCCACAGTCCTATAATGATATATTATGCTTGCCACAAGAAAAAAAAACAATAAGGGTTCAAAGCCATGCAAAATGAATTAGACTCGCTAAAGAGAAATCACAGGAGCTGACAGAGTTACCTAAAGGACGTAGTTGGAAATAAGTGGGTATTCAAGAGAAAAAGAGGTGATAGCGGCAAAATTAAATACAAAGCTAGACTTGTTGCTAAAAGTTTCACACAAAAACATGGAACAGACTATGACGAGACTTTTTCTCCAGTGGTAAAACTATAAAGTTAAGTTTTCTATATGGTTTACACATATAGAAAACTTAACTTAACTTTAGTTCACTATAAGTTTTCTTACATGGGCAGCTTATAATAGAGCAAAGGTACATCAAATAGATATAAAAACAGCGTTTCTAAATGGAAATTTGAATGAGGAAATCTTCATGAAGCAACCTGGTGGTTTTGAACAAAACCACAGAGTTTGCAAACTAAAAAAAGTCAATCTATGGACTCAAACAAGCAGCGAGATGTTGTCATGAAGAAATAGAAAAAACACTCAAAAATCTAAAATTTGTACAAAGCGAAGCTGATCCCTGCCTGTTCTTTAAAGGAAGTAACAATGACAGAATAAACTTAATTGTGTATGTCGACGACATACTCATAAGTTCCAAAGAAGAAAATTTAATTCGTCAAGTCATTGAGGACATAAAGACTACGAGATAACATATTTAGGAGAAGCAAAACATTTCAAAGGATCTATCTCAAAGGAAAAAAACAATCAACTTGTGAACCAATTTCTGCTTCAAGATACAAAACCTAATAATATACCAATGGAAACTAATTATTATGACCAACAGAAGGAAGAAAATCGTCTGGCTTCAAACGATCAATATACACAAGTAGTTGAAACACTGCTTTATATTTCTTCAGTTACTCGTCCAGACATAGTTGCCACTACTCATATTTTGAGCAGACGAAACGATAATCCCAGACAAATGGACTGGAACGGAGTTAAAAAAATAATTAGATATTTAAAAACGACAGATCTTGGTTTACGGATAGCGTTAGGATCATTTCCTAACCTCTCCGTGTACGTGGATGCTGGTTGGGGATAAGATCCTCAAGACATAAAATCAACATCAGGATATATTTCACGCCTTGTTCCAAAACACCCCAAAGATGCTCAATAGGATTTAAGCCTGGGCTTCTAGGTGGCCAATTCATGACAGAGAAGTCAGAGGAATGCTCATCCAACCAGCCAGTAGCCAACCAGGACTTGTGAGAGGTACAGTTTTCTTGCTGGAAAACTCCATTACCGTGCGGATAACAGAACAGCATAAACGGATGGAGGTGATCACCCAGCAACTCTACGTACCGAATTGCATTGAGGGAGGTTGGTACACGCACCAAAGATCCCAAACTGTGCCACGAAAAAACACCCCAGACCATGATTGAGCCGCCATGCCCTTGTACAGTTCCAGCCAGGCATGCAGGATCCATGGCTTCATGAGCCTGACGCCATATTCTCAGCCTCCCGTCGGCGTTAAGTAGTCGGAATCGAGACTCATCACTCCATGCTACTCGTTTCCAGTCTTCTACACTCCAGTCTCTGTGCTCTCGTGCCCAGGCAAGACGTGCAGTCCGATGGCGAGTATAGAGCAATGGTACTCTCGTAGGTCGACGGCTCCCGAAACCCATACGGTGAAGCGAGCGTTGCACAGTCCGTTTTCTGACTGTACGACTGGCACCGTCATTAAACTGGGTGGAAATTTGAGCTAATGTTTGGCTTTGCTGGCTACGTACAATACGCCTGAGCCGTCTCTCACCACGCACTGTCAAGGCTAATTGTCCTTTACAGTTTGCCTGATCGCTAGTTCTTTTCCACCATCCATGTATTCTTGGTATACTCTTGACACTGTCGACCTTGAAAATCCTAGCTGTCTGACGATTTCGGAAATTGAATGCCCATGCGTTGCGCACCTACGATTTGTCCGCGATCTAAGGTGTCTAAATCAGGCAGTTTACCCATACTGGCAATTCCAACAACTAATTCAGAACAACCACAGTACGCGCTATATATGCAGTTGCCACAGCACCCTCACTTGCGAATACATGATGCGCAGCGCTACACAATTTGCATAGGCTTTGTTATCCCTAATTCAGGGGCACTTCAGTGTATATATATATTGTGTGTGGGATATAAAAAATGTAAGCTATTCTTTCAATTGTTAAGTTTCTCAGTTTTCTTATTCTTAATTGTTATAGTTTCTGAGTCTTTCTTACCGATAATTTCAGTTTATATAACATTACTTGTTTTCTATGAGCCTCCCACATAGTATAGTAACTTACGTTTCTAGCTTTCACAAAATATGGTCGGGATCAAATTCCATATAAGGCATGGACTTCCTTGGATTTTCATCCCCCATAATGAGTGTTGTAGGTTCTCCTGTACGGTGTTCCCATAATAAAGTACAAACAAAATCGCAGTGTGGTTGGGCGAATGTCCTCAGGATTTTTGACAGTGGACAGTCCGTTTCCGTGACCGTGACTTTGGACCGTCCGTGTCCGTGATGGATGAAAAACAACAGATCTTGATCCATTGAAAAAAAAGATTGGGAAGGTTTATCACACTCTAGTTCTGGGCTCAAAAGCATGTGAGACGAAAAATTCTGCACTGGTTTTGCTACTTAAGAAGAACTGTTGTAAATAAATGATTCCCTTTCTTTGTAACCTTTTAAATTCCTAGCCGACACCTATATAATAAAAGTTCTGTTGCGGCTATACAATAAACGTTTGATACACGCAGTCTCTTCATTTGTATAGTAAGTTACCCTTCTGAAATGTTCAAAAAGTGAGATATTCCATGATAATCTCCGGTGTTGGAAAAAAGGAAGAAAGCAATTATTTCTAACTCTTCCAAGTAACCTTCTTTTGAGAGTGTATGTTTTTTTATCAGAGAGCATTTAGAAATGCGCTTTTGTGGCCACTTTCTTCATGTTGCCACACCACTCACTGGATTAAAACCAAGTTGTGCTCAAGGGAACCTTGTAGCGCGTGAGCTTTCGCTGGTTTGATCGAATACCGACAAGCGCCATTAGATACCTCCGTGTATAGGCATGATATGGCCTATATAGGAGGTATGGCACGTAAAATCCGTAGACCGGAAAGTCCCTCTATGAGAGGTCAGAGAGGGTAGGAGATGGTCCCCCCAGATGCCACTCCTGAGGGTGCTCATTCAGAATTAAAGCTTCGCCTGACTAAGTAGGACCCTTGTGGTTCTATTACGAACTGGAGCCGTACTCCTCAGCCAACTAGCCTGTATGGACCTGGTCTGAAATATATTCCGGCCAGGGGACATTGGAAACAATCACAACAACAAACCGAGTTGTTATTACTCTCATGTCTAATGTTCAGAGCTTTCCCCATGAGATTTACTAAGTGACTATGTGTTTTCTTAGCTCAAACCTCATGAAATATGTTTTTTTTAAATACTATAATGCACTTTGCATAAATAAGGGCTTGTGGCGTCCCTGTGGTACAGCGCGCTGGTTTTCGGTTCTGAGGGTGCTAGAATCAAATCCCGGCGTCGCGCTACGAATAAAGCCTCCGTTTGTGTCGTCCCTTCATAGGGGGCGATGCTGGCCCACCTATAATAAAGATGACAGAAAAACCGCGTGATAATAGGAAAATGTTTAAAGGGACAAGGCCTCCGTATTGGGGAAAAAAGAAAAAAAATCTTTTCATAAATACATTTTAGCCTTCCACCCCCCAAAAAAAAACAAAAATCAAATTGGGAAGATCCCTTTTATCACCTTTTATTGAGTTATTTACTATTTTACAAACATTATATAAATTGAAATCTTTATAAAATTACACATTTTATAAATCCTGTTTCCGATAAAAATATGTCTGGAGACAATAATCGAAAGAAAAATAATTTTAAAAAGCCTACATAAGAATTCGTAATAACTCAACTAAATTTCTTTAAAATTATATATTACGTTATCATGCATATAAATGTGATAAAAACAGTCATAGAAATTGGCTTCACATTTTACTAGCTAAGCAAATACGAAACGTTAGATTCCTTTAAAAGTAAAAGTGAAAAAAATAGCCTCTTTTTTCCATTCAATTACCGATAAAATGTCGGCTTTAAAGTTTTATCGATTCTTAGCACCATAGTAAAAGACATTTATTGGGAATGCATGAGAGCAATATATTTATTCCTTCTGTCAGATACGGTTTCAATTTCTGTCAACGTTTTATCATGATAGCACAGTCAATCAATCATTTTTGCAAGCTAAGGAAATTGAATGGTAGAACATAAAACTGTTTACTAGCCCCTGCTTCTTAAGATTTATCTCAGAAAAAAGCTTCCAAATAAATACATATGGAAAAAATCCTAATAGACCCTTTTATGCGCGAACAAATGCCTTTAGATCTAAATCTCGATTTGTTTATTGCGCAAAGATCCATCTCGTAAAGTACCAAGAAGTAAGTAATTTTCCGAATAAAATAAATTCATATGAACGCTAATATAGGGACTCCAAACCTCTGGGTCGTGACCTTCAAGTGGGTCTCAAAGTGTTTTCTGCAAGGTCGCCCCTGTTATATTCAATCAAAATAACTTTTTAGTGAATTCCACCGAAAAATTTATGAATATTTATATACCATGAAATGTAGGACAATGATGCTGTACGATCTTTCAGAATATTTAAGAATAGAGAAAAATAAAAATAACAATACACAAAACTTTCCAATTAGTTATATAAGATTTATTTGTTAATGGAATTTATAACAATCCATTCCCATCTGCGATGCAATGGGAAATAATTTTTTGTAACAAGCTTAGAATTACCAAATATGTTGTGGTTGAATAGTTTAAGTTGATCCACAGGTTTTTGCCATAAATGCGTTATAATAAAATGCCATAATGTGATTCTCTAAAAAAACCTGGATGTTCTGATTTTTAAAAAATAATTGGCATTTCTCAAAAAATGAATGAATAGAATAACAGAATAGCAAAAAGCATTTTCAAGAGAATCACCACATTAACTCGTAGAACAACTGACAAACAATCCGAAGCAAATTACCCAAAATGCATCAGTATTTTCACAATGAAGAGATAAAAATACTAAGAAAAATTCCATTAAGTTTAAAGCGATAGATGTTTAAAATGATTATTCTAAAAATTCTTAAAAATCAAGAAAGCAATTTACCAATTTAAACATCAATCTTTAAGCTATTAATTCTAATACATAATAAATATAATTTTTAAACATAAAGTAAAACAATTTTGGCAGGTGCTGCCATCTTTTGACGAAAAGGTGAAGCAATGCTGAACAATGGTTTTTAAAGACAAACGTCTGATTCAAAACACACACTCAGTTCATTCGAATTCTACCGCCTTTAGTTGGTGGTAAATGAAAATCACGGTTACTTACTACGTACAGTATAGAAAAGTTAAACGTCAGTTTGACTTTTATCTCTCTGTTCTGTCTTTCTTGGGATTACCATTTTAATTTACAAAAAGGAATAAAGCAATTTTATTTAGGTAAGAGTATTTCTTTTTTTATTGTTATAGAATTCTGAATCAATACGGTAAGTGAATTATTTTTCTTGACTTTCCGTTCTGTTCTGTTCTTGCTTTCACACATGTTTTACTGGGAGGTGAATGTTTCTCGATTTTCTCCATTTGTTACAAATTTCATTTCTGTTAAATTAAACATTGGGTTAGGATTAAATTAAGAAAAAAACTTTTTTTTCTTTATGCCTTAAAAGGTCTTTTAAATGAAAATATGAAAATTAGGGAAAAGGAGGGGAGGAGGAAGGCATAGGATGCTTAGAAACCATTAAGGGAGTACCGACTTGAAAAAGGTAGTGAAATGCTTCGTTAACCCCCTAACGATCGCATAATTTTAAAAAAAGGTTAAAAAATTGCCTATTTTTTCCTCAGGATACCATTTATTTCTTGATCTGCCACATCAAGTTTAAAAAAATCCATCCCCAATTGCATTATAAATAGACTGGTGCTGCCATCTGGGATGTAAAATAAGAAATATTTTTTTCAGGATAAATGAAATGGATTGCTTTTAATCTTTTTAGGGCGTTACTTTTGAACATTCCAGCCCGGAAATATCCCAGGCACGAGAAATAGATTGCAAAACCTCACCCCGTAATTTTGACGGAAGCGAGATTTATTTTAATAAAAGTGGGTCTTCTTCAGAAAAAGCTCTACCCTCAATATTAACCTCAGAGTTATTCATTCGGGACACAGTTTTCGCTGAAACATAAACAATGATTATACGCCGTCTTAGAAAAGAAACAAACCCCACCATTTTTAAACAGAAGTCATTGATATGCGTTACGCTCTTGATAACAGACCTCTAGTATGACACAGCGGGTGAATACAAAAGATTTACACGAACAAAAATTTACATACGTCATTTATTCGAAAGCTGTATTTGTTTATTCCTTGTATTTTCACACGATAAAATACTTGTAAAATGCCAACTGAAAGAATGTACATATAAAAAAAGAAGCACGAACGATGTTAACTAACACTCTTTTATAGCGATCATATATTTTTTCTAGCACTGAAGAAGATAAACAATGATTATTTATGAAGAGAATCATACTACTCATATCTATCTATTATAGTTGTACATAGTGATACATTTGTAGTATATTTTTAATCTCATATAAACAGCCAGGTGTTGTAGAAAGGGCTTCAGGTGATATTAAAACCACAAACATTATTTTGCCAGAAAGAATTCCTCGAACACCCCTAAAAGTATACTGACAATTCCACGTTGGAGTTAATGGGTTAGCCTAAACGTATCCAGTTCATCAATAGAGTGGAAGCTGCACAACTGAGGCAGGCCATTTCAGTGTACATTATCTTTTACTAGATGGATGCGAGGATCAGAGTAGTTTACCTTTTCAAAGAGGGTATTGTAATAGGAAGAATAAATGACAATTATACTCGATACTTGCGGTTGATCACGTAAAGTGACATGGACTGTGATAATATGTTAAGCAATCATTCTACAGAGACTTTAAAAGTCTGAATTATTCCAAGCTTAATTTGAATTCTTCAAGCTTAATTTGTATAGCCTCGTAAATTAAGAGAGAGTAACATAACAAGACCACTATTTTTCCCAAAGGTTGAAAGTTTTACTGAATTTTTAATATTTTTATAATTTGTATGTAAATATTGATTAAATAAAAAATTTCCCTATGTGCAGCAGTTGCTAAAACAGTTTGGTCTATCTTCGTTATTGTATCTGCTTACTGTGAAGTAACACATGCCATCATCTTTACCTTGATTGTCTTCCTGTAAATGTATTCCTCGATGCAGAAGGTGGTCCTACAACTGTTGTTTTATTTTAAGCTAGTTTCTACCATTTTCAATATAACACCTGGTATGATGAAAAAATGTTCATCTTAATATTGACATCTAATATTTTTGTAATTTGTGATTTATTACAAGTTTTTAAAACTAGATGTCCGGGTTAAAGGTATTGAAAAGCCATGACTTATTTTTATGGGACTACCCACCAGAGTTTTAAAAAAATATTTAAATAGAAAGCACATCTCACCAAGTTTTAATATCAGTCATAGATTTCTATCATAGTATCATAAATTTCGATGTGTGCACCTTTTGTAGCATGACTAACGTCTAAATGGTAATTCAGTTCTCTCCACGTGTTTCGTAGCATATCATGCGTTATTACACTTTTTTGCTTGGGGTTTCACTACATCCGTTTTTTATAAACAAAAAAATGAAACTGTGGATGAGTTGAAGAAGCATACTATTCAAGCAATTCGTGTAATAACTCCTACGAAACACTTGGAGAGAACTGTATTACCATTTAAACGTTTGTCGTGCTACAAAAGGTGCACACATCGAAATCTATGATACTATGATCGAAGTCTATAATTGATATTAAAACTTGGTGAGATGTTCTTTCTATTTAAATAAAAAAAATTTAATTCTAATGGGTAATTCCTGAAAAATAAGTCATGAGTTTTGGATACCTTTAGCCGGACACCCTGTATTTTAGAAACGCATTGTCAAACAAGGAAATGAAAAATAGATTAGAGGGGATAAAATCTTACATTTAGCGCATACACTCACGCATGGAAAAATCTCAACACCCTTCGACTTTTTTATTCGAAAGTGTTTACATTAAGGTTTTTATGCTGTTTACTTAATTTCAAATCTCTTATAAGGAGAGTACTTCGCTATTTTTAACATTTGTTAGCTAAAAGAAACAAGAATTTTTGTCCGAAAGGTAGAAAAAATTAATTTGCATATTTTCTAGACAATATAAAAACCCACTCCTTGCATCCTAAGTATAAAAGACATTTTTTTCAAAGTTTCTGAATTTTCAACAATTATTTTAAACGTTTCAAGTACTTTCGCTACCTTGAAAGCAAGATACGTAAGCGACGGATCAATCAGAAAAACATTAAGATCATAAAATCAATCATAATTTAAATAAAAATAATCTTAAAGGTATTACAAAAGATTTCAAATAAACGTACAACAATCTTTATGCTAAAAAAAAAAAACTTGGCAATATGAGATTCAAAACTGAAAATTTTTCTACAATTTCTCTGAAAACGAGTTTCCTCAAGTAAAACTAGACGCGATTATAACTACACAAATAAACGCATATGAATGATACAACTATTTAAGAATCATGCAGCAAATTATTACATTATGTGAGAAACTTATTCCTCTAATATATATGAAATGGAATTCTCGCCGTTAAAGGAACTTTAAATCAAACTACTGTTATAACAATTTTCCCTTTTTCTTTCAGTAATTATAGTCATTTTAAGTCTTGAAATAAATAAATAAAAATCCCAAGTATGCTGTTTCTCATTAGTTTTTGAGACCAGTCGTGATTAAACAACGATAAATATAAGTATACGTTCTTGTAAAAAGCAGATTCGGGAGGTCTAAAAATACAGATAACTATATTCAGCAGGTAATTAGAACAAATACACAATTTTATTATTTGCTAGGATTATCAATTATGCAAGTTTATTTCTGTCAGCTTAATAATACTCTGTATTTGGTTGGTTAAAACAAGAAAAGTTAAATTTAATAAAAAAATAAGAAACATAAGTTTGTATTTTCGTTTGAGACTGTTTCATTTAATTACTAGGCATTAATCATCATATTATACAAGAGGAATTTAGAGAAATTGGCTTTATTCTTGTTGGGAAAAACTATGGAATTGCATAGACCAGTTTTTTTTACCCTGACAACTTCACTCGATCTCCTCGATCCCGTCTATGGCTTTACGTCATTTGCGTACTGACTGACTATAAAGTTTCCGGTGTTTCGGTTTGAACCTGAACTCGCATTATTGGGAATTAAATTCTACACTACCTACTAGCCTCATTATAATTTCAATATAGTTTATTTTCTAAGATAACTTTTTCAGTATGCAGATTCATCCCTTCAGAAGTCATTATACAGGTAGGATGAATCTGTGTTCAGAGATAATGGGGGCTGATGGGGTAGCTAGGTAGCTTTTAGCTTTTGATAGAAGTTAAAGTGACTGCCTACGTTGAAAATGCCATTTTTTTACTATTGTGGTCAATTTTATTTTTTGCAAGAATCGTTTAATTCAATCTTTTCTCTTTTCAAAACCGTTTTGATTTTCATTCTACATCTATTAGAAGCAGAGTTATAGCTATTCTAAAATACATTATCTTCTACAAAATTGAAGTGACAAACAACTTTAAATGCGTTTTTCTCAGAATTATGTTTTATAGCACAAATCTCTACCGTTATCATGATATTTCCAATAATAATGCATATAATTTGATAAAATTTTCAGAAAATGTTTTTAATGTTATTGTTAATGAAATGACGCACAATAATTGATGTATAATAAATAGTTTTTTGTTTGAGGCTTTTTTTATAAGGAAAGGAATGACGAATCGGAGAAAACTGTCATATTGGAACATAAAATTGTCTGTATTATTTTTGCATTTTAAAATTTCTCTTAGATTGCAGGTCATTTTGAAGATAACTGTCATATGCCGGCAATGACACCATGCCCACACCATGCCCGCAATGTACCATGCGTGAGAAGGAAATTAAATAAGTAGCATTAGAATTTTGTGCAGAGTGATAGGCGTTTTAGATAAATTTCATTAAAAATTACTTCAAATTAACAAAATTATAAAAATATAGTATTTACAGGCAAGTTTTTGTTTATTTTTTAATTTTTAAAAGCTTTTTTACCATAAAAGACCAAAAATTCCTAAAAAAACGATTTTTTTTAAATTGACTCCGAACGTAGGCAGTCACCTTAACTGCCTTATTATTAAAGTTGATTTGTTTTGTTTATTGAAAGTTTCGATGTTTTAACATAGAATTACGTTCCTCATTAACTGTCCTCCGGAAAGCAAAATTTCAGCGTTGTCGCGAGTTACAATTTTGGCAGCGCGCCAAACCCAGTAACAGTAGAACGGTTAAACAGAAAAGTACAAAAATGCGTCAAAAAAGAGGTAAGCAACGATAAGTAATCCTACGTTAATAACCCGCGATAGTTTCGTTAAAGGAGACTACCTGAAATATATATTTTTTTAATAAACGATTAGTTAATTTTAAGACTCAGTTGTCTTTTCCTTTCTCCTGTTGTCTTACCTACTTTCATTTGAGCAATTTTTTTAGAATCAACTTTAACTTTATTAGGCAAGATACTTATTTATAGGAAAGTTGAAACAATTCTTTTCGATTTAAACATACAATTTGACTCAGAAGACAAAACTGAAAGGAACACCCCTCTATTAAGATGGGTTACTCACAGAAAGCCACATATCTATACAGCCCCTCAGTTGTCCTGTAGAGACTTCTACCCATAGTATGATTTCCTCGACAAGGCAACGCCGCTATAATCACTGAGAGAAATTAAATATTTACTTGTGACTGACTGACAAACTACATTCAGTAGCATTCACATCACAACACAACAAAAAATAAAGCATCTTCCGTGATTTAGAGAGCAAAATTTCATCGAGTTAAGATCGCAAAATTACAGAAGAACAAAGTATCTTTAGAGAGAGCTTTGTAAGCTAAATACGAAATATCTTTGTATTGATTGCAAATATCTGAGGTATGGGCTTCATACATTTCAATTTTCAGTAGAAATTTAGAGAAATTCTGGTTTTGAAATTTTGTCGCATCAACGAACTTGTTAAGAAATACCCTAAAATAAGGTAAAACTTATGCCCATGGCTGATAAGTAATGCTAAATGAGATATCTATCGATTTTTCCAGGTTATTTGAATACAGTTACTCTTGTAATTCTTGCTATTTGAATACCCCAAATTATTAAAGTAAAAATTTAATTTTTTCTCATGTAGTCAGACATGCAAACATAATAGATTCATATTTCTTTATCCGATGGAGAACAGGATTTACCGGAGTAATCAAACGTTAAGAATGGAATACAACTGTGTCATTCAAAGATGAACAATGAACAGCTGCAGTCGTATTATAGTACGTGTATCATACAACATTTAAAACGGGCCAGCTACACGTTGAATGAACCTAAAAGTGTTAAAAGTTTACATTTTTAGTACTTCAGTCACTTTGATATTTAAAACCTTGGTATTTTATTCAAGTAAATCAAAGTAGTATGAATCTCTCCCTAATAACCATAAATAAATGTAACCATGAAATATTTACCATAACAATCTAACGCATTGCAATTTATGTGCATAAATATCATTTTCTTCCTGAAAAATTATCCGAATTATGTTTCTATTGCAGATTCTGAAGCGAGTTTGTTGTCTGAAAACAAAATAAAGAAAAAAATGTTTAAAGAATCTAATTGTGAAAAGAAAATTAATAAAATAAATATTGTTGTGCAATTAACTTTTTATCCTAAAACTAAAAGCCTTTCTTCAAAAAAGATATTTGAATTAAAATATTTTTATTTCACATAGATGTTCAGAATGTGCTGCTTCTATTATCGAGAGTTTAATACAAAGTTTTAAAAGAAATACTTTTAATATCAAATAATTAATTTGAAAACCTCAAAGTAAAATCCATGGAGATTTTTAAATCAATAATTATTTTCTTTTTAGATATCCTTAATTACTCTCCGATTTAATTTGTGACAAATTTAATTTGCATAAGTTGAAAACAATACTAATTAATTAAGGTTTTCAGTTACAGATGACGTTATAAAAAATATTCTCTTATTAAATATTTGCATTGTTTAATGAAAGATATATTTTAATACATGTATTTTACCCAATAATGGGAAACTTATGTGTATTAGCAGGGGTGGGAAATCCTTGGCACGCGTGTCAAACGTGGCACGCCGATGACTTGTTTCTGGCACGCGAAACGAGTCCTTGCCAAATTTGTTTTCAATTATCACCTGTCGGCTGAAACAACGGCCGACAGGTGCTAATGGTAACAGGGTTGCCATTGTAGCAGTACCTGAGCGTAGAACCGGCGCTAAAATATGTATACTAGTTGTGAACGAATTATCTACTCGACAAATTGACATTTAATAAGTAGTATCCGCCACAACAGATGGCGCCCCCTGCATGACTGGTGTGAAGGCAGGATTCATAAATCTCTTTGCAAAAAAATGGTGGTCATCCTCTGACGGGTGTCCATTGCATCATATATGAGGAGGCTTTATGTATAAAATCTGGCCTAAAGGCACTTCAGGAAGTGATGAAAACAGTAACCATGGTTATAAATTACATTTCTGCTGCGGCTTTAAGACAATTTTAAATTATACTGAATGAGGTAGATTCCCTGTATAAAGGACTAAAAATGTACAATAATGTTCGTTGGCTTAATAGAGGTTTGGTTCTGGAACGAAATTTTGAATGTTTAGATGAGATTAATCTCCTTTTGAATGACCAAAATTTGTCTTAACAAGAATTGTCTGACATCATGTGGGTTAGCAAACTGGCGTTTTTTGCAGATTCTTGTGAACATTTAAATGAATGAATATTAAGTTACAGGGCTATGTCAAGACACTTGATGTTAATAATGAGATATTTAGATACTTGCCAAATGTAAAGGGGTACATCAATGATCTTCCAAAAGACAACAGATTAGACTTCCAATGTCTTCAAAAGCTGTTTGTAAACATTATGAGTCAACTGTCGGGCAATTTGTTACAAGGTTTACTAAATTCAGAGACCTAAAAAAGACGGTAAATTTCATTAAGTTTCCAGTCGGTATCAAACTTGATGAACTAAACTTGCAAATGATTTCATGGATAGGCATTGATGATTTTGAAATACAGTTGATTAAATTTCAGAGTAACTTAATTTGGAAGAAGAATTTTTTTATCTTTAAGTTGTTATGGAAAATAATTAAAAGGAACTATTAGAGACGGGAGATACAGAGAAAACTGCGGAAAACGAAGTATTAAGGACTCGGAATACTATTCCAGAAAATCACGTCTGTTTAAAAAACCTTGCAGCAGCATTGCTATCCATATTTTCGTCTACATATGCTTGTAAATCTTTGTTCTCATTTTTAACTTTGTTAAATCTCGGAACAGGAGTAGCCTGTCTGTTTGGTTTGGTTTCGAGTGCGGTCAACATTTTTTTCCAGTGCGGAGGCAATTGTTGGATTGACATTCGCCTTTATTCATCTCAGTTTTTGCTGGCCATTTTATTATGGGAGCACCATATAGGCGGACCAGAATTACACCCTATGAAGCACCGACACAAATAGAGGTAATTTAGTGGCTCGACGCTGGGATTCGATCCAAGCACCCTCAACACCGAAAGCCAGCTCACCTGTACCACAAAGCCGCCACAGGCCCTGTGAACTACTGCTTAAAGCCGATTCCGAACAGCTATAAATATCCATGCCAAGAGAGGGACATGAACCCACATTCTCTGGTACCGATTTCTAGTGCCCTAACCATTCGGCCATTGCCAAGCAAGACTAGCCTGACGGATGAAACTTGATGTGCATGCATATCCCTAAAAGTTGCTGAATATAAACCCGATATAAAATCTCTGCCATCAGTTCTATATAAAAATAGCCAATAGGTTTTCTGTCTCTAAATTTATCAGATGTTTTCTTTTGAAAGTTTCAGTGGTTCAGGGTTGTTTAAACGTAGTTTTGAAGGTAAATAAATATATTTCCTTTTTTATACATCATTTATATGGGATATAAAATCAGAAAAAGATCATCTTTAACTGCATTTTAATCATATAAATGTATAACTGGGAAAAATTAATGACTGCTTAGATGAAAAAAAAATAACTGTTAGTGTTAACTTTTTGTATTGATGCTAATAATAGTGTCTTTAAATTGTGAGAATATGTATGGCAGCTAATGTTATACTTACAGGCTAATAAAAACTGTACACAAAATACATTTTCGTAAAAACCTGTCATAATTATTTTCATTCAGTCATCTTTACATGATTTGCATGATGACTTACAAATCAAATCTGTGTTTGCAGTGTAAAAAGTGTCAAGTTCAAAATTGTAATTTTGAGAAAAACAGGATTGAAAATAAAACGGCTTTTGTAAAGTCAGTTTTTTAAAGTTTAATTTTAACTAGGTGGTACCAGTCAAAACATGACGGGTAGATAGTAAATAAATGAACTAATACACAAATTATACTCAACACATCATTTCCTACTGTTGAAAATAATAATAATGCGCAGAAACAAATTAATGCGATTAAGCGGCTTAGTGCTTAGTGAGTGTCTAAAACCAGATTTAAACATGTCACTGAGAATGCGCAGAAAGCAATATTTTTAATTGTAAATTATCGATCATTAAACAGCGTGAAATAAACAATTTACATCAGGTTTAATCTTACATTTCACAAAAATAATTATTATAAAAATAAAAATGGCAGAGAGAGAGATCTAGAGAGACTTTTCGGAATAAACGTGTTTATCATTAAAACATGTCACTGAGCATATGCACGAACAGCAAGTTTCTAAAGCCAGAATTTAACATGCCACTGAGCATGCGCAAGAGTAAATTTTTTTATTGTAAATTATCGCTCATTAATAGAAATTCACAAAAGCCAAATTTGAAAACTCTACAGTCTTTCGTTTGAGTCCAAAATGAAGTAAATGAATGCAGTAGTTTTCTCTAACGGACTGCCCAAAAAGACAGCTTAGCAACTGAAATATATAGATTTTTTTAAGTAAATTTTCTAATTTTATTTTTGTTGAGTAAAGAGTGTTAACTCCTTTATTGAGACATAACCCCTTAAACACTAACATCTTTGTGTTTCCTGTCACATATCCCAAATTTTCCCTCATGCATAAAAATATTACCCTGCAGTAGCCCTTGATTTTTTAAACATGTCTGGTTTGATAATTCGTTTTAGCCCACTTTGGACTTAACACTCTTTGCACAGCAAACACAGAAATATCAAGATATCAATAATATATTCTCAATAAATTTTGGTTGACGCGTTGAAATATTTTGTATGAGAAATTTGTCCTATTTTGGCATACACTCTCAAAAAGGTTGCCCACCCCTGTATATTTAAGACCTTGTATTTCAGTAGATTTATGGTTAGATTACACCTCCTTTGTGAAGATTCAGATATGAATAGTATACATTGGAGATGATTCATACAGCTTTCTTTTAACAGTAAAAATAAAAATAATGACGTTTAAAAGTACAAATATTGAAAATATCACTTCTAAAGACGTTTATATGAGTTACATCAAGGTATGACATATATTTTTTACATTAAAGAGTTATTATTTCTTTTCTTACATAAATTACCAAGTTGATATTTACTGGAGGCCAATTTACTAATCTTTGATAGTAAATTTCCACTGTTTGTAATTTAACACTCATTGATAAGCAAAAGTAAATTAAGAGATAGATTAAATAACTGAAAATGACATTTATGAAAATCAATATTAATTCGATATTTTTTGCTACCTTATTTTGATTCTGTCAGTCGTTAATAGTTACGAAAAAATACAAATTTTCATTAATAACAAATATATTTAAATATTAAACCAGAATAGTTTGTATTCATATCACGAAACCTCAATAAGTAACCAGAATACTGAAAGAGTAAATGGCAAAATAATTATATTTTAAGGTTTATCCAACTTGAAATACCTGATTAAAAATCACCACTGAACAACGGAATTTTGGTGATCCGAGCCTTTCACTGAAAACGTACGTATGAAAATAGGTACTTGTAGCAGATAGTCAAAATTCCCACAAACCTACATCTATAAACGCTTTTATTTTATTGGAGCACTAGAAATTCTCGTTTGCTATGACAGAGATTCACGAAAGCTCGATAAACGGTTTTAATTCAGAATTGCAGTTTTATTATTTTAATGTATATTTAATTTATACAGTGTCTACAGTCATAAAATATTTCAGAAACTCCTTATTCCTTGAACGACGCACAATAAATAAAATAAATAAAAATTATCTTATTTAATATTTTTATGATACTAATATACCACATTTAAAAATGTGTTTATCGCTACCTGCCTTTGGTGACTTTTTTTAACCCTATCGCCATTAAACTTTAATGGAGAAATGTCTTTAATGGTGAAATATCAAATTTTAATGGAGAAATATCTTGAAAGTTCAGTCTTACATATAACAGCCAGTTAGTCTTAGTTTCGGTATCTGAATTATATTTCTTATTTTCTGTTTTCTTTTATGAACAAAAGACAATGTTTTGTTTTATTTTCAGCAACCCAGCTCTGTTCGTACATTTTTCCATTATTGGGAACTGACATCTTCCTGAAATTTCTCATCACTTTTCTAATCACGACATAAACTTGTTAAGGGCCTTCCAAAATTCCAACCTTAATCATATCCATAAACCTTTACGCAATTAGTGAGATCGTGTGAAGGAAATCCTGGTGTAGCAACCATCTGGTAACGTGATTCTCAATAACTTTTGAGTACACATGATGTAATTCACGTCACAGGGATAACCAGCATCTTGTATTTATCTAGCAATTTGAACACCATGACACGCACATGCACACACGTATATCTACCTGTTTATGTATTTATACATAACAATCTATCATAATTTATAAATATATACATATATATATATATATATATATATATATATATATATATATATATATATATATATATATATATATATATATATATATATATATATATACAGAGCCTGTTCGCACATTTTTCAGACGATTTTGGTAAGCGGGACATCTTTGGTGGAGGCGCCGGGTACTCAGTTCAGTCTGGAAGCAGAAGAAGCCGTAGACTTTTAAATCTTCCTCCGGAATACGGTCTTTACGTAGCCGCGCCACGAAAGCGATTCCCGGCAATGCCTGAAGGAGAAGTCAAGCCACAAACCGTCATGCTGTCTCCAGCACTAATTAGGGAACCGAGAAAGCCGACAATTTTTAGAGGCGATCCTGGACAAGATCCAACCAAGTGGTTAAAAGAATACCTTAGAGTATCAAAATTTAATCAATGGGATGATACTCTATGTCTTGCGAACGTCTACTTTTTCCTTGATGGGACCGCCAAAATATTGTTTGAAAATAACGAAGATCTGCTGAATTCATGGGACGACTTCGAAAGAGAACTGAAATAAACTTTTGGTGACTCTCAGCTATATATACGGCGAGCTAAGGATTGCTTAAAATGCCGAGCGCAGAGAGCTGGGGAAGCTACACAATCTTATATCCAAGACGTTTTAGGACTCTGCAACCAAATTGACCCGGCCATGTCAGAAGACGATAAAGTGTCCCACTTAATGAAGGGCATCACAGAAGAGGTGTACCAGGCCTTATTAACTAAGGAGATAAAAACGACAGTCGATTTCAGTAAATGGTGTCAGTACATTGAGGAAATGCAGCAAAAGCGAATAGGACGTCAGAAATTCAGTCGCTTGCCGAATGTTGTCCCAATTGCCTCCGTCGACGAGGAACAGGATCTAACCTCACTGATCCGTAAAATTGTCCATGAAGAGATACAGCGATTAACTACACCCCAAATTGAAGAGCCCCAAACAGGCGTACAAACCATAGAAGCCATTGTGCGAGATGAGGTTGAGAAATCTTTGGCTCCCATATCTAGTGGAAGCTTCCGAAGGTCGACTCCCACATACAACCGCAGCATCCACTCGACGTATAACAGGCCGGAGCCGGCACAGGAACAATTACCCCGAAAAACCGACGTGTGGCGTACGACCGACAATCGTCCCGTTTGCTTTCACTGTGGCCGCCCCGGACATGTCGTTCGCTATTGCCGGGATAGAAGAGCAATTTTTAATGCTTACAGAGCTGATAGAGGAAACACAGCCCAGCGACGCATGATCTCCCAGAACACCGCCGACGAATCCAGCCGAACGTTTGAAAGAAGTCTGTCGCCTAGCCCTAGCCGAGGTCGATCGCCTACTCGTCGCTTCAGATCCCCATCGCCGTATAGACGTTCCAGTCTCTCACCTGGCCGAAGAAATGAGGAAAACTAAGCAGTGCGACCTGCCTTGGAGGTGAGGCCGCTGAAAAACAAAATCCTCCCGCTGCCGCAAAGATGACGAAGAATTATCTAGAACTAAACATTGACAGTCAACCAGTACGTGCACTCGTGGACTCCGGCGCATCATTTTCTGTCATCTCAGACCAATATAGACGTCAGCTGCGAAAGATTATGTTCCCAATCAACGGAAGCATAATCCTCAAGGTCGCCGACGGAAGTCACGTCCGTCCAATAGGGAAATGTGTTCTTCGCTTAAACATCAATGGTCTAACACGTCCCTTTGAGTTTACAGTTATGCCGAACTGCAGTCACAATGTTATACTTGGTTGGGATTTTCTCGAAGCCTCGAGAGCAATCGTCGACTGTGGCCGATCGGAACTAGTGTTTGACGAAATGATGTCAGATCCTGAATCTGCTGAGACATGGCGAGTGAACACCCTTCAAGACTGCGTTGTACCTCCGCACTCTATTTCTAAAGTAATTGTCACGAATCCCAAAATTAATGCGATCACAGACGTCATAGTGGAGGGAAATCGACTACTGCTGCTGGACAAAGAAGTTGCGGTGCCCTCAACGATCCTGACGTTTTACGACGGTACAGCCGAACTCTGGGTCACGAATGCTCAACCAGAAGCTATGTTCATTCCCAAAGGCATGTGCGTGGGCTATGCAGAGACTCTAGACGAGAGGTATCTGAACTGCATCTCCAGTGCGCATATCTGCTCAGCCGCCAAGTTGAAATCGAGCCCTTCTCCGGTCGACTATTCCCAAATGCTAGCCCCAGATCTCACGGTAGAACGAAAACAGCGACTCTTAGAATTACTTTCTGAGTTTCCTGAAATTTTTGATCAATCAAGAAAAGCCGAAACAAAAGTAAATGTGAAACATCGTATAATCACTGGCAATCATCTACCGATTAGCCAAAGGGCTTACAGAGTATCTCCTGCGGAGCGTCGAATTATTCAAGAGGAAGTAGAAAAGATGCTAGACAGAGATGTTATTCAACGATCGGAGAGCCCATGGTCTTCCCCAGTTGTCCTCGTGAAGAAAAAGGATGGAAGTTGCGATTTTGTGTCGATTATCGTCGGCTCAACAAAATTACGAAAAAAAGATGCCTACCCTCTGCCACGTATTGACGACACATTAGACAGCTTAAAAGGAGCCAAGTTCTTCTCGTCGATCGATTTCTATTCTGGCTACTGGCAGATTGAAGTGGACGAGGCAGATCACGAAAAGACAGCTTTTATCACACCAGAAGGACTTTACGAGTTCAAGGTCATGCCCTTTGGTCTGTGCAATGCGACGGCAACCTTTGAAAGAATGATGGATAACTTGCTACGACACCTAAAATGGACCATGTGTCTCTGTTATCTAGACGACATTGTCGTGTTTTCTGAGACCTTCGACGACCATCTTAAACGTCTGAATGTCGTACTTAAATGCATCCAAGAAGCTGGGCTTGTCCTAAATCCAAAAAAATGTCTCTTCGGGGCTGAACAAATTAAGATTTTGGGACATCTAGTATCGGAAGGAGGTGTCCGCCCCGATCCAGATAAAGTAAAGGCCGTGAAGTGTTTTCCCACACCCAAAAGTGTGCACGACGTCAGATGTTTCCTAGGACTCTGTTCTTATTACCGCCGCTTCATCAAGGATTTTTGTCATCAAGCTCAACCCTTACAAATGTTGCTGAAAGGTGACTCTAAATTTCGTTGGGGACGTGAGCAGTCGGATGCTTTCGACCGGCTAAAGGAAGCACTGATATCTGACCCTATACTGGGACTTTACGACGAAAACGCCGAAACAGAATTGCGAACGGACGCCAGCGGCTATGGTATTGGAGCAGTCTTGGTTCAAATACAGCATGGAAAAGAAACAGTTATTGCCTATGCTTCGCGGACACTAACCAAAGCAGAGAAAAATTATTCCACGACTGAAAGAGAATGCCTTGCCGCCGTATGGGCTGTTCACAAGTTTAGACCATACCTCTTCGGCAAACACTTTTCAATCGTAACAGACCACCATTCGCTGTGTTGGCTAACTAATATAAAGGATCCCTCAGGAAGACTTGCGAGGTGGGCCTTGCGACTACAAGAGTATGACATCTCGATTGTTTACAAGAGCGGAAAGAAACACAAGGACGCTGATAGTTTGTCCCGAAATCCATAGGAAGAAGACAATATACCATCGGAAGTCATCGCCGCTATAGATTTTGCTAACGTTGCTGACGAACAAAGAAAAGATCCAAGACTTGCGGAGTTAATACGGACTCTAGGAAATGGCGAAACAGTGAAAGGAGAATTTGAGCTGATTGAAGACGTACTATGTAAAAAGAGTTTCGATCCAACCGGCAAGAAATGGCTTCCTGTCATTCCAAAGCATCTACGTCAAGACATTCTTCAATGTTTCCATGACGCACCCACGGCCGGACATCTAGGATTCGTCAAAAAGTACGACAGAATAAGGAAGCGGTTTCACTGGCCAGGGCTCTACCGAAATGTGCGACGATATGTCATGCACTGCCGGGAATGCCAGCGTAGGAAAGCCGTTCCACAGAAGCCACTGGGTCATCTAATGCCTATACCGCCTGCTGTTGCGCCATTTCATCGCATTGGGATAGATCTCCTTGGGCGTTTTCCAAATTCGACCACTGGAAATAAATGGATCGTAGTCTGCACCGACTATTTGAGTCGCTATGCTATTACAAAAGCCCTGAAAACTGCTGAAGCTGCGGAATTAGCGAGGTTCCTCGTCGAAGATATACTTCTAAAACATGGAGCGCCCCGAGTTATCATCACCGATCGAGGGCAAGTGTTTCAATCTAGACTTGTTTCAGATATCATCCGGTTGTGTAACATTAGTCATCGAATGACGACAGCCTACCATCCCCAGACCAATGGCCTTACTGAGCGATTCAACAAAACACTAGGCGACATGTTATCCATGTACGTAGACGTAGAACAGAGAAACTGGGACGAGATACTGCCGATTGTGACCTTCGCTTACAACACCGCTAAACAGGATGTAACCGGATTCACACCTTTCTATTTACTTCATGGCCGAGAAGCCGAAACAACGCTCGACACTCTTTTCCCCTTCTGCCCTGACGTGGAGAACGACTATACTAAGCATCTTGTCGTGAAAACCGAAGAGGCAAGGCAGTTAGCCAGACTACGAACCCTAGAGGCGCAAGAAAAGGACCGTCGGCGTTATAATTCCAAGCACAGGGTGGTGTCCTATTCACCTGGAGACTTAGTATGGATTTTCACGCCTGTTCGGAAAGTAGGCTTGTCCGAGAAACTGCTTAAAAAATACTTCGGACCATACCAGGTGTTACGACGATTATCGGACGTAACCTACGAAGTCCAAGACTATGAGCCAACATCAAGACGCCGGAAAACGATAGACACCATCCATGTACTTAGAATGAAGCCTTACTACGACCCTGAGTTACAAGCACAACATCCGAATGGTGATTCTTCAACATCTGAAGACGGCCATTGTGAAGAGGATCCGCCTACCAATGTAAAGAATGATTACACCGGACCACAGACACGTTCCAGATCAAAAGTTGCTAGCAGTTAGGCAACCTAGGACAGCGGGACGCTGTTCTTCTAAGGAGGGAGCAATGCCGCTTAAAGCCTTTCCCGTCAAAGACTCTGTTGCTTAATGGTCAACGCACCGGACTGCTGAGCAAGAGGTCCCCGATTCGAAGCTCTACATTATTTTAATTTAATTTAATTTAATTTAATTCTAATTCTATTTCTGTTAGTTCTAGAAGTTGCTAGAACATTCTTTAATTTCCTGGAACGGCGTTCCAGAATATTCTGTTGATGGATAAAAGAGCAAGTAGCTCAACCTGTGAGTTCAGTTCTCAGTTCTATCAGCTAAGTGTTGTGTGCTAATAAACAGCGTTGTATTCCCTCTACGTGTGTGTTCAATCCCTACGACTACCATCTACGCGACAATATTGTCAACAAGAAAGGAAAAAACGTCAAATTGGAGCCTCAAGTGGGACAAAAATTCCAAACACGTATCCAAGGAAAAAACGGACATCTTCGACTATTGCAAAGGTACGTTGTTTAATGTTAAAAAAAATCCCCCTAGTCAAAGGACTGTTGCAAAATCACTAAAATGTTCGGATGTCCACTGTAAATAAAATGATAAACGTTGATTTAAATCTTAAGAAAGCGAAATACGCAATGTGCATCGTCTTCTTCCAAATCATATCGCTGAACGCAGGAAACGCTGCAGAATTCTATATGAGAAACACTTATCCAAAGAAAAATAGAAAACAATTGTCACAATAGATTAATCATGGGTGTATTTAAATGATTGCAACAAAAAAAGAGCCATTTATTATCATAAAAGGGGAGAAAAAATTTAAGTACATGGTTCAAAGAATCGAAAGAAAATTTTTTCTAAGGGATTCATGATTGTTGCTTGTTTTTCTTATAATGGTAAGTTAAAAATAAAGAGAGTGGAAAAAATGTCAAGATTAACTCCAAATACTATCAGGAACATATTTTATCGCCAATTTTTCTGAATGAAATACCATCGCTTTACCCACAGTGCCATCAATCTGTGAGACTCCATCAGGACAAAGCTAGCAGTCATACATCAAAATCCACTGTAAATTTCCTAAAAGAAGTGGAACAAAAAACTCGTATCAAGGCCATACCCTTCACTGATATCCCTACTAAATCTCCCGATGGATTTTTGTGCTTTCGGACTTTTAAAATCTACATTATCCAAACGTCGTCCCAAAACCCTTACAGGACTCTGGAAAGCTGTTCAGGAGGAATGGGATAGAATACCTCTTCTGACACTTCAAAAGGCATTATTATCCTGGAAATTGCGGTGTCGAAAGATAGTTCAGAATAAGGGATGTCAAATAGAACATTTAAAACACAAGAATTTTATGTAATTTAGTTTTGTGAATACAATATACATCGTCTAAAAATGTGTGAACAGCCTCTGTATATATATATATATATATATATATATATATATATATATATATATATATATATATATATATATATATATATATATTTACACTCTGTCACAAAAAATTACATGCACCCAGAAGAAATCGAGCTACTATCACGAAACTTGGCAGGAATATAGTCTGGTAAGAGATATGCAAATGATTAAAATTTCAAAGCCAATGGGAAAAAGGTAAGCGCACTATGCGCATATGAGATGCGAAGCTGGGAGAGTTTAAAAGCATGATTGCTCGTGGCATAGGGTTATTGAAACAAATCTGTCGACTTGGAGGGACGGTATTGTGACTAGAGATTCCTCTGAGACGTAACCGGCGACAGTACAAACTTGTGGGACTTTGAGAGGTGGTGTATAGTAGGCCTCTGAGAAGCAGATTGGTCGAACAGGCGTATCGGCCACCACCTTGTTCGGAGCGAAATGGTAGTTGCTCGGTGTTGGCAAAACTGTGTCACGGAAGGGATAGTCTACCGTCGCGGAGGGTCAGGGCGTCCCAGGAACACAAATGCTAGCGAGGATCGCGCAATCCTTAGAGCGGCCACGTCCGCACCAACAACGTCGCTAGAATCGGTTCGACGCCATTTACGACCTTCCAGATATCCGGTGGTATCAAGGGAAACCATTCGGAGACGACTGGCCGATGCAGGTATAAGGAGCTGACGTCCATTAAGACGCCCACCTCTGACCTCACATCATAGGCAGTGTCGACTGGATTTTTGTCGACCTCGGGCAAGCTGGAATGAGACCGACTGGAGGCGTGTGATCTTTAGTGATAAATCCCGATTCAGTCTCAATGCTCATGACCAGCGCATACGCGTGTGGAGGCGGTCAGGCCACCAGTGCGATCCGGTATTTGTTGTCAAGAGGCATCTGGTGATTACACAAGGTATGACAGTGTGGGTAGCTATTTGTTGGGACACACGATCACCTCTAGTCGTCCTTCAACGCACTTTGACAGCACGCAGTTACGCGGACGAGATTAGAACGCCAGTTGTACTGCCTATGCTCTCAAGTCACCCACTTGTCATTTATCAGCAAGATAACGCTCGTCCACATACTGCGAGACTCTCCCAACAATGTCTTCAAGGATATGACGTACTCCCATGGCCTTGCAGGTCACCAGACCTCTCTCCAATAGCTCACGTCTGGGAAGTGCTTGGAAGTCATCTGCAGCCGTCCCGGATGATTGGTGAATTAATTAACTGCCCAGTTGCAAAGATTAGCATGTCATGATCTTCAGCAGGAGGTCATAAGTGACCTCAATGATTCGATGCCACGCCGTGTTTCGGCTTGTATAGCGGCCAGAGGTGGATTTACTACTTACTAATTTGTAACCTTTTTCATACCTATCTACCATATAAAATGGTCTGTTCTTCTGAATTTGTAATTATTTGCTTATCTCCTCATACACTACATACGTGTTAAGTTTTGTGTTAGTAGCTCGTTTCCTTCTGGGTGCATATATTTTTTTGTGACAGTGTATATATATATATATATATATATATATATATATATACAAAGTGTTAATACACTATTGTTACAAGATTACAATTAATTTAATCGAGGTGTTTAAAGTGAACTTGTGACTATTAAAACATTTGGGAATGATTAATTACTATGCTAGACGATCAATTTCTGCAAATATGATATGTTTCGTAAAAAATTCAGAAGCTAGTTTACATGTAAAAAATTTGATAAATGGTTTATGTTATATCATTTGTGACTTTTGCAATGTTCCGCTTTGCATCTTGAGTTTTATGTTGATACAAAACAGAGATCAGTTTCCTGAAAACAAGGAAATTTCCATGACAGGCCGGAACTAATCCTGTGCAAAGGTGCAGCTTAAACAAATATTTCTAAAAACTTTATGCTCTAGCGCCAGTTGCTGTAGAGAATATTAACGAAATCTGTCAATTCTAATCAGAAAAAAAACTAATAGCCATTTTTTAACAATCGAGTATAGTATTTCTAATTAATTGCTATTTTTAGTCTTTTATTTATAATTTCTGCTTTGTGTTTCTGTGTTATACCATACACAAAACAGTGAATGTTTCGACAGGAAAATTTTGATAAATTTAACTGTGTTAACACAAGTTAGCTATCATGGCAAAACTCATAACAATAATAAGTAAAAGCGGCGTAGTTATTCCTCCAACTTGGTATAATTATGAAGCATCTTTATTTTCTATTACGATCTTTGGAAACTAAGTTCTCTATAAATATACGGATTCGAATGCCAACATTTAAACCAGTTTCGTAGGATAAATTGAAAATTACCCCCTTAAGAGTCAAGATCGTTTGTTAGATTGGTAGATTTATGTGTATACAAACGTAAATAATAAAAAGTTATTTTGTTAATGAAACCGTTAAAAATAAGAATTCATTGCCAAAGACTTGCGCGTATGCGATTAAATCTCACATTTATGATACATTTCGGTAAATTTTCCACCTCTAAATATTTATTTTAATTTGCGATATAATTTATCGTCCGGGACAAAAGCAGGCAAGACTGTGTTTTCTCAATGACTCGAATGCAAATACAAAATAAAAATAAATAGCATTTAAGATTTTCATGCTATTTTTGTCCTAATTGTGTTTTATTCATTTGCGAAAGAATTTCTGGCTGACATTAAGGATGCTGTGTACTAGCCCCATTGTATTCGCTCACCTCAATGTTCACCTATGGAGTAAATGTGTCAAAGACTGCCGACTTGGATTCAAAGATTATTTGATTGTACTTCATAACAGAAAAAGAAGTTTTACACCTTGGGCATTATTCATTTTTTTAATGTAAATAATATTTTAAAATTTAAATCATTCGGAAAAAGAATCTGGTTTAGTGTGTCTTAAACGCTCATAAATTCCTTCTTGTGGACGTAATTTATAAAATGAATCCTGTTTCAAGGTTTATTGGATTATTCGTATTTATGTAGCTCTAAATAGCAGACGCATTTTCTCCATTTGTTAACATTGAGGTGAGTGAATCCAACAGGGTTAGTTACACAGCAGCTTTAAGAATTTGTGTCTACTTTATTTTGACTGTGATCCGATGTTTAAGTCATCTTAATTTCTCACAGCAACAGGGGTTTTTGCTTCAGTCAAATTTCTAATTTTGATTCGAGTAATCTGGTTGGTAGAAATCATTATTCTCGTCCTTTCAAATTGATTTTTAAAACTGTATGTGACTTCATCCAAGATACATAAAAGCTTGAATGGGATCAACGAACAGTTTGAAATATCTTTCAGATGTTATGAGAGTTTGTCACGTCACGGGGAGTGTTCTGTTGTAGAATACCGGCCTGGAAATCATGAGACATGCAAATAACACTTAATCCTAACAGACTGAACCTTAAGGGGATGGTGGACTTTCAAATTTCCAAAATTCGAACAAAATTTGAATTTTTTTATGTATTAATATTTTTAAAATATTTACATATTGGAATAAAATGCATTTAAAATAGAAGTGAAAAGTAATATGAAAACTTGGTGGCTTTAGAAAAGTAAATATTGAAGGTTTCTGAGATGGCTAGCTTCTACCCTAACCAGGATATATGTTTATCAAAGTTACCCTCTAATGAAGTAGAAATGACACTTTTTGCCCTTGATATATAACAAAGTTTATTCTTCGCTTGACACATATACTTGCGGCTCAAAACAATACTGAGTAAATACTGGTGCAACATGTATAAACACTATGCAAGGAAAATTAGTTTAAATACCTACAAATATCAATAAAGTCAAACCAGCGATGCTGCATTGTAATCAACTCCTATTACCACAATAACCTCCTTATGCCGGATTGCCAAGAACTCAGGTAAGTTTTGAAGCGATCTAGCCACCCTCGGCAACTCGCATAAACAGCTCCAAAGAAACCAGACTGCCTGCGTAACCTGGCTACGCGATATTTATAGTAGCCGTCTATGCTGAATTTAGCATAACTTTGTAGCTTCTTTGAATTTATGCAAATATAATGATCCACTATTGTTAATCGATTATTAGGTAGACCTTACAAGGTAGGTGAAAAACATCTTTTAAATGGCTTTTTCTCAAAATGATTAATTTCCAGATTTGCAAATGCTCCTTCCATCATGATTTTTGACGAAGTTTTTATAAAATTTATAATAAAGACTCCGCTAATACATTAAAGTAAAGTTATGTATCCATTTCAGGTTTCGACATCAGCCAGATTATCGAAGTTTTACTTAAGTGTAGAAAAGTGCAAACATTTCACGGAAATCCAGAATACATGCATAAAAATATTTCATAAAAATTAACTATTCAACGAAAGCACGAAGTAATACATAACTCTGTTCAAAATGTATTTATAAGCAATCTAAATGTAAAATTAAGAAGGAAGTTTAAAAATTAGATCGCAAGAAGCATTTCAAAAAAATAATAATTTCAACTTTTAAAATATAAAAAAAAATTTAAATATTTATAAAATTTTCATAAGGCGTTTAATATAGTTATACATTAATGAATATAAATGCAAAATTTCATGTGTATGAGGTAAAATTTTCAAAAATAGCTTTGTAATGCCCACCATCCCCTTAAAATGGTACCAGATGATTGTCAGGAATGGTCTTTGCATCGTTAGCTAAGCGTATAAGAGAGATTAATTGTAGCGTATTTCCACCATGGAGCGTTGAAAATTATATAAAGATCGTTACACCGTATGCTGATAACTAGACAGGGGTGCTAAAACTTTTTTCGACCAATACCCACTGTCTTTAAATAAAAAAACACACGACCCGCAATAAAAAAAAAATTGTGCGGTCGGGGGACCCCCGCCAGGAACGAAGTTCCTTACGTTATTTTTTCAACTCTTAACGTGATTTAATATGTAGATATCTATTGATTATATTAGTGTTTTTTGTCACGCCAAAAAGCGCATCCCTCTTTTATTCAACCAACCAACCAACCAACTCTCTCTCTCTCTCTCTCTAATTTGTATATTTTATTTTTATTTCTTATCATTTTTTCAAAGCAAAAATGCAAAGTAAGGATTTAAATCATTAAATTTCATTTAATATGTTAGGAAAAATAGTCATTTACTAAAAATTAACTATAAAATAGTGAATTATAAATTATATATAAAAATTCCAAATAAAAAATTCTTTTTAAATTTTATCATTATATTGTATCATGGTAATTATTGGCTTATGGTAACTATAATAAGATGCATATGTTTGAGAATCAATTTTATCCAAGTATCTCGAGAACAGCATCAACGGTTGTATAGTATTTCGTTGTGAACTGCGATTGGTCATTATTAATACTTAAATCAAATGTACCTGATAAAAAAGATGTGAGCTTTTCAAATTTTTCTTTATCATTGAAGTTAATGTTGAAGTCTCCAGCCAATATAAGTAGAATTTTATGAAAATTTTCGTTCAGTAATTTAGAACCTCCCTCAGTATATTCTAACAACGATCGATGGATAAATAAGTTTAAATAATATTTACACGTGTTTAGAATTGAGGTTATACAACCCACCGCGCACAATGCTTGCTGCTCGAATCTCGATACTCGCACGAACACACATACATACAACCATATATAATAATAGAGAGAGACAGAGAGAAAGAGAGGGAAAGGTCACCTGGAGGGGGCATGGTAGCGAGGTATATAAAGATACTTGGAGTGCCATGGCCGAACGACTTTACCTCCAGTAGCAAGATATGTGCATCAGAAAATATGAGCTCAGCAGTAAATAAAAATATAAAAACTAAGCCCTCTTCAAATAAGTAAAATAAAAATGATAATAAAAATTAAATGAATAAAATTCAAATATTTAGAATTATCTACATAAAAGAAACCATCGGGATCAAACCGAGGACCAAAGTATAGGAACAGCGCGTTCTACCACTGTGCCAGCCATAGAACAGCAAGTTGAAGTGATTAGTTGAATACATTCGCACCGAGATTAGATGGAGGGGGCATAAAGCGCTTTCCTTACGGGACGATTTCTGCCAGTTCACTCTACTGTAAGCCTCGTAAAAGAACTTCGTTCCAAAAATTCCACGAAGAAAGATTTAAAAATTAAGAAAATAAAGTAGTTCAAAGTAGTAAGAAATTAGTAAAAATAATAGAAAATAGTAATAAGCAAAATTTGACAAACTATTTTAAAAATCCAGATTACAAAACACAGTCTTGCAGAGATAGGTAGAAGAAAATAGAAGCAATAGAAGTTTAGTCTTTTGCTGATGGATTTGTTATTCTGAGACTGACACCTTTTTTAACAATAGCATAACATATTTTTTAACCTATAACACATATAAATAAAATAAACTACTCCTTTTTTAAAAAAAAATATGTAATTACAGAAAAATTAAAGCCTATTAATATTTATTTAAATAATTGCGACCACAGTTCTAAAATGATACCTTTTCATCAAAAAGGTTGTAAGGTATACACAAGATTCGATTCACAAGAATCGAACTTTTGAGTGAATTAAAGAAGCTGCTTTAGATATGCTAATTTCGGCATACGCGCTTAGTATAAATACCACGCAGTGTCATTAAGAAGAAAGGGGAGGTTGTTAAGGTTGAAAAGGTGTTATCCTGCGCTAGTGCTTAGCGGGCCAGAAGTTTACGTGGCAGTACTGCTGGTTTGACTTACTGTTCGTGAGTATAGAAAATATATTGTTCTTGAAATCTGTATTTATATTCCGTACAAGTGTACGTATGCTTATTGCTGTAAAAGCCAATTATATGTGCAACGAATTCAATAAACATTGTTTCATGTATAAACTGCGTTTGTATAAAATTCAAATAGAGTGCCACTTCAAATTATATACACCCAAGTCTGGGTAGAAGTGAGTATAGAAACTCTATACTGGCGCCCGAAAATATATATACCCTGGTAGTTAGCGTTACATTTGTAACGAACAACATAATTGAAATTAAAAACTGTGTACTGTGTACTTATATTGATAAAATTGTTGCAAGTACTTATATACTATTTAAAAATGAGTGTTGTAGAACAAAATCCTGCTGGAAATTTTCCTCGGGTAATTATGGTTCAGCAAATTGCGCCATTCGAAGCCACCTTCAATGGCGGCCCCTCAAGCCAATTCCTAAAGAAAATTGAGCATTACTTTCAGCAACAATGCACCCCAGAGGGGGATAAACTTAAAATTGCTCTAGCCGCTTTAAGAGGTAGTGCATATCAGTGGTACACGTGTATGAAAAGCAGTAATCTGATTTTTGACTATTCGTCATTCAAGCAACAGTTTCTTAGCGTTTTTCCAAAGACCTTTAATCAAAGTGAAATTGAAGCGGAAATTTATTCGCTAAGGCAACGTGAAGGTCAGTCTGCGTTAGATTTTGCTACAGAAAAGATTTCCAAGTGTGAGGAATATTTAGAAGGGGTAACGGAAGCGGTAATCTTAAAAATAATTATCCAACGTTTGAAGCCAAGTGTTCAAGATTTTTTAGATAATCAAACAATTACAAGCAAGGTTACCCTCCTTCAAGCTTTAGCTAAATATGACAATAGGCATTTCTTCGCTACCCCTCACCGTCATTCAGGTACGAGAAGTTTTATACACCCGCGCCAAAATTTTTCGCGAGTTTCAAACCAGCAGCGTAAGCAGTACCGCAGGCAAAATAATAGAAGCGCACGGCGTTATAATGAAATTAGTGCACTTAAAGAAAATAATATGCAAGCACCTTACTTGCACTGGCAAGTTGATTCACATGATATGGTTCAACCTGTTGAAACTGTGTGGTCAAATGTATTATTTTGTCCGAGTAGTAATCATTATTTTGAGAATAGTGAAAGTCAGGGTATTTTTGTGGCTTATAAAGAAAGTGAGTCTAGCTGGAATAATGCGGTAATTCCAGTACAAATTTCTGAAAATAATGCCGATACTAATGCTAGTGGTTTAGAAAATAAATCATCTGACACTTCTATTAATGCTATACCTGATATTATTGATGCTATACCTGATATTTTAGATGATATTCACACATCTGTTAATGAAGGAAATTTAGTAGATGACGAAGTATGCGTTACGGCAGTTAGTGAATACTTATTAGTTGACGATAATAAAAATTCTTTAAACGATATTAGGAACTCGCTAGGTAATGATGATATTATTTCAAGTTCCCAGCCGAATGAGGATTGTGTAGGCCAGGTTGATAATATGGTTTTAAATGAAGTACATGAAAACCATACTGAGAGTCAGGATGAAAAGTTGACACAGAGTTATACTGTAAGTAGTTTAGCTGATGCTTCGGAAGTTATAGACGCAGGTTGCATTAAAACGCACCAGTACGAAAAGCTTAATCTTCCTAAAACTGAAGCAGTGTTAAAGAATTTAAATGATAACGATTCTGATATCGCAAGTTTCAAAGAGACTTTTTCGTCAAAAGAGGATAAAACTAAAGTTAAGGGGGATAAAAAACGTGAAAAAGCGCCTTCAGGTTCCAGCATTAAAACTGCAAATACTGAAGTAATTAAGGCGGTAAACAAGAAGTTGCATAAGCACCAATACCAAAAACAGAGTCAGTTTGTTGAAAAACATGACACAAGTAGAGAGATAAAGCCAGTAACTAAACACGTTGGTGCGGCGTATAAATTTGACAAAATAGAATATGCATTAAAATTTAATGCCTATACTCTAAAAAGTACGGAGAAAAGTAAAGTGTGCACTACAAAACCTCCATCTAAGGATGAACGTGGCACACATAAGGTACACAAGGTTATCAAATGGAAGAATGACAATTTTAAAGCTCCTTTGCATAAGTACAGGAAACGCAAGATATCAGCCGCCCAGCAAGGTTGGCCTCCTCCCAAGAGACCTCCTGTCCATCGTCAAGCCGGACCAGCGCCTCAGGACCTACGACCTGCTGCACGAAGGATGCCCACACGGTCAACGAACCCCTTTACTAGGACTGCGACCATCAAGAGAGGTTCCACGGATTGGACAGACTGGTGCAAGGAAGTTGCTGCATTCATGAGGAACAAGTCTTGTATCAATTCTCTTATTCTAACTCCCATCCTTTAATAAAACCGAACCAAATTGGTTTGAAGTTCCCCATTGTATATACTGTGTAAACATTTTGAGGGGAAGGAGTGAGCCACTCAAAAAAAAAAACGGCATACTGTTGTTTTATAAATTTTTGAAGGGGTTTGATGGTGTCACCTGGACCCTTCGGGGTTAGTTTTGTAAAATGGTAGTGGCGTTTTTCCTCCACACAACGTGTGGAAGGTTTTTTGACTTTGCCACCCATTATGTAAAAAGTCAGACCAGCACGCGTTTTCAATTAGTTAACTGAAGCCGTTCAGACCTCAGTTACCTAATTTTTTTTTTCGAGGGAGGCCAGTGTAAGGTATACACAAGATTCAATTCACAAGAATCGAACTTTTGAGTGAATTAAAGAAGCTGCTTTAGATATGCTAATTTCGGCATACGCGCTTAGTATAAATACCACGCAGCGTCATTAAGAAGAAAGGGGAGGTTGTTAAGGTTGAAAAGGTGTTATCCTGCGCTAGTGCTTAGCGGGCCAGAAGTTTACGTGGCAGTACTGCTGGTTTGACTTACTGTTCGTGAGTATAGAAAATATATTGTTCTTGAAAGCTGTATTTATATTCCGTACAAGTGTACGTATGCTTATTGTTGTAAAAGCCAATTATATGTGCAACGAATTCAATAAACATTGTTTCATGTATAAACTGCGTTTGTATAAAATTCAAATAGAGTGCCACTTCAAATTATATACACCCAAGTCTGGGTAGAAGTGAGTATAGAAACTCTATAAGGTAATTTTTTATATCAGCATTTTAAATTGCCGTCATGTAAAAAGATACCTCAAGTATTTCAAAGAATGTGATAAAATTCCAAAATGAAATCTGCTTTTAAATCACTCGTAAAGCCCAAGTCTCAAAATCACATCTGTAATGGAGATGAATTTTTATTTTTCCGTCAACGGATTTTCTCTTCTGGGAATGAGGTATTCATTTCCTGTTAAAATAACAATAAATTTGTATTTACCGAAATAAATGAATTCATTGATTAAATTACTAGTGAATGTACTACAACTTCAAAGTATCCAAATAAGTCTTTAAATGAAACAACCTTATTCTTGATAATATTGTCAGAGACGTTACACTGTTTTGTAATTTCGAGAAAATTAACAATCAAACGCAGATTAAAAATAATCTCAAACCAAATAAACAGATCAAACTATTTTCTCTGTGTAGAGGAAATTCAATAAACGATTTCCATTAATTATATTTCTTAAAACAATTTTTTCGTTTTGAATTAACGTCAGAAGCATTGGCTGAATTTTTTTAAAAATCATTGATAGAAGTTGTTTTTTCTTAAAAATAAGGATTATTAAGGGCAATTTCAAATACTTTCGAAAAACAATAATGCAGTCATCAGACTCAGATAATGGACTGAATACGTAATTAAAGGAGCTCACGTTTTAAATCCATAAATTTGAAGATAAGAACACTTTAATGTCTTTGATTATTCTTGCAGGGTCAAACAGAATTTGAAAAAGAATTGCTCATTCATTTAAAATATTTATATATGTGATGATTTGAATTTAGAATTTTGTGCAATATATACCGGCTCAATTTATATATATATATATATAATATATATATGTATGTCGGAGTTATTTTCACGGCCATCGCTAGATCATCAGCACCAGTTTAATATACAGAATGATGCAGTCGATGGCCAGACAATAATTCTTCTAGAATCCTAATACAGTGCAGTTGTTGTGGCAAGTAGAAATAAACAATACTTTTCATTTTAAGCACGTTTATTCTTATCCAAGTAGAAACGCACTCAGCTCCAGTATATTCATTTAAATCATTATGCCATCCGACCCCACTTCACTTCACAATAGGTTCCTATCCCCGTGACGTGACGACTGGTCCTGCTGTTCTGGAAGTCTACATGTCTCTGCCTCTATTCATTGTTCGCAAGCGCGCCTAGAATAAAATATGCTTAGCTTTGTATCGAATGTTCCACAACCTTCCATTTGTCGAGTCATGAGATAAAAAACCTCGTCGTTTGTGCTTAACACCTACTCCAATTCTATTAACAGCTTCAATGCCATACATTTCGATACTTCCTTGTCGCATTGCCGAGCTGTTTTATTAAACATAGATAATTCCGGCGTTTAACGCTTAAAACTCAGACTTCCTCAGCAAACCCCCCTTTTTGGCCCCCTTAAATTATCCTACCCATAAAAATCCTTGACATATATATATATATATATATATATATATATATATATATATATATATACACTCAAGTGCCAAAACATTATGACCACCCCTACATTTTGCAATGAATTCGCCTAGATGACGTGGAAGGCACGTGATCAGGTGGAAGTGGTATTTAACTGCTGCTGGAGAGTCTGAAGAATCATTCTTTGACTTACTTCTGTGTGTCATGGGAAAGGTTGCGGATCTAAGCGACTTTGATAGAGGGCAGATTGTAATGGCTCGAAGGCTCGGAACAAGTATTTCCGAAACTGCACGACTCGTGGGTTGTTCGCGACCTACAGTTGTTAGTACTTATACAAAGTAGATGAATGACGGTGAAACCAGCAGTAGACGACATGGTGTTGGACGTCCACACGCTATCAAAGAAAAAGGTCGTCGGAGACTGTCTCGCATGGTGAAGCAAAACCGGAGCCAGACAGTGGCTCAGCTGACAGCCCAATACAATGCAGGGCCAAGTAGAATAGTATCGCAGCACACTGTTCAGCGGACACTGTTTGATATGGGGCTACGCAACAAACGTCCCACTCGTGTGCGTTTGCTGACCAAGCGTCATCGCCTACTGCGCCTGCGCTGGGCCCGGGAACATCGCGATTGGTCCATGGATCAGTGGGAGAGAGTTGCCTGGTCAGATGAATCACGGTTTGTCATTCATCACGCCGATGGCCGTGTCAGGATACGCCGTCTTCCAGGCGAACTGTTGCTCCCTCAATGTACAGTAGGTCATACACAGGCCGGTGGTGGCGGTATTATGATTTGGGGGACGTTCTCTTGGACGTCTCTGGGACCCGTGGTTGTGGTAGAGCAGACCATGAATGCTACAGGGTATGTGAACATCATTGCGGACCAGTTGCACCCTTACATGGCCTCTGTTTTTCCAGCTGGAAATGGAATGTTCCAACAGGACAACGCCCCGTGTCACAAGGCTAAAATTGTGTTGGAGGGGTTCCAGGAACATGATGCTTAATTCCAGTTAATGTCCTGGCCGCCTAACTCACCGGATCTCAATCCGATAGAACACATTTGGGATGTCATGGGACGGCAGCTCAGAGTTCAAAGACCACCAATTCGCAATATCTCGGATTTGCGTGACCGTTGCTGAAACATCTGGTACAATCTCTCTCCGGCCATCTAACAAGGACTTGTGGCATCCATGCCAAGGCGGGTTGAAGCTGTTTTGCGCGCCAAAAGTGGGCCAACTTGTTATTGACAGGTGGTCATAATGTTTTGGCTCTTGAGTGTATATATAATGTTCTCTTATCTGGTTATATGCGTATAACACTATATTTCATATAATTTTAGAGAATTTATAAATAAGACTGAAAGGTATTGTGTACAGAAATACTGACTAAAATGTTAAGTTACAAACTTAAAAATATTTACTTAAAAAATAGTTTAAAATGTACTATTTATGACAAAATTATATAAAATAGAAGTTATCTCACTGCTGAATATTATCTGGCGTTTCAAAGAATTTATTTACATTCGTTCCTTTTCAATTAAAAAAAAATTCTCCTAAATATACAATAAACATAATCAAAATTTGGAATTATTTCTCGAATGACATTCAGTAAAAATAAATTTATATATAATTTTTTTTTTATCGACTGCCTTAATAATCACCCATTTCTAAACAGTCTACTTGTAAACATGTTCAACATGTAGGTAATCCATAACACATTCAATTTATCATCCCTGGGCACTAATGTCCTTAAGAACTGAACGGTATCATATGTTTATAAGTAAAATATTATTAATCAAATGATACCTACATATTTTTCTATTTACTCAAATAACTGAATCATTCCTCGAATGAAGCTGAATCTATATATTATTTTCTGATTCGATATACCCCATCACTTATTTTTCTTGGTAAGTGCTTTGTAATAAAATAACTAGAAAGCCATAATATATGATTAATCAAATGCTGTTCTTAAAGAAATAGTTGTATACTGTTGAAACTTGTTTAAGATCTCTTGTGCTACTTCTTAGTTAGGAAAATTTTCTTTTATACGGAATTATTTATTTAATTTTAAAACATCTCTCATGCAAGAAAACAATTTTGATGCATATCAGTTCAGCTAAAATAGATTTTACTGGCATTAAATTTAATTATGAGTCAGCTTAAATGAAAATGATTCTGGTTGCCATGTTTTAAATTTCCACGTATCTGTTTATTTGTAATAATTGTCTAAAAACTCTTTCGCGGCGAACGGCTAGATGACATCCTATGTCTATGAAATTTAGAATAAACATAGTTGTGACCTTGTTTTTGAAATAAAGAGGGATATGACTCAAATGCTGGCGCAAATGACCGGCCGACAGTAGATAAGAACGTTTTATTAGTTAATTTTTGGGACACTAGATGGCATCCTATGTCCATGAAATTTGGATACACATAGTTGTGACCTTGATTTTGAAATAAAGAGGGATATGACTCAAATGCTGGCGGTAGGTTTTTCTAAACAAGTAGAGAGAGCTGTTTATTGCGGCTGGGTGTCAGCAGTTAGGGCATTTAAACTTTGCAAGTATTCTTTATTTACGAGTAATTTTGTTTTTCATTTGGTGTGGGATTATAGCGTTGGACATATGGGTTCGTCGTTTAGTTTTGACAGACCCTGATGCTGTGAGATTTCCGATTTACACCGACAGTTAAGTTACCGTAAAAAATATTTCAATCTGTAAAACACAAATTTGTTAATAGAGAAATTATAAATGAATGTGTATGTAATCCATATATAGCTAAAATATATAGATTTGTTCGAAAATATTACTATTTTGGAATTTTTCGTAAAATTAGGCTTAGCGCTTAAAAGACAGCCGGCCTGGAGGGAGCGCTTATGGGAAACACCTCCGGCCTCAGCGGAATGCGCGTGATAGCAACAACCGTTGCGAAAGGGTTAAAGTAAGTTTTACCTGCAAATTAGTCATTCTGCAGGCATGATACAAACATTTAATCGCTTTAGGAATTTATTCCTAGTTGTGATTAAAAAATAACTAGAAATAACTAAAAAGCCCTAATACTCTATTAATCAAATTCTGCTCTTTAAGAAATAGTTTTATACTGTTAAAACTTGTTTAAGATTTCTTTTGCTACTTCGAAGTTTGGAAAACTTGATTTTATGTTTATTTTATTTTGAAGAATTCCTTATGCAAGTAAACAATGTTGATGCACGTCACTTCAGATGAAATATATTTTATGGTGTGAGGTTTTATAGGGAGAGGTGTCGTTCCCCCAGATGTCGTCCCTTGAGTTCCTCGGTAAAAACTGAGGTGGCAGCTGGCTAAATCGGACTCGACCCTTGTTGTGCCATTATAAACCGGAGCCGCACCCCTCAGCTCAATGCCTATATGGACCCGGTCAGGGATATGTCCGACTATGGGCATTAGACAACAACACACAACAACAACAACAACATTTCAACATGCATTCCAATATACAAGAATGAACCTTAAAACACAACTGTGTTTGTTACAGTGGTTTAAATTGAATATATTTATCAAAGGCATAAGTGTTAAATCACTTATGCAAAGCACGGTAAATCAGTTTATATGTTCTTATATATGTTAATGCTCCAATATGCTCTAATGTTAGATCTAACGTTTCTTTTAAAATAAAATATTGCACAGTTTTTGAAACTTAAAATGTGAAACTTTAATAAATATATGTACGATTAATGTAGCAAGATTTGTAGGATTTTCCAAGTTAAAGTAAATCTTAAGAATTTGTATCAAACTGATACTATCAAACAGGTTTTTAACAACTAGTTGTTTTGGATAATTATTAGCACTGAGGGGCTATTGTTATAAATCTGACAGATTTTAGTTTCCGCCTTTATCAAGTTCGCTAAAATATCCAATAAGAACAAGTAAAATAGTAATACCTTGGTGACGTTTCACAGATCAATATAAAATAATGAATTTAATCAATAACACCTTGATGAGTGTTTAAAATCTCGAACCGGGTATTTTTAAAGAGTGTATATATTTTCTATTTTACTTTGAATAATTTTTTGAAATATTTTTTTATCCATACTCAGTAATTTAACCTTGCGATCAAATTCATTAATGTATATTGCTGTTGATTAAATCTACATAAGTTGAAGATTATAAATTTTAAAAAAAACCTTAAAGAAATCCTCTTATAACTTTGATCTGAAAATTCATATATTTCACGCAATCAATCATTTCAATTAATCCAAATATTTCACATCCTAATCGCCCCTCTTCAAAATGCTGGTATATCGACGAGTATAGAATATTTTCCTCTAAATACATAAATTACAGAAAGTTGCGCAAACAGCAGGCTTTAAGAATAGTTTCTCATTATAATTCTAGAGATATTTTCACGTACTTAAAAGATAACTCTTATGTAACGTGCTTGCATTAATTTAAGATTAGAGCTGTGGTAAATTTGTTAAAAGTTCCTAAATTCCAATTTATTTTTTAAAACATTTTCTTACGTAAGTTTAAAAGAACTTAAATGTTGAATTAGAAACTATGTCCAAAGTTTCAGCGTCTAAGTATTAAAAGTAATATTCTTAGAATGCGAAATTTTCTGTTCGTGATGAATTGAAATTAAACAAATTAGTTTAGAACTAAGCTAATGGATAGTCTGCAAGTTTAGTTGAAAAAAGATGTCTTAGCGTCTTCATAGCGTTAGTATTATGTTGACCATTGATTTAAAAATTTCAGTATTTTGGGAAAATTTTTAATGCGTAAGATGAGATTAATGATCCTCTTTCTTTATGTATATTCTATCACTTTTGTAAAAACGATAAACATAAGCTCGAGACATAAAAAAACCCCGTTGTCAGAGGCAGACTTACAGCCGTATATTACCTGTATATATAAAACAGTTCCATAACTGACTGACTGATTGACTGACAGATAACGCACAGACCAAACCGCTGGACCTAAGGGTTGAAATTTTGCATGGCGATTCTTCTTATAGTGTAGGGGTGCACTAAGAAAGATTTTTGAAAAATTCTTCTTAGGTTTTTTTTAATTAAATTTTTAGATTGTTTTTGTAACGTTCTTTAAAGTTTGCATTTAAAATAATAATCTGAGGATTATAAAATTTATATGACAAGAAAGATCATAATTCTTTTAAAATGAAATCTTTTTCGAATCTTGGACACAGTTTTTGGATTTTTGGTGAATTTTTAAAGGTTAATTTTTAGAATTTAATTTATTAAATACTGATCACGTGGTTTCTTTCTTTTTGTGATACTTTAATTTTGCGTCACGTGCATAAGAACGAAATAAATTGACAAAATATTTTTTTTTCTTTCTAATGCGGCAGACGATTGAACGTATCCAAAAAAAAATATTACAGTACAGTAAAAGAAATGTTCCTCAAACTGTGCTATATTAACTGTACTATATTATTTAGTATGTTCTATTAGATTTTATTTCAGTATTTTCTTCTACAATATTTCGTCTATAAAAATATCCGTTACGATTTATTTATAAATAAATAAACAAATATATATATATATATATATACATATATATATTTGGCATTAATTGCATACATTGACCGTTGTATTTATTTTAAATATTTTTTCTGTTTTTTTTTTTGGCATTAACTGCACACATTGACCGTTGTATTTAATTTGAATGTACTCCGTAGCGAAGCACGGGTATTCAGCTGGTTGTTTCATAAAGCGTGTTCAAACGAAACCGGTTCAATATGTGTAGTTATTGGAAGAGGAAGAAAGAAAGACGAAACAGAAGCAAGTAGAAAGAATAGTATTTGTTGAAACGTACTGAATACAATGGTTCTCAGAACAGGTCACCAATAGAGTTTGGCAGGCATCCTAGTGTTTGGGAAGGCGATGAATTCCGTTCGCGAAGAAAGATTTCGGTTGCTGCTTGAATCAGTTCTTACCTGCCGCCTGTGTGTCCTCATCGGTGTCGAATATTTGTCTAGGATTTCTGCTGAGAAAAATATGAATGAAAAGACGAGTTGAAAATCACATGGGAACAACTCTAGGCTGTATGCAGAATGTTCAAGAATCATTCAACAACCTTGCCGACACGCGACCGTGCCGGGTCGCTTGTTATTGATAACCGTTTGCAGTGTTATCGAGTGTTTGGGTGTGCCATTGGCCATGGATCATGGCGTTGGTGTCCTCAAACATTTTCAAAACAATACACCAATTAATATTTTCTGGCTTGCATTCCTCGACTGTTAAAAACTGAATTGCCGGTTGATGATACTGCTTGGAGGGATTTTGAAACACACCAGCCATCTCCGGCGTGATACCTCGCGTCTACACATAAAGCCAGTGGAAAATTTAAGAATACTGCGGATGCACCACAAATACAGCTGCACTTTAGCATGTGTTTCGTCACTCAAATGTCATATAATCAGGTGACTAGCTTCGAATGGATTTCATTCGAACACGCCTTATATATTGCAATTCTCTATGTACCTTAAATTTGAAATTTAAATATTTTCGTATTACAGCTTTTTAAAGAGATTTAAGTCTTGGTCATTTAAACTGATGTAGTGATTCATTGGTCACATGTAAAAAGAAAAAAAAGATCAAACATTAGAACTATTGCTTGAGATACATAACTAAGTATGTTCATCAAAGCCATTCTGTTATAAGTCAAATATTAGAAAAAGATTTCTGGGACTCAAGGGCAGTCCTACTGGCAATCCTGGATGGAAGCTACCATATCACCAGCGAGATCCACTTACGCTTAAACGAGGTTCATAAGCAGGATAAAATATGCATTCTTCAATGGTTGCCGGCACATGTCAAATTTACATTTAACAAGAATGCATATGAACTAGCAAAAGAGGCTCGAAATCTCAATAATAATAACGTCAACAACGCCATTATAAACTTCTTGGACACAAATGCCATGGCCAAATACAAATGGAAGGAACACTTCATTCCAATAAAGCACCAGCCCCACAACATCAATGGAGATATACTTATAACTTAAGTCATTGGAGGAACTGTGATAACTATGATAGCAATCCTGCGTTCAGAAATAATCACGCGTATATTCATAGCAGTCTCAGAGAATATACTAACAAATACTCATTTTTACGAAAAATATTTAAATATTTTTCGATAATGGAAACTTGAACAAACGTATTAAACTTGATTTCATAGCTATCTCAGTACAATTGCTACATAGCAATTGATTCAACCCTTCCCAATTATGAACAGTTACGGAAAATATCTCTAGGCGTTGAATTAAATCGAATTATTTCGATAAATTATGAAATAATTCAAGAGCAAAATCGGATTTTCTAATTAAGCTTTAGCACAGTGAAATATTAGTTTGATAACGCCTCTTAACTTTCAGCGCAGTGGCACTAATGAATAAAGTGATCATCCCCCAGAATGTCCTTGATATAAGCCGGAGCAGTCTGCAGAAATGTTTCTATAAGCTCTCTGATATCCAGAATTTATATAATTTTCTCCTAAACTTTAATGGTTTCACTGGCAGTTTACTATATTTAAAAGCTTTTGAGAGCAAACATTTGAAATAAAATTAATATATTCCCTATATGTTCATTTTCGCAGCTTACATGATTTGAATATTGCAGATACTAAATCTTAGTTCATTTGCAAGTAGTCTTTTAAACATTTTCAGGTGTCTAACTTTACTCGAAACTTTAAATTTCTTGAAGATTTTGTGTACATTATCAAGAAAATTATCTATTTGGATTTAAAGTTATACAGTTTCAGTACAGGAAATTATACAGTTCTTACTGTGCAAATTTTTTTAAGAATGCTTTTGAACTTCACTTTCCTAGGTTTAAATTTATGCGTCAGTTTTAATTAACATTTTGTTTTTAAAACTGACATTTTTATGATTATGTTTTACGCTATTTAAAAGCGAATGTAATGGTTAGACTTCCTGTTTGTTTTACGTACCACAAAACTATCAGTCTTACTACAAAGGGATATGTCTGGGTGTGAATAGTGTATATATATATGGGGTCTGTCCGTAAAGTATCCGAATTTAATTTATAACTAAAAAAATATAAGGGATATACATACTTCAGTTTAATCCCCTTCAAAGTATCGTCCTTGAGAAGCAACACACTTAGCCCAACGTTGTTGCCACTCTTGGAAGCAGGATTGGAAGTCGTTCTTTGGAATGGTCAACAGCTGTTCGATCGCTTTTTGTTTGATGGTCGTCACATACTCAAACCGTCGTCCTTTAAGCGTTTTCTTTAGTTTTGGAAATGCGAAAAAGTCTCACGGAGCGAGGTCTGGTGAGTAGGGAGGTTGCGGGACTTGAACGGTGCCATGTTTGATTAAAAAATTTTGAACCACCTGTGAGGACTGAGCAGGGACATTATCGTGGTGAAGGATCCATTTCCCAGATTTCCACTTTGCTGGTCATTTCCTCCTCACGGAATCACGAAATCGCCTGAGCACATCACGGTAGAACTCTTTATTAATGGTTTGTCCATCCGGGGCAAATTCGTAATGCACAACTCCATCACGGTCGAAGAAAAGAATTAACATCACTTTGATTTTGCTTCGAACTTGCCGGGCTTTCTTTGGTCGGGGGGGGGGGGGGGAACTCGGACTCTTCCACTCAGATGATTGTTGTTTGGTTTCCGGATCGTATCCATACACCCATGTCTCGTCCCCTGTTATGATGTTATTCAAAAATTCCGGATCCTCACACGACCGTACGAATAACTCGGAAGCCTCGTTGATCTTCGGTAAGCAAACGGGGGACAAACTTAGTCGATACACGCCGCATGCCCAAATCTTCGGCTAAAATTTCGTTGCAAACAGTTTTTGCTATTCCCACCTCGTCCGCAATGTCTCGAACTGTCATTCGTCGATCTGATCGCACCACAGTACGAACCTGTTCACCTTTGACATCATTTCTCGATGTTGATGGACGCCCTGATCGTGCATCACTTTCCACAGATTCCCTTCCATCTTTAAAACTTCTAAACCATTGAAACACTTGAGTTCGGCCCATAATATCATCACCGTATGCTTTCCTAAGCAAATCGAACGTTTCGGTTGCCGTTTTTCCAATTTTACTACAAATTGTGATGCAAACACATTGCCCAGTAGATTCCGTCATGATCCAACCCGACACGAGACTTCCACTGCGTTCACTTTTCGTTATTGCTACAAGAGAACCGCGCTTCGCAGTGCTTGGCTAATTGCCAACATAACAAGTTTACATATGTTTAAACATGCTAATTAGCGTGCGCACTCAGAGCGGTGTCTGTATTATGTTTTATACATTCAGTTCGGATACTTTACGGACAGCGCTCGTATACTGGTTATCAAAAATTAAGGAAAAGTCACAAAAATAGCGATTACTCAAAAAGTTATGCGTAGAGTTTATTGAAACTTATACACATTATACAACACATAGGTAGGTATAAAATAGCATAAAAAGAAATTGCCAGACAATTAATGTGTTATAGAAACTAGCATATGTGTATAATGAAAAAATCGGATGTGTCAGTTTGGTATAGGAAAAGTACATTTAATATGGCGTATGATCCACCCCGAGAAGCAATACAGCGATGTTTGATGCTGTCAATGAGTTCGGTAGGAAGTGAGAGCAATTGCTCTTACAAAACAGTTGAAAACGTGGCTAGGGTCCTAGGAGGAGGATTGAGAGCAGGTATACGTCATCCTAAAGCGTCCCAAACATGCTCGATAGGATGCAGGTCTGGTGATTGAGCTGGCCACTCCATGCGTTGAATTGTAACCTGCTCAAGATAAGCATCCACGATGCGAGCCCTGTGCGGTCTCGCGTTATCGTCCTGTAGCACGAAAGCATCACCTATTGCCCCAGCATAAGGGCGCACATAAGCATCAAGGATAGCATCTCTATAGGTGTGAGCATTCACATTTCCACGTTGAAAGACATGGAGGTCTGTGCGTCCACCCAAAGTTATACCTCTCCAAACACAGACACTGCCTGATCCGTATTCATATCTTTCATCTCTGTGGGATGGATGAAAACGAGTTCCAGGTTCTCTCCAAATGAAAATACGTCTACTATCGCTTTGGAGGCTAAACCAGGACTGATCCGTCAAGAGAACAGCCCTCCATTGACCACGCGTCCAGTGGACATGTTGACGTGCCCACTGCAAACATTCCCGCATATGACGTGACGTGAGCGCGACGCAAATGGCTGGTCGTCTTGCAAAAAACTGCCTTCATAAATCCTTCTATGCACGGTCGACGTTGATATTAACCTTCCGGATATTGCATCGAGGGAGGATAGATGGAGACTGAGTTCAGACGGAGTTGCGGTTCTATTCCTACGAGTGCATAATTAAAAATATCGGTCATCGGCACTCATCGTAGCGTTTGGCCGTCTTTGGCTGAACCTCCTGGATGCTGAATCCGTGGTTAGAAATTGTTGCCAAAGTCTATGAACGACAGACGGACTCACATTTAGCCATCTGGCCACTTTTGACTGACTTTTTCCTAACTCTAGTCTTCCAATAGCTCGCCATTGCAGTTCTTCGGTCAAGTGATGCCTGCAGGTCATTATTACAATTTGGCTATGACAGATGTCTAATCTCAGCCTCGCAGCAACAATTGCCACATTGCTCTGAGACATGCATTTTTATGCTCCTCACAAATTACGTATTCCGACTGCAGCGCCACTATTTTGCATAATGTTGTATTGTTCAGCACCTTTTACTTAACAACATATTCAAATTTTAAACAGATTGGCCTAGTTTTGAACGTGTAACCCCTCTTTTTGTGATTTTTCCTTAATTTTTGATAACTAGTATATATATATATATATATATATATATATATATATATATATATATATATATATATATATATATATATATATATATATATATATATATATATTGATATTGTAATAAATTCGTCAAACGATAGCGTAATAAAAAGACGATGCAGTCTAGTAAAATACTAAATTGAGGTTTATTTGCAGTTGAGATGAATTCGATGAAAGGTTATTAACAATACAGTAGATTATACACTCTAAATGACGTGCGGGAAAACAAGATTAGCTGCAGAACATCAGTCTATATTATAAGTCGCTATGCAATCAGAATCTACACACTAGAGTTCTATTGCTTCTTACACGAAAGCTCAGTAGGACGCGCAGCAATTACGTCTGCTAAAAGTCGCTTACATCGCTGATAAATCTAACGAACACATCCGTCTGGGATCTAAAGAAATGAGCTATCTGAAATAGCTATAACAGTTCCTTCTAGAAATAAGTCGACAGGGAGTCGAGAAATATTTGCCTATCACAAGGACATAGAATCTTATTCAATATATTCGCTTCGTCTGGAAGCGGTCGACAGGAAGTCGAATACTTTGCCTAACACAAGAACTTATGTTTCTTATTCAAGAAATTCACTTCGTCTGAAAACGGTCGACAGGAAGTCGAATTACTTTGCCTCTCACAAGGACTTAGGAAAAACTCTTAATCACGGCTGGATGCCGGAGTAGCTGCCTTCTAGATGCAGGTCTAGAAGCTATCTGAAAATTTTAATATTTCGCAGAGACGCAACTTTATTTTTTTTGGCGCTGCGAACTCTGGAAAATTAAAGGGGTATTAATTGGTGAACTTTTAAAGTGCCATCACTTTCTGGAGATCCGATTGGCAAGCCACTTTTCTCGTCATCGGGTCAGCTGATGCTTCAGTAGATTAATTTCCCCAAATCATCAACGATCAAGGGGCGGAGCGGAACCAATTCCCTTTCAGCTTTATGTCTGAACCTTAAACATACTGGTGCCTCGTGTCTAGTCTGGTATTGTCGGAAACTCTTTGCCTAGCCCGCTTCTGTTGTTCGGCTGCTTTTGCCTCGGGACTCCATTCTTGAGCCTTCTGCTGGAAACGTGAATTAAATGAGAGGGTTTTAATCTAAATTGGGAGAATCATGGATTCTTCACAATATATATATATATATATATATATATATATATATATATATATATGAAACTTCTATGGCGGCCAGTAATAGTTCTGAAGAAAAATGACTGCTTTGAGGGGTTGCTGTTGGCTACAGGTTTCTTCCTTAAGGCTGCTGTGTACTATTGGATTCGATTACCTCAATGTTAACCTTGGATAAAATTTGTCTACTCTTTACAGCTATAAAAATGCAGATAATAAAAAAAATGCATTTTCAGGTGGCTTGGTCGTTTCTGCACTTTTCAACTGGAATAAGTTTATAAATTTTGTCCAACAAAGGAATTTATGAGTGTTTGAAACACGCTGTACCAGAATTTTTTCCCCGAATAAGTTAAATTTTCAAATATTATTCGCACATTTTTTTAAACGAAAAATGCCTCAAGGTGTAATTTTTTTTTATTACGGACTGCAATTTGTTTTTTTAAATCCTTAAATCCCTGTTTGCAATCCTTGGACAAATTTTCTCCATAGGTTAACGTTGAGGTGAGAAAATCCAATAGAGTGAGCACAGAGAAGCCTTAACATTGGCTCTATGGAGTCTTCAATCAGTTCTGATCAAAATTTGGCCTTTTAAAGGGGTGCTCGGCTATAGAGGTTTCAATGTATGTATCTGTATAGATGGACAAATATATTGATCGATGGTTGGTTAGATAGATAGACAAATATTTTCCTTAGATTCGCATTCAAATTCTATCATACATAAAACCTCAAATCTGTTACGATAAACATCACACAGAACTCGTTAAAGCCACAAACTTGTTCTTCAATCGATATAGTGCAGGAAAATTAGAGTTCCGCCAATAAGATTTTGAAATCATATACAAGGCAAATGCTTTTGTAGTGGCTATTGGTTAAGTTTAATTGAATTTTCATCACCCTACGTAATAAGTAATAAACAAGGATATGTCACAGTAAATTTTATTTGCATGTTTTGAAGAAATACATGTGTCCCTTCTACAGAGTGCCTTCTACTTTCGTTAAAAAAGAAGCGTCTTTAAAAACAACTATTCTGTAACGGCGACACAGAAAGCAATTAGGATGCGCTTCATGCTCTTAGACTGGAGTACGGATCAGTCTGATCCGTACTCGATCGAAAAAAACCTGCGATAGGTTTAAAACGAGAGAGCAAGTGGCTCTACAATACCAGTGAAACTAAGTGATCGTCCTCGGAACATTAGAGCACCATAAAATGTACAACGAGTCCGTAAGTCTGCTACCCGTGAGTCAGTTGTCGTCATTCCACCAGAGTTGAGCATCAGAGTGATGGAAAACTTGAGAGAACGGCTTCGGTAGTGCATCGCAAATAACGGGCGCCACCTAAGTGATGCTGTTTTCAAAACCTAGAGGGGAAAAAAACTAGATTATAAGTACTTTTCTAAAATTGATTCGTTTTTTGTTACCCTTTGAAACGTGGGAGTCCATTCTGCCGTACCCCATAGTATTGTTGACAGTGTACTTTTATTCAGAATTTCGTTGAAATTAATATGTCAGGTTGTTTTGAAAACATCGATTTAAACCTGGTTCTACGGAGTGCCGGAACTGGTTTTCACCCAAATTTTCTCCTGCTCGTACAATTCAAAGCGGCGGTGCTTCAATAAATGTGCGCGCATTGACATTCCCCGACTACAAAGTTTGGATAAAAACGATTGCAACAGAAAAAGAGCGGTGATCTTTGAATTTCCAGTTCAAGAACTGTATGCGCTGTCAGTCATCGTGAATTTTTAGGCGAGAGAACCCAACAATCTGCTAGTAAAAAAAATGGTTCTGAACCACGTGGCTGCACGTGTTGCAAAAAATAATAATCAGTCTTCAAAATACTGATGAAGAGAAAATCGATCTTCTGTGAGTGAATTACCTTCCCACGCATTAGATAGGCTTCTACAAGTACGCATGTAGTACAGAATTGACGCAGATGTTAATGGATTCAAGAAATCCTAAAATGTCCCTGCCTTTTCAGGAAAAGATGTGATGCCCACGTTTAAATAATCATGTGCTCTCTTAAATCATGTATTAATAAAAGAGTCATTTATTCAAAAAGTGTGGTAAGTGAATTCTTGTTTTATTCTTTTATTTTTAACGCAATGTACTAATCTTCTATAATCACGGCCATAACAATAATTAATAACACAGGTATTTACAGGTGCAGAAAACTTATAATAAATTTTATTATTAGGGATATTTATAATAAGGAAAAATCATCGCAATTCCTATTTTTCTAGCCTTCTTCTATTGCTAAAATGAAACAATATTGTCTCTCCAAGGAGAAAAATAATAAGACGCACTTTGATATCAAACCTTGATATTGTAAAAAAGTAACAAACGTCTATTCCCCTCAGGAAATGAAGAAAAAAAAACCCTTTCATAACAAAACCTGGGCACAAAAAAATCTTGAAAGGCTAGAGCTACAGGCCAAGGACGTCAACAGTCTGATATGTTACGTCAGTTGTCATCTCCAGGCCTCTGGCTAAGTATTATTCATTAATTTTCTGTCAAAGCTGTGCATTTGCCAATGTATGGATATGCTCCGAAACCATAGAAAAGTAAAAGATAAAAGCGTGGCATGTAAGTATTTCATTCTGCATTGAGTTTTTAAGTGTTCGTGAAAAATTTTAGATAGCTGAGATATTTTTAATTAGTTTTAATGAGTGCAAGGGAGGTCGAATGAAGGTGAGGTTTAGTGAAGAGGTCGTATACCCAAAAATAAATTTATTCGTTCCGACGCTTTTCAAACAAAATAAAAGCACATAACACAGGTATTTTGTTTACAGGAAAATTTAAAAGATTTCATCTCTTGAATTTTTAAATTTATATATAATTATTTGTGTCCTACCTGTGAATAATCTTATATTGTCATGAATAAATGTTATTACAAGGGTTCCCAGCGAGAAAAAATGTATTAAATTTAGATTGCATCTATAAAAAACCCGATTGTGTTTACGAAAAAAACCCAGTTTTAAAAAATATATATATTTATATTTCAAATGGTCAATAAATACAAATAAAACAATACTCACCACATTTTTTGAACTATTTAAAATTAGATTAAAATATTTTTTTAATAGCCGTCCAACTGAATCTATTTTCTCATTCACTTCCAAATTAATTTTCTGAAGATCTCTTTTTTTATGCTTGTTTCTTATCTTTATAACCTGCTCCTTCTGTTACGTCGTTTACAAGTTCTGCATTATGAATCCAGGTATGACAATTTTGATGACATCTATCTATTTATTTTACCATCGTAAGATCGTTTACACTTTCAGTTTTAATTAAATTTGTGTGTTATGCTTTCACTGTATTAAATTACGGAAAAAATTATTTCTATTGTGGCGTACTGATAATAACAGAAACGTGTCCAACTGGCGTGGTATCCGAATGATCTAGAAATAGCAGGGTAGATGTAAAGAAAAACTTGATATTTATTTACACAAAACGTAACAAGTAAGAGGTTGGTTCGAGCAGGTTACAGAATCACCAGACTGGTGCAAAACATTTTAATAGCGGAAAACTGAGTCTTTCGGGGTGCAGAAATCTACACTGCCACTCTGGCCCAGATGTTACAAGGGCTTTCGAGTCTCGCATATATATACTCTGCTTGAAGTCTTCGCCGGAGGAGGCCGTCTTCTTAGAAATTGCGGGATTCCCAGAGCGGGAATCGAGGGATTTCGTGCACGATGACAGTCTAGGGTCATGGTGGCATTTTTATGGAAAGTATGGCTTCTATAACGTCAGCATATTCTGAATGACGACCCTGAAAGGACATCTTTAGGAGGAGAAGAGCGGCTGATCCCAGATCTGTTGGTAAAGAAGAAGCTTGTGGGATTAGCCCGCAGATACCAGGAATGTTAGAATTGGGTGGTGAAACCGTATGTGATAGCTTTTTAATCCCCCACAGAAATTTAGAATGCAGTGGGAACGCATGGAGAGAATATTTTTCATTGTTTGAGGTTTTAAATTTCTCTAGTCAAAACTGATGATGTGTATTCGTGAAGGTTTTTATATATAGTTAGTTTTTTTAGAGAAGTCCTATGGCGTAGTGGTTAAAAAGCGTAAAGCTGCCATCCCACATGTCCAGGGTTCGTCCCTGCGACAGGGCAAGTTCGACTCAGCCTTTCATCCCTTGAGTGGGTCGATAAAATGAGGACCAAGCATTCTTCAGAACTGAACTCTGGGGTTCGCACGTCAGGTTGGCCACCTGACTGAAACATATGTTGTATGGCACCCCAAGGTCAAGAAAGCAGAAATAGCTACCGCCGGCCCTGGTCCACATCGGGCTGTTGCGCCGTGAGTTTTAGTTTTTTAGAGGTAACACATTAATATCCTGTTTTATAAGTATAAAAAAAGTGCTGACTTAAAGCTCTGTTCTTTAGCTGTAAATAAAATGTTTTGGTAGCATTCTCTAAATGATTTTAGTGACAATACGAATTGCATAATTTGAACCGAAAAAATAAATGTGACCAAGTCGTGACAGTAATTAAAAGGACAAATATTAAATTTTTGACAATAAAATAATTAATTTTTAAAATCTGAATAATTTTTTTAGTATTAAAATCATCAAAGTAGCCATATCAATGTACATTCTTAAAATTATAAGACATCAAATAGTATACGTTTAAGACATTTTGTAATAATTAGAAGAAAAATTGGTATTTTCACGTCGGCTGATAATCCTTCTAAAATCACTGATAACACTGCTACTTCTTTGAAGGGATTTTAAGGCTTTGTAAATTCTTAAACAATTTAATGTGACCACGTCCTGAAAGGAATTAAAAGGACAAATATTAAATTTTAAGCAATAAAGTAATTAATTTTCGAATTCTCAATCATTTTCTATTATTAAAATTACCAAATTAGCCATATAAATGTACGTTTTTTAAATCATAGCCCAAAACATCAAATAGTATACGTTTAAGAGCATTTTGTAATAATCAGAAGCAAAATTAGTAATTTCACGTAGGCTGATAATCCTTCTGAAATCACTAGAGAGCACTTTTACTTCTTTCAGAGGATTTTAAGGATTTGTTGAATCTTAAAAAAATTAATCATTTTCTCCTCCCATTAACCTAAAAAAATAAATAATTAAATTCAGCTTCTTTTGAAATTTTGTTGCTAATATGGCGGATATTTAGATAAAAGTTTCCTCAATAATTTTGATCATAAACATTGCATTAATGTTTCAAATAAATACAAATATATTACAGACATCAAGAGATAGAATCTCTAAGGAGAATAATAACTGCATTTGGTAGCAGTATGAGAAAATATCGTGACTCGATATATTTTATACAAGTATAATTTCACAGTTATCGTCAGAAAAATGATATCTAATAATTGCTACATGAAAATACGATTATAAGGGAAACTGGATATTTCAAGTTCGGAGTTTGGTTATTTGCACTTGCTTGTTTGCACGCACACACACACACACACATATATATATATATATATATATATATATATATATATATATATATATATATATATATATGTACAAAATCTGGAAAAAAATGTGGTATTTTTTATCATAACAATACCTACATAATATAATAAAAATTGCTTGCGAATTTCATCTGATATACATATATTAAAAAAAGATTTTTTCCGGTTTTCTATTAATTGAGAAGATTTTTATTTGGTGAAAGAGGCGATAATGTATTAAAATAACACTTCTTTATTTGGAAGCACGTAAATATATATATATATATGTAAATATATTTATATATATATATATATATATATATATATATATATATATATATATATATATATATATATATATATATACATATATATATATATATATATATATATATATATATATATATATATATATATATATATATATATATATATATATATATATATATATATATATATATATATATATATATGTCACGACCCTATCGCCGTGCACCCATCTAAATACAGTAATTACTCTAAATGCAGTCATCAAACAGTAGGCCGGTGGAAGAACTAATACTGAATTAACTTTTAAACACCTCTTTATTAATTAACATTAATCAAATACCCAATTAATCCAGCTAAATCGCCATTTTCAATCATCTCACAGAGCTCCCGACAGACGCACGTCTTGATTCTATCAAAGATTTCCCCGAACTGCGTAATTTCTTTCTGTTCCGTTATATAAGATACATAGGCGTAGGGTCTCTTCTAGAGCCCCTTTTTGCTTGAACATCCGATGGTTATGTAAGATACGCGCGTGTGCGAGCGAATGACCCTGAACTTCTCGCTGCGAAAGACTGTCTACTTCCTGAATTGGAGACCACACTAGGACTTTAATAGAATTTACTGTTTAGCGCTCATTAATATAATTAACTATAGCTTATGCTTTAATCATCACAATTTCCCCCCTCTTCCCCCTGAAGGCGCGCACACAAGGAGTAGCTAATTCCAGCAGCACGTCCCCAGAAGAGAAAAACAAATCAGCCAACTGGAAAACATGCTGAGTAGGGACGTCTCCCCACAGAACAACCCAGAGAAACCCAACAACATTATTCCTAAATTTTTTCTAGCCAAAAATTTTAACCCTAACCTAAAATTAATTCCTACATGCGATTAGCTGGACCAAAATGAGGTGTGGTTACAGGTTACATAAGTCTCCATTTGAGACAGAACTTCACATAAAAGAACACTAAACATTACTTTTTATCTGTGCACAAAACCAAAAAGAAGTACTAAATCACTAGAATATAACAGTTCTGAATATCACAATAACACTAAAAGCTAAAAATGAAAATGTTAAAAATCACTCAATAGAATTAAGAATACACAATTAATAAGATTATTAAAATATCAGAAAAACAGTAAATTGTATCTTAAAAAGTATGGAATCAACATTAATCCTTCAAATTTCTTTACAATCTTCCAAACAACTTCCTTTCTTTCTCTTTATTATTCATATACTTTTCATAATCAATCAATAATCAACTAAAAACTCTAACCAATATGTGAATTGAAGGAAACATGTAAAATTGCTCATGCTTGTTCAAAACTTAAATCCTTCACTTAAATCGTAAAATATGTTATAGACTCACATTTTAAATGATATTGCTTATACAATCCTACTATTACAAAATTAAAACATATCAAAATCCCTCACTCTATATCTATAAAAACAATACTACTATGATTTCCATACCTTATTTTTAAAAATCGCATTTATCAATATAAATTTTATCACTACATAAAAACACTCAAAATATTTTTTATTAAAACGTAAATCAAAATAAAACACTTCAAAATTCACATAATAAAAAAAAAGAATGGACCATCACCAGCTCTGAAGAATCTGCAGAATTTTTCTTTTTCTTTTACAAATGCTTAAATCTGATAGTCTACTTTGTTCCCCCCCCCCCCCTTAAAACAACAAAAAGCTGGATTACATCTTTTAGTTTCGTAGAATACAATATTAACTTTTCTAGTGTCAAGTTAATCGAAAACATGAAATAAGTCTATCAACTCTCAATATTCCAATCAAAATCCTACACATAAACAGCAAAATTTTAATTCAGTAGTCCAAAACTCCACTGAAAATTATAATGTTTAATGCAAGCCAATTGGGAAATGCCGTCAGAAAAAGTTAAGTGCCCAAATCCATAGTTGTACCAAAGTGTTTCCTGCTCTTCAGTGAAACCTGGGTGGGGATCATCAGTATAAAGTAAGGGTATATTGCTCCCGAAATTTAACTGAATTTAGTTTAGACTCTGACGTCACCTCCAAATAATATTCTAATTTATACATCAAAACAAGCTAGCTATTAAGAACTTCGAAAATCATAGACCCATCTCAGTTACAATAGTTAAATCATAAATTTTTGGCTTACCTTAAGAAACTTTAACATTTTAATCATCATTTTTTAAAAATTATTAATTCAAATTAGATAGAAAACAAAATTTGCGGAAATTTAATTAACTTCTTTCGGTTCTCCGGATAAATTTTGATTAACAGTAGTATCCATTTGTGATGGCACATATCCTTCAATGTAGCTGTGATTCTTAAAAATTTCATCAAGGGTCTTTAATCCGTTGTCAGTCTTAAGATCGGCAAAAACCATGGTGAGTAATTCTAATTTACAAATCATTAAATACCGATGATTCACAATTCGATTAACACACATTCGCCTAAAGGTGTGACGGACGTCGCTCATTCTGTTAACTATATGCCGCATAAATTACGTTTTGTCTCGCCGAAATCTCAGGGAAAATTTTATACACATATATGAAGATCGGCATCTCACGGTACTGTAGTGGGAAAATCTTTTTGTTGAACCAGGAGCAGAACACAATCCCGAATAATAAAATTGCACACGATGTTGAAGACGATTGGTTGGAGCTTCCAGCGGGACAAGCACATGCTGGACAAAAATTATTAGAAGACACAGTGCAGCAACTCGAATCAAGCACCTCACAAGTGACGGAACTCCTTTGAAGACGACAGAGATTTTTCAACGAAAAAGCACTCATAATGTGAAGACGGCGAAAGCAGCAATGGCTCTGGAACACGACACAGCAAATGTAGAACCATGACGATCTTTCAAGTCGAGAAAAAAAATTATTTCCGATGGTATTTATCTTACGAACTGATATGGCGCTGTCGCGGAGATGAGAGATGACGAAAAATGGGAAACATTAAATTTAAATTTTATTCTTATACCTAATTTTAAAAAGCAAGGAGTTTCGAGAACGAGATTCGATATCCTGCTAGGCTCTTGTCACGACCCTATCGCCGTGCATCCATCTAAATACACTAATTACTCTAAATGCAGTCATCAAACAGTAGGCCGGTGGAAGAACTAATACTGAATTAACTTTTAAACACCTCTTTATTAATTAACATTAATCAAATACCCAATTAATCCAGATAAATCGCCATTTTCAATCATCTCACAGAGCTCCCGACAGACGCACGTCTTGATTCTATCAAAGATTTCCCCGAACTGCGTAATTTCTTTCTGTTTCGTTATATAAGTCACATAGGCGTAGGGTCTCTTCTAGAGCCCCTTTTTGCTTGAACATCCGATGGTTATGTAAGATATACGCGTGTGCGAGCGAATGACCCTGAACTTCTCGCTGCGAAAGACAGTCTACTTCCTGAATTGGAGACCACACTAGGACTTTAATAGAATTTACTGTTTAGCGCTCATTAATATAATTAACTATAGCTTATGCTTTAATCATCACATATATATATATATATATATATATATATATATATATATATATACAGGGTGGTCATAAAGAAACTTTGCCGATATATGACCTCTAGCGGCTGTTTCGTTTAGCCGATCGAGATGAGATTTCAGATATAGTTATTCAGAAGTATGACCGGGATGGACATCTCTTGAAAATACTGCAATCGATACCTTAACAAAAATATTCCAAATCATATCGAATAATTGAAGTTTATTTGACGTAAAGTTTAACACATCTTCATCACCTCAGAGCCCGCTCGTGTCTCCTCGTAAAAGCGCCAAAATAGAATTAGCTCAGAGAGGTTGCTAGAATCGGCGGACAAAGTTAGTGTGTGGAAAGGCGAGGTCTTTTCCCCAAGGAGTAGAAAAAGTGGTTACCAGAACAGAGAGAAAGTTCCGAATGGGTGATTATAGGTTGTTAATAATAGTATCACAGAATATCCTCCCCCCCCCCCATCTAAATTGGATTGGAGCCGCGGCCGTCGACTCCAAGACACTCCAGATAGTAAGAACATGAAAATTAGTAGTTAGAATATTAGGTTGAAGCTGGCTCGAAAATCTCAATTTTTTATGTTAAAATATAAAATTGAAAAACATAATAATATGGCATAATCTTAAAAAACAAATAGCTGGAGAAAAATAAAAATGGAATGGTACACTTAAATGAAAACACTAATAACAACAGATGTAAAGACGTTCCGAAATACAGATACAAGTAAAAATATTGTGCAGGGTTTCAGTCCCTGACATGTTTCTCACAGTCTGAAAAGTTTTCAGAGTCCTGGACGGGTACAGTTCAACTATTAGTAAAAACACAAAGTAATTATTATTCATAGTCGTTGAATAATGCTTAGTTCTTTTGGAGATCTCCTGTGGTGTAGTCACTTTTTAGAAAAATAATGATCTTGGTTGTTTATAGTCCGTTTCACATTAGTTATTGATTTTTCTTTTTTTTACACAAAACACTTTCTATATTTTATTTTTATCATTGGTTTTCACTTTCAATTTTTTATCTTGATCATGTACACAAAAATATTAAAAGTTCTTTCAGCAATTAGTAGAATAAATTTACCAAATGCTGCCAAAATTAACTTTCAACGTCAATACCAAATGTCTGGTACCTGACGTTGCAAAAATTCGAACAAAAATACAAATTCCAACAATTGACACTAACATTCAATTATTGGGAAGAATAAAAAAAATCAAGACAATACAAACAAGAATTTGAGGTATGTTACCTGTTTTAGTACATCCTCGTGAGCGTTTACCAAAGGGAATGTGCTTCCAACCTGAAACTCAAGTTGAGCAAACTGCACAAAATGAAAAGGGGCAGGCAAGTTTCTCAAACATGAGAGGGAAAGGCAACTGTTCAAAGGGAACATTTGAACAGCGCGAAAAAACAGGGAGGACAGTGAGTGGAAACCCCAGTATAAAAATCAATAATATTTTTCTAGTACATATTATTTTTCATATAAAATGTAGTAAGCTTCAAAAAGTGAAAAAATTATGTGAGTTTCACTTACACTCACGGAGTTTCTTCAAAATTAACTAGGGGAGTGATAGGACAGGAATGCTAAAATAGAAAGATTAAGGACAGCTGAATGATTTACAAATTGATGATTTATATGATCATTTCACTACTTAAATTTAACTTTTTCCCGATTTCGTATTTTCTCCTGAAATATTTTGTAACATCATCATTGTTTTCATTAAATTTTAACCCTGCAAAATCACTAAAGATAGTTAAGGTAGGGGTGACAAAATTTTCTTTTAACACAGTTACTAATTCTGTAAAATTATTAATTTGATAACAATTTTGAATATAAACGTTAAGTGCTTTTCCTTTAACAAATCGTGAAAAATATTTTAACTTCCATTCATCATCTTTGTTTCCCTCGATACATTTCTTATTAAAATAAGATAACCATGAATCTATATCTATAGTGCCATCTTCAAAAGGCACAATGTTAATCTCAGTCTCAGCATTCGGGTTCCTAAAAGAATCGTCATGTTCGACATTTACTTTGGCAGTGGTCATTTTGCTTTACTTATACAATACTAGAAATTCCAAAAATAATATAATAACTGACCTGCTTACAACACCAACTTTTGTAAACACAAAATAAAATACTTTACTAAATGAGAAAATCTTTGAGAGAAAAAACACTCTGACGGTGATCTTCGTGTTGAAATATAGCTTATTAAAGCTTCCCTGATCTCCGTGCAGCGTTCGGCTTACACACAGAAATCAATATTATTTTCTTGAAAATGAAATTTTTAAATGACAAAAACTTGAAGCCCCTCTTAGAGCTCTGGAGTTGAATCGGATGCTGCACTCGTGCTTTACACTACGATGGCGTAGTCCGTGACGAACAATGGAGAGGTCAGGCGGAAAACAAAACTCGAATTCCAAACTGGAACGAACTCGAACTAGGACATCATCACTTGCTTTGATGTAGTCGACTTGTGTAGCACTTTCATGGTGTTGGATAAGGAATGTTTTATCACTGTTCATTTTTCAAGATGGCGTATTCAGTGACAACCAATGGCGAGGTCAGGCGGGAATCGAAACTAGAAGTGTCGAACGATGGCATCTTCACTTGCTCTGTTGCAGTCGCTATTCGTTGCTTTTTTAAAAAGGTTGAAATTCTGTCGAGCTAGTGAAATGTCCGGAATGGACATCTCTTGAAAATACTGCAATCGAGGCCGTAACAAAAAGATTCCAAATCATATCGAATAATTGAAGTTTATTTGATGTAAAGTTTAACACATCTTCATCACCTCCGAGCCAGCTCGCGTCTCCTCGTAAAAGCGCCAAAATAGAATTAGCCCAGAGAGGTTGCCAGCATTGGCGGAGGAGGATAGTGTGTGGAAAGGCAAGGCGTTTTCGCCAAGGAGTAGAAAAAGGGGTTACCAGAACAGAGAGAAAGTTCCGAATGGGTGATTATAGGTTGTTAATAATATTATTACACACATATATATATATATATATTCGTATATACAAATTAGTGGGTATAAATTATTATTATTTTATATAAATTTAAGTTCATCTAAATTTGACGTCATTATTCAAAATTACGCAAGCCTCAGCGTCATTAAATATTCATTGGGAAAAAATCCCACGAATAAAGATTTTTTATGAAAATAGCTTTTAAATTGCCTGACTGAAATCACTTCAAGCACAAAACACTTTGTTCACTTACATAATTGTTTCCATTTTTTTCTCTTTTTTTTTGCAAAATCACGAGAAATAAAATAACTGCCGAGTGAAAAATTAAAACTTATCATAAATGCCGTAGGCTTTTGACGAGAGAGGTAACAAGTAACTTCATTATTTGCTTCAGTTCCTTTAAAAATCTGTATATGTAAATTTAAATTTAAAAACTGTATCATGGTTTATTTTCAGTATTTAAATTTTTATCGATGAAAAAGCATTTTCGTAATACGAAATTTCTCTTTATGAAAATGAAGTTATGAAAATATTTTTCCCTTAGTGACTATTACTTATAAAAACTGCAGATATGAAGAGCAGATATATTATTCATAAACAGTGTTATCTTTTTATTGATAAGGTTTTTCCAGCATTGTTCCAATTAATTTAAATGAATGGATTCGAAAAGTAGATTGGAAAGTTTTGTGTCCTTTTTTGAAACACTTTAAGGCTTTTCAATGGGTGAGAGTTTTGCCTGCTTCAGGTTGGAATAGGGCATTTTTGAACTGTCTGTCAACTCTCGATGATCGTTAGGATCGGTGATCTAAAATAATATGGGTCGTAAGTGGTTAGAATACAGATTATGTATGCAAAGATGGTCGGTTTTATTTCTGTCCAAGCCATAGTTCGTTTTCAAAGGCAGAAAAGTGCATTAATGAGCATGAGGTTAAACTTTACTAGATTTCACGATCCACTAGATTACGTTACATGCCGCTCACATAGTATAGTGGTTAGCGTTCTGAGTTGCCACTTAGTGGGCTTATGTTCAAATATCGAATAAGGCTTGGTCGTTTCCGTGTCGTCCCCCCTACTAGCCAGCAAAATTCGTGAATCATCATGAGCGAATATCAAAGAAGTACCTACCGTCAGAGACTAATGCCTGCCGCATTTAAAAAAATGCGTTGCGTTACATGAAACCTTAATACGTGAATCTGACGCGTAGACGCCGATTTCACGATGTCTTCTTGATACATTAAAAGCAAGAGTCATAAAGGATAGACATGACAACACATTGACAATATCCAAGGGAACACGCATTTTGGTAAGAAACGTATGATAGAAGTTTACTCCAGTGCAATAGAACAAGATGTGCTCTTGTGTTTCCTCCTCCATTTGATGAACAAGGCATTTTCCTAAATCCGCAAGATGAAAGCGGTTTAAATAGGCTTGCGTAACTATGGTGGCCGATTCTAGCCCTGACTGTAAAAGTAGCAACTTCTCAAGAAACCTTTTCGAAGTAAGTAAGGTCGTTTGGTTGCTTAAGAAAGCGAAAGACTTAACGACCATTTCCAATGTTTATCCAAGTCAAACATCAGATTTCTCCAGCTTTTGGTTTGGCTTTATGTAATCACTTAGAGAGGCTGACCTTGGTGAATGGTACTGCACCCATTTTTGAAGACAATTTTGCCAGAATGTCAGCAATATCGTTCGCGCAGACTCTTCAATGGGCAGGAACCCACTGAAAGGTAATATCTCTGTCCCTTAAATTCAATAGAATGTCTCTGACTTCGCGAATAAGAAAATATTTCCCGATCCAAACTAAAAGTTTTTGAATTTGGAATAGTTCTGTTTTGGCACCTAGCTTATAAAACATGAGCGTTCCTCACACAAAAATCGGGAATTAGAAATATTTGATCACGTAAAACAAACTAGGACAATGTCAGAAATTCAAAACGCTCAAAATCGTTCTGAAAGTTATTGTTGATGTTCAAATAATTGTAGAGATGTCGTATTCTACTTGGTATCCTGTAAAACAAACTATAATGATGTCAGCTTTAAAATGCTCAAAATCATTTTAAAAATTATAGTTACTCCTCAGATACGTGTGTAGATGTCGTATTGTACGCAGTATCCAGTAAAAAAAACTAAAACCCTGTCAGCGGTTTAAGAAGCTCATAATCGTTTTGAAAACCATTGTTATGGATAAGATAACTGCGTAAAAGTTTTGATTTAGGATACGTTCCCGTAAATGTCTAATCACTGTGCATATACAATGCCGTTAACTAACAGAAAAGTCGTTATAGGCGTAAATGGCTTCAATTTTTGTTTTTCTTCCTTAAAGGGTGTGTTTTTATTTTGTTTCTTTCGCGCTAGTGACTCTTTTACGATCGATTGTTTACTACCTGATACAGAAGCATTTATAAAAATAATCGTAAGTGGCCGCTAAAGATCTATTTATTTCTATATCTTTCTATTTATATCATTACAGGAAAGTATTAATTATTTATTAAAGGGTTCTTTGAAATAAGACTCCTTAGAGACCCTAAGAGGAAAAACGCTGATTTTCTTTTGATCTTATTTCTTAGAGGAGTAAAGACAAATTTGCTCCATTGTGGGAGACAGCGAAAAAGAATTAAAATGAAATGATCTCATTAATGTAACTCCAAACTTTGGCATAATTTTTTATATTGCGTTTAAAGTAAAAATATTAAATGAAAGGAGATGTTTAATTAATTTTAAAAGTTGAAAATAATTTTTTTTGTACATAATAGTTTTTCTTTTGGAATTTGCCGTCCTGGCCATTGAATAAGTCATTATCACGACAGGCGAATTTATACGGAAGTCCACTTTTTGTCATAAATTCTATTTTAAGGTAAAAATTTGAGCAACTTGACATTTTCTTTCATATTTTTTACCTCATTTTGAATTAATTTGATACTCCCTTGAGATGATTAGGGGCTTAAAGGAAAGAAAAAAAATATACGCTTATATCAGAACCAGTTATAAATCATTATCAAGAAATATTTGCAGTGAAAGCGAAAGGCAAACTTTTTTGTACAGTGTAGATTATTTTCTCTTGTATGCAGAAACAAATTATAAAAAATTAGCATGAATTAAAATTGTTTGTTGGAACTCACAAAGAAACTAATTTATAATTCGGTATCCGATAAATTTTAGAGTAAACATGCTGTTTCCTATGTGTATGGATTTCAGGTAAACATATATGTATGCTTATATTATTTTCTTTTATTCTATATATTTATATTATGTGTCTCATTCCTTTTGAATCTTGCTGTTTTCCCCCGTCACCGAAGAATGGGATTGAATGATAATTCTTTTCAAACTCAAAATCAATTTGTAACATTCTGGTTAAAGTGAAGAGTGTGTGGATGAATATTTGGGAACATCCTAAATAATTTTTTTACTCTAGGAATGTAAAGTTTCGCTAAAGTTTTGATGCAAATACCCGTAAAATCAAAAATACCAATATGCTCTGCTAGCGAAGCTATTGAGATGAGTTACAAACACTATTGTATACGCTATTGTATGACTTATAGCATACATAAACAAATACACACACACACGAAAATCCATCTTGCAAAAGAGTTGTTGTCCATCTCCTCAATAATGGTGAACAATACAGATGCACTTCGAATTACTTTAGAAGAGTTACAGGAGGTCATGTATTCCAAGATTAGCTTTTCAAAAAACAAATAAAGAAGGAAGACTAATTAATGTTTAGATCTGATCATTATATTGATGTTTGTCTGTTATAAATCTTTTAATTATATAGATATAACTGCATGTTCAGGAAATTTTAACTACGGGGATCTGATTTCCCTATATTCCATCATTCTTTTTAAGCTAATCTATTTCTAATTTTCACACTCGGCTCATTGCGATATGAGTTTTTAAGCAAATGGAGGATCCTCTCCCATGCGTTGCTGTACTCATCGCAAATACCTTTAAGTGTTCCTTTCTCCTAAACTCTTTTAAAGCAGAACATCGTTAAGCATTATTTTATGGATGCAAATAAACATCTCCAATATTTAACCCTCGAGTTTTAAGAAACATTATTAGCTTTAAAATTTTCAGTTGCGTTACCTGTAGCTGGTCAGTTATACCACTGGAATGAACAGTACTTTTCTTTTGTTCCCTACGTACAGGTACAGGACAAAATAATAGAAACGTCCATTTTGAAATGCGTCGTGCTTCGACCGTCCAATACAACCCCACCACGTGTCACAATAGTCTGCCATCTAGTGGCGGTGAAAGGGAAGGTATCAGCAGAACATTTGCCGGTGTGACAGTTGTATGAGAAAATTCTATTCCCAGCAAAGCGCCATTGCATCCGACCCGTCCGACGTGTGAAGAGCCATGATCATTGGAGCTCGCCTAGTAGGATCATCCGTCTCGAGAACAGTCAACCTTCTGAGTAATTTAAGGGCCACTGTGTCAAGGGTTATATAAGCCTACACGAACCCGTGAAAGTTGTCCTCTGCGAAGAAAAACAGTGGGCGAAAGTCAAAGTTGACCGACCAGGATAGACGTGTGTTGAAGAGGATAGTAGCCCGAAAACGCAAGACTACACCGTCGCAAATAACCTCTGAGATGAACACCCATCTCCAGAGCCACGTATCTCCCAAAAATATTCAACGGGAGTTGCATGCTGCAACCATTTATGGCAGAGTGGCTGTTTCAAAGACGTTAGCATAGCCGCGGAATGCTATGAAGCGGTGACAGTGTTTCCAAGGGTGCTAAAACTGGATATAGCAGAAATGGAAATCGGTCATCTGGTCTGACGAATCATCATTTACATTATTTCAGACCACCGGACGTGCGTTCGTCTGGCGAACACGGGCAGAAACATTTCATGTTGACTGTCTGCTTCCTACCGTGAAGCGTGGATGGGGCTCTGTGATGGTATGAGGCGCGATATCATGGCGTGGCCACTCTTAAACCTGAGGGGGACGATCGCAAGCAAGCATTATCGCAGTAATCTCAAAGATCATTTCCATAACGTACTGTGCTCCAAGATGACAATGCCTCAGTTCACACAGCTCTCTGTGTTCAAACATGGTTAGATGAGCATAATGATGAAGTGGAACATATCATGTGGTGTCCTCATTCCCCTGATCTCAACATCTTTGAGCATTTGAGGGGTTTTCTAGAGAACAAATTCAGTGCTCTGTTTTCTCTTCCACGCACATTACCTGAGCTCGAGACCTCTTTGCACGAGAAATTGGTGTGAATTCACTTGAACTTTGTGCAAGACCTTTATTTGTCAATCCCACGTCGAATACAAGCTGTAATTAAGGCCAAAGATGGCCCAACCCCCTACTAATAAAAAATTTGCATTCTTTAGTAGGTGCTCCTGTTATTTTGTCCTTATCATATATATTTGAAGGAAACTGGAATCTAAGAATTCTGATTCACCGCTGCAGTTACTTTAGTAGCCATTGTTACCTTAATACAAGTAACAACCATCTTTAACTTCCTTATATCCGTATAACTCATTTTAGGCATTCTTAACCTATTATTTTTAACTATAGATTCTCTACCTTTAAATTGCGCATGCTATCATAACATAAGATACCGTACATTTCGGAACACTGAAAAAAATTACGCTTTTAGTCACGTTGAATGAACAAGCTTTCAATGGCGTTCATGAATGAACCTATGACCAGTAGCAATTGCCCAATGGACAAAGTACCTGGAAAAATCAATAAATGGCGTCGATAACCGTAATTCCATTCTGTGACTAATGACATTGAAAAATATTTTCTCTTGTTTAAATTATTTTACTTAGCAAATAGGTTTGCATATTTATTATCGGATATACTTCATTCAACAACATCATACAATGCTCAATAAAATTTAATTAAATATTCAGTAATGCGATGGTTTATTTGGATTTTAAAGTTTATTTGTCAAAGCACACAGAAATAAGTTATATCACCAGTGAATAGGATAGCGTCGTAATGAATAACAAGCAAGCTGAAAGATTTTCTCCCTTGTAAGTTTCAAGGTTCTTAATAACTGGCTTATGTAACGAAAACTTGAATTTCTTTGCTATAACTTTTTTTCATAATTATGCTTAAATAATTGTCGTTTCTTCTGAAACCAAATTATCATTCTGAAGCCCGTGTTTCGTCGAAATGAATTAACCTCGCATGTGCAAAATATTCTTATGTGGTTTCCAGAATATATATAAAAATCCTAACTTCATAACAGTAAATTTGAATGAAATAAGATTACTTCTGTGAAAAATATTACAAATATACATATTATATTACTTATGAATTCCAAATGTCCCTAACATAAAAAAGGCATGCAAAACCTTTTCTTCAGAGAATTCTTAGATTAGGTAATTTATATCAACTCGAACGAAATTAATATCTCCGGCATTGGTATTTCTGGGGAAACTTTATGAACTGACTTTTATCCAGACAGTTCTTTCCAGAAAAAGATTAATTTTTGCCTAAGAAAAACCGCTATTTCTTTTGAAAGAAGCGTCTCATAAAGCAAAATAAATTACAAAATCATTTACTTCTTTCAACTTGGCACATTTTTAGAATTCTAATTTATATTACTTTTTACTTCTCAGATATCGTCATGACATCTTTTGAGTTCAGAGAAATGCCAAATAAATTTTATGGCGAGATGTCTCTATACAATAAAACTGCTGAGACTACCGAAATTGAGCCCAAATACAAACTGCTTTGTATTAACAGCTCGAAAGGAATATTGAAATGCGTATAGGGATGCATCTTTATCTATAAGTGTTAAAATTAATACCAAAGTACTCGACGAGTTTATCACAAATTCTCACAATTATATATTCATATTTAACATGGTAAATTGCATGAATTATGGTTTGCAAATCTTCCCGATTAACGAGAAGTTCAGGCTTGATTCCCGGGAGACTTCCTTTATTTTAAACAGTAGGAGATATTATGAGCAAGTACATACGACAGGATTAGAATTTTTATTACAGCACCCAACCACAAAATAACTGATTTACACAGGGAGTCGAGGTTCTGGATTTCTTAAGCGGGTGAGAATATGAAGTTCATTCACCTTTAGCTTACGTGGCGCATTTTTCCGATTCCCTCTTTAGAACTGGAAAGTTCATACTCCCTATGTAAGAACGACAATTAAGGGGATTATATATATATATATATATATATATATATATATATATATATATATATATATATTCATTCTCGGGCCTGTATTCTTGGGATACATGCTATCCCACTCCGTAAGGAAAAGATTAAAAGGAGTTTTCGTGAATCCATGATGTATTCTGGAGAATTAGAGGTCCGTTGATAAGATGATGACTTTGCTTGTTAATATAAGGCCCAGTATATCTGTATAGGGTTAAAAGAACTGATTCTAGTCTAGAGAAATAGGAGGTTTATTGAATGGAGATGATGACGTGGTGCCTTGTTTAATAACCAGTACACCTGTTTGAAAAGGAGGTGCAGTTCTAGAGGTTATGAGGTTCATCCATAGAGATGAGAATTTGACCCTTTGATGGTCAAAGGTCCTGTCTGAAAAGAGGGAGTCCGATTTTAAATTATGTAATTTTTTTATGTATAAAAGAAGTAACCATAACAAGAATGAGTTCAAGATTTAGATGTGATCTAATCTCCCATGCTATTTATTTAAACTTCCTATTAGTCTACACCTTATTGATTTTATATGATTAGATAGTTAGATGTCAGGCTAGAACAAAACCAAATTTTTGCAACAGGAAATAACTAAAAGATTTGAGATCATGTAAATATTTTGAGTGTTTATTTATATACTGAATTCCTTCCTAAGAAATAATTTTGCTGCTTTCAAATGCTGGGAAAAGATAAAAAGAAAAAAATGTTAATAACATTTTTTAAGCTTTCAGCAAGGATTTATGAAATTCATTAAAATTTACACTGAATAATATTATACAGATATATATGTCTTTGGCACGCAATACAAATTGTTAATACCTAATTTGAGAGATGGATACAATTAGCCTTTCCATGCCTCTTTTATTTTAAAATAATATCATAACATATCGAAAATTATGTAATAAAATTTTACCTAACCACTATTTAGTTCTTTAATAGTACTATCATGTGCTGTGAAAAAATATCAAGTGAAAATAAATCCCTATTGTTACAAATTATACTAACATATATACACTATCTCGTTTATATAGGACTATGTAAGAAATCTTGATGTCAACATGATATATTGCATAATATACTCGTTACAATGTAACAATCGCTTATTTTGAGGTACATTTATCCTTAATAATTCCAATAATTATCACAAAAGTTCACCACAAGAGACGTGAATTATTTGGAAACAAGTATTTCTAGGAAAATAATTAAGTGTTAACAAAATATTGTTTAAAAATGCTACAAAAAGTTTTTCATTTACTCTTGATGGTGATTTTTTCCTTTCAGTGAACGTGAATATACTTTATCATTCTTTCTGAATATATTTTTTCTCTGAAGATGAAAGGGAAAACACGTATATTTTTTTAAGATAATATAAATTTGTGTCTTTACTGATATTTTACTTAAAAGCGTTTTATATAATTACTTTGGTTTCGAAAAATTTTAAATTCTGGGTAATGTTTTCTATACCTTTAAGTAGTAATATTCCGTCGCATAACATGCGATATAGTTCTAATTAAAAACTTTTATGTGGTATACTGTTTGTTAATGGGAGGTCAGACACGTTGCTGGTATTACGACTGTTACTCTTTGGGTGAGGCTTTTATTACGTACTGATAAGCTACTGCTAGAATGTTTCAGAATTTGTATCCCATTTTTTTCTGCTACGTGACAAGCATTTGTCGACTGTTGATCGGTGCAAGATTTCTAGAGCTCAAATACAATGGTTGGCGTTAGGGTGTTGTAACACTCAATTGTAAACAGCTGTGTTGTATGCTGAATCAAGAAATAGCGTAATCCAAACTACTGAACTGTGCTCAATCGTTATATTATTCAATTGTTTCGGTAATCATAGGCGTGTAAAAATAAATACACCGAAACCAATGGGTGTAATTTAAACGATAAAAAAATGTCAGGTAGTCTCTTCTAACGAAACTACCGTGGGTAATTAAAGTAGGATTACTTATCCCTGTTTACCTCTTTTGTATGTATATATATGTGTTATGTATATATGTATCTATATATATATATATATATATATATCTACTGCTTCATCGGCCGCCATCCAGGCACAGGTAGCACCTTCACTAGGGGCCTCTGTGTCTTCTCGAACCATACGAAGGCGCCTGGCTGAAGGACAATTGGTATCGCGGCGCCCATTACGTGTGCTGCCCTTGACGCCCACCCATCGACGCCTCCGTTTGGAGTTTTGCCGCGCACGAGGAAACTGGACTGCAGCGGAATGGAACCAGGTCGTCTTTAGCGACGAATCCAGATTCAATCTCGGCAGTGATGACAATCGTGTTCGTGTGTGGACAGCCCGTGGTGAACGCTTCAATCCTGCCTTTGCTGTACAGCGACACATCGCTCCCACAGCTGGTGTGATGGTATGGGGTGCCATTGCCTACAATACACGGTCACCCCTAGTATTGTTCCGTGGCACCATGACAGCCCAGCGGTATGTTCATGAAATCCCGCAACCACATGTGTTGCCACTCATGCAACGGCTCCCAGGAGCCATTTTTCAACAAGACAATGCTCGGCCTCATACGGCAAGGGTGTCACAAGACTGTCTCCGCACTGTTACTACCCTTCCTTGGCCTGCCCGATCCCCAGATTTGTCTCCAATCGAGCATATCTGGGATCATTTGGGACGACGAGTTGGGCATCCCACGAGTTTGAACGAACTAGAGGCAAGGTTACAGCAAATATGGAACGAAATGTCTCAAGACATCATACAGAACTTGTAGACTCAATGCCCGATCGTATCGCTTCGTGCATTCGCGGTAGAGGGGGTCCAACGGAGTATTAACTCCTCCGTTCTTTTGCCTTTTTCTCTGAAATAAATTATCCTTTTTCTTTGATTTTCTTATCATTTACTTATATCAAAGTAGTCATTACGTATGTAAAATTTCGTTTCATTTTGCCGACTCCTTCTTCGTGCGCTAATTTTTTGTGTCCATGAGTGTATATATATATATATATATATATATATATATATATATATATATATATATATATATATATATATATATATATATGTGTGTGTGTGTGTGTGTGTGTCAACATTTTGGTACTATTCAGTTTAACTGTTTACGGATTGTCCAAGCGATACAGACTGGGTTTGGCAAACTACCAAAATTATAATTCGCGAGATACGGACGGACGGTTTTAGCGTCTGAAATTTTGATTTCCGGAGGACCGTTATGGAGGAACGTAATCCTACGTTAACAGCGTCAAATAATGAACTTTAGTAAAAGTAAATACCGATATCAACTTATTTATGTTGTCAGCCATATGTTTTTCCTACTATGATATCCTAGAAGAAAATGCGTGAGTTTTTAAAAAATATAGAGATGGAAAGAATTTCAATATTTTATAGGGAATGTTAAAAGATGTTATGTAATGTTATGTAATCTACCCTCTATAATCTCAGTTTATTCGACGTATTAGATATTCGTAACCGAACATCGTTTTTTAGATATTCATAATCGAAATGCGTATGCATACGAACAGATAGGTAAATGTTGAGGGTTAAAACCTGAAAGTTAATCTATAAGACAGGAAAAAAAAATTAGTTTTCAAATAAATTGTTTGGTTGTTGCTCTTTAAGTATTTTAATTATTTTTGACATGCCATACAACAATACGTACAAATACGGTCTTGTAGTAAGATAATCTGTTTCCGATTTTAATGATGGAATCTAAGACTTCTCTCATGGAAAAGCTAAAATTGTAAAGTGTATAATGGTGAAATCAGACCATTAGAGTTAAAATATATTTGAAACATTGATATACCCGTATGTTCAATAATAGAGAAAAATATATTTGTACGACACATATATCTTGTGTGCGGGAACTTTCGAGCTGGTTATAGTAAGTTAAAGATTTTATAAATCATGGGAAATGGCTTTAAAATGTCAAGAATGCAATAAATAATGAAAGATTTTAACTGATGCACTGACTTTGATAGGAATAACATTAAAATTTAAGAAAAATTAGAAAACTCACAAAAGCATTAAACACAGAAGTCCTATTCATTCATCTAATTACATTTTAAGAGCAGATCCATTAAGTCTTTCGCCTGACAATAATTTTCAGAAATTTTTCAGAATTAAAAGTTATATCAACAATTTTATAAAAACTCCCCGAGCTCTTAAATGACATTTCATTATATCCTTACATAACTTTCCTATTGCCCTGAGACACATCCGGAGCATGTTTAGACAAAAAAACACGAGACATTTTACCCTCTTCCAGTACAATATAAATAGTTAACATTTTGCTTATTTAAATGTGTGTGTGTGTGTGCACGTACTATAAAATATATTTGTTATCAATGTACATTTATTTTTCTATGATATTTATATATATATAGATCATAGAAAAATAATATAATTTAAAATTATAAAAATATCGCCCATAAAATAATGTTTCATGAGAAATTTTATAGATCCCATAGAGAAAAAAACTCTAAAAGCAAATGTATTGTACATTTTTATTAACTTCCTAAGATGTATTTTTTGTCCGTCAGAAACACCTACAAATAGTTTAAATCAATATTCGTACATGCCATTAGGGTTTAAAACTGAATTACTGAAGTCGATACCTTTTACTAATATAAAAACAGTTCCAATAAATTTTTAAAAATGGTATTAGTGCTGGCTCTTTAAGCCAGCAAAAGGCTTTCGGAGATCTTGTTAAAAGCTGCAAGCCATTTCAAGATTCTTTTATCCATTGTGAAGCGTTGTGAAGGGGAATAACAATTAAGAAAGGGTCAGCTATAAAAATTGTATACGCAGAGGAAGGATAGATTGAGGCGGCTGTAGTGAAAGTATAAGAAAAGGCCTTTTACATAAGTTTAAAAGATTGTTAGAAAAGGGAAACGCACGCAATAAAAATATATTTATGGTAGAGAGGGGAAGGTTTGGAAATAGCCGCCGCTCCCATATAAAGGCCCCCCATAAGAAAAGGCTTAGTAGTAAAATTAGATCGCGGTTAGTCAAAGGCCCCATGATAAAAGAGTTGCGTTGGACGAGGGTCAGTCGAAAAAGCCCCTTAGAATAAGGTTTAGGAATTGAAAGGATTATATTGAAATTTACGCAACAGTAGCAGTATTGTCGGATCATGGTCAGGAAAAGATGTTATAAAACTGACCAGGTGTTAGAAAATAAAATATAAAAAAAATGTAGAAAGGAACAGGGGAAAAATGTGAAAGAATACGAAAATGTTTAGTATAGGTCCAATGAGAAGTGTGATTTTAATAAAAGAGAAATATTAGGGCCACTAGAAAAGGGTTTTAAGACGTAGGTGGAGTTTATATGGAGAAGAAAATACTGTGATTGGAAGGTGAAAACATGTATGCAAAAAGTTGAGATAAATATTAAGGGGTAGAAATGATACAGTTAGAGAGAGAAAAAGTTTTCAGAGAGATAGAGACAGAGTGTGCAGAGGATATAGAGGTGTGCAGAGGGCGAATAGCCTACGGGCTTGCCCTGTGGTGGACTCTCGAGTCCACCCTGCCCCTTTACCTACAACCATGAGCGAAAAAGATGGAACAATGTTAATGTTCCCGTAGCAACGCCGAATTGGGGTAAGTCAGTCTCTACATTTCTGTTGCCTGTTGACAGTACTATTTTAAGATTTAAATTTAAATTAAAATCCCGTAAATGATACATACCTTGTTTTATCCGGTGAGGACCCAAATTGTTATTTGAAAGAACATTAATCATTTTAACACATTATTTTTTTATCCATGTAGTTATAATCATTTTAATACTGTAATTTAACTGTTTATTTGTGTAATAAATTTTCGTTGTTAATTTTGTAAATATTGGTCCTCATCATTTATATAAAACATTTAAGTTGTGTCTAACCTTTTCTACAGTGTTTACACGCTGGGTAAATAATAAACGAACCTGTAATATTTTAACTTAAATATGTTAAAACCTATAATCGGTAAAACGCCCCAGCAAATGGTTGCCTTGACCATTCCATTTGATTTCTGTAATCACTTGGGTTTTAAAAAGAAAATTTTTTTCTATAAGGATATTAATTTTTATAGTGAATATCTGTAGACAAAAAAAATATAGACACAGTAAATATTCACCTCTTTTTTTTTCCATTAGTTTAAATTAGGATTTTTTTTTTTGACATGTTGTATACTATGATGATACAATTTTTTTTTTATTATTAATTGTTTTAATTCTTGATCAAATACAAGAATTTAAATTATTTTCTTAATGTGTTTAAAATTGTGAATACCTGTATTGGCATATCGTTATTATTATAAAATGTATGTGTTTTAATATTTCTTTCAAATTTATATATTATATATATATATCGAAAAAAAAAATTTTATTATTATATGCACATTTCTGTCAGTAGAATATATGTATATCAATTTTTTTTTTGATTAACATGCCTGACTCTTAGAGTCTAATGCCTGATTCTTTAGGTAATTTATTGGGAAAATTAGTAGAATTTAGCAATTTTATTTCAATTTGACATGTGTGTGACTTTAGTCCAGAAATTTTTTTTTGTGTATCTTAAAATTTTTATTTTTATATTATGTCGTACTTTTAAGAGCAATGATATAATTAGTATATAAATGGTTAAGAGAATTTTTTTCTTGATAGAAAATCATGTTTTAATGTGTTATAATTGTGTTTTGATATATACCGTTAATAGGTTTCCGATTTCGAAATTTCATTAGGATTTTATGCATGTATATAATTTTTTTTCTTTCTTTCTATGTGTTTGCTATAAAATTTCTATTGAGATTTTCAGATTTATGTGTTCGTAGTTAGGATGTAATTAGAGTATGTTGATATTTATTTACATTGAGTAAAATTTATTTTGTGCATGCTTATGGTACAAAACAATGGTTAAGAAGGATATTTTTTTTTTAGACGTTTGAATTTCCTTTATTGTTTTAATGTATTTAGTGTATTATAGCGACGCCCGTTGGCGCAATAATTTCATCCCAATTTAGGGAAAGGCGATAAATAGTGCACGATTTTAACTGTTTAGTGGGCAAAAATTGGTCACTTTCTAAAGAATTGTGCTCTCATAAGAGGGGGCGAAGAATAGAATATTGCCCTTCGAGGAGAGGGGGAATGCAGTTGCGGTTTTTCTTCCTTTTCAAGTTACTCCTGCGTTCCGTTTTGGCCGGGAGAAAAGGAGGGATATTTTTTCACAGTAGCTATGAATTAGAGCTATAGTGATAGAGCGAAACAGGGGTTTTCGAAGCGTATGGCTATCTACTATGTTTACTTGTTGTTCCCCGACGGGGGGATCAAACGCCAAAACGCTCAGAACGCGCTCCTAAATAGAAGCGAACGTATCTCTTTCGCTTGTCATTTATTTTTTTATTATTATTATTTATGTATTTATTTTTATTGCGTTTCTTTTTTTTAACTCATTTTCTATGTCTGTTATTAATGAGTGAATTTAACATAATAATGAACAGGCATGGGGAATAATGAATGAATTTTGATTTTCTGAAAATTGTCTCCTATAAGAGGAGAACAGATGAAATTCACAATCGCTTCACTTACAATTAACTCTCTGGTTCGTAAATTTATAAGACGATATTTGATCGTTGCGGACAGATAACGGAGAACAGTGAAGAATGGAATTTTTTCGAAATTTCCCACGCGAGAATCGCGATATTCTGAAATTCGTTCTTATGAATGGAGATGCGAACGCACCTCTTAGCGTTATCTTTTATTTTTTCAATTTTTTTTCTTGTTCTTACATACGTTTCTTTCTTTTGCTATTTATTATTTATATATGTTTATTATTATTGTTTGATTTCAAATTGTTATTAATTAATTTCTTTTTGTAAATACTTAACGCATTTTAAATTAGACAATTATCTGTCGTTTCTTAGCCTTAACTTTAATCGAATGTCAATTGTCATGTCAATAAGAGAGTTATAACACATAATTTTTTTTTTCCTCTCTCGTCATAATTTTCCCTATCATTATACTAGGGTTCTCTTTTATTTTTTGAAAAAAATCGAAGTATACAATTTCTCTCCTTTCTTTTGCTTTTATTACTCATCTCATGTTTCAAAAATTTAGTTTGCATTTTTGTTTAACTCTAAAATAACAAATCAAAAACAAAATAAATTTTAAAATTTTGGATGTAACTTCTAATATATCTTGTTTTGGCGGACTGATCACCTGTCATTGTTGTTCGTATATATAGATTTTGCGTTCACTTTCTTTATTATAAATATTTTTTTTTCTCTAACACAGTACATGAATGCATAAACAGGCATTCTACAGAAATGTGTATATATAATGTGTGTATAATAATAGTAGTATTATTAATAATGATAATAATGAGGATGTGTTACAATATCATTAGATATTTGGTTGTTTTATACAAAGGTATGCCATAATAGATATTCATTTATGTAATTAATCATTTTTTTTCTTCTCCCTAATTCTTTATGAATATAAGAGGAAATTTTTATATTTTACATTATAAGAGAATAATGTCTTAATTTAATGACTAACAATTATTAATTATACAGTTATTTTAATTTTACCCTTTATACGACTAAGAATTTTTTTTGTACTGTCAATTCAACATGAATTGTAAGATAGACCTTACCCTATAGCTCAATGTTGTCTACTTTTGGTGCTTTCCTGGCTACCACAATTTTTGTTTAACCTTTCAAGTTGCTGTTTAAAGCTCTCGTCATGAAGTCACATGAGTGATGTTGCTCTAGTAGCACAAGAACTTTAAAAATCTCCACATTGCGGCCGAGTTTTAAGGCCAGCAGTGTCGTGTACGAGTTATTCGTCGAGTCATCGCGCGAGCGGTTCATGCCACGGAGAGTGAGATTGATTGCAGTCTCCTACGTTTTACGACGATTTCTAGATTTTGCTGAATGTGCGACAGTGTTTGTTTTCATCTACAGAGGGACGTGCATCTTCTTCATCTTCATACATGCCTGTAGTAATCGACAGCGGCGCTCGTCTCATCGACAGTGCGCTTGCGGATAGTGCACGAAATCAACTTTCCTGTGAGCCAGACGGAATAGCGGTCTTTTCAAGCCCCACCATGTCGTCGAGCTACGGTTGATTATTCTTGCCCGTATGGTTTTTTTCTTTGTACACTATGATGTTTAATTGTTTCCAGAGGCCAGCTCTTACTTCGTCGACACTCTCTTGTGCATCAGAGTGTTACCCAGCTCTTTAGGTCTTACGATTGCACTGTGGACGTTGCTGGAGTAATTCAACATGCCACGGACAATTTTCCCGTCCAAGAAACTGTGTTCACCAGAACCTAGCTCTTAATCCGTCGAAACTGTTCATCTATTAACTTCAGAATTTTCAGTTGTGAGTGCTGTCATTTCAAGAACTATATATATTTCATAGAACATTTTTCCTTCCAGTGGATTCAACGTTTTATACAAGTTTCCCATAAAAAAATGGTTACTTGATGTTGTTTATCCCGTTAAATATATACTCAGGACATTAATTATTTTAAATTCATTTCTCTATTTTAAACCAGTTATTTTTATTTGCACTTTATATTATATTATGATGCTTTAATTCTTATACCCATTTCTTTTGCATACCTTCAGCTCAAGAATTAGTATTAATTACTTTTAGGTACAAAATGTTATTTATGAAGGTTATCAGTATTGAATTTACTAAGAATTTTGTTTCATTATGGTTGGCATTGCATACTTCGTCTATGCTATTGGCAATTATTTTCCAATCATTTACACTCTGGAAAATATTTTTTTTTAAATTATTTATAACTCAGTATTATCTGTTTCATTTATTTTTTCAAGCAACTCCTATATATTATGATTAGGCTAATTTTTAAACTAATTTTTTTTGTGTCTTTCTCAAGCCCAAGAGTTACTTTTACTTATATTTTAGCTACAAAAAGTTATTTAGGTTGGTTACCAGTATCCATTTATGCTACGAGTTTGTTCTAGTAAGCTTATTTTAACATTGGTTATAACAATTTTTTTTCAGCAACTCAGATTTTGTGTGTGGGCATTATTTATAATTTTATTGTACTCTTTTAATTTATTCATTCTTATTTATGCTTTATATTATATTATTACTGGATAATTTTTACCTATATTAATACCTATTTTTTTTAACACTTTAAGCACAAGTGTTACAATCAGGATTAATTTTGGAAAAAGAAGCCATTTATCTTGGTTGAAAGTGTTAAATTGTACTAAGAATATTATCCTAACGAGTCTACTTTTACATTGATTAGAATTTGATAATTTTTTTTGTGTGTGTTGTATATATATAACCTGGTATTTTTGTGCTATATATGTATGTTTATCATTTAAATTTGGGTCCTCCACCATCTAGTAGTAGGTCTCTCAACCAATTAGGTATTAAATCTAAAATCGGGACTTACAACTTTTTTTTCTTTTTTTTAAAATTTTTTTTTCTTTTTCTGAGACTTTTGTGAGTATTGCTGGCTCTTTAAGCCAGCAAAAGGCTTTCGGAGATCTTGTTAAAAGCTGCAAGCCATTTCAAGATTCTTTTATCCATTGTGAAGCGTTGTGAAGGGGAATAACAATTAAGAAAGGGTCAGATATAAAAATTGTATACGCAGAGGAAGGATAGATTGAGGCGGCTGTAGTGAAAGTATAAGAAAAGGCCTTTTACATAAGTTTAAAAGATTGTTAGAAAAGGGAAACGTACGCAATAAAAATATATTTATGGTAGAGAGGGGAAGGTTTGGAAATAGCCGCCGCTCCCATATAAAGGCCCCCCATAAGAAAAGGCTTAGTAGTAAAATTAGATCGCGGTTAGTCAAAGGCCCCATGATAAAAGAGTTGCGTTGGACGAGGGTCAGTCGAAAAAGCCCCTTAGAATAAGGTTTAGGAATTGAAAGGATTATATTGAAATTTACGCAACAGTAGCAGTATTGTCGGATCATGGTCAGGAAAAGATGTTATAAAACTGACCAGGTGTTAGAAAATAAAATATAAAAAAAATGTAGAAAGGAACAGGGGAAAAATGTGAAAGAATACGAAAATGTTTAGTATAGGTCCAATGAGAAGTGTGATTTTAATAAAAGAGAAATATTAGGGCCACTAGAAAAGGGTTTTAAGACGTAGGTGGAGTTTATATGGAGAAGAAAATACTGTGATTGGAAGGTGAAAACATGTATGCAAAAAGTTGAGATAAATATTAAGGGGTAGAAATGATACAGTTAGAGAGAGAAAAAGTTTTCAGAGAGATAGAGACAGAGTGTGCAGAGGATATAGAGGTGTGCAGAGGGCGAATAGCCTACGGGCTTGCCCTGTGGTGGACTCTCGAGTCCACCCTGCCCCTTTACCTACAACCATGAGCGAAAAAGATGGAACAATGTTAATGTTCCCGTAGCAACGCCGAATTGGGGTAAGTCAGTCTCTACATTTCTGTTGCCTGTTGACAGTACTATTTTAAGATTTAAATTTAAATTAAAATCCCGTAAATGATACATACCTTGTTTTATCCGGTGAGGACCCAAATTGTTATTTGAAAGAACATTAATCATTTTAACACATTATTTTTTTATCCATGTAGTTATAATCATTTTAATACTGTAATTTAACTGTTTATTTGTGTAATAAATTTTCGTTGTTAATTTTGTAAATATTGGTCCTCATCATTTATATAAACATTTAAGTTGTGTCTAATCTTTTCTACAGTATTTACATGCTGGGGTTAAAACGAACCTGGGTAATGAAGTAATGGGTAATAACTAATAAGTAATCAAACCCTGTTTATTTTAATCATAAATATTGAAAAATCTTTTAAAAACAAAACCCATTTTTTTCCACCCAGCATTAGGACCATGTGGTAACTTTTCGGAAATACTTGTAGACTGTCTAACGGACTTGTAGACTTGTATAGCTAAAACCCTTTTCCTATAACTATTTTACTGTAAATAAGTACTCAAGGCTATTTTCCAAAAAAAAATTTTTTTCACAGCTGGCCATCGCTAAAGATGAGAGGATGAAGCTTTTGTGTGTTGGCTGGAGAAACTTTTATTCTTCCAGATAAGTATATAAAATGTATTTCCTGTCAAAATTTTAGTAAGCTACTTCGAAAGCGTAGAGTTTTGTTGGACATAAGGAAAGACTCTTATGATTCTTTGCAGTAAGCTAGCTTCTTAAAGTTTTATTACATTATCCTTCCCTCTTGATATAAGGCAGCAAATTTCTGAATTTATTTTAAGGATGGATATACTTTAGGAAAAGCATAAGTAAGATAAAATATATATTATTGAGGTCATCAATATGTCATTTTATGCCTGTAGTGATTTTTTACAAGGAAATATTATTAATTGTTGTTTTTTGCAGATACTTGGTTTATTAAGGTAAAGTGAATTTTTTAAAAATGTCTAAAAAACGTCGATTCTTTCTCATCACGTGGTTTTGTTTGCAAGTAAGTATCACTCTTTATATTTTTGAAAATATTTGCAATGAAACAATTTGGAAACATGGAACGCATATTACCTTTCATATAGTATGACAAATTTCCAACTGTCCCAATTTTATGCCTTAAGCTCTGAGGTGTTTTCAGTCAGTTTTGACCATTCGTTACACAAGAAAAGATATAAAATCACCACTTAACTGTGGGTTACGAATGTAACTTTTCCAGATTCCAAACGTTCTGTTTTCGAAAACGAAAGCTTCGCGATCATAGCTTTGGGCCGCGAGTTGGACATCGAATTTTAATAAATTTATTCCTCTAAGGCCCAGTAGTCCAAACTGACTCTTAATATTTCTTTTAATAAATTAAATTTGAACGAACACAGAATACATATATCGCAGCGCGCTTCAGCGACGCACTGTATATTTGCGAAGAAAAGATCACGGAACATACGTATTTAATAAGCAACTCTTTACACAAGGGGTGTCCAACCTTTTAGCTTCCTTGGGGCATATTGAAAGAAAACGATTTGTTTTGGACCACACAAAAATATACCTAACATTAAAAATAGTTCATGAGTAAAAAATGTATAATATGTAGTTAATATATTTCATTATAAATGTTATTTGTAATGAAAAAGAAAACTATAGGAATCATAATAATGCATCAATAGAGGAAACTAATGCATCAATATCTGGGTCAATTGAAGTGGTTGCAATTCTCGGGGTTGCAATTTCTCAAGATGTTCATCCGATATTTTGGTACTAAGACTCTTGGTGTGATTTACTCTTGAAAATAGTTGTTCGCGGATGTACGTGCTTCCAAAAAATGATAACATGAATAACGCATTACTACGCAGTGAGGGATATTTATCTCTGGGCAGGTATGATTTATAAAATTTCAACAAAGAGACTTGATAGAATTTCTCCTTAAGTCTGATGTTAGATTGTAACTCTATGCCTTCATTTGAAAATTTGCGGGCAGCATATCTATATCGACTGTAAATGGAGTTACAAAGATACAAATGAAGTGTTTACACTTCTGAGAGTCCTGAAATCGATTTTTAAATTCGTGCACTAAATCGGAAAAAAGACTGCGTATTTCAGCGTCTCGAAATGCAAAACATTTTTGACATTTACTTGGGCTTGCCATAATTTCAATTTCATTTGGAGCGCGTATATGGTTTCAAGCATTGTATTGATAAGTTTGTTTTTACCACGAAGACGGGGGTTTAAGTCATTTAAATGGTCTGCCAAATTTATCAAAAATGCTAAATCTGCAAGCCAATTGTCATCATCAAGTTCAAGCACAGTTCAATGTCATAAACAATTTGATTTCAGGAAGTAGGCAATAAAATCTGTGTAACCTTTGCCTTTAACTGAGCCACATTATTTCTGTAAAGTATAGAGTAAGTATGCCTAATATGAAACCTTGCCTAATATGAAATCCCAACTTATAGGACGTATAAAGTGCTGCCGCCTGGCGACTGGAGCGTAAATCAGTAGTCTGTTGCATCATTCGTAATTGGCGAGTCAGTCAAGTGTTTGCAAGCGCACACAAAGGTGCAGTATTTTTTCCCTTAGTGTGTGCTCGTCGAATTTTTTGCATCACCATTTTCATTGGCTGTTTTTACCTTTAAGGTGAAACTCTTATTAAAACTGTTAGTATTGGATAGGTAGCTATAAATGTGGTGTGTAAATACACCTCTTTGTTGTTAAGCTAACGTCAATCAAACCTAAAAAATTCGTTGACTTGTTCAACAACATGGTCGTGCCCAATATGAGACCCCAAATCATACCTAATATGAAATAGGGTCTCATATTAGGCATTTTAGTTTTCACTCTCACAGCCTTCTATCCTCTGAAGCTGTAGATTTAATGACGCCCAGGCCAACTCCACAACCATGTAGCAGTATTGACAATGTGAAAGGTTTTGATCAAGCAAGTTCTTAGGGACTCCTCAAGAAATAAATCCCTTGCCTACGTTACCTTAGAAAAAGACCTTGAAACCAAGTGCGGCCCGTAAAGCCGATATTATCACATCATCGCCTTATAAAAATAAATTTATTGATAACATTAATAATAAAAGAACTACAGGATATTCGAAAAAAAACTTTGTTTCCTAGAAGAAGAAAAAAAGAATAGACCTAAAAGATAAGAAATCAACGATAAACAAGAAAAAGGAGATTAAGATAAAAAAGAAAAGGATAAGGAAACAATAAAGGCAAAAGAAAAGACAAAGGGGTCCCTACAGGAAGGGGAAAATTAAGGATGGATGAAAATGCAGCACTAGTTAAAAACCAGAGAATGAATAAGCCGAATTACAGCTATGATGATCTCAGCTCATTTGAAGATGATGAAAAACTTTCTCTCCATGACAGCAGTGATGATAGCATTGATGAAAATGACGCTGAATGCGTTTTGTGGTTGTTTATTTTCAGAAGACAAAAGGGGAGAGCAGTGGAGTCAATGTAGAAGGTGTTTCAGGTGGACCCATGAAGATTGTGGAGCTGACGAACTTTTCATTTGTAAACAATGCGAAAAGTTCCAATCTAAAAACAAAAAGTAAACAAAACCTGTAGTGTAAACCAACTAATTTGTTTAAAAGATCACTTTTTCCCCTATTAGTGTATATAGGTAACTGTTATCTAATTATTGTGTACAGTTTAGTTTTTACGACCTTTCAGTAATTCTAATTCATATTTAGAGTTGCAGAATGGGGGTCTCATATTAGAACTACTTTTTTCAGACCCCAAAAATGGAACACTTGTGTTTATAATTTAATACAAGAAAACTGTAAGCTTATTTTCAATTTTCTGTCATTGTTATATGTAGTAAAATGTATGTATTAAAAGGATATCAAGTTGGTATTATAATCCCTCACTTTCCTAGTTTTATATGAAAATAAAAAGGGGTCTCATATTCGGCATACTTACTATACGATATGGTCACACTCTGCATCCAAGCTTTTAAGAAATTCCTGAAACTGGTGATGATTCAATCTCCGATCGCTTATAAAATTCACCTTTTTGACGGAGATTTGCATAGCGTAGTCCATTTTCAAAGCTTTACTCGTTTTTACTGTATAAATTTTCCTGGTGTATTATGCAATTTTACTTCATAAAACAAGAATTTTCAACAGCAATAGCATCGTCTTCTATTAATGCGGAATCGGCGCCAACGTTACACTTTCTGGTTTCTGAATAAAAGTCTTTTGGAATAATAGATATTTACGAGGAATTAATGGCTTCTGTAGTGATGCTTTTGATAATAAGGTGCCGAAAAAAATCGATAAATTCGGATGGTGTATTCCGTGACGTCATCGCTTTCCCGAATAACTTGAAACCTGCACCCCCATGTTCGTGTTTCTGATGCATTTAGCTCTAGGACTAAAATAACCTTTAGGAAGGACTTTCATGAAGTCTTCTATGGTATGACGTCACTCGGCAAGTTCATTTCGCGGACGTGGCGGAGACCTTATCACCCCGTTCTCCTCGATTTTAAAAATCTCCCAAATTCCAGTATCCTTCCGGCTTTGAAACACCCGAAGCGTGAGACGCATGTGGGATCGTCCCGAAAGCTCCTTGTTTCTTCGAACGGTGGTGGATAAATCGGCACCTGAAAAAGCTACCTGAAACAATTGCATACCATGACGCAACTAAATTCGGTGTATATGTAATTGGTAAAATGGCAAGGAAGTATGCCTTCAAGTCTACTTCCCGTAAGTGCCCGGTGCAGGTTTTTTATAATATTCTGGATGATCTTGATGTCAATTCATGGAATTTGTACTGAACTTTAACTGGGAAAAGTATTACTAGACTACAATTTGTTCATGATTTAGTCGAAGAATTGCGTGAAAAGTTTATTCTCTCCCGTCAAAAAAAGGTGACAACTCAGTGCCAAACAACTACTCATAACACTGGAAAACTACAAGCTAAGCGTAAACGAATTCGATGTGAAACGTCCAAATGTGAAAATAAAACACGAGATACTTGTTCAAAATGTAAAGCCACCATTTGTAGTAAATCCACAAAACTTATTACTAAGTTCAGCACACAGTGCATACAGTAAATTGAATAACATATATCAGCAAAACTAGCAAGTAACTAATAAAAATTTTAATATTTCTTTAAATTCTTCCTTAAAGTGTTCTATAAACATATTTAAATGAGATAATCAATTTTCCTTTAAAGTTATGTAGTATAATTTTATTTTTGTTTAAGAGAGACGTTATCATTCTCAAGGAAAAAAAATTTGAATAACACCATCTTCAAAAATTTTAGTTGATTTCCGCTGATTTATATATATCTAATGCAAATTCTGGGAAATATTAATTATCATATGAAACTGTAATATTTAACTTAACAAAAACAAAATTTTTCTTACATTTTATGTGTTTTGCCATCTAAGGTCAAACTAAACCGCTCCGGGGTTCTAGGTATACCGAAAATGCCACTCTTCTAGTGTAAATCTTACAGGTGTTAATCTTACAACTTTCTGGGCCGCACTAATACTTCCTTTGCGCGACATGCGGCCCGCAGGCAGCGACTTGGACACCCCTGCTTTACACCGAGACTGGCTGACGCGTCAAGCTGGTGGTTGCAATGCTTTTTGTAGCAGAGTTCGCGCATCAGGGCAACTGGCCCTCAGGGCATCTAACACACACACACACACACACACACATATATATATATATATATATATATATATATATATATATATATATATATATATATATATATATATATACCGTGCTACTGGGCAAGGTCGACTCGATCTTTCATCCCTCGAATGGATCGATAAAATGAGGACCAAGCATGCTTGGGAACTATCTCTGGGTGTCCCGCGGCAGGCTGACCACCTACCCGAGACATATACTGTATGGCAAACCAAACACACGGTCAAGAAAGCGGGGATGGGCACCGCCGACCTTGGTCCACAATGGACTATTGTGCCATTGTTTATATTTATATATATATATATATATATATATATATATATATATATATATATATATATATATATATACAGTGGAACCTCGCATAACGAGCATAATTCGTTCTAGAGTCTTACTCGTAATGCGAAACACTCGTTAAGCGAAACAATTTTTCCCATATAAATTAATGTAAAATACAATAATGCGTTCCATGCTAAAAAATACTCACATTTTTTAGATCTAACGTTTATTATTTAAAGAAAATTACTTATACATAAATTCTTAAGCAGCATCATCCATATGAAGTTTATTATTTAAGAAATTTACGACACATTTCTAAATTTTTTACAAGAAAGTTATCTAGCGACATTTGCTTTTTCTCGCCGCTTCAAAATTTGCTGAAAATGTGTCACCGCATTGTCATTCAATAAATTTATAGGGGTCATAGCCACCGTCTTATCAGGGGGATGCTTTGTAACTTACGATGCAATGGTTTCCCATGCTTTCATCATTTCTTTTATTGCTCCAGAAGATTGTTTCTTTGCTGTTTCTTCGTCCTTCTCCACTGACAAACTCTCCTCTACAACTGCTTGCTGTGAAAGTCACTGCAATTCTATTAGCTGTTCGGTGGTCACCTCTTGATTGTGCTCTTCCACAAGCTCCTAAGTATCATTGTTATCGTCCAGTCCTATGATATTTGCTTCTCGAACCATCCATGACAACCCTTAAGTACTTATTTTTCGGCCGTTGATGATCCTGGTGACATGAAGATCCGATTGACGTGAAGAGGGGACTTCATTCCACGTCACTCGTTATGCGAGGTGCTCGTTAAGCTAGGTTCCCCTGTGTATATATATATATATATATATATATATATATATATATATATATATATATATATATATACAGTAACTACCGCTTACAGTGATCAGTGATTATAAGAATCAACCGTTTTTAAGAATCAATATCGCAAAAACAAAAACAAATATATTATTTCCATGTTAAAATTTTCGCTTTAAAGAATCAATCCACCGGTTTTAAGAATCAGTTGATACTCTTTGCTTTCCTGTCATTTTTTCCAAAACAGCCACTTAAACCCTCAAAAGGCACGAAGTTCTTTCTTTATTTTTTTTAAAGAAAGAGTGATAAGATGGGATGGAATACAGTCGTAAAATTCATCCATTTCTTTGTTAGACATAACATAATAGTTTCCCCTTAAACGCTTTAGCTAAACACTGTCCTATTAGCTTGAACCAGGGGCATCCTACCCATCCATATCCTATTTCACTTTTCTCCACTGATAAACAAAGACAGGGACTCTTTTTCGAACCTCCCACATCCTGGTTGCTACTTCCTGGACGCTGAAACACATAAATCTTCGGCGAAGTGTCCACTATCATTTAGGCAAACGTGAAATTAGTAGATTCAGCACGTTATCAAACCCTGAAACGTAAGAAAGAAGGTGAAACCTCGTTTGAGACTATTGGTATTGAAACAGGTATAAACAGCCTCCTGAAAACTTCATTACGTCAAACTACCATCGAAAACTTTTTCTTGCACCCTTCCTGTAGTTGAAATGTTAAACAGTTAAGCAGGTATGTTGTAACAAATATTGGATTTTATCTTCTATTATTACAATCATGGGTATCTACTTATAGGTCAAGAAATTAAGTTGTATTTTTAAAATTATAAAGAATAATTTTAATAAAAGATAATTAACGTAAATTAAAAAGTATTTTATGGTAAATTATCTGATATATGTATATATAGGTGTGTGTGTGCCTGCCCAAAAACCTAAATTTCGGCTATAAGAATCAACCTCTTATAAGAATCAAAAACAGTAGTAACAAACGTGATTCTTATAAGCGAAAATCACTGTATATATATATATATATATATATATATATATATATATATATATACACACACTCAAGAGCGAAAACATTATGACCACCCCTACATTTTGCAATGAATTCGCCTGGATGACGTGAAAGGCACGTGATCAGGTGGAAGTGGTATTTAACTGCTGCTGGAGAGTCTGAAGAATCATTCTTTCACTTACTTCTGTTTGTGATGGGAAAGGCTGGTCCATGGATCGCGACTGGTCCATGGATCATTGGGAGAGAGTTGCCTGGTCAGATGAATCACGGTTTGTCATTCATCACGCCGATGGCCGTGTCAGGATACGCCGTCCTCCAGGCGAACTGTTGCTCCCTCAATGTACAGTAGGTCATACATAGGCCGGTGGTAGCGGTATTATGTTTTGGTGGACGTTCTCTTGGGCTTCTCTGGGACCCGTGGTTGTGGTAGAGCAGACCATGAATGCTACAGGGTATATGAACATCATTGCGGACCAGTTGCACCCTTACAGGGCCTCTGTTTTTCCAGCTGGAAATGGAATGTTCCAACAGGACAACGCCCCGTTTCTCAAGGCTAAAATTGTGTTGGAGTGGTTCCAGGAACATGATGCTGAATTCCAGTTAATGTCCTGGCCGCCTAACTCACCGGATCTCGATCCGATAGAACACATTTGGGATGTCATGGGACGGCAGCTCAGAGTTCAAAGACCACCAATTCACAATATCTCGGATTTGCGTGACCGTTGCCTAAACATCTGGTACAATCTGTCTCCGGCCATCTACCAAGGACTTGTGGCATCCATGCCAAGGCGGGTTGAAGCTGTGTTGCGAGCCAAAGGTGGGCCAACTCGTTATCGACAGGTGGTCATAATGTTTTGGCTCTTGAGTATATATACATATATATAAAAATATATATATATATATATATATATATATATATATATATATATATATATATATATATATATATATATATACCGGGTGCGTCATAAATTCGTGCAAAGTTCAAAAATTCGTAATAAAAGAAATAATGCTCGGAAAAAATTTCTGTTCGCCCGAATAGAATCAGAGGGACATTTGACTTTTTTTTCCATATAAAAAAAAGTTTCGAAAATTAACCGAAAGTGGGCGCTTTTGCTCGACCACGTTAAGTCTGCATTGCAGGAAAGACATGCGTTACCTGTTGTAACTTTCATAGAGGTTGGTGCCCCGCCCCATATTACAAGTGATATCAAGACGTTCCTGTTGGAATCTTTCACTAAAGACCGAGTTCTATAAGTCGCGGTTGTAAGTCTCAGTGGCCCTCACGATCACTAGACTTGACCCCGGCAAATTTTTAGTTGGAGGGATACTTAAAATCTCATGTATACCGGGGCTCCCCAACCACTTTGGTGGAACTAAAAAATGACATTCGACAGACAGTCGTTGCCAACGATGCTTAAGCCGTGGTAATGGGCTTAGTGATGCGCCTCACTTGCCTATTACCTTGTGCTGGTAGTAATGTTGAACATGTATTACTTTAAAATAAATGCACAGTGTCATGTAATTGTGATCTGTTTGATTTTCTGTTTGAGTTTGCCTGATTTGCATAAAACGTCTCAGTATGACGTGTGAGCGCCCTCTTTCGGTTACTTTTGGAAACTCTTTATTTTTTAAATGGGAAAAAACTCCAATGTCCCTCTGATCTTATTGGCGCAAACAGAAAGTTTTCCTGAGCATTGCTTCTTTTATTATGAATTTTTGAACATTGCACGAATTTATGACGCACCCGGTATATATATATATATATATATATATATATATATATATATATATATATATATATATACTAGCTGAAAACCCGCACTTCGCTACGGAGTACATTCAAATTAGATACAACGGTCAATGTATGCAATTAATGCCAAAATATATATATATATATACGTATATCTATAATAAATACGACGATCAAAGTATGCAACTGATGTAAATATATATATATATATATATATATATATATATATATATATATATATATATATATTTATAAAAAATCGTAAGGGATATTCTTATAGACAAAATAATGTAGAAGAAAATATTCAAATTAAATGTAATAGGACATACTAAAGAATACTAACCGTACTAAAGTATAAAGTACATTTAATATAGTACAGTTTGAAGGACATAATATCTTTTATTGTATTTTAATATTTTTTGGGGTAATGTCCAATCGTCCGCCGCATTAGCAAGAAAAAAAATATTTTTTTTGTCTATTCAATTGTTATGCACGTGACGATAAATTTATTTAAAGTACAGGAAAAAGAAGTCACGTGATCAGCATTTAAGAAATTAAATTCTAAAAGTTAATCTTTAAAAATTCACCAAAAATCAGAAAATGAAGGTAAAGAGTCGAAAAAGATCTTATGTTAAAGGAAGTTTTATGGTCTTTCTCGTGATATAAATTTTATAACCCTCAAATTATTATTTTAAATGCAAACTTAATAAAAAGTTACTAAAACAGCTTAAAAATTTAATTTAAAAAAATCTAAGAAGAATTTTTCAAAAATATTTCTTTGTGCACCTCTACACTATAAGAAGAATCGCCATGCAAAATTTCAGCCCTTTAGGTTCAGCGGTTTGGTCGGTGCGTTGTATGTCAGTCAGTCAGTGAGTCAGTCAGTTACGGAACTTTTTATATATATAGATGTGGATATGTGTGTGTGTGTGTGTGTGTGTGTGTGTGTGTGTGTGTAAGTAAAATGGGTCTAATTCTTGTAGTGTATAGATACTAAAGGGAAGAAACTGATTTTAACTTAGATTGAATGATCAAAATGTCACGCGTTTCAAATTATCAAATGCAGATGAACGATCCATTTCTTTTCAATTGAATTTATTTTTCAAATCCATCTTTTCATCTCGAAGGGTATTGAACTCATTTCCCTTTCTCACTTTTTTGTACTCTTTCTCGTTAACCGTTTAATTTATTTCTCTTCTTTCGTGGAAATTAGGATCTCATGGGCGAAAATAATTTTCAGATTGTTTTCTATACTTATCTCGAAAAACGTGGGAGCTGAGTTTGCAATAATACATAATATGTTCAAGGAAGTAAACAAAATCTGTGAATATATATCTTTTCGTTAAATCAACAATTCCTTCAAACTGAATTCGAACTCATAATTTTACATCAATACTTTCACCCGGGACAAATTTCCTTATTATATAATGAAACGAAAAAAAATCGGTTGGAGATCATCGCAGATTCATGTATAATTTTTTTACGTCTAACTTATCCAATGTTTTGAAAGGGACTCAGATCATAGACTGCATGGAGAGAGCATATCCAGCAATATATTCCTGTAACAGTCTCTCTTTGACATATACAGCGGAAAGTTCGTGACGTAATCTAGACGTAAATAATCAAGAACGATGTGATCAAGGCTTTAATGAGGTCAATTTTTCAGCATTTTTCTCCTTTTATGTGAGAAAAGTTTTAGGCTCTCACTAATACATATATAAAATGTGACTCGACCATCAATTTTGAAGCTATTTTTCCAAGGTTAGTACCTTTCTTAGTCTAAAAGAAAAATTTCATACAGGTCTTCAGACACTTTTGTTAAATGACACATTCTTAATTAGGAATTTAAATTCCAACTCAGCTAGTAAAATGTGATGATGGTAAAAAATTTAATTAACGCATTTCTGGAATGTGTGGTGGGAGCATTAATATATATTTACTTAAGTATTATCTCACGTCTTATAAAAAGATAGTTCCAATCTTGAAAAAGAAAAAAAATTAAAACATAGTAGGATATGAAGTTTTAATTTCTTCTGAACAAAAGTTATATAAAACTTTACTTTTTAATATTTTTCTTTTTTCTTTCCTTTAATCATTTTTCTTTTATTTTTTCTAAACTGCAATTTCCGCTCGAAGGAAAAAAAGTTTCTCCTGCGATATTTTGAATCTTCCGAAGACAGAAAAAAACATGCTTTTTTTATTTTTAACAGCTTACAGTTTGCCTCAGATAGTTATTTTATAACTCTATACTTATAATAATTTATAATTATACTACTTTATAATAATTTATAATTATACTTCTTTATAATAATTTATAATTATTTGCTAAGAAATTATGAAAATTCATTCATTTACAGAAAAATAAATTCTAATACCTTTAAATCCAATATCACTACACTTAGGATGTCTGAGATTACATAGTAACAGAAGATTGTATATTTCATTAAGAGAGTTTTCCTTGTGACCATCGATTAAAGGAATATATAAAGCCTCTGAAAATTGGCTTTAAGGTATTATATCATGATTATTTATGTCCTGTAACATAGTTATTATAGTGTTTAGCGACGTCGGAATCTACGCAGTGGTCATGGGTTCAAATCCCGAGTGAGGCTAGGATGTTACTATACTGTCCCCTCATAGGGAACAATGCTGACTCCCCTAAAATGTTACTCTCATAATAAAGTAGTCATTCAACCTTTACACTGTCGAAAGGAAAATATTTCATCTCAAGTGCCTCTATTAGAAAAGAGACGTAGTTTAAGTCATACATATATCATCGAATCTTCATTTTTATCTCCTGCTTAAAGAAATAATTTACAATATCGTTGCCAATTAAAATTTGTATAAAAAATTTTAATCTCGATTATGTGGATTTGATAAGAAACATTTTTGTTTATCCCGAACTCCAATAATATTTTCATTGTATATCGTTAGCAGTGGTTGCGCGAATCAATATTTTTATCTAAATTTATTACTATTTCGTCTGTAACGAAATGTGGAGTCACAGCCATTAACGCTCTTGCACATAAATGCATCACATGATTGTCTGGGAATAACGTCAATTGATGCCTCGTCTTTCTTTTGGCGCATAACCCAGCGTCAACCTAATTCCTCTATGGAATGTTGAAGAAAGAACACTTTCTCCAAAGAAATACAACATTGAATATAAACCAATAATTTTGAACAATACAAGGAATTAGATAATATTTACATTTTTTTAATACAAGTTTTTTAAGGAATTTTATGATTAAAAGCTGCTTGAAACAAAGGCATATGCCTATTTCAGAGTTATCAGGAGTGCCTATTCAAAGTTCCAATTTAGTGCCTACTTCAGACTTATCAGACAATTGTTTGCTTTTACTTTTCTGAAAACTGATGGAAAGAAATTGTATATGAATTTTAACCCTAGTCTAATATTAATTTGTTTGGTCCAAGTATCTGTCAATAAATAAAAGATAAAAAAGAGGTAATTTTTAATTAAAATAAGTTTAAAATTATGGATTTTGAACATTTTTATCGTGATTGTTTATCTATGATACTTAAACTCGTTAAGTAAAAATCTTTCATGCAAATATACTCTGAATTTCTCTGGGAAAAGTCAAGAAACTATTAAAAGAAAATGGGATACAATCATTCACAATTTTTGTTCTCCTTCGTCTCTTTTTCAAATTCCCTCAATATAAGGACCTATGACGAAAAGTTAAAATAAATTGCACTCTTAATCGAAGTCTGCGTCCTAATGAACTGTCAATCCAGGGTAAACAAAAAACATCTTTTAGGCTCATAGTGGCAATGACTGAGTATCGGTATCACTGATTCAAAATATCTCTAAGTGTTAACTAGCTTCCGGTATCAATTATGAAGTTGAGCTTTGAAAATTCCCAACCTGGAAAAAAAAGGGCTAACATTTTGAATAGATTGGGTGAGTTAGTGTATTCAACCCAACTTATGTTCCATATACTGGGTACAAGTAAAGCGTTACATAACTATCGCATAACTCAACAAGGAAATTTAAGTGTATATAAATATATATATATATATATAAATATATATATATATATATATATATATATATATATATATATATATATATATGTGTGTGTGTGTGTGTGTGTGTGTGTGTAAGTAATGCCCTAAAGAGTGACTAAACTAGTACAATTAATTAACTTTATTATCAAAACTATAAAATTTTCGGATTGTCAAAGAATAGTTAACGAAAAAATACCAATAGATGACGGTACCAGATGGGAGGTTCTGGATTGAAAAAATGTACGATGTGTTTTAAAAACAGCTTCCGACGGAAACCAGGCCATTCTGATTCACCGGTCATAAGATTGTGAGGCATCGCTGACTATTAGCCACGAGCTTTGGGAGCGTAAAACATACCACGGAGTTTTAGTAGTACAGCAGAACGATCGATGTAGAGATCGAAAGCGCCAGGATGCGTTTGTCTCGTGGGTGAGAGGTTGACGGTTTGAGGGAAGTAAGAAATGACTATGCTGGAGCTGAGACTATATAAAGTTTGAAGAATGAACGAAGTTAATTATAAGTAATGTCTGTTCATTCGTGCCATGATTACCAACGACTGCAAATTAAGGATGTTAAGAAGAAGACGAGTAGAAGCGTTACACACACACACACACACACACACACACATATATATATATATATATATATATATATATATATATATATATATATATATATATATATATATATATATATATATATATATATGTATGTATATATATATACCTATAGTGCCTTTTTCTTGGAAGATTACCAGATCAAGGAAAAAATTAAAGAACTTTTCACCTCCCTTTTTCAATGATTTTCAAATGATCAGTCATGAAACAAACGTTCATCCGTGTTTGATTATGGTTTTTCCTGGTTGATCAAACATGGTCAAACATGAATAGGGCTATAAAAAACTTAGAAAATTTGTTTAAATATATTAATTTATTCTTGACGACAGGTTACTGTATTACGAATAAATGGAAGGACAACAAACTAACTGAAAAATTTCCTTAACATGGGGAAGGTTTTACATGATATTAACAGAAAAATTATTGCGACTAAAACACCATATATTTCAGGCAAAAGAAGGTGGTTATTCCCCTCCCTACTCCCCAAAAAAAGAAGAAAAATCTTTGACATATAACATTTAAGTTCCGTTTTCTGCAATTAATGTTGGAAAGGTCTCTTACATGTTTAACGCATATTTGCTATTTATTCATAAAGCTCGAAGAAGAGAAAATATTTGGAATTCGATATTGCATCTGCATTTTCTTCGAACACATTTCTCGAGGGAATAACCAACAGGATATAAGAAAATTCTCTCTTCACACCATTAGAATTCCGATTAAAGATCTTTAATCTGTCAGCATAACAAATGAAGATTTATAGCAGTTTCACTGAGAGTAGAATTATTAATTGATGTGGGACTGATTCTTAAAATAGTACTTATATCACTGCATGATTGATGAATAAGGATTAGTGAATAACTTTTTCATTTATCATGGGTTGTTCGCCAGGCCTGTCTGGTAACTTGACACTTTACTGTTCGAAATGTGAATGATATATAAATAGTATATATATTCACTGAAACTCGGTGCCTGTCACAGTGCCTGAAGGATAGTATTTCTGTAATTGCAACATAATTATGACAAACGCAAATACATTAAAGTTCGTATTTAAAATCAGAAACTGTAAAATTTTGAAATGTTGCTACGTGAAAGTACTCAATTCTATTTATGAGACTACGTGAAACTACATTTAGGCCTTCATCATTAGTTAATCTCACTCTTATTAATTTTGCAAGATATTTCTGGCTGTGCACCAGTTCCTGCTTAGTTGAGGTATAATTAAGAACTCATATATGAATGCAAAATTAATAGTTGACTTTTTAATAAGAGCTAAACTCTAGGGTACAAACTACAAATGCCCAGCGAACTTTTGGTACTCCTATTTTATATATATATATATATATATATATATATATATATATATATATATATATATATGTATATATATATATATATATATATATATGTATGTATATATATATATATATATATATATATATATATATATATACACTAGATCCAAAGGTCATTTTCGAAGATATTTTATAATCTACAAGCCAATTTTTCACTTGCCCTGTGTCTAGGGTATTATAATTTTAGGGAACTCTTGCTGGAAGGAAAATATGTGCTTATTATATCGCTTCTTTCAATCATATAACATACTGGTAATTAGTTTACACTGACATTTTACCATAGAGAATGGCTTGAATATATGATTTTGGAAATATCTTAATTTTGATATAAAAATGGTGTCCTTTAATGAAGGAAGTCCATCAAGATTTTCTTTCGCGTTCTATAAACATAAACTTGGACTGAAATTTATTTGGAATAGTGCAACTGATTCTTATATTTCATCAGAAATTTCGCAAGCACTCAATAATCAACTAACCAGTTGCTGTGCTAGTCGGCTGAATTTATTGGATTATAATATGCCATTTATGCTTTGCATGGAAATAAATAATAAGTAATCAAATTCTCCTTGATGTCCATTCCCAGAAATATTTGAAAACTGTTCACCATAGTGAGAAGTTAATTTATGTGGCATAATATTAGAATTTTTCCTGTATTTATGAAGATTGCTTCTGTTGATTTATGTGCAGTGTAAAAGCATTTGTTTTAGATTTTGTTGATTCATAACTACTTTTTTAAATATCCATAAAAAATATAGTGAAATAAATTCATTCGCCAATGACATATACTATTAATTTTTTCAATTTCCTTTAACAGTTATTTATATAAATAAAATCACTGTAAAATCTTATTATCACGTCTAATCTTAAAAGGAACGGTTCAATTATTTTCAAATATTGCATTTAACACTCTGATAAAACCATTTTGTCTTTTTGTTTAAACAATTTACAAAGGAAAGTATAGAGTATTTGTTCAGGACATTGGAATGAAATAATAAAAACACTAAGTATATATGTAGAATTTTGTATTTTTCAAAACTTATTGAAACATTTTCTTCTAGAAATATAAAAAGTTTGTGTCGTAAGCACTGATTAAGATTCAGATCCACGTTCATTAGCATTAAAAATGCAAAATATGTATTACAACCTGGTATTTTTCATACAATTTAAATTTTTTAACGGTAATATCAAACTTTCTATTATAATCAAATAACTAATATACCCTAAATATAACTTTTTATACCCTATAGAATTTAAATTAATGCTAATGAGTGGCACTTTTAATGTAAGTAATTTCAGTTTTACACTAGCATAAATTATGGAGTTGAAAATGTTTTTTCCGTGTTTTATGAAATATTTAATTTCTCCTTAATGAACAAATACAACATAATATTATTATATCAAAAAAGTGTAAATATGCAAATATCAAGAGAAATATTTATATTAATTTTATAAAAAAATTAACCAATTTCTTCCTAAACGCTAGTAAATGGATTTTTTAAAGAGTTCTGTAGAACGTTTTACAACAGTTTATTCAGATAAAATATATTGACTTCCTTGATATTTCATTCAAAATCATGGTATCTAATAACAAGATTGTTTAATTATTTATACAGGAATTGAAAGACGATTTTAAAACTATCTTGATTTTAAAACTATCAGTTATTTGATTAAATATGGGCTCATAAAGCAAAATTTGCTTCCTTTTTTGAAAATTCATACTAAATTTATCAAATGTACAAATCCTTAAAATAACGTTATTTGTCACTCTGAGTGAATTGATTACCTCCTAATCTTCCAAGCTAATAAATATTAAATGGAGAATAACTTTTACTAAATAATTTTGTGATGAAAAGACGCTGTATGATTTCTGCCATGGATGTATTGATCGTATTACACAAAGCCTTAACTTCAGATTTCTCATTTAGATTTTTAACGAGAAAAATGTTTTACATAATAGTTCTCTTTACGCATTATGCTCTTCAATTATTAAAATAATCTGGGTATTTTTAAAAGTTTGCGTGTTAAGTTACGTGTTATGGATTGTTTCTTCCTCGATTTAGTTAACAACTTTCAAAGTTTTAAAGAAAGCGCAACATATTTTTTAAATCGGAATTATTTTTGCCTTATTAATTTAATACAACAAGGCAAGAACTATAATCTAGAACTTAGCAACAATCATTCATTAGATGTTTTCACTTATCTTTTACCGTAAGACTTTGTGACTGCAGTTGGACGGGGTTCCGTGATACCGGGAAAGCAAAGAACAGTGCCAACAGCTTGTCCGACATACAGAGACACAAAGTGGCCAGTGTCCGAAGCTTCTGCGCACCATTAGTTTTCGCTGGCCATTGTATTGTTCAAACCTGTTGTCAAACTATTGACTCAAACTTCGGAAACTTTGTGTGCTGATGGCTAACACCTTATAAAACCAACTGTCACAGGAAATTATTTTTTTATTGTTAATGTGTTGGTTAGATTGTGGAGCAATATAAATTTTGTGTAGTGATATTTCAGACAGATATGAGAACCTAACCTAAATATCGAAAGGTGACAGGGTTACCTTGTGACACATTGACACTGACGCAATATCGACCCACCTTCTCCAACCGCTGGATGTTGCATTTTTCCGTCCTCTAAAATACCACTGGAGAGAAAGATGCATTGACTATCTGGAAAAAAACTACCCGAAGGCGCAAAATGTGTCGAAAGACGCATTTCCTCATCTTCTACAAGAACTGACGGCTGCCCTGAGCACGCGAGGTCTCTTTGATATCTAAAATATAGATGAAGCTACCAATATTTGTAATAGGTATATGTAATTGTGTATAAAACATTTGATAAGCGTTTTACTGTCTAACTGTGTGTCAAGTAATTTTTCCTCTTGGATTTCAAGGTGAAATTACAGATGTCACAAAGTAGCCCCACTCGACGGGGCAACTTTATCACACATTTTAACTTTTAATTTCTCAATGCTAATTAAAAATCCGGGTCAATGCAATACATTACTGCGTAAAGAAAGGATGTACCAATGTTTTGCAATTGTTCGTTTTTGGATGCTTTTAAAACTGATCGGCTGGCACAGGAAAAAACTTAAAAACCGTCTCTAAGTAACCCCCATCTTACGGTAATCTTTTAAGCTCCTATTTGGAAAAAATGTAGTAAATAGTACACTCTAGAACAAAAAAAAGATGAACCAAGGAGGTGCCCTATTGCGACAAAAATTAGTGGATGTGAAGAATATGCACAGAAAAAAAACGGCAAATTTTCACAAGAATTGAATGATTTATTCCACAGTTTGATCGTCAGAAACTAAGGAAGTCAATGGAGCGTTGGTCTACCTTTGGATTTGATACAAGCTGTTACCCGGCATGGCATAGACTGGTAAAGTTCCTAGATGGTGACATGCGGGATTTCTCGGCAAATTATCTCCAACATTCGGGCTAAACCAGCAGCATTCCAGGATAGTTGCAATCGCCCTCCATCTCGTCTTAAATGTGCTGTATGGGGGAGAAATCAGGCGACCAAAGTGGCCAAAAAAGTGTTTGGCAAGCTTCAAGACAATTCATAGCAATACGTGCCGTATGTGACCAGGCATTATTATCTTTTATAAAATAAGTCCAAGGTGGTGCAAGAGGAATGGTAGTAAAACAGGTCGCAGAATGTCATCTACGTATCGCTGTGCTGTATGTATCACTAATCACTACCAATGTGATTCGACTGTCAAAGGAATTGGCACCCCAAACCCTAACGCCCTGTTGTACAGTGCGATAAGAAGGGCAGGATCCCACGCTGCCCTGGACGTCTCCAGATACGTCTTCAGACACAGTTGGACACAGGAACTGTCACCCACGACTTTAAGTCCCCATTTAGCGCAGTTCCAAGTTGATCGAGTTAAGCAACACTGTAATCAGACTTTACAGTGCACAGGCGTGAGCGGTAAGAGGCGCAACGGTCGGCGCAATCGTAGATTCCGCTCTCTCAGTTGTCTGTCAATGGTCATGTTGGACACTTGTGTGGTCACACGTCGGATCGTTTATGACGAAGAATCCTGTGTTGTGACAGCTCATCTAACAATCGCTCTGTCTTCCCGTTCTGCTGTGGTCCTAGGTCGACAGCTGCCGTCATGACACTTAATTCTGCCGTTATGGACGGAATCTTTTCTGCATTGTCTAATAGCTGCATCGCTTTGGCTCAGATGTGGAGCGATTCTTTGTTTTACCCAGCCAGCTTCTTTCAGTTAGATGACACGCCCTCTTTAAAAAATCTGAAATACGATCGTATTGAGCAGAATCCTTCGGTGAGGCATTATTCCAGTCGACTTGAGATATCCACAAACGAAATGCAGAAGAAACTTTGAACATCAAATCGAGAATCGTTCTTTATATACACTTGCTGGATGCACAGTTCTAATTCGCTGGAGCTCCCACTATTAATTCGTTGGACACCGAATTTTAATCATTTGCGTGGTCGCCCGAAACATCTTTGCATGCGAAATTTCATTACAATCAGACAGCACCTTATTGGTGCTTCGATTTTTTTTAAGAGTAAATATTTTTCAAAATTAAGCACAAAATTTAAGTTTTAACTACTATAAATGTCACTAACTACTTTAGAAACATTTAATTTTAATGTTCAAAATAAACCACGTTTAAAAACGAATTATAAATCCCATCATTCTTGGAAATGGACCAATATTTTCAGCTTTACATGATGTTACTGTTATTCATAATTAATGGCAATAATCCATGAAACTTTTTTGCATACTCAAAAATGGTAATTATTTTTACAGTTCAAGCAAATTTAGTTCATAATTAAGTTTCTAAACAAATCATATATAAAAAAATCCTGCTTAGCGACATCATGGTATTTTTCATACCATATTCATCATTTCTGTTCTAACGCGAAAAAACCAAATAAAGTATTTTATAAATTAGGATCATAAACACATGATATTCTCCAGTACAGTAAACTTAATTAATCATAAGCTGAGCTGATATCTGAGTATGCTATCAATGTTTATAGCATTATCTTGATTCCTTTGCCATTAAGTTGTCAAGATAATTGTAATGGGGCCAATTTTCATTACTGGTTATTGAGGGATGAAGTTGTAGACATTGAAGGAAAGGTTCGTAACAATATTGCTATCAGATATAGAAACCATAATAACATTTGTCACGTTTTCTTTTTCTAGATTATTGTTTACGTTTATGACAATTTCTAATAAAAACATGCATTAATTCATCGTTTCTCTAAAAACGAAAATAGATACGACGGATATGCCCCCACCCTGATCGCAATTTTTCTTCTGTCGTAAATTACTAAGCTATTTTCAGCTGTCAGCAGAAATGAGCTGGGCTTATCAACCTCAAATTACTTCATGATTTTCGTTAAGGTTGCTGTGTACTAACCCTATTAGATTCGCTCACCTCAATGTTCACCTATGGAGAAAATGTGCCCACAGATTGCTAATTTGGATTTAATATTTTTTTAATTGTAATCCATAATAGAGAAAAAATTGTACACCTTGGGGCATTTTTCGTTTTCGTTTTAAACATGCAAATAATATTTTAGAAATTAAATTTTACGTGAAAAAATCCAGTATTGTTTGTTGAAAACGATCATAAATTTCTTTTGTGGCCGAAATTTATAAAATGAATCCTATTGCAAGGTGCAGAAAAAGATCAGTCCATCTGAAAATAGCATTTTTATTGGATTATCAGCATTCATATAACTGCAAGTAGTAGACAATTTTTTTTCCGTAGGTTAAGGATTGCCCCGGGTCGGCAAATCTGTACTATCCATCTGGTGCCATACTAATTAACCGAATAGGTGCATAACCACTGGCTGAATTTGCAGGTATTGCTACGCGGCGACTGGTCTTTAGGTTCTACAGGGCGTATAGGCGAGACCCGTGGTCGCCGTAATATTGTCGAATTTCTCCATTAACATAAGGTGAGCGAACCCAACAGGGTTCCTCATTCACCCAACAGGGTACATAGCAGCCTTTAGGACTTCTTATTCGTTCTTGCTCGAAATGAACTGACAATCCATCACCAGTTGCCAAAATCACTAATAGGAACACTCTTTAACATTGAAAACTAAGTAATTAATTCGCATATTTTTTTAACCTGAAAATAATTATCTTCCATATCATATACAAATCATAGTTACATTCTTCTTTTTGAATCAGGGTACTGGATATTGCGAAGTTATATTATTATTGGTTATTAAATAACCTTAAAACAATGGATGCATGCGTGTGTTGGAGCAAGCAAGGAAGACAGAGCATTGGCCTTAACATACCTTTATTTAATAACTCATAAAATTCATTTAAAGTGTAATTGCTACTAGCACAATATTCCCTTTCATATTAACACTTTACATACGAGAACTCAGAAGCAGAGGCAAACTATATGGTCAAAGTAATGATTTTTAGAGTCTATGGGGAGGCACTTACTACAGCTGAAGTAAGCAACGATGAAAGATGGCATCAGCGACAGGGACCCGAAATCACGTCATATACCGGATCATCTTGGCGGGTTACTCGCACTACTCCTAGACTCTGAGGAACTTGAAACTCTGTATGATCTGAGCTCTAAGAAAAAAGTCGGAGATAAATCTGGACCTTCTCTCCTTTTTCTTTTTTTTTACTTGTAGGGGCTGTTGTCAGTTTACGGGGAGACCATTCTGGCCCGCCCTCTTTTTCATTGGGCAGTTGGCTGTTTTTCTCCCAGTAGTTCCTGCCCCAATTAGTTCCTTATCATACTGCCCCTGTCCATAGTCTACGAAGTACCTCCTCACCATAATTTTCATTTGCAATGCCACTTTGACCCTTATCATCTGAAGGTTTTCTGTGGGCCATAAAATAACGACCATCTATCTTGAAATATTTATAGACATTTGATCACTATCAATGGCCACACCGACAGCTGTTCTTCGATTTCCTCCTGGTGTACAAGCCCCTATTTACCCCTGCCTCTGCAGCCTTTACAATAGATTTGTTCTTGGCCCCACACACCGCGGGGAATTATACCATTCCGCTTCTACAATGATGATCTAACCTGAGCGAACTCCATATAATGTTGTAATCGTTGTTACCAATGCCCACTGGCAAGGTATAAACCTAATCACGCCCATTGAAAGATGGGGGTCGAAGACATGAAGCACCTTTTTGGCTCTCAGCTACTGCGCGCCTCACGGATCGGTGTACCACATTCATACGTGGTAATAATATTAATGTACTTTACGATTAATGACCTTAACTTTCAATATTATTCTTAAATGCGTTATTCGACGTTCTTATTACAAAACTTCAAAGAAGAAATACTTAATGAACTATGTTTAAGCCTTCTAGTGTCAGGTGCTACCAACAAAATAATCGACAGAGAATGCAAGAAAGAACTTGAAGCTAATGTCCAAAGTTGAGTAACATCTAAGTATATTTGAATATTTAGAATTATGACAATGACTTCGTTTAAATTGTTTCACGGATATATGCACATTACATTGTAGAATCATTGAAATTATTAGAAGGCTTTAATATATAATAAGAGAAGATATTGATTCCAGGTACATAAATCCACCCCTTGCATAACAGAGCAGACTTCGAAAGTAAATCAGTCCTTCAGATATGTGATGGGTAGAAATTGATTTGATATGAAATTTTCTTATGTGTATACATAAATGAAAAATATGGATTAGAAACTAACGGGAAAATATAATAAGCTTTTCAGTTTATACAAGAATAAATTGAAATATGTACTCCATTTTTATTAGCTATGATACAAATTTAACACATATAAGTAATAGTTAAACGAGTTTAGGGTAAATTTTTCATGAGCACAACACCTTGTAAAAATTAAAATTTGATCCCATAGTTTTCATTGCGAGAGCATAAACATGTTTACTCTTCAAAACCCCTTTAAAATCACTCATGCTCCTATTTCTAGCTTTTATTTTATAAGCTTTGATAAATAGCAATAACATAGAAAAATAAGGCGCTGTAATATTCTTTGTAAGTTTCATAACAGCCTTTAAATGTCCATATTTCCTTTAAAAATATACACAAATTTTTACGATAAAGTAAATCAGCATTTTAAAGATAATATAAAAATACTGATTTATGAAATAAATTTTTATAGGGAATATTTCACAAAAGTTATGAATTATACAATGTTGCATATTTACTCGTGTTTTTTCTTCTGTCCCTGATACACGTGTCCGATATTACTTACACACACACACACACACACACATATATACATATATATATATATATATATATATATATATATATATATATATATATATATATATATATACTCGTCAAAAGTGAAATTGCAACATTATGAAGGAATGCTCGTAGCGATGTGAAAATAACAAGATCAGGAGAGGTAAGACACATATGTAGATGATTAAAGAATCAAACAATGATATGGAAAATTAAACTGTTTTTTCCGTATCGAATGTGCCGACCACCAGCATCTATACAGGCCTCTAAACGGCGAGGCATACTGTCTATGAGGCTATTAATGGTCTCCTGAGATATTCCTTACCAAGCCGAGTCCATTGCAGCTCTCACTTAATCTACGCGGCTACGGTGCCCTGTGCACCGCAAGTCCGATGACACCCCACACATGCTCGATGAAAGAGAGGTTGGGCAAGGCTGCCGGCCAGTGACGGCTGTGAATTCCATTGAGACAGTTCATAGTGGGACGTGCGTCATGAGGTCGGGCATTGTCCTGCTGTAATAAGGTGCCGGGGGCAGCCTGCACAAGTGGCCGAACCACAGGCATAACAACTTGTGTTACGTACCGGGCCGATGTTAAACTGCCAGTAATGTTCACAAGAGTTGTCCGCTGTCCGAACATGATGCCACAACAAAACATGAAGCCCAGTGTGCGGCCGGTGTGAAGTTCGACAATATGGGCTTGCATGTAACGTTCTCTCCGAAACCGCCACACATGTCCACGACCGTCATTCCTCCATAAAAAAATCGGGATTCATCTGAAAACAATACCCGATGCCATTAGTTCGTCCTGTAACGATCACGTCGACACCAAGCCAGACGGGAAGCCTTGTGTCAAGTAGTTAAAGAAACCCCAGTGGCTGGGCGCCGTGCGCGCATCCCTGCCTCATGCAACCTTTTACAGATGGTTTGGCAGGAGACAGATGCCCCATCTGATAATGGTAAGTAGGTTTGAATATGACTTACCGGGGCGAACGGGTACCCAAGAAACATTCGCCGAAATTGCCTATCCGTGCGATCTGACGTTCACCTGGATGATCCACTGCCTTTTTGCCGTGTTCTGAGATGGCCCTGCGTCCATCGTGCCACGCATCGCTGAATTGTACTGACGTTTCGTCCAACACGACTGACAATTGCGCGCATGGACAAACCGAGCTCACGCAGTTCTAGGATACGTTCACGTTCCTCAGACGATAACTGCTAGTATTCAGCTCGTTCATGTGTTCGAGGCATTTTCTACCCTTCTTCAAACCACAATAATCTGTCATTGGTAGCATATAAAGAGCGGACCAGCTACTGGCTTTTATAGCCAGAAACTGGGTATCAAGTGACCAGATGCGCACGCGCATTTAATCATTTGCATATGTCTCTGACATCTACCGATCCTGTTATTTTCACTTTGCTACGCGCTTTCCTTCTTGGTGTTGCAATTTCACTTTTGACGAGTGTGTATGTATGTATGTATGTATGTATATTTATGTGTGTATATTTATGTATATACAGGGTGAATCTGAACAAATGGGCAAAACTTTACGGGGTGATAGAAAACATCTATACGAGCAATATTCGTCATAGAATGTATGGTAGGAACGCAAACGGTGAGAAGTTAAAAGGTAGTTTTCCACTGTCACGTTTAACGAATTAACACAAGAATGAGAGGAGATACTGAAGGAAACATTTTATTAACAGGAATGCAATTGATTTACATGGTCAAAGAAATTGCTCAAAAGAGCTTTCGCCAGTTGTAATACAGGCTTCACACCTGCGGGATAAGGACTGACGCAGTTTTGCGAACACACCAGGCATTTCCTGAATATCGCCGGCAACAACGGTGATCCTGGCGACTAGTTCCATATGGATTTCAATGAGGTACTCGTAGATTAGGCTTTTCATATGTACCCACAGGAAAAAGTCCAAACACGAGAGATCCGGCGATCTTGGTGGCCAAGCTATGGGAACACCTCGACCATTCCATCGCCCTGGGAATGTTGCATCTAAAGTGTTCCGCACATCCAAGCTGAAGTGTGCAGGCGCACCGTCGTGCTTGGACCACATTCTCGACCTGATGGGGGTTGGAATCGGACGCAGCAGCTCCGGCAACACCTCTCGTAGCAATGTGTGATACAATTCGCCGTCCAGACGGTGTGGCAGGAGGTATGGGCCAACCAAATGGTCATGGAGGATCCCTGCCCATACATTTATTGAAAACCGCCGCTGGAACGAATGAGGACGTGTGGCATGCGGGTACCATTTACAGCGCCACCTAGCACCTCACAGTTTGTGTTCCGCCCATACTTTCTATGACGAATATTGCTCGTGTAGATGCGTTCTGTCACCCCATAAAGTTTTGCCCACTTGTTCAGATTCACCCTGTATATGAATATATATATATATATATATATATATATATATACACACACCTCGCCACTGTAAATGCAACACCCTGAAGGAAACATGCAAGTAACATGAAATTTACAACATGCATTAGCGGAGGTGAGATATCCAAATGATTAGAATTTCAGCGCAGACGCACATCACGCGCGCCTGTGGCGCCACTTCAAAGCACTATTTAAGGCTTGGAGATTTCAACGATTTCAAGTTCGGCAATTGTATTTTTCTTGTGGTTTTTTCAACAAAACGATCAATTATGCCTCGTCGAAAACAGCGATCATCTTTTGATCAAGTATCCGAGTTCGACAGAGGAAGGATAGTGGCCTACCGAGATTGTAGATTATCTTTCAGGGAAATCGGTAGTCATGTTGGACGAAACCAAACAACTGTAATGCGGATATGTGATCGTTGGATGCAGGAGGGTACGACGGACCGGCGTGTTCGATCGCATCAACCTCAGCGCACCACTTCACGTGATGACAGGCAAATTGTGCGCATGGCAGTGACGGATCGCTCAGTCACATCACGAACCATAGCACAGCACATGCAGTCTGTAACGCATCATCCAGTGTCTGCGCGTACCATTCGACGCCGTTTACAGCAGAGTGGTCTGTCCGCAAGACGTCCATTGCTTTGTCTACCCTTGACGCAGAACCACAGACGTCTCCGCCGCCAATGGTGCGATGACAGAAGGATGTAGACGGCAGAATGGAATGAAATTGTCTTTACTGACGAGTCACGCTTCTGTCTGCAACACCACGATGGTCGCATTCGAGTCTGGAGATACCGTGAAGAGAGGATGCTGAACAGCTGCGTTATGCACCGCCACACTGGTCCTGCACCGGGTATTATGGTATGGGGCGGTATTGGATATCACTCTCGCACACCTCTAGTACGCATTGCCGGTACTTTAAACAACCAGCGCTACATCTCCGAAGTGTTGGAGCCAGTAGTCCTTCCTTACCTTCAGGGCTTGCCCACAGCCATATTTCAACATGATAATGCTCGACCACACGTGGCACGCATTGTCCAACGGTTCTTCGTCAATCGCCATATTGAATTGCTTCCCTGGCCGCCTCGTTCTACGCATCTTTCGCCGATAAAAAACATGTGGTCCATGGTTGCTCTACGATTGACCCAGATTCCATCCCCAGCTGCCACAGCAGATCAACTTTGGCAACGTGTGGAAGCTGCTTGGTCTGCTGTACCCCAAGAACTCATCCAAAGTCTATTTGAATCAATGCCGAGGCGTGTGGCAGCGGTGATCTCCAACAATGGTGGCTACTCTAGCTACTGATTTTGGTAGGAACCACACTTCACAGAAGTCTATAAATTTAATCACTTGATAATTGGTCAACATGTTATCTACAAAATAAATTTTGTTGCGATATCTCTTGTCTTTCTTGGTGTTGCAATGTGGGTGGCCAGCAGTATATATATATATATATATATATATATATATATATATATATATATATATATATATATATATATGTATATGTATATATATATATATATATATATATATATATATATATATATATATATATATATATATATATATATATATATATATATATATATATATATATATATATATATATATATATATATATATATATATATATAAAGTTTCTTCATTGATATATTGTCTATTTCACTGCATTGATTTTTGTTACACATCCGTGTTACAAGATATTTTTTATCATTCTACATTTGATCTTCTTCTCTAGAAAAAAATCGACATATGTCTCCAGTATAGCAAAATAAATTGGCTTTGAAATCTGATCTTTTCACAGTAAAACTTTCTTATAAAAGTTTCGAAAACCAATATAGATTGCAGCAGCCACGTATATTAGGGTATTGACTTCAAAGTTCAAATAACTTTCTGTAATATTATCAATTTTATTTTATAAATATACATGGAAATTTTGTTATCCCCCCTCCCCTCAAACAAATACAGCAAGCATGTTTAAATTAACTTACATTTATGGATGCTGAAAGTCTATTTTTCGTTAATTAATGGAAAATATAGAACCTAATGAGCTACAGGAAAAGGCTATTTCATTATTCGGCGTAGAGTTGGTGTTTACCTTCGACTCTGAGATAATCAAGTACGAAAATATTATGCCGCTTTGTCGCTCGAGGCATTTTGTTTCATATCCTGCCAGGCTCTGGTACTAAATTTAGATTTATTGCTCGAAATCCTCTTCCAGAAGGAATGTTTTCTTTTCAGCAAAAATGTCGTAGAATAAAAGTATGTTGATAGTTCTCTGTCTAAAATAAATAGGTTGTAACTTTTATATTCGTAACGTCATTTTTTTCAGAAAAGACATTGCTAATCATAATGTAATTAAGATTATTAATGCTTGCTGTTTCTTATTTGATAATAAAAAATTAAAGTGATACCTTGATAAAAATGAAATTTTTATATCGCTTTTTTAGTAAATTATAACGATAATTTTAAAAGAATTTATCTACATGATTTATAACATATTTAAAAGGAACTCATTTAATTTCGGAAAAAAGTAAGTACATTATAATGAGAATATAGGTTTTTGTGATTATTATAAGAGAATATAGATAATAATTAAATTTAACTCTGAGAAAGCCTTTGGAAACAGGGCAACTTTATATTATTTATTTTATCTTAATTTAGTCTTGTAAGGTTTTATTATTGATGGTAGTACCACCTCTCTTAGCCTATTGACTTTTGGATAGCAAAATGTCAAAGCATGCTTATTTGTTGTGATGGGTCCGATGTATATCTGTTTTAAAATCATCTGCAGATCTAGAATAAAACTATTTTAGATGGTTACAGCATGCTATAGATCAAGTGTAATGCAAATTTTAATTGACCACGAGATGGTCGTGTTTTCTAGTTCTTGGCTTATGGATATCATTCATGTTTTCTTGCTTTTTACACATAATTGATTTACGATTTCTTTGCTACGTTTTCCTTGAACATAGTAACTCTTTTGTTCATTTCCTGACATTCCTTCACGGAAAATTCCTTTACGGTATATAACCTCCCTCTTCGAAAGATATTTTTCTTTTATAGGCAATTGAATATCCGAAAAATTTTACTGACTCCACTTTCCTTTTTAGAGTTCTGGTTTATGACAGAATTAAATTTGTAACTTGTTATTACATCAGTCCTTCGTATAAAAAATATTTTTATTCGGGAAAACAACTTTCACGGCATTTAAATGTAAAAAAAAAGGCTGAATTCTCATACCGACTTCATAGCGTTGAGATTTCGCTCCGAAACGCTAATTTTGGCACGGTAGAAAATTGAGCCTTTTCGGCCGAGCGCGCTCACTCCTCAAACGTCGGAGCTTTATCCCTCTAACTGTATAGTTGTTTCAGACGAAATACGAGTTGATGGTGCGGTTGGGTCGGATCCGAGCCGATGTCTTTTTTGATTAGGCTTTTGATAGAAATAAATACACAATAAACATTTTTGTTGTGTAATAACATTCATTGATAATATTTTACATTAAACTGAAACATTTTTGTATAAAAAAAACCCAACGAATTGAAATTTTTCTAAACAAAGAAAATCTCTCTGGCATTTACATAGAATGTTGTATATATTAGGTCTAATGAACAAGCGGACTTACTGATTGCATAGTTTTTTAAAAAAAGTTTTAAGAGCATTTATAACAATGAATTTTAATTTAGAAGCTTACGAAACCGTAAACATACATTCCCGCAACGATAACAACAAAAAAAAATTAAAAATACATGCAATGGGGGGAAAACATATTGAAATCAGGGTTAATATAAACTGTTTTCAAAGTTTTGTATAAAAAATGCGAAAGTACAGAAATACCATATTTTTAGATAAAACGAACTTTAATTAAAACCAAACTTAACTTTAAACACCTCCCAGCCAAATTTTTTAATTAAAAATTTTATAAAATGAATAAAATGAGGATATTAGGATATACCAATATTTTTTAATACAGAAGTAGTTAGAAGTTTAGTAAAGTGGGAAAATGTAGGAATAAAGTTTTCTAGAAAATTTGAACTTTAATTAAAATCCTTACTTTACTCGTTGCTGTTGTTGTGACTTATGGAGCCCTGGTCGGAAAATTTCAGACCGGATCCATATAGGCTGTGGGCTTAGTGATGCGGCTTTCGTTATTGGCACCGTCCGATTTAGTTAGGTGCTACCCCAAATTTCCCCGAACAACCCCAGGGCAGACATCTGGTGGGGCCTTCTCACACCAATAGCCCTTATACAAAGACTTTACAGTCTACCGATTTAACGTGCCCATATCCGGCCAAGTCACGAAGGTAATTAATGATGATTGTCGAGATTCAAACTGAGTGTCCTCACTCCGAAGCCCAACTCGCTACAACTAGGCTACCAAAGTCCCTTACATTACTCTTTACAGCCATTTTTTAAAATTTATAATAAAAAAGGAAGAATATAGGAAAATTAGGATATATTTTTTTTGTTATAACTGTCAAGAAATACCAGAATTCATAAATAGCTAAATAAATAAAGTTCAATATAGTTAAAGTTAACAGCAAACATTCACCACACCTTCAGGAGAACTTTTTTCATACTGAAAAGTAAAGATATAAAACAGAAAAAAAATCTGTGAAATGTTCAAATAAAGTGTTGAAAAATGGTTATGAATTCATTTAACATCTATTAGGAAACGAAAAGGACGTAAATTTCATTACGACAAAGGAAAAATAAATGAACATTCTTGTTCATTGGAAACACCCTCCCGTACGTTACAAAATGAGCCAGTAGGGTTACCATAAATCGGACATTACCACAGTGAAATATTAACTACGTCTCACTGGCGCAAAGGTATGTGTATGGTACTACTTCCAAAAGAAAAGGAGGAAAATTGCATCAAATCGGATATTTATTGTTGTATTTCAGGAATGCTATAGAAGATTTGTGCTTCACATATGAAGGGTCCAGGGGTAAAACCACTTTACTCCAAAAACTTCGTTTTGAGAAAAACGAGTTTGAAAGTTGATAAAGTGTATGTAAAGTGTCTTTTTCTCCGGCACACCGAAACTTTATCGCTATTTTTAACGGCTTTAACCCTTCAGCGGGGGCGCCAATTTTTGAAACACCAGCAGGCGCGCGTAGCACAAAGTGCAACGTCTCTTTCAACCTTGATTATTTCTTCTGTAATAAAACTTTTTTTCAAATTGAAAATAATGATTCTGTGTTTTATGACAAGATAAAATGTTGATAATGATATATATATATATATATATATATATATATATATATATATATATATATACATATATAATTAAAGGCCAAAGAATGCAGATACAATCGCCTTATTTCAAAACTGTCAAGGTTTACTGGATCTAAGGACAACTTGAGAATGTCCAAAAACCTAGAAAACAATGAAATTGTCCATCTTCGGGATATGCAGGATACCGTGTAATAGCTGCACTTTTGATCGACTACATCAACTCCTGCTTTTGTCGTATTGTAATCTAGCATAATCTCAGATTTACCACCGTTAAATCACGACTAACAATGAATGGAAAGGAATACAAGGATCAGAAAATCCGATCTGCATTGAAAAGGGTGTAGCTATAAATAGAAACTGCTGAGAACATTCCAACCTTACATGTAAAAACAAACCATTCAAAATTATCAAAATGTTGCACTCTAAACCCGGGTGCGCCCGCTGAAGGATTAGAGTGGTGCTGCCCCAGATATGAATGCACGTGGTCACTGTTCTTGCTAGCCGTCCCGATGATCTTGCTCTGTCAAATGTTGTTATAAGGCTCGGTGGATTTCATTTACTGATGTCCTTCATGGGGGCAATTGGTTATATTATGCAAGGTAGTGGATTGACTGAACTTTTCAATACCATATATGCGGCGAACGCAACTGAAAAAAAATCATGTCTGGCCACACCTACACAAGGGCAGTACGAGCTCATATGTTAAATCACAGAACTTTGGCCAAAATTGTGATTCAATCAATGGCCCTGTGGCTAACAATGGTGGATAATTGGAGGAGATCTTGTTCAACATGGACAGAGCAGTCATTCTTTGAAATGATGTAAAGGAGATTGTGAAAGATGGTGCAAGAAGAATTCAAAGCTAAGCTTCAACTGTTGGCAGAACGTGGTCCCACTGCAAAGATCTGGGTTGTATATTTTTAAATGGTGACTTTGATTAAGAAATTCATTCAAGCAGAAAGAAGCAGCAACTGGGATCTACATCTCCAAACCATATATGAAATGCTCCCTTTCTTTCACACCAATGGCCATAATCTCTATGCCAAATGCAGCCATCTTTACCTCCAGGATATGCATAACCTGAAAACTGTAATGCCATCTGCAGAATACGAGCATTTCACCACTCAAGGATGTTTCACCATTCGTAGGAGTGAGAAACTGTGGTGTGGCACCTGGAGTGATATCGTAATTGAACAAACTCAATTGAAGTCAATGAAGACAAGTGGTGGTCTCACTCATGGCCGTGGAGTAACAGTAGGCGTTGTGAAAAGATGGACACAAGGGATGACAGCACTGCATAGTGTGTGCCAAGAGATTGAGCGCTTTACAGGAGTGGAACTCACAACGTCAGAACAACACGTTGACAGCAGAGATTCTATGCAAAAGCGAAACAACACTGACGCAGATAAGTTGCTGAATCGGTTTCACGAGCATCCTCATTTCCCCGAGACCACTGAACTAATGTCACTAAGTACAGGTGTTGTCGCAGATGAGAGTGTCAACTGCCACTTGTCCAAGGAGATGGGCATGAAAGGTATACAGAGCATTGTTGGTGGGGATTTTCAAGATGTAAAATTCAAACGAAGCGAAAGAGTGCAGCCTCTTGCGATCATGAACAGCTCGATTCAGATACAAGACAGGCATGTAGTCATCAATCCAACCACACTTTTCCAACGAATGACCATCGTGAAAAATTCATATGAAGAGCTGCGAGAATTTTTGCGTTACGAACTTAACCCCTACCCTCTCTCTCTTTTTGATGAACATGGGATGAGGAAAGGAACAAAATCGAGCTTGTACAGGGCTTTTACACCGACTCCAACTGAACAGGGGAACTTGAGCGATACAAAATATGTCATTGACGGAGGGTTTTAGTTACACCGGATCAAATGGCACCACGGCCAGACATATGCAGAAATTTGCAACAGTTATGTATCATATGTCAAGTCGAACTACAAATCAAATGCCGTTGTCATTTTCGATGGCTAGCCTGACGAAGCTTGTGAAAGCACCAAGCGCATAGAACAATTGAGATGAGTGCAAAGAAAACAATCTGCTGCAATATCATTTACAGAATCGATGGTGCCCACTGTCTTGCAGGAGAGTTTCCTTGCAAACTCCAAAAACAAGAGCCGGTTGATATCTATGCTAATGGAAAAATTTGATGATGCAAAAATTTATTCACAGCAAGCTGTGGAGAACGCTGATATCCTAATTATCACAACAGCTCTTACGTTAGCCCCGTCAAATGAATATGTGACAGTGGTGGGGGAAGATATCGACCTTTTGGTGATTTTTATGGGCCTGTGTAGCCCTGATATAAAGTATGTCTTCTTTTTGAAACCAGGAAAAGGGAAGATGTCTCAAACCCTTTACAATCCCCACCTTGCCACTGACAAAATCCTATCAGACCATATATTGTTCCTGCAAGAGATGAGTGGTTGTGACACCACTTCTGCTTTGTTTAATCAGGGGAAACTGAAATTTCTTAAAGTCCTGCAGAGGAACAATGACATACAACCATTCATTGATGCTTTCAAAGACCCTCATGCATACCAGGACGATATTGTCGAAGCAGGAAACGTGTTTCTTATGGCTCTGTATGGGAAAGGACATGCGACTAGCCCTAACGATTTGAGATACAGGCAATGCGTATCTTCATCATACAAAAGTAAAAGCAACATTGCCTCACTACCCCCCACCGAAGCTGCTGCACGACAACATTCACTGAGAGTTTACTTTCAGGTGCAGCAGTGGTTATCCGGTCAAACCACACTCGACGAGTAACAAAGAGACCCGAAAGAGTGGAGTTGGAAAAAAAAACAAGAAATGGTCTCGTGGAAGTGCCAACCACTTTGAAGCCTGCACCGGACTCGAAACTTCGGCACATTTCTTGTAAATGTAAAAAAGGCTGCCAACGCAATTGTGGATGCAGGAAGGCTGGCCTCCATTGCTCCCCGATCTGCACATCGTGCGAAGGGCTGTGTGAGAACGTCGAGCTCCCGGAAGACAGCCTTGAGTTTGACGAAGAAGAGACCGAAGAAAGAGACGAAGAACAGACTGAAGAAATACGCTTACATGATGCGGAAGGTATGTCTAATCTCATAATCTATTTCGTAATCACTCATCTCTCCTTAAGATATGATCACAAGTTGTTGTTTTCTCACCACCTCTTTCATTTTCCAGATGAACAAGCCCCGACTCTGACGACAGAACAACCCAAACCTGTGCCAGGACTCGCCACCTTCGAAGAAGCTCAGCCAGGACCCTCTAAACGACAACGGCTCATATAATAATGTAATATATGATCATATGTATTGTAATACAATATAATAAAATGTAATAATTTTTCAAGATTTTTCTTTGGAATTTCAACTTTTTTGTAACAATTACAACTAATTTGTACAATTTCGGACTTCTTTAAATAACTTGAACATTATTTTATTTTTGAAAAAATTACCTGTACCTCTACATATACGATCTAAATAAGGTATGTGCAGAGAACTGGGAGGAATTCACTAATTGACAGCCATTAATAATAAATTAGAATTTTGGAGTGGAAAAAGTGGGTTTTTGTGAAGACAGCCGAAATACGCCAATTTTCAAATAGCGCTTGAGCCCAAACGGTCCATCGGAGAAAAACCTAAATAGTGAAATTTGTAGAAAATTTTATGTACTTTAATTTTAATAAATGAGGTTATATACGAAAAGTTGATACTTTCCGAGTTTTAAGCAAAAAACCGCCAAAAAATGAAAATTTTTACCTTTTTTTGCATTTTCTTCAATGTTGCGTCACGAAATTTTTTTAACAAACCTCAGATTCGGATTCAGCACACCAAAAAACATATAAAATGGAAGAAATCAAAACTACCCCAAAATTTTCCTCCGAAAAACACAATTTGACTGGACTAAGTTGATCAGGAAGCAAGTTTAAGCAAGCAATCCTTAAAAAATGACAAGTTGGAGAAGAGGAAAAACCTTAGATACTGTCCTTACACAAAAAATAGAATGACGAACAAGTGTATGAAGTGTGATACACCTAATTGCTTGGTGTGTTCAAAAATGATATGTAATATTTTTGTACAAAATTTGTAAGACTTTTATGATTAAATTTTATTTTAATCGTGTTTATATTTGTCTCTAGTTTACTTTTTTATTCTAATCTATTTCTAATAATTTTATTTTCTTTTGTAGGTCTTATTGAAATTCTAAAACATATTAGATTGACTTTTACTGAATAAAGTTATATTAAAATTAAAACCAGGGGTAAATGTATTTTATACATCAGTAACACCTCAAATGCAGAGCTAAAGTTAAATGAAAATTGGAAAATTACATAAATAATGGGCTACGAAATCCAACTTAGTCTCATGGACGGGTGTTACTGTTAGAGTAATTCCGACAGATGTTACCATTTACGGGATAAGTCAATAATCGAACATTAGAGATACTGATGATCACAGTATCGTCACTATTACATTGCTAATTCTGCAATAGCCGAACTAACACCAGAACTCAAAGGCTAAAAAATCAAAAGTTAAGAATCTGGTACTGGAGCTCGCAGTCTAAGTAGTAGCATCTAGAACGAATTCGCTTCCGGTCTTTTATAGTTTAAATAGCCAATTATAGTACTCATTTGAACACATTTTTTTTTTATTTTCAATGGCCAAGGTTACAAAAGACCACTACACCACAGAAAATAGGATGAACAAATACAAACAAGAAGTAAACACAAAAAAGAAACGTGGCGAGGAAAGTCTATGAACACAATAAGTCCCTTGCACGCCAGTAACGGTCGTATAAAGAGGTGTCCCCCAGTGCCGGGCAACGACGAAGGTGGTCCGCATCCATCTCCTCCTGAAGGTCACAGAGTGTGCAGAAAGGAGCTGACACAACATGGATTCGATGTAGGTGTTTGAGGAGGAAGTCATGACCAGTGGCCAGGCGAAACTCGGCAACTGCACTACGTCTTGGCCACTTAGGAAGATCTTGGAGATTATTCCACCAGATCTTTCCAGAATTTCTCTCTGTGAATTGATTTAGAGTGTAGTCCTTTATCTTTTTCTTAATTATCCGCTTAGCATAGGTAAGAGGGACAGCTTTCCTTGATGACTGTACAAATTTGAACACATAATATCAGGCTTTATTCAAATTAAGTGTTAGTTAAGTCATCTTGACAAAATGATGTCAAATAAAAAGAACTCAGAGTCAAATCCATAAAGAAAATTTGTAAGACAGCAAAAAGAAATAAAGCCAAGACCACAAAACTTTAACATACGTTACAAGAAAGGCAAAACAATATCTACAAGGCCACAGCTTTGTATAAAAGGTTACGTGTCTATAAATAAACCTATCTGGAAAATTATAGAAAAATACAAAAAGATGAAGATAGTCGATAACAGTGCTATATGTAACCATCTCAAATAAAATATATTCTGCTATGGGATCATCACCCATAAGTTACGTGAGACAAAGTAAACGAGATATAGTGTACTCCCAATTATCAGAGTCAATGGAGGAGAGGGGTAGCACGAATAATCGGAAAACACGGATAATCCGATTTCGCTTAAATATTATTGTATTTTCAAATATTATACTACACTTGTTTCTTCAATTTATTAATTTAATTTATATTTGTAATCAGTATCTTTTTTCATTTTACCGAATTTTACACACATACTTTCATATCAGTAGGATTTTTCCTATCAGCTATAATATTCATGTATTCATAATTCCATTGTACGCTTGTGGTGACCTTGTGGTAAGGGTGATCGGATCGAATCCCGGCGCGTGCCACTAAAATACCTTCATTCGTGTCGTCCCTTTATAGGTGGTAATGCTGGTCTGCCTATATAGTGCTGCCATAATAAAATGGCCAGCAAAAACTGCGGAGAACAACAGGCGATTGTCTAACGACAAAGTGCCTCCGCATTAGTAGAAAAAAATTAATTCCATTATCTAGCAAAGGCTCGACACAAGGTAACGCTGTGCTGTGTTTGATTAGATCACTCTTCTTCACATCCTTCATCTTCATCTTAAGATTGAATCGTAGCAGCATTTATAATATCAGGGTTAATCATATCAGGTTCAAAAACTGGTTCATGTAAATCCCTTTATAACCATTCTAGAGGATTTTCTTCATCAACCTCCTCAAGCCCTTTTAAATTTTCCATTTAATTAATTAAATCTGTCTTTCCAGAGAAAGGCTTTCCATTGAAGAAGTGTTACATTAATAGATTATCGTATCTTTTATCAAATAAAAATGTCTTCACAATAAATAGAAAACTTATTTTAAAAAATCTTGTTTTTTATATATGTATATCGGAAGAAATTCGGAATAATTTTATTATAAAATTATGTATTTATTATTTTAGATACAGATTTCAGGTTTTTTTTCTGCACAGATAATCCGCACACATATAATCGGGAGTACTCTGTAATTAGAATTTAATCCAAATCAGAACTAGATCAAAGAGATTGAATGAGGTGGCGATACAAAATTGGTTTAGACTAACGTTTGAAGGGGAAAACTGGTCTCCGAATATGAGAAAATATTGAGTGCATGCACATCTGATAGAACTTACTTGCAGACAAAAAGATATTTTATGATTTTTCCATACCACAGCCTATGAGAGATTTTTATTATGATGCTCTGAGCAGCAGGTTTTTTACGACAGTTTAAACGACTGCAACAAAATGTGCTTTTCGTGTTGTTTTGAAGAGTAAGAAATTTAATCATGAGAGATATTATTCCAGTGAACTAAGAGACTATGGAAATTCACAAAAGTTTTCACGTCGTTTATATGATAATTGGACCTAACGTGGTGAACGCTGCATTTTTAAATAAAACTTTTTATAGATTTTATTAGATAAATCTTTGAAATTTTCTTAGATCTCTTCTTAGATTTTTTTCAAAATGACCTGAATTTTTTCTTTTACCTCATACTAGCCATATGTACTTTAAACTCTTGCATGAGGAAAAGGAAAATTCTCATTCGATAAGTAATCATTTAGATATACTTTTTTAAAATATAACGATTATTAAATTTTATTTTGAATTATGCATAGGAAAATCTAGTGTATTTTTAAACAATATATTAACTACTATGCTTTAGAATATCACTTAATTTCAGGTATGTAGTTATCAGCTAAATTACAAATATTTGATTGAAAAGTCTTTTCTGCATATAATTTATTCACAGTTCAAATTAATCTAATCAGACATGATAAGGGAAACATCCTTCTTTGTTTATCCATTTTCAAAAAAAATAAATTAGATAATCGTTACATTATTTTTCTTCAACTACATTTTTCCAAAGCATAAATTAAATCACAATTTTTAAGTTTTGTTTAGAACTAGATAGCAAAGGGTTGTAAATGAGTTAATATCATCCCGTTCAAGCTTACATTTTTTTTTTCATGTCATATATTTTCTGGAGCTGACTTTCCAAAATTGCCAAAAGCGGTCAAGAAATTATATTTAATCGTAATTGTAATCGAAATGCTGATATTCTAACTTAGGGATTATCCAGCAACTACAAAGGAAAGGCGTTTATGCGATAAATTGAAGCATGTTCTCTCATTGCATTTGCTAGTGTAGGTGGGCTCTTAGCATGCGGGTCCGTTGTTTATTATACTTGCAGATGAACTAGAATTGATTAAAAAATTTCTGTATAACATATTCAATGTGGATAAGCTAAGTAAAGGAGCCTAATAGAATGTTGCTGTGACTCAACAGTTCGAAGTGTCATGTACGAAATCTTGAAAAATGTTTAAAGTTAAAAGTTATAAGTTTTAGCTCATTAAGTGTTAAGGGATAGCAGCGTGGGACCACTTTTGCTTGTGTTTTAACACCCCTCTTTTTTCAAATGAAAATTAAATATATGTTATTGTAAAGAACTAGAGTTATAAATATACATTTCCTCCTAATAGCAAAAGATTCCAAATTGCCATAATCTTTCATTTCGTAATACTGTTTTTTAACACTGAAGGTTCTGAACAAGTTGAATGCACCAATAATCAGTGTGTTGTATTAATCATGTGTCATTTATATTAATTCAGTATATCATAAATTATTTCTTTTTAAGTGAGACCTATATATAAAATGTAAAAATGACTACAGTACTGTTTCACAGCTATATAATTCCTAATATTTTTGAAACTATCAAATTTAATTGTATTCACAGCGATACAATTTTTTAGGAAAACGAATAAAATATTTTATTATTTGTAGCCAAAGACAACATCCTTTTCAAATCATAATTTATAAACAAGGAAAATTAAACAATTTTTCCGTTCTTATTTTCAAGCATAAATTCTGATTCCATAAGAGATAAAATCAGACCTCGAAAAGAATTTAATGTAATTACCATTCGTAAGAATCAACCGTGACTTCGAACAATTTAATTCAGGAAGCAAAAAAAATCAAATTTTATAATTAGTTTTACATCTGAGTGCACTTAAATTGCATAAGATGAAAAAAGACATAAAATGAAGCAGTTGTGTTTTGTAGGACAAAATATCATAAAATCATACTTTGGATTATAATATTAAACAGTTTTTGACAGACAGCTTAATACTTACTCTTTTTATTTCAATAAAAATTACTTAAATATTTTTTACCAATGTTTTAGTTAGAAAATTATTATACGTAAGTTCGTATGTATAAATTTAATCTGGAAAACTGAAGATTATAGACCTTCCGTGCAAATCATACGTTATAGTATAAAATGTATTAATATTAAAACATTTGAATTTATTGAATGTCTTGGACGGAGAAAAGTCAGCTATTAATGAAATACTGTGAGAATTTTTTTACTTCTAGTCACTATTAAGTTACCATCCATGGGCAACTAATTCTTACCATTTGTACTGATAAAAAATTGTTTTGGAATTATGTAGGTTTACACTGTAAACGAAAGAACATTCAGCTCACAAAAGAAATAATTCAGTGTCTTCATTTGAAAACTAACGTTTAAATTATTAAAAATGAAGCGTTTAATTTTAATTCTTGCTTGAAATACAAAACAAATGTGCTTAGTCTTTTCCATTTAATACCTTGCATTTTGAATAGACACGTGTATCGAAGCTGCACGTTGTGCAAGAAAGGGATGTCTTTATGAATACATTTACTTTCCATGAAACGTGATATTCACTTGGATCTCTTGTAATGAGTCTATAATTCCTAAACTTAATGTGGGAGGAAGGAATCAGATTATGAGGAAATCTACATTTTCCATAATTATGCATAATTTATAAGGTGATAATTATAAACGAATTGTTCAATTCATGATTGAACTAGATGAAATGTATACCGAAGTTTTTTCCTTGTTTTATTTCAATGTCGTCCATATCGCTTAGTTGTTAATGTCTTGGGCTTTTGCAGAGTGGCCTCGGGTTTGAATTTCGATAAGGCAGTGACTTTCTTGTGCTGTCCCTTTTCGGACAGCAGTGGTTGCTTCATTATATGGGGCTGTGACATTGTCTCAATTACTACACGAAATTATTATTTATATAAGTATGTGATGCCCAATTTCTACCCCTCAACATGTCATCTATCTGCGAACTGTTGATCTGGGCGGTCTCAAAAACTCTAGGATAAGAGGCCATAAAGTTCTTGTAATGTGCGGTTCTGACGTTATAGAACGCATACATCCCAGAGTGGTTCGAGGGCTCTCCAGATTTTGACATTATACTGACGTCTGGAATCCCACAAACTTTGAACACTTACCAGCACTTCAAACGCCAGAGAAATCCCTTTGAATTCGCCGAAAGTATAAAAACAGACGGCAAGAATCTATGGAGAGAGAGCTGTTTTTTGAGGTCAGAGAGACGGAGCTCTCCTGGTCACAGGCCTTGTAGCCCAGTGCTGTCGTTGAACCCGAAGCCCACCTGACGATCTAACTATATACACATTCTAACTCGCTGTACATACTTGCTTTAAATGTTGTAGTTGTAGTATGTTTAACGTATCGTAGTAAAGTAATAGAAGCGAAAGGCTGGTCTTATTATTATTGACTACGGTACAAGGCCCACGAGAAAAAGAAGCCAAAGAATTAGTTGCGTGGATAGGCCAATGTCCCACGGACAAAGTACTTCCCGCGGTGGAAAAAAATGTTCAGATGTGGCAAACACATGTTAATTTGCTCAGCCCAGAGTTATTTAATTATCCGAATGATTTTTTTCGCAATTCTGTACTTCTACTTCTGAAATTTATCAGTAAAATTAAAATTCAAGCATTATAACTAATGAGACTACACGCCCTTTATGTGCTCTTGGTGCAATATAAAGTGCTAATTTTTATAAAGTCCCAAATTCGTTATTTTAGGAAAGTATTCTGAACTTATACATTACTTGGACTTTAAAGTGAATATTGAACAAAGGCTTACAAACTGCAGGACTCTCTTGTTAAGAAATATTTGTAATGAAAGAAACACTGATGTACAAACTAATAAAATCCTGTAATTCAAGGTGCACGTGTCTTTAAGGGAAATAAAAGTTGAAAATAGAAAAAAGTAATCACTATAATTATGTAACAATCTGTAATATCAACACTCAGATTGAAAACAATAAAGTTGAACAAATCCATTTACGATGTGAAAAAAGATAAATTTCTTTTCGATAAAGGTTAATCTTCGAACTATTAAAAAATCCCAAAGGATTTTATAATAATATATCAAATCTAATTTCAGTGGAATAGTAAAATATTTCCTTTGGAGTAAAGAAAAGATCTGGTATCACAAAAATCGATAAAAGAATTTTCCCCCATTAAAATTAATTGCCATTTTAACAGTTTGGACACCTTAAAGTACTGTATGTGTGAAAATTCATTAATTCATTTTATTATATTTGTTAAATAGATTAATTATTAACTCATTGTACTCCTTAGGCACCACTACGATGAAATAGACATTTTTTACTACAACTCCATAAACATTGTAATGGAAAAATAAATAAGAAAATAGTAACTATTTAAAGATATTTTATTTTTAAAAAATTTAATTTTCACCAAAAGATGAAAATATGCCTTGGAGTTGCTATTAAAAATTTGACTGTAGTGTAACATATTTTCTGAGGAAAAAAAAATATTTTATTCAGAAGTAAGATATGCAATTTTCTATAATAGTAACACATGTCATTCCTTTCAATGGCACTTTAGAAATTAAATATATATTACGCCATTGTTTGAATAAAGTTATGGTATTGATTGTTCATATATTCAGAATTAAAATTTTGTTATTAATATGGAGCCTATTAGTAAATTTGTATAACAAAGGTGAACTTTCCACAAAATAATTATACTAATTTCAGTACGCTTAGCTAGCTCGAGTAAAGAGCTACTCAGAAATATCGGCCAAGAGAAGATAACCATACTGAATAGTCCAGAAACAAAGCATGTTTTATACACAGAGTTACAAAGGACCCGTGATTCGTTAAACTGATAAAGCTAGGGCTAATGCCCTTCGGAAAGAGTTTTTGTAATAACATTTAAGTGAAACTAACATTCCTGATCATCCAATAATCTTCTCGCCTCTCGAGCAATTCATAGGCCTAGACTGTGGTTTTCAGGTCTACATCAATCAGAGGAAATCTATGGCTCACTGCCATTAACATCACTTTTAAAATCGTCACCTGACTGAAAAAGCTAGGTAACTCGATTCTTCAAGTTATCGAAGATCTCAAATGTCTACTTCTTCCAGTGAGAAAATACTCTCTGTTTGTCTAATTATTACACTAGCCAAAAGATGGCATTAGGTTAGCATCAAAGTGAGTTGTCTAGTTATTGCATTCAATTCTTTTGTAATACAGCTATAAATATCCAGATATCTGAAAAATAAATTGTTTGCATTTACCTAGCTCTTGCACTCAGGTGACGGAAAATTCCCTGCGTGTTTTAAAAAGTTATTCTGAATCCATCTATGTACAGGCCCAGATTTCCGCATGGCCAAATTTAGTATTAAGTTGTACATAGCTTTGAGGATTTAGTTTTTGGTTAATACAGTAAAGGGGTGGGGGACAGTGGCGGATACAGAAAAAAATCCTGGGTGGGGCGGTGCACTCACTATAATGAAAGCATGCTTACATCCATAACCGTCTTTAGTTTAATATTTTTTTGGGGGGAGGGGAGTTGTAATAACTCCAGACTGTGATCTATTTTGGATTTTAAAAGAAAATTTCATGAATTTATTTATTAATATTAAAAAGTAAATTAATTAATTAACACTTATTATTATTATTATTATTATTATTATTATTAATTTTTTTCTTCAAATTTTTGGATTTGTTGGTCGAAAATGTTTTGAATTGCCTGTCCCGATTTACGGGAGGCCTGGGTGAGTGTACCACGTGTTCATGTGGAAATCTGGTCCTGAGGTGGGGTACGTGCCCCCTCTCTGAATCTGTACTTGACGGGGGCCCCCAAAGCCTGCTTTGCCTAGGGGCCCATTGCGTCAAAGTCGGGCCCTGTCTATGTACTATCTGATTCTAGGTGTTTCGAAGACTATGGGGCGACAGTGAATAGGGAATATAGCACAAGAAATGATACAAAGATCTGAATTTACTCACATACTACTCAGTTTTAAAAAATTAACTTGGAATAGTTTCAGAAAGTTTCCACTGTTTCATTACAGGACATGTACATTACGCGATCACCATGGCAGCTATCAGTAGGGGACATAGTTAAGGACATCTACATAAAGAACACATTACCTGCAAACCAGTGTCATCCTAACAAATTTCAACTAATTATTATTTGAATCCAGTACAGTCTTTTGTACAGAAGTATAAGCTGCAAGTTCGTAATTTGACTTCTGGCAGATCTATAACTATAACAAAAGTCCACGGTTATTACTATAATCGTGGGTCGGTTTCATATCAAATAAAGTTATTCAAAATGGTCAATTTCAATACTTGTATTCTGAAAAACTATACAACTAACTTCAGGAAGAGAATAATGATGTATGTAATATTCAGGTAATATCAATTATTTACATCAAAATATATTCTCTAGTCAAAGACTTCATCTAGCCACATTGGAAAAAAATTAGCAGTGCGTATATGAAATATGAACATTTTCGTAAGAGTCATAGAACCCCTTTTTTTCCGTGTACACACGCACACGACACATACACACACACAGATGCAAACACACACACACACACACACACACACACACACACACACACATATATATATATATATATATATATATATATATATATATATATATATATATATATATATATATATATATATATATATATATATATATATAAACACACAAAGTATTCCATATATTAATATAGAGTACAAAAAAAACTTTAATAACTCTATAAACTGATTAATATCATGGAAACCTTTTGAGAATGTTCCTGTCATAACGTTATTTTCATTTTTTAACTAACAAATATCTCAAACTTCCTAAAAATAATCTTTTACTCAAAAAAATTATAGTCCAACATCATCAACACTGAAGAATTTTCTGATAAAATAAGTTTTACCAGTTAGCAATGATAAAAAAAAAATTGTGTAATCATTACAGTCTCTTTTTCTGACACTAAACCATCTTTATTGCTTTCCGTGTTATTACAGAAAAAGACAACCGGGAAAACAAGAAATCTAATTCCACTAGTTATAAACTTATCCAGAGTTATAGGAAGCCTTGTTTAAAAACAATTCATTTCCACCAAGGTAAAAAAACTGGATATTATTATTTTATTTTTATAATCCTCTATTAACAGAGTTTGGCCTCCATTATTGTTCGGAAAAGTCACGATTAATGATTATGGGATATAGATCATTGAATCTGAAAGCAATAAAATCATACCATATCTCTAAATTTGGTTTGTGGAAATAATCTAAGAACAGCTTTTAAATGCACATCCCGGTTAATGCATGGCATAGCGTTTAAACGTGGATATTTTTTTCAATTAGATGGAATGAATTTTTTTTTTTTTTTTTTTTTTTTTTTGCACGAAGGACTTCCTGAGAGAAGTTATGAAATTGGGGCTAAATATTTTATATTAATAGAAAAACTGCAATCTATGATTATACTGAGTTCCTGTGATTTCATAACATATTGAAAAAATTATGAATTTGGGAGACTCCATTTCTCCCATTCTCGTGCACATACCGCAGGTCACGCATAGTGAAAATTAATTAAAATATAAGTCCTTCTAGTTTATTTCCCTATTTAAATTAAACACTATGTATAAATACGTATATACACATTTATATACGTATATACGCATTTATTATATTAACTCAAATATAAGTCCTCGTAGTTTCTTTCCCTATATACTAGACGAGCTGAAAACCCGCACTTCGCTACGGAGTTCATTCAAATTAAATACAACGGTCAAAGTATGCAATTAATGCCAAATATATGTATAAATATATTTATAATAAATACAACGATCAATGTATGCAATTGATGTAAAAAAAACGAAAAAATATATTTATAAAAAAATCGTAACGGATATTTTTATAGACAAAATAATGCAGAAGAAAATATCCAAATTAAATCTAATAGAACATACTAAAGAATATAGTAAAGTTAATATAGTACAGTTTGAGGAATATTTCTTTTACTGTATGTTAATTTTTTTTTTGGATAATGTCCAATTGTCTGCTGTATTAGCAAGAGAAAAAAAATATTTTTTTGTCTATTTCGTTGCTATGATCGTGACGATAAATTAATTTAAAGTACCAGAAAAAGAAATCCCGTGATCAGCGTTTAATAAATTAAATTCTAAAAATTAATCTTTAAAAATTCACCAAAAATCAGAAAAGGGAGGTAAAAATTCGAAAAAGATTTCATTTTAAAGGAATTTTTATGATCTTTCTCGTGATAAAAATTTTACAACCCTAAAATTATTATTTTAAATGCAAACTCAAAAAAAGTTACAAAAACAACTTAAAAATTTTATTTTAAAAAATCTAAGAAGAATTTTTCAAAAATCTTTCTTTGTGTACCCCTACACTATAAGAAGAATCGCCATGCAAAATTTCAGCCCTTTAGGTCCAGCGGTATGGTCTGTGCGTTGTATGTCAGTCAGTCAGTTACGGAACTGTTTAATATATATAGATAAATTAAACACTATGTATAAACATATATACGTACATATATATATATATATATATATATATATATATATATATATATATACAAAGACAGAGAGGCAAAGCTCCTTCTTAAAATGAAGAAGCCTCCTTTTGTAAACCCTGAAAACTAATGTGAGATAATTTTATTTTATTTTGTCTTTATAAAAATTTATTTTTATTGTAAAGATCGAAGGAATTGCTACTTCAGAGAAAAGAGGTAAACACCTGAGGTAAGAAAAAGTTTTTAATCTCTGACTAGCGTTGTATAGAGGTCTTTCGTGGATTTCCGGAATCCTTAAGAGTCAAACGTCGGCTGATAAGCTGAAGAAAAGTTTTCCAAGTAGCTTAAAAGAAGAATGTCTCTTGTAAAAGTCTATCCTCTTATCTAAAGTACTTTCTTCATAATACCACATGGATTCTCTCGTAGTAATGGGGTACTTTAAATAAGATAAATTTCAGATGATTTTGTTTTATATTTCTAAAGACCATCGGATTAGTTTAATAGATTTACATTTTGGTATAAGGAGGCCTATGTCTTTTTATTATTACAATACAAAAATTAAGGATCAAAATCATATTCGATGAGAAAGTGTATTATTGTTTAAATAAATATACCAGGCTTTTTAAAACAATATGACTGTGGTGAAATCAATCAAGTTTTTTTTCCTTTATGATTTGGCTTTTCAAGTTCAAGTTTTTCTTTTATCCATTCCAGTTGTGGAAAAATAGCATCACACACAGCGATATCGATAAAACAAAATAGAGAGAGTAGAAATACTGAGTAGAGAGAAACTGACCATGTAGGGAGTTGAATGTATCCTCAGACTGAAGCTTGTTTATTGCTTGTAAACTTTTCGAAGAACATATTTACTTCATATGGGGTTGAAATGTCTGAACGTTTAAGTATTGTGCGTTTAACTTTTTTAAGTTAGTAATGTATGCGATCTGTAATATTATTAAGGGATATTGTCAGAACTCTGTTTGTATCGAAAATCAACATACAAGATAACATTATTTATATAAAATATAAGGAGGATGTTAAATTTGTACGTTAAAGCTCCTTAAAATTCACAATAGAAAAAATGCAGTTTTCGATCAAGTCTGCATAATTAAACATAAGGCCTCAGCTCTCAAGGCATGACTTTTTTCTTTTTAATTATTTCCTTAGAAACTTTTTTAGAGTTTTAAATTATAATTTCCCCTTTTTTTTCCTTTCATGTAAAAGGCACCAGGCAAAAATTGCCCCGATTGAGGAAGAATAGACGATTAGAGTAAATTTCATAGGAAAAATATTTTTCGCTATCTCATCTTAAAGAAACGTACTTAGATTCGTATCTCAGAATTTCCTCTGCCGCATCCAAACCGTCTAAATAAAAAAATTTATTTATCTCCTCAATGAACGTTTTGCTTTCATTTAATGCTTTTTGTACTAGCTCCAATTCTCAATTTGTTACCAATTGTTATCGCATGTTATAACTGATGACCAGAAGAACATTTTGCAGTTATGTTTAAAGTTTGCAACAACTTACTTATTCTCTCCGCTAAAATTAGCTCCTATTGAAAGTTTTCTCAAATTTTAAAAAGTATGCTTTTCTCAGAAAGAAAAACTGATAAATATTTCTCAAATACTCATTTAAAAATCGTATGTCCAACCGACTGCCGCATTAGAAAGAAAAAATATGTGATTTTTGTCTATTTCGTTGTTATGCACGTGACGCAAAATTAGTTTAAAATATCACAAAAAGAAAAGAAACCATGTGATCAGCATTTAATAATTAAATTCTAAAAATTAATCTTTAAAAATTCCTCCAAAATCAGAAAATGGAAGTAAAAATACATAAAAGATTTCATTTTAAAGGAATTTTTAGGATCTTTTTCGTGATATAAATTTTATAACCCTCGGACTATTATTTTAAAAGCAAACTTTAAAGAATTTTACAAAAACATCTTAAAAATTTAATTTAAAAAAAGTAAGAAGAATTTTTTCAAAAATCTCTCTTAGTGCACCCTTACACTAAAAGAAGAATCACCATACAAAATTTCAGCTCTTTAGGTCCAGCGGTTTCGTCTGTGCGTTATATGTCAGTCAGTCATTCAGTCAGTTACGGAACTGTTTTATATATATAGACTGTGGTTCGGCTTATTTTCCACTCGGTATCTTTGCTGTGATAGATCTGAAGATAAATATAATTGCAATTTCTTTGTATGCGTCACACCTGTGAACAATAATTCCGTTACAATCATTTCATTAAATGATTTTATAATTCATATATTATTTATGATATGTACAATTGTTCTGTAAATATACACTGCTGGCCACTGTAAATGCAACACCCTGAAGGAAACATGCAAATAACATGAAATTTACAACATGCATTAGCGAAGGTGAGATATGCAAATGATTAGAATTTCAGCGCAGACGCACATCACGCGCGCCTGTGGCGCCACTTCAAAGCTATTTAAGGCTTGGAGATTTCGACGATTTCAAGTTCGGCAATTGTGTTTTTCTTGTGGTTTTTTCAAAAAAACGATCAATTATGCCTCTTCGAAAACAGCGATCATCTTTTGATCAAGTATCCGAGTTCGACAGAGGAAGGATAGTGGCCTACCGAGATTGTGGATTATCTTTCAGGGAAATCGGTAGTCGTGTTGGACGAAACCAAACAACTGTAATGCGGATATGTGATCGTTGGATGCAGGAGGGTACGACGGACCGGCGCGTTCGATCGCATCCACCTCAGCGCACCACTTCACGTGATGACAGGCAAATTGTGCTCATGGCAGTGACGGATCGCTCAGTCACATCACGAACCATAGCACAGAATATGCAGTCTGTAACGCATCATCCAGTGTCTGCGCGTACCATTCGACGCCGTTTACAGCAGAGTGGTCTGTCCGCAAGACGTCCATTGCTTTGTCTACCCTTGACGCAGAACCACAAACGTGTCCGCCGCCAATGGTGCGATGACAGAAGGATGTGGACGGCAGAATGGAATGAAATTGCCTTTACTGACGAGTCACGCTTCTGTCTGCAACTCCACGATGGTCGCATTCGAGTCTGGAGACACCGTGAAGAGAAGATGCTGAACAGCTGCGTTATGCACCGCCACACTGGTCCTGCACCGGGTATTATGGTATGGGGCGGTATTGGATATCACTCTCGCACACCTCTAGTACGCATTGCCGGTACTTTAAACAGCCAGCGCTACATCTCCGAGGTGTTGGAGCCAGTTGTCCTTCCTTACCTCCAGGGCTTGCCCACAGCCATATTTCAACAGGATAATGCGCGACCACACGTGGCACGCATTGTAAAATGGTTCTTCGTCAATCGCCAGATTGAATTGCTTCCCTGGCCGCCTCGCTCTCCGGATCTTTCGCCGATAGAAAACATGTGGTCCATGGTTGCTCTACGATTGACCCAGATTCCATCCCCAGCTGCAACAGCAGATCAACTTTGGCAACGTGTGGAAGCTGCTTGGTCTGCTGTACCCCAGGAACTCATCCAAAGTCTCTTTGAATCAATGCCGAGGCGTGTGGCAGCGGTGATCTCCAACAATGGCGGCTACTCTGGCTACTGATTTTCGCAGGAACCACACTTCACAGAAGTCTATAAATTTAATCATTTGATACTACGTTGTGATATCTCTTGTCTTTCTTGGTGTTGCAATTTTGGTGGCCAGCAGTGTATATATATATATATATATATATATATATATATATATATATATATATAAATATAATGAATATCTTAATCAAAACAACTATTTTAGAAATTGTTCCAAAGTAAAATATGTTTTATACAGTGAATTCTTATAATAACTTCCATAAATGACTTCTTTAAAAGTCATCATTCGTCTGTTAGTTCTCTTCGGATTATTGAACTTAATAAAAATCCCATTACCCATATGAATACAAGTTTCTAAATCTTTATTCGTACTAAGTCTAAATGGGATTCATTCCTTGTTTCACAGACTGTCATTACTATAACCAAATGTCTGAGTATGGATTTATGTGTTATCAACTTTCCTTAACTATTCACTTAAAATCGTTTCAAAAGGGGAAAAATTTTAAGGTAATATTTATTCATTTTATGAATAAATTTAGAACTGAGCTCCTCTCCGTTGAAAAGTCAATAATTTTTTTTTTTTTTAACTTTACGCTTTAACATATGTGGAAAGTTTGATATAAAGGACTTTTCATTTATCGCATTTCCAATATCCTAGCATAGATTCCCATTTAAATTGTTCAAATTTTGTAAGGTTTTTTTGCAAAAATGTTTGGTTAAAGGGATTTTCAATTCCTAAACTGGGATGAACTATTTTACGAAATGATCTGGATGTATACTTTTATGCTGACTGCCAGTGTGGAGATAAAATTTGGTTATGTAACTTCAATATTTCAAAACAAATATCTCATTTTCTATTTTACATAACTATTCGGATTCATAAAGCTGAGGTTTAAAGAAAAAATTGTGAGATAATACGTTCTAGATATGTTTACGTTTGATACATTGATATGCATTCGATACATCAATATTAAATTATTTGCATGTCTTAAAGGGAAAAGGGGACCTTCAACGTCGAATTTTTTGAATTTTTAATTTTTAACTCTTTATACAGAATGAGAATAATAAATATTCTTTTTTACTACATTGAAGATTTCAAAACAAGGAATTGTTTGGTAGAATAATGCCAGTTTTATGAATAGCATTTTTCAAAATTCTCCATGCGCATTCCATTTCATTAAAAAACTTTCAGTTTATATATATATATATATATATATATATATATATATATATATATATATATAGACTTAGCATGCATATATAGGGATCCCTCCTATATCCGTTACACTCGTCTTAACTTCTAAACGGTGACAGCTTAGGCCATAAAGTTGGTGTCTATGTATAGCAAAATATGCGCTACTCGATGGGACTATGCGCTACTCGATGGGACGACTTTCAACGCCATCTATCGGCACATTTTGGAATTAGTGTTTTTATCTCAAAAATGGTACGAGATACGGGAAAAAGTCTGATATAAAGTTGTTTAGCATCATCGATTTAGAAAGATAAGACACCTTGCGCACATTAATACTGAAAACAGAATGTAAAAAATGAACATTTGTTTGGTCATGATTTTCAACACTATGGCGTCGTTTCACCAAAGTGCAGCGAGAAATCCGCTCCAGAGTGCATTTGTGTATAGTAGCTAATGGAGAGCATTTTCAGCAACAGAAATAAATGATCCTGAAGGTAGGGAAGTGTCTCAGTTTCTTTCTTCCACTCTTTCAGACATGACAGTGTTCGAAATCGTGACCAAACAAATGTTTATTTTCTGCATTCTGTTTTTAAGTATTAAGGTGCGTAAGGTTATTTTCCTACTAAATCGATGATGCTGAACAACTTTGTAATTGACTTTTTTTTCCTTTATCTCGTACCGATTTTGAGATAAAAAAGCTCATTCCAAAATTTGCCGATAGATGGCGTTGTAAGTTGTCTCATCGAGTAGCGCATAGATTTTTTACTATACCTAGACACCAACTTTATGGCCTAAGCTATCATCGTTTAGAAGTTAAGGGGGGGAGAGCAACAGATATAGGTGGGAACCCTGTATAAACATAATTGCGCATGAAACTTTTTTTGTACAAATCAAAAAAACTATTGTCAATTTTTTTTAATCTGCCTGTTATTTATTATTTTTCGCCTGTTTCTACTTTATTATATTGTCTATAAATTTCAAAAATTTATATGGTTTCAAAGTATGATTCCCAGTTTTGTGACAAACAGTTTAATTAATAATTGTGAGAAATTGGAAGATATCAAAAGTAAATTAAAACGCATAAAGCAATATGAAAAATGCTAGAAATGTTGAAGAATTTTTGAAAAACAGGTCCTATTTTTCCCCAAAATATTTATTTGTCAATTATACTTGCCTTAAATGTAGTAAGAAACAATATTAATTATTCTCATTTTGTACATAGAGTAAAATATTGTAGGTCAGGAATCAGCTGGCTAAGCAGGATAATACAAAAACCACAACATTTATTTAAAAGTTCTTGGACGACACATGTACACATTTATATTTATAAAATAGGTCAATATAGCATTATGTATTGAAGCTTGCCTCTTTTAAGGGGGCTCACAACCTTTGACTACTGGGAAATAACCCTAAACATGATCAAAATCGAGCTACTGAAACTCCAATAATATTAATATATATATATAATTTTTTTGTTTTTTATCAAAATTACAAGTCTTCAGTTATATTTTATAAAAAAATAGGATTTGTAAAGCCATAAATAATTTTTAGATTTTATTTTTAAATGTACACATTACTAAAAAGGGAAAAAAATCATTGGATGTTTCGCGCATCATAAAATTAAGAAATATACATACAGAAACTATTTTTTGGTCAAATTAAATTAATAATACACTCAAGTTTAATGTAAAACCAAAAAATATACAAAAAATATAGTTTAAATTGAAGAATTCACATAAAATTTTAAAAAATTTAAAATTTAGCAATTTTTTAAAACATTTTCAAGTGTAAAAAAATTTTTTTACAATTTTTTTTTTACTTTTCTGGTTTTAGTGTGTAAAGAAGCTTATTATACAAATCTGATAAAAATTTTGTGTGTCTAGCACACATAGTTTGGGAGTAACAGTGCGCGCAATTCAAAAATTCACATATTTGAGAAAACTGAAGTTAAAGTTGGAATAACATGGCTATGGCAACAGAGTCAGCTTTACATAAACTCTCATAACTCGAGAAATAATGCAAAATTTTTTATGCGGTTTTTTGCATATTGTTCAGAAATGTCCCAAAAATCAGAATATAGCAAAAACCAAAAATTTATTTTTTGAAGTTTCAAAGGTTGTGAGCCCCCTTAAAACAGTAAAAGCCGCCGTTTAAACCTGCACTTGACATTACACCTAAGTCTGTCTTATCAGCACTCGTTCTGCACTCAGTCCGCTGGTTCTGGCTGTTCGCCTCGCTCTGCTCACGATCTGCCTTCGTTCCGCAGCCCCTGCATCTTCTTCTCGCTGCTTCTTCTTCTCCTTCCTCGTCACGAATAAAGCTCAGTCTTAAATGAAGCGAAAGCTTTCCATCAGCATGACGTCACGGGCGAATAAATTATGAATAATGAGGAGGGGAAATGTAGCTCACTCTACAATATTGAATTTTAAAAAAAAAATATGAAGTTGAAAGTCCGTTATCCCCTTAAATTTATTCCTTTTTAAAACAATAATAATAAAAATCAAATTACATTTTGGTATTCAAAATTAATTTATAGCTCCCGAACATAATGACTTAATTTCTGTTCAATAAAATTAAAAAAAAAAACTCCTTGGTTTAGAAAATTACTTTAGAATACAATTAGACTAAAGACAGTATTTCACTCTTTCGCTAAAACGATAACTTCGGGGTAAAATTGGATAAATTTGAGGATTGTTTTTAGAAGAGTTAGCTAGTTGACTTTAGCTGTACCATTTGATTAATTCATAGAGTCTTTATCAAAAATAAAAATAAAACTAGTTGGTTCACGTCAAAACATGACGACAGAATGGTAAATAAATGTACTAATACCCAAATTATACTCAACACATCATTGCCAAATTGGCAATGATGTGTTCTCAACATTTGGCAATGCCAAATGTTGAGAATAATAATATTAAGAATAGAGCAATACACTTTAAAAAATTACTTTTGAAGCGAATAAAAAGGAATATGGTTACTCAACGGCGCAAATTAAAATTTCCGTCTATTCTATGTTTCACAAACATAATAATATAAAATAAAAATGGCAGAGACAGAAAGAGAGCTAGAGAGAATCCTTGGAATAAACAAATTAACGTGTTTGTGCGGTCGCGTGCTTAGTAACTATCTAAAGCCATATTTATACACGTCAATGCGCATGCGCAGAAACAAATTAATGTGGTTATGCGTCCTCGTGCTAAGTATAAATGAAGCCAGATTTAAACATGTTACTGCGCACGTGCAAAAGCAATTTTCTATTGCAAATTATCGATAAATGATAGAAATTGCGGTTACAAAAACAAAATTTGACACATCTATAGATTAAAATATTTCGTTTAAGACCAAAATGTAGTTAACTGATGTTGTAGTTTTCTCTCACTGGCAGCCCAAAGAATCGACTTAGCAACTTAAATATATACTAGTTGGTACCTGTCAAAATATGAAGGCTGTATTGTAAGTAAATGTACTAATACACAAATAATACTCAACACATCATTGCCAAATGTTAAAAATCATAATACTTAGAATAGGGAAGTACACTTTAAAAATAGAAAATATAAATGTCAGATATTCTTCGGAATAAACAAATTAACTTGGTTGTACTTAGTAAATATCTAAAGCCAGATTTAAACATGTATCTGATCATGCGCAGAGAGCAATTTTTTATTTGTTAATTATCGCTAATTAACAGAAATTGCGGTTACAAAAACCAAATTCGACGTATCTATAGATTAAAATATTTGATTTAAGACCAAAATGAAGTAAATTGATGCAGTAGTTTTCTCTCAAGGACCGCCCAAAGAATCGGTTAGTAACTTAAATATATAGATGTTTGCAAATTTGATAATTATTTAAAAGTTCCTCTCCTATTTTTTGCCGCTTAAATAGAAGAAGTTTTTCCTTTTATCAAATTTCATTTGAGGGATTTATGTTTTATGTGATAGTTAATGGCGGTCAATTTATAATTATTTTCACCATTTTAATTCTTTAAAAGCAATTAGTTTTTAGAGCCATTTTTTGTATAATTTTTAGTAAAACTTTCTGTCAAGCAATTTCATTTAAATTATTAATTAATTAATAATTTCATCCTATTAAAAATTTTCGTTTTAATTTAAAAAACTTCACTTTAACCATGTGGTCGTAATTTTTTTATATTTCCTTTATATTATATTTGTAGTAGTGATTTAATTGTATAGAAATTGCTTGGCAGTTTTTTTCGCAGTTATAATTTTTCTTTATTACTTTATTTATAAAAATGGGATAATATTTTGACATTTATACGTTAGTATTGCAACTGATACTTACTGAAGAAAATTTCGGAATATTAGTTTTTCAAAAAGTTATAAACTTAGCAACATTTAACTTGTCAATTCATGGTAATCTTCACCCTGTACAGCATTTATAATTAGTGGTTAGCTCAGAATTCAAAAACATACGAGGCCAGGGCTCCCAGATCTAGGTTTTTGAATCCATATCTCGGTTTTTTAGAGTGCATGTGGGTTTATCGGTGTTTTTTTCAAAATTATCTAAAAAATCTAGGTTTTTTCGTTGTAAGTTAAAAATATAGCAAAAAAAAGTAATCTTTACTTGTCATTATAAGCAAAATTATGTTATTTAATAACATAAATAATTGAATGTAAAAAGTTACAAATTGGGATCATTTCAGTTGAATCGTGATATATATCCCTCTTAAAAAACCATCCCAAAATTTTGGCATTTTACGTAATATCAACAATGGTAGTCCGAAATATGAAATTTTATAAAACTTCACGACCCATTTCATAATTTATCTCACACTTCTGAGATCATAGAGTGAGATTTTACATAAGTTTATTGAATCGGAACAAAACACACAAATTCTCTTAAAACTTAAACTGTAAATGATAGTATGATGGCCAATTAAATATAGATAGATATCATAAAAATTGTCGTATCCGGATATCTAAAACAGAACTGATAAAAGACGTAACAGAAGGAGCATGGTATAAACGATAAGAAACAAGCATTAATAAAATCACTTCAGAAAATTAATTCGGAAGGGACAGATGAAATGGCCTAATTTGACGACAATTAAATAAAATAATTTCAATTTAACATCAAGAAACTTTAGAAAATGTGTTATATATTACTTTATTTGTATTTCCACATCATTTTTAATAGAAAAAAATATTTTTTAAAAAGCTGGGTTTTAAAAATTATAATCTAAATTTTTTAAGACACCGGGTTTCTTATATTTATCTCACTAGGAGCCTTGCATCTGGAACTCAATTACGTTACACACATCTTTATTTGTAGTACATAAACTTTTAAAGTATTTATTCCATTCTCTAATAATCTTCTAAGTATTTTTATGAGTATTGTACTGCAGGGCCGTTAATGAATATCGGTATTACACTATAGTCAACCAATTACTCTGACAGTGCCTCAGAAACAAATAGAAAGAGATCTGTCATACTACGCTGAAAACAAATCAAATGTAATTACGAGACAAGAAGGAGAAACTTCCTTTCCTTGCTGATTCGACGGAAAAAAGGGTAAATAAGTTCCGGAGAAAAGGAATCTGATTTATACTGTCAAACAATTTCTATCATACTTGTTTTATCTCCCACTCATTTTTTTATATCATCTATAACGTCTTACATCATTGTTTATATTTAACACACGCGAAGAAAAATTAGTTTCATAAATTCCTTTTATAGTTTAAATTGTTTATATAATTTTGATCTGAGATATACGTACTCATATGTAGTGTCTTTACACATACCGTTTTTACAGAATATTAATCATATTCTAGACCTCTTGAGAGTGTTGAGGTTGTATTGCCATTAAACCATAGAAACTCACTTTGAAACTTCCAAAAATCAATAATAGCTTTACCTATGATCTTTCATTTCGTTAAGTTCGCAATAAGTCACCGTAAAACAATAAAAGGCAGCCCAAGATTTTAAAAAGTATTATTGAAATAAATCATTTTAGCAGATACTTTCTTTGAGTTACACACACGCACACACACACACACACACACATATATATTTATATATATATATATATATATATATATATATATATATATATATATATATATATATATATATATATATATATATATATATATATATATATATATATATATATATATATATATATATATATATATATATATATATATATATATATATATATATATATATATATATATATATATATATATATATATATATATTGAATGTAATACAACTTTTCCTTGTTTCAAGATCATTAGTTTGCCTTCCAGAAGAGGAAAAGTTAGATTTATGCTTTTCAGTCCTGCGTCTATTTCAAGAAATTCTCGTATACTGTCCTAATCCAAGGCACGTATATATAAGATATAAATACCTTAAAATAAATTATATGTACCGTCAAAATATATTTTCGTTTCTTTTCAATTCTCTTACAGTTTGTCTCAAGGTAGTTAAACATATTTAATAAAATGAATTCCCTTATTGTGTGTGATATTTTTAATCTCAGTTATTTTGCGTTACTGGTATTCATAATTCATTTCACTATTTTTTGTTATCTCTTCAGTGGTATTTCTGTAAAAAAAGTATGCATTTTGTATTTCTAGTTCGGTCACTGATACGTTTTCATGTTCAGTTTTTGTAATGTATGAACAACGTATGTAGATACCTGAAATTATAAAAATTGTGAATAGCTGAAATTGGAACAAAACTGTAAATCAATGTTTCTTTTTTAATATAATATATTTTAATTTTTCATCTCATCATACATTTGCTTTTACATGGCAGTTTAGATTACTTATGGTACTACACACTGATGATAATCTATCTCTTTATAAAAGATTCAACGTTTTAATAGTTTTATGTATATAAACTTAATAGAGAGATATAATCACAGATTCTGTAACCTTCTCGTCTGGTTACTGGCTAATTGCTAAATGTTTTGAGAGAAAGTGCAATTATTTTATTTACCTAGATCTTTTTCAGTATGACAGTATAATGTTGATTATACCGCCATACTTTCGTACTGGTATGCTGTTATATAAGGTCCTTATACCGTCATACAGTTATATCGGTTAAAATTATATAAGTATAACAGTATAAGTTAAAGTATGGCATTATTAAAATATATAACACACTGATTATGTGCTTATGACAGTACCCTCAAAAGTGTTTAAACTAAAGCTGGTCTTTCAGACATGATGATTCATACATTCCTAGGGGATGAAATAATTTCAAGGATTACACAACACTCAAAATTTTGCAATTCTTTTTATCGTTACACTTTTTATAAAGGCATTTAATATTTTACGGATGTAAACCAAGTGCGACGCAAAGAAAATAAATGTTAATAGCTTGTTCTCTAAATTAACAGTCAAACGAATAGAGGCTGTACCAATGCAACATTCTTAATACTTGTCAGGGAACTATCTCAAGCCACAGTTTAGAGCTGCAAGCGTTGGAAGTACGAGGGGATAGGGAAATAGGAAACAACCAGAATTAATTGTAGGATTTTGAATAAAGCAAGAGGAATCTAAAAATAAATTAAACATGCATCATCAGATCTCTTAGGAAGGATACTGATTTTGAACAGTAATTGCTAATATCATCAAAAAGGGAAAACATTTGGTTTAACCCCTTAATATTTTCTACTTAATATTTGAATCATTACTTTGAAAATTTGGCATAATAATTTATTGCAGTTTATCCATACAACCTTGTAATCATTATATTGCCAATCAAGAACAATTCTATTGACGTACGTTCAATTTTCTACCATTTTATTCAGTGAAAACTCTGTAATTGTGCTTCACATCAAATGACAAGAAAACCTGAAAATGTTTTATCCTTAAAGAAGGAATCACACTGCCCGTAAAACTTACAGAGAAATCTCAGTCAGTATATTTCAGCAATAAACAACAGGAAAACCTAAAAATTCCCATTCCTTCCCCCTGTAAGAATGACTGATACTGTAGGTAAAACCTCCAGAGAGAACTCGGTTTCATTAAATTATGTTTTACATTAAATGATACGAAACCTGAAAAGGCTTATCCTCAAAGAATGATTCACACTGTAGGGAAAACCGTCAGAGAAATCTCGATCATTACGTTTCATATTAAAAGGTAGGAGAACCTGAAAAATGCCTTATCCTCAAAGAATGATTCATACTGTAGGTAAAGCTCCAGAGAAAAATTATGCATTACGTTTCATATTAAATAACAGGAAAATCTGAAAAAGGCTTATTCTCAAAGAAAAATTCATACTGTAGGTAAAACCTCGAGAGAAAAGTTGTTCATTATACTAGGAAAATTTAAAATTACTTATTCTCAAATAATGATTCATACTGGGGGTAAAACCTGCAGAGAAAACTCTGTCATTACGTTTCATATTAAATGACACGAAAACCTGAAAAATGCTTATCTTCAAAGAATGATTCATACTAAGGTAAGTTGGGGTAACTGGGCCCATGGGGTAACTGGGCCATCCCCTCCCATATTTTTCCTTTAAATATCAGGGGGTAATTCCACTCAGTTATGGCAACACTGGTAAGCAGAAGTCAACAAAACAACAACCCTTTGGGCTCCAGCTTGGTTGAACAATGTTTTTGGCTGCTAATTTTTTTGTATTTGACATCACAAAACATCTTTTTACAAGGGTGAATTCAATAATTTTTTATAAGTCTATTTTTATCTGTTAAAAATTGAATGCAAGAATTTTTAGCTCCGTTAATATCAAAATAGCCTTCTGTGTAGTGTTTTAACCTATCCTGCATGTTAAAGGTCTGTGGAGGGGTATGACCCAGTTGCCCCATCAGATTTAATGATATGGGGCAACTGGGCTATACCTTCAGGGGCACTGGGTCCAGGTATGGCCCAGTTACTCCACACTGATCCACTTATGCTTATATTAATTACTACTAACCTAACTTAAGTAACTGAACTAATTAAGTTATGTTAATATGTTGCAATAAAGTCAATCTAGTAATAGGCCATTATAGATAGAATGTTGTTGGAGAAATTTGTACTTTTAAAGCTTGTGAGTGTTCAAACATGTTTTCTTTTTTTTCTTACAACTCACCCAAGATTTGCGTCATATTTACATAGAAGCAACACAGGAATAATAGAGGTTGGAAGATTTGGCTTTACAAGAAAAAAATTAAAAAGTAGAAGAAAATCTCCTAAAAAAACAGAAAGAAGATGACATTGTGAAGATAAAACTTAAAGACAAACTTGAAAGTAAAAAGTGAGATACAGCAAATTGAAGATGCAATGCGAGGACTAAGTTCTGCCTGATATCGCTGTTATCAAAGGACTATGTTATTGTATCGTATAATAGTACAAAATAACCTGGACAAGTTGTAGATTTAAATAGAGACCAAGTGAAAATAAAACACCTGAAAAGTGCTGGTTTAACTTACTGCCGATGGCCAGATGAGGAGGACATTCTGTGGTATGAAGAAGATATTTTAAGATTGATTAGATCCCCAATCCCCATGTACAAAGGTGGAGTTTTCAGTGTTCCACAATTAAAATGTTGTGTATTTGAGTATGAGTAAGTTTAACTGTTATAAGTTAAGTAGTTAAGTCACTCGTTTGTGTTCTTTTTCACTTAAACTTACTACTGGTTAAGTAATTACAGAAAAACTTTTTTTGCAAGAGACACATTAATTCGCCTATTAACGCATTAACTAACTCAGGCCTTGTTAAACTCAAATTAATATTACATTTTTCAATAGAAAAGGCCATTACAGCTACTAACTAAGCTAGAAAGAATGTTTGTACTTTTGAAAATGTGTTTATAATCACTTTGTGTGTTATTTTTTTCCCGTGTTCGCTACAATCTATCTTGCAACATTAGTAATTGCTTTGAAAAATTATTTTTAAATGGGGGTACAATTTTTTTCTTTCTAGATATACAAGCATTGGACCTATTTACCCAGACACAGATTCTGTTGTTTATTATGAGAAATAGAGTTGGGTGGTTCAGTTACCCCAATTATTAGTATAATTTTAATGTGTTAAAAGTATAGTATATAAAAAAGTTGTAAATCTATCTTGTGGCCCAGTTACCCCACCTTACCTTATGTAAAATCTTGCTTTTGAACATTAATGATATGATAATAGTAATAACAATGTCTGTTTGTCGAAATTATATGTTTATACGTAACATAAGGCGCGTAATTTAATTAGTGTTAGATTTCGTTTGCAGGAGAAGCTCTTAAAATCTTTCATCCTTTTTTTGTAACCCTACATCAAGCTCATTATCCTTCATAGTTTATAACTTAAGGAATATACAGAAAAATACAATCGTTCACATGTGAATATTAAAGAGAGGATTTTTATAGAAAACCTACCATAATAAGTAATATACCAGCTACACATGCGTGAGTCTCCGATACTATTTTCATTGCAGTATTCAGAAAATTTAGCTAAACATGTATTTTATGAAAATGTTACTTAAATTTGAGACATAAATATTTGGCAGAAGCATCAACGTTTTCCAAATATCATGTGAAATAAAAATAAATTTGGAAACTTTATTCGAAACATATTGTCTGAAATATGACAACGTTGATAAACGTTTTCCTACCGTAATAAAATACACAAAGGATGTTATGTTCAAGTTTTATGGACTTAAACTATATGTTTTTTGAAAATTTATCTGAAGTAGTGATGAGAAAAAAAATTTTACAGTTTGCAGGTATGTCTAATTATTCACTGTCTATAATTTTTTTATTCTTCAGTGATAAATAGGTGGCATCATATGATACGCGAAAAATTCTCCATTTAATGCCTTGGAAGTTATCCATCAATTAACTATGTTTTACCCATGATTAAACTATTTAATATATTAGCATAGAGTCTTTTGCAAATTACAGAATTGCTAATTCACCTTTTTTTTGCTCAATAAAACATATGCATATGTGGTTAAACTATATTACTGACTTCTTATCTGTTCAAGGGTCATAAGAACTTCTCATACAACATTTTATGCTATATTAACTTTTTTTAAGCATGCATTATATATTACTAGATCACTATAATGTATATTGTTTGCATGAAAGCTTTTGAAACGTACTACTCATATATTACCTTTGCATAGTTACATGCATGATATTTTTTCTTTTCCAAATTAGGATGGCATTTAACATCAGGATATTTCTCAATTTACAACTCTCGTTTTGTTGGTGACTTTACTATGCCATACCATAGTTTAACGAACATAGTTTCTAATGACATAAAAGCATAAAGCCACTCATTCCTTAGCAGAGATTTCATTCTGGTTTCACGCTGTAAAAGCTTGCGGAGCTTACTATCATCATACAATTTGGGTAAGATTACTCATACTAGAGTTTTATTCATACTAGAGGGGGTGGCAGAATGGATTCCCCCATTTCATAGGGTACCAAAAAAAGAGAACAATTTACAGTAAAAACTTTACTTTCCGAGAAGCACTTCTTATCTAGTTTTTCTTCCACTACGTTTTGGAAATAACATCAGGTGGCTACCCTTATTTGCGATGCAATGCCGAAGCCGTTTTTTAAAGTTTTCTATCACTTTGTTGGTCATCTCTGTAGGAATAGCGGTAACATACTCACAAACAGCGGATCCATGGACTCGTTTCACATTTTCAGGTGTTACAACGTTTGAAGGGCGACCATTTGTTTTTCTTTGTAATGCAAACCCATTTGCTATCACGTTTGAAACCCATCGCAGGATTGTTTTTCGACCAGGAACGACATCAGTTGAAAAGTGCGTCCTAAAGCTCTCTGTATCGAGGTTACAGATTCGTTGTTTTCAAAGAATAACTCGATAACGAAATCGCGATGTTCACCAGACCAACTCATGGTGTCTATTGACAACTAGAAAATCAGCCCGACATACTGCTACCTCCCGCACCGCTCTACCCCTAGCACTTCCTTACCATTGACCGTCGAAAATGCGGGGTCTTTTCTGCCACGCCCTGTACTGTAGTTAATCACCCTAAAAATTTAATTTAATATAAATTTTATAGTACTGGGTTCGAAAGATTCCTTTTAAAAACACGCCATTTAGGAAATGAAAGAATGACTGTCAAATAATACCAGATTGTGGAATAAAGTATTTTAATTTTCATTTCTTTCCCATTTCTGATATCCTGCATTCAGCGATATCTCAGGGGTGAAGATATCGATTTGTCTTTTAGTAATACTATTGATCTCGCCCAAATCTGAAGAAGAATATAGAGTGTTCACATCGATTGTCCCATTTCAGTGACAGACAGTTTTCTGTCAGCCTTTCTGAATAGGTAGATTAATGCTGCCTTCACATAAAATGTTTTATTAAAACCATTACACTACTGCCAATTTTTTTATTTATGTATTCAATGATTTCCTATAAATTATTTTGTTTACTCAAAGTGAGATACAAGATTGATATTTTATATAGAAGATTTATCTAACAGTATTTCATAGTGTCAAAACGTTGAGGTAATCTATTTAAGAATAACTAAAAGTTCTAAAAGAAATATAACATGTTTGTGTTTTTGGTATGGATTTCTACCTGGAAAAGCTATTGAAAGCGATATTTTCATAAACATATGCGTTTATTTTAGCTGCATGTCAAACAACAAGATTCAGTTTAAAAGAAGAGTTTGCATGTCAGTCGTAATTGAATAGATTTTTGAATCTAATTTACTTATAATTGTTAGTGTGGGTGAATTTTGATATCAGTACTTCCAAATTATTCAATAATGTTCTTAAATTTCTTCTGTTTCAAGAAATAAGGGATGAGCGTATTTAACGGAGAGAAAGATAAACCTTTTCGATCTCTCTCTCTCTCTCTGTATATATATATATATATATATATATATATATATATATATATATATATATATATATATATATATATATATATATATATATATATATATATATATGTATGAATATATATGTATATATATATATATATATATATACATATATGTAACGTCGATAAATCGTACAGTCCATTTTCTTGATCGTTGCAGTCAGTCATCATGATCCGAGTGGCAATAAACAGTCCTGTTTAACTTTTAATCACCATAAATGTGTCAGCTACGCTCATAAAACTAACGTTTCATTATTCACTTCCTAAAGCATAAAACTCTATTTAATAATTTAAAAGTATCTCACCATTCATCTCAGTCGCGATCGTAACCACCATAAATGTCTCAGCTCCGCTCATAAAACTAACGTTTCACATAGCCTAAAACTCTATTTCATAATTTAAAAGTATCTCGCTATTCATCTCAATCGCGAATCGTCCCGTACCGAGACCAACACATCCTGCTGCTCTGAGGATCTACATGTCTCTACTCTATACTTTGTTTTCAAGCCCGACTAGAATAAATGTGCTTAGCTTTGCATCGAATCCTCCACAGGGTTCCATTTGTCGAGTCATCAGAAAAAACCTGCGTTGTTTCCGCTTAACACCTACTGATTCAATTAATAGCTTTTTATTCCATGCAAATTCATCAAGGTTATCAAATCTGTGATGTTACATGCATTAGATAAGTGATGTAATCTATCCATGTAATATCACATTAATCTCACTTTTGTAAATACTCCTGGCATTTAATGCTTAAAAATAAGATCTTCTCTGAAACCCACTTTTTTGCCCCCTTAAATTATCCTATCTATAAAAATCCTTGACACGATTATATATATATATATATATATTTTTTTTTTTTACCTGTTTACTACACTTCTTGATCATGGCGTATCATTAGATGAGAATATTTTTGAAATGATCTGAAAAAAAAAATACTGGAGCTTTTTCTTTTGAACTGAGTTTGTCTGATCTAAATTCAAAGCTGAACATGAAGATTTGCTCTTAGCAGAACCGATCACCTGGGATTAGTTGAAGATCCCCTTCTTGTTGTGAGCTGTTCATCAGTTAGATAAGGGTCACAGTGAAAGTGCCATTGGAGGCTAACGTGGTGTTCTTGTGTCACGCCAGTAAAAGAATGAAATAGCTATGCCACCGAACTATGATGATGATCAAGAAAGCTAAACGTTTTCTGTACAACGTTTTCTGTTTTTATGTGCCAAGTTAAATCAAAGATTATAGATGTGATCTTTTTAAGTATAGTTGTCGCGAGTGAAAGTACCCTTGGCGAATAACGAGATAACCTAAATAGTTTACACCATTTTACAACAAAATCACCGTCTTAATTTATTCTGTCTCCATGTGTTCATTTTTATGACAAAAGGTAATTTTTAACATATAATATAAATGAACAATCTTTATTATAATTTTATCATGTTATTTAACAACACGATGTGGTACATTACACAGAATAGCACGTAGATGATATGCTTTTGAGGACCGATAGCTTAGGCCTTGATTTTAAAGAGAACAATTTAGAAATCAGAATTTTGTTATCCAGGTTAGACAATAAAATGGTATCCTTACATGCTTAAAATATTTCTGCATTCAAAGGATATCAAAATTGTAAAATAAATATGTATAAAGTAAATATGTATATAACTTTTTAATTTAATTAATTCGCAAAATTTCCATTAAGCTTTTCAATTTAGCTAGCATAGTTTATCTCGTTTCATGATATAAAAACTAGTTTCAGTATTGATTCAGAAAAGCGTTTTGGAGTACAATTACATACATGAATTATGTATGATTGTGTTACAATATTTTTTATCATGAGACTGTTAAAATACAGTCTGAACAGGACTTTGAAGTCGGAAATTCAAATCACATAGTCGATATACTACCTGCAGTAGTATCCCCGATTTCTAATAAATTATTTTCAATGAGTAAATTTGTCTCATATATTTCCCCTTTCCTATTTGAAGCCAACGTCATATAGTATTAGCCTGAATAGATCTCTTCATATTTTATTTAATCATTCCTGAATGCAGTTTTTTTTTTCTCGACGAATGATTGCTACATGCTTCCTAACGGTCCATAATTTTTTTTCAACTGTTGAGTTTACCAAAATGATCGACATCTCGGTGCGGTCTCTAAAGTCTATTACATCACCAGCATTCTACCAAAGTGGTGCGCAAACTTCTCTCGACCGCGAGCCACTTTCTTTAGATAAAAACTCACTCGACCCCCAATGAAAATATTTCCTTGGAAGCATTTTTTTTTAAATTATGAAAATATTGACAAATAAATAGATAAAAGAAATAAGCAGTTTTCGGGAAACTGTTTCAAAATTGAATGAACCATAGCTTTGGGGTATATATTTATTTTGCATAATAACAATAAAAAATGTTTCGCTTATCTTCTTCACTTATTTTTGGCAAATCTCATGTGAGTTCATATTTAAATATTAATGTACATTTGTATTTCCTTTGAGTAAAGTTATCAAAAATAAAAATTTAAAGGGACTGCCTACGTTGAAATGGCTGTTTTGGTGAAAAATTTCGAAATTGTTTTTATTGCTTTATTTCAAAGGCCAAACTTTTAGGATACTAAAACTGCTTTACGTTTATTCGTACGATCATTGGATGAGAACTTATGGCCAATTTGATAAACATAAAGCCATGTTAACAAACCGGAAGTAGAATGTTTAAATGCATTTTCTGGAAAACTAATTTTTCAGTTACTTTTGTAAACAAGAAATCTAATAATTAAAAAAGTTTCCAATATATTTCGATGCAATTTTGCAAAAGTGTTTTACGTATTTTTTACTATGCCTTTAATTAAAAATTAAGCGATATGTGTTAATTTATTAATTCTACGGGTACCTGTACTTAAAAAAGGTAACTTTAAAAAAAATCTGTGTTTTTTTCACTTTTTTGGTATATTTCAGTGATGTTTTGAAGTATTGTAAAACGTTTAGTTTAGAACACAGGTAATTGTTCCAGTATTATATAGTATTGTGGAAATTAAAATATATTTAGTTGAATTGAGTGTAGGGCATCTGGCGTAAGCACTAAATTGCCCTAAAAATTCATAAATATTCCCCTATATTTTAAAATGTTATGAAATATTTACCAACATAATATTTGTTTTCATGATTTTATATCCCCTTTGAACTAAAAATATATCTTATTTAAGCAGTACTGTATGTTTTAGAAAAAAAGTACCCTGAACGTAGGCAGCTCCGAACGTAGAGCTTGATTTGAAAATTATAAGCATATTTATATGAATTTTTTTAGTAAAATAATTCAATGCGATATAAATATACTTCAAATTGTCAAACCAATTATTTTCGAGACCCCCCCCCCGTCCTTTTAGTGGAGACTCGCAATTTGTGCACCACTATTCTACCATCTGAAGATCTACACAAGACCTGCACAACTGGAAATGTTATGAAGGCCACATTACATTTTTGGAAGCTGCTTCCGGCCACAAGAAAATGGGATGAATGGGAAAGCGATTCTAGTAAAAAATACATTAAGGAAATTATTTTCTTTATTATGAAGTATTGTATACGGTGACAAATGTTTTGCGTAACAAAAACCATTGTTGATTACTTTAAAGATAAAGTAAAGATCAATATTCATTGCTTAGGTATTATTTTCGTACTATTATAAATCGAAAAACAATGTATCATGTTTCTAAAAATTTATAATATTATTTGCATTCACTAAAAACCTTCACTGGCCACATGCGGCGAGCCGCATGTGGCCAGTGAAGGCCTGATCTAGACGATGCGAGGAAGTATTATTATTAACACTAGAAAGGTGGGAATATTTTTTCTTACTTAAAAGACATAAAGCCGTCATTTTGACGGTTAAAAATAAAATCAAGAGTTTAAAATATTTAATTTCTTAAATGGTTAAATACTTTAAATTTTTAACTAATTCATACCAATATATAATAAATTAGTATATATTTAGATATATTTTTATGCAGGTATGCCGAGCTAACAACCTGCTATAGTTTACCCGTAAAAATTTATGCATGGTTTGTGGAGTCCTTATTTTTCAACACCAATAATTCCAAAGAGCCAATATTTCTGTTTGTAATGAAGCGCTTTCAAAAAAGATTAAAATTAATATTTTAAGAGAAAATAAAAAGTTTGAAAGCTTGATTCATTACATTTTGTGTGTAAGGTCGGTAACGTCTTTAATGTCGACGTAATTATAGGGCAAAGCGTTTGTCGGCAACATTAGCCAATTTACGAAGGTTTTATGAGCCTAACGTATGTGGGGTCTGTGATTCCAGACGCAGATAAGCTGTGGATGGCACCACTTGTGACATTAAGCAACAATGACACGGTGGGGGAGATTGATAGCGGGGTTCGCTGGTAGACCACGAGGGCCAGCGGTTTGTCTTGCGGGTGGTCATCAGCTGTTCGGATTATTGCGTAAGAGGTGCGTTTTTGATCAAGAATGAGGTCCGCAAATGAGAGACTTGTAGATGTTGGGACTTAACAAATAAAAAAGTCGTGTGTTTCCTGAATGGCTGAAGGAATGATTTCGGAGGCTGGAACTGTGAGAGAATTAAAATAATTGAAGTGAGTTTTTTGGAGACGAGAAAAAAGTCAGTCAGTCGGAGTCCAGGAGCCTTTTTCCTGGAGTCGGCTGAAAAATAACCTGTCCCTGTTTCATTGCCCCAAGACTCCGGTGGAATATTCCCGGAGCAAAAATAAAATTAAGGGTGTTTGATGCGACGGAACTCGGTGGATCCTGTCCCGAGAAAGAAAGTACGTGTGGAGAAACGAGTGGTAGCTGAGACCGAATCCAAAATAAAGAGAAGGATAGCAGAGGAGATTGCCTCCAGTACGCCTACAGTTAAAGCTAACCCCAGCGTGGAGAAGACACCCACCAAAATAAAGAGAAACTACAGAGTGCAAGCGGACGTCACGGAAGGAGTCCCTGCCAGTGTTATCACAGAACCCGAAAGTCGCTCTCAGCTGAAAGACGTGAGTGTTTTTATTTGATTTTGTTTAGTTCAGATCCCGCGTTTACCTTTTGATAGTTAGTGTGGGTTTCACGTATTTGAAGATATCGTGCATTTAATTTGGATAGGAGCTTTTAGAATTTTGTGTAGTATGTATTTACGCTCCCTGAATCCAAAAGGTGTAGGTTTAATTAAATGCATGCCTCGATATGAATAGAGGAGAAAATGCTAAAAGATTAGTAAAATGTGTAAACGGTGTACTAAGATTTGGTGATTCGGTTTTTGAGTTAAATTGTAAATAGATAAGGTTGTAAACAAATCAATTTTATTTTGTTACATTGGTGTCAGTCATCTTTTTTTTGTGTAGTTGATCTAAGGAAGGTTTTAGAAGCAAAGTTTGTTTGACCTGTTCGGTTGCAAATCTGTCTTGAGCTTTGGGTTGTATTCAAGAAAATAAATACAAACACAACGCACCCAAATACCTATTACTTATAAATAATTTGTACTAACCCAAATAATTTACGAATCACACCCCAAAACTAAATAAATTGAAGACAGACAACACGACACTGTTATTTGCAAAAGGAGGTAAAAGACGAAAAGTATCTAACAATTTTCCGGTATTATTTTAAATATCTCTGCCTATTTTCTATATTGCCGTAAAATTGACGGCTTTCAGTCTTAGTAGGTATACAACACATTTTCTCCTCCTCTTTACTATCGAATATAATTTTGTAAATGTGTGTGCATATTTCGCGTACAATTAGAAAAAGTCATAAAATTTCAGAAGCGTGGGGACATAAATGCAAACATAGCGCTCAACAGTATGTCCGAAACCGTCAAAATGACGGCAGCCGTCTTTCTAGTGTTAATAATTTCCTTTACAGTGGTCTCTAGACTTCTAGGCCGGTATTTTACCACCTGAATTCTCCCTGCATGTTCCAGAACTTTTATTTTCAACGGCTTCCTTTACATAATGATAATGAAAATTTAAATCAAAAGGCAAACAGTGTGGGATGTTTTTTGCTCATTATTAAACGCTCACTTAAATTTACTACCATAGTTCCGATAGGCGCCAAAACAACTGTTGACTTACAGACGTACCGAATGCAAAAAGAATGTGGGAAGAATATTTTTCAGATGTTTGAGATTTAACTCATTTAAAGCTAAGCACTCTCAGACAGATAACAATTGGACTTGCTGTCATATGAATGTAAAGTAAAAATCTAAAAGTAATTCTTGAATAAAACACATAAGTAAAAGTTTGCAATAAACTTTCACACTTATCTTCTGGAATTTAAGTTATCTGCCTTTTTAATGGTTCAGTTTCACGACAAAAATTCCCTTTTTTTTTATTAATACTTCCTACTACTTAGACATTGATGTATATATTTGTGTATGAACATTTGTGTAGATCTTAAATAATTATATCTTTCAAATGCGGTTCGTAAGTATTACATGCAACTGAATATGTTTTGGAATTTATTTGCATTCAAAAAAAGTTTTAATACCTAAAAGAGAAATTCCCTAAAGTGATTTTCCTCTCCTTAAGTCTATTGTATGTATACATATAGATTTATCAGCACTACAATAGAAATTTCAAACTAATGCCACAGCTTAAGTACTTCGTAACGACCATTTTCCTTAAAACCGGGTCTCTAAAGCTCAAGAACAGTATTTAACCCAAAGATCTGCGCCGTTTATGAGAAACATTTTCAATTTAGGAGTTCAATTCCACCTATTTATTTCCTCTTTATTGGGTCAGTGGGAAAAAAAAGACTCGATTGTTGGCCTGAACATAAATTTATTTCAATTATATGTTTATTTACCTACATATTATTGTTTCAATTGTTTAATTAATTGTTGGCTTGAGCATACATATGCTTCAATTATTTATTTATTGACCTGCATACTGTTGTTTCATTTGTTTGATTATTTGTTTGCCTGAATACACATTTGCTTTAATTATATGTTTCTTTACCTACATATTATTGTTACAGTTGTTTGATTTTATTTGTTGGGCTGAACATACGTTTGTTTATTTATTTAACTATATATTATTGTTTCAATTCTTTGATTATTTGATGACCTAGACATAAATTTGTTTCAATAGTTTATTTAATTACTTACATATTATTGTTTTAATTGTTTAATCACTTGTTGGTCTGAAAACACAATTGTTCCATTTATATATTTATTTACCTGCATATTATTGTGTAAAGTGTTTAATTATTTGTTTATATTTATTTATTTATTATTTATTTTTTACAGTATATATCAATTCTCATAACGATAAACAAGAGATTGCATAAGCCTCAGCTGTAAAAATCTAAATATAATTCTTTTATAAAAGTCACTGATAATAGTTTGCGATTGAGTCTCTAAGTATTATTCTAAAATTAAATTTATGTGTAAAAGCAAGATTTGAATAAAATATATCAAAATTCATCTCAATTTAATCTTAATTTTCCCATAAGAAAATTCTGTTTAAAACACCTTATTCTTAGATCTATAACACTTAAAATATTAAAAACTAATTTTTAAATCGGAGTTAATTTTAGCATAAGAGATTTTTACGTGGGAGGCATGAAATAATCTTTTAAAATGGCGCTTCAAATTTCAATTTCTCATTTCCATCGTTCTCCCATGCAAAGTACTTCTTACGGTAAAAATATATTCAGATTTTCTAAAAAGAGTGAGCAATTTTGTTTTCATAATCTGTCCAAAACTTTCCAGAAGTTATATTTCGCGGTTTATTTTTATGGAAGTTTTGAATTTTACCAGAAACTTGCAATTCTTTTCTTCCATCTCTCTGAAAAATCTCTCGGCTTATTGTAATCCAAATCATATCATAGGAGGCTCTGAAAAAAATTTATTCATCAGTTCTTTCACAAATATTGAAATTTCAGTGACTGAAATTGAAACTTTTCATGCAGAAAATAAGAAATGTATTTTTGGTGCTCGTGATTTACGTTTAAAGTGCCCTTTGATTTTTTTTAAAAATGTCTCTTACATGTTTATGCCAATATATGTATGCAAGGTAGCATTTAGTGTCACAGATATTCCTGAATTTTGATCGTTCTGTTCGAATACAATTGACATGTTTCATGAAATATTCTGAGTTTTTCTGGTACCGCGTGGTATTTTTTCCCAGTAATGATATTAATTTTAAGACAAAATGGCACGGTTTAAAATTTACACTGAAGTGAATAGTTTCCTGTCGTTTTTTTAAGAATAAGAGTATAAACCTTTACGACGTTGAGTTTCTTTTCCTGCAAACTTTAAAATGTTTGGCGTCACAGCTATGTACTTCTTTTATTCAGCATAATTTTATGTCTGCCATAAATACTTTCTGTGTCTCACTTTTTAAAAAAGCTATTTTAATTATTTTTGGAAATACATAAATGTATATGTTATTACTTTCCCTTTGCTAACTACTTGTTTTTATTCCGTATTCCCGTTTTTCCAGATACCACACCCACTCGGATTTCTCAGTAAATCTTATATCCTACCCTCTGAACGTGAAGAAGTCGATCTTTGGCTTCTAATTAGGAAAAATGCCATACAAATAGTACGGGATTCTTGTGAGTTTTGTGAATTGTTTTTCATTTTCCAAAAGAAGCAGTAAGATTCGTAAGCAGATCGTAAGATATAGTTTGAAGAAACTGGTAACTGTTCCAGATTTCCACGAAGCCTTGTACAAACAGAGAATCACGGAGGAAATGTAAGTAAGGGATTCGGTAGGCTTTGTACCACGTTTGGGAACCAAATAGGGGAAGTTAAAGCTCGGGGTGACATATTTAAATTTAAAGAGGACCACAGTTGCAGATATATGCACCTCCAAAACTCATGTCTGTCAGAAAAAACATGTTAAGACTTATAAGGTATACAAAAGATTCGATTCACAAGAATCGAACTTTTGAGTGAATGAATTAAAGAAGCTGCTTGAGATATGCTAATTTCGGCATACGCGCTTAGTATAAATACCATCCAGCGTCATTAATAAAAAAGGTTGGAAAAGGTTGTTAGGGTTGGAAAAGGTTGTTAGGGTTGAAGAAGGTTGTTAAAGTTGATAGATAAGCGATAGGGAGCTACGAGGTATGCAGCTCCAGTACTATCCTGAGCTAGTGCTTAGGGGGCCCGAAGTTTACGTGGCAGTACTGCTGGTTTGACTTACTGTTCGTGAGTATTGAAAAATATATTGTTCTTGAAAGCTGTATTTATATATTCTCGTACAAGTGGTACGTATGCTTATTGCTGTAAAAGCAAATTCTATATGTGCAACGAATACAAACCAAAAATCACCCCATCCAACAAAGCCTGCAGACTCGCTTTGTGTTTGAAACGTCGCAACTGGACTGTGGACCTGTGGAAAACTGTTTTATGGAGCGACGAGTCATGCTACACGCTCTTCCAGTCCGATGGGTGTGCTTGGGTTTGTCATATCTTTAGTTTAATGTATATGTTCAGACAATATGGACGGTAAGCACATCATGTCATGCTCGGCCTTATATGTCCTGTTTTGCCCAGACAGTATTGGGAGGCTCGTGATCACATTAGAATTTTATCTTAGTTGCTTTTCATGTTTATGTATTTCCAGTGTTTTATACTTCGAGGTTTTCGCTATTTCCCTTTTTTCTGTATACCTAAGCACTTTGTCCACAAGTTTCTACATTATAAATTTTAAGAGTTTAGTAAATATAATGCAATGCTTGTCATTCAGACTATAATGACACGTATCTCTGCCAGAATGTGAAAACATTATTGACAATAATTTTCCTTGTAGCACAGTTGTATATAATAAATATACTTTTTCTCTATTTCATAAGTATATTCTTGCGGAACATGCTTTCGGTAATTCCTCCGAATGACGTATGGCCCGTTTAAGTTTAAGGAGTCATTTATATGGTCCACACAAGCATAGGAATATTGATATCGCCAGTGCGGACTTTAGTTTACAAGCTTGATTGAACGTAATATGTAAGTATTCCTCTCTAAGCTAATTTTATTGCTTAATTTATTTTTTTTTGGTGTAAGAAATAGGACAAACATGTATAAAATATATTGACAAAAATACATAGTTAAAATATTTATTCAATAACAGTTTTTACAAATACCTGTATTATCTTTTAAATATAGAATAAAATGAGACAGTGAGCCATTTCATTGATTACAGCAGAGTGATATTAGATACCAAAAAAAGACAGATCTTCCTGTATGGTGTCAGATGATTACATAAACTTGAAATTCCCACGATCAGTTTAAATAGAAGCTGAAAGATAATAAAAAAAATACGCTTTAATACACGTTAACATATCTTCAGAGTAAAACACATTTTCATTCAAAGGTTATTTAACACTGATTAAGTAAAAAATTAAACCATATTTATCCATGTTTCGCGTGTTACGTGTGTAAATAGAGAAACAATATATTTTTCTATTACATAATGCATAAAATATTGTAGTTATACAGCAAGGAGTCCACAAAATATTTATAAATACCAATAAGATCAAATTACATAATTCGACTACACTTACCTTACCTTACTTATATTAGCTTTAACAGCTATTCTCAACCTGGGATCCACGACCCCCAAAGGGAAGTTAATAGTTTGTAAAGGTAATAGTTTGTAGTTAATAGTCTCGAAAATTAGTAGTTTGAAGTAGTCATTCATGCAATTATTTATTATTACTGTAATTAAGTTTTTTTTTTTTTTTTTTTTTTTTTTTTTTTTGGGGGGGGGGGGGGTGTCATGAAATGTTCATTTTATTTTTTCTTACTTTTGTGGAGAGGAGGTGGGGGGGGGGGCGTAGAGCTAAGAAATTTGAGAACCGCTGCCTTACACTGATGTGGTCATAAAAGTGTTCTGTCTTATTTCTAAATATAACTCCTTTAATTTTTATCAAAAGTATTACACAATATGGGTAGGAAATTGGGGATTTCATAACAAATAATAGACACTTTAATTATCAATTTAATAATATAGATTAACAATCTTTATAATATAATTTAATAATATTATTAATCTTTTCTCTTTCTATATTCTAATGTACTATCTATTTATAGTAGCGTAAATATTTCTGACTTTAAAACTTTTGTGTTATGAATTTCGGAGTTGGAAACGTTTCAAGAAAAATGTGGACGCAGACACTGAAATTGCTTAAGACCATAATTTTATTTCATAATCTTTCGGTAATGAATCTTTTGGGCTTATCAGGATTCATAATCAACAAACATGACACGATATGGTTTCTGGATAAATCGAACTTAATATGGTTAGTGCATAATAGGGAGAGGCATAAGAATTACAAAAAATGCCGCATTCGCACTATATGTTTGCAAAAACTTGCACATTTTCATCTGTTGAACTTTTGAAACATAGCTTCGATTTGAGCCCTTCCACACTGTTTAGTTTCTACACATCATTAGTTATATATATAGTGTTGTTGTTATCTATAGTTATAAATATAAACGTAAATATAAATAATCAAATAAAATATATATATATATATATATATATATATATATATATATATATATATATATATATATATATATATATATATATATATATATATATATATATATATATAACTAAAATATTTAAAGCATGTGTTGCACCAAAACCAATACATTATAAATATAGGCATTAATATGTATATTGTCAATATGCGCTAAGCTGCAATTATTAGACAATACTATATAAGATATAATTAAAACAATAATGATACACCAAGATAAGCTAAAAAGGATAGTGAAGTTTTGAAGCAAAAAGGAAATTTTTGAAACAAAAACGGAAATTGATGTATTTAAAAGACGTGAGGGGGATTAAGACCCCTCTATCCTGGTTAAAAGATCTTTTTACATAGCTAAAACTTTCCCAGCATTCGTCATACATCAATTAGAAAATTTAAAACTTTTCAAAAGGGTTTAAGACAATAAATAGAAAAAGTTAGACATAAATGTAGAAGTTATATACTATAATAAAATAAAGTGACATAATGTCATAAGATGATCTCTAAAAACTACCTTACTAAAAACAGTAATTAAAAATATAAGAAAAAGCACTGAAAAAGCACTGAAAATGCCACAATACATTGATAAATTACACTACCATTATAAAACACCACATTTTATAAAACCATTAAAACTTTAAAATTCAAAACAGCAGACAAAAACTCTATACCTCCAAGTCCAAGTGCCCAAGGACATCCACGCGCCCAAAACAACGCCTCAGTATATCCACCAGAAAGCCAGCCGGATACCCCGCCTGTACAGCCAGTTCAATGAATTTTTTAACTCTTTTATTCATCTCAATCCTAGATTCACACAGTCTATCACAACGAATTATGTAGTTGTTGACTATATTACGCTTAACATTTTGATGTAAAGCTGTATTCCAATTAGATAGACGGTTTATGTTAAAGTCGTATAAATCTTTTTTATCGAATATGCGGAAAGATAGTGTTCCATTTGACAAAGTGATGGTTACATCCAAAAAGTTGATTTCATTTTTGGAGTTTTGTTCGGTCTTAGTTAGTTTTATATTAGCTGGATAAAAAGTAGGAACAAAGTTACAGTTAACCTCGTGAGCAATGAAAATGTCGTCTACGTATCTAAAGAAAGCTATATTTTGTAAAAGTGATGATTTAGATTCAAAATAATATAAATATATATCTGCCAAATAGGACGATGATCCACCCCCCATTGGCAGTCCAAATGTCTGAATATAATATGTTGTACCATTAAATAAATAATTTTCAAACAATATGATACGAAGTGTATTTTTAAAAAGAGTAAAAGTAATATATTCTTGTAAATCAAACCTGTGAAAAAACTCAATTAGAATTGAAAAAAGAAAAGTAGTGTCTATATTATTGAATAGGTCTACTACGTCATAAGATTCTATTAGTTCTATATCGTTTAAATTTTTGATTTTTGATATTAATTGTAAGCTATTAGTGATTATATTGGATCCAAATTTTTTTATTTTAATGAAAAGATTTTTTAAAACTGGTATTATCAATTTATTAGCATAAGTTATGTAGGTACCGAAACCAACAGTTACTGGTCGAAAGGTAATAGGTTTTTTGTGGAATTTGGGAATTGCAACAAGGTAGGGAAAGGAGAAGGAATAAAGATTTATATTAATTTTTTTATGCAGTTTAACTAAACGTCGTTTCAGAGACAACTCATCAAATGCATATGGTTCGTAAAGTCTATTATTTGAATAAAAAATTTTTACAATTTGAATATAATAATATTTGCAAATAAATGAATAGTTAGATGCCACCTTGTCTACATAACTAATTACCAGTTTATTTTGTAGTCCTTTTATAGAGGTCATACTTGGACTATTGAAATATGTTCTAGAACCCTTTAAGGCCAATTCATAACTTTTTAGAAAAGTGAATGAAGTTTTTTGTTTCCATTTTGTAAATGCCTCCAAAGGCAAATTATATTTTAAAGCATTTTTTTCAATGAAGGTGGTGAGGTTCTTATTGAAGGTGATTTCTATGTCTTTAAAACAATTATATCTAAACTTAGTACCCATTTGTATAGCATCACGTAGGTTATTGTTCGATACTATCTGGACATTACCCGTTATGACATGGTTATGATCTGGATTAATATATTTTGACATTGATTTATGATGACAATCACACTCATAAACTGTGTTTAAGTTTTTTGAATTTAGATTATAATTAAATATTTTACGACTAATTGGTATATTATAAGAGTATGTAACTTTAGGTTGTATTTTACAAGGTAAGTCAGACATAGAATCCTTAAATATTTTATTTATTGGTATGGAATTAAAGGCATTGTTTTTAAATTGTATAACTATGTATTCTGTTTTTATAGGTTGCATTGCTGCAGAAAGATCTATTCCTAATTTTTTAGCTCTAATTTTAAAGGTTTCTAATATTGTAAAATAGTGTTGTAAATATGAAGGTTCGAAGAGGCTTTTATATTTAGGATCTACTACATATTGCCATAGTTTGTTTAACCATCGTTTTTTAATATTGTATATTTTACATTTTATCCAATTAAATTTTACAGAAGTTTCAGACAACAAATCCCTATTTAGTTCTAAAAAAAGGTTTTTATGTTTTTGTATGTTAAGTTTGTTACTACCATTACCGCGTCGCTGTCTTCGCTTTAGGGATAATTTTGGATCTACTTGTATTGAGATGTAGTCCTGAGTGTTTAGATAGCCTAAAGTATTTTCCTAAAGTACCTAAAGTACCTAAGTTTAGATATAATTGTTTTAAAGACATAGAAATCACCTTCAATAAGAACCTCACCACCTTCATTGAAAAAAATGCTTTAAAATATAATTTGCCTTTGGAGGCATTTACAAAATGGAAACAAAAAACTTCATTCACTTTTCTAAAAAGTTATGAATTGGCCTTAAAGGGTTCTAGAACATATTTCAATAGTCCAAGTATGACCTCTATAAAAGGACTACAAAATAAACTGGTAATTAGTTATGTAGACAAGGTGGCATCTAACTATTCATTTATTTGCAAATATTATTATATTCAAATTGTAAAAATTTTTTATTCAAATAATAGACTTTACGAACCATATGCATTTGATGAGTTGTCTCTGAAACGACGTTTAGTTAAACTGCATAAAAAAATTAATATAAATCTTTATTCCTTCTCCTTTCCCTACCTTGTTGCAATTCCCAAATTCCACAAAAAACCTATTACCTTTCGACCAGTAACTGTTGGTTTCGGTACCTACATAACTTATGCTAATAAATTGATAATACCAGTTTTAAAAAATCTTTTCATTAAAATAAAAAAATTTGGATCCAATATAATCACTAATAGCTTACAATTAATATCAAAAATCAAAAATTTAAACGATATAGAACTAATAGAATCTTATGACGTAGTAGACCTATTCAATAATATAGACACTACTTTTCTTTTTTCAATTCTAATTGAGTTTTTTCACAGGTTTGATTTACAAGAATATATTACTTTTACTCTTTTTAAAAATACACTTCGTATCATATTGTTTGAAAATTATTTATTTAATGGTACAACATATTATATTCAGACATTTGGACTGCCAATGGGGGGTGGATCATCGTCCTATTTGGCAGATATATATTTATATTATTTTGAATCTAAATCATCACTTTTACAAAATATAGCTTTCTTTAGATACGTAGACGACATTTTCATTGCTCACGAGGTTAACTGTAACTTTGTTCCTACTTTTTATCCAGCTAATATAAAACTAACTAAGACCGAACAAAACTCCAAAAATGAAATCAACTTTTTGGATGTAACCATCACTTTGTCAAATGGAACACTATCTTTCCGCATATTCGATAAAAAAGATTTATACGACTTTAACATAAACCGTCTATCTAATTGGAATACAGCTTTACATCAAAATGTTAAGCGTAATATAGTCAACAACTACATAATTCGTTGTGATAGACTGTGTGAATCTAGGATTGAGATGAATAAAAGAGTTAAAAAATTCATTGAACTGGCTGTACAGGCGGGGTATCCGGCTGGCTTTCTGGTGGATATACTGAGGCGTTGTTTTGGGCGCGTGGATGTCCTTGGGCACTTGGACTTGGAGGTATAGAGTTTTTGTCTGCTGTTTTGAATTTTAAAGTTTTAATGGTTTTATAAAATGTGGTGTTTTATAATGGTAGTGTAATTTATCAATGTATTGTGGCATTTTCAGTGCTTTTTCAGTGCTTTTTCTTATATTTTTAATTACTGTTTTTAGTAAGGTAGTTTTTAGAGATCATCTTATGACATTATGTCACTTTATTTTATTATAGTATATAACTTCTACATTTATGTCTAACTTTTTCTATTTATTGTCTTAAACCCTTTTGAAAAGTTTTAAATTTTCTAATTGATGTATGACGAATGCTGGGAAAGTTTTAGCTATGTAAAAAGATCTTTTAACCAGGATAGAGGGGTCTTAATCCCCCTCACGTCTTTTAAATACATCAATTTCCGTTTTTGTTTCAAAAATTTCCTTTTTGCTTCAAAACTTCACTATCCTTTTTAGCTTATCTTGGTGTATCATTATTGTTTTAATTATATCTTATATATATATATATATATATATATATATATATATATATATATATATATATATATATATATATATATATATATATACACACAATTTTTTTCCTTTTTGTATAAAACCACATTTTACCTTAAGTAGTTTAAGAAGAAGCCAGACTGACGTTAACAGATAAAATATATCTATTTTCTCTTTTAATAGGCACAAAATTTGAAATTTGTAGGTCATTATTTGATGCATAAATTGTCTTGATGTATAAACTGACTGAACATTTATGTTTTTAATGACTGTAAAAGTTGATGTTCATTTAACTTCTTTGCAAGCTAACATAGTCAGGAACTACTTTTAGAGTACATAAAATGAATTCACTGTTGATAGCTTTTTCATAGGTTAAATAATTTAATGCATCAAGTCTAGATTTGTGTGATAAAATTCTAAAGCCTTTTTTTCTCTTTTTTGTCAGCCGACGCACAAAGCCTTTTTTAAACAAATCACGGTTTACTAAGCTGATTTCTAAAAAATTACACTACCGATAGCTTTAGAATAAAGAAAAATTCCAAAATATTAAAGTACTTCCTTTTGCAACACAATTTTTTAAATATTCCTGAATTTCTTTTCTTATATTCGGAAAGATTTTCGATATTCAATATTAGATTATTCAGTTACTTTGAGAAACATTAAATTTTTCTCTTTAATGTGGCCATCATTCATGCATTAAAACTTTTTAATATTTGTCTTTCAGACACAAGACTTAAATATTTTAATTTTTTCTGTCTTTTTTATACAATAAAAATATACTGTACATGAATGAAAGAAAACTCTGAGTTTCTTATCTCCAAATATTTTCATAATGTATAAAACCTTTAAAATTAATTTAATAACACATTTTCTCTAACCCATGAAAATATGAGTTCGATACACATTTTCTATTTTAACTCCTCTTTCACCTTCATAAAATTGCAAAACGTTTCATTAAATTATTTCTATAAAATGTTTATTTCAAGAAGATAACAATTTTGTTTTAGTCTTCCGGTAAAAGTTTAATGTAATTTACGCGTTTCTTTCTATTTGAAATAAGTCCCTCAGACTTTTCAATATGAACGTGTATAATCAGATTATACGGACAGCCCTCAAAAAACTGAGATGGTTTTAAAATATTATAAAAGTTACGCTTTAAACGTTATTTGATGGAAAACCTCGGAGAATGCATTAAGTTCATAGCTGCAATACACAACATTGAGGTTAATGAGATTTGAATCCTTTTAATACAGGTTTCTCCAAGCCTTTGGTTTACGACTAACAAATTTCGAAATTTACACACAATGGATAATGGAATATTCTTCTACATATGTTACGTAATATTAAAAGGGAATGAGAGCGAATAAAATTTAAAGATTATTATTCTATTTATACGACTAAAGTAAATACTATTCTATTTATTATGACTAAAGTAAGGTCATAAGGAAATATAAATATCACATTTAGTTATAGTTCCATGACATTAACTTTAATGCAGAAAACGTACATAAAATTCGAATAGCAGAAATATTAATTATATGCTATTACCAGCGAAATATTTTCATTTTTTTCGTTACATTTACGGTCTACATGTTATGGACCAGATGCGTTAACAAAATTCTAGTAAACGTATCGTTATCATTTTATTTCAAAAACAGCAAAACTGGTTTTAGCAAAAACAGTGTTCTGTTTATGCAAAGAGGTAAACATTTTTCCAGAAATAGTGTCGGAAAAGAGGGGGAAAACTATGAAATTTGCATAACGTTTTCATATTATCACCATATTTTTTGGCCCGAGAACTCATTTCGTGCCCATTTTTTTTAGAAACCTCTCCCAATTTAACCTCGGGGTATTTACTGTTCGCCATTTCCTTGTGTCAACGCAGTTCAGTTTTGGTGTCTTCCTCACCAGATTCCATCTATGAAAACTGCACTAACATTATTTAAATTTAGAAGAAATCAAAGCTATGTTTACTAAACAATTTTTTTTTATATTTTTCTCCACTAGATTCCACCAGAATGTTAAAGTATCTTACTATGTATTCCATATGCATGACGGTATGTGAAAATCGCGAGTCGAACTTTAGTCTCCAGATCTCGTGACCGATGTTTGACCACCTATATTAGTGGAACAACCTTAGGAGATCTCATTTTTTAAATACCATTCCACACCAATTCCTCTTTTTCCTTGAGGATAATGACGCATAATATTGGACTATACATAATTTTTTTTTTATAAATTGCTTTTTATAACTTTCAGCCGATTAAGCTATTTTTTTTTCTAAACTCTACCTGTACTGTGTATTTTTTTTATAAAAACCAGCGTTTGAGTCACTTATTGTACTGAATCGTAGAACTTGTGTTGCGAAATTGCGAGCACAATATGACGCTTTAGGCTGTCTTTGTAAGACGGAATCCCAAAACATTCTTCAATCTCCCTGGGTATTTATCTGATTAATAATAAGGACCATATGAGCATCAAATATAATATACTAGCCGCTGCGCGAGCAGCATGGTCGCTTTTAGTTTTATATTTTCTTTTGCAAAACAACTCAACTGAAAGTAAACTATGTAAGAAATTTTACCATTACCTGTCTTCATAAATATACGTTGTTAAGGGGTAGTGGGAGCTCAGCCAAAAAAATTATAATCCTTGCTAAATTCACTATTAGGCTGATTCTAAAACATTGTGATTAAAAAATGTGAATTTCTATTACTTCAGAACAGAGTTAAAGATAAGACTGAGAAACCCAACACCAATGATTTTAAAAATTGCACCCCTCTCTATAAGTACAATTCTTCAAAATTAAGATATCCACACATTATCATTACATCAAATAAGAAATTGTTGGGGAAAATTTTTTTCACTTAAAAAAATGGAGTAAAAATTCAGCAAGTACTAAAATATAGTGTGAATTACATCACTCTCTGTAAGTACTATTGCTCACAATTCAGATATCTACACTTAATCATATCAAATAATAAACTGTTGGCAAAATATCTTCACTTTTAAAATGAAGCGAAAATTCAGCAAGTACTAAAATATAGTGTGGATTACAACTATAATATTCATAAAACTTCTTGATATACACAGTTGACTATTTCAAAAGTAGGAGATACTACAGTGACAGAATCAAGAGAACGGACTCTAGATAAACTTACATACAACTGTTCATAACTAAACACTGGATTCGATAGGTCTAAACAATTTTGTCAAAAGATCAGCGGATCAAAAGATCAGAAAGGTCAGTAACATATGTCGCCACTTACCAAACACGCGGTTTTAAATTGCGGGCGGTCGCTAATGTTTACATCCGGTAGTTGCAGCAGTTGCCATTCGGAGTGTAGAAATATCGTCCATTTTTGTGCCTCATACCTACGCGTTTTATATATATAGATGGTTCCTAATAAATTTTGAAAGCAATACACAGAGATACCATTATAGGTACCATTATTTCCTAATAGAGGAAAGTCCTTCAATGCGGTAAGAGAGAGTGAGAGAGGGTACAATCTCCCCAAACGTCAGCCCAGAAGTCACCTGGGTCAAAACTGAACTGGCACCTAGCTAAGACGGACTACGACCCTTGTGGTAGTATTGTAAACAGGAGCAGCACTCCTCAGACCGCAAAGACTATATGAACCTCGTTTGTAACTTCCGGCTAAGGGTCATCAACAACAACAACAACAGCAACAACAACAAAATTTAGTTTTACCAAAAGTAATTTTACCAACTACTGTTAGTTTAATACTAAATTAAAATTATCAAACTTTCAGAAGTCGGATTGTATTCTAACAACCCGGTTCAGTTTGAAAGGTTCTTTTAAGTAATGCAGCTAACTAAAATATTAGTTCTCAGTTTTATCTCACCTTACCTTAAATATCTATTTTTATAAATTTTAGTCACAAAAAATGCATGCAGTCTGTAGACTTAAAGCCAGTGGCAACACAGGAAAGACCTCACGTACTGATATATCGGAATAAAAACCAGAGCCAAGTAAAATTGTGTGAGCTTATATTACTATATTTTCGTAAAACATCTCAATAACGAGTCTATATTCGAAAACTGAACTTGCTACACTATAAAATATTCGTTCGAAACGTAATAATAACCGTACAGCGCCGATTGGGACGAATGATATTTCCCCGTAAAATGTATCGCCGCATCGAGAATCCCGCCTTCACAAAATTACTATGATAAATTCCTGAGCTGAATGCCGTACCCGATTATGAAAATATCGAAGCACGATAAATAGTTTTGTAACGATTGTAGAAATAGAAACTTTCCATTGTAATACAGCTGATGATATCCAGCACGCGAAGTAAATGCGGATTACTTTTTTATAGAGCATCTCTCAGATTGGGGTATGTTAGACTCTTTTAAATTATAAATACTGCAATTATGCTTTATAAATACTGCAATCCCAACAAAAAAAATACAAAACTCCATATTTCAAAACGTTCAATTGCATCAGATGGTTATTTCTTACTTTTATCGGTTTTTAATTATTCCCTATAAAGACTATTGATTTCACATACTACAGTTAAATATTAACGATTCTATCTAAACAAGCAATCACAAATAAAGGATGTCCTACAATTACAGAAGTTCAAAGCGTAAATCAAGCCAAAAATTAAATGTAACATTAATGAGCATGTTTAGTTGGTATTTGAAAAGGACATCTTTGCAGTCAAGATTACTGATAAATTTATAAGTAATCATGTTATTAATAGTTTAAAGTAATTAGTTAAGGTAAGATAGTAAGTAATTAGTTGTAAGTAAGTAATTAGTTGTTAATAGTTTTACCTATTAATTGTACCCTGAAATTAATAGTATATTTAGCAGAAAAGATATCAATATTTGCAAGCGTAGGTAATTAAAAATCTAATAAATTAAAATTAACTTTGTCGCGGTTAAGTATTGCACCTTCAGAATTCAGGGAAGGATTTCATCTATCTTAGATTGCTTGAACTTTATTGTAGCAAGAATTGTCTAAATGTATTGAACTTCCTGATCGAGTGGAAATGTCTATACCCGTATTTATATAATTAATGTAATTATTAGCATTAATATATATGATTAATTACTACATTTAATATACAAATATTATATATAAGTATTATATATATACAGGTGGTTATCAAAATAATTGACACACTAAGAAACATCATGAAAACCTTTATTAATATGATGCAGGATCAGCTTTGTCATGTAATACCGCCTGATTTACCTTGGAATCGGATTATACAAGTCATGAATAGTGGTTAAGAATATATTATACCATTCTTCAGGGAAAAATAATGAAAGTTCCTGTAGAGATGTTGTGGTGGATATTGATACCTGGCTTTATCTGCTTGTACAGATCACGTGGTTGGATGATATATAATCAGGGGGGTGGGGGTTGTACAGGGAAAGATAAGATATTTGACTTCTTTTTCATGCTCTTCAAACTAATACTTGATAGATTTAGCTGTATGTACATGTGGATTATCATCCTGGAGAATGACATCTCCTACAAGAAACAATGGTTGCACCATAAGATGGAATAGTGAGCTAAAATTTTTTACATAGTCCTTCCCATTCAATCTCCCTTTTAGGGTTACAATAGGGCCTGCAGAAAACCATGATATGCCATCCTAAACTCTGATAGATCTATCTCCATGATTGACAGTTGAGATGAGACAGCCAGAATCTTATGCTTCTGTAGGTGTTCTCCATGTCCTGTTGCAAGGAACAGTGTGAACAATGATTCGTCGGACCAAATGACGTTTTTCGACATATTACTCGACCAGGATTTGTGCTCGTGGCACCATTGTGGACGATATTTTGTATTGACATCTATTACAAGTGGCTTGTGAATAGCTACTCTTCCGTAAATGGTTTGTTTGTGAAATTCCCTTCTACCTCTAATGGTTTATACCGGAACATACAGATGCAGATTGAGCTCTTCGGTCATTTTGGTTGCAATTGTTTTCTTTCTTTATGTCACAATCCGCTTCAATACCTCGTCTGTCTCTTTCACTCAGCTCTACCTTTCGTCCATTATTATGTTTGGCAAAGGGTGTTTTTCCGTGCACTCTGTAGGCTATCACGACTTTCGATACCATAGCTCGAAAAACACCCAATAGCCTGGGGGTTGCAGTAACAGATACTCCAATTTAAATGCGCTCCAACAATTTGTCATTTTTGCAAGGTCTGCAAGATTTGGCATTTTACGGTGTTCCCCCAAAAGCACGATGCCCTTCGCTTCATTACTGCTACCTGATAGTAGAATAATTCATACACTATATTATGTAAAAAATACCGGTGGCTAGGTTTTTTAAGGAATAAGAAACACATTCATAAACACCACTCATATTGATAGGTGTTTCCATTATACACACACACACACACACACACATATATATATATATATATATATATATATATATATATATATATATATATATATATATATATATATATATATATTATAATTATAACAGTTATAAATAATATTTCATACTTCAAGTTTATAATAGCAATACATGATCTTAATATATAAACTTAAATACTGTATATAAGTTTAAATCTATCCTACAGGACCTTAGAAGATCCGTGATTTCATCTCATCTTCACAAGGCACCGGGAATATATATTAATTAAATTTCGATCTTAACTGCTCCAAATGTAAAACAAAAAGAATGGTTTCAATTTTACTATTTCATAAAATTAAAATAGAAAATGGGGATTTTTTTCTTGCCACGTAAGACTTTTTTCTTTAACCAAAGATAATTAATTAGCGTTTCTAAAATGTAAGAGCGATAAATACGTCACGGTTGAATTCCAGAAGTGATATGAAATAACCTTAGTTAGCGAGGTCGTAAAAATCAATTTCGAACTTCCATTAGATGCACGCGATACATCTTTTTTGACATTTACTCCCAAGAAAAATAGTGAAGAACCATTTGATCAATTTTTCAATAGGACCACCAGAGGAAAAAAAAAAATTATGAAACTCATATAGCGAAGGAAGTGACATCAGCTCTAACTCTGATAACAAAGAGCAATTTTTCAGTTTTTAGAAATTGTTTTCTCTGTGTCACGTTTTAAACTACAGCTATTGTTATGGGTATAAAAGGAGGTCATATTGATCTAACAAAATACAAAGTGACTGCCGTTGTAAAAATTAAGAAGAAAACAAAAGTAAATTATGTAATCAGAAGTACTTTTATCTATGAAATATGCTATAATGCCCTGAAACATTCTAAATTGGATAATTAAAATGCAATTTTGTTGAGGGATTGCACTTTATTCCTTTATCAAGACTTTATTAGAGCACATTGTACTGTAAATTCTCGATCATTTGTGTGATTAAGGGCCTGTTCACATAGAATCCGTCAGCGTCAGAGTAAAAATTTTTAACCAATCATATACCAATCATTGACCCTTTTAACCAATCAGCGTCAACGGAATCTTTAACGCTGATGCTGACGGATTCTTTGTGAACAGGTCCATATATATGCTCGGGTATGGAAAACCGGGAAATACGGATAGTAAAAATCTGGTCTGAATACCGGAAAAAGTGAACTAATCAAAGATTTACAAAACAATACATTACGGTTTCTTGTGTAAAAATATAATTCTGTTGTCCATTGTTTACGAGCTACACTAAGACTTTTTCACCCATTCATTCAGTATTCTGTTTTTAATTCCTTTTTATCTTCGGATTTATGTATGATCTACAAAATGAATAATACACGGATCTTGGGAGATTAATGCCCAAGTAATCATAAATGGTTTTTTTTTTTATAATTAATAAAGAAAATCATTTTAAATGTTGATTTCACATAGTTTGTAATTGTATATTAATATTCCAAAATTACATTTTACGGACATTGTAATCGTATAAGTCATAGTAACACAACTTAAGATGTAAGCAAGAACTTGATTTAAAAATTAATTTTTAAAAAATCCTGGGGAGAAACTACATTACACGCGACAAACATCGCACGTACAGCTCAATCGAAATTTCCTGGCGGTAAACTTCAAACCCCTAATCGATAAAGTTATCGATACAGCAGTTTGGTTGGCTGTAAAGGATAACCTTTACAGCCAACTAAACTGCTTTCCGTTATGTGAAGAGCTACAGAATAGTGATATTATCTTGTTATTTCATTATGACTGATTCATAATATTAATAAATAAGTTTTCTCTATCTTTCTAACAACATCTTTATTAAGCACGTGTCGATATTTGGATCTCTACATTATCGTATCATGTCGCATCAGCTTTATAGCTTCCCAAATTAATGCACTTTTTGAACCTCTCCTTACCTCTTCAAAGCGTTAGGAAATTTAAAGCAAGTGTTTTCCTTAGCTGTCACACGTACGCCGCTTTATAATGAAAGTTTCGACATGAATGCTGAGTTTAAAATATTGCTGTATTAAATAGGAAAACGCATTTCTTCAAAAATTACTTTAATGTCAATTACTCTAATTTTGGTTTCATTACACACTTTGGTGAATAATTATTCCTAACAATGTTCAAAAGTGTTGTTCGGGATATCTATAAGTAACCTCAGAATGATATAAATCAAGCAAGTTTCATAACGTATTAAAAATAAAATCCCTATTTTATCTCATTGCAGATGCATATTTGACTCTAGTTCTTTTAAAACAAGACTATCAAAGAAAAATATTTGCCTCATTTAAGCAAAATTTTCTTTCACTGAACTATTATTGAATAATCAGCTCTATTAAATTTTTATTTAGATTTAAGAGTTGAAGGTTGAGTTAAAAGATATCATTATCAGATTTTCACAAATAATTTATTTAAGAAGGAGAATAATATGATTTCTTGATTGGCACAGGTTACTCTCATTGAGTTAGAAAATTGTCACTTTGTATTGCCGAGAAGTTTAAATAATATGCATTTTCTATAACTGTAAATTGGTAAATTTATGTAAATGCTCGGGTTCTGGACTCGAGATTTTAACCTCGATATTCATTACACCTAAATATTAATCTACTTGTTACCTTGATATTTAAATTATGAATTTTGTAAATACCATTTGCAAATTCAAGGGATTGTCTTCGTGTTTCTCAATTTCCAGTAGTCACACAACCAACTAAACAATATATGTAATGTGAGAAAATGTATTAGAAAATTATCACTAATATCCCTTACGTATTTTCCTGTTCAAGTCAACATGAAAGAATGTTGTTCAGTATAAGTTTATTTTTTAATTTCTTCCTTTGATTAAGTGAATTTGTTTCACGCTGAACACTTGTGGATGTTGAAAAAGACGTTGCAGCCACGTAGTCTGATGCTGAGAGAGGCGCTGCTAGAAAGACAATTTACATGTTTTTTTGGCCTGCCAGAATTGGTAACCCTGGCTCGGAAGAAAAGGAACAACTTTTATTCGAACAATCTTTTCCAATTCAATCCACAGGCGAACTCTTGAAAAAAAGGAACTCCGTTTTCCTTCATAACGGAATCCATGTTTATAATTCGATGCTAATATTCTGATCCTGTTTTCTATGTTGAATATCACCGCAAAACAATAATGTATATTGAACGACTTTGAAACAGGTCCCTGTGATTATAATTTATATTGAATCTACTAAATTAGCAAAGGTTATCTTCATTATGTTGGTTTTGCACCTTATTTAGTATGGCTGCCCGAGGTAATCTGGGAGAAGGTTAAGTGATTACCTTTCTATTCTTTTGTATTCGTAATCAATAAATTAAATTCTTAAAATCAATTCGATTATAATTCTAATCTAATTCTAATTTAATGAAAAAATATACAATGGATTAGCACTGTCCATTATTATTTCTTTCCGAAGTTTTACTTACACTTTTAACGGTCATGTTGCGCAACCGACATATAAATGGATCTTCAAACCTCAAAGCCTGTGTTTTGCCAACTGAGCTTTACCAACGATGTGAGAAAGGGGTATTTTTATAACCTCCCTTAAAAATGAAACGATGATAATAAATATGAAGTTTTCAATAAGTGTATATCATTATTACGCTAGATTTCGCAAAGCAATTACGATAAAATCTCTCTTTTACCCTTATTATACATCATTTGCTCTATCTCTATTGAGACGAATAGTTGTTTGAAAGATATCCATCACCATTTTGCCTCCAAAATGTGAAAAATTCCTCATTCGTTTCATCTCCAAACCCTTCATTCAAAAAGAAAAAAAAAAAAACTCTTTTATTTTTAATTTTGTATCCTAGCTATTTTTCCGTCAATTCAACTGAAACGTGGACAAAACTCCGTCTCTTCGATCAAAATTCTCTTGTGATCTTTCTACGCTTGAACACTTCTATATAGTTCTCTCATAATCGAGGCTTACAAAAATATAATGGTACAAGTTATGTTTTGTCTCCGCTTGAATAGTAAATTAGAAATATCGCCTTACCATCCCCCTTTCAGTCAACCGTGCCATAGCAATTTAATAATAATAAACCGAATCCAACATTTGCCAATTGATGAAGAACGGAAACGTTAGAGAAGCTGTTTCATGCATGGAAACATTATATTAAACAAGCACCACATACGTAATAATATTATTAAATTATAACGTAGCCAAAATAGTTTAAATATATTTATATATCTTTAAGGTTACATAAAATATCCGGAATAAATTACTGCAAAGTAAATTCAGAGTATCCACTAAACATTGTCTACACCAGGTATATTCGAACTGCGACCCGCGGGCCGCATGCTGCCCACCAAGATATTGTGTGAAGCGGACACTCACACTCATAATCAGGCAGGTGCTTTGTGAACATAATTTTGAATATTAAAGCCGGAAAAATACAAAACTGTACAAAATTGTGCAATCTGTTCACGTTGTTCGCATCTACGTATAATTGTGAATCCTCCATTTCCAAGCCGGACGATGGCCGAATGGCTAGGGCGCTGGCATTCGGTACCGGAGTCTGTGGGTTCGAATCCCACTCTTGGCATGGGCGTTTGTAGCCGTTCGTAATCGGCTTTAAGCAGTAGGTCCCGGTCTAATTAGCCCTCGTGTAGCAAAAAGTTGACCGTAGCGCTCCAAACCAAACCTCCAATTCCAAAATAAAGTAAGCAAAGAACATATATAGGAATCGGGTTACTGATTCTTACACTGATGGCGTATTGAGAGTAGCATGTAGCACGTATAAAGCTGATTTGTCTAAAATTGTGAAATATATAAATATAGATATATATACTTACATATATATATATATATAGATACATATATACATACAAAAGAGGTAAGCATCGATAAGTACTCCTACGTTAATAACCCGCGGTAGTTTCGATAGAAGAGACTACCTTAATTTTTTTTACATTATTACTTATATTATGACACATAGTGTACAATGTTGCGGCCCGCGTAATGTAGCAAAGATATGTGTGGTGAGTATGTGTGGTCTACTCTCATACAATTATTCATTCACCTCGGCTAATTGAAGAAATATTTACAATACTGTTTTGTTCCTTCACTGACAATTAGGAAAGCACATATTTGATTTTTTTAACATACAGTCAAACCTGTTTTTGTGCGGTAGATAGAGACCGCACAAAAAAAAGCATAAAAAGAAATATTCAGAAACTTCATAAATAGCTATAACAAATAATTTTTCACAACATATTAAAGAACATTTTTTTATGCGGTGGCGAGGGATCGCATAAGAAAAGTCTCACTTAGAAAATATGTAAAAGCTTTACGAAATAGCGAGAAAGTGCTTTTCAAACAACAAAAAAAAAAAAATTACACATGGAAACATTTTTAAATATTTTAATTTTTCATCTTAAACATAGAGATATTTTCAAAATGTTCAGAATTCGATATTACTCGTCGTAGTCCAAAACGAGCATATTCTTCTGATGAACTGGTTTGTAATCGCTTTCGTCACTTGAAGATACATATTACAGTTGATTTAATTTTTGTTACCATGTCGGTGATAAGTTTTTTCAACGACGGTCGTTTAATCAGCTGCTTGTAAACGTCGCGATATCCGTATATACACGATCGAAGCTCTTAAGAATTTCATATGTATAATTTTAATTTTTTTCCGATACATATTCATATACCGCATAAGAAAATCGAACAAAAAAATAGTATAAAAAAAGGTTTGACTGTAATGAAGTATTGGATATCTACTGTTGAGAATATATAATGTCTAGAAACATTAATTCTAGTGATCCATACGAAGATGAGCGATCATGTAGCTTTATGAAAAAAAAGGGGGGGGTAAAAAATAAAGTGCACACGTGGAACAAAATTATTACCCACACAAATCTGTTCATGACAAAAGTGCTGTTCTTTTATTGTAACGGCTTTAAAAATTCGCCGACATTTTACTTTCGCGACGCCCAAAAGTCACGTATTACCTTTTATATTGCTCCGCTGGGATTCTTGGTTTTAAAATGTATATTTTGTATTCTTGAAGTAAAAGGCTGCTGTATTTGACCAATAAAGACATTGTTAGAAATCCTAAAAGATCAATGTTAATCTCATAAACTTTGTTAGGATTTTCCTCTTTGTTTCAAGGAATGAATCTAAATCAAGATTTACTACAAACAAAATTATTTAAATACTAGCTAACTTGAAATCAATACGATTCAATGATTGGGATTTTTGAATTTTTTTTTCTGCTAGTTAAAACTTTAATTTTTTTTCATGGTAATTACATTTGTATCGATTTTAAATGGTTGAATTCTGTGTGGTTGTTCTCGTTCTGATTTTCATTGCAGTTCATAGAACAGTTTTATAAGAATGTTATAGTTGATATAAGAAAAGGAAAGCTAAATAATGAAATAAGAGGAAAAATCACTCAAAAAACTTTACTAATTACATATATAAGCTTTCAACCATCATCCTTGCAGACATCGTCCAATATCGTCAGGAATTCAGAGGTACATGCCTGCCTTACTAAGGAATTGAGACTCTGTCAACCTTCTATTGACTGGTGGTGTCAAATAGCTTCAATAGAGCCCTATACACGTACGCTCTTTCCCGCATGAAACCACGATCCCGTGCGATTAAGCGCACGTGTGAAGATGTCGGAGAGGAAGGGAAAGCTGCTTTTGAGCTTACTGCAAGTTTTCCCGCGCACAAGCCCGTACGCTCCAAGCACTCCAAGAGCGTACGTGAAAAGGGCGCTAATAGCGCCCTTTACACGTACGCTCTCTTGCGAGTGCTTGGAGCGTGCGCGCAATCCCGTACACTCCAAGAACTCGCGAAAGAACGTGCGTGTAAAGGGCGCTAATGTCTTAATTCCTTTTCCTATGTACTGGGATGACTCGTTGAGGTACATTTAATGCTCTGGTGATCAGCTTCAAGCCTCTGAATCTGCAACGAGCAGACATCTAGGCCTTTTTTTGTTCAATGTGAATTATCAATAAGGCTAGTTGCTCGTCTTACAGGGATCGTAAAAGATAAAACAACAAGGACAGGATAGAGCAACCTTTATTTATCTCACTTTAATAAAACTGCAAATTCAAAAAACACATATGTAGGTACGGTTGGCCGTGTGATTACTATACATAAAAATCACTGGGCTTCTATACGGGTTTAACGCTTTACTTCATAATGTTAGAACTAGTAGAAAACCCGCACTTCGCTATGGAGAACATTCAAATAAAATACAATAGTTAATGTATGCAATTAATGCCAAAATATATATATATATATATATTTATAATAAATTCGATGATCAATGTATACAATTGATGTAAATATATATATATATATATATATATATATATATATATATATATATATATATATATATATATATATATATATATTTATAAAAAAATCGTAAGGGATATTTTTAAAGAGAAAATAATATAGATGAAAATAATCAAATCAAATCTAATAGGACATACTAAAGAATATAGTACAGTTAATATAGTACAGTTTGAGGAACATATCTCTTACTGTATTTTAATATTTTTTTGGATAATGTCCAGTCGTCTGCTGCATTAGAAAGAACAAAAAAAAATATTTTTCAAAATCAGAAAATGGAGGTAAAGATTCGAATAAAATTTCATTTTAAAGGAATTTTTATAGTTTTTCTCGTGATATACATTTTATAACCCTCAAATTATTATTTTAAATGCAAACTTAAAAAAAGTTACTAAAACAGCTTAAAAATTTAATTTTAAAAATCTAAGAAGAATTTTTCAAAAATCTTTCTTTGTGCACCCCTACACTATAAGAAGAATCACCATGCAAAATTTCAGCCCTTTAGGTCCAGCGATTTGGTCTGTGCGTTGGTCAGTGAGTCAGTAAGTTATGGAACTGTTTTATATATATAGATAAGAATGAATTTTGAACTTTGAACATTAACATTTCCTTTCAGTTTTGACTTCAACAACCGCGTACGGAACATTTAATTTTCTAAGATGGATATTCGTCGTTCAGTGTCATTAATTTTAGTGTTGAATTTCATTACTAAAAACTCCATACTTCAATGGAATATATGTATAAGAACATATAAAAAAATTAATAAACACGTAATGCGAAAAGCACATTCTTATTATGATAATCCATAGATAATAATAAGACCTTTTTTTCTATTATTTCCGATCTCCCCCCTCCCCCCCCACAAAAAAAAACAAAAATAATCTTGAACTCTTTGAGTCTATATTTTCTGTGACTGTGTCCTATATATTAATGTTCACAAAGTGCCATTTTTTATTGCGTTTTGTTTAAATTTCCCCTATTGCATACATTAATAAATTTGTTTGTACAGAATGAGACAAAATTTAGACAGAAGTTATAATTGATAAAAAGTTTACATAGCGTTCACTTTTATTATTTTTACTTCAGAATCAGTATGCAAAGGGAGATCAAGTAAATAAATGACATTTAGACTTTAAAATAATGTTTTTTTTTTGTAATTAACTTTTCTACATGAATAGGTTTGGTTTGAAGTTCTACTGTCAAATTTTTGCTACACGAGGACTAATTAGAGCGGGACCTACGTCTTAAAGCCGATTCCGCACGGCTACAAACGTCCATACCAAGAGGGGGACTCGAACCCACAGACTCTGGTACCGAAGGCCACTGCCCTAGCCATTCGGCCATCATCCGGATTCCGACATGAATAATAATCTGTGTAATTCTACTATCAGTCCCGTAAAGCTAAACAAACATAAGCGTAATGATTTCTTTTCCCTCGTCATATTCATATGGAACTTTAAATAGCAGCATCGCTGTGTTTTATTAATTTATATAATACTACTTTAAAAAATGAATATGAGGTAGTCTAGCTATAGCAGGCCGTATTTTTTTGCTAAGGGTGCTCGTATTGAATCCCGAAAAGGGCCGTTAAATACCTCTGTGTCAAGGCCGGATATGGACACGTTAAATCTGTAGACCGGAAAGTCAATCTATAAGGTCAGAGAGGGTGGGAGAGGGTACGATACCCCAGTTGCCGTCCCTAGGGGTGCTCGGGCAAAATTGATTTGACACCTGGCTAAATCGGACTCCGGCCCTTGTGATGTCGGCATGAACCGGAGCCGCACGCCTCAGCCCGCTAGCCTATATGGACCTGATCTGGAACGAAATCTTGCCAGGGGCCATTAGGAACAACAACAATGGTAACACCTTTAGCATACGACTTTAAATAATGACTTTAAATAATTGCTTTAAACAACGATTGTCCTCTTTATATTGCAATAAGTTTTTAACCTACAAACAGGTGTTCAAAATATTAAGATACCGTTACGTTGCTGAAAACCTAATAAACGAAATATAGAGTGGAATCTCGCTTAACGAGAACCTCGCATAACGAGTATTTCGCATAACGAGCAAAATAAATCGTAAAAAAAAGGCTCGCTTAGCGAACAACATTTCGCATAACAAGTGACGTGAAAGGAAGTCCCCTCTTCACGTCACTCGGATCTTCAGGTCACCAGGATCGTCAACGGCCAAAATATAAGTATTTAAGGGTAGTCATGGATGGTTCGAGAAGCAAATATCATGGGACTGGAGGATAACAATGATATTGAGGAGCTTGTGGAAGAGCACAACCAAGAGCTGACTACCGAACAGCTAATAGAATTGAAGTGTCTTTCACAGCAAGCAGTTGTAGAGGAGAGTTTGTCAGTGAAGAAGGACGAAGAAACAGCAAAGAAACAATCTTCTGTAGCAATAAAAGAAATGATGAAAACATGTGAAACTGTTGCATCGTAAGTTACAAAGCATCACCCTGATAAGACGGTGGCTATGCGTGCTATAAATTTATTCAGTGGCAATGCGGTGACACATTTTCAGCAAATTTTGAAGAGCCGAGGAAAACAAATGTCGCTAGATAGCAATCTAGTAAAAAAATTAGATATGTGTCATAAATTCGTAAATAATAAACTACATATGGATGATTTTGCTCCTTAAGAATTTATGTATAAGTAATTTTCTTTAAATAATAAACGTTACATCTAAAAACTTTTTGAGTATTTTTTGGCATGGAACGCATTATTGAATTTTACATTAATTTATATGGGAAAAATAGTTTCGCTTAACGAGTGTTTCGCATTACGAGTAAGACTCTAGAACGAATTATGCTCGTTATGCGAGGTTCCACTGTATATATTTTTTAGTGGGGAGACAGAAAAACTGTATTACGTTAGGACTATTAGAATAAACTTTTTACATTATTTTCAAAATATACTACTTTACTTATTTATGCAGTAACATAAACTTCATATTTAATTTTTGGTATCAATGAGGAGAATAATTTAAATTCTATTTAAATACACTATGAGGTAATTTTTCATAGCGATAACTCCATAAACGTTAAAAAATGTGAGATTTTTAATACCTTGTTTGATATATTTGAGACTAAAAATGTTTACTACTACCATGTCTCCTTTGAGGATTTTTCTTTTCAAATGTCAACATATATACACATTTAGAAGACTTATTGATTTGTTTACGAAGTATAATGTAGGTTGACTATGATTTTAGTTGAAAATTACATCATAAAAATTGTCCAAGAGAATATAGGCACGAACTTTTCTTGCTACATTTTTCCATACATTCATGACATTGACGTATAGCAAGGGAGAAAAACAATGTGACGTTAATCACTAAGGATATAAATGATTCGACTAATTAAAAAAAGATACAAAATACTTACAGAGAGAGATTTATTAGAGCACATGAATTACGAGGAGTGGTTGTAAGAAGAGTTTTAAACGCCATAATAAATTTTACTTACCATTTTTACGAAAGGGAGAACTTGCTTTTATATAAGTATTAGGATGAAAAACATCAAGTACAATAAGAATATTTATTGCCTACAGAAATGTGTTTTTATACACAACATATATAACCATTATTGTATTCGTGTATACAAGTAACTAAAATGAAATATATACAGAATAGCCAGTAAAGTGAAATATGCTATTAAGTTCTATTCCGTTTTGCTTTAAAAAAAAACAACCTTGACATTTCAAATATTTTAAGGGAGCCAGTGTTAAAGGAGTAAAGGTATTAGTTTTCAAAGAAATCATTGTTTCGTTGCTATGACTGGGATATTTTCTAAGTTTTTTTCCGGTACATATTATTTAAATGTAGGATGAATATAGATTTCTTAACTCTTCAATCAAATGAAACAGTTCGTTGATCCGTGGTGAACATGGCATCAACAGATTCACCTGGTATCCATCAACGTATTTAAACAAGTTGTATGAGTCTGTGAAAAAGAAATTTTTCTTAGGGTTCAGTTGGAATTTATTAACGTGATGTTTCTTCTATATAAATAAAATGAAAACTTTGTCTGTCGGCCGGAAACGGGGAACTTTTTCGGTATGGCATTCGTTATAAAATTCGGCCATGTTTTAAAATGTCGAAATCGATATATTTTTTTTCTCATGAAAGTACATAAATGTTACATACTTGGAAAGAGCTTTAAAAACTGATAATATTTTTCTGCGTACACTTATTCTGTTACTTAAATAGTTTTAGAGAAATTTCAATTCTAAATGCATACTCCCACGAACAAAACGTAACCGCCATGTTTTACGATGTAAACACAGCGTGATTCATTCACGTCGTGATTCTCACTAAAAAATGAATCACTGAAAAGAAATGTTTCATCGTGTGTCTAATTTTTAATTATTTTTCTATTTTTCATACTTTTAATTCAAACTTTTTAAACATAAATAGATCATTTGAAGCTGATTTTGGGGGGGTTTTTTGGCAATTAAGAGTGAAAAAAAATTTAAATTCAAGGAAACTGTGATTCGATAGCTGTGTAAAGCCCAAGCATAGCTGGGGTAAGCCCTGCTAGTTTTTTTACAGCGATTTGATTCTTTTGTCTTTTTCTAGTATTATTTAGAGTGTTATTAGAATTATGTGAGGAGAAAAATGTTCTTCGGGAATGAAATTCTTCAACTTATTTGTTCTCTGAAGACCCATCTGAAACTTGTGTACATTTTAGATCTTCATGCAGAATATATTTTCCTTTACGTTTGAATCTTCAGTTTTGAATGACCAGCCATTGCTCCAAATCACTTTGTTAGTAATTCTCTCCTCATTAACTCCACATTTTGAACTCTGAGCATGGAAATAACGACGGATTATGCATTTGATTGACCAGTGTATAAAATAACTCATTCATTGACCTACGTCACCCTCTTGGTATAGTAGATAACGTCTTCACCTTCCACACCATGGGTTTCAGTTCGGAGTTAAGTGTTGGTTGTTATCTGGGGTAATTCAGTCTTACACCTGAAATAGAAATCCCGTGTCGAAAGGGAAGCTTTGAAAATACTACTGTCCACCGTCGGGGTCATCATCTGTGAAAAAATAAATTATCTAAGACTTTTTTCTGCATATTGTCATCACTCTATTCGTGTGTACTTCGGACAGAGGACCTTGTAAACTGAGCCCAGGGACCTAAACTACAATAACAAAGAAATACGGTGCAAGAACTATGTAACAATTAAGAGAACTAAGCTTGTCATCTTATATATATAATGTAAGTCTAGTTCCATTATTGCGACTTAAAGCTTGTTTTGTCTGGATAAGAGTCACTGATCTGGAAAAATATGTCGGAAAAAAACTTGGCCACATTGTAATCACAGTAAGTTCATTTTAAAATGCGAATTTTTTCTACTACGAGTATTTATGACCGTCTCCGAGACAGGATCGCCTCTGGCCTTTACCAGATCACTCCGGCGAGATGAACGAATCAGAAATCATTAATCCGAAGCCCTTACATACTCCCCCACCTACATTTGTAGCCTGCAATGATAAAAAAGGGTCTTTTTTAATTATTTATTCAACTGAGGCAGAGTGTTCTCCGCACATTTACTCTTCATTTCATTTTTCTGATGATGCTGATTTATTTTTTACTATATTTCACGAGACGAGCGCCGTATTGTCTGCAGTCTGCATGGCGTAAAAGAGATCGTCATCCCCCTTTCCCCCCCCCAAAAAAAAAAAAACCTGTCAGCGTCCCGACCACAAAACCATCGCAGCGGTGGGAGGGAATCTCAAAAAGTGAAATCCTACCTTAAGGCTGCTGTGTACTAACCCTATTGGATTTGCTCACTTCAATTTAAAGCTATGGATAAAATGTGTCTACTATTTACAGCTACATAAATGCTGATAATCCAATAAAAATGGTATTTTCAGATACAAATTGAGCTTTTCTGCACCTCGCAATAGGATTCATTTTAAGAATTTCGTCCACCAAGGGAATTTTTGAGCGTTTCAAACACACTAGATTTTAACCCGAATAATTTAAACTGTAAAATATTATTTGCATTTTTTTAAAACACAAAAAAATACCCCAAGATGCAAAATTACTTTATCTATTAAGGAGTACAATCTTAAAAAAAAATCAGCCCCAGTCGGCAATCCTTGGACAAATTTTCTCCATAGGTTAACATTGAGGTGAACGAATCCAATAGGTTTAGTTCACAGCAGCCTTAATAATCCGTTACGCAAAAACGATTTTTTTTTGTTTGAAATTTTTGTAAAGTCAATACGTTTCCTTTTTATCAAAGCATCAAAATATTTTGCCCCATAGTCTTGGTAAGGATTTCGAGAAATTCTCCATGTCTTCAGGAGCACAGGATTACGATATTGATTTTCGATAGGCTGAATAAACAAACATACATACGTGCGTCTGTGTGCAGGTCTGCGGAGAATGTGAATGAAAATTGGGCTTTATTTAAAGATTTTCCTTATTAAATATTTATTCTCCCCCGACAAAATTAATTTCGCTTCATGAATTCTCTATAAACTTATTGACAGACTGATTAAACAATGATATGAAAATGAATTTTTGAATCGATTTTTGGATTAACTGGCTTACACGCAGTCGATAGTTAATGGAGTGCAAAATTTATCAAGAAGGTAAAAGGCTGATTAATGGGCGGTTAGAGGCTGGAAAACAGATTGATTAATGTTATAATCTGGAACTAATCAAAACTTTGCAGATTGACTTTTAAACGCTTTAAGCCTTTCAGAACATGCATAAGCAATAATTTATCATAACTTCTGGTAGTTATGATTAGACGGAAACAATAGTTATCAGTATGTATTCAAGTATTTTGGTGCTTTTATTAAAAATATAATTTATTGCATACTTTGTATTACCTTACATGTAAGAATCCGAATTAGTGAAAAAAAAAATGTTCGAGACATAATTCTTGTAATTACGAGGAAGCCCCATGAAATTAGAAACCGTTGTCATCAACGTTTAAACACATTTTCTGTCGCTTTAATCCAAAACAGTTAATCACGTGGGTTTAACATTTTTCAAGATAGTTCCGGTTAACAATGTTACTTGCCAAGGAAAAGACACGGAATTTTTCAAATGAACTAATTATAAACTCATTAGTCTCTAAACGATCTAATTATCGGTTCCCCACTTAGATGACGCTGCGATTAAAATAAACATCAATCTGATTTGTATCTGAAAAGCGTTTATTTCAAAGATATTAATTACTGGGAAGAAAACCTTGCAGCTTAACTGTGGCTCAAAACCAAGTTTTGAGTAAGCCTCCCAATTTTTAAAATGTTTCCATTTGCAGCCCTGTTATAAACATTTCATTGCGAATTACCATGCTATGTATAAATAAATAGAGCCATTCACTAGTCCAGTGGTTCCGAACCGGTGGTCCACGAGAGCCTCGGTAGTTGTCCGGCACCACATATAAAAAAGTTGCCAAATTGGTGCAAAAGGTAAGTCGTACTTTACACTGTACAATAGCAATAATAAACAATGTGATTAACCCTTCAGCGGGCGCGCCGGTGTACAGAATGCAACATTTCCGTAATTTTGAGTGGTTTGTTTTTACATGTAAGGTTTGAATGCTATAAGCAGTCTCTATTTATAGCTAGACCCTTTCTAATGCAGGTCTGATTTTCTGACCCTTGTATTATTTTCCATTCATTGGTAGTCGTGATTTAACCGTGGTAAACCAACGATTATACTGGATTACAATACAACAAAAGCAGGAGTTGATGTACTTGATAAAATGTGCAGCTATTACACGGTATTCCGCATATCACGAAGATGGACAATCTCGTTGTTTTTAACGTTTTTGGACATAATAGGAATCCATTTGCAAGTTGTCCTTAGATCTAATAAACCGGACAGTTTTGAAATAAGGCGATTCTATCTGTATTCTTTCGCCTTTAATTGCAAATATATCTCAATATTATAAACATTTTAAATCTTGTCATAAAACGCAGAATTATTATATTCAATTTGAAAAAAAAGGTTTTTACAAAAAGGATAATCAAGGTTGAAAGAGACGTTGCACTTTGTGTCACGCCTCTACCAGAAGTTGCTTCTGGTGTTCCAAAAATTGGCGCTCGCTGAAGGGTTGAAAAACCGTTTTACTTAATCACCCATGAATCAATATGTTTCAATTTCAGGCTGAGATTTAGGCTATCTAATTCTAAAGATTGAAAACAAGGTTGAAACAAAAATGAGTACGTGAATCTTGTATCTCTTTTGCCTGAGGGATATTCTATACCCCCATACCCAACCCGGTAGGTCCCTCCCCGTATGTATTTGTGTGGGGGAGGGGGGAGAGATCCTCACATGGTTCAATTTCTGGCTTAGTGGTCCGCAGACTTCTGTGGCTTGGGAACCACTGCATTAGTCAAATCAGTCCACTTTTAAGTTTTGAAATTTTAGGGACAAAGCACTTGATTGACTCCTAAATTTCTACATTCATAATACATTTCCCAAACAATAAGGCTTACAATCGCTAAATAACAAAAACTTTTTCGGATAATAAGAATCGAATAATAAGTCAAATCGAATAATAAGTCATCGAATAATAATTCGTTTTTTCAGAAGCCAATCAAGTTAAGTACATACTCTAATGTAAATCGTTGCAATTCAAACGCAGAAGTAATTCATGATAACGGTAAATTGTTTGGTGTTGTTTCATCATAAAAATAAAAATAAAATAAATGAGTCAGTGACAGTCTAACTGTTGCATAAGTGAGTACTTGAGAAATATTAAACAATTATTTCAATTTTTTATAGTAAAAAGATAATTTAAATGCTGAATTGGATGTTGTTTCTTTTTTTACTTGCCAAGTCCCTTAGTTACGCATAATTTTGTAATAATAGTAACATTTACTCCAAGAATATTCTATCTTATAGATTTTGTATGTCATCAGATGAAAGCGACATCTGCAATCATACATTCTACAATGTTTATTTGAATTTATATGTTCAAGTGAATTTTAAAAAATAGTGTACATTATTTTATCAATTTTCTCCACTTTTTTCTTTTGTGGACTTCCCGATTTGGCAAGTGAGCGGCTTAATTATTGCGTCCTAACTAGTACGCGACAGGGATTCAAAACCCAGCCCACTCAATTTATCAGGGGAACTTTGAAAACAATATCTATTGTAGCATGTTCAGGGAGTACTTAGTGGCTGCATCATTATCTTCAAAAGATAAAATAAAGCGTCTAAAAATTACTTGAGCATTGGGAATGATTGAGTTTGTTTAGATAATCAGCAGATAATGAGAAAACCATGCCAACAATCGTAATGCAGGAACTGTCATTACTTTAATTACACTAAGTTACATTAACTAAAACTATTTGCCAACGGATTAGAAAAATATTCTGAGGTTACGACAGCCACTTATGTTACTTGAGTGATGCGAAAGACTCGATCTATGTATGATTATTTGCAGATTTCATTTTTTTCTTACTAGAAAGGATTATAGATCGACAATATGTGTAGATTGGGGAATTTACACATAGAATGTCATTTATATGTTAACACTAAAATGTTTGGTTTGTTTTGGCTGAGATCGTTACGGTTATTTTTTGTTACACGAGAGTTAATTAGACCGGAACCTACTGCTTAAAGCTGATTTCGACAAGGCTACAAACATCCATACCAAAATTGGGATTCGAACCCACAGACACTGATATCGAAATCCAGCATCCTAGCCAGTCGTTAGCTGTTAACAACAGACACAACATGAAATCAACTTTAAAGATTCTCAGGCATTTCCTATGAATTCAAATTCTTAAAACCATAAGTTGTAAAGCCATTGTTGACGCCAATGGCTATGTTGGCAACTTTCAGCGCCCCCTATAATTAGAACAAGACAGTTACTCTCGCACTCGCACTCGCACATCGTATGGTCGATATTCCATGTTTGATTTTGGTTTATACGTCAGCATTGTAGATAATATGTTTTAGTTAATAAAATTATTATATCAATTCGTCTGTCATATTTAATCAACGAATTTGTCCATTTAAATCAATAAATTTGAGACCAGTTCCACGTATGATATTTGGCTCATACAGCCATATTGAAGCTTAAAATGAGCTTATATTATGTTAAATGTTTTTTTAATAAACAGAGAAAGTCCTTCAAAGTTTTTAATATCAGATCTGACCTAGTATTTACTCTAACTTGTTCGACACATTTTAAACTGCAGGTGAATGGTCTTATCTTTGCAAATAATAAGGCACTTTTACAATACATGTACAGGACCTTAATATCAGCTATTACGTGAAGATTGAACAAACATCCTTTAGTATGTACTCTTAACTCACTTCCGATCGAATATCTGTGTATATCAAATGAAAGAAATTAAAGTCCGTGTAACCATTTGTAAAACATGAAATGCCTTTAAAATCTTGTCGTGAATAATGTTGCAAATGAACGATAAATTGAATTAGATGAAAATCTTTAAAGCTATTTTCTTGTAATAGAATTACTTTCAGTGTTTAAGTTCTACTCGAATTTACTTTTAAGTTAAGGAATAAATCTTTCTAGGGAAGTATTTTCAAGCTTAATGGTGGATACAGTGATAAACAAAGAGTTTTGAACTCAAACTGTCTGAAAGCACATCATTAAACAGGCCCTTAAATGCTTCTAAATCTTTTACTTTCATCTTTTATGTATTTGTAGGATAGCGTGATTTCATGTTTGCATGGAGAAATATTGCTGTAAGAATTGCATATCTTATTTGAATGGTATTAGAAAGCATTTTAATAATCCTTTGCAAAGGATTCAGGTATATTACACGACGATTACGTGATGAAAAATACAATGATTATTATAATTTTCGTGGTGACTATTATAATTTTTAATTAACAAGGTGGGTGAAACAGCTAGAGACATTTTATAGGTGGATATTCTTCTGCCAAAGAGTAAAGATATTTAAAGGATTTTTATTGTTATACTGTTTACAGGGACTTCTACATGCTTCAAACATGTTATTAAACCTAACGTTAGGAACAGAATTATTAAGATTTCCAATACAATATAAAATATAATTTATCTTTCGTTACATTTCAGTTCAGACATACTGCTCCAAATTGGAAATTTATCAATTAATAAATTAATATTTTTATTTTTTTAATATACACTCATATATATATATATATATATATATATATATATATATATATATATATATATATATATATATATATATTCTCTTCTTTTCTCCTCCGGCTAAACAGTCAAGAGTTAAAGAAAAAGAATGAGAAACACCACTTTTAATTGTACTTTCTTTGTTATCTATTTCAATAACTTGTACACACAAAATTAAAATCGGAAATAAATCTGTCCAAAATTCTAAAGATAGTGTTTTAACAATCTTTTATTTTGAAGTTGCTAGGTTTGCAAAGTAATGCGTATTTTTATTAAAAAAGACCTTCATATCTACCTTTTGTTAAACTATAACTTGTAAAAAGCCTTAAACCACTATTATTTGAATACTGCAATTATATATGTTAGGGAATGAGTACGTAGTTTGAAAGCAATTTAGGGAAATGATGAAAAGTGAGAATGGGATTTTAGTGAAACAAGCAGAGAGTTTCCGTAAATAACAGCTACTTGATCTAAGAGAGGTATTAATGGATAGTGTAATTCTTATACAAGAAAAATCAGCGCTTAGGGTAAGATTCCCTGTGCGTTCAAACAGAATACGAAACGAATTATATAGTTGCAAGTATAACTATGTAAACCAAATTGAAGTAATTAGTAAATTGCTTTTAGTTAAGGCTTGTTTAATGCTTTTAGCCTTTGAACATTCAAGATTAAATCAAGTAGGTAGATATTTTTATAAAAAATAACGTAATTTATTTTCCTAACACAATTATGAAATATTTTTCTTCTAATAAAAAACTCAGAGTCGCAAAACAATTCATGAAACAATTCATAAAAGATAAAACAATTCATAAAGCTATTTGTGACTTGCATAACAACTATTTAAACAGTCAATAACAATGATGTATGGATAAATGCAGTACACCTTGGTTTAACTTTCCATATATTATATACACTGTTAGATATTGGATGTCTCCATGCATATAAACATTAATGTCCTTAGCTGACTGTCCACCACTTTAAGAGTCATATATCACTTTGCAAGTTCCACCAATACATAGATATTTAAAGATAACAGTTCCAGTATCTGTATGTGATCTAAGTTTAACTTATCATATGTTCATTATTATACAATAATCTCGTGGCAAAACCCATTCTGTGATATTTGAACCATATTGTACTACGATAATTGATGCTATCGATCCTAAACGCTTATCATAATTTAATAATTTTCCCTGTATAATACCAGAGAAATTATATAAGTGTAATAGATATCAGATCAGGCTTATTTTATTTGAATCTTTTTACGTTAAACAATGAAAGCATCGTTATGACATGCCAAAACACTTTAATATATGATATTTTATTCCTTACTTTTTAATAAACCATGTTTTCACAGACACACACACTCGTGGGTGTGTATAATGTGTTTATGTGTATGTATGTGTGCATTAGGGAAATTCAAATGAGACTATTCTTAATAAACTTAGTAGAAATAAACGACTTTTCATAACGGTTAGAATATGTTAAGTTAACGGTCGAAATGCGTAAGTTAACGGTCGAAATTCTGTCTCTGCAGTAGGATTCGTAGATCTCATCATTAAACGTTGCAGGAAATTACGTCCTAGTACCTGATTTGATAGCTTGTTCAACGCACCCATCAGAGCACTATTCAGCACAGCATCTGCAGAAAAATTCGTCTTCGCAGTTGTTTTTCAATATCAGGGAACTAATCCAAGATACCATAAACAAAATGTAATCCGCATGTTTTTCTCTTCTTAATAATATTATTTTTTATGTTCTTTGTAAGAAAAAAGTATTTCTTTTGATGATTAAATTCTTGTTTGGAATTCCTGTATTCCTCCTCTCTCCCAGAAAAAAAAATTTTCACCTATAACAATTAACAGTTTCAACCCGAGGTAGCCTAGGGGTAGAGCGTTGGTTTTGGTACTGGGGGTGCTCGGTTTGAATCTCGACGAATACCATTAAATACCATCGTGTCTGGGCCAGTTATGGGCACGTTGAACCCGTAGACTGGAAAGTCCTATGAGGTCAGATGTTGGGAGAAGGTATGATCCCCCAGTTGTAAGCCCCTCGATCAAAATTGAGGTGGCACTAGGGACTAGTTTTGGTTCACCTCTACGGTGCCCCCATTGAAAGCAACCAACATTTTTTGCGGATTATGGGCGAATGTCTTCATTGGCAAGTGCCCCACATTGGTAAATAAAAAATGGTTTACATTTAATGAGTTGAAAATGAAGTTTTTTGAATTAAAAATGATGACAACTGGCTGAACGGGTCACGGATATAGTCAGCGGACCACATTCGTCCCGCGGGACTCGAGAGGAAGATCCTTTGTTTGAAAGATGTCAAAAATTTAATTCCCAAATAAGATTCCCTCCCATCGCTAGAATAACAAATTGGTTAGGACACTTCCTGGAGAGTCGAAAGGTTCAAGTTCGATCATCGCCTCTGGCAGGTGATCATTACTGGGGCTTTTGATCATTCGAAAAACCATTGGTCGACCTTTAGTAAGCATAGAATCAAACTATTCATAAAAAATAAACATTGTTTAAAAAGTATAATATATGTTTGTGCTGCTGTGCTCGTCGGAATAAATACCATGCTATTTTGAACAAAATAAATGACGAGAAGGGGTGGACACGAGGTATGCATTCCTTATATTAAATTCTAATACACTGCGGTATGGTCAAGTAGTTGAAATCCAGAGCTGCAGGCTCCTTGCTGACAGGCAATTATCAAGTGAGGATTGATTTAGAGTATTAAACGGGAAAAAATTCTGAACGGATGCCAGCGTTTAAAGATATTTTTTGGAAGTTGACAGAAGTCATGGTTAAAAAAAAAAAATTCCTGCCGATTGACGTCGTATCAGATAACGGGCAATGGCGAAATATCAACACATTGCTTGGAGGAAAGAGAAATTTACAAATGCTAATTAAAATTTTTAGTGTTTTTATGAGATAAAGGGAATTCTCCCACATTTTAAGGATGCCAACTTATTTTCCTTTTCTGAGCAAAATATATGTAATTTATGATTTAAATTCTACTATTTCATCCATATAAAATCGATACAAGGCTTTAGAAAGAGTTTATTGCGCATTTCAAGAGACCCAAAACAACATCCAATACCCACCAACAAACAAACAAAAAAGGAAAACAAAATGGGATGTAAACTAGAAGCTGTCACTTTTATAACAATTATATTGATGTTTACCTGGCTTCCGCCAAGTTCTTTCTTCTTTTCATAGTTTTATTATGCTTAGAGTACCCCTCACCCTGGTTTTAATAAGCTACTTCATTGTTGTATGATTTGACACGTAACACCAAAACCCACCGATATATTTTACTGTTATATCCATTTGATCAATCTGATTTGTTAAAATATGTTAGCTTAAAATATATTGAATTATTAATATATGAATGAATTTGTTACTTGCGGGTGGAACTTGCTGCAACCCCTTTTGTAAATTCCGAATAGTACGGGTTACTGCTTTCTCTATTTCAGTTAATGGTATATTGCAGTGGTATGCAGGTATATTGCAAAAGCTTAAACAAATACCCAAACTGTCAGAAGCATTCATTTGAAACAAAGTACTCCTCATATGTAATGTTCAAACGCCCTCATAACAATATATCTATGAAATGTTTATTGAAATATATGGTTAAGTCAAATATCATGTATATATGTTATCATTGCTTACTGGAAGTATGAGGTAATATATAACGTTGAATATTTTAATCGCATTGTTTGATGGTGTCCAAACTGTCAGTCTACGCCATTATCTATTTAAATAAACGATTTATCTGAATATAAATTGCTGTACTTTTAATTATGCTGGTAGTTGGAATAATGAAAATAATTATTATTTATATGATATACAGGTATGATATTTGCAAGTTCTTATAGAAAAATAAATTCAATTGATTTTCTAATGATATTTTAAAAAGGATTTAAAGTAACTACTGAATCACAACAATAATAATTACAAGATAAAAAGAACTTTTTATATACCATGCTTTTAAATTTTCTGTTGAATCATATAAACTTCACAATTCTATGTAATAATAAATACATTTAAAAAAATTTTTTTGATGAATTATCCCATCAAGTTGAAAGAAAATGAAGTTAATTGGAAGTTTACTTGCGTTTAACTTTTTGTTCCCGTCCCGGCCAATAGATGGCTGCACTAGTCTACAAAACAAAAATAACTGAAAATAACTGAAAATGAATTTAATTCTGCTTAAATATGGCTAAAAGTATTGAAATAATGCATTGTCATCGTGTTCAGAGCTATTCTAAAAGTTTCATATGTCTAGCTAGTCGGGACGTTAGTTAAAAATCGATTGCAAGATTTGTACTGGACAAACACACAAACACACAAATAAGAAAACGAGTTAATAAAAACGTGTAAAAAAATGAATTTAGTTCTGGAAGCTACTGGTATAAATCAATCTTAGAATAAATATGCATTTTTGTGTATTATATGTATATTTATATTACCTCAATGATAAACGTTGGGCGCTAATTGAAATTGCATAATAGTATGTATTTGCGTAACTATTTTATTTTACTTGAATATTATTTCGTCATTAAATGGGAAAGGAAGTACCAGTTTTTGAGTTCATTTTAAACAAAATCAGTTTTACTTCAGATCCCATAGTCTAAGACATGCCAGTTTCATTTTCATCTAACAAAGCTAAAACTTCTCCTTCCAGTCCTTTATTTGATTTCTGAAGGCTCGAGGTAGCCTTGTGGAAACACGCCGGCTTTCAGTGCTGAGCGGGCTCAGATCGAATACCGACACGCTCCATTAAATACCTCTGTGTCTAGGCCTGATATGAGCACGTAGATCGGAAAGATACACTATGAGGTCAGAGAGGGTGGGGGGCGGTACGATCCCCAAAAATGCCGCCCCTGGGGATGCTCGGCCGAAATTGAGGTAGCAACTAGCTAAATTGGTCCTTGTGCACACATCTGCCCGAAGCCTATGTGGACTGGGTCTGGAACTTCCGGCCAGGGGGCATTAGAAACAATAGCAACAACAACAACAACAACATTTGATTTCTGAGATGCTAATAATCAAGGGACAAAACTAAATAAAATTGTACTACATTTCACTGAAATTTCAAAATATAAGGTTCACTAAAATCATCAGGCCTATGGTGATGTTTTTCAGGTTAGCAAAGAAGTGAGGGTCAAGTTCGATTGCTTTCCCATGAGTTCAATCTGATTTGGGATCCATTAAATGTTATTGCTCGTCATGCACAGACTAAATTAAGAATGTCCTGATTTAGACAATATAACTTTAAAAGATGCTAGAATACATAGGACAACAGACATGAAATAATCAACTTAATACTTCTCAGTTATAGAATTTTCTTTCCTCGTCTTAAACGTGTTCTTCACTAAAATCTAGTTCTTATGCATTAAATAATTGTACGAAGTATTCTATGTTTGGAATTAATTTCAAACCCAATGTCGTTTTACAGGTTTAAAAAATTTCTATCTCCTAATCTGTGGTTTTATACGTAATCTAAAACGACAAAAATTTTCAGTTTTTATTTCAGTAGCATGTCATCGTTTTAAATTACTAATTTTACTAGACAATTTTATAAAAGTATTATTATCAAAGGATTTTACCAAAGTATAATTAGACAAACCAATAAACATGGGATTTTCCTAATATATAATGATTATATCTGTTTTTTTATAATAATACATTTTGCTATTTTGTATGCAATCTACGTTTTCTTCCACTATCGACATGTAAAGTTCTCTTTATTTATTTATTTTGATATTTAGTAACGGTTATGCTATCATAAATCATTTGTCATTGTGTGAGAACAATTTCCCCACCACGTTCATATGAATATTATTTTATAAATTTAAATTATTATAACTGATTATTTCATTTTATTAAAAGGCCCAAAATTTACTTGGTACAGGAAAGGATATCTGTTTTAAAATCTTCCATTTATGGTACAATTCCTACAGGCATAATATCAAAATAGCAGGCTGATGTCATATACAGTGAATGATGGACATTTTTTACCGATTTATTAACGGCAATTATCATATTTAATCTGATAGTTCTGACAAATATTTGATTAAGGTGACGAATGTTTTACATGTTTAAAACTTATATGGACCCGCATTTTTTTTACAAATAAATTTGCATTACAAACCTTTAGTTATCACCTCAGCGAGAGTTTAATTGAATTGCAGTTTTGAAAAGCCTTTTTTATAGTTGTTTCAAAGGCTAATAAATTGAGTATCACAATTTGGTAAATGCTATATTATCTTGAGCCTTATACTTAAAACCGTAAATTATTAAATGTAAAAGAATGGAAGAAGTATCATCGAATTCAGCAATAAAATAAATCTCATACATAATAATCAAGAATAATATCAGAAAAGCATTTATTCTGTAATACAGTATTTGCGTTTTTCCCCCAAATGATCATGTATTCCCTGAAAAGGCGTCTAGCAATATCTTACTTTAGAATAGTTAGCTTCTTAGAGCAACTAAACTAGGTAAAAGAAGTCAATCTACAGGCTAGGTAATATAGTAATATGCAAACATTATTAATGGTCACTAGTGAAATATATATTCAGTCGAAATCTCCTTTTTGCCAAAGTGAGTCATATAGTTACGGCGAAATAACAAAACCTGAGAACATTCCTTTCTCGTTCCGCTACTCTTAACAATGTTAAGCCTAATTGTGTCACATATCTTAAGTGGAAATAAAATTGCGGTAATAAATGAAGTATTCAATAATATAACGTTTTCCTATTCTTATTAGTTTCAGAACTTATATACATGGACAGTATCGAAAAGTGCTTGACTATGCTAACGCGTGTAAAATTCTTAATAGCTGACTGTATGTTTCAATATTAGGTTGGCAGCATTCGGTTCCACCCATCAAGTCCTAAATAGGTGTATATCAGACTCAAACAGTTGTTATCTCTACTCATGCAGATTTCAGACTTGCACTGAAATGAGCATTAGGGTTACGCCGATGAATTCCGGAATTACTGCATGGATGCTGTATTATAGGTGTGTTTGATATACTCTTTACGAAGGATAGAAAGTATCCTTCCTCCATGAAATATGACTTAATTACTTAAAATTTCAACAACTGCAGCATTTTTTGATTCGTTTTGTTTTCTCTTCTCTGTTCCAGCATATATTACAAGTTGCAAAGAAAGGAACATTCTCATTTCTTAGAACAAAAAAAAAAACTGCGAAAATGACAATACCAAACGGGAAACTGAAAAACTACCATTAAACAATACGTTAAAACTTAAAACGTTGTCAAACATCAGAACTAATAAAAATTCCTTATACTTAATTTATTTTATAATTATTGACTTCAACATGCACGTTCATAGAAATTACTTAAATGTGAAAATAGAAAAAGGTTTTTTTATTAATTACTATGAACTAAAATTCCAAAAATAAGTTCTTGATTTTTTCCACTCGGTCGGTTTATCTCAACACGGTAATTTCTTTTGAAGTAATTTAAGTAAGCAGAATGTCTGGCCCATTATCCACATTAGTTACTTTGATAACGAAGATTTATGCGAGTGTATACATAAAGAAACCCATGACAAGAACATCTTCCACCTCTGCTGATATCGTTTAACTACAGATATATTACGACTTTTGGTGTCTTGAAGATATGTAAGATAGCTTTAAAGTATTTTTTCAGCACGTTAAAATATATTTATTGCAGCCATTACATAATGTAATACATGCATACAGTCTTCTAATTAACTTATTTGCATTCGAATTTTCATTTATAGTCGAGACTTCTTTTTCCTTTTAACATGGTTTCATAATAATATTATTCACTTATGAGATCAAATCTCAACTAAACCGTTAATATTCTGCATTTTTCTCATTTTTTATTATTTGATTAGAAATAAAGTATGGTTAATAAATTATTTTTTAATCTTAAGTGAACCGTTGTGTTATCTTTTAAAGCTAAGTTGTTATTAATTTATTCATTACTTTGTGCACTATTATAAATATAAAATTCTGATAGTTTCAGTTAAGGATGTCATGCAAATACTTTGAATCGTTACTTTATCACAATCGGATGTATTAGATAAATCTGGAATTTTACGGCTTTGTTTGCGATAAATTAATTATATTTCAGGATAAATACTCCTAAATGAACACCAGTGTGGCCTGTTCAAACATGTTTGTTAAAGTCTTATACAAACAAACCCGTTTAAAATCAAACAAAACAAAAAAGTTTGCAGCTTCAATGTAGTGTTACAGTTTAAAGAGCTCCTTTTGCAGGTAAAATAATGCGATATCAGACACTATCTTGATAATTAATCATATGTTCATGACATTTAAATTTAAACTCATAAAACATGATCCATCAACTGTTATTAAACACAGTTATTAAATTCTATCAAGCGTGTTCATCTCCGCTAAGAGGGATCTCTGGGAGCATTAAGAATCTCTTATATTTTGCATTGATGAAACTAATATAATGAATTTTAACTGAAGTGATAAAGTTTTAAAGAGAAGTTAACAAGTTCCCGTCAAAAATTTAAAAATTCTTTAGTGGAGAAGTTATTTTGATTTTACTTTATATTTTAGGGCTAGAATAAATAAAGATTCTAAATATTATTTACTAATGTAAGGTGACATAAAGATGGCTAGAATTTAGAAGCAAGAAGGAATGTTATTGAAAAATGTTCATGTACTCTTTGCAATTAACTGAAAATTGCGTACTGAGGTGTTTGTTATTTATCATCTGACAAATCTCTGTCGGCAAAATTTATCTGCCAGATCCAAGAATCTGAAACTGCTGCCTTCATCTTTTGGCTCCCTCAGGTACGATAGAATTTTAGTAGGGTCAACTCTAAAACAGATGAAAAAGAGTGAAACCTGAGAACTTCATATGAAATGAATTCTTTACTAGGAGCACGTTCAAAAATTGGAAGGTCTACCTCATATGAGTTGTGACTGTACTCGAACAAAAAGTCGAAATTATACATCGGAAAATGCGATCATAAATTTTACTGTTGAGCTGTTATTTTATTTAGAACTAACTAAATTGCAGTAAAACTTCATATACTCATGCCAGAGTCATCCCCCTCCAATGCCGACTAATTGTAAATGACTAAGTCCAGAATATGGTGGAACATGGCAACACATAAAGTTTGCTATTGGTAGAAAATTAACTAACTGGTAACTAGATGTCATGTAGAAAAAGGATACCTAATTCTGAAAACAGTCGTATGTCAGGAAAACAATTATATTTGAGTTAGGAAACCCCAGAGCTTTCTTTAAAATTTTTCAAAGTAGTATAAGATATCCTCTTACATCCATATTCACTAATTTTTCTTTGTAAAATCATTTGTTCTCTATTCGAAGCTGCCTATGTCACAGAATAAAGATAATTTTAATCATAATATTATAAACAGGTCTTACATGAAGTAACTTTACCCCCAACATAATAGAGAATCGTGAACTGAGCATTGTAAAGTGAATTATAATTTGTAGGCTGACAGGAAGTGTAGTCACACATCCTGTCAGCCTATCCCTCAGGTTATTAGGACGTATTGAAAAAGTGTAACTTTTGACTCTACTAGCTTGTTATGTTGCTGAGTTGGACACTGTTATGATTTTTGATTTATTATGTAGCTAAAGTCATGAGTTTACAGAAATCATCAGTATTACCAATTGACAGACATTTTCCAACGTTAAGTATCAATAACAGCTATAAAAATACTGTTCATTCTGTTCCTAGCGTCTTATAATGTCACCAGCACAGCTTATGAATGGTACGCACCATATTGAACTTTATTAGCTATTTTGCAGTGACATTGTTGTCAGTGTACTTTTAATTCAAATCAAGTATTCGACGCAAGAAAAGTCTAGTGGTTGCGAATGTAACTGGAATAAAAAAACTATTATTTATATCTAAAATATCTGGGCTTGTGGCGGCCCAGTGGTACAGCGCGCTGGTTTTCGGTGCTGAGGGTGCTCAGATCGAGTCCCAGCGTTGCGCCACGAAAAATGCCTCCGTTCGTGTCGTCCCTTCATAGGGGGTAATGCTGTCCGCCTATATGGTGCCCCCACAATAAAATGGACAGTAAAACTGCGGCGTAGTAAAGGCCAATGTTTGAATACAAGTGCCTCCGCATTGGGAAAAAAAAAAAAAAAAAAAAAAATATCTAAAATATCTAATTCTATTCTATCCGCCTACAGCAGGGGTGGCCAACCTTTTTGGGAAGAGTTCCACTATCTGAAAAAAAAAATATTATGCGTGCCACTTCCAACTTTTCCAACATACAAAAAATATAAAAAGGTGAAAAAATGTTATTTATAGGCTGATTATTGGATATTTACACAAATAGCACATTTTTTTTTATCCGAGTAGTGGAGATTTAAAATTAATATAATAAATAAAACAAAAGTACAAACTTAGGTTTTATTGTTAATAAACATTTTTAAAGGTTCAGTCAGTTAGGTTATTAATGTGGCTTTTGAATTTGTAGTTTTTTTACTACGTCATCTATATTAGATTTAGTTCTTGAAGATGCTAGCAAAACTTGGTGTTTTAGGTGCATATCAGTTAATCTTGATCGATATTTTGATTTTATTATGTTCATAATAGAAAACATTTGTCCACAAACATATGTTGATCCAAACCTACAACAATACCTGACAGCCAAATAGTGTAAATTTGGAAAATTGCCTGTTGGTGCAAATTTCCCATGACCCCGCTGTCTTAGCACATCGTTGTACTGGTGTCAAGCAGTGCCGCTTTCCTGCGCTGTTATTTTCAGTAGCGTATGAGTAGGGTTTTTACAGATTTTCATTGTTTCAAATTTTTTAATTTTTCAATAAGTCTCCGCGTGCCACTGTTAAAACGCCGCCGTGCCACACTATGGCACGCGTGCCGTGGGTTGGCCACCCCTGGCCTAGAGCTACTGTCAAAAAACTATCAAACTATTGAAATTATAATTTTGCACAACTATGAAATAACAACTCCACGCATATGAATATTTATATGATCTGTGTATTGTTTGTATGGGAATATTAGTGTAAATTCAGGTACACTAATCAGCATTGTAAACTCAATTTCTTACCTCTAAAATTAAACCTCCTAAGCTGTATCAGTTTACGTCTTGGTAACTGAACACATTAAGAATCATTTTCTACGTTTTTAGTGATTCTGTGGATACAATAAAAGCATAAAGACTTTTTTGCTTCCTTTCACTTAATATAAATTTAAACAAAAAATTATATTAATGTGCTAAAAAATAATAGACCGAACTTCTCTATCTATCCTTTCAGTTCCTATATGTGAATCAAAGACTATTAAATATTATTTCATGACGTATGATACTTCTGGTACCTAAATACAAGTATTTGACGCAAACAGTTCATTTTCTCTAAATGTTAAATAATTCAGGAAGATATTAAAACAATGATAAATGTATCTCTTCTAAAATAATTCCTAAATGACCGAAGAAGAAGCATTTTTATGGTCTCTTCTGAAAAAAAAAAAAGACTGCACCTGCTTTACTTTCATCAAACTGGAGATCTACTCCTGAAATATATCTTCCAGCGGGGCGTTTTCACAAACGATCGGAAATGGCTACCCGTTATAGCAGAATTCTGAGATGGCAATGGATCACATTCCGGGTTGTAGGGCTCTTTTTACTTTAAAAATGTAATATGATGCATTCTGTAAGATATATATGAAAACAGTTACGCATTTCTCCCATCGTTTGTGCTATATGTTTGAAAGATTTGGGAAAGGAAACATTTTAAAGCTGAACATTTTCAAAAATACTTTAAAGAACTTTAAAGGATATACTTTTTGAATTCTTTTCACGATGCTAAAATCCAAGTTAAAAGGATTTATCCTATAGACTATATTTTCCGAATGCAAAGGACGAAAATGGAAATGTCATTTTTAATTTTATCGCTTCTTATATATAGCAATAAAGTTAAAATCGTTAAACTCTTATTTAACATTACTGCATACGTGGTGTAGTGGTTTAGCGTTCTGAGCTGCAACGCAGTTGGCTTTGGTTCAAATCCCGAATAAGGCTTAGGCCGTCTGCACACGGAGCAACTCAAAAGGAACTGATAACTGACTCCAATCACAAACCATTCCGTGATGAGTCGTAACCTATGTAATTGAATGGAGCCTATGTAATTGAATGCGCAACTGGTTACAAACTCGTCGGACGAGTTTGTAACCAGTTGCGCCGTGTGCGTGGCTCCATTCAATTACATAGGTTACGACTCATCACGGAATGGTTTGTGATTGGAGTCAGTTATCAGTTTCTTTTGAGTAGTTCCGTGTGTGGACGGCCTTAGTCGTTTCCGTGTCGTCACCCTCATAGAGCTCAATGATGGCTCATCTATAGGGTGCTTCCATAATAAAGTAGATAGTAAATCCCGTTGAGTAACAAAAGGCGATCATATCACAACAAAATGCTTCCGCGTTAGACAAAATAATTAATTTGTTGTTGCTGTTTCCAATCACCATGGTGTAGGAAAGCATACATCAAGTCCAAACGACCTCTGTCCTCAAATCCTAGGTCCTTGGCGAAGGGTAATAAGCAGCTTCACTTTAAGGCGAGATACCACTAGGGCTGAAGTCTGACTTGACCTCGAAGAATATCGGTCCCGTAATTTTAAGCCGAGTCAAGTGACGAGACCGGAACACCTGACCCTGCAACTCCAGAGGTAAATTTGAGAACTTGGAGGACATTGTAGCCACGCCCTATTTTACGTGCCCCGGCCACCATTAGTGAACACGGCGATGGATTTGCGCGACGAGCATCGAACCAGGGACATTCAAATCACTGGCCCGCTGCTCTGCCAACCGGGCCACCGCGCCCTTAAAAACAACAACAACAACAACAATTCCGAAGATTCCTTCTCATTTTCATAAAGTTAAAAACGAAAAAATGAACATTTAAAGTAAAATGAAATACTGCTTTAAATCGAAGTTATTATAACATTCATGTATGACCTTTAAATCATTTAAATTTATATTATAAACTAGCTGAAGTACCCGACGATGCCTGGGATTTTAAGAATGTTTGTTGTTAACCAAAATCAATTTAAAAATTAACACAGTATAAATAACATAAAAAATATATGTGAAATGTTATACACGTCTCAGAATTTCAGCCTTTCATCATTTTAATACTAAAATCTGAAAAGTAAAAATGTCAAATTCTCTAATGTTTGTTAACCAAAATTAATTTAAAACTAAGCACAGTATAAATAACATAGAAAAAAAACCTTGTGAAATCTATAAATATATAAATTTATAATAAACTCCTCAGAATTCAGCTAGAATTAGCCTTTCATCATTGGGGTAAAAAAAAGCTGCAATTACAGGTTCAGCAGAAATTTCCAATAGAACAATGATATGACTGCAGCGTTGCCTCTTAAAAAAATGAAGTGTTTGATTGAGGGCTGCAAACCATTCAACTCCTCTCCACATTTAACTCCTATAAACATCCTCTACATATTAAATTCCTTTTCTCTCCATAATAAACTCCTCAGAATTTTGGTATATTCAGCCTTTCATCATAGTACCACTAAAATCTGAAACATCCTCTCCAGAAATATAAATTTATTAATTTCAATAATTAAACACACACAAATATATAAATTGCGCAAAAGTTTTTTAACCAACATTTGAATAATTCGTAAATGAAAAAGCATATGAAAATAAAGATAAGAACTTCCGGAATCGAAATTAATTACCCTTAATTTTTAATTAATAAAAAACCAACATAATATGAATAAAAACGATAGTTGCTTAAAACCATATGAAAATAAAGCTATTATAAAGATGATAATAATAAAAAAAGCATAAGAAAATAATGCTCGCGCATGAAGTTAGCGTTACGATATAAAGATAGTAATAATAATATAAACCGCGTGCATAAAATATTTAGCTTTTCAAGCGAAATAAATTGATTTTTAGAAAAAAACTACTTTTAATCGAGAAATTAAAATACATTGCACAAAATTTTAATTTTACCAACTTTCCACCCTACAATTTACACCCTACTTCTTTTAAATAGGATGTAAATATAAAGTTTTAACAGCCAATTGAATGCCAGTTAAAAATAATGTGTGCGCATGAAGTTAACGTTACGATATAGAGATAGTAATAAAAATCTATATATATATAAAACAGTTCCGTAACTGACTAACTGACTGATTGACTGACTGACATACAAAGTACAGACTAAACCGTTGAACCTAAAGGACTGAAATTTTGCATGGCGATTCTTCTTATAATGTAGGGGTGCACTAAGAAAGATTTTTGAAAAATTCTTCTTAGATTTTTTTAAATTAAATTTTTAATCTGTTTTTGTAACTTTTTTCAAGTTTGCATTTAAAATAATAATTTGAGGGTTGTAAAATTTATATCACGAAAAACATTCAAAAAATATTACATTCAAAAAATATCATCTGTAGATAGAAAGGGGAGAGAAAATTTAAAGAAATGTAAATTTATAATGTACTCAGGGAATGTATTATTGTGGTTCTATATCAGAAAAATAATAAAATACATAAATCATAAAATAAAAAATATACATTAGCATATTGGGCACGAAGTTGCGTATCTTTCATGTAACATCAAACTCCCTTATTTTAATTCAAATGTTTAAAAAAATTTAAAAATAATAACATTTGAAAATTTCGCATAAGTTCATTTTGAAAAATTCATGTATTTCATATATATCTTATTTATTCTGCACTTTGTAAAAAAATAGAAATATGCCTGTCAAAAAACAGTAGTCAACTGCCCAAGAGCGCGCGTTGCAACGCTCTCATGTGTACGGTCTAATTCAACACAAAGGAACTCGAGGCGCGCTGCAATCGCGCTATCTGCGTGGAACTCTCCAAACGCGCGTTGCAACGCGCGTTCTAGTAGAAGAGAGCGTTGCATGTGTACGCAATCGTTTGATCAGTTGTATTTTTCAACGCGCGATGCAACGCTCTCATGTGTACATAGCCTAAAGGACTGAAATTTTGCATGGCGATTCTTCTTATAATGTAGGGGTGCACTAAGAAAGATTTTTTTTAAATTCTTCTTAGATTTTTTTAAATTAAATTTTTAATCTGTTTTTGTAACTTTTTTCAAGTTTACATTTAAAATAATAATTTGAGGGTTGTAAAATTTATATCACGAAAAAGATCATAAAAATTCCTTTAAAATGAAATTCTTTTCGCATCTTTACCTCCATTTTCTAATTTTTGGTGAATTTTTAAAGATTAATTTTTACAATTTAATTTATTAAACGCTGATCATGTGATTTCTTTATCTGGTACTTTAAATAAATTTATCGTCACATAACAACGAAATAGACACAAAAAAAATTAAAATAGTGGCGCCATCTACTGTACGCTTGTGAATCGAGAGTTGTTGGTTATTTATTAATTAAAAATATTGGAAAGTTCTTGTGGATCTGTAAATATACATGTGGTAACAGTTTTAAAATTTATAAATTATCAACCTACACAGGTGATAATTTATCCGGCGTTGCCCGGGATTTTAAGAATGTTTGTTAACCAAAATCAATTTAAAAACTAAACACAGTATAAATATCATAGAATAAAAAGCATGTGAAATGTTATACACATGAATAAAAAGAAAACCCAACATAAAAAACCATAAATTTACAATAATTTCTTCAGAATTCAGCTAGATTTAGCGTTTCATCATTGGAGCAAAAAAACCCTGAAAAGTAAAGCATAAAATATATACATTTATAATAAACCACTAAAAGCTGAAAAGGAAAAATGTCAAATTGTCTTTAGGAAAGTAAAGCTGAAAAGTAAAAATGTCAAATTGTCGAATGTTTGTTAACCAAAATCAATTTAAAAACTAAATACAGTATGAATAACATCGAAAAGATTTAGCCTTTATCATTGGAGCAAAAATTCCTGAAAAGTAAAACATAAAATACATAAATTTATAATAAACCTACCAAAATCCATTAAAAAAATAAACACAGTATAAATAACATAGAAAAAAAGTATACGAAATGTTATACACATTAATAATATGAAAAATAAAATAAAATAAAAATAATTTAAAAAAATAATAAATAAAAATAATAATAATAATAATTTAAAAAATAATAAAATAAAAGCCTCCATAAAAAAGCTGAAAATACAGGTTTAGCAAAATCTGTACGATCCGTATTCGAACCCGCGTCATGTAGTATAGTAAATGAACGCTCTTACCGAATGCGCCACAATAACATGCTGGTGATTGTGTAAATAGGAGAATATTTGTACTAAAATTACTGGAAAGTTGCTATGGGTTGGTGAATATACATGTATTTATGGAGTAAGAGGAGTTTTAAGTTAGAAATAAGTTAGCAGGATAGAAGCTTAGTCTTTAACTCTTCAATAGACACAAAGACATAAGCGAGGGGGGTTGCAGTAGCGATTAAAAATGATCTTGTGACACTTAGCGTGGTTGATTCGAATTTTCCATCGCGTGTGATAGTGTCAATATGCCGTTGGATCCGATTTATTTTAGAGTATAAAATCTGACTTGAAAGATTATTATTTTCATTTATTATTCTGGTTTAATATATAACTTGAAACTTTTTGATTTTATTTATTTTTATCTTTTCGCTCGCTGTTTGCCAGCTAAGCCTAACGTGGACGCCATATTCAGAGTGGTGATTCCACAAAGTGTAACATCTTACATTTAGTTTCAAAATTTTTGGTTTTTTATTAATTAAAAATCAACGGTAATTAATTTCGATTTTTGAAGTTCTTCAGACCCTCGGCTGTTTTTAAAGACGCCTGTATGTAAAATTTCACGATCGTTGCTCCTAAACTGTGGATTTCTATACAATTACAGAGATACAAACATTCATTTTTATATATTAGATATGCTAATATTTAAAAAATCGTAGCTTTGTTGGTCACAAGTTGATGTATTTGCGTATCAAAAATGAAAATGCCCATTACAAAAATTGATTTTCTGTACCATTGCGTATCAAATGTCTTATTGATTTAAAGATATATACAAATTCGTGGCATTTTCATTTTTGATACGTAAATACATCAACTTGTGACTAACAAAGCTGTGATTTTTTTTAAATTAGCATATTTTTAATATAAATTTAAATGATTTAAAGGTCATACATAAATGTTATAATAACTTCGATTTAAAGCAGTATTTCATTTTACTTTAAATGTTCATTTTTCGTTTTTAACTTTATGAAAATGAGAAGGAAAATTTCAGTGAGATAGAGTAGCAGAAACTATTATTTAAAAAATAAAATTATCAAAACCATAGATCAAAAACGAATAACAGATTTAGAGGATGTATGACAAAACTGTCCAAGCAAGAAACTCCGAAACAAAATTTCAATTGCTATTTGTGTACTGGAAGAGATATAAGTTTTCTTGAAATTAATACACTGAAGTGCCACTGAATTAGGGATAGCAAAGCCTATGCAAATTGTGTAGCGCTGCGCATCATGTATGCGCAAGTGAGGGTTTTGTGGTAACTGCATATATAGCGCGTACTGTGGTTGTTCTGAATTAGTTGTTGGAATTGCCAGTATGGGTAAACTGCCTGATTTAGACGCCTTCGATCGCGGACAAATCGTAGGTACGCGACGCATGGGCCATTCAATTTCCGAAATCGTCAGACAGCTAGGATTTTCAAGGTCGACAGTGTCAAGAGTATACCAAGAATACATGGATGGTGGAAAAAAAAACTAGCGATCGGGCAAACTGCAAAGGACAATTAGCCTTGACAGTGCGTGGTGGGAGACGGCTCAGGCGTATTGTACGTAGCCAGAGAAGCCAAACATTAACTCAAATTTCCACCCAGTTTAATGACGGTGCCAGTCGTACAGTCAGTAAACGGACTGTGCAACGCTCGCTTCACCGTATGGGTTTCGGGAGCCGTCGACCTACGAGAGTACCATTGCTCTATACTCGCCATCGGGCTGCACGTCTTGCCTGGGCAAGGGAGCACAGAGACTGGAGTGTAGAGGACTGGAAACGAGTAGCATGGAGTGATGAGTCTCGATTCCGACTACTTAACGCCGACGGGAGGCTGAGAATATGGCGTCAGGCTCATGAAGCCATGGATCCTGCATGCCTGGCTGGAACTGTACAAGGGCATGGTGGCTCTATCATGGTCTGGGGTGTTTTTTCGTGGCACAGTTTGGGATCTTTGGTGCGTGTACCAACCTCCCTCAATGCAATTCGGTACGTAGAGTTGCTGGGTGATCACCTCCATCCGTTTATGCTGTTCTGTTATCCGCACGGTAATGGAGTTTTCCAGCAAGACAACTGTACCTCTCACAAGTCTCGGTTGGCTACTGGCTGGTTGGATGAGCATTCCTCTGACTTCTCTGTCATGAATTGGCCACCTAGAAGCCCAGACTTAAATCCTATTGAGCATCTTTGGGATGTTTTGGAACAAGGCGTGAAAGGCCATCACACAGCACCAAAGAACCTTACTGAATTATGGACATCTTTAGCCAATATTTGGCAAGCCATTCCCGTGGAACGTTTCCAGAAACTTGTTGAATCTATGCCTCGTCGTGTGGCAGCCGTTATCAAGGCCAGAAGAGGCCCAACTCGTTACTAGGTAGGTATCCCTAATTCAGTGGCACTTCAGTGTATTAGAGTTCGAGAATTCTGCTCTTCAGCGACAATGGCCTTAAAATATAATCCAATTAAATGACTCCTATATGACAGGGCGAATTAACCTTTAATTTTTTTTTAAATGCACAGGGGATTAACTTTTGAAGAATACAGGTTGTTAGTGAAATCTTTAGACTGCTCATAAGTTAACAATATAGAAATTTTTTTTTTGACTCAGCATCTAATTGATTTTTCACGAGAAACATGAGAGAAAATTCTCATGAGCTCGTAGAGACAAACCAGGAAAGAGAATTCAAATAATTTTTCACCTCGATGTCAATCTATAGAGAAAACTTGTCTACTATTTACATCTGCATAAATGCTGATAATCCAATAAAAATTGCATTTTCAGATAACCTGAACTTTTCTTCACCTTGCAACAGGATTCACTTTATAAATTTCTCCACCAAATAAATTAATGAGCGTTTAAAACACTATACCATATTTTTGCCAAGAACAATTTAAATTTTATAATATTATTTGCATTTTTAAAAAATGCCCCAAGGTGTAAAATTTTTTTCTCTTTTACGGAGTTCAATTAAAAATATATTTAAACCCAAGCCGGCCATCCTTGGACCCATTTTCTCTATAGGTTAACATTGAGGTGAGTGAATCCAATAGGGTTAGTGCACAGCAGCCTTAATATCTTATTTGGAACTACAGAGGTACATTACAATGTTTTAATACAATATTTATCGTTGTGAGTTAAAATCAGAAAGAAAAGGAATACTCTGCAAGAGCTATAAAGTAAATTCCCTATTATATAAAATTTCTTGTTCTAGTGTATTCATGAGCCATACTCTCCCTCGTTCCATTAATAGGGAATTTCGGGGGTGATATTTTGTCATCTGAGAAGTAAATCCGTAACATGATATATTGAAGGGCTGCTCATCAGAGGGATTATGTAATCTGTTATCAGGTTTGTGCCATGAACGGTTAAAATTAACTTATGATAGCCGTTATATGTTTGCATTTCGTAAACTATATGCACGACCTTTATATAACTCTACAAGTTGTGACTACTTTTAGTACAATTTATAATTACTTTTTCATTAATTTTGTAAATCAAACTTAGTTCATAAAAGATTTTCTTCCCTATTCGGGAATTTTCTCCCACTGTATTTGAATTACCGTATTTGAATTACTGTATTTGAATGGTTGGATCATGTACTGGATCATGTGATACCGACTAAAGTAGAGAATGACCTGTCTTTGTTGTTTAAGGAAAACACTGTGTTACAAAACTAGCATATGTTATACTGTATGTATAATAACATTTTTCTATGAGTGCTTCAGTCTTTAAATGTCATACATTCTTGATACTCGAAAAATGGAAAGACAAAATAGATCATCAAATTTCTAGGAATGCGAAGTTTGTTACGATGAAATTAACAAAACGGAGTAGTCAACAAACAAAACACAAATAAATTACGGTACGAAAGACCTGATTTTTCAATCAAAAGGTACTTCTGTACAATGGTATTCCCAAATATTTTAATCCCATGGGGTAAGTAAAGTTTCGTTTGGTGTGTCATGAAGTTGCTTTTAGTTACTATTAGTTTTATAGGATATTTCAACAAAAGTTTTCTTCCCTAGCTTATTTTCAAATAGATGCACTGCAATATTTCCCTTCTAAGTTGTAAAAATCCTTTTTTTTTCATTTATTAAAGTAAGTGGCATTACTGCACATCGCGATCAATACTTAAAAATATTAAAATCACAGAGTGTATACACATATTTAACGTTTGATACTTTTTAGTTATTTGTTTATAGCCTGAAGGAATAATTATGGACTTTAATATATTTTAAAATACCACCACATAGAATTCTGATTTCAAGAATTTGCATTAAATTTATATCATAAAAGTTAAATTTGTGAAACCATAATCTACTTTTAGAGTGTTTCTTTACCCTTTAAACAAGTCTCTTTTATACAAACACGGCGGATAATTTCCGATAAATGACTATTAGAAAATGGGGTCACAATGGTTATTTGAATAGGCTGAGAAATACTGCTCTAAGATGTTAATCCTTCTAACAGCTCTTATCCGTATCATGCTCAACTACTAAGAAATAGAATAACTGATAGCCGAAGGCTCTATTCACTTTGCTTTATTGTTATAATAAATGGTAATTACAATGATAAGTATGCAAAGACGGGAAAAGGGAAGTTTCGTGCCTAAATATAAATGCCTTAATGTTATTTGCTATTATTATACTATATATTGCTGTTATTATTCATTATAATACATTTTTGCTTTGTGATGCCCTTAACACCAGTCTAAATTTCCTAGAATCTAATTGGATCATAATAAATAGCTATTATGAAGTATATATTTTAAATATATACTTCAATATATATATATATATATATATATATATATATATATATATATATATATATATATATATATATATATTAAAACTTTAGTAAAACTTTTAGATATTTTGGAAAAATATTTACTATTTTAACCTTTTCTATAAATGATCCTTTTTTAATTAATACATCATTCCTGTTTGCTAAGAGCATCTAAACGATTTTTAATCAAGACTCTCTTTTGGCATTGTTAAAAATGATAATGTTGCAGTTTCATTTTGCCCCACACCTCATTCCCAATTTCGAACTAGCTAGAGAAGTATTTTCAAAACAAATCTACCAATGTTCTAAAAGCTTCTGGGAATATCATGCGTCCGTATATCACTTCATAATATATCCTGTCATAAGCCACTGTCTTCACAAGATATAGAAGTCTGTTTCTTCGTATGTCAGATCCTGCGGCAACGTGAATCATTAAATAAGTATATACACTACATTCAATCATCTGCGTAAGTATTCTGTTATCAGGATATTGAGGAGTCTTTAGATACTAAAGTAAAATAATCTAACCTAAATATGCATGCATTTATTTATGCTAGTATCTGAAAGCTATGCAAATTTTTATTTAAAAAAACAGATTAGAAACTATATCGCCTATTTCCTTAATAGGAAAGGTTTTTGACTAATAATCTGCTTTTTTAATGCCTGCATGAATTTAGCATTTACGCAAAATCTGAATTATTTACTTTCTTGTTCTCAAACAATATTTGCATACTGGAAATTAAAGAAGTCAGCAACTGAATATTATATTCTAAAGCTGGCAGTTGAATCCTGTAACTGTTCATGTGCTAAATACTTACCTGAAGGAAATGCATTCCTATGAAAAGATCTTAGCTATCCCTTGATTGATTATAACGTAATTGTTTTTGTCTGTCTGTAATGTGCATTTCTACTTTCTTTTATTAATAGAACTAATGAGAAAAGGCGCCATGAGTAGAAAAATTTGGAATAAGAATTTTTTTTTTCTTTTTTAAATAGTCTAAGCTGGAATAGTACCCCTTTTAACAGTTATGTATAAAAGTATTTGGTTTCTTCTTAGATCTAAACTATTAGTTTATTAATAAATCAGACTTTGTTAAAATTAGCTTTGCTTACTGTCAGCATAAGAGACATGACAAAAGGAAAAATCATCTCAATTATGATAAATTCGCTCTACAAAATTATCTTTCACAGAACTAAAATACAATTAACTTGAATAACAGAGCACAATTTTCCTGAAATATATGGAAAATGCGTCCAATACAAAGTTGTTTAAAATTTCTTATGCTATACAGTCTCAGTATTTAAATATCATATGCAGTAAATTAACACATTTGCTCCCTATATACGAACAACTAGAAATATAATGTAATTTTATATTTATATATTTGAATTATATATATATATATATATATATATGCACTATTCCTACGAATAGACACATATTTTAATATCTCACTTTAATATAATTAGGAAGTATTACAAAGGTAATTTTAAGAAATATTATGAAACTCCGTAAATAATTCTCCAGATGTTTTTCAAAATTTTAGAAGTAGGTATTTAAGTCTTAAGTGGCATCTTGTTTACCTGCCATTGTTAATGTTTCTAATAATTTATGAAAAAGCTCTTAAAATTACAAGAGAATTCAATTTTTAATGCATACATATGTTTTCAAAGACAATGCATATTCGTCTAACACTTTGTAGAACCTAAAATTATTTAAATATTTATTTGGTATGCATTGAACACATCCATATATGATTATTATTAATGCAACTACAAATAAAACTCTTTTTGCTGTGGGAATATGGCTGGAACAAATAAAGTACGTTCATTCATTTATCTTCTTTCTTAAGGCTATGTAGAATTAGTCACAAAATATTTTCCTATACCTGCCTTGAATTCTATTCACTGCTTTACAGTGGGAGCTTGCAACAGATGAACCGACAGTGCTCGCAAGGAAAAGGACAGCACATGAACATCTACGTCTCAGTCTATAAGAGCACCCGGGCTCATGCGTCTGTTTTAACGTAGGATTACGATCCTCCATAACGGTTCTTCGGAAAGCAAAATTTAAGACGCTAAAATCATCCATCCGTCCATACGTCATTATACTAAAGTTACATTATACGAGTTATAATTTTGGCAGCGTGAAAAACCCAGTCTGTATCGCTTCGACAAGCAGTAAACAGTTAAACAGAAAAGTACAAAAATTCTTTAAAATTTTGACATATATATATATATATATATGTATGTCAAAACATAATTGAGTTGTCAAAACATAATTGAGAAGTACGGGGGGGGGGGGGGTTAAAATAGTAAGAAATTAACAATCTATTTAGCAAAGCTCGTGTATTCTGTAGGGAAATTCTCCTTTTAGATGCTAAGTCTGGTCGAAAAGCGAGCGATTCTACCTAAAGGGTTTTTTTTAGAATAGTACAGTTTTTTTGGCGCGGACTAAAAGTGAACGTCAGCATAAAGGGGATTCCAGATGCTCGAAGGGAGGGGCAAAAGCGCTGGACGACAAGAACTGTGGGGAAAGGGGGGTTTGGCGGCAGATTGCTGGGGATTCTCGTTGACCACGGAAGCGCTTGGCTGCGTGCCGAAAAAGTTATCAAAATGGCAAAACGGAAAAAATACCCTGGAGCGTGGTTAATTGAAGAAAATCAATAAAGAGGGATTAAGAGATCATGAACTGTTGTTTAAGTTATTGCCTGCCACTCGCCCACTAAAATACGGACACGATGACTGCATGTAGATCAAGATTATATATATATATATATATATATATATATATATATATATATATATATATATATATATATATATATATATATATATTTACATAAGTACATATATATAGATACATATATACGTAACACATACATAGATATACACATACAAAAGAGGTAAGCAACGATAAGTAATCCTGCGTTAATAATCCGAGGTATTTTCGTTAGAAGAGATTACCTGAATTTTTTTTCCTAAGCTAACCACCTAAAAAGGGTTGCGGTTAGATCTTAATATGTAAAATTTAAACATTTTGTTATATTTAGATTGTACGTTGAAAAGAAATGGATGTCAATCTGTGAACGACTCCTATGCACGTGAGTCATATACGCCAGTGATTTTGGTACCGTGATTGGCACAGGAGATTGTAGCCACTGGGAATCATTTTTTGAGGGCGCGATGGCCCGGTTGGCAAAGGCAGCGAAATAGTGATCTGGACGTCACTGGTTCGATGCCCGTCGCTATCAAAACCACCAACGTGTACACTCTACGTACTATACCTATACACTCGTTTCCAGAAAAAGAAATTTTAAAATTTCTAATATTTCATATGTATATGTTGGATGATATACAATTTTAAATCTCTTAATTTTCAGTAAGATCTGAAGACTAATCCATTAATGAGTTCATGAATTAGTAACACGTGGTAGTTATACAAAGATTGTATCATTATATTTGTCCATTTTTATCGCTAACTACACTATTTAAATTTCATCTCCCTTCATTGAAATGAAAAACGATTTAATTAGCCTTTATTTTCGATTTTGTGACCAATCAACTTTTATTGTTTTATGTATAAAATATACCGTATTTACTCGTTATAATCCGCGTGTGTATAAGCCACACCTGAATTTTGAGACAACATTTGGAGAAACATTTAAGACAACATTTTTTCTGAATTCCGTTGTAGACTCAAAGTAGCATCGTTCTGCGAAATGTAGCAATGCCGTACATTCCTTAGAGTTCAATGCTCGCCTAACAATATCAGGTACAGCTTTAGCTGATGGTAGTGAAACTACATTGTAAAAAAGATGATTTTATATATACTAGCACACTTAAGAATTATTTCGCACGAAGGCAAACTCTTGGGAACTCAAGAGTTTTATTAAATTGTCCTAAGGTATAATATATACATACGATAATATTTACAGTACATTGAATTTCCGTGGGCATGATACGGTGTAATAGGTTGTAAGGCATATAGATACTAATGTTTTAAGGTAGTAAAGTGTTCTAAACTAAAGAGTGTTTATTGTATTTAATTCTATAATTCCTTGTATAAGCTGCACCCCATTTTTACGGATCTATTTTATGGAATAAAACTGCGACCTATACACGCGTAAATACAGTAGTATCAGATATGTATAATAATGTAGAGTCTTTACTTTATCCTAAAGATGCTACGCAGGAAGATGTCACTGTTACGTTTTAGGTTTAATATCTTAGAAATAACTAGTAACATGTACTAAAGGATTCAGCCTATTATTCCCTTTAAAGCCATAAAGTTCCAGAGCCGTCCTATGCAAAATCCTTTATGGTCCTCTGGAGTACCAACATTTGTTTGCATTATTGCTTTTAGTTTATAGATATTAATTTATGTGCCAGTTTGAATGACTTATTTGTGCCAGTTTGAATAACTTTATATATCATGCCAGTTTCTGTTTGAGAGTACCTATTATTATGCTTTTGCGTTTATGGTTTTTCTTTATAAATCTTCAAATAAAGACTTGATACGATGATTAAAAGTGGAGTTACTTTGGCTAGAAATATTTTAATACGCTATAATACGCTATAAAAATACGCACATACATCTCAACTTTCAGTCAATTTAAATTCTTTCGAAAAAGAAATCGAAGAAAGTCTAAGGCTATACAGTTACAGTTACTCTTTCTTAAGACCTCTAAAACAAAGAAAGAGACTTGTCATAAGAAATCTCAAAATGTTTTAGTGAACACTTTTGACAAGACTTTTCGGAGCTAATGTATATTCCTAGAATGTTCTTCCTAAGCGGTTTCCTAAAATAAATTGATTTTAACTATATGGAAGCAACATGCGACGCACTTTAAAAGATCATGGCATATCGCAGAGAATACATTAGTTTAAAGAAAGTGTCTGTGAGAAAACATTTTACGTTCAGTTTAAGATTTCGCATTTTATAATAGTTTCATGCTGAAAATAAGAGAGACGGAAATTAAATAAATGAGCTCCCATCTTCGTTTGTACAAGCAGTTGTAAATGAATTACGCAAAAATACCCTCCCAGCTGTCAAAAATGTTTATGACAGATAAAAAAAAAATTCTCTTGCTTTCTGACTTCATAATTAGTTTCTACCGAAGCATGTAATTTATATCAGAGCAATCCATGTGAATATATAACGAGGTCTTGTTTTTTTAAATTGCAATATTTTGTAAATGCTGCTTCATGAACTACTCCAAACAACATTGTATCATAATAAACTGGGACACCAGGAAAAGATTAGAATGATAGTAACAAATATGAATAAGTTACGTGTCTGTTAAATGCGAAAACATGAGATTTAAAAAGATATTTTCATCATATGATCAATATATCGTGTGCCTTTCTGATAACTCCTATCGAAAAACCACTTTACCGTCAGTTGTAGCTTAAAAGAGAAATACTTAAATTCATGAACAAACACTTTTTTATTGATATAATTACATGAGTTACCTGTGTTTCAAATCCATTTTTAAAAATATATGAGCAAAAATTGTTTTTTTTAATTCTCTTGCCTTATGACTTATAATTCATTTCTACCAAAGCATGTACTAGTTTATATCAGAGCAATCTATGTGAATATATAACGAAGTCCTGTTTGTTTTAATTGCAACATTTTGTAAAGGTTGCTTCATGAGCTACTTCAAACAATATTGTATCATAATTAATTGTGACACTAGAAAAAGATTAGAATGACAGTAACAACTGTAGGAATAAGTTACGTGTATCTTAAATGCGAAAGTATGAGATTTAAAAAGATATTTTTAATCATATGATCAAAATAGGCCTTTCTGGTAAATCCTATCCAATATAATTACGTTGCTGTCCGTTGTAGCTTCCCAGAGAAATACTTAAATTTATAAACAAACATATGTAAACTTAAAATAAAAACATTTTTATTCATATCATTGCATTATTTATTTGTATTTTAAATCCTTTTTTAAAAATATCTAAGGTAGGAAAAATGAAGGTCCTATTTGAATAGTGGTCCAACTCCACTTTAAATAAAAATGGAGTTAGCCTCACTTTCATGTTCATACAAGTCATTTCTATCTTTTTTTTTTAAACTGGTACACCTCCAGCTTATTTCTGCTGCCAACAGCGGACATTACAAATCAGACTTCAGCAGTCATTTCTCTGCACTCATTAGACTTTAAGACTCAAAATGATTAATCTCAAATTGAACAAGAATGGAGTTGGACCACTATTCAAATAAGGCCTTCGAATATGTCAGTGGATATCCCATATCCTTGGAAGGTGGTAGCTTTGATCTGTTGCTCCCTTGATCCCTTGATCCGTTTTTCAGATCACGCATTCCGTAGCATCCGATCTTGTAGTTTTACTTAATATTTATTATTTGTTATTGTTACTTGTTAAAATTTATTAAATGGTTACGCTTGTGGAAATTCATGTGGTTAATTCAAGCGAGTGAGATCAAATCTACACCTTCCCCGCATGTGGGATTTCTGCTAAAATACATTAATATTTTTTTAAATTCTAAATTAAAATATCAACTTTTTTAATGAAGATATCTGAAACTGAAGAAAGACATAAAAAATAATTAGAAAATAATTTTTTTAGTATTTAAGATCGGGAGGATCTATGAAAAATCAAAAAGGAAAAAATCAATTTAAAGATAGTAATTTCTTAAATTATAATCTAGAATATAAGATAAATATTTAAAATATAAATCGTTAAATTTAATATAGTTAAGCCATTATGGGTAAATATATTTTAAACACAAAAAAATAATGAAAAATTAATATGGTAATTTTTAAATATCATTTTAGAATTTACGGTTATCTTGGTTAATATCTGTGGAATCCAGAAATTATGGAAAAAATGGTGTAAAAAAGAAATTTAAAAAAATTTTAATTTAGAATATATTAAAATAAATAAATCATAGAATAAATAAATATATTAAATTAATCACCCGCATAAAAACTTTTCGCTTTTAGTGTTATTTCCAAAAAGTCCCGACTTTAATTCTATTTTTCGGTTTTTGTACTTATCACCCTACAGTTTCAGACCCATAATATCAAAATCACTTTCATTATCACAGTATCAAGAATATGTTGAGGGCCTTTAGATGCGAACTAGATGTTACAATTGGTAATTCGATTTTTCGAAGAAATGTCTAAACATGATTATCGAAATTTTGACATTCTTTCACAGTGTTTCACAAATTATTTGTAAATTATTTTATAACTTTTGTTTAATTTGAGAAGTTATTTTAGCTTATTAAAAAGTACGCCTGAGGTAGCCTATTGGTAGGCGTTGGATTAAGCGCCGAAGGTGCTGGGTTCAAATTCCGACAAGCGCCAATAAATGCCTCCGTGTCTAGGCCGGAAATGGAGGTTGAATCCGTAGACGCTTAGATCCGTATGATGTTGAATCTGTAGACCGGAAAGTCCTTCGATGAGGTCAGAGAGGGTGAGGAAAGGTATGATCTCTCCCGATGTTATACTTCGGGGTTACTCGGTCAAATTTGCGGTGGCACCTAGCCAAATCGGACTCCGATCTTTGTATTGCTATTGTAAACCGGAGCGTACCCCACAGCCCGAAAAGCGTATATGGACCTGGTCTGGAATTTCCGATCAGGGGGCATTAGAAAAAACCACAAAACTATTATTTCGGATTTTTAAAAGAAAAGGTGCATAACATATTAATGTTTTTCCAAGTACATAAATTAATTCCTTGAACTTTGTGGTATGATTTTTTATTTATATATTCTTCGTTTAGGTGGAGTATTGTTACATTTCAATTCATAATAAACTGCTAATTCACGACCCATCTCATATGAGGACATTCCTTATAATGCCATTTCAGCAAAGTCTGTCAGCTTGACACCCTAATGAGGTTTGAAATATTTTTCAGTGATCATAATATATTAAAGTATGCACTGCGCTTTAAAACAGAAACAAATGGTGGAAATGACATTTCTCGTCTTTTCCATATTAATTTGACTAGTTATGTTGCTTTATATGGGTCGCTGTGGTTCAGTAGGCAAGCGCAGCGAACCAGAGATCTGAACGTGTCTGGTTCGACAAATCCACCGACAAATCCACCGACGCGTTCACTAATGGTGGCCGGCACACGTAAAATTTGCCGTGGCTACAATGTCCTCCAAGATCTCGAATTACGTCTGAGGGTGCCGGGTTAGGTGGTCTGGTCATGCCCCTTTCCTCGGTTCAAAATTCGCGGACCATCAAACGGGTTCAGCGTGGACCCACCCCCTGTGTTGTATCCGGGGCAACGCATGCAACGCGAAGTGGTCTCGCGCTTGCGGCTCCCACCGGAGAAGAGTCTAGACTCAGTTCTACCAGTCATTTGGAAAAAATGTCTTAGATTTATTTAAGCTTTAATATAAGCTTCCTTAAATATAAGCAAGAAAGAGCCAGGTATAGAAAAGAAATTTTAGTTGCGAAAAGAACGAAGTTTAATGAATTCTTAGAAAGAGTTACAGTTAAAGATATTTTGGAGGTGTATATAGTATTATTAAGGATAAAAGCAAACAAAGAGCAATTATGCGAGGAATAGTATATCATAACAACGTGATAAGGTATAAAGAGGAGGAAATAGATATGATACTGGCAAAACAACATTTTAGGATGGAGAGCAAAGGGATTAATATTGAAGAGACTGAAGAAGATGTAATGCAGGAGATCGAGCATGTAGAGGTGGAAAAAGTATTGAGAGATATGAACCGAGCCAAAGCACCTGTTTTTGATGGGTTCAAGCTAAGTATCATAAAAGAAATATACTACGCGGATGAACAGTATATATTAGATCTCTGCAATAAATGTTGGAGGGAGAAGGAGTTTCCCGAGGAATGGGAAAAAAACATTGGTAGTGTACTTCCCAAAGAAAGGTAAAGATCTTTCAGTTCCATCATCTTATAGGCCCATATGTCTTTTACCAATTATTGGTAAAGCACTGGACAAAATTATGACAAATAGGCTGGTGGAATACTTGGAGACGAATAATATAATTTCTGAACGGCAATATGGGTTCAGGCGAAATAAAAGTACAATCGACGCACTGAAGAATGTGATAAATAGAATAAAGATTAATAAGAGTAGCAATAGGCACACCTGTATAATAACGTTAGATATAAGCAGCGAGTTTAATTCAGTAAGAATCCAAAGAATAAAAGAAGAGTTGGAAAAATTGAATATGGACGGCACCCTGAGAACTATGATCTTAAAGTATTTGACGAATAGGAGCGTGATTTTGAAGAATGGCGATGAGTGGAAATACAATATAGGGGTTCCCCAGGGGTCTTCTCTGGGCCCCATCTTATGGCTGTTGATAGTAAATGAGATATTAAATAATGAAGGAGAACATGATGTTGAAATACAGGCATTTGCGGATGATATTCTAATAATACTTAGCAGCCCAATCATTTATAGATTTTCAGAAATAGCTAAAGACATATTAGAAAAGAGTGCCCGATGGGCAAGTAAAAATAAATTGGAGTTTAATTACGAGAAGTCACAATTTATGATCATACCATTTAGGGGTGAAGTCACGAGGAGGTCGACAATCAAGATCAGAGATAAACAAATTAAGTATGATAAAGAAATAAAATACTTGGGTATTTACTTTGACGAAAAACTTAACTTTATTAATCATATAAATAAGACGAAAGAGAAAACGTTAAAACTATTTATGGTTTGAATAGAGTCTACAAAAGAACTTGGGGGCTAAAATCAGTGAATATAAAAGAGTTGTATAATAGGCTATAAAAAAATATTACTACATGGCATACAGTCGTAGTATACGAATACAACGGTTAATGGATAATAAATTAAAGCAAGCACAGCGGACATTTTTACTGGTAATGACTAAAAGTTACAAGACAGTGTCCACGGATGCGTTGGCGGTTATGGCGGGTTGCATGCCGCTTGATATAAGGGCCAAAATGGAGGTGGATATATATAGAATACATAATGAAGGAGAGGAAATAATCCTGGAAGGGGAGAGCTATAATATAAGAAATTGTGAAACTAAGCTTAAGACTATAAAAAGAATTAGAGAATTGAAGAAATATAGTTGGACTTACGATCAAAAACCAAGAACAGACGTTAGATATTACACAGATGGGTCGAAACTGAATAACAAAGTAGGTGCAGCCTGTATCAGGTATAAAGGAAACACTAAAGAAGAAAGTCTGAGGAGGAGGATATCGGATTGTGCGTCTTCATACAGTGCCTAATTGACAGCTATAGATATGGCGATTGAAAATGCGATTGAAAGGGGAATATCGAGATTCGACTTATATAGTGACTCTATGAGTTCGCTGCAGGCATTGAATACATATGAATATAAAGGTGAAATGGTGGAAGATATAAAACAAAAGTTAAAGAGACATTATTTAGAGGTTTTCCTACATTGGGTCAAAGCACATGTGGGAAACAAAGAAAATGAAGAAGTTGATGATGAAGCTACCTCAATGAGTGTAATAGTTGGTTCGTACAATTGACCAAACAACAAATGAAAAGGATACTTAAGAACTACTATATGAAAACTTGTCAGCAGAGGTGGGAGGAGAGCGATGTGGGGAGGCCGGTATTTCGTGTTTTTCCTAAGGTTAGTTGTACGAGAATATGGGATAACTTTTATATAAATCAAGCAATTACTCAATATGTTTGTATTGGGGCATATCAAAAGAGGTTTCATGGGAAGTGGGATGTATGTATCTGTGGAAAAGAACAGACGATTGAACATTGCTTATTTTATTGTGGGTTATGGGATAATGAAAGTAAAAAATTACCATCGGTCATAAGGCATTGGCCTGCACATCTTTTCTATCATGACTTTTATTGTAGAGCGTTTATAAAAGGCATCATGAGAGACCTCATGGTTCAGCATCTTCCTTTGTTGAGAAACGTGGCCTAGTTCGACTTTCTTTACAGTATATTTTATTTTCATTCCTGTGTATAATCGTACTATGTTTGCTTTGTAATTGCTTAATTCAATAGTAAGTGTAATTGTATTTGAAACGTCCACTTATATGTAAAATTGTAACAGTGAATGTTACTGTTATTAAAACTGCATCTTAAATGTTAAATTGTAAATATATAATGTAAATCGTAATTGAAAATTGCAATATGCTTATAGCGTAATGGCTAATTTACTTGTGAGTATAATAGTAATTGGAATTGTTCCTAAAATGTAAAATTGATAGTATATAATATAAAATGTAATTCTAAATTGTAAGATGTGTGTAGTGTAATTGTTAAATGCAATAGTAAGTGCATTGGAGGCATATGAACAAATTAATGCCTGAAATTAATGAAAAAAAAAGAATGATTTAATTACTTTAGAAGAAATAATTATTATAAAAATGTTTGCCAGTTAACCTGTTTGTTAATCGTTTGTAATACAATTGTATTATGTATGTTTTGTAATTGTTTAATGGAATAGTAAGTGTAATTATGTTTGAAATTGCATCTTAAATGTAAAATTGTAAGAGTAAGGTAACTGTATTGAAATTTTACCTTAAATGTAATTTGTGATTATACAATGTAAATCGTAATTCAAAATTGCAATGTATCCATAATGTAGTGGTAAATGTTATTGTAATTGAAATGGTAATGGAAATTGCATCAAAAATGTAAAATTGTTAGTATATAATGTAAATTGAAATTGTAAATCGTAATATGTTATTAATGCAATGGTAAATGTAATAGTAACAGTAAGAGTACTTGAAAGAGCACCTTGAATGTAAAATTGTATGTATATAATGTAAACTGTAAATGTAAATTGTAATATGTTCACAATCGACTTTAAATATGCCGTATAAGCTTATCGCTGTGGTCGGCGGAATCTTTAGAATTCATATTTATTTAATGTTAAGCTTATTTAGGAATTACTCATTTAGAAATTTTTTAACGTTATTTCGACTTCGCAGCAGTCTTCCCATGAAGTACTTTGCACCGTATAAATTAAATCAGCTTATGAAGAAATAAAGTTTTGAGATCTTAATCTCATTCAACCCAGCTTAGTGTTATGACATCATTTTCAGACAAATAATGACAACGAGTATTATTAAGTTTTCTTGTGACATTAAGACCTTAGTTGAGAGTTTGAGAATTTTTCTTCCCAAAAGCACAATTTTCCCATGCAAATGTCCCTTATCAGAATCTAAATTATCCTTCGATGAACATTCAAAATTGCCTTGGCCGTGTTTGATAAATTTATTTATGAGTATATAACACTAAAGAATAAAATTATTTTCATAAATTTAGTTCAACTGTTCCACTACTACCTTTCCTAATGACTGCAAATTAAAAGACATACATGCAAACATACAAATTTAAAATAGTTTATCTAGTAACAACGAAATAAGACACGTGATAATGATATACGTGTTCCGCATTTAAAGTAACAATTTATTCACTTCAGTTGACGATGCTTATTCAAACAATATTTGCATTTCAGTTTTAATTTAATGAATAGTTTGTAAATCCGGGAGAAGCATACGAGCTAATTTTACGAAAAGTTTATTCTAACTGCAGAAGTTTTCAGTTCAAATCGAATCTATAAAAGTTGGTGTGATTTATTTTCACATATATCGATATGAGAGTATATATAAATTTTTTATTTTTATTTCTGTTTGCATTTGGAGAATTGAGTGTGTCCTTTACACAATGCCCTAAACAAATGCTATGTCTATATTAATAAATAGTCTTTAGATGCATACAGATTTTTTTTGTCTTTCATTAAATGTGATTTCTCTTTCACCAAAAAAATGTGTACATATTGTAAAGTAGAAATTTAACTACAAAGTTGTTACTTACTAATCCTACCTAATTTGATGGAAAGACAGGCTCACAGTAGAGCGCTACATCAGTTACCGAACTTTCCGTCGGTTCAAAGCTATGGGGCATACATACAGTCAATAACATTTCCAGATGACCACAGATTTGAATAATTTAGGCATGAACAGAAATGTAAATTTACATAAGATAATTTATAAGGAAAGAAATTAGCATACGAGGAAAATATAAATAAAACTTCAACGCATTTCGTACAGTCGGGTTTTGAATCCGCAATTTTTCGATTTGCAGGAAAACGAGCGAAGCCACTATGCCAGTTCAGCTGCGTATTTATTACGCTTGACGATTCCTTGTTGCAACATAATGAATTAAAAATTGTAAGAGCAGATATTTTGATCATTTTTTTTATCAAAATCAGTAAGGCTTTAACTTCTCTTTCTGTTTGATAACAGATTTTTTTTGAATGCCTCCTCACCTATCTGTCTAAGTTTACAGGGTAATTCTTTTAAAACTTTTCACTCTAATTGCTTTAATAACAAAGGGGGAAAAGGTGCATGTCCCTGTGCCAAAATATGTAAAATTACGTATAAGCGAGAAGGGGCACTTGCAAAGTTAACTAGCCTGATTGTGTTTTATGTTTCATATCGTGCACTTCTATTTTTTATTCCTAGTGCATTTTTCTTCTTTTTTGTGTGTAAGACGTCTTCTTTTGATGTAAGACGTCTCCTTTCAGCACATGAGTAGAAAGAGTTTTAGGTCATCATTTCAGAGAATGAAGTTTTTAAAATAATTTGTTGAAAATTGAACTGTTGATAGAACTTAAAAATTCATTATGAAAGTCGATATTATATTGAAAGGAAACAATTTATTCTAGTAGACCTTCACTCTTATGTTTATATAGTTGATTGGATTCTTTCAAGCTTGTTATGTGTGTGTTCGCAGCATATCAACTCAGGAGAAAAAGTTATTCATGAAACTAGTTTAGCTGCTAATAGCCAAATATTTGCGTTTCACAACCATCGTAAAGTTTCAATGATCAACCCAGAATTGAAAAACTGTGTTTGAAGTTTTCGTCTCTTCATAAAAGTTTACGTTTCCTTTCAATCATATAAGTTACGTTCTTATAATAATACACATACATTGTTAAGCCTATCGAAACAAACATATGAACTTTGCCTATTAGTAAAGATGGCCAAATATTGTCTATATAGTATATAAAACAGTTCCGTGACTGACTGACTGTCTGACAGATAACGCACAGACCAAACCGCTGGACCTAAAGGGCTGAAAATTTTCATGGCGATTCTTCTTATAATGTAGGGGTGCACTAAGAAAGATTTTTTAAAAATTCTTCTTAGATTTTTTTTATTAAATTTTTAAGCTGTTTTTGTAACATTCTTTAAGTTTGCATTTGAAATAATAGTCTGAGGGTTATACCGTTTATATCACGAGAAAGGTCATGAAAATTCCTTTAAAATGAAATCTTTTTCAAATCTTTATCTCCATTTTCTGATTTTTGGTGAATTTTCAAAGATTAATTTTTAGAATTTAATTTATTAAATGCTGATCACGAGATTTCTTTTCTTTTTGTGATACTACTTTAAATTAACTTTTTTGTTAACTTGCATAACAATGAAATAAATCAACAAAAAATATATTAAAATACAGTAAAAGATAAATTTTAACCACTAGACTAATTGAGATGGAATTTTTTAAAGAATTTAATTCAAATTAGTACATTTTATGGATATTAAATTAAACCTATATATAAAACTGCAATTTCCCCTCAAAGTATGTTTCGCCATGACGATAAATAAGTCTCAAGGCCAAAATTTAACATACACTAGCGTAGATGTAAGAGGAAAATTGTTTCTCCCACGGTCAGTTTTATGTAGCTTGCTCACGCGTAAGTTCGCGGATTAGCCTAATAATATTAGTTTCATCCAATGAAGAAGCAAAAAAATATTTATAAAGAAATCCTCTAAATAGCAATGTCATTATTTTTTCATTGTAATTATCCTATAATGTACTCCGTTGCGAAGCACGGGTATTCAGCTAGTATTTTATAAAACACACATTAATGAAATTAAAATCATCTCTTTATGTTTCCAGGGTTATAATAATATGAAGGATATAGGCATAGTTTTAAAATTTACTTAGGATATGAGAATAGTTAATATATAGGTCCTAATGAAATAAAAATGGGGCACTTCGAAAATACCACAGAAAACGTTACAGGTTTCATTCGCATCTTAAAAGTGTGTCTTTTATTTTAAAATTATGTGTATATTGTTGGGGTAACTTTATCAAAGGCCATCCTATTGCCCCAAATATAATTTCAGTAAAAGTCCAGGAATCAATTTGTACTCGAACGTTAAAATTTATGATTCCGCGAAATGCGCTTGTTAATACCAACAAGGAACAAACTGCCCAACTGGGAACAAACTCTATGAACCCAAAGCTAAAAAATGACTTGCAATAAGAAGTTACGAACTGCTGATATCATAACTTTGAAGGCAATGAAAAAAAGAACCTTTTTCCGTGATTTTCATGTCTATAAATTTATAAACGTAAGTAATAAGTTAAGAAACCATTATTGAGGTCCTGTCTTTAAATCAAGATAAGATACGATGTTGCGTGATTTATAAGTAAAAATAGAAATGGAGGGTTATAATGCAGATCACGTCATCTTTTTGGGTTCCATATGAATTTCGTCTTATTTCTCCCTAGACCTATGAAAATAATACGCAAGGAAAAGAAAGAAATACAATCAAAAGCAGGGCTAAGAGAGAAAATTCGGGGAAAAGTTTGAGTATGTATGATGTAATACACCAAACAAAACACCTAAGAAAAATCAAAAGTCTGGGGAAAAGGAGTGAAAAAATGATCAAGAAACGATGAGGAATTGTTATTAGTTAGGGGAATACATATCAACAAAAAGCAGAATTGGATTGAGGAGGATATATGGAAAATGAAAAAAAGAAATTAAGAACTAAGTGTAGAAAGTATGGTGTTAAACTAAAGTTATAAGGGTATTGTATCCAATTTGGAATCTATATTTTAATAGGCATTTGACTATTTTTAAGGTATTAAATTATTTATTATTTTAACTTGCTACAATACTCTAAAATGCAGAGGAAAGTGGTAAGCTGTACTAAACTAAAAAACTAAACTCATGACACAACAATCCAATGTGAACCAAGACCATTGGTGCCCATCTCCGCTCTCTTGACCGTGGGCTTGGGGTGCCATACAGCATATGTCTCGGTCAGGTGGTCAACCTGACACGGGATCCCTAGAGTTACTTCCCAAGCATGCGTGATCCTCATTTTATCGACCCACTCAAGGGATGAAAGGCTGAGTCGACCTTTCCCAGTCGCAAGGTGGTAAATTGAAAGTAATTAATAATAATCACCAATACGACCGAAAGAATACTGGTTGTATTGATCACTGAATCCAAATGTATATATTACTAATCTCTCTTTAAAAAAAGTTTCGAATTTTATTGCGTTTAAAAAAATTAATATTTGAAATAATTGTGGAGGAAATATTATTTGCAGGATTAAATAAGTCAAAACTTATTTTCATCTCTAACGATATGATGAATTTTGCGTTTTTTTGTTGTTCAAAAAATGGACTTAATGACCATATTTTGGCTCAAATTTAATGTTAATATATCCTTTTTCTTAAAAGTTGTAGATGTTCGCGTTGCAAAATACGACTGTAGCTCTCCAAACCAGCCAACCAACCATCAAAGTAGGTGATGAACGTTTAAGCTACTATCAAAGTGACTAATCGATAATCAGTATGAATAGCTTTGCGTTTTCTCAGTAGGACAGTATTTGAGACCGGCTCTCTTGAAACTAATACAAGAGACTAATTAGCAAGCAGTATGAAAAGTTTTGTGTTTTCCCAGTACAATAACATCAGGCTATATTATTAAAAACTTTTGACGGATTTTTTTTTGTCGGATATCAATGGTCTCAATTTTGCTGAATATTGGAAAATAAATAATACTAGTCGGTACCCGTCCAAACATGACGGCTGGATAGGAAATAAATGTACTAATACACAAATTATACATCATTGCCAAATGTTGAAAATCTTAATATTAAAGATAGAGAAATGCACTTAAACAATTACTATTGAATCCGATAAAAAGAAATTTGGTTACCTAACAGCGCAAAATAAACAATTTCTGTCAGGTTTTATTTCTATATAACGCAATTAAAAATAAAAATGGCAGAGAGAGAGAGAGAGATTCCTCGAAATAAACAAATTAACGTGTTTAGGCCTCGTGCTTAGTGAGTATCTAAAGCCAGATTTAAACATGTCACTGAGTATGCGCAGAAAGCAATTTTTTAATTTTAAATTATCGCTCATTCTTAGAAATTACGGTTACAAAAAGCAAATTTCACACATCCATAGATTAAAATCTTTCGTTTAAGGCCAAAATAAGTAAATTGATGTAGCAATTTTCTTTCACGGAATGACCAAAATATCGGCTTAGCAACTTAAACATATAGATGTATAAAATATAAATTAAGCAGTACTTCTAATTCTTAGTTATATAAATTCTAAAGCCTTTTTTAAACAAAAATTTAAAGCGATTTTAGTTAATATTTATCGAATGTGTTTACCTAACATACTAAAATTTATTCTCTAAAATAATGGTAATTAGTGTAATGTTTTGAAACACGAAGTTTTCGGGTATAATCAAATATTTTGTATCTTAACTGCTTTTTAAACTGATATAACATGTTCTAAATCTCACTAGTAGTAGTTATCCCCAAAGATTTTTCTCCAGAGGAAACTAATCGGATTTCAAAACAAACTCTTTCAATTTAGTGAAAGTAGAAACCTTCATTTTATGCTTTGAGCGTAACATCATTTAGCAACTTAATCGGAATTATAAGTGGATTTGAAATCTCAAGGTACTTACCAGATTTTTTTCCTCCACTTGGTAAAATTTACAATGTAATCAAAAGACACTCACGTGAGTTTTAAAGAAATTTGGATCCTACCAAATGTAAATGTGGTACTTGAGAAAGCAATAAAGAGAGATGAAAGGGGGAAAAGAAAAATCGAATATTTTAAAGTGGTTCAGTCAGGGAGAGGATGAAAATGGAGCTGTGCTATTTTTATGCTAATTTTTTTTCGGTGGTCAAATTTTATTTGCATCCAGAAGCAATGAAGCCTTGATTCTCGATATTCCTAGTATCATGTTATTCTAAAATGGGAAGAACATCAGTAGTGTATATGTTTGCTCTGAATTTACGTTTCTGAAATTTCTTTATAGTCTTTGAAATGTTTCACAGACTGTAAAGATGATATTTCAGAGTTAAATGTTACTATTAAAAAAATATACGATAATGTTCTGATTCCGTGAAAAAAATCTGGTCTTGGAACTTTCAATGTTTTAAAAGGAGAGAAAAGATTTGTCAAGGGAGGGAAACTCAACTCAACTGGAAATGTGCTACTTTCGTTACAATACATAAAATTTTGCTGAAATAAGCAGATAGAGATAAATATACGCGATAAAGAAAGAAAAACAAGCGATACAGAAGAAAGATGTATGAATTGGATGAAATTAAACAGACGTAAACTGTAAAGAGTAATAGTGAATGTTTTTAGTGACACAAGTGCTAATTTTTATAAAGCGATAAATACAAAGATATAGGTGGGTGAATGATAGTTGAAATCTTAACTCTCATTAAATACTTTTCTAAGCTGTCTGTAAGCAAAATCAGAATAAAATATCATAGTTTGAGCCAACTTTTTAAATTTCAAAGCAATATTTTCTATACCACATTTACTTAATAAATACAATTTACATGTCTCCCAAAAGACCTAAAATCCAAATTTTCTTAGTAATTTCACAAAAATTATATCGCTACGGAACCGTTAAAAATTACTCTTCCCCGCTTTGTTTGGATAGTTTAGCCAGTAGAATCTTGCCAAATGGATATTTAAAGATCCTTAAACTTTGAGATAAGTTCACCAATTGCAAAAGTTTCGCCATTGCTAATAGGAACAGAAATATTGTGTGAAAAATTCTTTTTAAACTGAATTGGCCAAAGAAAACCGAATACAATGTTTACTCATTTTTCTAATGTTCTTACTCAAGTATATTTTGGAAAAACTTGACGTTTCTTCTTAATTGCATTATCAAGCAGTGGATCCCAAAGCGTTTTAAATTATTTGTGTAGCATTATTCAAATGCTAATTTGTACATTTTAATTACTGTTTAATTATTAAATAAATGGACTATAAAAGTTTCATATACATTTCTTTTTTTTTTCGATTTTGGACTCACCAAAGACTAGCGATTTATTAAAGAGGACTGATATACCGAATTTAGAGTTTAGTAGCGAACCACTCATATTAGAAAAGTGAACAGAATTAATGTTAAAACTAACTATAATATTATGTTTAATATTTTCGTTCTATTAGGGGTGTCACCTCCACTGGGAAAAAAAAATTCTAACAGGCATTTAAAGCCGGGGACTTTTACCCCATTCACCTCACCCCATTTTTGGGGACCTGGTTTCAATGCATCAAGATGTACACTAATTTTTAATTTGAAAAGTTTCCTAATTGACTTTGTAAAGTATTTCAATGTGCCTTTGGAAAGCGTCTAATTTTGAAAGTACCATTTAGTTTACAGCCATTGAAAACCTAATTATTAATATAAGGACTCAGTCAAATATTTTACTTTCTTTTTATACTTAAAGGAATTTTCAGTGGTGAAGGGTAGACTTTTGAGAATCCTTCATGATGAATAAATCTTGAATTCCACGTCAAACTTTTTTTACGTACAACACGATAATTTCAAAAGGGAAAGCTGTATCAATACATTCTGGGACCATCATTTCTTGTAAATAACTGGTATCACTGCACTGTTAGTATATACATGTGAAAATACAGTATAATTACATTACGATTCAGATGCCCAATGTAGCCTAGTGGTATCATCTAGTGGTAGCCTAGTGGTAGCCAGTCTTGGACCTGGGGGTGCTAGGTTCGAATCCCGACGAATGCCATTAAATAATTTCGTGTCTAGACCGGCTATGGGCATGTAATTTCCGCAGACCGGAAAATCCTTCTTTAAGGTCAGAGAGGGTTGGAGAAGGTGTGATCCCCCGAGATAACGTCCGAGGGGATGCTCGGTCAAAATTGAGGTGGCACCACCTGGTGGTGTTGGTCCATCCAGTGCCGTAACTGGGCAGGGGCAACAGGAGCAACCACCCAGGGCCCACTTCAAGGAGGGGCCCAAAATGCTGTATTCGTTTTATTATTTTCCAAAACTTAATTAATTAAGGAGCCCACATGCAAATTCTTGCCCAGGGCACAGGAATTGTTAGTTACGGCACTGTGTCCACCTCTACAGTGTCCCCCATTGAAAGCAATCAACAATTCTCGTCGATTACAAGCGATTGTCTTCATTAGCGCCCTCTACACGTACACTCTTTCCCGCGTGAAATCACAATCCCGCGCGATTGAGTGCCCGTGTAAAGTTCGGAGAGGAAGGGAAAGCTGCTTTGGAACGTACTGCAAGTATTCCCGCGCGCAATCCCGTACGATCCAAGTATTCGCGAAAGAGCGTACGTGTAAAGGGCGCTATTTACAAGTGTCTCGCATTCGCCTTTAATCCATTATGGTTCAATTAGCAGATGCAATCATTATCTCTTGTGTTCAGTTTTATCATTATTGCTATATATTCTACTGTAAACACGGTATCATTTCAATAAGGTATTGCCAAAAGATGCTGTCATCATTTGTACCCATTATATTTTTAATTCTTGCTATATAGCCTATGAAACCAGAATATTCTATATCATGTCAGGGGGTTAACAACAATTACACTCGCTTCTAAAAAAGAAAAGCTTTTCCGATTTTAATAGATGCTTTTGGGATTGTTTGACTACATGACGACAAAACTAGCACTACTGCAAAAATTGATCTCTGATCGATAAAATCTATACAGAAACGCTAAATTAATAACTTAATTTACTTCGGTAAACAAAGGTTTATATATTTACTTATTTTCTGTCCAAGAACCAACTGATCCCAAATTATAAATGAAATTATTTACGAAAAATCGTTTCGAATTAGATTCATGTCTTAATTTATATATTTCGCTGCAGACAGAATAAAAAACAATGCATTTTAATGATGAGCTCATCACATGTTGTTTATTTCAATAATATTTTTTTTGCTAACTAAATAGTTAGCAAAAAAAAAATATGTATAAAGTCTCCGGATTAAAATATTCAGATTCAAAATAAAAATCTGAAGTTATTTGATGATAAAATCATTTTTAAATAAATAATCGATACTCTCTAACTGGAGAAATTTATGAATGAAAAGTAGGCTTATGGCAAAGTTTCAAGTTCAAGGGAATAAATTTTGTGTAAAAAATTGTGGATATAGTTTTTTTTTAAATCTACTTTTCTATTCCACCCATATTTTCTGGAAAAACAATCGATACGTTCTTTCAGGAATACATATATATAAATATAAATCGCTGTGATTTAAAAGTAATAAAATCATCAAAAGAAATCTGTCATGTGATAAAGAAAGTTTAAAAATAATGAAATTTCCCTTCACATGCAGACTCAGAAAATATTTCTTTACCTCTTGAGGTGTCAGTTTTTTCTTAGGGTCGATAAATAAAACATACAATTGTAAAAAAAGTATTGAATTTTGGAAGAAGAAAAAAACATTTTTTTGTTGGTAACATTTTTTTTATTCATTTATTTTCCATGTATAATGTAAAACTATTTATTTACTGTATTCGATAATAATAACAAAAATAACAAAAGTTATATAGTTTAAGTGGTAAAAATATGTATTGGTTTGATCAGAAAATGAAAAAAATTTACTTTAATCATATGTTATTAATATGTTGCTCTACTTTGAATGATTTATGTAAGAAAGCTATGATTATTGGCAACTTATATTCTGTTGTAATCTTATGGCCAATAGGAAATGATTAGGACATTCATCACAAAAAATTACAGTCTCAATGATGTTGCATTGAATCTCGTCTCATGCATAATATTTTTCTGTCATACCTTACATTCACGGAAAATGCAGTTCAAAGATTATTTTCTTTGAAATTGAATCTTATTACAATCATGACTGTTCAACTAATTAGAATTAGTCCCAATGCTTGGAACTCAATCCCACTTGTTGTGAGGACAGACTCACTGATGAAACGGTTGTTATCCAACTCATGCAAGATAATTGGTTAGACAGAGAACCACGTGTCCATCAACCTACCTCGACGGATACCATTGAAAAACTTTAGACCTATAGTTGTCATATGTCTTCAATTTATGTTAACAGCACTTTAGATCAGCATTCGGAATATCCTGTTTAACAGTTGGAAATTTAATCCGATTTACCATCTAGACTCCTTTTTCTGAAAATCCTAAGCCATTTTTAAATAAAATATTTGAGGTCTCGAGGTAGCCTATGGTTTCTTTGTGGGCCAGGTTTCAATGTACCGAGATGTATGCTAATTTTTTATTTGAAAAAATTTCTAATTGGTTTTGTAAAGTATTTCAGTGTGCCTTTCACAAGCGTCTAATTTTAAAGGTACCATTTAATTTACAGCCATTGAAAACCTAATGATCAATATAATGACTCAGGCAAATATTTTACTTTCTTTTTTTACATTTAAGGGAATGTTTAGTGGTGGAGGGTAGACTTTGAATAATCCTTTAGGATGAATAAATCATGAAATTCCTGTCAATTTTTTTTTTATGTACCACACAATACTTGCAAAAGTGAAGGCTGTATCATTATAATCTGGAGCCATTATTTCTTGGAAATAACTTGTATCGCTGGACTACTGATATATACAAGTGAAAATTCAGTTTAATTACATTAAGGTTCAGAGACCCGAGGTAGCCAAGTGGCAGAGCGTTGGTCTTGGAACTGAGGTTCTCGGTTCGTATTCCTATGACGTCATTAAATACCTTCGTGTCTATGCTGAATATGTAATTAACATGTCTGAGTTCGGATTTAACATGTCTATGAATTCATGTTAAATCCGAAGACTGAAAAGTCCTTTTTTTATGTCAGAGAGAGTAAGAGAAAGTACGAACTCACCAGAGGTCGACTGTAGTGTTGCTCGATCTAAATTTGGTGGCAACCTATGCCAGGCCCTCTCTTGTGCATTGGAAATTGGTTAAGATTGGTTGATTTCTCTAGAGTATACATTAATGAAATCAATTATACTATAATCTAAAGAATTGTCTCACACACACGCATCCTCGAATACTATGGAATGACTATCAATTCTTTCTAACAGAAAGAAAACATCGCAAGCATACATTAAAATTACATTTAATGACGCTTTTGACATTTTTCCCCATCAATTAAAAAGACAAATAAGTATTAGCAAAATAAATCTTTTCTTTGATTTATACAAGAGTATGTAAGTAATTAGGCTAATATGTTTAGTTTTGAATATTACAAATTCTCCCCAGGAAATATTATAAAATTTTTAATTTCCTTACACCCCAAAATATGTGTATTCTTATCATTAAAGTATCAATAAACAGTCAATATATTACAGCCATAAAATTCTAAATTTTTTGCTTTGTGTTTTGGCATGTATCTTATGTATCTTATCTTTTAACTTATTTCAATTAAATTTTAAAAGGGTTTTATTTTTTATTCCTAATGTAATGAATTATCTCTTGCTACATTTTGAATACTTAATTGCATATTCCAAAACATATTGACGGAAATATTCTCGCAAGATTAAAACTTCCCATATATAATAATTATAATCATTTCCGAGATATCAAAAGACCTTTTAAGATCGATTTTTCAATAGCAAAAAAATTACATATTTCCATTTCTTTGAAATATTCAAAAATACAGTACCATAATTAAGTTTAAGAAAAGCTAAAAGGATTGAAGTTAGTTTCAGCGTATGAAAAAAAAATCTTCCCTCATTTACGAAGAATTTTACTGTGTTTAAATGGATACATAACTCTATAAAAAAAAGATATTTTTCATCTTATTTCTTTTTAAACGATACTCTCCGTTTATTTCAGAATGACTTTCTTCCCTTGAGAGTGAGATTTCAGTTTAAATCGAACGCATTTATTGTTAAATCATAAATGGTTCAGATGAATTGAATTTATATCTTCATTGCTTCTCCCTCCATTGAAGCAGGGATTCACCTCAATAAAAACCTAGTCACACAGTAAATTTGGGACCATTAATTTAATCTGTTTGAGACTTTTATGATGTTATATATGGTCCTTATGTGATCTGAGTAATTTAATGATCGTTTCTAAAGTTTATAATATTTTGTTTTTCTATTCCCAGTAATCTTAAAAAAACCTCGCATCTTTTTGGGCCTTTAGAAAACGAAATGTACGAGGATAATTTAAAATTATGACACAATGGAGTAAACGAATCTCTTCTAATATGAAAACAATCAATCCGCATTCTTATTATGGTAATGTGGGGTCAGTTATTTTATTAATGTAATTTTATATCTTAGTAGACTGTAAAAGAATCCATTAACAGAAATATTTAATGTTCTTCTTCAAATAGAACTAATCAATCTTCTTACTTCTTTTAATAAAGGTAATACTGGAATGGCTTGCCTTTAACATCATCTGAATAATACTTGAATAATAAGTCAACACTAAAAAAATCACTTCAATGCATGCATCCTTAAAATACATTTAATATTGACTTCATTTTAACACATAACTGTTGAATTCATGACACACTGAATAACCCTTCGGAATTAGATTTTACAAAATGAATAATTGACAGCAAAAATGTCAACAGCTTGAACAATAATCTGCACAGAATCTTTAACAAAAAAAGGATAAGCGGAATCGCATCCAACATAGCTATTTTTGAATTCTTACATGACATTGCTTAGAATAGAACATACACCACAACAGAATGAACATTTCTTAGCCATTTTCTTCCCATTACTCAGAATCGAATGTGCAACAACAAAATAAAAAACATTTTAGCTTGAAATAAAAAAAAGGTTACATAGTCATGCCATCTATTGAGAAGAAATACAATTAGAATGCAAATTACAAACAATATGATGAATAAAATGAAACAATTATTATACTGAATTATTTAAAAATTAAAATAAAAATAGTAAGTTTTTTATGAAGACTGAACAGGTAACCAGTTTTTTGCACTGATTTTTTTCGTTTAACGTAATTGTTTCTAAATTTTAAAAAATTGCTTTTTTTGGAAATATCTTCAAAATTGACGAGACATGCAGCCAACCGTTATTAAATCTGCTATGTATTAATCCTATTGGAATCGCTCACCTCAATATCAGCCAATGGAGAAAATGTGTCCAAGGATTGCTGACACGTATTTAAAGATTTTTTTTAATTCTACTCCGTAATAGAGGAAGAAATTTTATACCTTGGGACATTTTTCGTTTTTTTTAATCCAAATAATATTTTAAAATTTTAATTATTCGTTGAAAAAATCTGGTATAATGTGTTTTAAACGCTTCTAAATTCCTTTGGTGGACGAAATTTAGAAAATGAATCCTGTTGCATGGTGAAAATAAAGTTCAGGCTATCTGAAAATACCGTTTTTATTGGATTATCAGCATTTATGTAGCTGTAAATAATAGACACGTTTTCTCCATAGGTTAACACTGAGATGAGCGAATCCATTAAGATTAGTACGCAGCAGCCTTAAAAAAGGAATTATGTTAGGAAAAAAATTATTACCTATAATTAGGGATACGTAATTTTCTTATATACGAAATAGATGTAATTAAATGCGAAATTTGCCAATATGAGCGAATAATTGCAAAAATTATTTTTTCACTAATTTTCGGCGAAAATTCTACGGCTTTTTAAGTGATAATAATAATATATAACGGCGACAATAATACGTATATAATGATAATAATATACATAATAATAATACATAATAATACATCATAATAATAATACATAATGATAATATATAATAATAATATATAACGATAATAATAATGGATTTCTAAGCCTAATTAGGTAATAATATTAATAATTTATTAACATAATTGCTTATCTAAGACCATCCCCGGTCTTCAACTGCGAAATCTGTTTCTCGAAATTTGCTTATTACTTATTGCGAGAGACTTAAGGAAGAGAATGTAGAGACTACTACAATGTTACGTTTTAACTAAGAATTTTGATACTTATAGAGAATTTGCTACTTCTACCCAGACTTGGGTGTATATAATTTGAAGTGGCACTCTAAATGAATTGGATACAAAGTTTATACATGAACAGAGTTTATACATGAAACAATGTTTATTTGGTATTTGCACATGTAGGTTTTGCTTTACAACAATAAGCATACGTACTACTTGTACGGATATATAAATACAGCTTTCAAGAACAATATATTTTTCAATACTCACGAACAGTAACTCAACCAGCAGTTCTGCCACGTAAACTTTGGGCCCCCTAAGCACAAGCGCCGGTTAACAGCTGGAGCTGCTTACCTCGTAGCTCCCTTAACTCGCTTATCTATCCACTTTCTTTTATCAAGCTGCTTGGTATTTATATCAAGTTGCTTGGTATTTATACCAAGCGCGTATTCCGAAATTAGCATATCTCAAGCAGATTCTTTAATTTATTCACTTAAAAGTTCGATTCTTGTGAATCGAATCTTATGTATACCTTACATACTTACCTAACCAAGTTAGTAAAATTGGGATTGTCTAAAAATAAATGCGAAATTTTGGAATTTATATATATATATAGATATAGATATAGATATAGATATAGATATAGATAGATAGATAGAGAGTTAGATAGATAGATGTAACACACGTCATAATACTTCCAAGCCTAAAATGTAGCTGTCGCCATCATACGGATAGACTTTGCATGCAACTTCCATGTGCTGTCATTTTTTTGAAGCCATAGAAAGTCCGGATGTCGTAGCGAAAAGACCTGTCGGTCTAATGCCCAATTTTTGACTATATTAAGTCAAGTTACTGTTTTTTCTCTAAATGTTTTTCAATTGTTTTGTAATATGTAATCCGTTCCTTGTAACTGTGATTTCTAGAGTAATTAAATATCTTCTAAACTTTACCCCGAGATTTTCTTGATAACTATTGGTTTAACACCAGAAATTACAGTAATGACAGATGCAAATTTGCCCCCCAACGTTTGACCCGAAGTAAAATATCCCGGCTCTCTCTAGCGCTTTTTTTCACAGGCTTAGGTTCCTGAAGTGGTTGTCACCACGACACAAGAAGAAAATTTCGCATCCTGCGAATTTTATTACAGATAAGTGTTTATCATTTTACGTAAATCATGATCTATTTTGCATAAAATTGTAATGATTTTTCTCATTTGTTTACTTCTGGTTTCAAATCATCATATGAATTAAATGGTGTTAGTGTTCCATCTGGAATTGTAAAGTAACAATCTAACATAATTAATTATTGCTAGTCTTGTATGTTACAGTATTGCAGTATAGTTGAATTTTGAGTTGATATTCATTTCTTTTTCCCCTATTGAAAATGCTTTCGGTTTCAAATCATTCTAAAATGGCGGTTGAAAGCGAAACTTGAATGTGTTACTTTTTATTTTCGATTTATATGTATGTTCTGTGCTTTATGAAAAAGGGAAAGAAAAATTTAAGCTGAGGATAGATTACTTGTTTTATTGTCAGTATATTCGTTCTTTTTAAGTTATCTATTTTGGAATGTGTCATTTGGAAATTTGAACAGTGGTTGATCAAATCGTAACATTGTTACAAACTTAATTTATTTGGTGTTGTTAAATGTACACATAGTTTCTGATTGAAAATAATTTTAATTATTTATACTAAGTGTAAACAAGTTTACAATATTTATAACTTCAAAGTGAATGAAATAATTTATGAATGGTATTTCTGATTAAACATATTCTAATATCATTTATCGGTGCTTTTAACTTTAACAGTGTTATTTAAAGAAGAATCTTTCATTTGTGCATTTTATATTTAAACATATTTGAATATCAGTTGAAGTGCTATTGAGTTCATCAAATTAATGTAAATTGTGGGAATTTTGTTTCCCCCTCCCATTTGCAAATTGCTTTTTGAACTTTATAAAATTAAGTGAAATAGACTAAACACACGAAAAATGGCATTTTAGGGAAGACCCAGAAAAGAGGATTTGAGGATTTTGGTCACAGAATTGGGTCTGGCTCTGTCGGACAATCTCAAAATAAACCATCTAAAGGATCTCATAACCGAAAGTGAAAAGTATGATGAGGAATTTGCCAAGGAGATGCTCAGCTTCATTATGGAAGAACGTATAAAAGCATAAGAACAGAAAGCTGTGGAAGTGGCCCAGCAACGAGAAAGGGAGTTCGAATTGGAAAAATTGAGGATGCAACTTGAAATGGAGAAACTGTCACGAACACCTGCTGTAAGCCAACAGCTAGAAAACCCGAAGTTTGAATTAAATAGAATTATTCCGAAGTTCAACCTGAAGGAAGACGAATTCGGTCTATACCTGACTTTTTTTGAACGTCAAGTGAAGTTCATGAATATCCCTGAAAGTGCTTGGACAGCATACCTGATTGGCTCATGGCCACCTGATATAGCTCAACTCATCGCAAGAGAGGATAAAGATGATGCTCAAAATTATGAAAAGGTAAAAGAAATGCTTCTCAAAAGATTTCGAGTTACAGGAGACAGGTTTAGGCAGTATTTTTCCCAACAGAAGAAAAACCCGGATTCGACGTGGCGAGACTTCTGTTTCGAATTGAATTCTTTTCTCGAAGGTTTGATCAAAGAATTGAAGATTACCACTTTTGATCAGCTTAAAAGCCTAATGATCGCTGATCAGATAAAAGGAAAAACTCCAGAAAATATCAAGGAACACTTCCTGGATATTTGGGCGGATTTGAACGATCCTTTGGAATTGGCCGAGAAATTGGACGCCTACGACAGCCTACAGCCTGGGATGAAAAACAATCCAAATCAGACTTTCAAGGTGAAAGACGAATTCAGGAAACCCTTTCCAGTAAAAAAAAATCAATCCGTTGGAAGATTCCATGATGACTACCCACCAGGACCTTCTAGATCAGAACCTAGATTCCCAGGTTTCAGAACTGAAGGAAGAAAACCCATCCAGTGTTATGGATGTGGGACTCATGGAGACATCAAGTCAAAGTGTCCTTCCTATACGAGGGCTAATGAAGTGTAAACATCAGTGAATTACATGACGTTATTCAACTTGGATTCAAACTCGAATCCCTCAAGTTTGATTGTCTTCAAAATTTTTGGAGAAAAGATAGCTGTCTGTGCTGATACCGGTGCTTCCCATACCATTACAGGTGAAAAACTGTTTAAATTCCTACAAGAGCAAAACGTCACTTTTGTGAACAAGAGAATTTCATTTATGATGGCTGATGGAATTCGACAGACCATTGCTGCTCTGAGTACTGTCGTCAACCTGCACATTGAAGGCAAAGTTATCCAAAAAGAATTTCTAGTATTGCCTGAAGCAAAGGGAAATAAGACTCTGTTAGGAATGAATTTTCTCAATGCAGATGGAATTGTACTTGATGTCCAAGGCGGAAAATGGCATTTTTCCGAAAATCCTCAAAAACAGTACAAGTTCTTCAAGAAGACCGTAGAAGATATAATCATCAGCGCATTCGAACTTCGAGAAGATGACGGTAAACACCTATCTCCAGAACAGACAAGAAAACTTAACACACTCCTGGACTAAAATGAGACATGTTTCCAACCAGGGGGAGAACCGACGCCGTTTATTGAACAACGTATCGACACAGGTGATCACCCCCCAGTAGCTGACATGCTGTCAAGACCGTTGTACGCTGAAGGCAGAATCTCTCATGTGTGTGCAATCACTGTGGACATGCCATCCAGGAAGTCCAGTGATATTCGGAAGGGACAGCTGGAGGACGAAGAATTGGGGAAAATCATTGACTGCTTTGAAAGCATGGACAAGGAAGAGAACTTTGCTAACTACACCAGTCGTGGATACTTAATGAACCAAGGTATCCTGTATAGGTATTCATCTGAGAATGAAGAAGGAGCTCAACTCGTACTTCCTATACAAGAGCGAGAAAGAATCCTTCAAGAGTACCACGATGCCCCGACAGCTGGTCATTATGGCGTAGAGAACACATACAAGAAGATTGCATCCAGATACTACTTTCGAGGTATGAAAAAGTTCATCTCAGAGTACATCAAAACTTGTCCTGAATGCAATCGTTATAAGGCAACAACCCAAAAACCATCAGGACTCTTGAGAACACCAGCTTATGCACAAAGGTTTGAAACTCTTGGCCATTTATCTTTTTGGCCCTCTTCCGGAAACCTCCACTGGCAAGAAAGGGATCTTTATTGTTGAAGATACAAGCACTAAATGGGTAGAACTATATGCTCTTGCTGAAGACACTGTGGCAAACTGTGCCAAAATACTCATCGAAGAAGTATTCCTACGATATGGCCTTCCGCGAAGACTAATAAGTGAAAACTTACCACAGTTCGTAAGTGTTGTCATGCAATTGACTCGTGACTTGCTAGAGATTACACAAGACCTCATCCCCGTCTACCACCCGCAAGCCAATCCATCGGAACGTAAAAATCGTGACTTGAAGCCTCGACTGGCAATTCTTGTGGGGGAAGAACATGTGACTTGGGAAGACAAGTTATCTCTAATTCGTTTCGCAATGAATACCTCAGTGGGCGACACCACTGGTCACACCGCTGCCTACTTACAATTTGGAAGATAGTTGAGAACTGTAGACGATATCAGGCATGATATTCGACAAGTGATCGACAATGATAACTTCGTACCAGAAATCACCCCATATCTCAAGAGGTTTGCCATCTCACTCTTAGATGTCAAAGATAGAGTTGAAGAGAAACAGGATCGTCAGAAGGGAAACTTCGATCGACGAAGAAGCCAAAAATTCTTCAAACCTGGCGACAAAGTTTGGGTGACCATTCATCCCATAAGTCGGAACAACAGAAGCAGGAAATTTATGCCAAAGAGAGAAGGTCCTTACCTCATTCTCACATTGAGATCACCAACAACATATGAGATTGCCGACTCAGCCAACCCAGACCAAATCCTTGGAACTTATCATATTTCTGCCCTAAAGGACTATCATGATCCTGCAGTAGAAAGAGACACTGGACATGTGGCTCCTCTAAGGAAAAGAGGACTCCCCAAAAAATTACCTCCTGGTTCCTTGCCGGGACGGCATCAGAACCAGAGGGGGAGTTTGTAACACACGTTATAATACTTCCAATCCTAAAATGTAGATGTTGCCACCATACGGATAGTCTTTGCATGCAACTTCCGTGTGTTGTCATTTTTTTTTTGAAGTCATAGAAAGTCCGGATGTCGTAGTGAAAAGACCTGTCGGTCTGATGCCCAATTTTGGACTATGTTAAGTCAACTTACAGTTTTTCTCTAAATGTTTTTCAATTGTTTTGTAATATGTAATCTAATCCGTCCCTTGTGACTGTGATTTCTAGAGTAATTAAATATGTTCTAAACTTTACCCCGAGATTTTCTTGATAACTTTTGGTTTATCAACAGCAATTACAGTAATGACAGATACATGTGAAATTTTATATATTGTAAATTTTTAATTTTTTGCGAAATTTCGATAATTTTTATGCGAAATTTACATTCACTTACATATAATCTAAATTCTGACACTATCAGATCTATTTTGCAAAACTGCCCTTCACTCATAAATATATCACTGGTTTAGATTTAAAATATTCAAGAATATACAGCTCACAGGAAAACTAAGTATTATCAAAAGTTATGTTTGCCAAGAGAATATTTTTCGTCACTAAGTTACCAAATTCATGAATACATATTTCATGTGACATATAATGTAAATGAAAATTAAGCTTCCTTTTTGAGAACAATTTGCTTGATTAGGCTAATTAATTGAATAATCTATAGTTAACATGAGATTAAGATGTAATATATCACTATTCTTTCCACCGGAACATGTTGCTTGAATAGGAGTCTACTTTTTAATCAATTTATCCAAAGTAATTTGTTGCGTGGAGCCTGAGTTTCCTATCGTTTCACAATACATAAAAATAACGACACACCAGAGCTAGCATTCTGTTGTTGTTGTTCCTGACCCCTAGCTGGAAGTTCCAGACTAGGTCCATATAAGCTTCGGGCTCAGTAGAACGGCTCCGGTTTTATAATAGTACCAGAAGGCTCGGAGTCCGACTTCGATAGGTACCACCACAATTTTAACCGAGCACCCCTAGGGGTGACATCCGGGGGATTGTACCTTTCCCACTAACTCACCTCATAGAAAGATTCTACGGTGTACGGATATAACGTGTCCATATCCGGTCTAGAGACGAGGGTATTTAACTGCGCTTGTCGGGATTCGATCTGAGCCTGACAGGTGCCCGACTTCAGTACTGGAAGTACCGAATATTCTTCAGTATCGAAAGCCAACGCGGTACCGATAGGCTACCACTGGCCCAGGGCTCACATTCTAAATACGTCAATCACAGTTGCATATTGTTAGCTATTCGGTCATTTTATTTACACCACTGCATTTGGCGTGTTACACACTGCATGTGGCGAAATATCGACATATTTGGAGACCTAAATAAGTCACCAAATCCATCACCAATTTGGCGATAACTCTCATATTTGGCTAGATTATCACAGACTCGTAAAATTTCGTAACAATATCTAAAAATCGCCATGCATGCTACAATATAAGAGGTACTGACATTCCTTAATTTTAGTGAGATATTTATGGGCAGATCAAGAGGAGTTAGGAGTATAGTGTGTGAGGTAAAATGGGAAAAAAGGGGGCATTTCTGATTTTTATATAATATATAAAAATCTCATACTTATATTTCTATGGTGCCCGGTATAAACGGATTAAGTCAAAAACAGTGATTCAAATATACCAAGTTATTGGTTTTTATACCAATCGCAGAACAATAATTTCGACTTGAGTCTTTTGTACAAATAAATATACTTTTGCTTACAAAATTGATAGACTTAAGCCTCTTTTACAAATCAAAAGATTTTTTTTATCAATATTAACAAATATCTAAAAATCTCTTTTTCTGACTTAATACCTTTATACCGGGCACCATAGCATTGACCACTGTATAATCGTTGAGATCAAATTAGGGGTAATTGGGTGAAATAATGACCATTTCAGGCACTAGTGAAGGTCTTTGAACTGAACTCGATCAACAGCAGCAATTAAACTTTTCCTATGTGTCATACTTCTTTAGTTATGCGATAATTTCTGCAATTTCTACCCCCAGGCTGTAGATTTGAGAATTGGCAATGATTCTGATTCAAATTGAGCATACTTTTAAAGCTGTAATAAATGTAGGGTCAAATAGCAGAAAACGTTATGAAAGTAACTAATTCGTTTATATAATTTTCAATTCTTAAAATATAATATTAAATACTTCTCTATTTTTCTCACAGAGATGGTAATAAACAAATAAATGCACATATGCAGGGCAGACGAGATGGGTATTGGAAGATGTCTCTGGCTCTAAATTTTTAAGAGGAGGGGCAGGTTCCATGGATTTTAACTTTTTATTTTATCAATTTAATAAGGTAAGAAACAGGTTGTTCTCCTATGTCCCAGCATCATATTTTGACGCTTTTGTACATGACTAAAATTTTAATTTACTATGGAAAAATATTTCAGGTAGTGTCTTGTAACAAAACTACCACGGGTTATCAACGTAGGATTATTTATCGTTGCTTACCACTTATTTTTTTGACACATTTTGATACTTTTCTATTCAACAGTCTACAGCTACTGGGTTTGGCGCGCTACCAAAATTATAACTCGCGACGGGCTCTGAAATTTTTTCTTTCCGGAGGACCGGTATTGAGGAATGTTATCCTACGCTAAAAATTCTTATTTGTAAAGTTAATATTTACAAATGTTAATGCAAAATTGGGAATCAATTCAAACATTCCCATAATGTTACTTTAAATGTATGTTTACCAAATGGGCAATACCCTAAAGAAATCTTAAGAAGGAAGGTATTTCCAGTTGAGTTTAGAGGGAAAGAAATCGCCTGCTTAAAGTCATCATGTACAAATGTTAGAAAATAAATTCAAACACTCTCCTAATGTTACCTCATATGTACGTTTACCAAATAGGCAATAACCCCCAAAAGATCGTGTGGGGGAACGTATTTCCAATTGAGTATACACGGGAAAAAATGTGCCTGCTTAAAGTAAATATTTCGAAAAGTTAATAAAAATTAGAAATAAATTCAAAACTCTCCTAATGCTACCTCAAATGTAGGTTTGACAAATTGGCAATACCCTCAAAAGATCGTAAAAAGGAAGTTATTCCCAATCGCATGTATACGAAAAACTTCGCCTGCTTAAAGTTAATATTTGTGCATGTTAATACACACTTAGAAAAGAAATCAAACACCCTCCTCATGTTACCTCAATTTTAGGTTTTCAAAATAGGGAATACCCACAAAAGATTATAAGAAAATCCTTTATCAATTGTAGATGTCCAGAAGCCCAGCTTTCTCCAGAACATATCTTTTACTATTTATTAAGCCATTTCTTCTACCCTTTTCTACTTGTAGTTTGTTTTTTCGCCGCAAGATGTCCTCCTTAGTCCACTGGCACTTGATCTGGCAGCTGCTGTAATCCATGCTTTTGGTTCTGTATAAGGCATTTTGTTCTGTCTTATTCGCAGACACGACAACAACAACAACATATTAAGGAAAAAAGTTTTCCCAATCAAGTATATACCGTACTAATAAACTTTTTAAATAATCCGGAGATTTTACTGGATGTTTTAAAGTAATTTAAATAAGGTTCTGAGCGTATGAATCGCAGTCTCTTTCTCTTTAATACTAGGTACTTCTTACTATAAACAATACTCCCCTATAGCAATGACCGCGTAAAAAATTTTTCTCCCTATCCTTTTAACAACTAACCTATATACTTACTATGAAGTTTGATCACATAGTGTTGCTATGCATTTGTTCTAATCCGTATATCCCGTAATTAAGCACGCTATGTTGAAATAAATAATTGAACCCTCAAAATATTTTAAAAGCCACTTCATTAATTCAATATTTTTATGATATTCTTCTATCCCAGTCAGAAATTTGTTTTTGCATTTCAAGTTATTTTACGAATATTCTATGAATAATTGCTAATATGTCCTGTTCAAAAGATTTCGAAAATATGAATTTGCTCATCATTAACATATGAACTTGATAGCTGATAAAAAATGGGTGATTAATTTACAAATTGTTATTTTAACTTAAAAAGATCGATGATGAAAAGAAATTTATAAAAATATAGAAATGTAAATAGTCATCTGTTTGGAAATTGTATGGAATTGATCCTAAGTCGAGACATCTCTTTAAATTTCATTTTGAGGATCAAACTTTATTTAGTTGAAAAACATATCATTGTCATTTTAAAATATAATGAGAATTTATAATGGTAAGAATGAAAATTTTTTTAACTCAAAATACCTTTATTAATTTAATAAAGGATGGCAAACATATGAATTTCAATGAGCATTTATTCATTTATTTTGCATTTGAATTGCAAAAGTACTTAGTTTTTACAATATATTTTTTCCCGATGTAATTTTATTTTTTAAAGTGAGTTGTTTTGTAATTCTTAAACCCTTTGTAAAATATTTACTGTTATGGTATTACGGAAGATAAATTAAATTCAATTTCCTTCGAGGTTTTTTGTTTGTAATTTTCTAAAATGAATTTGACATTTCCTTTTACTTCTCCGAATTAAATTGCATTCCCCTATCAATTGATTACTATATTTACAGAAAAAAGATTTTGAAAATCGGGAATATAAAAAAATGGAATGAATATCTTAACTACTTCTACTACTTATTATGGACTTAAAAATTTCAAAAGTGCATTCAATTACAAAAAAAAGATACTCTGTTTACAATAACTCTTAATTGATTTTTATCATTTGTATTCAAAAAAGGTCTCTTAAGGATTAAGATTTCATTTGAAATTCGACTTTGATATTCGCTGAGACATTTACTTAATGAAGGGTTAGCATTTTATCGATATAAATAAATTGGTTGATTATTTTTATTGCTTTACGGTCATTTTTATTGATATCCTAAGTACAGTGTTCGACAGAATGGACTCCCACATTTCAAAGGGTAATAAAAAACGAACGAAATAATTTACAGAATAAAAGATTTATATTGTCGAAAAGTACTAACAATCTAATTTTTTTCAGTAGGTTTTGAAAATAACTTCACTTAGCCTGGACGCACACCAAATGCAACAAAGCAGTGCTAGCTTTCTGTTGCTAGCTTTCTGTTCCGACCCATCGATTGCAATGTAATCAAAGGAGAGTGTTGCACACCGGATGCAACATTGTTTTGAAACACCCCGCGTCATTTCGGGAACATTGCTGCAACAAAAGTGTATGCTTCACTGACCGATGTTTCTCGACACAAGCTGAAGAAACATTTCATCTGCGCATGTGCGGGAACACGAGCATTTTATTTTCATTAATGCTTCGTGTTGAGGATTTTTCCGTTATTAAAACAACAATAGATGGAGGTTGATGCTGACAAGTTCTTGTCAATGAAAGAACCAAAATTTATGATTTTAGAGCGAAGGACCACCACAACCAACATGTAATAAATAAAATTTGGCAAGATATAGATGTGGAATTGAATATTCCAGGTGTGTACTATACCAATTTATCACATTAATCGAATAAACCTCACCCCCAAGTAATCCAGACACCCCCATTTTTTAAGATATTGGTAAGAAAGAAAAATAGGGTTGCGTCACTCAGGGCCAGATCTAGGAGGGGGGGGTCGCAACCAGGGCATCTGCCTAGAGTGGCAATATTGGTAGAAGGAGAAAAAAAAATTGCTATTATGTTGTTTTTATTTATTTATTTTATAAAAATATTTTATAATTTATGTTTTTTTTTCTATTTAAAAGTAGATACTGAACTATATATATTTGTCTTTCTTTTGTTACTGCTTTTTATATCAATACGTTTACAAAACAAAAAGCTTCTGGAGGTATACTCTTCCGGTAGTTGTTCTTTTTCCAAATCTTCTCTTCAACAAGTCCTAAGAGATAATCAAACGTAGGTATGCTTAACCTACAATAATTGTAAAACTTATTTGGGTCATTTCTAAGTTCTTTAATAAAACTGCCAATGTCTCTCTTTTTTATTGATTGGATGAATCCAACAGCTTCTTTCTGGTTTTTCATCCAAAAATTGTATAAATTGCCACAAAATAATACCTACATCTACTTCCTCACTTGCCATAACACCCGCAATTATGACCAAACTACTTTCCCAAAACTGAACACTTCCCTCCACAAAGAACAAAATACTGCAAATATCTTCAACTCTCGCGTTCTTATTTAGTACTGATGAAATATCAAATCAACCTAGCGTTGCAAGTCAAAATGTATCACCAATTTCCACGATAAAACATTTTGGTTGCGCAACGCCTAGCAACAGAAACGTTGCGCACTGTTTTGTTGCGTTCGGTGTGCGCCCGGGCCTTGGCGCCTGTTGCAAATTGATTAGAGAAATATTGTTTTGGCGTACTGGTAGCGCCACCTGGCTGCTTTGCGGTTTCTGCAAAGCGTGTATTTGTAGTTAGCGTTACTCTTGAACGAATAAAAGTTTGACGTTCGAAGCTTGATTCTTAAATTCTTGGTTATAATACATTTTGAATTTCTTTAGCGCCCATTATTTACGATGCACTGCCGAAGCAGTTCTCCGAAGTTGACCATCACTCTGTTGATCATCTCTGAGGGTACTTTCTCACGAAAAACGGACTATCGGACTCGTTGAACAATTTCAGGTGTTCTAATGCTCCAAGGACGACCACTTGGTTTCCTTGTAAATGCAGACCCACTTTCTTTCACGTTTGAAACCCATAACAGGTTGTTTCTAGATGAGGAGCTGCATTTTTTTGCAAGTAGCCCGAAGAGTGTCTTTCCTGCCCTCTGTATTGCGGTTATGATATCGTTGTTTTTAATGAACGCCTTGATAACGAAACCGTGACGTTCAACCGACCAACTCATGGTGTCTACTGTCAACTAGAAATTCCGCCCGAATTGTTACCACTTTCAGAACAGTGACATTCAGGAAATGGAGGACAAATGGAGGTCCTTCTGCTGCACCAAGTATGTAGACATTGAAGAAAAAAAAACGCTTTTCATTAATTGCAAATGGCATTATATATTAAACGAAACGGTTTTCTTCCTTCTTTAAAGAACTGGTGTTGAATAATTCATAATACTCGTTCATTAAAAGCAATTACAGTGGAATCTCGATCGATGGTTTTCGGATCCATCGTTTTTCCGTATGTGTCGTTCATTTTATCCAGTCCCAACGATCATATTGCTTTGTTATGTTTCCGTATCTATCGTTTTCCCGCATTTATCGTTCATTTCAATCGGTCCTTTGAAAAACGATAGATCGAGATTCCACTGTATTGTAAAAGTTTAAAACTTTGCCAATAAATTAACATGTATTTTAGTATTTTCCACACGCAACATAAAATGCCGTCAACAAATGCTGAAAACAAAAGCAAGAATCGAAGAATTGTTACGACCGATACTCTTTGGTCTTGCTGAGTACTGAATGTAAGTTAGAAAAGGCGACAACATACAAAAATTCCAGACAGCAAATAACACAGTAAATCAAGAAGAGACAGGAGAGCAATCTGAGCAGAAAAATGCAGTTCATGGACACTTCATGCAGATTATGGACATCTGCATGCATCTGCTGTTATGCAGATGATGAACTTCTGCATAACAGAATACAATGCTCGAAGTCTTTAGTTTTCAATGTTATTTTTGGAGTGACAGATGTTCCTTTAGACCCATTTGAAAGACATTTACGAGCATTATATTTTACATATATAATTGTTTTTTTATTGCCCCTGATTTTAACATTTATATACATCGTTTAATGTTTTTTCAGCTACAGCATCTGTCAATTGACTCAGAAGAATTCTGATTTAAATTACACTCTGTAAACGGGACTAGATTATACAGTGTATGGTGTCGAAAATTGTTGAAGAAAAACATTAGTTATATTAATCATAATAATTTTGTTTTCGGAAGTTTGCTAAGTTCGAGAGATACATATTTCTAGCAGTTTAAGTGTTACATACAGTATTTTCAGCTTTTGACAACACAGAGAATAATTTTCTACTTACTTCTGTTAATGTTTGGTAATAACCATCTTGGATCACCCAAATAATTTATTTTAATAAATTTCTATTATTTGCGAATGTTATATCTTTTAATTGAAGAAAGGTTAATAAAACTAAATTAGATTTGTCGGATGCTAAACCATTAAATAATTTATCTAAGAACAAATCTTCGATTGAAGCAACATACTCGACAACGACACAGTCCATTTACTGCTAATTCTTCTAAAACAGTTAATATTATAAATATGAGGTATTTAACTTGTGATCTTCCAATTTACAACGCAAAACCACTACCTCTTTACTGTGAATACAACAGTTTTCTAATCAAAGCATTCACATTTTTTACAGTCAAGAAGTAATCTCAGCCACGCGTTCAAATCTTCCCCGTTTCAGCATGCAGAAAACAGGATGTAATATTAACTATGAAATTAAAGATACCATACAAATGCCAGGGGGTATAAACGAAAGAATATTGGGGGAAATAAATAAAATATGAGGAAAGTGTACTTTTATCTGTAATTTTCTACTGCATTAACTCTAATTCTAATTGTAAAGAAGCGTGTACACCTTGTTTGAGAAGTTTTCAAAATTCACCAAAATCAAAATAAAAGACGGTTACTTAACGGCAACGTGCGTACACAGCGGACAGCAAAATGATGTGTTGAAACTAAAAATAGCACCTAAATGTTTTGATACTAGAGTTTCATCGTCATACAGAGACATTTTAAAGCGAATAAATCAAAATATAAATTTTCCGGCCGCACGCTCTGGTCGCACTCTCAGGCAGAGACATTTTTAAGAGAACAAATCAAAGTACAAAGTTTACGGTCGCACTCACTGGTCGCACTCTCAGACACATTTTAAAGCAAATAAATCAAAATATAAATGTTACGGTCGCTTTCTCTGGTCGAGCTCTCAGGTAGACACATTTTAAAGCGAATAAATCAAAATATAAATTTTACGGTCGCTTTCTCTGGTCGAGCTCTCAGGTAGACACATTTTAAAGCGAATAAATCAAAATATAAATTTTACGGTCGCTTTCTCTGGTCGAGCTCTCAGGCAGATACATTTTAAAGCGAATAAATAAAAATATAAATTTTTCGGTCGCACTCTCTGGTCGCGCTGTCAGGCAGACACATTTTAAAGCGAATAAATAAAAATATAAATTTTAAGGTCACACTCTCTGGTCAAAAAGCACTATCAAAATAACGCTTAATAAAACTAAAAATTTCATTGTTTCATGTCAAACCGCGCCAAGGGGTACCCGCTTCTTTAGAATTACCACTAAAAGTATTCACTTTCCTTACAGGCATTTTTTTAGCTACATTCCTACAATTGTAAAAAGGTAGGAAAAATAAAAACATCACACAAAACTTAATCAATGATGTATGACCCTTTCTAAAAAGATCCCTTTCATTTCCTGTTTTCAACTCGAATTCCTTTTTTTTTTTACTTCTTTGCGATAACTATTATGAATTTAATCAAAAGACCGATAATTAAATTTCGGATCTAAAAGAGAAATTTTGAAACAAGTGAAATCTCAGTTACTAACGCATTCAAGCCATTTTAAAAATCAAGAATGTGGAAATATAATAGCGGTGCCTTTTCATTTCCTTTTTACGCTATTCAAAGCTTTATAAGATATTCATTTGAGACTACGGATTTGTTTGAAATTCATTTCATTTATAACTCTGCTTCGAGGATGAAGTTTCTATACCGTGTTATTCATGATTCTACCAGAAGTCTGCAATGTCGTAATGGGATGAATATATTTGTTAACGTAACTATTTTAAGTTCTGAAATCAGAGAAATGCTTTTGTGAACAAGCTCGACATGGTTTGCACTACCGAAATGCAATAATAGATTTAGAAGTGTATGACGGTTAAGTATTGTTCCGTTTACCTGGGTTCGGTAGGATTGAATAAATTCTCTTCAGAAACTGCACACAAAATGAAATTTATTATTCTGTAAATTCTTCAGGTGCATACACAAATTCACACAGAAAACAAGTAACAACTGTCTTGTATACAGCAGAAAACTCTAAAAACACAAGTCAGGATACCAGAGTCTTCAATGCAATACACGCCTAACGCACTTTCAACACATTCAATTCTCAGTAGAAATTGAACTGAGTTCCAGTACCAATTTCAGGTATAATTATAGGCTTCCAAAGTGCCCCCTATCGGTCAGCCAGCTAGATATCTCTAGAAGCTTCCAGAAAGGTCTAGACGGCAAGTTGGCGACCATTTGGCGCCATATCGCCAAATGTGGCGAAATATCGACATATTTCGAGACCAAAATAAGTCACCAAATCCATCACGAATTTGGTGATAACTCTCATATTTGGCTAGATTACCACAGACTCGTAAAATTTCGTAACAATATGTAAAAATCTCCATACATGCTACAATACAAGAGGTATTGACATTCCTTAATTTTAGTAAGATATTTATGGGCAGATGGAGAAGAGTATAGTGTGTGAGGTAAAGTGGGGAAAAAGGGGGCATTTCTGATTTTTATATATGTATATTAAAATTCCTTACTTATATTTCTATGGTGCCCGGTTTAAAGGGCTTATGTCAAAAACAGCGATTTAAAGATACCGAGTTATTGGTTTTTATACCAGTCGCAGAAATATAATTTCAACTTGAATCTTTTGTACAAAAAAATTTACTTTTGTATACAAAATTGATAGACTTAAGCCATTTATACAAGTCAAAATATTTTTTTTAATCAATGCTAGCAAATATCTAAAAATCACTTTTTTGTGACTTAAGCCCTTTAATCCGGACATTTACTGCTAAACAATTAAAGAATAGCTACCAAATATAAGCTTACTAAACTTGAACTGCGAAGTATTTACTCATGCAGGAACGAATCAGACTATAATGTCTTTTGGGCTAGAACAATCTTTTGTTGTTGTTGTTTTGCTAATGCGGGACACTTGTCCATAAGGACATTCGCACATAATCCGGTACAATCGTTGGGTGATTTCGATGGGGATACCGTATAGGTGAACCAACACCATTCCCTTTTGCCCCCTCAATTTTGACCGAGCATACCTAGTGGCTATGAGATGATATAAGGGTTTTCCTCTATGCAAATTTAGCCTGCCTATATCCGGCCTAGACACAAAGGACTGGAACAAGTAAAATTAGACATATGTTATTTTTATAATAAAACCGAAATTTTTATTGATAAGGATTTTACTGATGATGTATTCATATTTTACATTGGGCAATTATAAAAAGTAAATTAATATATGCTCAAATTTGTTAAAAAAATGTATATCAATTCATTGAGTTATCAATTCATTGGCTATAAATTTATTGAGAGTAATCTTTTAAACGATATCTTTACTGGGCTACTATTAAGTCCTTAAAATTTAAATCTCTTTTGCGATAAATACTAATGGAATATATTTATACGGAATGATTCACTTGAAAGAAATCCCCGAATATTTTGTAATAACTCTTGCTAGGATGAGCCAATCTAAACTTAGAAAGTAGTCTATAAACCTTGACAAATGTGTAATCGATTGCATTACATGCGATGCTGGTAGTGATCTTATTTCTGTAAGACACATTTCGAAGCGGCTTTCCATGTTCCTGAACGTATTGGTAAGAATATAGAGGGAAATAACCACAATTTCACACTGGATGTTTTCCTTCAAATCTTCCATAGTGCGAGGATTATTCTGATAGACTTTTCCCAAAGGAAGAAGTCTAGTGGTGTCAGATCCGGCGACGGTGGGGGCTAAAAGCCTCTTTGAAATAACCGAAGAAAGATTCAGTTTCTGCCTTGCTCCTTTCAGACGTGGGACACGTTGTTTCCATCTTGATGTATGTTACCTTCCGTTAACACCCGATTATCCAGTTCATTCACGAACTGTCAAAAGAAAAATCTAGGTACACGTCGGTGTTCACGGTGGTGTAAAAAATATGGGACCTATAATGTGAAACCCAGACATCGCGCACCACACACCATCTTTTTGATCAGGGAGCTATGTTTGATGAATTTAAATGCAAAGGGATTTTCATCTGCCCATATACGAGTGTTTGCGAGTTAACATAACACAACAAATGGGACCTCGCCTCATCCAAGAGCCCTCTGATGTGATGTGCCATCTACTGAGGAGCCTACTGTATGTAGTTTCGTCCAGATTGGTTCATCCTAGAGAGAGTTATTTCACAATATCCGAGGCCTCTTTCGAGTTAATCACCCTGTTTTTTACATGCGTTGGGAATGATACTAAAATTTACAACTTTATCATGATTCATATTTAGATTTAAACTGCCCCTTCCCCGCATTTTATTAAATATTCATTATCCCAAGAGCTTCAGCTCTCTCTATATATTAATCCCAAATGAGGTATTTTTCGATACACTGATTCATCCTTTTACATATACAGTCAATTAAGGCAAAGTACCCAGAAGATAATGGTTATTGTGCAATTAATCTTGGTAATTACTTTCTTTTATATTAATGAGCTTTTCACTCTCCCTGGAAAGTTCATTATAAGAGTCATTGTAAAGCGCAATGTTCACAGTAAGAACTTTGAATTAAAATTTAAATTAATTATGATCTAGCTTCGTCGAAAATCCAATAAGATAGCTTAATTATCTTAAAGGAATGAAATCAATTTTTAATTTGCTTTAATCGTGATGAATTTTAACTTTATCGTCAAAAAGGACATTTATATTTTCAATTACTCTAAATTATATTATATGGGAAAAATAACCCTATTTATAAAGTAGAGCTACAGTGTTTCTCCAGGGTTTTTGAAGTAAATATGGGATATTAATATTAAGTGAAAAGTTAATAAGATAGGAAATTAAAATTATTGAATGGAAGCATAATCTATGAGTAAATAGTATCACGCCAATACCTTGGAGTATTTCAGGCTATTAAGTTCTTGAATTAAATGTATTATGTAAACCAAAAAACAATTGATAAATGGGCGATATCTGTGATGTATTAACTATATGGTAAATAATATCATTATAAATCTTCAAAAATCAACACTACCAAAATATTTTGCTCACTCCTTTCAACAACGTAATATCTCAAAAAATGTGATTTTTCAGGAGAGTGATTTTAAAGTTTAAAAGTAGAATAAAATGTATTAAATATAAATATTAATTCTGCTCTCTAGTGGCTAAATATTGAGTGGTGAGGTATGACGATCTTGCAGGGATATACTACTCTTTCGGGGCATTCTGAAAAGAGGTATAACTAAAAATCGTCGATTTTTGAGATATGACGTTGTTGAAAGGAGTGAGTGATTTTTTCAGCAAAACATCAGGTTGAAGCGTTCGGAGGAAATAATCTAGGTTTTCACAAAAATCCTCAAACATAGATCTTCAAAAGTAGTAATAGAAAAGATCGTCATGCAAGTTTGCCTGTTTTGTGATTATACAATGTTTTATTTTGGAGTTTTAGTTGCAGACACGAGGAGAAAGAAAATGCCACTAATAAAATTTCATGCGAGTATCTACATCTAAACATAGCTAAAAGATGACCAAATGCGATTTTTTTGTCATCTCCATTTGCGATGCGATATTTTGTCAATAGCAAAAGGTGAATGTCGCGAGACATTTGTTATTAACTTTTTGTTATTCACCTCGAAGTCTTGCTGGCTACTTTACTATCGGGGCACCATTTAGGTGAGTCAGCATAGCTCCCTATGAAGGGACGACACGTTAACGTCCAAGCCTTAATCGGGATTTGAACCCAAGCCTACTGCGTGGTAGCTCTGCCTTGTATTATTAACATACATATATTGCAACGTATTCAAAATGGTTCCATCTCAAAGTGTATTTGTAAATCACTTTGTATTAATATATTGTAGAAAGTTCTTATTGTTTGAAATTAGATTAGATTAATTAAATTAGAATTTTTTTTATTTGGTGGAACCATTATTTTTAATTGATGTGTTGTTCAGAAATGGAGTTAGAGTGCCGTATAAACTTCATGAAATGGAATTAGAAAACTAAAGACATTCATTAAAATTCTCCACATTCTGGAAGGCCATATTCCTTATTCCTTCGCATTAACCAGTCTCATTTTCTCCTGTGACGTTAACCACAAGTTAATAATATATATATAACATTTATTTGCGGAGGCTCTTAATACCCTTTATTAAACAGAAAGCATCAGTGAATATTTAGATCCAAATAAAGAAAAAATAGCAAGACGTATCTTCCTACATTAATCAAAGTAGCATAATGATATTCACAATTTAGCTGCATCGGTATTTGGTAAAATGCGCAGAAATGCAAATAAACATGGAAAGAAATACGTAGAATAGATAACTATACATAAACATGAATTGATGAGTTAGTGCATGGTTGTGTTTATCACCGTTTCAAATTTGTGTCCTACTAAATAGGGCAACGATTGTTATAAGAACTGTGATTTATCTTAATTCCAATTTTTCGTTTTTTTTGCTCCATACAACAAACGCGAAACGTACAACAAGCCTCATACCATATAGCCTTATAGTGCTGAATAAGTAACAATAAAATTATTTACGGGTAAAAGTACTTTCCAACAAGATATTTTCTCCATTAAGAAAGTGTTTATTGTATGGATAACACAAATAACATACAATAAATAATCTATATTTTGTCTCTACATACACCATACACACGCGCGCGCGCGCACACACACACACCACACACACACATACACACACACACACATATATATATATATATATATATATATATATATATATATATATTATCCCCAGATAATACGTCAGCCGAATGACAGATTATCTGGGAGTGTTTCAATGACATGAAACCTCTCCCTCTTTACAGACCGCACCAAGACCAATGGTCAACTATCAGAAACAGGACTCCTGGAGATTCATCACCTAAACTTCCTTTACGATTGGTACCTAGTCCGACAATGCTGGCCACCATTCGATTGGACTTTTAAAACTTTTAATCCGTAAATTTTCTTTTGTCTTAAATCATATGATAGTTGCACTCGATGAAATTTTTCGTAGTTGTCAGGTGAACGAAGTAGCAATGATTTTGCTGTCATAAGTAACCCACAGCAGACAATCTTAAAATATTGATATATGAAGCTACCACCTACGATAAGGCTCTCTGGTATCCGTAAAAGACAATGTTGAGTAGTCAGTGACAAGTTAAAGTGATCCTAGTGCTCATAACTTTGTCACTCTTATCACAAATACCAGGTGTTACTCTTCAGCAGGTTTCTGCAACAGTTTCTATGAAGCGAATTCCACAAGACTGATCTCTAATTGAAGATTTTATTTTTGGCATTCTATATCTCAAGGCAAGCTAAAAAGTGCTCTGAGGGAACTGGAGCAACAACAGCAAAATGCAGGATCAAAATCTACAACAAGAGGACATACATCTATACTACGCAGAACATCCGTTACATCACCGCTAAAGAAGGTTCTACACTGTATTATCTAAGTTTTACCAGTATTCTCCGGTCTGCTCTGTAGCGCTTCTGCAGTATCTAATAAGCCAAGCAATAAAAGTACAGTATTGCTATTTTTACTAAGATTCAGTATTACCACAATGATATTTAAATTATCACAACCTTGATTGCATCTATCATTTATAAGTCATCATACTTCGAGAATTCATTCGCCTGGTTGTTTCGCTTTTAGGTACTACTTCAAAATTTTATAAGTTTTTATACAACCTTTCAAGAATATTAGATTCGGGATTCGCTTTTTCTAAAACGTCTGGAAGTCGAGTTCCGTGGTTCTGTTTCCTGCCAATGTGATGATAATGCATTTTTGGGAGGAAAAACGTTTAAAAAAGGAACTCTAAAAAAAAGAAATATATACAATATTTTTTATATGCAAATGCTGTACTCATTTAGGAATAAAATGCAAATTCTTATCATTACTTTTAAACAATATGCTCCTTCTGTATGACATTTTTTTTATCTAGAAATTCTGTAACAGAGTAAAGCATTTCCAAGAGACAATTAAGATTAAAATAGACATGAAATAATTTACGACGTATGAAGCCAGGACTTTTAAGCATTAATACCCGTAAAAGCGTCCATAAGACAAATTTATTTGCACTCTAGTTACAGTAAAAGGAGTTAAATTTGCTTATTGATGGTCGTCAATTTGTTATGTCACAAAGGTTGGCAGGAGTCCAGTTTGAAAGTACTAACCAATTTAACTCGGCCGTATTTATTTTTCAGCCTAATGTTCCTGAATGGCCAATTTACCATAAGGTAATGCAAGAAGCGAAGGTTCGAAGAGATATATAGATCCTTATATAATCGTTATTGGAGTAGTATATCCTCCGTTATATTTATAATTAAAAGCACAAATAAAATAAAATAAGTGTTTGATTCTTTAGATGTTGCAAATAGATCTGTTCACTTCAGAAAAAAAATTCTCTTCGAAAATTGTAATTGTTCATATACGAGATTTGAAATAAAACAAGTATAATGAAGTTATACAATGTATAAAAGCTGTTGATATTAAAGTGTCTCTCTAATTGGTAGTATGAGACAAATGCGCAATTACAAACACCGGATACGGAAACTAGAAGTGAAAAGTAATTTGTTTATTTGAAAGTTAGTATGAAATTGTCTTTTTAAACAATCATTTGCTGACCAATGGATAAGAAATCTTAAAACATGGTATGGTATGCACTTCTCAATAAGTCGGTCTTAAAGAAGAAAAAAATCCGGTGTATGTGTAAAAAACCACAGTAAACAGCTGATGGGCAAGTCTTCGCTGATGTGTAAGACAAAATAGCTTAGTGAATATTTTATACATCCATCTATCTCTAATAGGATTCAATGAATCAGATTCAGAGAAAAATTCCTTAAATTTTCAAAGGGGGACAGCTCTAAGACCTACCATTTTCTTCGGTCAGTTCAAAAAAGATGTTGCAGTCGATTGATGATTTATCAAAAGACTCAGTTATCATAACATTTTAGTGGATGTGTCTGAAATCGCCTAGAAAAGACAGATTTCAAACAAAACCTGTCAGGTTCAAACGTCAGACATGCTTGAGGTTGGCACCATGCATGACTGATTTATTGGAAAGTAAATTTCTTTTTACTATGCTTACTTTCAATTAACACTTCGTTGAATCCATCCTGGTTAGCATATGAATCTTGGTGGCTGTGAATTTTCTGATTCAGGGTCAATTCTTAGCATGCCATTCTAACAAATTCCTATCGACACACCAAGAAATTATCAGACTAACTATTTTCAACTAACTTAAAAATTGTTATTCAAAGCTTGGTTTGTGGTACATGTTTAATCGTGAGATATGATCTGTGTTAAATATTCAGTTATAAATAAATTGTTTTGTTAATATGTCCGCTCTACTTCAAAAGGCAAAATGAAATCAAGAAATAATTTTTATTACCATTTACAATTCAATTCCATAACTGAAAATTTCTAGAGTTCTCAAGAATTTAAAATAAAGCTGAAAGTTAAACGAATTTTCTAACGACCAAATATCCAATTTTTTTTTCTCTAGTGAAAGATGTAAATAAATTCCTGGAGCAGAGCTGTATCACCAGCTTTTCCTGATTATTCTCATTCTATTATTTAACCGCAAAAAAAAAGAGATCCAATTCAATATTAGACCCATTTCTCTCATTCAATATTAGACCAATTTATAGAACAATATCCGATTTTTCCTCGAAAATAGCGCAAATATAAGACTTGAGTATCATATAAGAAACTTTTTACTACTTCAAACCATATCCGATAAAATAAGAACGATTTTCTTCTTTTAAAGAGATACAAAAAATAAAAAAAAATTATGGAATCGTTATATAAAGATATTCTAACGGTAGGTCAATAATATAAGATGTCTAGAGGTGTATAAGATATCTTTCTATTTTTACATTTAACTTTCAAAGTGTTTGAATAAAGTTTAGATGGATGAGTAAAATTGAATATTTTCTGCAGATTGGTGTTACGGTAATATTATATAAAGTGCAAATACCTTATTACAATTAAATCTCAGGAGGTTACTTAATTTCTTTTAGTTTCTAGTAAAAGTAATGTAACTCAATCTAACTATAGGCATTAAAACTGAAAAGTTCTGTAAATGACCATTTTCAACAATATTTCTTTCAATTTTGATTTCATTTTATGAAGTGAGAATTTTATATTTCAAATCATTAAAGATTTAATACTATATTTCAGAGTATATACTTATTTAATCTTTTTTAATATATTTTAAACATCAATTAGATCTATTATTAACACTTCAAATTGAAGAACCACAACGAAACTGAATGGTTTCATCAATCATTAATGCCTTGTTCAATGGTTATTAATGTAATAACAGAAATAAAGCGATAGTCCCTAATAAACCATACTAATGAAAGATAAAATTGCATAGATTTCACCTTAATAGAGGAGTCATGCAGTCGAGAAGTTTTCGCTCGCTAATGGACTCGTCGGATATTACATATTGAGAGCAAGTGCCGTGATACCATAATTCAGAGTAAGTTAGGTGCATGCTTTCTGGGTACTCTGGAGATAACTGTCTTTGCAAATAAAAAGATATTTCAAATTGTTCCAGATCTTTCCTTTAATAATTGATTTGTATTGATCGCTAATGGAGATGTCTCGATGTCATCACTGCGAAATTTTGAACTGGAAGACATCCAGTCATTAGGCTCATAAGGTGGGGTTCTGTGTTCTCTCAAACTTATCGCTCGCTACTATGTGAGTCGAATTCAGGAGACTGCAACACAAAGTTGCGCGTTTATACGATGATATTCTTTTTACAAAGCTAAGATAATCTCAAAGAAATATACCACAGGTATATCGTACCAGAATACTAACAGTAACAACAACTTAATGTGATCCTTAGTTCGTGAAAAGACTGCTATCCAAAGGCATAATGCGCCCGCTCAGGCACTCAGTGCTAGGCACTCGGTGCACACTAATGTTGACACTTAGATGTAGGGCACAAGAAGGGCGGGTGCCGGACATTGGCAGAATAACCAGGGCGATGGCATTTAATACCAGAGTCTGTGGGTTCGAGTTCCAGTATTCGTATGGATGTTTGTAGGAGTTCTGAATCAGCTTAAGTAGGAGGTCCCTGTCTAATTAGCTTTCGTGTAGCATGAAATGACCGTAGCACTCTCATGCAAACCTAACCAAACCTGATAGTCAGCCGTTAAGTAGTCTTCTCTTTCATGTTCGTCATCGGATGCACTGTTTTGAACAGATTATAATCGGAATATTTTGGCAAGAGTCTGACTGGCGCTACGGGAGGTTTAAAGTTGAATCTTGCTTACTTCAGGAAAGAGATTACAATCGCGTCATTTCTGGAAGAGGTCTCGCTTCGAAGATACCTGAGCTTTTGTCGTTTATAGACTGACTACAAATACGACTGAATAATGGTACGAAGAGCAAGAACTTACAAATTTCGATTCCCTCTGTCTTCTGTTAGGACAGTCTGACGAGCGGCTGAAACCAAAGGCACGAGATCTGAAGTATATCATCACATTACTACTAATATCGCTAGTACAAGGTAACATCTCTCAAAATGATTATTCAGCAGCTTACTAATCATGCATGTCTCAGCTCTGTATTAAGTTTCCCCTTTTCATTGTTCTTCTATGTTTTCCCCCTTTTCTCGCGTTGAATACGCAGGAAATGTGTTAAATTTTATGTTGAGATCATGAAGTAATTCAAGCAAAGTTTGAAAAAAGGAACAACTGCAAAACGCATGGTGAAATCTGTCATAATATGACACTATGAGAATTTGACACCATGCTGAATATGCACTTTAATGGCTGGTGAAATTGACTTTATTTACGGTTAATTCATCTGTAAGGGCTATAAGTACCTTTAAGGTTTACTGTCTACTGAATGCTCCCATAAGAAAGTAGCAAGCAAAATGTTCAATGTATATGGCCAAATGACGTCTGCATTAGTGTCTGGATGTATTGGGAAAAATATCTAAAACTGACTTTTTTGTTGAATATGAAGTAAAAGTGCCTTCGTTAAAAAGGTTATTATAGTGTTTTTGGTGTCCGAATGATGCGTCACCGTACAAGCAATACTCAAAAATTGTCCTCTTCGTCTTCATTTGCATACAGTCATCTTCATTTGCGTACACATGCAAAACTCGCGTTGAAAGAAGCGCCACTTGCCTTAACCTTTATTTGACGTAAATTAAAAGATTGGAATTAAGGCTGCTGTGTGCTAACCCTATTGGATTCGCTTGCCTTAATGTTAACCTATGGAGAAAATTTGTCCAAAGATTGCCGACTTGAATTTAAAGATTTTTTTAAAACTGTACTCTGTAATAGAGAAAGAAATTTTATACCTTGGGGCATTTTTCGTTTTCTTTAAAAAAAAATTCAAATAGTAATTTTGATTTTAAATTATTCGGGCGAATTATCTGGTTTAGTGTGTTTTAAACGCTTATAAATTTCTTTGATGGACGAAATTTGTTAAATGAATCCTGTCGCAAGGTGCAGACAAGTTTAAGCTATCTGAAAATACCATTTTTATTTGATTATCATCATTTATGAAGCAGTAAATCGAAGACAAATTTTCTCCATAGGTTAACGTTGAGGTAAACGGATCCAATTGGATTAGTAAACAGCAACCTTAAAAGAGCATTACGACACAATGCAATTTGAGGACTTGATATTTTCACCATCTGTCGTTGAGTTCTCGTAATTTTGTGGGCATTATTTATTCCAATTGTTCCAACTAAAAAATTTTTATTTCTTTTTTAAAACTGTTATTACTTTTTCTATCACTTCAAGTGGAGATTTATTTATCATACACCCCATATGTTCTTAAAGTTTCAGTCCACAGGCATTGTTTCTAGCATTCAGTAGTAAGATATTGGAAATAATAAAATATGATTCAGTCACTTAAAAATTTGAAATGCAAAAAAGATCCAAAGATTTTTTACGAATATTTCCAGTGCCTCCTGCTTCTTAAAAGTTTCAGCGATAAAAAGAAAATAAGTGAATTTGGTGTTTTTAGAATGAGAATGATGAAAGCAGTAAAATCCACTCAAAGGGTGTGACCATAGGATTTTCAAAATGATATATTGGATATAAATAAGAAAAAACAAACACACCTTTTTATCGTCAAGTGTATTTCAAACGTCAGAAAAGCCACATTTATCTTTTTTTACAATGTTTTTATTAACTTGCTTTCTTGTTTGTTTGTGTCTGTGTTTGTCCCTTACAAATCTTGTAATCGATTTTTAATTAACTTCCCGACTAGTATTTGAAACTTTTAGAATAGCTCAGAACACGATGAAAATGCAATTTTTTAATACTTTTAGCCATCTTTAAGCAGATTTGAATCCATTTACAGTTAATTTTGTTTTATAGACTGGTGCAGCCATCTATCGGCCGGGACGGGAACGAAAAGTTAAACGCAAGTTAACTTCCAATTAACTTAAGTTTTTTTCAAGTTGATGGGATAATTTATCAAAAAAGTTTTTAAAAAGTAATTATTAATACATAGAATTGTCAAGTTTATATGATTCAACAGAAAATTTAAAAACATGGTATTGTTTTTATCAAGTTCTTTTTATCTTGTAATTATTCCAAACATAACATTAATACTCCTCTCAATCATAGTAATTGTTGATTAGAGAATCAATTTTTTTTCACATTTTGATTTCCTTAGAGTGTTATAATGTTATGAAATTTAGACCAACCTGAACATGCCATTTCTCTGTTTCAGCTGTGTTAAACAGAAAGAAAGGAGAAAAGAAATGTTAATCTTCAATTACCTGATTTCACTAAATTTTCTGTTATTTGTTGTATTTGTTTACGTATGCTCTGATTAGAAATTTTGGGGGTTTGAATTCCTTTAGACATTATTTAAATTTTTGACATTCGACCTTATGTTTTATAAATTCGTTAACCCCTTTTAACATTTATTGGTTTTGTTACTCTCCCCTATTTATTATCTTTTCCATAAAATCTGGAACCAACAAGTTTAACTATCATAATTATATTTGAACTATTTATTATAAATACTTGGCGAATTTCAAATTTTTAGTTTCATTTTTGCTGTAGCGTTTTCAACCTGCAGTGAAGAAAAAAAAATCAAAAGTATATTTTTATGTTACAAAATTCATTGTAAAAAGATTAAAATAGATCCGGCTAAGAACGTTAAATATTCCGCTCTTTGAAAGCAACGAAATATCTGATGCTCCTTTATAATAGCCTCCGAAATACAAAGCAGAGTTCACTAACATAATACCATTTTGTTGATACAACAAAGTATTCGAAACATAATAATAGAGTCTTTTTTTACTGAAAGCCCTTCAAATAAGTCTAGTTGAAAGAAGTCAGATATTTCAAAAACTCTTTTGTGGAACAACAAGGCTTTCTTTTCTTCTAGTTGTGTTTCAATTTGCGATATTTATTACAGAAAGGATAGGAATACACTCGTTTAAAACTTTACCCAATTGTTTATCTCATTGTTTAATTTAGAATTAAAAATTTTTAATTGGGCTTTTCTCATTCATTTTTCTAATGTCTGACACCGCATTTACACAATCGCAATAGCGGCGAGTCGAATAGCGGGGGGCGAATGTGAAAACGGTGTTTTCGCCGTTTCTCCTCACCAATCATGGCGCTCGCTTCGGGAGCGGTTTTCTGGCACGAGTCAAAGGGCGAATGGCGCCAGATGTCAGACGACTGACTGAAGCAAGCACAAATGACAACAAGAGACGCGAATGTGAGAACGGTCATTCGCGTCGATGCAGGAGCTTGACTAATGTCTCGCGAATGTCTTGCAGGTAGCGCGATCGCGAATATGCAAGTGCGGCATTAGGAAATTAGAGAAATGAATGAGAAAATAATTTCTGAAAGGAATATTTCTGATATTGATATATTATCTGATATTCAGGAAATAATTTCTGAAATATCTGAGGGATCTTCAATAATTAGTTCACGAAATAACTGTTTAACATCCTTAATTATAAAAAGGTTGCAAATAATTAAACGTAATACATCCATAAGGTTAGTTGGTTAGATTTTTTAGCGTTAGATCCAGATAGGACAAGCTGCTTCAAACGCAAGAGCAGTAAAATATATGAAAAGGTAGATTGTTACTTGAAAGACGTGTAAAGATGGAAAAAACAAAGATAAATGAGGAGTGATAAAAATAGTGTTATATAAAAGTGATTAAAAAATTATGATACATAAGACAGATAAAACAATGATATATGAAATTGATAAAACAATATATCAGAAGGTGATAAGAACAATATATCAGAAGGTGATAAGAACAATAACATATAAAAGGGGTAAGACAACGATAAAAAGGGATGAAATGACAAAATGTGATACAAAACTGACATAAAAAGATGATAAAAAAGAGTAAAAAATATGTGATAAGAACATTGAGTTGCAAAAAGGAAAAAAATAAGTAAAAAATAGAATTAAACAGTGAAAACAGGATTAAATCGAGTAAAACAAATCGGTCTGTTTCAGAAAAGAAAACAGGGTAAATACATTCATAAGGAAAAGTTAAACAAAAAGAAACTTTTCTAAAATGAAATGCAAGAATTATTGATTTTCTTGTGCAGTTTTTAAAATCTTTTATACTATTAATTTGAAAATACAGCATCCCTAAAAACTATGTGAATGTAATAAAACTATAATTTACAAGAGTCTACACATGCCTATGTAACAATGTAAAATCAGAATTAAAAACACAATCTGTTTCGCTTTTTTTTTTAATTTAAGACTTATGTTGTTTTTTTTTTCCATTTCATAACAGTGTGATTGCATTACAAGAAAGTATTCTAACACTTTCACTCTACATTTGCAACAGCCGAAAATAATTTTCTCAAAGAACCTCTAAATTTATCAGAACGGGAGGTAAAAAAAAAACTGCATAATAACGTAATGGCTTAGAACTAATACCGTATCCCCGTAATAAAGACATGACGTCTTCTTAGCTTTGTGAAGCCCAAATAAAAAGAAATCCAATTTAGCGTTTGTTCAGGGTTTGTGAGTTTTCGTCGGAATCTGCTTACTTCCGTTGAATTCTTAGATTAGAAAAATAATATTCAGGTATTTATTTGCATTAGAACGGCTGTCGTTTGTAATACAATAATATCTCACTATATTTAATAAAACAATCTCAAGATTAAGCTCATCTATTACCTTTCTATTGATTGAATTTGTCATCATACTCGAATTTTTATATTTCCTATTACAACACGAATTTTACTGCTTGTATCATATCTGAACGTCTTTAGTGATATATCCCTCGTTAAACCTCTTACCTACTTACATTACATGTAATGAAATATTACAATCGATTTCAGTTAAGGATCTTATTTAGTCTGAGCATCTACTCGCCTTTTAGTTCAATCAAAACTCCCCTTAGGGTTATCTAATTAGAGACACAGATAAAATATCTTAGAACAACCATATAATATATTTCCTTTACGGGCATATAAAAGTCGATGAGTATTTGATATTAACAGGTTTGTCGTCCGACTTAGCGTAACGTGCTACAAATAGCTCGTAGTGATAAGTTAGAATTGAATGATCTTACACCCATACATTTTATTGCTTCTTAATAAAGCAATCAAAACGACTCTTATATAAAATGATTAAAAATACATTTTTAAGGAACAAGGTATATACTTCATTTAATACAGCCGGCTTGTTCTTGACTTTTATATATCCATTAGTGTAATAACGGGAAACAAACTGAATTTGACATACAAGATGCATCCACAAAAAAGGAACCGATTGGATAAAAAAGATTTTAGGAACAAGTTTCTGAAAGATTTTACTGCCAAATGTCAAAACATATGTTAGACTACTTTCCTACGTAGTCGCTATATTTATTGCGGCATTTGTCGTACCGGAATTTAGGAAGAAGTTTCTGAAAGATTTTACTGCCAAATGTCAAAACATATGTTACACTACTTTCCTACGTAGTCGCCGTGTTTATTGAGGCATTTGTCGTAACGTGAGACTAGCTTTTGTATTCCTTCGTCGAAGAAACCTCCTTGAAAACAGCTTTTGTTTCTTGATTACACTGTACTCTCACATCGGCCAAAAATCTCTTCAGGTGGAGAAAAAAAATGGTAATCTCTAGGAGCTATGTCGGGACTATACAGTGGTTGTTCAAAAATTTCCTAACCAAACTATTCATGCATTTGCATGTTTATTGTTGTTGGTCCGCGGCCGCGCGTTGTCGTACAAGAGACAAACTCCAGGAGACAGTAACCCACGGCGTCGAATCTGAATTCCTCGGCGCAGTTTCTTAAAGAGTTTCACAGCAGAATTCAACATTTATGGTCGCATCTTAACCCATTAACCGCTGGTGTTGCGTTGACACAACGGTCAAAATAAATGCATATAAAAAATTAGCTATCAAATAAATTTTATATTAACAGAAGTTTTTGAGTAGGGTTAATAATTCGTTTGAAAATATTTGTCTTCAACTGTTCTTTTAATTTAATAACGAGTTCCAAACTAAGGCCGTTAGTTAAGCATTTTTGAGCGAGACCTTTCCCCTGGTCATTTTCACAGAAGAAATATAGCAAGACACGCGTGAGTTTTAGAGGCGATCTATTTTTTGCGAAGGTCAAAGTTTAACAAAACATTCCATCAATATGTTGCTTTTGTTTGGATGGGGGAGGAACAGAAAACAGGTGTTGCGTTGGCGCATCGTCAGCGGGAATAGGTTAGTTCCCTCATTCACTCGTGGCGTTCGACTGTGTGGAACTTTTTCCCCATTCTGTACTTATAGAAATGCCTAAAACTAGATATCTTACTATAGAAGAAGCTCTTCAAAGGATTTTCGATGAAGATTCAGATAATGACGAGAATGAAATAGGTGAAATGTGTTCGAAAGAAAGAGAGGGGTTATTACAATTTTCAGTTCGAAGAAGAAAACGAGATAATTGTTGTCCGATGGAACGACAACTCGGTTGTGACTCTTTGTTCAACGTTTGGAAAAATTCATCCTGTAAAAAATGTTTTCCGTTATTCAAGAACGCAAAAGAAAAAAGTGTTTGTCCCTCAACCTCATCTTATTGAACAGTACAATGCCAAAATGTGAGGAGTCTATTTATGCGATAATATAGTTTCCAACTACAGAATAAGAATTCGTGGGAAAAATGGTGGTGGCCAATATTTACCATTTGCATTGATGTAACCTTGACAAATGCGTGGAAAATATCAAGATTGTCTCCTGAAAATAAAGTCTCTATTAGATTTTAGGGGCGAAGTTGTATTGTCACTTTTGCAAACACCTTTTGAAAGTGAAGAGTTAGCCGGAAACAGATCAGCAACCGGAAGGCCTAGTAAGCTCAGCATGCAAAAGCCATTACGTAGAGAACGTGGAGATTTTATTGTGAAGTCCGGAAACAGCAGAAGACTGCATTGTAAACAATGCCATAGCCAGACAGTTTATCGATGTAAAGTATGTGACATTGCTCTACATCATGATTCTAGTGAAGCTTTTCATGCTTGAAACTGTTTTCTGGATATAATAAGTAATTTGTAAAGGAAAAATAAGTTACATCTTTATAACAAATTAATTACCTGTAAAGTGATCATTTGCTTTCTCAAGCGCAACAAAGCTCAAAAAAATTCCCAGTGCTCAAATCGAAGAAAACCTGGAGAAGTTCAGTTGAACTCACTGAACGTCATACTCTTATTCCGCTGACGTTGCGCGAACGCAACACTCAATTTTTCGAAAAGTAAGATCAGTTTTGTTATTTTACCCATAAATTACCGTTGTATATATTCAAATGAATAAACAATATTATTTGTATAAAAAAAATTCACCCTTTATAGTTTTGGCGGTTAATGGACATACCTTAATGGCCATACATCACCATTTATGGTCGCAACGCACGAACATTTTTTGTGTTCAAAAATCTTATCATTGACCGCACTTCTCAGCTGAGAGAATTTTTGATTTTAATGTCCACTTTAAACTGACACAGCACAGCAAAGCGAGACAACTTTATAGAACTATATAATTTACACCAAATGTAGCACTAGACCTTCAGGAACCAAATAACGGTGGCATCGCTACAATGACGTGACCTGCGCGTGATCTATGGGAAATAGGCTCTTACTTTGTGGCTGTGCCTCGTACAAATTATCTTACTGTTATATATTCAGGTCAGCACTGATTATTTAGTTTATTTATTTTGTCGTTCCACTGCGTATTCAAAATAAATATAACCTGCATTCGAAAAAAGATTTTGAAATTCCTGAATGTTTGACTATAATTCCATATTAAATAAGGCTTTGGTGACTTTAAATATCATGCATTACTGTAATGACGAAACTCTGATGCATGTTCTTTCATTTCGTAATATTTTCTCAAACAAAATACAGATTGTTCGAAATAGATTCATCCCTGAAATAGATTTCTTAACTCTCTGTTTTGAGGACAAATGTACTGATGATTATACCACTAAGGCGTAACATAATATTTGCTTATTAACCCTAAGAACGTTTTACCTGACATTGTGCAAACTTAATTTAACACATTGTTGATCGAAAGTTTTATTTAAATATATACACAAGTCACAGGCAAAGACTGAAATTTTGGAATAAAGTACGCCAATTTTATTTTCTGAAAATGTTTTCTTAATATGGGGGTATGAGATTCGAAGTTTTAATGATAAAATATGAGAATTTACATGAAATTCCTTCAGATCATTGTAAAGGTAATTTTCAAGTAAAGCAATATTCAGTTGATAGAACATTTCTCCAATATTACTTTATTTTATCCCAAACTGTCTCCAACGTTTGCTTGTATAAAGCACGAGTTTCTCGGTACCGGTCAACAATGTGTTAAAAATAAATAAAATTAATACCAGCCATATGTTACATGTAAAAATCATGTGGTAATGCATTCATCTTTTCACCTTATGCTTTGTCCAAACAAAAGGAGTTAATGATATACGACGAATCAATATTATTGAAATATTAACTGAAAACTTGTTATCCTTATGCGCAGCATGTAAATAATTTTACTCGCTATAAATTATCACACATCAAAGCATTTACTTCTAATGTTCATAACATCTGCAGGTAAAGATTTACACTTTATGTTCACTTTTAGTGGTCAATAATTCATTAATTTTCTCCATACCAAGAATAATATTTCTTTCGTTTATGAAAGGAAAGGAAAAGAGTTAATATATTTTTTCGAATAGCGAATTATTCCATACCACTGCGTTACTTATTAAGAATGAGCCAAAGTTTCCCCCAATCCTTTTAAGATCTGGAATAATCGAGTAATAAAATTTCTGAAACATTCATTAGATACAAAAATCAGGCGAAATGATTCTCTTCCGGGAGATGAATTTTTCTATCAGTGGTACACATTCAATTAAATGCTGCATTCAGTTCGAAGTAAAAAAAATTATAACCACGTATCTAGTTAAATTTAGAGTAAAGACTTCTCCCTTTTAATTCCGAAATAATACTAAATACTGTGATCATAAAATTTTCTCAGATGAAATGAAAAGTGTTTATAATGTTATGCTTTTTACCGGAATTAATGCATTGAGCTAATAAATTTTAATGAGACATTTGATGAATTAAACTTAAGAAGGTTTTATCCAACACTCTAAAATGCTTTTAACCAGCAAACTTAATTTAACACATTTTTTATTGGTTACTTTGACAGGCACCGTTTGATGGGTAACGAAACGCAGACAGGACTTGACTCTGGCATCAGAGTATGGGATGCTTACACAATCACGTATGGACAAATTACGTGACAAAATCAGCTGAAAATTTATTTTGTTTATTGATTCAGGGCAAGATGCTACATACATATTTCAGATTATTTAGAAAAGTCAATTTAAAAATTTAAATAAAATCCAGTTGCATTAAATTTCGTTCAGTCTATCCTTTTTGTTAATATTTCTGGATAAAATAAATAAAGCTTTATTCTAAAAAAGTGTTTTTAAGGTATTGAAGTATAACTCTTTTGTTTTTAGATCGATTGATTAAAAAATATGAGGAAAATATTTCCGCAACTCATGAGATATATTCACGATATTGTCCTTCCGCCCTAAATTAAGCTAGTAGACGTGTTAAATGGATGGGTAGGAGACAACAAGTTTTCAGTTCTCTTTATGATCACGACTGCAAAGTAAAACGAAGTTTTATCAGTTGTAGACAAGCAGAAGAGTGTACAATATTAAAGCGATATAGGTGAGCACGGCTACAGTCATGCTCAGTCAAAAAGGAATCTCGCCGACCTCCAATCGTTTAGGAAAAATACGGAATGCAACTGTTGGAGTAAGAGGGATATTCCCAACTTCTGTCCTTTGATGCATGTTATCTACAGAAGCCTGTTATCTATAGGAGCATGTTACCTATTATGGGAATATAGAACGGGGCACAATATTAAAACGAATCAGGGGAGACCGGGTACAGTCCTGCCCAGTCATAAAGGAAAGTCGTCAACCTCCGATCATCTATAGAAAATTCGAAATGTGTGTTCAAGTAAAGGCGGACATTCCCAACTTTTGTACTTTGGAATATTTTCTCAACTGTTCGCATAAAGAAGAGTGACCAATATTATAACAATATACGTGAGCATGGTGTAATAGGATAGTTTGTTGGTGGGGTAATGAATCGGTCTTGGGACCAAATATAATAGACCTTTCGACTATTATTAATTAAATGTCATGTAATTAAACATCCTAAAGTCTTCACATTGCGTTGTGTTTCACAAATTATTACAGACTATCTGATTGTAGATAATAAATGACACGTTTATTAATTAACAACATCTAAAATGATATACATACACACAGCAAATATTACACTTAATCCTTTCACTTATCATCACATATATTCACACTTATTATTTTCAATATTGACTACACTCATGAATTACGTTAAGTTACCTATCCACATTACTCCTACTTCTTAAATATCTATCACAATTATATTATTAACTTATTCGGCATGAATGAGAAAATGCGAGGGCACATCATTATCTCAAGGTATCAAATAAAAGAGCACAAACATACCTCCACTGATGCACGATATTGCTGTGGGGGTCTCCTTAAATGAACTAGGACGGGGTTCATCAAATGCGCTCGCTCCGTCGAAAATCTTTCATTCACCTATTTCTTTGTCGAGGCTCGGTCAATAACTGGTCAGGTAGGCTTGTCACTCCGCTGGGCTCATTTATCGTTTCCCTACTCGGCTGGGCGCTTTCGGCATCACTTATTTTCTGTTATGGGCTTTCGCCATAAAACATCACGTCAGATCTTGGCTATTAGCAGGAACTCCTTCGGCTTAGGCTCTCCGCATCATAGTCTTCTGATATGGTTCTTAACACTCCTTCGTCTCAGGTCCTTTACAAAACTCCCTCTCATCTACTCTTTAGCAAAACTCCTTCTGAATATCTATGCGCTCTCGGCATAAAACTCCTTCGTTAATATGTCTTCCATCTTCTCATTGCCCCTCCTTTCTTTTTCCACGCCTGTTTTTTTTCATTGGCTTTCCATAATCTTGGGGGGACCTATATCTCTCCGCCCATTCGTACATTCTCCTCCCCTTACATAATATCATATTCCCATGGCTCTTTTCATCACGTGTTCCCAGCACTTCATCTGTTTCCGTTTACCTTGTTTTCGGCTAACTCATATCTTCTCCCCGTCTTTCACGTTCATCTGTTCTCATTTTTAACGATTTATTTTCTACCTGCCTTCCCATATGCGCTTTCCTGTCTGTGTATCATATCTTTTCACTTCTTAATTACCTCTCCATCTGGACTTCCTTTGTCGGCGTTTTTCTCTTCATCTCCTGGTTCCTCTTTTTACGTCTTCTTTCTTTTGAACCTCTCAAGTCCACCGCCTATTTATCTCTTGTCTCCATCAATCCTTATTTGTAACTTCACCGTACGCTTGTCCCCTTAACTCTGTTTGTCCGCACATGTCTCTTTCTACCTCATTATTTGCAATGTTACGCGTATTTCCCCGTAACATTCCACCCCTTCTTTCAAAAAAAAAATTTTCTTAACGCCACTGACAATTCATCTTCCTAGTCGATACTTATTCTCTTCGCCCCTTTTGGTATGTGTTTGTGCACCCTATGACCCTTACCTCGCCTTTGTCTCATTCATACCTCATAATGCATTTATCACCCCGATGTCTTACCATACTTTTATACACATCATACAAGTCATATTCATTACATTAATAATCCACAACATTTTGTACTTGTCTATGATCTATTTATGTTACATCAATTCATCTTACTTTCCCAATCATACACATATATTCATAATTCAAAAACCACAAAAAAGATCTTTTTCTTACCATATTCAAAGAATTCCACATACTTATGTACTCACACCTATACATTTGTGATGCATTTTCGATGGTATTATTCATTATTATCATTCTACATACATACTACTTTCTTTTGTTATATTAATTTACATTAATATATTATTAATATCACTATTCATATTACATATTATCATTCATATTCATACCCTATACTGTATCCATCTGTAATTTTACATACAAAGATCAAAATTTAACATAAAACAAATTTACATTCCTTGAATCACATAATATTGTTGAGTTCTACTGTGATTTTGTCCATATTTCAGCTGAACATAGTCATCATAATCATTATGTTATCAGATATTCATTATATTATGATATATTGTCCATTCATTGTCCTGTCAATGTTTATGTAACCTTTACAGTTACTTATACGTTATAGTTTATTTACGTCGATATCGTGCATCTTTACTTTCGTTTTTGACCACCTTTCGTGTGTGCCTTATTTACACTTCATTTTCTCATTCATACCATAATGTCTTTCCTTGTACTCATCTTAACCTTGCAATGGGTTTTTCACTAGTCATCGCGTTTTATTAAATTCCCAGTACGTTTTGACTGAGTTCATTGCCTATTCGTTCAAGCTTCAACCCCTTTTGCTAATCAGCTCAGTGCGTGCGACCTATTGTTAATTCTCCCCTGCTTCGAACTGGATAGTTCACGTCTACCCCTACCATTGCTCTATTGTCACCTCACTACCGTCGATCCATTCTTCAAACCTTGGCCTCTGCGCACAAACAAACAGTTTCGTCTTTTAACGGCCCCTCAAATTATTCTAACGCCTCTCGCTATTCACCCTCGATGTCTATTGTTCACTTTTTCTCCCCTTTTGCAACACTACTCACTACCTTAAACTTCCGGGCAAATTCCAAACCGTTTCCTTTTTTTACGACCGTTCACAATCTCTTACCTCACCAAACTTACTCCCATTGTATTTTAAAACAAATTTTCCTGATCGCATTTGTTCGTGGTCAAAATCACATTTTTGTATTTTTCTTTTTTTTTTTTTTTTTAACCATTAGACATAACATCTTTTAACGACAAAATCGCTCACATCTTTGAATCATTTATTGTACTTTTCAAACATCTTTGTTATTTTAACTATCTATGCATTTCTTTTATTTATTTATTTAATTTAATTTCCCGTCATCATTACTACAACCGACTATCTTTGCGGGCCCCAACTTTGATATTACCATCGTATGCGCCTCGTATCATTGTTATTTCGTTTTAATTTGCTTGCATGGATTTTTATAACTTTATGAGGGTTTCCTGTATATCGTAACAATACATTCAGGTTTCTAAACACCCTAAGCACCTCAAACGGCTCTCCAAATTCATGTCTTAATGCTTTTATAGACTCTAATTCCTTCAAATTTACAATATCATTGTCTTTAATTATAGGTATATTATAACGGTATTTATATTGTATGTTATTTTTAAATCGTCTCGTTGAATTTTTCTCATACTGTGGCCTACCTTGTCTCTGAGTATTAGCGCATTTTTTCTTTCTATCCGCCCAATTTATTTGTTTCTCATCATTCGTCTCTACTATAGTATTTATCTGCTGTACCGGACTATCACTATCCATAGATTTTTCATTAATTATCCCATTATTAATTATCCTTTCACTACTCTTAACTTCTTGTTCCGCTATCTTTTCAGTCTCTTTTTCTTTCTCATTCATTGCTAAAATCCTAATGATATCTTCATATTCCTGTTCCTCTCCATTAATTACCATTTCCGTTTCTACCGCCGTCCCAACCATTTCTTTAAACGTTAGATCCTCAAATGCTATCAGTTCTTGTTTTATATCTTTGTGTACCGTTTTTAAGAATTTATTCATCATTACTTTTTCTATATCTGGGTCTGTTATTCGTTTAACTCCTACATACTGAATTGTGACCTCTTCAATTTGTTTAGCTAAATCTTTTACTTTCTGCCCTGGTATTTGCTTAATTTTCTTAAATTCTTCTTGTTTATTTAATTCGTTTGCCGTATATGTTTTTTTTGACTTAATTAATAACGGTGTGTCCCTTCGTTGAAATTCATTCTCTACGCTCGTTATGGTGTTGATATACCTTGTATTTATTTCCTGCGAATGTGTCTCACCGCTCGTCGCTATTTCTTGTTGTTCCTTATTTAACTCCACGTGCTTACTTTGCTGTTCATACCGCGGTTTTTTAATATTGGTTTGTCTAACATTATTTATATTATCCCTACTGTATTCATTTTTACGTTTGTTATTTTCTTTAAATTGTTTAAACTCGCTACATTGCGTTATCGTATGATCATCTCGTTCACACGCCTTACAATACTTTATCTTCTCCTCTTCTAATTGTATTTTAAAATTTTTAAACATCTCGCAATTGGCTATAGTATGTGTTAAATCATTGCAAGCTGCACACGCTTTTATTTCCGTCATTTCTATCAATTTTTCCTCCAACATTTTTATATGCGCCTTTAATCGTTGTATTTCATTTGCCTCTAAATTAACTGTTACATTATTCACGTCTATTTTCTCGTTCTCAAAATCCATACTCAATAATATTTCAATATCTTTCGCCTTTTCTACCGCCTGTTTAAAATTATCAATCTTTAACTTCCCCAATTCTCTCCTAATATCTCTATGCACAGTCTGTAACAATTTCGCTAACATCAATCGGTCTGTAATTTGATTATCTACATTTCCTTCACCCATATAATCTTTAGCGGCATTTAAAATTTCAATAGATAACTCCGTAACCTTCCTACCTGGCATATATTTAATATCCTCGAATTCCCGCTGTTTCCTCAACATTGATTTAGTGACTGTAAACCTCTCAGACATTAAATTTTCGATTTCTTTGGTATTTTTTGCATCCCTTAACTCTCTACAATTCTTAAAATACTCGGCCGCCTTTCCGTTAAATCTATTCTTTATCAATACGGCTAACAACTCATCACTCCATTTTGCTAAACTCGCTATATCTCGCGCCTGTTTAAACTTAAATTCGATGTTCTCCATTCCATTCCCTTCAAATTTCGGTAGTAACTGAATTAATTCTATATCATCTTCGGTAGTATCCTGTTGCGTGTGCGATTTCATTCTCATATCTAATACTATTTCCTCTCGAATTTCTCTACTCTGTTTTTCCTTTTGTTTGCGCTTAGCCTTTTTTTTTTTTTTTTTTTTTTTTTTTTAAATTTCCCAATCTCACTTAATTTTCTAATCTATTCTCCTAACTCCCTCTCGGTTGCTTATCTTACCATTGCAATGTTAATCTGAGAGTTTTACAAACATCTATCATACTATTCTAATACTTTGATACCACTAATAATCACATTCGCTTAATACAACATATATATAACACTACTCTAACATATATAACACATATAACCTCAATACTCATCATATTCAAATCTAAAATGCACATATATATTCACAACAATTACATACCATTTGTTAACTTCTCATTACTAATTTCATACAAATCAACCATAACTTATTCTTATGCATTCCACCGATCTTAAATTTCCATACCTAATTTCATAAATTATTTTTTTACACTCTGCCTTATTCACAACTTTGCTAATTGATATTATCTAGTTACTCTCACATTTATCGTGCACATATATTTTCATAACACTTTTCTATTCTTTGACACTTTCTTAACTCACTTTTATCACATACATATATACCCTTTGGTAATTTTCATTTACTTTAACTTAACTATCTCATTGCCTCATTCCATTTATTATCTCAATCAGATAATCCTTTTTTTTTTTTCTTTTTTTTTTTTTTTTTGTTATTAATTATCGCAAAATAACCTTCCTTCTAGTTTCGTCGGCGGCACCAAATGTAATAGGATAGTTTGTTGGTGGGGTAATGAATCGGTCTTGGGACCAAATATAATAGACCTTTCGACTATTATTAATTAAATGTCATGTAATTAAACATCCTAAAGTCTTCACATTGCGTTGTGTTTCACAAATTATTACAGACTATCTGATTGTAGATAATAATGACACGTTTATTAATTAACAACATCTAAAATGATATACATACACACAGCAAATATTACACTTAATCCTTTCACTTATCATCACATATATTCACACTTATTATTTTCAATATTGACTACACTCATGAATTACGTTAAGTTACCTATCCACATTACTCCTACTTCTTAAATATCTATCACAATTATATTATTAACTTATTCGGCATGAATGAGAAAATGCGAGGGCACATCATTATCTCAAGGTATCAAATAAAAGAGCACAAACATACCTCCACTGATGCACGATATTGCTGTGGGGGTCTCCTTAAATGAACTAGGACGGGGTTCATCAAATGCGCTCGCTCCGTCGAAAATCTTTCATTCACCTATTTCTTTGTCGAGGCTCGGTCAATAACTGGTCAGGTAGGCTTGTCACTCCGCTGGGCTCATTTATCGTTTCCCTACTCGGCTGGGCGCTTTCGGCATCACTTATTTTCTGTTATGGGCTTTCGCCATAAAACATCACGTCAGATCTTGGCTATTAGCAGGAACTCCTTCGGCTTAGGCTCTCCGCATCATAGTCTTCTGATATGGTTCTTAACACTCCTTCGTCTCAGGTCCTTTACAAAACTCCCTCTCATCTACTCTTTAGCAAAACTCCTTCTGAATATCTATGCGCTCTCGGCATAAAACTCCTTCGTTAATATGTCTTCCATCTTCTCATTGCCCCTCCTTTCTTTTTCCACGCCTGTTTTTTTTCATTGGCTTTCCATAATCTTGGGGGGACCTATATCTCTCCGCCCATTCGTACATTCTCCTCCCCTTACATAATATCATATTCCCATGGCTCTTTTCATCACGTGTTCCCAGCACTTCATCTGTTTCCGTTTACCTTGTTTTCGGCTAACTCATATCTTCTCCCCGCCTTTCATGTTCAACTGTTCTCATTTTTAACGATTTATTTTCTACCTGCCTTCCCATATGCGCTTTCCTGTCTGTGTATCATATCTTTTCACTTCTTAATTACCTCTCCATCTGGACTTCCTTTGTCGGCGTTTTTCTCTTCATCTCCTGGTTCCTCTTTTTACGTCTTCTTTCTTTTGAACCTCTCAAGTCCACCGCCTATTTATCTCTTGTCTCCATCAATCCTTATTTGTAACTTCACCGTACGCTTGTCCCCTTAACTCTGTTTGTCCGCACATGTCTCTTTCTACCTCATTATTTGCAATGTTACGCGTATTTCCCCGTAACACATGGGTGAAAAATTTAAACAAAAAAATATTTTGATCGGAAATAGCTTATAGTATGGATTAGAGTCAGGTAATATGATTCCTTTTCGCAGATGATCCATCTCAGAAATTATTGTTTTACTGCAAATAATGTTATAACATTCGGCCAAAAAATAGGAAACTGTCCGCAATAGCTCCAGCCCTAATTTTCAATCAAACGTAGAGCAGCCTATATTTTTCAGAGGTACCTAGCACTAGAAAGACAGCTGCCGTCATTTTGACGTTTTCGGACATACTATTGAGCGCTATGTTTGTATTCATGTCCTCAGGCTTCTGAAATTTTATGACTTTTTCTAATTTTACGCGAAATATGCACACACATTTACAAATTTTTATTCGATTGTAAAGAGGGGGAGAGAATGTGTTGTATACCTACTAAGACTGGAAGCCGTCGGTTTGACGGCAATATAGAAAACAGGCAGAAATCTTTAAAATAATACCGGAAAATGTTTGTTACTTTTCGTCTCTTCCCCCTTTTGCAAATAACAGAGATATTGGCACTTCGGAAATATTGGTGTCGAAAAATAAGGACTGCAGAAACCATGCATGCATTTTTATATATCTAAATATTACTAATATATCTAAATATATACTTATTTATTATATATTGGTATGAAATAGTTCAAAATTGAAAGTATTTAATCATTTAAATAAAAAACATTAAACATTTTATATTATTAATTTTATTTCCAGCCATCAAAATGACGGCGTTCAATCATTTTAGTAAGAAAAAAATTCCATATTTCTAGTGTTAATCTTATAGCCACAATCTTATGCCATGATAAAAAAATGTCATAAGATTACAATTCTATAGATTTAAAGTGATGAAACTAGGAATATTTATTAAAAATCTGAAAAATGTGTCTGTGAAAATATGAAAAACCTAGGTTTCGTAGGGCTTAGCAACATTTGATAGAAACAATGGATTTCACAATCACATTTTCTCTGAATCTATGCCTTGAAAGTTTTCTTTAACATCTTCATATAAATTTTAATCATAATGCTCCTTTTTGAACTACGATTTAATGAATAGTACCGTCCTCCAGACATACAGGGAAGAGGACGAAAGCAAGTATTTCATGTTCTTGGGTCCTGTTGTGTCTCGAAGATGTTTAAATACACTGTCCTCCGTCACCGTTCATATGAATTCCAGTTAGTAACAATGTCTGTAGATGTTAACCAGACGAACTTCTTAGGTTCATATAAGATATGACACTATCTTTCAAAAATCTCCTCCTGTTCTGCGATCCCTCCCAAAGAAAGCCTTTGATATTTGGTTGCAGGAGCGTGTATGGCAGTCAATAATCTCAAGACACCCATTTCAACGTTGTTTTCATGACTATGCGGGCAGTCAAAGCACCATGGGAAGATTCCTCATATAGTTGAAAGATCAGTTCAGAGATCGCGGTACTGGTTGCTCGTTGGGACACGTAGCGGGACATGTTTAGGTTTTTTTATGCCATCCAGAGTTGTTCAAATATAATATAAAATATCGTACCAGATATTTTATCCTACCACGTCAAAGTCAAAAACATGTTTAAAATCCCAACGATACGCCACATGTTTCAGTATTTTTAGGCATTCACAGTTATATCAATACGTGATAAAAATATCGCATACGTTAATATTAAATATCATCTGATCATAATATTAATCAGGTGACTTATCATCTTTATCAAGTTAAGTTTGTAAATACTATATAAAATTACATATTATATAGTATTTACAAACTTAATATATTAGGTTCCCAAATGATGGCTTCGAATCTCGATATGAAGTTATATATTTTAATCTACAGCGTTCTATTATTCGCATCTTGAGATAAATTTATTAAAGAACATAACACATATTCATCTTAACTAAAGTTCTGAACATTTTCGTTTCATCGATTCCTTCATCGATCCATCCATATCATACCATTAATTCAAACACAAACAAGAAATCTCCTTTAACACTGCTGAATATATTTTTATCTTAAAACTGTTATATAATAAAACTACGTAAATACTACAAATTAATGTACATAAATAAAAAAGCATAGAGAGTAGTTTTATTTTTAAATATGTGCTCTTAAAATGAAACCTTTTCACAAGATTTACGACTGAAAAACCTGATGCTTGTCTTAACACTTAGAATTGTACGAAACTAAACTAAACTTGTACGAATCGAAACTAAACTTGAGCATTCAATTACTGTATGTCATGATATTGTATTTTTGAAAAGGAATAGATGTTGAAAAACGATATAATCGTTCCCGAATCGAGACCTATTGATATGTCGCATATATTTTTAGTCGTGTTTAACGAAAATTTTCCCACATGCCATAAATACCTTCATGCATGTCGCAAACTTTTTTCTGTGTTGAGAAAAAGGATTTGTCAGTCACCACCATTTTATGATAGAGCTAAAAGTGCTTTACACATGTTTGACATTACGGGAAACCTTTTTTACCCTATCCAGAAAATAATAGACCAAAAGGCTCAATCAATCACAAGTTCAGAGCAGCCAATTTTCAGCGCATATCGGGTTACTTTTTCTTCCTCTCATAAATTTTCTTATCATCTTTTTCTTCCTCCATCTCTTTTTCTTCCTCTCATTTATTAATTACGAAATAAAAATGAAGGGCATTATTCACTTAACTTTGAACTAAAGTTACAAAACATCTCAACGACTTCAGCTGTAATCCCGCTCATGTATTTTTGTGTGGTTCCTCATTAATATCGTTGTTTGAGATTCGCTAAAAACACTATTCCATAAAAGAAAAATATCTCGCCCTTACATCCATAAAGAACGAACCAGAAATCTTTATATATGCACGAAACCGTGTATTCTTATGTCGAAATTTCTAACTTTTATATACGAAATATCTGTGTCATTATAAAGAAAAACCGGAAAGAGAGAAGTGTTCTTGCAGAAGTAATGCGGCATCCCCGTAGCAAATGACTTTCCGTAACAACTGCATCCCGAACCATTTGCAATAACTTATGTTTAAGAACGGCATATACTTTGTCAAAAACTGATAGGGGAAACAGTACAATTCCCAGGCAGACAGAAAGAGCTTGTTTTTCCTCGGAATGTGTTCGTCGATTCTTTATTGTATTTATGTGAAAGTCATTTTTCATGAGTAATCCTATGTTAAATTATGTTTATTTCGTAATATGACTAATCTTATATTGTGAGACATATTATCAGCAAATCAGAATTACCAGTTAAGTTAATCATTAGATATCACCACTTAGTATAATCTCTATTAACTGAAAGCAAGGCTAGTCCTGACCAACGCTAGCCTTGGTCAAGTAATAGCTTTCGTTATATAAGGAGTAGGCTCGAAATCTTTGGCAAACTGCATATATATCTTACTGTGATAGCTCTAGCGGAGACCACAATGGGGACGTTGTGCGTAATTTCGTGACCTAAACAAACAACACACACACACACACACACATATATATATATATATATATATATATATATACTATATATATATATATATATATATATATATATATATATATATATATATATATATATATATATGTATATATATGTATATATATATATATATATATATATATGTGTGTATGTATGTATATATATGTATGTATATATTTATATATATATATATGTATGTATGTATATATATGTATATATATATATATATATATATATATATATATATATATATATATATATATATATATATATATGTGTGTGTGTGTGTGTGTAAGACTAAAATATGGGGGGGGGCGATCACGCTAACTTAAAATGGGATTTTATTTATAAAGTATAGGATTTAGCAATTAAAGTCTGGGAGTTCATATAATCGGAACAACGCATTGCAGTGAAAATAGAATTAAAGGGTCGGCTTGATTCAATCTCCGAAGAACCGAGGAGAATTTAAAGTAGACGTATAGCCTTGAAGCTTGGCGCAAAGAGAGAAAGTGTTTAGGTCAGCAAAAGAACATTCGAAATGACATCATGAATAAGTAATGAGCGTCGTTGCGCGTCAGTTGAGGCATGCGTAGTAAATGAAAAGCTTAAGAACAAAGGAGGTTAATTGTAGAGCCATGGAGAGATAGCAACGGGGAAAGACTTGTGCCGTAGGGCGCACGGGATTTTAAGGGGATGGCGAAACAATTTATTTAGTTATGGAGCTGAGAGTCGTAAAGAGATTTAATAAATATTCTTAATTAGTACTGGAGTTGTGGTCACTGTATTTGAGTTTGGATTCTACATATTTCCTCACCACCGGAACATCGTCGACTGCCAAGTGAAAAATGATTATCAGGACGTTCGTATTAATATGTAATAAAATGGGCGTGAAGAAAGCAAATCCGACATATATATATATATATATATATATATATAGATAGATAGATAGAGATATATATACAGGGTGTCCATAATTAAACTTCCCTAGTTTAAAGTTGTCTACAGTCGAAACTATTGTTCAGAAAGTTATGAAATTTTGTGTAGGACATATTGAAGGGATGGGAAATTGTTTGAGCAAATAAGAAAATTAGTTCAAAATTTCACTACCAGAGGGCGTTTTTGATGAATAATTACACATTTACGACTGGTTCTTTACTCAAGATTTCACCATCTTTTTATCCATAGGTCACCCTAACACAATAACTCATACTCATTAAATTTTATAATCTTTAAAGTGATTGCAAAGTCGATCGGAAACTTGTTCGATAACTAATTTTCAGTCAAAAGTTTTGAAGGAACGAAGAAGAAACAAATATGCAAATTAATTTTTGTCGACGTAGATCAGAAGCTGTTATAAAACCTAGACACTTTCATGGAAATTTTGTTTTCAGCGTGCTTGCTATTGCTAATCAGAATGTCATCGTTACGATTACCAGATTTAGCTTTGTTAGTAAAATTGTTTTACCAAAGCGATAATTCAGCACTAGTTACTCTACGAAAATTTCAGAGTTTGAAGGGGATACGAAAAGGTTCATTGACTGTTAAAAGTCTTCGGTTAATGGTGGCCAAATTTGAAGAAACTGGTTCATTTAGCATTCGTTCTGGAAGAGGAAGGAAACCTGTTTCTGCAGAAGCTGTAGAAAAAAGGTTTGCAGAAACTGTAGAAAAGGTTGCGCTTCAGGCGGAAGAGGACAAAGCTTACAACGAACAGTCTAGTACCAATGCCCGTCGTGCGGCAGAAGCATTGGATCTGCCCCGTTCGACTACCCAGAAGGTCATGCGGAATATCCTCCTGTATTATCCGTACAAGGTTTAAACTGTAGAACATGCTATCGTACGATTTCAAATGGTAACTGAAAATGATGGTCGTCATATTGAACATGTCTTGTAATAATTTTTTTTAACTATAGTAAATATTGGCTAAAGGTGTAATTCATCAAAAAACGTCCTCTGGTGGTGAAAATTTGAAATATTTTTTTTTTTTGCTCAAACAAATTCCCATTCCTTCAATATGTCCTACACAAAATTTCCTAACTTTCTGAACAATAGTTTCGACTGTAGACAACTTTGAAGTAGGGAAATTTAATTATGTACACCTTGTATATATATATGTGTGTGTGTGTGTGTGCGTGTGTTTGCTTATGACTAATGTAAGCTATGAATTATTTAATTTTTTAAAAATGCGAAATGAAATACAAGAATAAAAACATGGCTTCTTGAAACTATATTCTATTTAATGGGAAAAAATATCCCATTTTATGTGAGGAAATTTTTTCGTTTCATTTCAAATTATCTGAACCGAGAAAAACGAAGAAACTACGAAACATAACCCTATTCAGTAGGAAAAATGAATACTAGAAAAAATCATCACCAAACAACATTATATGACATAAATAAAATAAGATTATGCAGTTATAAGGTACAAACAATGCATATTGAAGGGCCATCTCAAACTCCTCGAATATCTGAAGAGGAGAATCTAGTATCTAAGATGCATGCTTAATAGGATTTTAAATCTCGCCTAGATAGGATTATAAACTACACAATCGATATATTATTATTGACCCGTTGTCAAGATAGGATCATTGAGATTATAAATCTCGTGGTTCCTCTCTATTGCTCTATCATTTCGCTAAACGTGTTATTAATTTTGAGTTTAAGAAAATTCTTTAACTTTTATTATGTCGAATTGAGATGAATAAACAAAATCAACAAAAGTAAAGTACAGCAAAAAAAACAAACAAGATAAAAGCAAAACGAAGAAGGAAACAGGATGTTAATTGCTCAATGCTCTTGCCTCCCAGTATCGGCTACAGAGATCTCAATCTTACAATGCCTCACTGGTCTGGAGGTCGGAAATATCCATAACTTGTGGTTTATCATGAATAGTGCAGAAAGGACATTCTTTAATTTTCAGATGGCTCAGATGTATAGCTAAACAGTCCTGATCAGTTAAAAGTCGAATCAGGGCTGCCGAGTCCTCCTTTGGGACATATGAAATGAATGTACTATTGACAATCCATAACTTATTAGAATTTCTGTCTATTAATTATTTGATAAAAAAGGTCCTTCAATTTCTTCCGGATAAATACCCTTATAGAATCTTATATATCCTTAGGAACATGATAGACCTACCCCACGTGGTGCTTCTGGGCAACGGTTATTTATTAACGGCAAAATGGTGCATAATTCTGGCATGAATCCTCTATGCACAGTGTGCATAGAGGGTGTGCATTGCACACCCTCGAGGCATGCTGACGAGAGAGCAGAGCTACGTTTTACAATGGAATGCAGGTGGGATGTCAAAGAAAACTGAATTTATGACAGTTTTGAATAAGTTCTTAAACTAGCCGTGGAAAAAGAAGAAAATTTCAACATTGTTTTTCAAAAACATGAATGAATTTCGGACACCACAGGTAATGATGGGGCAGACGGCCTTATTTTTACACCCAGTCAGGAGGCACCTTTTCTAATGCTGTATATATTTGTACTAGCTGAATACCCGTGCTTCGCTACGCATACATTTTAAGATTGATTATAATGAAAAAATAATGAAATTTTTAGAGGATTTCCTTATAAAAAATATTTTTTGTTTCTTCATTGAGCGTAACTAATATTACCAGGCTCTTCCGCGAACCTACACGTGAGCAAGGTACGTAAAACTGACCACGGGAGAAACAATTTTCTCTTAAATCTACGCCAGTGTATTTTAAAGTTTGGCTTTGAGACTTTTTTATCGTCATGGTGAAGCAAACTTTGAGGGGAAATTGAAGTTTTATCTGTAGGTCTAATTTAATATCCATAAAACATACTAATTTGAATTAAATTCTTAAAAAACTTCCATCACAATTAGTCTAGTGGTTAAATTTTATCTTTTACTATATTTTAATATTTTTTCTTGTCAATTTATTTCGTTGTTGTACCCGTGACGCAAAATTAATATAAAGTATCACAAAAAGAAAAAAAATCTCATGATCAGCATTTAATAAATTAAATTCTAAAAATTAATTTTTAAAAATTCACCAAAAATCAGAAAATAGAGTTAAGAGTCTAAAATATTTTAATGGATTTTTTTTTTTATCTTTCTCGTGATATAAATTTTATAACCCTCAAATTATTATTTTAAAAGCAAACTTAAAAGAAATTTTCAAAAACAGCTTAAAAATTTAATTTAAAAAATCTAAAAAGAATTTTTCAAAAATATTTCTTAGTGCACCCCTACACTATAAGAAGAATCACCACGATAAATTTCAGCCCTTTAAGTATAGCAGTTTGGTCTGTGCGTTATCTATCAGTCAGCCACGAAACTGATTTAGATATGTAGATAAATGAAAGGTAGTGGATCCGCTGTCTATGATATAAACTATTCTAAAAGCTTTTAGTTCAGATATAGGGAAAAGTGAGCTTACTTGCCTCAGCAAGCGAGAATTCCTACGTATTTTTAACAGGAGAGGCATACATTCTAAGATCCACACTAGAATGACATTAATAAGAATCAGGATGGTATTCTTATTCGTTATTGTGGGGTTAAAGAAGTGTGTTTTTATGTTATGTTTTACACAAGTTTCATGTACTTAGGTAATTTTTTTTGTCTACAATCTGTAAGCATTGTGTTAATGACCAATGATTGCCAACTGATTGCCACATAAAGTCTTCAGTGCATATAGACCAATTTCAAAAAGATGATAATGAATGTACACGAGTTTTAAAAATTAACAGCATCTGGATATTACACTGGGAGATGTAAGTACATGCATATTCAACAATAATCTCTTCCGGGGAAAATTAATGTAATAATACAGATTTATAATTTAAATCAACAGTGTAACAAAAAATATTTTATTCAAATCTTATTCAAATCTTATAAAAAACACATACAGTAAAAAAAGATATTGACAGATTTAAATTCACAATGTAATATTTTTTCCTCTTCGGTTAAAAAAAAATTGAAAGTAAAATCTCAAGAGGGCTCTATTTGTCTCCCAATAGGTAAATAGCACTAATATAGATTTATTTTGGTTTTAACTCACAATGCATTTAAAAATAACCCAATAAGAACGAAATGAGTAACTTGACTTTTCCTTTTAAGGTTTTCTTTAATATGTTTTCCTGTTTTTAAGATTTTTTATCAACTTGGCAGAATCGATATTTAATTTATGAAACAACAAACAATGGCTATGTACCTACTTGTTACTTTTAAAGACAAGAAAAAAAACATAAAAGTATCTAACCATGCACTTTTATAAGCTTTTTTTCTCTCTGGTTACTCTAAAAATCAGTCTTAGTTTCAACTATATTTTATGTTTTTACTTCCGAAACACTGATGCACTATCATAAATCATTTCCGGAACGCAGGTGCCAAAACGCTAGTCCTGCAAGAGAAGAAAAGATCTATAGATTTTCATGCTGTTTACCTAGAAAGGTTTCTTCCAGCGAATACAAGGCAAGTTATGATGATAGAAAGTCGCTACAAGTGAGAGTCAAATGCAATATTTTACAACGACTGAAAAAACTATTTATTTCCTACCAAAAATTTCATTTTGCAAAGTACTTGTTTCAAATATCTCAATTTTTTTCTTTCCTCTTGAAGTTTTCATGTGACTTCTGTGTCTATTTTTAAAACTTGGCATTAGTAAACATATTTTTTTTAAAGTATTAGCTAACGTAAGTCAATTTATGATTAACTCTACATCATTTTTACTTCGAAAAGAAGAGGGTTCTAGATTTGATTCCTACGATTCACGGGTTCTAGATTTGATTCCTACGATTCACGGGTTCTAGATTTGATTCGATCACTAGCGAAGTTGTTTTTCAAATGTGAGGTAAAATTATTTAAACAGTGTTCAGTCGTTGTAATGTCACTCGATAAACAATATTAAGGGATTTAGACCTTAGTATTTGGTTTTTATGAGTCTATTAGGAAACCGAGAGTAGTAAGTAAGTTCAAAGCTACGTTTAGATGACACGATGACGTACAGTAGTTTATGTCAGGACATGAAATTTGTTATGAATAAGAAAATGCTGATTTTCCTACTAAACAAGTTGCTTCTTAAGCGTGAGATAACGGAATTTAGAGAGAGTGATGGGGAATAAACATTAATATCATTAATTTTCGTGCTGTGTATCTCGGCCAAACTTCTATATTCCAATCTCAAAATTCTAACAACGGTCAGTAAATATTTTAGGATTTTTATTATTTTTTCTTTAGACACAGATTCCAATATAACCAATTTTTTTCCCAAAATAATGGAGTACATTCTTTCCAACAAATTTCAATGGTGACTTCAGTTTTCTAATGAGAATTTCAGAGGATGGGACTTAAAAAATGAGAGCTCATCACAACGCGTGGATGATTTAGGATGTAGAATTTCGACAAGATATTTAGAGACTTTAGCCCAATGCATCATACTGCAGACGGACATTGAAGTGGATCGATTATGGGCTGTTGCTCAAACATATGACAAAAAGTTAGGGAAGAAAAATTCGACATCGTAACATCGTCGAAAAACGTTTTAAAAGTATGCGCAGGCTAGCATTCTAAGTTATTAGTCTCAAGAAGATAGAACTGAATTTGAGAAGAATGGAAATGAAAAACCGAAGGTGTTCAGCTTATTGGGATATAATAGTTGGCAGAATGATGACACATAGGTTGGGTGACGCTAACTCGACCACCGGTTTTGGCAGATTGTAGTTTTGGGATTAATTACATAAAATGTGATGCTTGATATGTTTTGTAGGTTTAATCTCTAACCTATAATATTTTAACAGCAGAGCAACTAAATGTATCTGTATCATCAGATTGAAGGTAAGGATTTATATATAACAAATGCCAGGCTTTAACAATTAAGTCTTTAATCTTCTGGCTTCCCAATATTTCTGGATAGTACATTTAAAACTTTTAAGTGAAGGGCACGTGTCAATGTGCCAAATGTCCATCAAGCGTCCAGAATTACAAAGACAGCAGGCCGGGGAATCCTTTAGTTCAATTTTAAAAAGATGGGCATTAGTGCCATTTACACGTACGCTCTTTCCCGCGTCAAACAACGATCCCGCGTGATTGAGTGCACGTGTGAAGGTGTCGGAGAGGAAGGGAAAGCTGCTTTTGAGCGTACTGAAAGTTTTCCCACGCGCAATCCCGTACGCTCCAAGCACTCCAAGAGCGTACGTGTAAAGGGCGCTATTGAGACAATAGTGTCCTGTTAAAAGACGGGTGATGGCAACAGACGAACTACGTTGAAGGTCTGGGATCGGCGTTCCACTATTACAGAGGCGTTCCCAGGCCTTTCCCTTAGCTGATGTAGATATGTCCAACTTAAATCATTTCTCAAATTCAATTTTAATGAGAAATTTAGCTGAATGAGAAGTTAAAGGAAATCAGCTCTTTCATTAAATTCCATTCCACAATGGGTGGAAACCCACTGTAGCACAATAATATCGGCAATTCCGATAGAAGATATGGAAGACGATAAGCGATGCCTCATGTACACAAAATGTAGGTATCATCCTAGTATAGCCACCTGTAGCGTGTAAACATTCTGATACAATTCTGCAGCGTTTGATGAGAGTTTTTTAAGACAGACACACAAATTTCTTATATTGAACTTTGTGTGAACAGACTTTTAGTGTTTTCTTAGAAAAATATTAAAAATGTATCACATCAGTTTAACATTCAGATTAAAATATTTTTAAACCACATTGCTTCTTGTCCTCCATGCAAATTATTTAAAAAAATAGTATCTTATCTGAAATGATATCATTTTGCTCAAATGAAATATAAGAAAACTGCTCTTGGCTACAGAATATCTCATTTCGAAGGCAGAAAATCGGTTATTTTGTTAAAAGAACTTGTCTGACTTCTGCTTTTCAATACCTTTGGAAACCTTTTGAAATGCCTCTTCACAGTTTTCTTCACTTTGGAAATGATTTTTCTGAATTTAGAAGTGTTCGGAAAATATATAGACTTTTATGAGACAGATTATTCTCAAAATAAATGTCTCTTAAAAAGTTCTATCTGTTTGAAGAATAGAATTTTCCCTTTTTTCTTCCAGATTCCTGGCATAAAAATGTTTTAAAGCATTCAACAAATTCAAATTCATGCTGCAGAATAAAATTCAAATCAAAAAGGTCTTAGAATCTCTTTATTTCAAATCTCTGAAAGAAATTCCTTAAACCAAATATTTCACATCGAAATTAAATGATTTTTACTTCTCTTGTAAGGGAATAAAATTTCTTTTCACCAATTACTAAAATTTGTATGCTTATTTGTCTATTCATTTACATACATATGCGCTACTCTAAAGCCAAATCGGTTAAATCTTATTCTTGTTATTTTTGAAATTTTAGTGGCAAAGCACTGATTGAGTCCTTACTTTGTACATTCATAATAAATTTCCCAAATAAAAAGGATTAACACCACTAAATAACAGACCTTTTATTTTGGCCATCTAATAATAAGTAACTTTTTTCAGGAGCCAATCAAGTTACGTCCCTACCCTAATGTAAATCTTTGCAATAATGCAATTTAAATGTAGTAGCAAATACTTGATGATAACGGTGAATCATTTAGTGTTATTTAATCACAAAAAAATTGAATTAGTCAGTTGCAGTGGAACTGCTACAGAAATAAGTACTTGTGAATTATTAAACAATTATATTTTTTTTTTCTGTAGTAAAAAAATAATGTGAATAAGCTACAAGTGCAATAGAACAGTCTATAAAGTTTATTTAAATTTATACTTTCAGATGATTTTTTTAATGTATATTATTTTATCACTTCTTTCCCCGTTTTGTCTTATGGACTTAACCGATTTTCCAAGTGAGTGACTCATATGTATCATAAAGCGAGTAATTGAATAGTTTATAACGAGTAGAAGACAATTAACTATTTTTTAGAGAGCATCATCCAGAAAATTTTTGCAAGAAATAAAAAATACCCCCTTAACCCGAGATGTCATTTTTATAAAAAAATAATAAAATGAACATATTATAGCCAAACTGTATCGCTGTATACTTCAGCTAGAAAGTATGCTTTGTGCATAGGTTGGGAACAGGGGTTCCCAACCTATTTTCTACATCTACCCATTTTAAAAGAAGGATTTTCTTCATCGACTCTCTCATATTTTTCTCTATATTATAGAGAAAAAAACAATACAGCAAACAATATAATTATAATACTAATAATTACACATACAGGTAAAACACTTAAAGATAACAATTTGACTAAGAATATGAACAAAAAATTAGAGAAAGTGGTTCATTAGGTTTATGTTTTATTATTTTTGTACTATTTTCATTTGTAATTTCTCAAATATAAACAAGATTTAAGAAACACAGATTGTAATTGCACAAAAGTTCGATATCAATTAAGTGGTGGTTGTGATTTATGCATTGATACAATTTTTTTTAATGTTTGGCCTGAAATTGCTTATCATCGTATAGTCGCAATAACTAATATAACGTACATAACTATATATTTTACTAAACAATTTCACTGACTTATATGTAATTATACTATAATTTCCTTCGAGACATAAAAGAGCATCATGACATTCGACTTTAGATGCGTGGATCACTCCTCCCTAAATTATGTATTTATACATATTAAAATGGATATTATTATCTAATAATTACATTCCTAAAAAATTAAATTAAATTTTAAAAAAGAAAAATTTATCATCGACCCCTAATAGACCCCTGGAATTCTATAGACCCTTTTAAAACTTCCATCGACCTTCAAGGGGTCCACCTGGACCCCGTTGGGAATCCTTGGTCTAGAATATTATATGTGGTCATTATTTGTTCATGATGGGTAACGGTGGAAAAAAAGGAGCAAAGGAAGGAATTTTTTCCTAAACTATCTAGGTTTCTAATTATTAAATATCTCGCTGAATACCCGTACTTCGTTACGGAGTACATTCCAATTGAATACAACGGTCAATGTATACAATTAATGAATTCAAAATAAAACATATAGACAAAATTATAGACAAAATAATGTAGAAGAAAATATTCAAATTAAATATAACTGTCAATGTATGCAATTAATTTGTATGATTAATATCTATAAAACATATTAATTTGAATTAAATTCTTAAAAAACTTTCATCTCAATTAGTCTAGTGGTTAAATTTTATCTCTTACCGTATTTTAATATTTTTTTATCAATTTGTTTCGTTGTTATGCACTTGACGCAAAATTAGTTTAAAGTATCACAAAAAGAAAAGAAATCACATTATCAGCATTTCATAAATTAAATTCTAAAATTTAATTTTTAAAAATTCACCAAAAATCAGAAAATGGGGGTAAAGATTCGAAAAGGATTTCATTTTAAAGTAATTTTTATGATCTTTCTCGCGCTGTAAATTTTATAAGCCTCAAATTATTATTTTAAATGCAAACTTAAAAATAGTTACAAACACGGCTTAAAAATTTTATTTTAAAAATCTAAGAAGAATGTTTCAAAAATCTTTCTTAGTGCACCCGTACACTATAAGAAGAATCACCATGCAAAATTTCAGCCCTTTAAGTCCATCGATTTGGTCTGTGCGTAATCTGTTGGTCACTCAGTCAGTCAGTCAGTTGCGGAACTGTTTTATATATATTGATTACTTTCATTTTAAAAAACGTGCTAGAAAAACTTAAAATTCACAAATTAAAATGGGAAAATATAGCTTTTTATTTAAATGTACAGAATTTCCTTCAGAACCAAATTTTTTAAAAAAAGTAATTTTTTAAGCTCTTTTATGAACCTTATGAAATGTTTTTTTTTCCATGAAATAAAACGATGGGCACGCAAAACGCCCCCGACGTTTCCAAACCACTTTCACTTGAACAAAGTTTAACTGAAAGTAGTTGGGGGATTTTCGTTTTCACGAAGATTTATTTCTTTAGAAACTGCTAGAGTGAACAGCTCGGGGACACCTTTCTTCGTAAAGAAGGTACATTTTTTAAGTTTTCATAAACTTTAATAGATTCTGCCATATGTCAGGAGATCGGGAGAGTTCTTTGATATTCCGAAGAGTTAGCAGCTGTGCATTTCAGTTCAATAAGTTGCTTCTGCGATTCAAGATTATGATGAGTTATGGTTGGGAGGGTCTAAAGAAGAGGTGTCCAACCCTTTAGCTTCCTTGGGCCACATGGACAGGAGATGAATTATTTTGGGCCACACTAAAATATACCTTACATTAAGAACAGTTTATGAGTAAGAAAGTATAATATATAGTTAACATTTCATTCATATTATTTCACTAATATATTACTTCAATAAAACATTATTTCATTATAATATATTATTTCATTATAAATTTTATTTATAATTATAAATATAACTATAGGAGTCAGAAAATTGATGTGATACATTTGGGATTGAATTTGAGAAACTCATGCATCAGTATCTGGGTCAATTGAAGTAGTTGCAATTCACAGGGACTTCTCAAGATGTTCATCCGTTATTTTGATTCTAATTTGACTCATAGTGTGCTTCACAATTGTGATTAGTAATTTTAATATCATCACAAATATGGAATGTTAAATCTGTAAAAACTTCACATTTCATTTTTGTGATGAAATTAATACACAGAAATTTCATACGGAATTTTGTATAGAATTAAAGATATTTCAAATGATGTATTGTCGAATTGTTGAATGAACAAAGCATTATCAGGACGTGGCCCACAGCGATTTAAGAACTTGATGAAACAAGTTAAGACACGAAACTGAATAATTCGAAACGGAGACATGCTTACAATATGTACAAAAAAAGGTTTTATTAAACCTTGATATTTACAAAACAATATTCAATACATCAATTCCCTGGCTAACACAAGCCAAACATCATATTACTCACGGTCTCTGTTTCCAACCAGAGCAAACCCGTGCAATCTCTCAAGAGATTAATAGGCCTCAGCCTTCACAGACCCGACGTACATCAGCGATGTCGGTCTAGCAAGTCCCCCGAGACAAAAGGCAGCCAGCCTTTTATCTCCGCTCGAGAGCCCGGAATATTCCAGAGAATTCTTTACTGCTCCTTACTTCCGGATTCGTTGGGTCACTTCCGCTCGTGCCGGTAGAACCCAAGCTGTCAATTTGGCGACCTTCAGCAAACGCCTCCATTGTCCGGGAGAGGTTCCCCTCTATCGGTCATCGATCACACCACTGTCCCCAATTTACAGGGCAGTCACCGCCATGTCAGGTTTATCTGCAACAGATGCTCTCTGGAACGGAAAAAGTTATTCTGTCATTCCTATTAACGCTCCTCCGAGTACTTGGGAGAGCACATGTGGGGTAAATAATCAAGTCCATTACTTGTAAAGAAAAGGGGCTGCCGATGTCACAGCATGATTTGTAATGGGCGCCTGCCATCATCGCCGAGGCTGGGTTTTTTGTTTTTTTGTTTTTTTTCGCTTCGAGCTGTCTTTCTGGCCCGCACTAAAACTTGCTTCGGGCCGCGGGTTGTACACCCCTGGTCTAAAGCTATGTAAATGTTCCTCATCGTCAGGTAGCATGTCTCCCTCCCCGTTGAGGAACTCCATACGTGTGTAAGCGCGGTGTATATGCATTTGTATTTGGTCACGAAATTTAGTCCCTGAATTTAAACCTCGAAAACTAAATGAACGAATAAACTAAAATAAATATATCATTAAATGGTTAAAAATAAAATAACTAATTAAATTGGTACAACTGATCTATATAACAAAACGATGATTTATAAACATATATCTGTGTTTGCAGTGTAAAGATTGTCAAATCCAAAATCGTAGTTTTGAGAAAAACGGGATTGAAAAAACACGACTTTTGTAAAGTCAGTTTTTTTAAGTTCAATTTTCTGTTTTTTTTTTTTAAGTAAATTTTCTGATTTTATTTGTATTGAGTAAAGAGTGTTAAGTCCTTGATAGGGACATAACCCCTTTAACACTAACACGTTTGTGTTTTGTTTCACATATCCCAAATTTTCCCTGATGAATAAAAATATTTAGGAGTGGAATTGGACTTAGCTTTCTATACCTTGCAGTATCCCTTGATTTTTTAAACATTTAGGGTTTGATAACTCATTTTAGCCCATTTTTGGACTTAACACCCTTTGCACAGTAAACACAGATATAACCATAAGAAACGACTTGAAACAAAATTATACTGTTAGAAAACAATTGGCAAAGAGGAATTAGAGTAAAATATGATTATACCGTATAGACGTATATAAGATGCAGTTAAAAAGATTAGCTTTGTAGATAAATGCTAATTGTGCAGTAGGAAATCTCATTTTCGGTGTATCTATCTATAAAATAAAATATATACGTGTACAAACGAAGACGGTTATAGACAACATATCTGTACCGTCAAATTACGGAAAGTTTTTTCTTGGGTTTTTTTTCATACTTTATAAGAAATTGCTAAATTTAAAACTTAGGGATAATTTTGAATTTGCGATCTCTCGGAATAGATTCATTTACTCAACTCAGAGACGTTGGAAACACATCTGAGATATGATTCCTTGCACAAAATTGCTAAGACAACCTTATATTTTTACGAATTTTTTCCACAAGAACTACCTACAAAAATGCAGTCAAAATTTCAGTCAAAAAATTTGCAACTGAATTTCTAACAAAAATTCACCACTATTCAACAGAAATAAATCTCAAAATTTCAGTCATAAAATTTGTAACTGAATTTCTAACAAAAATTCATCAATATTCAACAGAAATAAATATCTTTCAAAATGTCAGTCTAAAAAATTGCAACTGATTTTCTAACAAAAATTTACCACTATTCAACATTAATAAATACCTTTCAAAATTTCAGTAAAAAAAAATTGCAACTGAATTTCTAACAAAAATTCACCATTATTTAACAGAAATAAAATCTGTGAATGACTAGAAAATAATAAGAAGCTCCATAAACAAAATTATTTCCACCCTAATTTTCCGTCCGATTGGAAAAATACCCCCAGTAAAAATGAGGCTTTAAAAAAAGTTACATTACAAGCGGTCCGGAGAAAAAGACCTTAAGTAAAAATTTACCATTTAGGTTTATTTGGAATTCTAGATACGAAGAAAACCAAAGAGTGCAATTCGCGACTGAGGAAATAACAAACCTAAACTAAAGAATCCGTTCAACATCTCGAATTCAAAGACACGTGTGGAAGAGTAAAGGTAAATCATTGGAAGAAAATGGAAGTAAAAAAAGTATCTCTGTTGTCCGTAAAATACGTAGAATTTACACAAAGGTGGCTGCAGTTAATCAGCAGAAGGAGACTTTATTGATAGTTAAGTTTGTTTTACTTTGAAATGTTATTTTTCCGAGAAAAGGGAACCACTTTGTTGTGTAGCTTTATAGAGATTGGAAAAAATTACAACTTAACACATCGAAGTAAAAAACACCTAAATGATAAAAGAGAAAAGTTCAAATGTAAATATAAATGGGATATTATTTTACTTATAGCATATTAAAGAATCGGGATTAAAATGACTGAAATAATCACTCATAATAAAGCGTCAAATGTTGCGTCATAAGTGTTGTGTGGCCGAATAGGACGGCGCCAAATAGGAAGCCGCATCGGAACAAGTGGTAGCAAACTAAAAATAAGTTGAGCCAGCCAAAAAATGGCGAGACAAGAAAAAGCGTTGTGTATTAAATTAAGTTACAGATATAACTTCAGGAAACAATGCGATATGAAAGATAACCCAGACAGGTTGTCTCAGGTAACATATATTAACTAGAGTAGTTAGGTTTTAGGATAACTGCACTTAACCAAGCAAGAAACACCTAACCCTACATACAGCCTGACCCACGTGCAAAGCAGATTACAATACTCATCAAATTAATTCACACAAACGAAACATTATCTCTTAAAGTAAATTAAGTGCCGGACAAGGGGGTTAAGGAGCAAATAAGAAATTTATTTATCAAAACATAATGAAAAAGTAAATACTTAATGAAGATCTGCCATGCCTTCCTCCTCACTCCCGAACCAGCTCCAAAAATGTCACCTACCCTGTAGACTTCCAAGAGATCTCTGTCTTTATTTTTTTAAGCTAGCCTTGAACCGCGCCAAGCTGTATTTCGCACTTGCGCAATACTGGCTCAAGCCACCAGATTTGGCGTGCATCGCCTTTTTTGGCAGTAATTCATTTTTTCTTTTCTGCCAATATATGGCGGTTACGAAAGACAGTTACAAAGACTTGAATATTAATAGATATACTCCATGAGTCTTTATAACAATAAATGTATAATCTCGGGAGAAAATCGATACATTTTTCATAAAAGCGTAATATTTTTTGATTAAACGTATTAAACATTGAATTTCTCACAACACTGCAGATTTATAGCTTTTCACAGATATCAAGCGTTATATTATTTCAACTGACCTAAAAAAAAACTCAATATCCATAAATTTTATCTAATGAAACTGATAAAAAACAATTTACACAAACCAAAACCACCTATATATTTTATATCCGCTTAGCATTTTTCAGTTTTCTACAAAGTTTCACTTTTTCAGTTTAAAAGTACAGGTAACCCGTGTTATAACATGGTAGATAGGTTCCTTGAAAATGCCGTGTTGTGTGAAACCGTCTTATATGAGATCCGGAGACAGTTCAAATAGAGGGGTTACGTTCTGAAAAGTTATTAAAATCAATCATTTTTTTAAAATTCCATATAAGCAACTTAATTCTTATTAAAAATATAAATGTATATATAACACAAAACGAAAAGAAACAAAAAAATATTTTCATTTAATGCGACCTTAATTTAATAAATTTCTTCCTCATCACTGCTCAGTACAATCAAACGAGAATGTTTTTTCGATGAACGATATCACCTTCACTTTCGGAACATTTTTCTTCATTTAGATTTTTTGCACCTTCTATCCTCTTTAAAAATCTGTAATTTTGGTTTATTTGCTGGTTCTTTCAAGGTCATTGTAGATTCATGTTATGGAGATAGACAATTTTGCAGCTCCCTTTTGAATTTTAGGCTTCTCTCAGCGTAAGGGTCTTCATTCAGGAAAAAATGATTCGAGATTTTCGGCTAAGCTTAGGCCTTCTTGTAATTTTATAGAGTTATAAATGATTAAATTATGGTTTGTTTATACATTTTCATGTAAAGCCACTATAGTCCATTATTCCTTCCCGTCATTATTTTAAGGTAATTTAGTTTTAAATGTGTTAAACAAAAATCATGATATCTAGTGCTGTAGAAGTACAGTGTTGTACAAAGGTTTTCGCAATTTTTTAATCGTGTTAGAGCGAAACTGCGTTACAGGTTGTAGTGTTATACGAGGGTTCCCGCAATTTATCTTATCGTGTTAGAGCGGAACCGTGTTGTAAGATGCCGTGCTATAGGAGGGCTACCTGTACTCAGCCTTATAACTCTGACTACGACCCTGCTCCACGTTTCAAGCTTTGACTCTTGCCATACGCCGTAATGGGAAGAATGCGGTATATTTTCTCGTGTTTACCGTAATAAATTTAAATTTGACTTACAGGGTGGTCCAAAATTATTGAGCACATTTCCTGTTTGAAAAAAAAAAAAGAACAAAATGAGGTACGTACATGTTTATTGTTTTCTTGGGAACTCAATTTAAAACAGTTTTACACAACAAAATTTTAAACATTAAATAACTTCCACATAAGCCGGTAGATGGCGCGACAACATTTCTCAAGAAAAATTTAATTGCGTCACTCTGCAAATGGCTACCGTGCAGGAAAATGCAATGTGCGTTTTGCGATTCCATGAAATCAAATCTGTTGTAACTGTTCAGAGACGTTTTTGTTTAGAATACGCAGATCTTCGTTCTCCAAGTAAGGACTTTATTAAACGTTGGTACCAACAATTTAAGAACACGGGAAATGTGGAACACAGGAAAGTTGCTGGTAGGCCATAAACAGAACACACTCTCCGTGTCCTTCCAGTTCCACATTTCACGCGTCTTTAAATTGTTGGTACCACCATTTAATAGAGTCCATTGGTACCAACGTTTAATAGAGTCTGCACGGTAGCCATTTTCAGACTTACGCAATTAGTAAATTTTCCTTGCGAAATGTTGTCGTGCCATCTACTGGCTTATGTGAAAGTTATTTGTTTAAAATTTCGTTGAGTAAAACTGTTTTAAATTGTCTTTCCAAAGAGAAAAAATAAATAAATAAACATGTACGTACCTCATTTTGTTCTCTTTTTTTCAAACAGGAAATGCGCTCAATAATTTTAGACCACCCTGTATTTTCTTACTCAAATATCGCTCGTGAGCTGTACCACTCAAAATGATTGATTTGTAGCGTTACAATGATCTTTTGAAAAACGAAGAAAAATACTGACCGAAACCTACAGTTTAAGGCTCGGGGCACACGAGCGACCCCGTGTCGTTACGGCACCGCAGTTGCGATCAGGAGTACAATAGAGTTGAACGTCGTCAGTTAGTTCAACTCTATTGTACTCTTGATCGCAACTGCGGTGCCGCAACGAGACCGGATCGCTCGTGTGCACCGAGCCTAAAGCCGACTTCAAGCGACTAGACCAGGGGTTTCCAACTGGCGGCCCGCGGGCCGCATGCGGCCCGCTGTGCCTTTTTTTGCGGCCCGCGAAGACTTCTAGAAAAATAATTTGCAACATCAATTTAGATATTCTTAGTTATCGAAAAATGTTTTTGTAAAAATCTTTGTTTTCAAATGCTGTTCATTTACAAAGAAGATTGATTTTCCCTCAAATTCCATGAAAATTAGGGTGTCCACTCATGTTCTATTTCATACCCCACCCCACCCCCCCACTTCTTATTTGACTTTTTTTGTGTGTGTGTCTGTGTAATTTAACGAAAGTTGGCAAGTTATAATCAAGGTCGTTGTTGGAGGTTCATCCTCGAAATTTTAAAAATTTCATAGTACATACTATACACAAATCCTCCAAATTCCCCTCCATCAAGAAAAAAAGTCCTGGGTATGTTCGTAGTTAAATTGCGGCCCGCCACTAGACAGGTGTTTTCGATTGCGGCCCTTGGACACTTGTAAGTTGGAAACCCCTGGACTAGACGAACGCATGCCAATTACGGGGTTCGGACCCGCTGACTCTAGTTCCAGTAGCTAACCTCTTAGCCAATCAGGCATTGGTTTTAGTACCGAAATATGATATCTCGTGTGTATATATTTACATTTATGTCTCCTGATCTTTCTGGCTTCAAAATTCTAATAAATTATTGTTTCTGCTTATCATAGTGAATTTTTTAATACTATTTCTCTCCTTTTCAATTTTTACTTGTTGGGATACTTTTATTTTGTATACAAAACAAATATATGAAAATTATTTCAAATTTATATTTATTTTACGATAATTTGATTTTAAAATCCTACTTAATTCTGATGACTATTTTAAAGGGCGTATTCTTAAATGTAATTACTTAAGGAATGGGTGATGCATGAGGAATCTGATTGCTGCATGTTCATGCATATGTTTCATGAGAATTTTGTCTAAGCCTAGAGTAGTAAGTTCTATAATAAATTCTACTAACAAACATGGTAGTATGATATGCTCTTGAATTTACTTTGATAAATTCAACTTTCTTGTAGAAACTGAGAAAAACTTGGCAGTAGACAACGAATCTCGGAAAATAGTAAACTTGCTTCAAAGAATTCAGCTCCGCATTTCGAATTCAAAGGGCCGTGAAAGAAGAGAGACGGTAGGAAGAAAACAGAGAAAAAAGTAATATCCTTTGTCTAGCCACGTGGAGCTCTGCAAAGATGAATTCAGTTAGTCGGAATATTTTCTGGACGGATTTGACATTATTTCTGCTAAATATTAACTGCATTGTTGCACCTCCTTGAAGATAAAATTTGTCCAAGATTTTAAATTTGAATTTAAAACTCTAGACTTCCTACGCAGCAAAACAAAAACACTAAATAAAGTACATATTAAGCCATTACATTTCGATTTCCCAGTCGCAGGATAAAAACAAAGACGACGATTCGAGACAAAGATTTAATCCATAAATCACATAAATCATAATCACTAAGGACTCCAGAAGGGAACAATGGATATAACAGCGGATGTGTGGCAGCACAATTATATGGCAGGAACATTCTGGCAAAGAGTGTACGATAGCTAATTTTATATGTCACCTATGATTAATTGCTGAATTATGTGCTTTTGGGAAGTGTCTACGCTTCCTAGAGCCAGTGATATCAGCAGTAAGTATTAGTTAATACATAGAATGGATACAATAATTTTTACTAGTGACGTAGTTAGTTCCTGACATTAACAAATCCACAATGTAAAAAAAGGAACGATCCGAATGGTTATGGAGCAAAATTGCAGACTAATATGACAGAAAATGACGCCTTCTCAAGATAAGTGTTTGAACGGGAAAAAAAGCTTTTCCCTTAATGACGTTGTTATTTTAGTCCTTTACGTATTTTCAGAGCAGGGGTGATTTTATTTTCACTACGCAAATCTCGCTATAAGGAAGTATGCGATTTCATGAACTAGCACACATTTAAAACTCCATAGTATGGGTCATCTATTAGAGTCCCTCATATTTTTAAATAACAGAGCTGATATGTTCAAGCATGGTCATATATTAGTAAATGATGCTCAAAATGATGCTCAAAAAATTTCTATGCATCAAAATGTTTATAATTTTTCATTTCATGAATTTTAGCTTCTATAAAGGGTTGCATAAAAGCGGATCTCTTTACTATTTTAAATACTTTTACTGTCTTGATTTCTATCGAAAATGAAAATTGATTCTTTCCGGTTGAGACAGGCATTATATCAGTGAAAGCAAATAATTTAATTTTCATGGATTCTTGAAGGACTTCATTCAGTTTTCTGTTGATTATTCACACTCCTTTCATCATACATACTTATTTTTGACTCGAAAGTTTTTTTATACTGAAAAATACCTAAACATTTTCAGAAAATGATCAAAATAGAGTACTATATATAACATATTACGTACATGAGGCAAATTTATATAGTTCCGAAACCTTTTTCCTGAGTTTTAAAATAGGGTACAAAAATATTATTTTAATGACGTACAATGATAAAAAAAATCCTGTATAAAGTTTTTTTTCTCCCTAACCCGTTATTCTGAATCGTTAAAAATAACTTCTTTCTCATAATGTCTGTTGGCCCGTTTTCTGTGACAATTGTTCTTCGCTTTTCATTAGTTTTATCACGAGACTTCTATTTAGCAGCTTTAATTGCGTTAACACCACTGGTCAATACAGATTCAAATCCATAAAATTGCAACTTTTGTTCCATTATACCATAAACGCTACATTTATTCAGACTTAGGATGCTTCCATTTTCCCCATTTTACACACCGTATAATTTTTGGAATATTTTCCGTACGGCAATTTTACGACGTAGTCATAAAAAGTTAACGACTGAAAGAGCGTATTTCCTTTTAACCACTTATCTCGACACAATCACAAACATATTGTGTAAACTTATCCCGACTTTCAAAATTAGCTTAGTTTGTCGACTAGGATACAGGGATTTTATATCAGTCATTAAACAAGACGAGTATAAGAGGACGTTTTAACTTCATGAACTACCTGAACATTTTAGTTTACAATCGTCCGTAGCTTGAAACTAAAAAAAAAATATATTACCTCCAATCTATATATATATATATATATATATATATATATATATATATATATATATATATATATATATATATATATAATTATATAACAGTTCCGTAACTGACTGACTGACTGACTGACTGACAAATAGCGCACAGACCAAACCGCTGGACCTAAAGGACTTAAATTTTGCATGGCTATTTTTCTTATAATGTAGGAGTGCACTAAAAAAGATTTTTGAAAAATTGTTCTTAGATTTTTTTAAATTAAATTATTAAGCTCTTTTTGTAATATTTTTTTAACATTGCATTTAAAATATAATCTGAGGGTTATGAAATTTATATAACGAGAAAGATCATAAAAATTCCTTTAAAATGAAATCTTTTTCGAAGCTTTACCTCCTTTTTCTGATTTTTGGTGAATTTTTAAATATAAATTTTTAGAATTTAATTTATTAAATGCTGATCACGTGGGGTTTTTTTCTTTCGTGATACTTTAAATTAATTTTGCGTCACGTGCATAACAACGATATAACTTGACAAAAAAATAATTTTTCTTTCGTATGCGGCCGACGATTGGACATTATCCAAAAAATTATTAAAATACAGTAAAATAAATGTTCCTCAAAGTATACTATATTAACTGTACTATATTCTTTAGTATGTTCTATTAGATTTAATTTCAATATTTTCTTCTACATTATTTTGTCTATAAAAATATCCTTTACGATTTTTTATAAGTATATATTTTTTTTGCATTAACTGCACACATTGACCGTGGTATTTAATTTGAATGTACTCCGTAGTGAAGTACGGGTATTCAGCTGGTAGTTTATAAAATTATTTTAGAAAAAGTTAAAAACTAAACGATTATAAAATATACACCACTCCTGACTCGGCCTACAAAATTAGTATTATTAATGCATTTTACTCAAGATATTCTACAAAGCCCTCTACTCCAGAAATCAACTAACATGCGACAATATTGAGTGACTTCTTTCTAGTACACAGCCCGGTACATGAACGATTTCTCTGAAGGGGCCTCGACCGGGGCACTTCAACTTTCGTTAGATGCAGACTCATTCGCTCCTCCCATGTTGCAAGCCTTGGAGATGTTCTCATAATTCTTAAGAAGTCGATAAATCGTTTATATGAAAGCTTGAATGCATTAACTTGCTCTAGCATCTTTGATAAGGATAACAACAGAAAAAAAATCACTGCCGTGGGCTGGAAAATTGTGCATGTAAATAATGCCTCAGACTATTTAATTTCAGTGGCTGATAAACATTTAAAAAAAAGCTAAGTCTCTTATCTTGTATTCTTGAATATTTACATTTGAGCGAACCTGAGGATTAAAAGTTTTTATTCTATGATTTATGATTTCTAAAAAATGAATAGAACAAGAAGAGACTACAAAAAACACTGGAGTAGAAAAGCCATTGTAATGATTTTATGACAGTAAATTCAATCTATATATACACTGAAGTGCCACTGAATTAGGGATAGCAAAGTCTATGCAAATTGTGTAGCGCTGCTCATCATGTATGCGCAAGTGAGGGCGCTGTGGTAACTGCATATATAGCGCGTACTGTGGTTGTTCTGAATTAGTTGTTGGAATTGCCAGTATGGGTAAACTGCCTGATTTAGACGCCTTCGATCGCGGACAAATCGTAGGTGCGCGACGCATGGGCCATTCAATTTCCGAAATCGTCAGACAGCTAGGATTTTCAAGGTCGAAAGTGTCAAGAGTATACCAAGAATACATGGATGGTGGGAAAAAAACTAGCGATCGGGCAAACTGCAAAGGACAATTAGCCTTGACAGTGCGTGGTGAGAGACGGCTCAGGCGTATTGTACGTAGCCAGCGAAGCCAAACATTAGCTCAAATTATCACACAGTTTAATGACGGTGCCAGTCGTACAGTCAGTAAACGGACTGTGCAACGCTCGCTTCACCGTATGGGTTTCGGGAGCCGTCGACCTACGAGAGTACCATTGCTCTATACTCGCCATCGGGCTGCACGTCTTGCCTGGGCAAGAGAGCACAGAGACTGGAGTGTAGAGGACTGAAAACGAGTAGCATGGAGTGATGAGTCTCGATTCCGACTACTTAACGCCGACGGGAGGCTGAAAATATGGCATCAGGCTCATGAAGCCATGGATCCTGCATGCCTGGCTGGAACTGTACAAGGGCATGGTTGCTCAATCATGGTCTGGGGTGTTTTTTCGTGGCAACGTTTGGGATCTTTGGTGCGTGTACCAACCTCCCTCAATGCAATTCAGTACGTAGAGTTGCTGGGTGATCACCTCCATCCGTTTATGCTGTTCTGTTATCCGCACGGTAATGGAGTTTTCCAGCATGACAACTGTACCTCTCACAAGTCCCGGTTGGCTACTGGCTGGTTAGATGAGCATTCCTCTGACTTATCTGTGATGAATTGGCCACCTAGAAGCCCAGACTGAAATCCTATTGAGCATCTTTGGGATGTTTTGGAACAAGGCGTGAAAAGCCATCACACAGCACCAAAGAACCATACTGAATTATGGACAGCTTTAGAGAATATTTGGCAAGCCATCCCCGTGGAACGTTTCCAGAAACATGTTGAATCTATGACTCGTCGTGTGGCAGCCGTTATCAAGGTCAGAGGAGGCCCAACTCGTTGCTAGGTAGGTATTCCTAATTCAGTGGCACTTCAGTGTATAAAACATTCCGATTTTTTAAATTAAATTTTTCAGCTGTTTTAGTAACTTTTTTTAAGTTTGCATTTAAAATAATTATTTGAGGGTTATAAAATTTATATCACAAGAAAGATCATGAAAATTCCTTTAAAATGAAATCATTTTCGAATATTTACCTCTATTTTCTGATTTTTGTTGAATTTTTAAAGATTAATTTTTAGAATTTAATTTATTAAATGCAGATCACGTGATTTCTTTTTCTGGTACTTTAAATAAATTTATCGTCACGTGCATAACAACTAAATAGACAAAAAAATATTTTTTATTCTTTCTAATGCAGCAGACGATTGGATATTATCCAAAAAAAATGAATATAACTTACGATTTTTTTATAAATATATATACACTGAAGTGCCACTGAATTAGGGATACCTACCTAGTAACGAGTTGGGCCTCCTCTGGACTTGATAACGGCTGCCACACGACGAGGCATAAATTCAACAAGTTTCTGCAAACGTTCCACGGGAATGGCTTGCCAAATATTGGCTAAAGCTGTCCAGAATTCAGTAAGGTTCTTTGGTGCTGTGTGATAGCCTTTCACGCCTTGTTCCAAAACATCCCAAAGATGCTCAATAGGATTTAAGTCTGGGCTTCTAGGTGGCCAATTCATGACAGAGAAGTCAGAGGAATGATCATCCAACCAGCCAGTAGCCAACCGGGACTTGTGAGAGCTACAGTTGACTTGCTGGTAAACCCCATTACCGTGCGGATAACAGAACAGCATAAACGGATGGAGGTGATCACCCAGCAACTCTACGTACCGAATTGCATTGAGGGAGGTTGGTACAGGCACCAAAGATCCCAAACTCTGCCACGAAAAGACACCCCAGACCATGATTGAGCCATCATGCCCTTGTACAGTTCCATCCAGGCATGTAGGATCCATGGCTTCATGAGCCTTACGCCATATTCTCAGCCTCCCGTTGGCGTTAAGTAGTCGGAATCGAGACTCATCACTCCATGCTACTCGTTTCCAGTCCTCTACACTCCAGTCTCTGTGCTCTCTTGCCCAGGCAAGACGCGCAGCCCGATGGCGAGTATAGAGCAATGGTATTCTCGTAGGTCGACGGCTCCCGAAACCCATACGGTGAAGCGAGCGTTGCACAGTCCGTTTACTGGCTGTACGACTGGCACCGTCATTAAACTGGGTGGTAATTTGAGCTAATGTTTGGCTTCGCTGGCTACGTACAATACGCGTGAGCCGTCTCTCACCACGCACTGTCAAGGCTAATTGTCCTTTGCAGTCTGCCCGATCGCTAGTTTTTTCCACCATCCATGTATTCTTGGTATACTCTTGACACTGTCGACCTTGAAAATCCTAGCTGTCTGACGATTTCGGAAATTGAATGGCCCATGCGTCGCGCACCTATGATTTGTCCGCGATCGAAGGCGTCTAAATCAGGCAGTTTACCCATTCTGGCAATTCCAACAACTAATTCAGAACAACCATAGTACGCGCTATATATGCAGTTACCACAGCGTCCTCACTTGCTCATACATGATGCGCAGCGCTACAGAATTTGCATAGGCTTTGCTATCCCTAATTCAGTGGCACTTCAGTGTATATATATATATATATATATATATATATATATATATATATATATATATATATATATATATATATATATATATATATATTACATCAATTGTATACATTGATCGTCGTATTTATTATATATATATACCCAACAAACACAGGACTGACGGCAGCTTATCGGGCCAGTGCTGGAGGCACCGGTTGAACGACAAGTACGGGAGAATTTTGTCGGGCCACTGGCGGGTTGTTTACGAACCTCCGAAGGGGAAACGCTTTCCGTTTACGTGTTTCAGGGCCTGTTATGGGTTGATATGAATCGTACCGAAACCGTTTTCCCTGCATCGTCCCGGAACTGCACCTCCGATTCGTAACCACAAGTAACAGATATCTGCATCAGAATTATGGATTTGAAAGGGAAGGCGAAGATTAAATTTAACAGACTTTTCAAAAATATTTATTTCATTGTTGTGAAACTTCTTTCACGCGGAAAATTCCCATAATTTTCCTTGTATGTAAAGATTGTATTATGTGAAAAGTATTATGTGAAATTGTATAATTGTATTATGTGAAAATTCACATAATTTTCCTTGTATGTAAAGATTGTATTCTGTGTGTATGTTTTTAACTCCCTAGAAGCTTATAAAAACAGATGAAAATTAGTTTCATTGTTTATTTTTATATATTACTGGAGAAATTAAATATCTACTTAAAAATGGGTCCTTGTTTCACCACTCTTTATTTATAAGAGAGGAAATAGTGATAAAATTTGTATTTTTTTAAATTTCTTCTATAGTATATTAAAATAATAATATATATTTTTGTAGATAAAATATTCAAAATATATTTTTCAGGAAATTTACATATTCTAAGTATTTCTAATTGTTAGATGCCATTATAAAACAACTGATTTTGTAGAATTTTTTCTCGAATTTCATCGTATTAATTTTACAGTAACATATTCTTATAATACAAATTTGAATGAAAGAAAAAGAATTTTAAATTTACAGACCTTAGTTAAAATAAACAAATCACACATATTTAGAAAAATATTAATATAATGTAATGTCAGAGACATAGACAGTAGATGTCATGACACACCAAAAAATATCAAAAAATAAGACCCTTTATCCTCAGTACGTACATTGAAGAATATATATTACATTGTTTTTTTTTGTAATTGAATCAGGATACGAGAAATAATATTTACAATAAGAAAAAAAAGGCCAAAAAATTAGTTTAAATAAATGTTAGAAATAAAAATTAAGGCAATTAAGTTTAAAATAATAAGTAAGTTATATTTAATAAATTAAATTGGCAGGTTTGAACATCCGTGAGTACAGATAACAGAACTGCACTTTGCAGGATCGAACCGAGGACTGAAGCATGGGAAGCAAAAACGAACGCCCCACACCAGCATTCCCTGATAGGGTATCAAGTGTGGAACTTCAATAAGAGGAAACTGCCTCGCATGGAACAGAAAAATAAAGGAAAAATGTTAAACACTATCAAAAACCACACTATCAGAATAACACTATCAGAATTAACCTGTGAACAATTAATGGACTGGGTAAGATTTGAAATATTAAGATCGGAACATAAATTTTTAATTTTTAAGTGGCCGTTCGGTTTTGGGATTTTTTTTCCAAAAAAATTCAATGCGTAAGTAAATTAAGTAATTTTGAAAGGTCCGATATTAATCCAATTGCAGTAATGTTTTCAGATAAGATTTTGACAAAGTTTCATGAAATTGATTTGGGATATTGAATTTTGACTAGGTTGTACATTTTGTTGAGGGTATCTTTGTACCCTTCCGCCATTAAAAAAAAAAACATGGCTCAGGTTTGGTTTCCCGCCTAACAGGAAATTCATCATTAGCAGCGGGAATTTCTTTCCTCCGGATTACGACAGTTTCCTAGGATAGAAAATTGGTTTGAGAGATTGATTCGATCATTAATGCTAGTTAAGTTAGAGTCGAGAGCAATTCGCTTTAGATGAACCCAAATTTTAAAAATCACATTATGTTCGATTTCGTTCAAAATTACCACATCACATTGCATACCAAGATTATAATATTTTATACATTACATATACAATGTATTTTTCATTTTCATAATAAAACTAAACTTTTGAATGTAGTTGACTTTTTTATGCGGCCCGCCTGCCTTGAAAAAATTTACCATGTGGCCCAGATGCTGCAAAAGGTTAAACACCCTGCTTTAAGCTCATCAGCCTGATTCAGAGGTTTAACTTTTTCCGATTTAGGAATATAATCAAAAGTGGGTGTAGAAGAAAATTTAAACGCACACTTACTGTGCATAAGATTAAAAAGTTCTTTGAGATTGGGGATGTTAAACGTTATTTTGAAAAAAAAAAAAATTCATGTTTTTCAAAAGTCCATAGTAATCACACATGGTTTCCATTACTTATTTCACTGACACATTGAATTGTGTTTTGTTTTGTTTTTTATTATTAAATTTTAGCATTATCTTTTGAGAATGTATTTTCGTTTTTATCAATGCAACTCTTGCAGAAGTGCCACGGACGGGTAAGGGTGACTCGGTAACGAATTTAACAATCCTTTCTACTGCTTGTGTGTGACATGGAAAATTGCTGAAGTCAGTACGTTGACTCTCCTGATCAGATTATTTTGCTTCCTTTAGAAACTGCTTTAGTTTGTAATCAGAAATATGCCTCGTTCTGTTACTTTAACATCTTTACGTACAATCATATCAATATAATCCTTGGCATCAAAGTTTATACATTGAACTTAAAACTTTCCAATGCCCCCTTCATTTTTCAGTCCTTGCTTTTAGAATCCGGCGTAATCCAAGCTGTCTTACGTGGCTGCGATCAACTGATATCATACATAGGAGGAGATTTTCAGAAGCAGCAAAGTACGAATTTCTTTGAATGACTGGGTCAATTACATTTTTAAGAGTCTGATGGAGGTAACGTGAATAGCTTACAAGTTTCCACAAGTGCTTCGATCCATGGATATAAGATAGTTTCCGCTTTATGTGAAACGAAACTGATGCATATACTTACAAAATGTACTCAGTCAGTATTCGGAGATTTTTTTTGCAGTACATTCTGTTCCCACATACAAGTGAAGTATTCGGTTTGCTAATGTAAGCTATCATGAATAACAAAGTTTTCCTGGTTTTCTCATAGACAAATCAGAAGAGCACCTTCCAACAGAGATTGCATTAGACATTTCTAACAAATATTTTGGGTCCACACTTAAATCATCCTTAATTTCTAGTAATGGAATGCCATTTTCAATAGGTGATAATTCAATTACTGGAAGTTCATAGCAGTTTTCTAGTTGTTTACCTATTTCTCCTCCAAATTAGGACGTAGGCGCAGTTCATTTCCATGAAATAGACAAATCAACCACTGCAGTGGCCTTCTTAATTCCTTTTCAAATAAACGAACCACATCATTATTCAATCCAGTGTTCACGGCAGTTCCACCCATTCCAATTACAGTAATGTTTAAATTCTGGTTGTTGTCATTGAAAAATGCTATTATGCTATCTTATATACATTTTCCAGTGCCAGAAATCTGCTTCTGAAAATCTCGTCCTTTGTATGATATCAGATGATCGCAGTCATGTAAGAGAGAGCTTGGATTACCCCGGAATCTAAAAGCAAGGGCTGAAAATGAAGGTGGCATCAAAAAGTTTTTATTTCAACGTATAAACTTTGATGCCAAGGATTATATTGATATGATTGAATGGAATGATGTTAAAGTAACAGGACTTCCTATGAAGAGGCATATTTCTGATGACAAACAGAAAGCAATTCAATGTGTCAGTGAAATAAGTAAAGCAAACCATGTATGATTACTATGGACTTTTGAAAAATATGAATGTTTATTTCAAAATAACACTTTGCCTTTAAAGACATTACATTAATATTTTTCTAAATAAATGTGATTTGTTTATTTTAACTAAGGTCCGTTAATTAAAAATTGTTTTTTTCATTCCAATGTGTATTATAAGAATATACTACTGTAAAATTAAGATGATGAAAATTGCGAAATTCTACAAAATCAGTTGTTCTGTAATGACATCTAAAAATTAGAAATACTTAGAAATACCTAAGTTTCTTGTAAAAATATTTTGAATATTTTATTTACAAAAAATATATATTATTAATTTAATATACCATAAAATAAACAGAAAAAAAGAATTTTATCTCTTTTCACAAAAATATCTATTTTGAAGCACCTGAAAAATATTTCAGTAGAGCAATAAAATTTTATATTCAATACCAAAAGGCAGCTTTTGAAAGCTATAGCATAATGAAATTTCAAACCATCTTTTTTTTCGCCTCGTCATACTACAATGCACTAGTGTCATCTGATTGGACATTCAGTTGCACGTGATTGAAAAGGCGCCATTAAAGATTGATTACAAGTTCGTTGAAATTAATCCACAAGTAAGTTTCATTCGTTAGTCTTAAATTATTGCCTTTAGATTTTATTTAACACCCTTACATAGTGAACATTATTCTATTTCTGTTATAAGATAGTGTTTTAATCCAAGTTATATATTAATTGACCATATTTCAGATCAAACTCTACTGAACTGAGTGTATTGAATTAGCAATACTTATGGCACTTACGAGCACTTTCGTATGTATAAATAAAAACATTTTGTTTCGGAATAATTTAAGATTCGTGTTTCAGTTAATATTTTAGATGGACAAAGGAAGTAAATGGACTCTTGTGAAAGTCTTAAGTATTTGCTAATTAAATTAATATTTAGAATTGTAATTTGTACGCACTATTTAGATTTTTATATCCTTTAGAAAGTATAAAATACATGACACAAATATCAATTCCAAATCTACATAGTTGAAAAATAAAAATGTATTTTCATTTCCAGTATAATATTTTCCATTTTATTTCTTTAAAGAAATTTGAAAGAAAATTATAATGAAATTTTTTTTAATATGTTAATCCAAATTAAACATTTTTTTACTACTGGATTGATAAATCAGTTACACATGATTCCTCCATAGTAAATTCATGCATAGTATTCAATGGTGGAAAAATTGTCCATTTTCCTATTAAATATATTTTACAATGTTCTTATTGCCAGGTATCAATAGGCAACAAATTATCCATGTCTAAATGTTAAAAGATGGATTCAAAAACGTTCCACATTATAAAAGATTCTAAAAATGAACTTGTAAATCATACAAAAGGATCTATTGAATTCCTTATCAAATTGTGTTTTGAGTAAACTTTATAAAATACACTGCATTTTATACATTATAAAGAAATAAAGAACAAATATTCTTAAAATTTTTGTGTTCATAATTTAAAAGAATGTATTTAGTATAATTATATATTTTAATTTAAATGCTAAACACTAATAGGTATTTTTCATGTATAATCTTAATAGCCTTAAAATATAATTTTTTTTAAATTCTATTTATAATGTTCTATGTGTACACTCAATTGCTATATATGTATATGTTATTCCTACTGGGTGAAATTTCTTTATGTCTATCGAGAGCAAAGATATATTCAAAATTTCAAAACCAGATCAAAATATTGTTTAATCAGTATCCACATGTCAAGTAAATATTGAAACAATAGCAAATATTGGAGCATTTTTTTATTTTGAATATCTCATTAAATAAAAAGCTTATTTAAGGAACATTTTGAATTTCAATTGCTATTAATCAATATTTTGAACTGGCTTTGATATTTAGATTATATTTCTACTCTCTCTGAAGATATAAAATAAAACAATTTCACTCTTTAGGAATAACATAATGGTGCATACTTTTTGCAACTGAGTGTATATATTCTTGCAATTGAGTGTATATATATTTTCAAGAATTATTAATTTTTGTATGTATGTGAACTCCATTGTATTCCTGAATTCATTCAAAGAACCTCTGGAGTAATGAGAAGTTTAGAGTTTTAAATTTGTGTCAATATAGATGCCACGTGCATTTAATTTTCTAATTTGTATCGTGTTTGAAATCACTTTTATCAGTGTTATTAGAGATGATGGCAGTGAAAATTATTCCAAAATAGACTATTTAGATACATAAATTGTTTCTTAACTTATTAATTTGCATTCCATGTTTTTAAATTATATATTTATAAGTATATAGATTTGTAGATTATCAGAATGTGTACATACAAAAAATTGCTTTATTGTAATAGATATTGTACGATAAGAGTTTTTATAAATCTGAGAATGTTCTCAATAACTATCTATAAGCTGTTCATCTCTAAAGGTCTTTTGGAAATTATTTTGTTGTCATGCTGTGCAAAATAAATGTGAACTTATTGGCTTAATATATATATATATAAAGGGTAAAATTAGTTTCTTTTCCCCTTTTTATATTAGTGATAAGCAAGTTTATAAAGAACTCTACTTTTCAATACTTCTTGGTTTGATAAAACATTAAATTTTTATTATGGCATTATAAGAAAATATTGGTTTTTTTACAGAATTTTGAAACTGGAATCTATTCAGAGCTTCAGGCTTGAAAGACAAATACCACTTGGATCTTATAACCTGCGTAAGTTTTTAACGCCACTGAGCCTACCTTTTTTTATTCTCGAGATATACTTTTATTTTCAGCAGTGGACTTGTGGCCCAAATCACTGTTTTTAATATTTTTTTAGATTTATTTTTAACTAATTAAATTTTTTCTATGAAAAAAACTAAAAATATTTATTAAACAACTAAAAATTTCAAATTAGTTTTTTTAACTTAGACGCTAATCTGAACTTTCTCATAAACTTTGGTCTCAATAATTTGTGGATAGAATATTGATTTTCTTTATTTATTCTTTTTTAACTGTGAAGCTTGTTGTTAAGGTTTTAGGTGAGTGAGAAAGTGCAGTCCGGGGATTTCAGTTAACACGACTCTTGTGAAAGATTTTAACTCTTGCCAAAAAAAGAGATTTATATTATAAAATTATAAAATGCCAAGGTTTATTTAGAAAATATAAAATGTGTTCATAGACAAAGTTTGTTTATAAAATTGTAGATAAGACATCCATTGTGAGTTGTGGTTTATTATATCAAAATGTGTGTTTGATAAGTGAATGAAATAACCCTTTCTTAATAATGGAATAGAACTCCTGTATAATCAATGAATTCACGGATACAAGATACAGTTCCAAAAAGCAAAACGCCTGGTTTACAGAGTCTTTTATAATAACAGAAAAATGATATTTATATTATGAAAATGTGAAGTGCCAAGCTTTATTTATTCTTAATGGTTAACATTAAAATTTTAAAAATATTTTTAGAATTTCCTGATAAGTTGTTAGAGGTTCGTTGATAATTCATTACAGAAGTAGTAAAAAGGAAATTGCTTTTGGATGTATTAGATCATTAGTTAATGGGCTAAGTAATTTTAAATTTTGGTAAAATTTAATTTTATGCATGCCATAAATTTTTCTCTCTGTTAAACATGTTTATTCCATTTTAAGTCTTAATACTTATATAAAGAATTTGGATTAAATGAAAACAGTAATGAGTGATGGTGAAAATGTATTAAATGTGGTAATTGAATTGCTTGATGTTCTAAGACATAAAATTTCTGATCATCAAAATACAATAATTGACTTCTTGACTGAACAACTGACTTTATTATTAAACAATATCCTATTTTGCTACCCCCCTTGTTTAAGTATATAATCATCCTTCAAATCCTAATAGACCATTATTTTATATTTTTGATCCTGTACTAAATTTGTACTAAATTTTTTAAAATTCCACTGAGCATCTTGTTTAGCTGTTTAAAAAATGGGGGGAAATGCATTGTAAATTGTCTTTACTTTCTCAAAGTTTCATAATTAAATATGTTGATAAAGTTGTGCCTGAAAAATAACTCAACTGATTCTGAACATCAGTTGGAGTTTTATGGAAAGCCAAATTATATGGAAAGTTATACAATAGTTAGTTGAAATTGTTTCTTGGAAGTTTTGCGAGGTAGTAATCTAGTTCATGTATATTAAAGTCTTATTTAAATATTGTGCTAAACATATTCAGCACATTGAAAGTCTGATTACTTCTCAACTTTTAATCACCAGGCAATTTTTGGTATTAAATTATATGCTCAGTGCATATTCCATTATGTGTAATTTTCACTTAATCTGATTTGAAAATTCATGTGAGGAGAAATTTTTGGTTCAGTTAAATCAGAAAATTGTAGAAAACTTTTTAAAAAGTTGGTTTTTTCCCATTTTTTTCAAACTGTGACACTGAAAATACCGATTATGTCTTTAGCCCTAACATAGTTTTTAACAATGATATGATCCATAACAAAAATTCGATGCTACATTTTTTTTCTTCTTTTATTTATATTACATTTATTTTCCTCATTGTATAACTTTTTGAATACTACTCAAACCAATTCTATTGTTACTCAATTTCAAAAAATCATATTTCAAATTTTAAGGATCGATCGGTAGTCAATGCGCTGAGAAGGGCCCTAGCTGAATTCAATTTGTATCCGTCCCAAATGTTAGAAGCATGCTACATTTTTTTTCTTCTTTTATTTATATTACATTTATTTTTCTCATTGTATAACTTTTTGAATACTACTCAAACATCAATTCTATTGTTACTCAATTTCAAAAAATCATATTTCAAATTTTAAGGATTGATCGGTAGTCAATGCGCTGAGAAGGGCCCTAGCTGAATTCAATTTGTATCCGTCCCAAATGTTAGAAGCACGCTACGCCTATGGTCCAAAGTATACATGTAAGGGGGTCATACTACCTTTTTTATTTCACTGATAAGCAAATAGACGAGTGCTCTGCACTAAAATGTTTTACTGATCTTGTTGAGAAGTATTGGAGAGCACGTGCACTGATTGCATAGGTGCTATTTTTGGTAGTGTGTGGCATTTGTAAAATAAATAAATAAATAATGAACTCTGCTTTTCAATGCTTCTTGGTGTCACAAATCACTCTAATTTTTATTATGGCATTGTAAGAAAATATTGGTTTCTTTACAGAATTCTGAAACTGGAATCCATCTTCACCTTATTGTGATTTCCATGAAAAGATTCCACAACTCACTTGGCATTGTGCTCGATTCATAATCTGTAAGTTCATTTTAACCTGACTGAACCCATTTTTTTTTTATTTATTCTCTAGATATCCTTTATTTTTTTCAGCAGTGAACTTGTGGGCAAAATCACAAAGTTGATAATATATTTTTTTTAAATTTATTTTTTGTACTTAAATTTGAATTTTTCTATGAAAAAACCATAAAAAATATTTTTATTACATAATTCTTAATTAATAAACAACTCAAATTTTCAAATTTCTCTTTGTATATTTTATACACTAATCCGAACATTTTCATAAACTTTGGTTGCAGTAATTTGTGGATTGATATTGATTTCCTTTATTCATTATATTTTTAACTGGCAAGCATGTTATTAAAGTATTAGGTATGTCTGAAAGTGCAGTTCAGGGACTTCAGTTAACCGTGACTCTTGTGAAAGTCTTTTATCATAACTGCTTACCAAAAAAAATTTTATATTTTTATATTATAAAGATATAAAATGCCAAGGGTTATTTTACTCTTGATAGTTAATGTTAAAAAATTTTTAATTTAATTATCAGAATTTCATGAGAAGTAGTTAGAGGTTCATTCATAATTCCTTACAGAAGTAATAATAATAATAATATTGCTTTTAGATGTATTAGATTATTCGTTGATGAGCTAATAGGTAGTTGAATGTCATTTGGAATACTAACTTCTGCCTAGTATTTAATTTTATTATTTCATTGTCAAATTTTGGTGGAGATCTGTCACATAAAATATATTTTTGTGAGCAGCTGTTATTATAAAGTGTAAGGATAAGGGCAGTAAAAAAATATTCCAAAATATATTATTTAGGTTCAGTTAATTATTAAATAATTGTTGACTATAATAAGGTTATGTTTGCAAGTGTGTAGGTTTTTTTATGGTGTATTATTTGGTTTATCTAAGTTAAGTTGAAAAATGATGCAAGCATACAAAGATTGACTGGCTGTCAATGTTGAGTGCAGTAGCATAGATTATTTTACAAAGTGCAATAAAATACTTTTAACTTTTCAAACCGAACTTCTAACCAAAATTTTAAAAAAAATTTAATGAAACTTTTAAAATTGGAAATATTTTCATGGATCTAAGGAATGGAACATAACACCTGTATTGTCAACTAAGTCATGGATAAAAGATGCAGCCCTAAAAGCAAAAGGCCTGGTTTCTGTATACTTTTATAATAATCATGTTACAACAGTATACAGAAACCAGGCTTTTTGCTTTTAGAACTGAATCGTTTATCCATGAATTTGTTGACTATACGGGTTTTCTATTCCATTGTTAAGATCTGTGAAAATACTCTCATTAGCAAAATATTTTTTTAAAAACTTAAATTTGGGTTAGAAGCTTGGTTCAAAAAGTCTAAGTGTTTTTTCACGCTTTATAATATAATCTATGCCATTTCACTCAACATTGACAGCTAGTCAATATTACCCACCTCATTTTTCAAATTAACCTAGACTAATCAAACAATATATCATAACAATTGTTAATAATTACTGAATCTAAATAGTATATTTTGAATAATTTTTTACTGTGGTTATCCCTAATAACAGCTGCTCACAAATAAAAAAATATTTTATACACAGATCCCCACCATAATTTGACAATTAAGTAACAAAAGATATGCTCTATTAAAATACTATGCAGAAGTTAGTATCCCAAATTACTTTCTACCACAAATTTTGTAAAACCAATTACTGTGAAAGCTACATCATATAATAAAGTTTTACTTTATTCATTATTATAGTAATAGATTAGTTGTTAAAGAGTATTCACCGTTTTCACTAAATTTCTCAGTACAGTAAGACATTCAATCCTGTCAATTAAATGATTAGTTATTACAGATATAAATAAAATAGATTAGAATGCCTTGATAGAGTACAATAATTGAAAGCTGACTGAGAGACTTGAGATGACAACAAAATTTTCTTTTCACTATCGAGAATCACTCTCACGTTGAAAGTAAAGAAACACAAGAATGAAGATTGAATACTATATAAAATGTTAGCATCTTAAATTTCTAAATCTGACCCAGCATCTGTATTAATGCTCTCTATGGCATGTTGTAATCAAATTTAGAAATTTAAGATTTTGTATGCTAATGTTTTACTTAGCATTCAATCTTTATTCTTGTGTTTCTCTACTTTCAACAGCATTATTGTCAATAGTGAAGAGGAAATTTTGGTGTCATTATAGACAAGTCTCTGATTCAGCTTTCAACGTTGAGCTGAAATTATGCTCAACATTAAAAACTTAATTGTACTCTTATCAAGGCAATCTACCCTATTTTATTTATATCTATAATAACAAATTAATCGACATGGTTGGATTTTCTACTGTACAGAGAGAAATTTAGTGAAAAGGGGAATACTCTTTAACAAATATTTTATAACTATTTTCTATTAGTATATTTATTTAATCAAGTAAATATTTTTTACATGATGTAGTTTTCACAGTATGTAATTGGTTTTACAAAAAAAATGTGGTAGGAATTTACTTCTTGGAAGTAGTTATCAATAAAATGACAACAGATTTAAAACTGCACTCATGTGTTGGGTGCTGTTTTGTATCAAGTTTTTTTAAACCCCTGTCTCAGAATTTATATTTCCTAATTGGATTTATTTAATTCTACTTTATCAACAATGAATTTTTCAACTACTTTCAACAATCAACTATTTTTACAACAATAAATTACCCTTTAATGTACAAAACTATGCAAAAAATAATTTTCTTATCTGCAGAGCATTTACTAACTCTACATAGAAAAATAATTTAAATAAATTCTTTTGATTCATAAATTATATCTGGGGATGGGAGTCATTTTCCTTTCACATAAATTTATGAACTGATTTTCTCTTTCTTTTTTTTCCCTAGATGCTGTAAAGATGGAGCCAGAGGTACAGCGAAAGGATCCTGTTTTGTAGAAAATATAGAAAAAAATTGTGTAAATGTGCTATGTACTTTCTAAATAAACTATTTTTACTTTAAACCAGCTCTTTTCTGTATTTAAAAACATGTGTGTCTATAATTTTTCTAAAAATTACAATAGAAGATATTACTATCATAGTACTATTTCTCAAAAATAGTACTATCAAGTGTTGGATATTAAGTCCAATATAATAGAAAAGAAAATATTTTTTTAAAATGACATAAGAATTTAATGAATTACTCTTTAATTCACAAAACTATGCAAAAAATAATTTTCTTATCTGTAGAGCATTTATTAACTCTACACCAAAAGATAATTTAAATAAATTCTGAGCAAGTTTTCACAAGCTCACAAAGATGGGCTTCATCATACACACTACACATTACTCAGGTTTGAAGAATGTATCAAATTTATGTTTATAAATTTATCAAATTATGTTAATAAATTTTATACTGGGGAAGTACAAATTTTTTGGGTTAATTATTAAAGTAGTACTGTTTTACGTACTATAATCTCATTCTAAATTTAAAAAAAACAAACTGTAACCTTAGATCGAGTGGAAAGATGATTTAGCTTTAATGGTTGGTATTAATGTTATCTTAACTTTCAAATTTGGGTAAATGTATCTTAATACAAAAGGAGGTTTTGTTCTAACAAGTAAACTTGTGATTCAAATGAAAATTTTTAGGTAATAACAAAGATCAGTATTTGGTAATACCTAAAAATACATAAGGCAAAACTGGCAAGAATACTAGAAATATGAAGGCAAAAAAAAATAATAAAAGTGAAAGGGTTGATATCAGAGGTTATTCGTCAATGTATTAAATAAAAATAAGCATATAAACGAAAGGGTCCTACGCAAAACTTTAAAAAAATGCCGGCGGTCCGATTCTGGTAGAATGCTGGCATGATGCCCGGACCTACGGCACATTGCTGTTTACGAGATGGGTAGATGACGGTATGTCGACACCAATTATTGCTCCCGTAACCGGCCCGTCAACCTCCGGTTACGTTCCGGCTATCTGTCCGCATCGATGGCTTAATCGCGGCTGCCTAACGGTTCGTAGTCGGATGAACGATGGCTCGAATCCTACCGGAAGCGGCCCGGCAGTCGACGGGGTAGTCGCGGGCGAGAGGACACAGCCGTGACGGAAACGATACTGACCTAATGCGCCGGCCCGGCAGTGGTGAAATCGGCTGGCCGGAACCTTCCGACCCCGGCCCGATGCTTCTGTGTTTGTTGGGTATATATATATATATATATATATATATATATATATATTTATTTATTTATTTATTTATTTGGCATTAATTGCATACATTGACAGTTGTATTTGATTTGAATGTACTCCGTAGCGAAGTACGGGTTTTCAGCTAGTTATTATATAAAATGTTACATTTATCAGCTAATGATTACATTTTGGACATCTATATCAAATTCAGTCTTTATATGGTACTTCCGGTGTCGTCATTCATATTTCATCGTTAAGAACAACTGAAGGCATTGACAACAAGAATCATACTTATTGATTAACTTGGTTGTAAACACTTGAGCAATTCATAATTTCTTTTATAGCATTTATGATCATAATACAGGATATATTTTTCTCTTTAATACTTTTCTATAATACATTAACATTGAAAATGCCCACATTTATATCCACTGTGTATAATAAAACTTAATTTACTAACATGTTTGAATCTCGACTGATGTCTATTACACAGACTGCCTGAAAACCCTAAAGTAGAAAAATTCAGTTAAACTCTCTTCTCTCATTTCTTGGTGACACATTCAGTATCACCATAGTTTCAAACTTTTGTGTTTTTTCCCCATTTATTGAACTATAAAATCCAGTTGAACATTTCGGAAAAATCAACAAATACAGTGGGCAATGAAAAAGTCCCATTTGCTTCTTCCCTAGCGATTTCAGAGCTGGAAATTTTCATGAAACTTTCGAAACGGAAAATTACTTCCAAGTCTCATAAGTAGCATAGGTGGTTATTGGTTTTAGAATCCGGCAAATGTACATTTAATACACACAGTTTCTTCTAACATTCTTGGAAATAATGCATTTGATTTTCTGGGGGGGGGGGATGTTTTTTCCGAATTCAAATTTTTAACAGTATACACTAGTAAATTTCTCAGCATTTCGTACAGATTTCGTACAGCAATTCAGACAGATCGTACCAATCATTGGGAAAAAAGAAGAGTTTTATAATAAACCCTTTTGCTGATGAATCCTATAATTTTTAATTACAGAGCAAAACATTACCCAGTAAACTATATTTAGATCCTGGAGTATTCACGTAAAATGTTTTCTTCTTCTAACAGTGGATTACGTTCCTCCATATCGGTCCTCCGGAAAGGAAAATTTCAGACGCTATAACTGTCCGTCCGTAGCTCGAGAGTTATAATTTCGACAGCGCGTTAAACCCAGTCTGTATCGTTTGGACAACAGATAAACAGAAAAGTACCAAAATACGTCAAAATTTTAACATACATATATGTATATATGTACATACGTACATTATATAGATACATATATACAAAACCCATACATACATATATACATACAAAAGAAATAAGCAACGATAAGTAATCGTACGTTAATAACCCGTGGTAGTTTCATTCGAAGAGACTACCTAATTTTTTTTTCATTTTACTGCTCGATCACTTTCAATAGTAAATTAATTTAAAAAGTAAGTATATTTGCATTCAAGAAATATTCCGCCATTAATCATATTTAAAAGGTCATAATTTATTATTTAATCACTCAAATTTTACCTGGAACTACATCCCACGGCTGACTCTTTTCTACCTAAATGCTACAACTTTTACTAACTCGGATGACACATATGCAGTTTGAAATGCCCTAAGTATCTTTTATTTAGGTTAATTCATTCTACAGACACTTGGTCTAGACATAAATATAGAGGTGAAAGCAATCATACTGACCTAACGTTATTGCTAATTTCTATGTATTGTCTAAAACGATATCTGGAATTATAAATGTTATTTCTTTCCATAATTCATCGCAGTACTTTTTGATTTTTAAAAGGATATATTTGTTTGTTAATGTTTGCATTTCTGGACGCTCGGTGGCGTAGTGGTTATAAGCATCAAGCTGCAACAACATAGGTCCAGGGTTCGACCCTGCGACGGGGCAAGGTCAACTCAGCCTTTCATCCCTTGAGAGCGTCGATAAAAATGAGGACCAAACATTCCTGGGAACTAACTCTGTGGATCCCGCGACAGGCTGGCCACCTGCCCGAGACGTATGCTGTATGGCACACATGCCCACGGTCAAGAAAGCGGAGATGGGCACCACAGGCCTTGGTCCACATTGGACTGTTGCACCATTGGTTAGTTAGTTTTTTCTTACATCCCTACAAAATTCATTTTGGATATGGCACTGCTATTACCATCCATTCTTATTTAATAACTATTGGCAAGTGAGGATATTGATAACTCAAGATTCATTTTCTAGCATTCATTTTTACGAGTTTTTTTTCCTGTATTCTAAATACATATATGTAATAAATCAATTTCTATCTCAACCAATAGTTTCCTAAGATTTATATTTTTTTCTCATAAATAGTTTGCCCCATCCACTCAAAAACTCTTCACTGCCCCTGACATTGACCTTAAAACGTATACGTTCATATCTCTATCAAATACCTAAACACATAAGGAAATTCTCATTCTTTTTGCACTTACCTAATCCTGTGGGAAGTTAGAGATATGCTCTTTAGACCGGAAATGGGGCCACTTATTGGGATGAGAATTGATTCTGTAATGATCCAGATCCCCTATGAAGTCAATTTGCGTGTCACCAAGAACATTTGTTACCATAGCAAGATCTTGTTTTAATGGATCAAATAATATCTGCCTTCCTCAATTCGCATTTTTATTTTCAACCACTTACCAAGGACAATTATTATCAGTGTAGTTAGAAGGAAACTGCAATTTATTATCAAGATATGACAAATATTTAGCACTGATGTATGATTTTTAAGACACTTGAGTCCTGTATGAGACATTTTTGTGATTATATATATATATATATATATATATATATATATATATATATATATATATATATATATATATATATATATATATATATATATATATATTTATATATATATATATATATATATATATATATATATATATATATATATATATATACACTGAAGTGCCACTGAATTAGGGATAGCAAAGCCTATGCAAATTGTGTAGCGGTGCGCATCATGTATGCGCAAGTGAGGGCGCTGTGGTAACTGCATATATAGCGCGTACTGTGGTTGTTCTGAATTAGTTGTTGGAATTGCCAGTATGGGTAAACTGCCTGATTCAGACGCCTTCGATCGCGGACAAATCGTAGGTGCGCGACGCATGGGCCATTCAATTTCCGAAATCGTCAGACAGCTAGGATTTTCAAGGTCAACAGTGTCAAGAGTATACCAAGAATACATGGATGGTGGAAAAAAACTAGCGATCGGGCAGACTGCAAAGGACAATTAGCCTTGACAGTGCGTGGTGAGAGACGGCTCAGGCGTATTGTACGTTGCCAGCGAAGCCAAACATTAGCTCAAATTATCACCCAGTTTAATGACGGTGGCAGTCGTACAGTCAGTAAACGGACTGTGCAACGCTCGCTTCACCGTATGGGTTTCGGGAGCCGTCGATCTACGAGAGTACCATTGCTCTATACTCGCCATCGGACTGCACGTTTTGCCTGGGCAAGAGAGCACAGAGACTGGAGTGTAGAGGACTGGAAACGAGTAGCATGGAGTGATGAGTCTCGATTCCGACTACTTAACGCCTACGGGAGGCTGAAAAAGGCTCATGAAGCCATGGATCCTGCATGCCTGGCTGGAACTGTACAAGGGCATGGTGGCTCAATCATGGTCTAGGGTTTTTTTTCGTGGCACAGTTTGGGATCTTTGGTGCGTGTACTAACCTCCCCCAATTCAATTCGGTACGTAGAGTTGCTGGTTGATCACCTCCATCCGTTTATGCTGTTCTGTTATCCGCACGGTAATGGAGTTTTCCAGCAAGACAACTGTACCTCTCACATGTCCCGGTTGGCTACTGGCTGGTTGGATGAGCATTCCTCAGACTTCTCTGTCATGAATTATGACCTATCTGTTGTTCCTGATCTCTCTCACCCCTTTACCTATTTAAGCAGTTCCTGTCGATCGAACAATAGTTATTCTTTGTGTATTTCAATCTAACTTCAATCATCATATTTCGCATTTCCACATTACCCCATCTATGTCGATATTTGTTTACCAATTTGATAATTACGTAATCTTTATTTATTTTTCTCCTTAATTATCTCTCACCCTTTCATAATTATCCTTTCTTATATGGTGAATTTATAATTTTGTCACTCATAATCGCATTCCTTATGTGCATATTTCTCCCAATATGACTACCATGTCTATTAGTGTCAATGTCTATCGTATAGTTATTTATTAATTTTGCCACCATCTACCTTTTTTTTTGTGTGTGTGTGTGTTTTCTTTTCCTTTTTTTTGTGTGTGTTTTTCTCTTTTTTTTATATATTTATGTATACCTATTTGTATTTAATTATTTAATAGTGTGTTCTGATTACCTTATTTAAATTTATTTTAATTATTGTGTGCGGTGATCTTATAAATCTCAATAATGTGTTTTTATCATTGTATATTCTCATGATCTCAAAATTCCCATTTAATCGTTTATTTAATGCCTTGATTGAATTTAATCGTCGCAAACTAACAATCTCTCCCACCATGAATTCGTAATTCTTGTATCGTTGATTTATAATGTTATTTCTACGTGTCCCAGTTTTAATATTCTCATGCGCTATCCAATAATCGCGATTTCTCTGCATATTACTTTGGTTATTTCTCTTTGTACTTCTCTCGTATTGATTTTGCGGCCAATTTTCCATATTCCTTCTACCATAAAAATTATTTCGACCCACAATTTTATTATTCTGTAATCTGCTTTTTCGTTTATCTTTCTTAACTGTCTGTTCATAATCCATCGCCGCGACAACTGTATTGACATACACCGCGTTAACCTCTCCCGGCACATTTTGTTGGCTTACATCCTGTACTTGTCTTTCCATATCCGACTTTTTTACTATCTTAGCGTAATTATCTTGCCGCCTCGTTTTAGCACGCTTTTGTGGTCTATTTTCAATATCCGTATTTGCTTTAAATTGATTAACTATGGCGCCCTCTTTAAAATTGTCACCTTTCTCATCTTCTCCGTAACTATCATTTCTCTCACATGCCTCATCCAATTTTATCTGTTGAACTGTTTGTGCCGCCGCTACTTTTTCCCTTAAATGTTTATTGTCACCCACTAGGGTACCCAAACTTTGTTGTATTTCGATGATTTGTGTTTGCAATTCTGTATTGTTGGATAATATTTTTTGCAACACTAACTCCTGTCTGTGTTGTTTTTCTGTTTGTATTGAATCTAATTCTGCCTTCAATTCTTCATTCTCGTAACATTTATTGTTCATATCTTGCTCCATCGCAACCAACCGCCCGTGTAATTCCGTATTTTCAGATACTAATTTTTGCAATTTTAATTCCTGACCTTGCTCTTTGTCTGTTATAAACGTCAATTGACTCTCCAATCGCCGAATTGTGGTTTTAATTTTTCTATCTCTGACAATTCCTCATTAATCGTTACATTATGTATTCTTATTTCGTTTCCTTTATCCTCTAAATTTTTCTGTCTCACACTCTTAATATTTCCCGCTTTTTCATCACTTGCTACACTATTAATTTGTAATTCACATTTTTGATCGTCCCTCTCCTTATTTGTATGTTTTTCTCCCGTAATTTCCATCGCCTTTGTGACTGCCTCTCTAAAATTTTCTATGTTTAATCGGCCTATCTCTAGTCTTATATCGTCGCTCACGGCGTGTAGAAGTTTTGATAACATTATTTTTTCCGTATCGTTTTGTCCCTTATGCCGGCGACCAAAATAGTCAAGAGTAACCTCTTCAATTTCGCGTGCTAAATCAGAAATAGTTTGTTTAGGCTTTTGCTTTATCTTTTCAAACTTTTGTTGTTTCGCATACGACGCGTTTATGTTTTCCAAGGTTAATCCTGTCCTGTTTTCATCTTTTACCTTTTCACTAATTGCCACGCTATTAATCATCGTATCATATTTTTGCTCATCATCCTCAATCTCTTTTGCCATGTCGATTGCTTCTTGGAATGTTAGCGGCTGAAATGTCATTAATTCCTTTCTTATATACTGCCGTATTGATTTTATAAATTTATCTAAGAGAACTCGGTCCAATTCTGGAGATTCGGGAATCTTCAAATAGTCATTTACGACACCCTTAATGTGCTTTTCCACGTGACTTATTTTTTGACCTGGTTTTTGCACGATTTTCTTAAATGCCACATGATTTAAGAAATCTTTCACGGTTCGCGCCATTCTCTAAATGTAAATTATTCCTAACTTCAATATTATCTTCTAATTTATCCTCTCTATCCCTCAAATATCCTATCCGCTCGTTTTCTACACTGCTTTATTTCCTCTTAACAATGTACCTTTGAAATTTTTACCCTGCGTAACTAAACTTCTATCATACTACAACCATATCTTTAAAATTTCACTTTTATTACTAACTTAACACCCTTCAACATATAAGCAATACGTCGTAATTACTATTTCTCAATTTAACATTATACTCTTACACATTTCTCATCAATCTCCTATCTAACATTTCCTTATCTTAAATTACTATTTCACTCAGCGTAACTATTCCTACATTCCATATTCATAACCATATTGCCTATTCATAGCCACCCTGTCATTCTGCTGTCTTAGCATCTCAATCCCATTATTCAATTCTTCCACTCTTAATCCAAAATTATTTCTCATTCGCGCCATTAGCCCTTTTGTTTTTTGATACTAACTTAAAATTAACTATCCTACTTTATTTATTTTTTTTAACGTACTGTTGCAATTTTATCCTAACTTGCGTATTTTCACTACCTATCACACTATTATAATACGTAATACCTCACTATATCATTCAATATACAATACATTCAAAACTTATTACTCATTACAGTTATTATTCATTGCATTATATCACTCAATAATCAATACCTATTCATCATTCAATATCTATTCAATACACTTATTACTCATTACATTATATAATTCACTATTCACTAATTATTCATAATTCACAACTTATTCATTACTCTTATTAATCATTACATATTATTACTCACTATGCATTCTTAATTACTCAACATTTAATTACTTTATCTTTAAGCACCACTGTTCAACACAAACTATTCCATTAATTATTATTTTTAAACACCCCTTTTCTTTTATCATCAATCCTCCTAACTCAATATTCAAATAAACCAATGTATTATTCGAATCAGAGTATTAATTTTATCGTCATAGCATTATATGTATCATTGCCAATTAGTTTTTTACATAGCCGCAATAATCATATTTTTTTCGTCAAAGGCACCATTATGTGGTAGTTTTTCTTTGGGTGGGTCGTGATTGGTTATAGTGGTAGGCAATGATACCATTACTCTGAATTCTAAACAATACATTAATTTATTCACACAATACAAATATTAGTATACATTCAATTATATTATTATTAATTATGAACTTACAGACATTCTCATTACATCAATGTATTATTTGCCTATATTATTTCATTTATTTAAATTAATATCATTTCAGTACGCAATATATCTATATTATTCCTTAACTTCCGCCTATCATATAAGACTCGGGTAACTCACGATATTTGGCAATAGTTAATAAAAGGTTACCTCCATTTTTGCAGAGTGCAGAAGGGGACTTTGGCTGGCATATTCATGTGCATCTATTGGGGTCTCTATTCGGACTCGCTCAATAACGTAGGAATAGGCAGACTTTAATGGCCGGATCAGTTCTCCATCCTTTGCTTGTGGGGGTTAGGCACTCCGTCGTGGTTACGAGTCTCAACTCTTATCATTTCATCGGTAGCTTGCAGGGGTTCAGGCAATCTATCTCGGCTCCGAGGCTCCTCTATGCTAACTTGCGGGGTTCAGGCAATCTATGTCGGCTCCGATGCTCCTTGATGCTCCTTTCATCGTTGGGTTGCCGGCTTACAGCGATGCGCTAAGTCGGGGCGCAATCTCCCATATATTCTCTTTTGCCTTCTCGCTTACGAGGCTACAACTCTCTATTTTGGGTGCCAAGTCTCAGAGTCACCATCAATATGATTATATCTTTTTCTTCTCACTCTCTCTATTTTTTATTATCTTCTCAACGCCCCGCCTTTTACATTTTCATTCGTCTCTCATGTTCAACCTTTTTCTTTATACTTCCACTTTGATTCGTTAACTTGTTCCTTCCCTAATCATTTCTTTTAACCATTCAGAGTGAGGGGCGTTTTATATTCGAACAATCCCGTCTTCGACTCATTCCTATTTTTCTAGGAAATGTGTTTTCCCAGAACATCTCCTATGTGTGGGGTCCTCTTCTCTTTGTCAACAATTCCCTTTTCTTCTCGATGTCTCCTCTATCTGTACCCCCCTCGCTGTTTCGACTCTTAATTGTTGCCTTTCAATTTCTTCTCTTCATCCGGTTCTTTGTCTGATCAATTGCCATTCCAATTTTCTCATAGCACCGCCGACTGTAAGCTTTAATTGGGTTGTCTGCCCTTTTTGAACTCCTAACATATCGTATACCCACGACATTCTTCTCGTATCGTCTCGTATCGTCCTTCTCGTATTTTACTATTCCATTTTCCGTCCCGTTTGTTAATTGGTTTTTCTGCACCTTTTCTATTTTCTTTTTTTTTATATGTCGTACCCCACGACAGCCTGGGCAAGAGAGCACAGAGACTGGAGTGTAGAGGACTGGAAACGAGTAGCGTGGAGTGATGAGTCTCGATTCCGACTACTTAACGGCTACGGGAGGCTAAGAATATGGCGTCAGGCTCATGAAGCCATGGATCCTGCATGCCTGGCTGGAACTGTACAAGGGCATGGTGGCTCAATCATGGTCTGGGGTGTTTTTTCGTGGCACAGTTTGGGATCTTTGGTGCGTGTACCAACCTCCCTCAATTCAATTCGGTACGTAGAGTTGCTGGGTGATCACCTCCATCCGTTTATGCTGTTCTGTTATCCGCACGGTAATGGAGTTTTCCAGCAAGACAACTGTACCTCTCACAAGTCCCGGTTGACTACTGGCTGGTTGGATGAGCAATCCTCTGACTTCTCTGTCATGAATTGGCCACCTAGAAGCCCAGACTTAAATCCTATTGAGCATCTTTGGGATGTTTTGGAACAAGGCGTGGAAGGCCATCACACAGCACCAAAGAATCTTACTGAATTATGGACAGCTTTAGCCAATATTTGGCAAGCCATTCCCGAGGAACGTTTCCAGAAACTTGTTGAATCTATGCCTCGTCGTGTGGCAGCCGTTATCAGGGCCAGAGGAGGCCCAACTTGTTACTAGGCAGGTATCCCTAATTCAGTGGCACTTCAGTGTGTATATATATATATATATATATATATATATATATATATATATATATATATATATATATATATATATATATATATATATACGAGGATGGTATTCAAAATCTGGTTGTACGATACGATAAGTGTCTTAATATTGGTGAGAATTATGTAGAAAAGTAGATTAAAGAACAAGCTTTCATGTAAAAATAAAATTGTTAAAAAAAGTCTACAAGTTTTATTTTTATTTCAAAACGGTGCTTACATAAAAGACACGCCTCGTATATATATATATATATATATATATATATATATATATATATATATATATATATATATATATATATATATATATATATATATATATATGAAATAAATTTAAAACCCTTTTTACTTTTTAACACGCCCTTTCCAAATTCTTTATCATAACGCAACAGAATACCGTCCCCTTAACCTTTGAATCGCGACCTACATGGAAACCGAAAATAATTTATTAGTTTTTCCCCTAAGGCACGTGTGGCCAAAGCTTATATAAGCATTATATAACGGGCATCGCGAGACCATCACCTCATATGACGCGACTTAATCACGTGTCAGTTTTTAACCAATTAAAGTTCAGCCCGCCTGAAAAACTCGCGCTTTTCTCAATAATTCCGTACCCCTTTGTGTTCTGCCACGGTACTGTCAAGATGTAATTTTTAACGCGCTGAGCCCCTTTTGTCTTTTATTTTATCCTGTGCTGTTCCGACAGCCTCGGGGCAGTGTTGAAATATGATAACCCGTTAATAAATTGAAATGTGGCTTTTATGAAGTGTAACTAAAACCCTCGAAGTAATCCAAAATAAAACGACGATTTAATCAGCCTTTGGACGTCTGTGTTCCTCGTCTGGAATTTCGATTTGTTTCTCAGCCGCGTTCGACCACACGCATTGCCTTAACCGTTCGACGACTACCTTCCAAGACCTATATTCCTTTTCATCTACCACTCTGAAGCTCCTCGACGTAAAATCATTACATATATTAAAGTCGGCAGCAGAGAGTTATTCTGCGCCGTTAAGCCAATGGATTTTCAATGTGTGCGTCGTTCGTGAAAATTCCGCGTCAGTGTAGTGTCATCTGTGTTTTTGAAGCTCAAGTGTGTGACCCCAGAAGAAGAAGAAACTTTTTCAACGGTTTTTCGTCTCTATGCGAGATTAGTGCTGCTGTGTTTCCGACAAAATTGAAAGTCATCGGTGTTATGGTGATTTTCAAGTCACCATGGGGGGATTTTAGTAGTGCTTTCGTAATCTGTGAAGTGTTAAACCCCGACTGCGTGTAAACGTGTGTGAACTAGAAAAAGAAGAAAAAATATTGTGACTTTCACATTATAACCAGAACAGACGAGGGACTCTTGAACATCCTAGAAAGTTAGAGGAATTGCGCCAAGTACGATCCCACATATAAATAATTGCATACATGAACATTTTGAAGAAAAAAAAATAAAAAGGTCCATTTTCTACACTTCATATATAAATAATATTGGTAACATACAGGTAAGCAATAATTATGGAAAAATTTTTGAAGGTGAACTGTTTAAATTGAGTTATAATTGTATGTTAGTGCAGTGAATAAAATCTTATTGATATTGTATGAGGTATGACAAATATAATACTTTTCCATTGATATGAATATTTTTATATAATATAATTTCTATATGAGTTATGAAATATATGTTTGATTTAGAATTTAAGGTTTTAAAAAGATTTTTGAAATTTATATATTGATGTCTTATGAGTGTTTTTAGTGTAATTATTAAAAATTTGATAATACAGTCTTAAATTCATGAAGGGTATAAATTCTATAAGTATCTGTTAACCGCAACCAAATTTAAATCATCGCAGAGAAGAAAAAATAAAATAAAGTAAATTGAATCCGCTTCGTTGATGAGAGCTCGCTTTTGTAAACAAATCGGCGCAAACTGCGCATTAGTATAAACATTACTGGAGCTGTACATTACTTGGTCATCATTATTTTCGGCAAAGACTGAAATTGTTATAATTTATTTTTTACATCATGATATATTTTTGTTTTCGTTTTCTCTGCTGTGTTAAAGATAGCGTACTCTGGATTTTGTGTTGATTTGAGTTAAACAGTAGCCTAAAGCAGTAAAAATGACATCAAAAGATACAACCAAAACGGCTGTGAAAACCGAAAGTAATGAAAATGGAGGGAATAGCAATGAACCAGATTTTAATTCTAACCATACAAATTTTGTCCCTTTTGACCCCGAGTCGGGGATGAGACTCTCTCAGTGGTTCCATTATTTTGAAAAACAATGTGTAGAAACTGAAAAAACTGATGAGTGGAAACTTCGAAATGTGAGCAGGTTTTTGAGAGGCAATGCCCTCACCACTTTTGTCAACCACTGTTTGGACATTAACACCAGGAAAGAGTTAAAAGATACTCTGAGTGAGGAATTTTTTGATCCCACTTCGACAAGTTTCAGTGAATTTTCTAACTTAAAATTCAAAACAACAGACCAGATTACAGACTATTTCCATAAAAAGGTTCGTCTTGGCAAGGCCTTGGGCCTTAATACAAAATTAATTTTAGAGGGACTTACTGATGGGTTGCCCATCAACATGCGTCAGTTGCTAATAATAAATACACCCCAGAACTTTTTGGATTGGTTGCAGATTGCCACCAAATTGACCCAGGTACAGAGAGAGGAAGACAGTGAGAAAAATAAAAGACCAGAGTTTCAGAGACCAGTTCCTTTTCGCATGCATAGACCAGAACAAGAGAATACCAGATTTAGAGCCCCTTTTCAGCCCTGGAGACCCAATTATGCTCCTAGGAGTTCCGACCCAACATTTATGCCAAACCCAAATATGAATATGAGACCTAGGCCCCCTGGCCACTATACCCATTATAATTCGAGTCAACTACCACCTACTCCCTGTAGAATCTGTGAGAGGCGGGGTATAATAAATGCATTCCATTGGACACAAACGTGCCAGTTTAGACAAAACCACCCAAGAAACACTCCTGAACGAGACTCCCCTGAATCAGAAGAACACCAACCGCAATATTGACAATTAATTGTATCCGGATACTTTCAAAATAAGGCAAGAAACTTAACCAGGAATTCCATTTCATGCGTTTTAGACACAGGATCCTCTATCTCGCTCCTTCCCCGACATTTTGTGAACCAATATGGTTTTTTACCTACTAAGACTAAATTCCCAATTCATGTTAGACAAACAGATGGTACCATAAAGTTAGAAGAGAAGTGCACTATAGAATTGAAGATTGGAGAACTGATTAAGACAACTGAATTTTATATTTTGGACTCAAATTTACCATATTTAATCCTAGGATTGCCCGAATGTGGGCTTTTTAAATTAACAATTGACTGTGAGAGACGTGAAGTATGCCAACTGCAAAAGAGGATAAAATTGCAACAGAATTTACCTAAGTGCAGAATCTCGCTTCACATTAACAAAGTTAGTGAACCCGAATCAAGTCAGACCAAGTTTCCTCCAATGACTTATCCCCAACACAATTGTAATATAAATATAAATAATTCTGTAAACCGAGAAATCAAAACCTTCGACAACCAAACCAAACAAATGTATCATGAAATTAGTACTGAGTTTAGTGAGTTTCCAAAGATCTCTGTGGAATCGGATGAATCACCACAGACTATCATTAATGAGAATCCTATGCTAAATTCACTACTACAGAAATTCAACCACATTTTTTCTAAAGACAAGTATGACATTGGTACAATTAGAATAGAACCTCAAAGAATCATGCTAACCTCAGAACTCCCTGTTAGCCAAAGACCATACCGTACTTCCCAAATTGAAGAGTTAGAAATCAGGAAACAAGTAGGGAAATTATTAGAAGCAGGAATAATAAAAGAAAGCTACTCTGCGTACTCAGCACCAATAACGCTTGCCCTGAAGAGGGACGAAGGCAAAAAGACTAGACTCTGTATTGATTTTCGTAAATTAAATGCTATTACTAAGACAGATGCTGAACCTCTCCCCAGAATTGATTGTTTGCTAGATAAATTAAGTAATGCCAAAATTTTTTCCACCCTTGATTTGACCTCAGGATACTGGCATATACCTGTTCACCCTAAAGACACTGAAAAACTTGCTTTTGCCACCAGTTTTGGCCTGTTTGAATGGTTACGCCTCCCTTTTGGACTAAAGAATGCCCCAGCTATATTTAATAGGACAATTAGACGAATTTTGGACAAACATAGAATTGATTTTGCGTGCCATTACTTTGATGATATCATAGTTTACTCATCCTCAGAAACAGAACACATTAATCATTTAAAACGAATTTTTGAAGTTTTTTAGCAAGAATCTATTAAACTTAAGCAATCTAAATGTAAATTCATGCAACGTAACATTAACTTTCTAGGATATGAAATTGAGAATGGCAGAATTACTCCAGATAATGTAAACATTGAAAGTATTGAAAAATTGAAACCCTCTTCCAACATTAAAGAATTACAAAGTTTTTTGGGTTCAGTAAATGTTTATCATAAGTTCATTCCAAAATATGCACAAATAAGGGTGCCATTAAATAGACTATTAAAGAAGGACATAAAGTGGGTTTGGGATCATAACTGTCAAGAATCATTTGAAAAGTTAAAAAATTTTCTTGTGTCAAAACCAATTTTACAGTTGTATAATCCAAATTTAGAGTGTCATTTGTTTGTAGATGCTTCTCAATATGCTATTGGAGCTGTGCTGAAACAGTCGGATGCTTGTAATAACTTACACCCTGTCGCGTATTTTTCTAGAACTTTAAGAGATTATGAAAAAAATTATCCCATCACGGAATTGGAATGTTTGGCTATTGTGGATAGTTTTGACAAATTTTATCACTATTTACACGGGACCAAATTCACTGTTCATACTGATCATGCTGCCCTAGTTTTGCTGAAGAATGTGAAAAACCCAAGGGGTAGATTATTCAGATGGTCGTTAAAGTTGAGCATGTTCGAGTATGAAGTAAAATATCAAAAGGGTTCAACCAATTATGAAGCTGACATGTTATCCAGGCACCCCGTGTCTCAGCATCTCCAACACCATGTGCACTTATTGGACTTAAATGAAATTAAGCATTATCAAAAGATGGATAATGTTTCACATAATAAATTTTCAGAAATCAATGATGTAATAGTGTATAAGAAGAATGGTATTAACAAAATTGTTGTTCCTATGTCATTAAGGTTAAGAGTTTTACAAAAAACTCATGAAGAATTTGGACACCCTGGAATTCAAAAAATGATTAACTTAATTTCTCCTCAGTATTATTGGCCATCTATAACTAATGATATTTCTAACTATGTTAAACATTGTCACACCTGTCAACTTAACAAGAAACCCAGACAGAAACGTTATGGATTAATGCAGGAAGTTCCCCCTACTGAGAAACCTTTTGAGTGCCTATCATTAGATACTGTTGGTGGATTTAATTATTATAACTCTACAAAAAAATACCTTCATATAATTATTGACCATGCCACTAGATACATTTGGGCTTTCCCCTCTAAAAGCGTTACTACAGAAACTTATGCAAACTGTCTGAAACAACTTTTCCAAGTACATGTCCCTGAAAATTATTAACAGATCGTAATGCTGCTTTTACTTCTTCCAAATTTAGACGGTTTTTGAAGCATAATGGCGTGAAACAACTTTTGACTTCGGCCCACCATCCACAGACGAATGGCAAGGTTGAGCGTGTAAACCAGTCTATTGTAACTCGTTTAAAGTGTAAAGTTAATACTTCTTCCACTAAAGTACCCTGGACCAAATTATTAGAACAAGTTGTTAATGAATACAATAATACGCCCCACTCTGTGACCAAAATCTCCCCTGCCTATTTGCTTTTTGGCACCCTGCCTTACCCGCCACCAATTGATCACAATAATTATTATCCTCCTGTGGATCAGGCTCGTCTTTTGGCAAAAGAAAGAACTATTAATTACCATAACAAAAATAAAATTAGATATGACGCTCGTTTTTTGGCATCAAAATTTAAACCTGGTGATCAAGTAATTTATGAGGAATTCAACTATCCAAATACACGTAAATTAAGTCAACCTTTTTCTGGCCCTTTCACAATCCTTAGACAATATTCAGACGTAAATTATGAAATAGATAAACCCAATTACCAAGCTGGTCGAGCAACTGAAATTGTACATGCTTCTAAATTAAGATATTATCATTCACCTGACCTTTTTAAAATGCATCATGAAGCCTAAAACCATATTTGGACAGACTATAAATTACTAATATGCTCCTAATACAACAACACACCCCCTCACTCCTTAGTAGTAGAGTTATGAAAGAATTTGAACCTAAGGCAGTTGAGGGATACACACACACAAACACTAACACCTTTACAAAAACAACCAGATGTGATATTTTGTGTTATTAGTAAGAAATTTTTGCATTTTTACATTCCATGTCATATTAAAATTTTATTGAATATTGTAGTGTTATCATGATCAGCATAAGAAAACAGTTGTGTATTTTAAATCTCATTTATTTTGTGAATTATTACTTATTTAATATGTTCTAATGATAAACCTTCACTTGCCAATGGTATAGAAAGGACTATACGAAGGTTGAAAGTATTATAGTATATTAATCATATCAACATTTAATGTTCCTATATTTTTGTGTTGTAACGATTTTGAAAAGTGCCATACTCAATCCAAACTGTGATTTAAGTGCATTGATATTTTTTTTAAATTTTTGTTTAGTACTAGTTTATGCTATTTATATGTTTCATGATCTGGGCAGACACACAAAGGTGATAGTAACCAAAATTTAAATTTGTCAACCCCGAGTCAAAATTTTATTCCGAATTACTATTCAAAATTTTTATCAAAATTATTTTTTGTCTACGCGGTTCTCGCCTGATGGAGGGTCTTGCTGAGGGAGCCGGCCCCTCACGCAAGTCTTTTCCGGAGGGGGGGAAATTGAAATAAATTTAAAACCCTTTTTACTTTTTAACACGCCCTTTCCAAATTCTTTATCATAACGCAACAGAATACCGTCCCCTTAACCTTTGAATCGCGACCTACATGGAAACCGAAAATAATTTATTAGTTTTTCCCCTAAGGCACGTGTGGCCAAAGCTTATATAAGCATTATATAACGGGCATCGCGAGACCATCACCTCATATGACGCGACTTAATCACGTGTCAGTTTTTAACCAATTAAAGTTCAGCCCGCCTGAAAAACTCGCGCTTTTCTCAATAATTCCGTACCCCTTTGTGTTCTGCCACGGTACTGTCAAGATGTAATTTTTAACGCGCTGAGCCCCTTTTGTCTTTTATTTTATCCTGTGCTGTTCCGACAGCCTCGGGGCAGTGTTGAAATATGATAACCCGTTAATAAATTGAAATGTGGCTTTTATGAAGTGTAACTAAAACCCTCGAAGTAATCCAAAATAAAACGACGATTTAATCAGCCTTTGGACGTCTGTGTTCCTCGTCTGGAATTTCGATTTGTTTCTCAGCCGCGTTCGACCACACGCATTGCCTTAACCGTTCGACGACTACCTTCCAAGACCTATATTCCTTTTCATCTACCACTCTGAAGCTCCTCGACGTAAAATCATTACATATATATATATATATATATATATATATATATATATATATATGTATATATATGTATATATATGTATATATATATATGTAGATATATATATGTATATATATATATATATATTCATATATGTATATATATATATATATATATATATATATATATATGTGTGTGTGTGTGTGTGTGTGTGTGTGTGAGTCGTAATCGATACGTAATTAGTCAGTGATCGACCCAGCAACCATTTATCGGTAAATGGTAATCCTTTTTTTAAATCGATAATAAATCGATATCAATCCGAACGTTTTTTCATCGATCTAATATATCTTTCTCATTATATGCGGCATGCACCGCAACCCAGTAAAATTGTGTTCATTATGGACTGCAAACCTGTTTAAGAAATCAGCCACGGTTATCATCAATAATTTTATTTTGTCTCTTAGTTAAAACTGACCCGGTTGCGTTTGGAGTATTTCATTGAAGTGCGTTATTAATCTGAAACTCGTGTTTCACATTTTCTAGATTTTACGGAGAATTTATTTTACAGAGTTTAAAATATAAAACTGCATCAATTTAAAATTAAAGTTCTGAAAAAGAAAATTATACTTTCACTGTATATTCTGTCGATAGGCACCAAGCTTCTATTTGACATTGTTTCAGTTCGATTTGAACTTACACTTAGAATAAAGGGTTGAAAATTGTTCACTACGGTTCTGGGATACCATGCTCGTAAAGAAAATTGCATAGCATAAAAAAAACTCTTTTCGTAAAAGGCGCGAATTCTTAAAATTGGAATCTGCATGGTTTGCGCCAACATATAAAATGTCTGTATATCTTTCAATTTTCTCCCTAAGATACAAAATGGTATACAAATAATAAAAATATTTGAACATAATTAATTTTATTCTAATGACTACAAGTTGTCATTGCAGAATCCTTTTTGAACTGGTAACTCTAGATTCAAGAACTTGGCAACTAGGAAAATTTTACTAATGAGCTAATTAGCATTTAATTTCTTAAGGACTAGTTTGATAGAATGTTAACATTGATTGCATGCGTCGGCAGATTTCTCGAGAGCGACCTTTTTTTTTACTTGATATGTTTGTTTATTTTAGAAATTGCATTCACGCTTTTTGATTAACAAAATTATGCTTCATTTGTTTGGCGATCAGCAAACACAATATAGTGTTGCCTCCCGCATGTTCTTTAACTCTTCATCTTCGCCCCTTACAGTTTCGGAATTATTTTAGAGTATTCGTGGTGAATTGTTTAGTCATTCGCTCTGCAAACTCAAGAAATTTTGAGTACAGGGATCTTAAATCATGCATCTGCAACATATTCGTAGAGAATTTTATCTGCTCTTTAGGGTCTGCCTCCAAACGTAGATGAAGTAACGAAAAAACATTTCTATTAGCAAAAATACTTTATTTCGGTACTAAAACACGCAAGAGATGAAAGTATTTTACCCATTATTTCAGTTTTTTTTCCCTGATTAACTTGGTTACAACATGAATCTCAACTTATCTAACCCAAACCCTTCCTCCTCGATAGGAATAAAAAATATATAACGATGACCTAAAAAAATACATAACGATTAAAATTTGATTGCCTTAATTATTTTCTAGAATAACTTTGAAAAATCAGAAATAATGATTAAAATTAAGTGACCTTAATTAATTACCAGTTGAACTCTATAGAAAACTTTGCTAAGAAAACTTGAATTTTTACGTCTCTTATCTTACGCTTAAAAAAACCATATCAAGATAAAAACACGTTTGCCAATGATTTATTATCAATGTTTTATTATAAGCAAAAATACTTTATTAGGGTACTAAAACACGTAAGAGATAAAAGTACTTTACCCTTTAGGGCATTATTTCGATGTTTTCCACTAATTAACTTGGCTACAACATGAATCTCAACTTATCTAAGCCAAACCCTTCCTCCTCGGTAGGAATAAAAAATATGTGACAATGATCTAAAAAATAGATAATGATTAAAATTTGATTGCCTTAATTATTTTCTAGAATATGTAAGGTATACACAAGATTCGATTCGCAAGAATCGAACTTTTGAGTGAATGAATTAAAGAAGCTGCTTGAGATATGCTAATTTCGGCATACGCGCTTAGTATAAATACCATGCAGCGTCATTAATAAAAAAGATTTTCAGGGTTGAAAAAGGTAGTTAAGGTTAAAAGATAAGCGAGAGGGAGCTACGGGGTAAGTAGCTCCAGGTGTTATCCTGCGCTAGTGCTTATGGAGCCTAAAGTTTACGTGGCAGTACTGCTGGTTTGACTCTCTGCTGGTTTGGGAGTATTGAAATGTGTATTTCTATTGAATGTTAATATATATATTCCGTACAAGTAGTACGTATGAATCTTGTTGTTAAAAGCTAATTCTATATGTGCAACGAATTCAATAAATATTGTTTCATGTATAAACTGTGTTTGTATTAAATTCATTTAGAGTGCCACTTCAAATTATATACACCCTAGTCTGGGTAGAAGTGAGCTATTTTCTCTATAAATAACTTTGAAAAATCAGAAATAATGATTAAAATTAAGTGACCTTAATTAATTACCAGTTGAACTCTATAGAAAACTTTGCTAAGAAAACATAAATTTTTACGTCTCTTATCTTACGCTTAATAAAACCATATCAATATAAAAACACGTTTGCCAATGATTTATTATCAATGTTTTATTATAAGCAAAAATACTTTATTAGGGTACTAAAACACGCAAGAGATAAAAGTACTTTACCCTTTAGGGCATTATTTCAATGTTTTTCACTAATTAACTTGGCTACAACATGAATCTCAACTTATCTAAGCCAAACCCTTCCTCCTCCGTAGGAATAAAAAATATGTGACAATGACCTAAAAAATAGATAATGATTAAAATTTTACTGCCTTAATTATTTTCTTGAATAACTTCGAAAAATTAGAAATAATGATTTAAAGTAAGTGACCTTAATTAATTACCAGTTGAACTATAAAGAAAGCACCGGGAAAGAAAACTTGAATCGTTTTGTCTCTTATCTTACGCTTATAAAGCCCATATCAAGATAAAAATACGTTTGCCAATGTTTTAGTATCATGCGGAATATAAAGATTCAATGGATTTAGAGCATGTGAAGATGATTTTTAAAACATCGAACACCATTTTGGAGTAATCCATACTTCAACAATAGTGACGAAGAATGTAGCTAATAGGATATTATATTTCAAAATGGACTGTTATGTTACGGCAGACAGGTAATGGGTCAAAAGTGCAATTATCTGAAAGATTTAGTAGCATTCCATTACGATGACGTTCAATCTAAAATGACAGATTCATCCCCATCTCCATGTATTGTATTACATTTCACACAATTCGTTGTCGAAGGTTTGCCTCACAATTTTCGTATGTATTTAACATGTCTGTAAAATAATACAGACATCAGAAAATCATTATTTTTACTCGTATTTCCAAGAACTGGAAAGTATAATTTAATTACGAGTTTTGTTACGGAAAATATCATTTTCCAAAAGGATTATTGGTGAGATAGTTTTTCCAAGTTATTTCGAACCTGTTTTATTTATTTTTTAAAAAAGTCATTTACTATAACTCGAAGTAAAGACTAAGTCCCAATACCAGTCTCTAAATCAATTTTTCTATTGAAAATCTTGAACTACATAGTGCTTTGAAAAATTTGGGCATGTTAGTGTCGCACATGATGATAAATTTGTTTCAGAAGCGTTGTTCAAAAAAATATGCTAATAAGTTATAAAAATGTGTTAATTATTCCGAAATTAGCATGAAACTAGATCATGTTCTCACTGAAAAATGAGCAGAAATAACACGGTTTTTATCGGAACTTCCGCCTCGTGGAGAAGATTTATAGCGTCTAATCTTATGACTTTGCGTTACGGCACAAAGTTTCATAAGCGACGACATAAATGATAGCTTGTAGCCATGATTTTTAAGCCTAGAGTCCAATATCTTGTCATTACAAAATATAATAAATCCAACGTAATAAATCATTGTTTAAATGTGTTTAATAAAGGGTTTGGACTTTAAGAATTTTATGGGTAAAATGTACATTTCGCTCCGATTAAATTAAATGTGTATACGTATAAATGGTCTCTATCCGAGTTTCATAGAAAGTTTCTACATTTTAATATTCCAATTTAACTCAGATAATTTTTCGATCGCATTAAAATATTTTATTTTACTCTGAAAGAAAAGGAAATTGGAAACACATATTCAAAATTATGTATAAAATATTAATAATAAAAAAGGTTGGAGAAAATGAAAACAATTAAATATGAATGTTATGCTTATAATATTAAAACTCTGGTTTGTTTTCTATATTTCATGACAGTAAAACCAACACATTGCCAAATATGCACAAATATGATATTAGAAATATGAATAGTAACAGAATAAAACATTCAATAAAATAGTGCCATCTGTTACCAAATTATGGCATTTTCGATTAAATTTCATAATTATATTCCGCTTATTAAGGGATCGTTCTTTTGTCTTGTAAAAAAAGATAGCGTTAATTTCCAAATTTCTCTACTACCCTATATTAGCTGAGAAGGGAATGTTTCGCTAGAATTGATAAAACGGCATTGAAATTAAAGGCATGAATCGTCATCTTTTAGTAAAATATAAGTAAATCACCTCTCAAATTTATAAAGAATAATTAATATCTGGTTCTTGAATTATTCTTTGCACATTGGTTAGGACATTCCTTTACCTCCACGTAAACTCTTATTATGGTTTAATATTGAACTTTAATTATTCGGATCCTTTTAATTGATTGGTACCAAACGGATCATCGTTAATATAAAAACATCTCAATCACTAATACATGTATATTATGCATGTCTAAGGTAGTCCTTCGGCAAAAGAATTAAAGTCCGGCATATTTCAAAATAAAAGTGAAACACCAGCACTAACTAGTAACCTAACTTCATTTCTCAAGTTACTTAGTCAGCAACAGAATGTCACAGAGTCGTGCTCCATGCTGATCATTGACTCAACTTCTCTAGCTTCTCCTGTTGCTTATAATTCTGTAAAATACCACGACAACAACGACGAACGTTTGGAATAATCGAAGGGAAATATTGGAAAATAACTTGAAAATTTTTCCAAAACCTGTGCTGAAGTTGTCTCATTATCAACTCTTCTATTTTTCCTGGTTACAGCGAAAGAAAACTTGAATATCCTTCCCTTGCAGTTTGCACTTTAACAAGAATGCGTTTGACTGATGTTTATTTTCCTATCACCTAACTTGCTGACATAATTTTATCGAGTGTTCTTCGACTAACACGTGCAAATTTAGCTGTCGTGGTGATAGATGCACTTGTCAGCCTCTCACCAGCTATAATACCCCTTAAAAATCATTAATGATGTACTATTTTGCCGTAAATAGTAACAATCCTTCATTTTTCATTTTAAACCCATATTTAACACCCCTGTCGTCTTGAAGACAGTCCATTGCAACTACATCTAGCATTGTTTGTTAACTTAGTGTTTCCTGTTCTACCTTTAACATGTATTTATAGAAATTTTTCGAATTTTTTTGTACTATGGAAATTTTCATCATATAATTATAAATTTTCGCACCCTGCCAAAAACTTTTATTACCTTAATTCTCTTTACGCATTCACTGAGTCAAGAAGATTTTTCTATAAAGTAGCCTTTTTTATTCAAAAAATTATCCAGGCATAAAGAACTAGCTTTTAAAGAATCTAAAGTATTAACCGGGGTATTATAAAAAAAGAAACGCATAAAAGATATTTCGATAAAAGGTTATAAATATTCCACGTTTACAACCTTAATCATCTTTAAAGGAAAAATACTCATAAATTTTTCATAGATTACATTCTTTTTTTTCTATTCCTACTTAATTTAAAGCTGTGAATAAACTTTTACAATACATTATTCATAAAACCTGTTATTAAAATTGTCAGTTTTTAAGTTACGAAAAGTAGTTCCGAAGACCTTCTTCAATAGATTATAGTTAGAGGAACTTTCTTTTCTTTATTATCATTGATATAATGTGACCTCATTTATCGTTCACTAAAATATGAAGTCATTAGAAATCGTGCCAGCAATGCTTATTTTTTGTCTTTGTCTAAATATACAATACACAAATTAAGTGCTGAACCTTAATAAACATTGATTATTAAGACTAATTTTTTCCTACTATTTATATTTATTTGAATTAATTATTGCTGATATTTTCTGCTATTTAAGGCATAATAAAAAATACTCTGACTTACAATCTCATTTTTTAAGTGTTCTACAAATAAAAACATGTGACATAACGAAAAGAGTATATAAATTACAGAGCAGAGACTCGTTTTATTAAAACAAGTGTACTTAAGAGCATTTTCAGAAACCGTATTTATTTTTCCCTTACCTTAACAGAGGTTTATTTCTAAAGGACATATAATGTTACAATGCATACCGCTCACGCCTGGATAAAAATATATTCAATGAGAAACCAAATACTCCATAAAGCTTATTGAAAACTAATTGAATTCTCTGAATTCTAGAGTAAGTAACGACTCACTTTATATGGACATAACTTCCATGCGTCCCATTTCTTAGTTTCTAATAAAAAGAAAGTGGTGTCATTCTAGGATAATGAATTCCCAAATAAAAGATTTCTACCAAGAGATTACATTTCCTGGCATTAGATTCCTAACAGGAGATTCCATCTCCAACGTAACCTACCGTTAACGGACCCCGACCTTTGAATTTCTTGAGATGCAGCTCGAAGTTGCTTAATTTCAAACTGGTTTATCACTTAACCTCCTGATGTACAAGACAATTAATTATTATCTCTACTTCAAACCAGCATCTCCGAATCTTGGATCTCTACTACACCAAATATGTATTATATATATATATATATATATATATATATATATATATATATATATATATATATATATTCTTCCACTCTTTACGCAGCCCTTACTAGCCACGTGGGAATTGTAACGTCTTGTAAAAGTCCATGGTACTTAACTTGATTCCATTATAATAGAGCAAAACGTATTTGTAGCTGGTATCAGTGTACTACCTACCAGCTTACTACCTACAGCTTACTACCTGCCAAGTGATAACGCATTGGGTTTGGAATTAGGAGTGCTCGGTTCGAATCCCGACGAACGCCATTCAATACCTTCGTGTATAGTCCAGATATGAACGCAGTAAACCCGTGGATCAGAGAGAATGTGAGAAGGTACGATCCTTCCAGATGTCGCTTTCGGGGGCGCTCGGTCAAAATTGAGGTGAAATTAGGGGATAGTGTTGGCTCACCTATACGGTGTCCCTATTACAAGCAACCAACGATTCTCGTGGATTTCGTGCGCTTGTCTATACTGACAAGTATCCTGCTTTGGAAAATAACATCGTACCTCCTACCAAGCATGCTATGACCTTTCGGCTCGGTTAGCCCTTAAACTCGAAAGCGGTTCATGTTTTTTGAACGTAGGATTACGTTCCTCAATAACGGTCCTTGGAAGAGAAAAAAATTCTCCTGCGACCAGAGTTATATTTTTGGCAGCGTGCCAATCCCAGAAGCAGTAAAGAGTTAAACAAAGAAGTACCAAAATACGTCAAAAAGGGTAAGAAAACGATAAGTAATTTATTTGTGTTTCTTGAATCTTAATCTAATATGTTAATTTTCGCTCACCAACAGATGGCAGTTTTTCACTTGGTTGAGATTTTCCCTTTTTCTGGTGTGGCAAGGTAGTGAGCTCTAGAATTCTGCTTTAAATACCTTTGCACCTAATATTGCAGAGGTATAGGCATTAGCGAGGTCGTGTAAGCTTTAGCGCAGGCTTGCGAGCTTTAACGGAATCGAGTAATTTTAACGCTAGCATAATTTTAACTCAATTTTTTACGAAGCTGCTTATCGGGTTTATGCTTTTAACACCAAAGATATTTTAGTGAGGATGTGCACAGGGCAGGTCCCCCCCATGTATGAATCCAGGTAATGGTTTAAGGTATTCGTGAATTTGGGACCAGTTCTCCCGTTATTTCGATGCTGTTAGGTTGAATTGCTGCCATCTTATAACATTTGTGTTCTACTCAAGATTTACTGTTCGTGAAACTGGATTAAATATCTTCAAGTGAACTGTGTTTGATTTTGTGTGGCGTATGATTTCCTTCCCTTTGCTGTGACTCCATACTACAAGGAAATTGAAGTAAGAATGTTCATTCATGTTTAACCTATTTTTAGTTACTTCCCACATTAGTTGCGTGGCAATCTGTGCTGGGTTCGTTTGAATAACTTTTTTTTACACTCATGTCCATAGATTAAGGATGATGCCAGCTCCGGCAAATAAAGGTACAGAAACAAAACAAATGTGACATATTCATAAAGCCCATTTATTAAACAAAAGATAAAGAACAAAAAAGATGGTGTATGTATGATACCATTCATAAAAACTACAATTTTTTCTCCCTGGAGCAATTATAAAAAATATCTCCTTTACAAAAACTTAATATTACATGGTTGTTATGATGGTTAATACATTGTATGTCTCCCATGCGATGAAATACAGTCCGCACAACGCCTAGGCATGCTGAGTATCAAATTATTGAGCTGATCTTGGAGAAGATTACTCCACTCAGAAAGCAATCCTCTCCCAAGTTCCGGTATATATGTAGAAGGTGGTTGACTGGCTGCAACTAATCGGCCAAGCATGTCTTGAAGACATGTGTGCATTATTATTCTTTAAGATAAGTGTGATGCATTATTCTTGAAGATATGTATGATAATTCTACAGGTGTAATTTTTACTTTAGAGTTCAATTTCTGTGTGATTCTGAATTATCCATAATTTATGGACATGAGTGTAGTTTACCGATTTACATACACTTGGCGCCTCCGCCATTGTCGTTTGTTTTCACATTACATTACACACTACTACTATACAATTATACCTGAAATATTTTTTTTACAAATTAAGTTTTCCAAGAATGTCAACTGGAAAATAGAATTAAAACATACTTTTTAGAAAAAAAAGTATCATGTAACACCAAAATATCACCATTTAAACCATTACTTAAAAATGAGTTTAAAGATACCGATGCATGTTTAACTTCCGCAACTTCCAATTCTGAACTTTTTTTAATCACCTAATGTCTGCGAACGATTTTCAGTCGAGCAATTCTCTAAAATATACTTCTTTTTTGTGATAGTTATAGAAATTACATCTTGCTACATCCGTTTCTTTGATCTCAGACAGAATTTTTTTCACAATATATACTCCGAGTATACAGTCCGAAAGCGAGTTGAGTCTGGAATTTATTTTTTTTCTAAAAATAATTCTTGTGTTTATTTAGTCTATCGAACAAATGAATCTGGCAGATACATAATTTTGCAGTAATGTTTGTTTAAGTTTCATGACTTTCAATTCAGAAATTTTTTATTTTATGTCTCGACTATACTTTGCCCTTTTTCACAACAGAGCAATAATTTCGGTGTGTGGGCATTGTACTAGTTTTTTTATAGAGGAAATATATAGTTTTTGTCGGGAGATAATATTCTTCAGCAGAAGGTTTTGAGAAAAGTACTTGGGGATTAATTTACTGACATCGAGCAGTAAAAGATTTCACATTTTTTTCCGATTTTTTTTTTTTTTTGTATGGCATTAAAGTGTGAAAATCCATTAAAATTTCTATGGAAAATTTTTAAAGCAAAAGAAATCTCTCTTAAGTCTCAACATAAAAAAGAACGATATTTTGCTGTCTCTAATTTATCCGTGATAACATATTTCCGTATGACGAAGTGCATTTTGTTTTTAAATGTATTCACAGTACTCAATGGGGAATTCAATTTATCGGAAAACCGAGTCTCACAAAATGTATTTTCTTTAGTAACCTGCTTTTATTTTAAGTCTACGTTTACTACATATTAAAAATATTCACCAAAATCTAAAATCTGAAAAATCCGTATGCATGAAACTTTTTCCCCTTGAAACTGCATCGAAATGAGTTACTAAGACTAACTTCAGGCTGCTGTGCACCAACCCTATTGGATTCGTTCACCTCAATGTTAACCTAGGGAGAACATTTGTCTACTATTTACACCTACATAAATGCTGATAATCAATAAGAATGGTATTTTCAGACAGCCTCAACTTTTCCACCCCTTCCAACAGTATTCATACATTAATAAATTTCATCCAATGAAGGAATTTATGAGCGTTTAAAACACACTATACGAGATATTTTTCTCGAATAATTTAAATTTTAAAATATTATTTGCATTAAAAAAAACGAAAAATGCCCCATAGTGTAAAATTTCTTTCTCTATTACTGAGTACTATTTCAAATAAAAAACTTTAAATCCAAGTCGGAAATCATTGGACTCATTTTTACCATATAGCCCAGTCAAAATAGGTTTTATGGCTAGAAAAATATATGAAAGTTTTGAAAATTGATGGAGATGTTTGTTTAGGCATGCTAATGAACATACTAAATGTCCCCACTGATCAGACTTCAGATTTCGCCGCCATCTTGGAAAATGCGTACATTTTTTGGGTTTTTGGAAGTAACTTGAAAAATATTGATTTTATGTAAAAAATTTGAATTTGGAAATTGTAGAGCACTAAATTGTGAACATAAACGTCACTTACATTTTTTTTATAAATCGAACACGAACAAAGATAATTGACTTTGAAAGGAGCGAACCATCACGTCTGGGACGCGGATGCGCAGATCATCCCCATCGCGATGGGGGCATGACCCGCGCATGTGTGCCAAAAGTCTTGTATACTCACGTTTGTCAAATCTCTGCATATCGAAGATCAAGAGAAAGTTGCAACAACACACAATCCATTGTTATCAGGTTGTATTGTGAGGCTTGGTGGATTCTATATTTTTATATCATACTTAGGCTGCATTGGGTACATAATGGCTGGAGGTGGGTAAAAACAAATATTAACTTTGATGTGCGTAACTACGTCAGTAGAAAAAAAAATGTTGCCTGGCCATACATACGCTAGAAAAATCCTAGCTCATTTATCTACCCAAACATCCTTAGCAAAAATAATTTTTGACGCCATGGACATATCTGATTTCTAATGCAGTAATCTCCATGAGTTGTTTGAAGATTTTAAAGGCCTTTTTTGAGTTTTTGCAAATAACTTGGAAATATTAACTTTTTGTAAAAAAAAGTTTAATACAAAAATTATAGAAAATGAAATTGTATACAAAAAATATTAAATACATTTTGTCGTAAGCCTAACACGTACAAATATATTGCCTATTAAATGCGCGTTGATTATGGAGGTAGCGTCAAAGTCTCGTTGCAGGTGCTTTCCTTTGAATTATCTCCACTCCCTCATTGCGGCATTCTTTAAACACAAGAAAATAGATTTTGATATGTTTTGGTATGTAGATAATTTATCATTATTAATTTTATAAACGAATGTAATAAACTTGGATGTATTCACTACTGTATTTTCGTTGTGTATATTTTTTTAAGCTTACCTAATTTATGGTTGACGTGCTTTTTTCGGTACGGGATTGTTCGCGTCGTCAGTCTTGAAAAGATCATCTATGGGGCAGCTAGCTTCACTTCATTCATCAATTCCTTTTATTGGATCGTCATGATCTACAGGGAAATAACTTCAATGAGGTATGCCGTTGTGATATACTCCATTGCAGTTATTGCAGGCCTTTGTGCAGTTGATGCCTGCTTTCCGACACACACATCTTTCTCCCCAGTCAGTCTTGCTGTTGCAAAACACTATGCATAAAACTGAATTGGTAACCACTGAATCCATAGTTGTGATGGGCACGAGGGTTTTCTCTTGACGTTTCCAGTCCCACACTTCAGGATTCAACTCATTACCAAACCACTTCTGCACTTGATGATACAACCAAAAGGAAGGTAGCCTGGCTTCCTCTTCAATTGAGGGAAGAGACGAAATGTATGGTTTTTAATTTAGTGTCAAATTTTGCGAGGCATTTGTACCTAAACCTATTTAGGGACTGTTCACTGGAATGTGCTCCATACCAGATCAGAAAAAGCATTCTCCTGCTTGAACCATCATTGTGCGATGAGTTGCATTTATTAACTACTGTCACGTTGTGTTCCATATCTTTAATTTGGAACATTTTTATGCAAAGTTTCTTTCCTTTGTTGAATGCTGCAGAAGTAGTATCACATCCACTAAACGCATGTAGAAAATGAATACTTTGGTAAGTCCCGATGATTGTATTTCATTTCATGAATATATTTTTTTCTTTAATTTCCCTTTGCGTGGTTTGACTGGGAAAATGTCTTTTTTCTGTAGGAGTGAGAGCTGTTAATAGAACCAAGTGGTCAACATCTTCACCGATGGTTACAACGATGTTGTTACCAGAACATGCTCCATTAATTGCAGTATTTATAATGAGAATGTCGGCGTCATCATTACTTTGTCGGAATCGAACCCCATTGTTTCCCACCTCAGCTGATAGAATGCTGATCAATTCGATCTTATTGTTTTCATTTGAAAGGAACTATTCTTGTTGAACAGTAACTCGCATGTTTCCATCACAATTTATGTCTACAGATTGTTTCCCAATATACCGCATATTTTGTTCAATTTTCTTTGTAGTGTTAGTGGTGTTGGATTAACCATTCAAAACGACTATACAGCTGGTGCCATAATGCTTTTTTATATACTAGTTAACATAATTTATGCAAACTGCCGAAAAAGTTAATTGTGTTCCCCATTTGACACGGTGTAGGAGAAAACCACTGCCCACAATGTTGACGCAGTTCAGGAGGTTAAGGTCTTAGTTTGGAACTTCAAAAATGTCGTACATGGCCAATGTCGTTGTCTCTCGCATACAAGCTTCATTAAATAGAGCCAACGGAAAAGGAGCTAACTCATATTCTAAATAAAATGCTAGGTCTTCATCGTTTTGTTTAGCAATCGCCATCCTCTGAAAAAGCAACAACGGGTTTACTACTATATTGAAACCGTTTCTTTCACCGTAAAATTGACGGTGATCAAGCTTTCATAAGGTCTACCATTTCAAAGTGCTGAACCCAGAGGGCTGCAGAGGGGCCATTCTCTTTCAACTGCTTCAAAGTCATCCTCATTTTAATCTCATATACGATGGCTCGTATATGAGTATGTCCGTTTATGGTTTCTAGCAATAGTAGTTCAGTAGTAAAATCTCTAAACAACTCATGGAAATTATTGCTTTTGAAATCAGATATATCCATGGCGTCAAAAAATTATTTTTGCTAAAGCTGTTTGGATAATTAAATTGGATAGGATTTTTCTAGCATATGCATAGCCAGGCAACATTTCTTCTACTGACATAGTTGCATAGATCAAAGCTAGTATTTATTTTTACCCACCTCCAGCCATTATGTACCCAATACAACCTAAGTATGACATAAAAATATAGAATCCACCAAGCCTCACAATACAACCTGATAACAATGGATTGGATGTTGTTGCAACTTTCTCTTGAGCTTCGATATGCAGAGATTTGAGAAACGTGTGTATACAAGGCTTTTTGCGCACATGCGCGGGTCTTCCTCCCCATCGCGATCCAGGCGTCATGGTTCGCTCCTTTCAAAGTCAATTATCTTTGTTCGTGTTCGATTTATAAACAAAATGTGACGTTTATGTTCACAATTTAGTGCTCTTCAATTTCCAAACTCAATTTTTTTACATAAAATCAATATTTCCAATACGACTTGCAATAAACCAAAAAAGTGTACGTATTTTCCAAGATGGCGGCGAAAGCTCAAGTCTGATCGGTGGGAACTTTTAGTATGTTCATTGGCATGCCTAAACAAATATCTCCACCAATTTTCAAAACTTTCATATTTTCTTTACCCATTCGTCAAAATCAGGTCTATTTTGACTGGGGTAATAGGTTAACATTAAGGTGAGAGAATCCAATAGGGTTAGTACACAGCAGCTTTAACACTAGAAGGACGAAAAATTTTCTCTTACTAAAAAGACTGAACGCTGTCATTTTCACGGTTAAAAATAAAATCAAGAATTTAAAATATTTAATGTTGTTTTTTTAAATGGTTAAATAAACAAAAGAATGGTTAAGGGGGTCCAGGACACAAAATTGTTCGAATTTTCGAAAAAAAATTTATTGCATTAAAAATTTGTGTGTTCTTTTACACTTAAAATGACGTTTAAATCATGTTTCTAACTTAATTAGAACAGGAGAAATTATCATTTTTTTTTGCAACATTCTAATAGTAACCAAGCGTTGTTTAAACCTGTAAGTGCGTTTTTGAGTATTATGGGTTATTTCCCCATGTCTAGTCTTTTAATTCTTATAAGTCAAGAACCGTTAAAGATAAATGGTTGAAACTTGGAACATGTCTTTTTCAGCTATTTTACTTTAATTTTGATTCAGCAAATTTGAAAAAATATTTAGTTTTGAAAATATGATTTTTTTAAAACAAGTTACATAATTTTTTTGTAATTTTTAATATATTTTTAATTTTTTTAAAAATGAATATTTAAAAAAATGCTGAATCAAAATTAAAACTTATATATTTCTCTTTAATTAAATGAAAAATTTTTTAAATCGACAAATAATATTTCGAGTTATAACAATTTTAAACTACCCCACTTTTTTAAAATTTTTTAAAATTTAAAATTTTTAAAACATTTTGAGAAGTTTTATGACGTGATTTTGTTTACAAATTATATGTTTAACCATCACGAAAAAATTCAAAATTTTAACTCAATAAATAAAATTTTTTTCAAAATGTTTTTCCCGGACCCCCTTAAATGGTTTAAATTTTGAACTATTTCATACCAATATATAATAAATTAGTATATATTTAGATATATTTTTATGCAGATATATTTTTATGCGTGCTGAGAACTTGGTATAGTTTCTTTGTATAAATATATGCATGATTTGTGCAGTCAGTACTTTTCAACACCAATATTTCCGAAGAGCCTATATTTCTATTATTTGCAAAAGAGGGGAGAGACGAAAGTAACTAACATTTTTTTCGGTATTATTTTAAAGATTTCTGTCTGTTTTCTATATTTTCGTCAAATTGACGGCTTTCATTCTTAGTAGTTATACAACACTTTTTCACCCCCTCTTTACTACCGAATATAATTTTGTAAATGTGTGTACATATTTCTTGTAAAAGTAGAAAAAGTCATAAAACTTCAGAAGCTTGAGGACATAAATACAGACATAGCGCTCAATAGTATGTCCGAAACCGTCAAAATGACGGCACCCATCTTTCTAGTGTTAACGTGGAGGAACTTACTGCTTGGAACGGGATTAAACTTCTTTTTAGAAAAGAGAATTATTTCACTTTAATAGTATTTTAATTTTAAGAACCTGATTTCAGTACCCGATCCTAACAGTCCGCCCTAAATATAGTACCTAAATGCAGGATATTCAATTAACTATGACAAACACTGATTGTAGATAATTTAGAATCTATATATATATAAAACGCGTAGGTATGCGGCACAAAAATCGACGATATTTCCACACTCCGAATGGCAATGGCTGCAACTACCAGATGAAAACATTAGCGGCCGTCCGCAATTTGCAACCGCGTGTCAACATGGATTTGCACACTGAAATCAGTAATGCTGGAAGGCGAGCTGCACGGTCAAGTGAAAATTCAGAACAGTCTAAAGAAAGAAGCGAAGAAGAAATAATTCATTAAGATAGAGGCGTGAAAGAGAGACCATAAATGATCGCTTATTTCATATAATGATAAAGTGTAGATATCTTAATTTTGAAAAATACTACTTACAGAGAGGGATGAAATTTTTAAAATCATTGTTGTTGGGTTTCTCAGTCTTATCTATAACTCTGTTCGGAAGTAATGAGAATTCACATTTTTTAATCATGATGTTTTAGATTAAGCCTTATAGAGAATACACCTTAACAACATATATTTATGATGACAGGTAATGGTAACATTCCTTACATCTGCTACTTCCAGTTGAGTTGTTTTGCAAAAGAAATATAAAACTAAAAGCGACCATGCTGGTCACGCAGCGGCTAGTTCTTAGAAAAGGCTTTGGTACTAGATTAGGCAGCTTATTTTTTAACTGAATCTTGATGTAACTGATTTCATAAAAAAATTCATTTAAGTCCTTATCGTTATTCCGCTGACATAATTAATCTCCTCATTATCGAACAAAATCATGACAATATTCTAAACAAAAAGCTAGATCATTATTTTAACTATTGTCTTTGTTTCCTCTGACAAAATAAACTTCCTCGTTATCTAATAAAGCCGTGACAATGTTCTAAATATAAATCTTGATGTTGGCTCTTCTTCATCTTCTTCCAAGCTTAGAAAATATACTATTTCTAGATTTTTTTTACGTGGTAAAAATTAAATGTATTCATATGCATATCGAATTTTTAAAAGTATTAGGCAGTTAATATTATCAGGTTCATCAAGCTTCTTAAATTATTAGTTAATTTTAATAAAACCCAAATAGCAGAGAATTTGTACCACATGCTAAAACTGGTCATTTTTCTTATTAAAAGTCAGAATATACCACGGTAATGTGTTTGACCGCTACTTTTGAAACATTTCTCGAGAACATAAAATTTTATACAAACTCTACAATAAGATTTCAGTTGTAATAATTTCTGAAATGTATATTTAAATAAAATGGATACATTTCGTTATCTAACTAATATGTGTATGGGACATCAATTCTTCCAGATATACATAACCACAACACAAACGTCTATGGTAAAAATTGTGTTATAAAGGTTTTTATTAATTTTAATAAAACCCAAATAGCATAAAATTTGAACCACGTGTTAAAACTAGTCATTTTTCTTATTAAAAGTCGGAATATACCGCATTAATGTGTTTGGAGGCTACTTTTGATACATTTTCAAATTCCCAGTTTTTCTCGACAACATAAAATTTTGTACAAACTCCCCAATCAGCCATACATTTCTGGAGTAACAGTTTCCAAAATGCGAAATTAAATTAAGTAGATACATTTCGTTGTCTAACTAATGTATAACAATATGTGTATAGGCAATCAATTCTTCCTTATATATATAACCACAACACGTACATCTTTGGAAAAGTTCTGTAGTAAAGGGTTTTATTAAGTGTAAAGTTTCTAGAAGCGAATCTACCATAAGGCATATATTATTTTAGTTAGCTCTCATGAACGGAAGAACACTCTATCAATTTGCGATTCGTGAAAGTAAGAGCATTAGTCCATCCTTCAGCTAAATACTCAACGTATATTTGATATCTATACTACATGGAGTAATTTTAAGCGGATTAGAAACCCAAATCGCATTTGTCATGAAATTTATTGAAAGACAGTAGGAAATCTTTACGATCATAGGCTATTTATAGAAAATACTACTTTATATAGATAAGGCTACTATATAGGTCAGTGCTCCCCAACCTTTCTAACGCCGCGGACTGGTCAACGTTTGATAATTTTACCACGGCCCGCTGAGGGAGGACGTTGATTGTTTATATTTTTGATTGTTTTGATTTAATAATTGATGTTATTATAATTTTGATGTATAAATGACGTTACGTTTATTTATTGTTAAATAAAAAACTCGTTTTATTTATTTATTTGTTTCGTTTTTTTTTCTTTCTTTCAGGAAAGAGAATTTATTTTCAATTTTTTTACTGCAATTTTAATTCATAATCTTGAAATGTTTAATAAACAATAAACTAATTTAAAATAGTGACAAGATTTCTTCTGTTACAAAGGTATAAATTAGCACAAACCCGAGAGAAATACTTCACAGTAAATAAAATGGAAATAATTTAATGTCCCTTGGCCGGCCCGGTGCCATTTGATCCACGGACCGGTACCAGTCCACGGTCTGGGGGTTGGGGACCACTGATATAAGTCTTATATAATAGCAATATTGGATTCGCTCAGCTGAATTTTGACCTTTGGAGAAAATTTTGTCCAATGTTTGTCGACATGGAATTAAGGACTTTTTTTAATTGTGTTCCGTGACAGAGAAACATATTTTTAACTCTGTTAGCTTATTCATTTTTGAAATTTCTTTCACCAAAGGAAATTATGTACGTTAAACAACACAGTATACCGTTATTTTACCCCAATTATTCAAACATAAAAATATTACTGGCGTTTCTTTTACAGTATGAAAAGGACACCAGGATGAATAAATTACTGTCTCTGTTGCGGAGTACAACTTTACAAAAAAAAAAAGTTTTAAAGTTAATAATCATTGGAAAAATTTTCTCCATAGGTTAAGATTGAACTCAGCTAATCCTATACGATTGCTCAAAAATTTTGAAATTTACACACAATGTATAATGGAATACTTTTCTACGTATGTTACATAATAATAATAATAATAACAAAATGGTAGCGAATAAAACTTTAAAGATTATTATCATATTTATAATTGGTCTGACTAAAATTAGGTCTTAAAGGAAATAGATTCATGACAATAAGGCTGCTATGTTGTAACACTATTGGAGTCGCTCACTTCAATGCTAACCTAAGGAGAAATAGTGTCCAAAGCTTTCAGACTTGAATTGAAGATTTTTTTTTAATTGTACTCCGTAATAAAAAAAAATTTACATCTTAGGGCATTTTTCTTTTTTTTATAGTAAAGGCAAATAATTTTTTTTAATTTAAATTTTTCTTTGAGAAAATCTGCTATAGTGTGTTTTAAACGCTCCTAAATTCCTTTAGTGGTCGAAATTTATGAAATGAATCCTTTTGCAAAAGGCGGAAAAGTTCGGGCTATCTTAAAATATCATTTTTATTAGACTATTAGCATTAGCTGTAAATAGTAGACAAATTTTCTCTATAGGTTAACATTGAAGTCAGTGAATCTAATAGGGTTAGTAAACAGCAGCCTGGGTTATTAAGCGCATAGAAATTTTCTTAAAACCATAAACATAATATGTTCTAAGCTCAGAATTCTTGCTAAATCTAGTAGTAGTCTATGTTCGACTAAGTCTGATGTCCGGTAAGCAGGCATTAAATACAACAACAGCAACAACTATGTCGGATGAATCAAAAAATTAATTTCGTTTGGTATTTTAACGAGAGGATATCCTTAGCACCTACGGTTTCTGAAGACAAAAGTTTTTATTACCTCAAAGAAAACAAAATGTTACATATCTATCAAAATCTCCACATCTATTTTTAAAAACGTACCAGCTTTCTTACTTCAGCGTATCATACATACGTACGACCAAAAACAAAAGAGTTTTAAAAAATTCCAGAAATTCCCAAGCTGCGATAAAATTTCATCAACAGAGTTTCATAAAAAGTAGCAGGAGAATGTTATCAATTTTTATCTATTTATTTCTGCTAGAATTTGTCCCCAGGTGTTCAAATAAGAAAATTCGCATCGATAACCATTTTTTTAAAGATCAAACTTTTTAAGTTCCGCAAGTGATTTACTCGCTGTTTCGCAAGGCCAAAATAAGTGCAAGATCTTGTTTCTTTGCCTCGAGCAAGATGAAATCGCACATAATTTAAATAATTGGTTGATATATTTTCACTGCGTCAAACATGTGGAAACAAACATCAAAAATTTTTAATTTAAAAAAATACAATTATTTATATTTTTCAAATATTATTGTGGTATTTTTTTTAAAATATTCTCTTAAATGAAATTTGTTAGAAAAACAATTTCAAACATAAGACATTTTCCCGCTTGGAGCTTGGATAGATGTAAGCCCAAATCTTTCTGACCACAACGCAACTTGGTTCAGGATGATTGGTAAAATTTAATTGAAATTTCCTTAAGTAGCTAGAACAGCAAACTTGTTAAAAATATTTATTTTTACTCGAGTTGGTGGAACGTATTTGAAATAAAGTAAAGTAAATTGTATAGAAGGGTTATGCCAAAAGGTTTATACAGTCATAGGTATTTTTTGTTGTTGTTCTAGAAAAATTCTAAAATAAAAATTTTGCATTAGATATTTTAAGAAGCATCACGTGATTTAACAATACAAAATGCGTTCCAAAAATATCGTACGCATTAAGTACTAGAAATATTTTATTTTTAAGGAATATTTTTAAAGTCGGTTTTTCTATTCTATTCATTTTGTGAGCACATGCATTTTACCTATATCAGTTTGCTGTTATAACTATGGCTGATTATTTTGTCTTTTCAAATTTTTCTGTTCTAAATATGCGAAACAAGTTTTACCACACCCCAAACTTAAGTTATTTGTCTTATTAAAAGGCAGAATATACGACATTAATGTTTTTGACGGCTACCTTTGATGCATTTTCAAATTCACATTTTTTGCGAGAACATAAAAATTTCAACAAACTCTAGAATAAGGTGTACGTTTCTACTGTAATTACTTCTGCAATGCGAAATGCGACGAAATAAATTCATTTCGCTGTCTAACTAATATGGAATAGTGTTGTATAGGACATCAGTTCTTCCGGGGATATACCGGGTGGTTCAAATTAAAGTATCCCTGTTTGGGACGCCCTGGCGAGAAAAGCAGTGGGCGTAACGTCTTCATATTTGGAGGGTATAAATATCAGGCCATGGGGAATTGATTGGTGGGAAAAAACAATTAGTTCCAACAAAGATCGATAGGTGCAAATGAGGCGCTGCGATCGGTTGAAGGTAAGGAAAATGAAACATGACTGTACGAGGAAAGGAAAGAATACGAGGTGTCGGTAATTTATTAGTAATGGTTCGTTACACATGCAGGAACTAAACTACGCTGACTAAGCTTTATGTTTGCAAGCGTGTGCAGTGTACGCGTTATGTTTCCTGTGTAGCAGCAGCACAACTAAACTTCCAGCCCTATTCGCCGTGTTAAGCTGTAGTTAAGTGAGAATACTTAGCTGTAGTTAAGTGAGAATTTAAATATTCGACTGTGCGCGGAGTACCGGAGAACAAAATTTGCATACGAGCTCCCAATTTCGGAAGCCCAATTTCGGACTCCCAATTTCGGAACATTCTTCAACAGCCATGATGGTTCTTTTGTTGCCGGAGCGTACCTTGCTGCTAAAGTTATTTTACCAAAACGGCTATAACGCTTCATTTGTACCGAGGGCAGAAAGTTTTGCGTACGGGTCCAGTAACACCATGTGCCCTGCGGCGAATGGTGAAACATTTCTAGGAAACAGGTAGCTTTGCCGATCAAGCATACCGAGGGCGAAAAAAGGATACCGCAGGTGATGTATGATGTCGCAACCGCTGTCGTTGAGCAGGCAAATTCGAACACAGCAGGAACACGCAGTGCTCGCGCCGTATCAAGGCAACTCGAATTGTCACACACTACGGTATGGTGGTGCATGCGGAAAACACTCAAAGCCTATCCGCATAAGCTCCATCTCTTACAAGAGTTAAAACATGGCGATTACGATCTGCGTGAAACGTTCGCTACCCCATTGAGGGGCGCCGTTTGCACAGTGCAAACGCCTAAGTCTAGTCATTTTTTTAACTTTCATTCTATGTATTCCAGTTAAATGAGCAGAAAAATGGTTAGTATTGCCATCTGTTATTAGTTTAAAGAAGTAAAAACATTTTGCAACCTTTAATTGGAAATTTTTTCAAGATTCTTTAGGTTAAAAAAATCGGGAGAAAAATGTACACCGTGCAAACGGGGGCTGTTGTTGCCCCTGAAAGGGTTAACGTTCTTGGCACGTATGGAGGTGGAGCAGAATTGGTCGTGGAACATTGTATGGTCCGATGAGGCTCACTTTTACATGTGCGGAACAGTCAACGCACATAACTGCCGTATCTGGCCCACTGAGAATCCTCACTCAGTCCACCAAATACCCCTGCATTCACCACATATGTCTGCTAGGATCGGCTTCACTGCGGCCTTTATGATTGGGCCATTTTTCTATGAAAGAAAGGAAAACTCTATCAATTTGCGTTTCGTGAGAGTATAGCATTAATTTGTCCTACAGTTAACTTCTTGACATATATTTGATATCCATACTTCATGGAGCAATTTTAAGCGGATTAGAAACCCAAGTCGCATTTGGAATGAAATTTATAGAAAGACCGCAGGAAACCTTTCGGATCATTGGTTATTTATAGATGTTCATACTAAGGAAGATGTTCATACTAAGTTTACTAAGGAATACAGTTATTCCCTAAATATATCTGCCATGCTCGAGTACGGAATTCACATGCAGTGTAAAACTCGTTGTCTTAAATACAAATATGGTATGAAGTAATAAAAAATAATCCTTGCTATATAAGCTAGTAATGACCATAAAGTGAAAAACCTATACGTTAATTAAATTGGTAGATGTTTTAAACTATAATATGCAGCACATAATTCCCTATTGGGATTTTAAAACGACGTTGTTAAAAATTCGGGATTTCGGTTAAACTCATCACTGTTTCAAAGATAACACCAACTTTTATTCTGAGTATTATACAATTCATCGACGGTAACGGAGTTTGTAATATTAATTAATTACGTATTATTAATTACGTATTTTTAAAGTTAGAAACATTTTCTTTCTAATAAATTTTTCGATACCAACTCATTTTTTTTTAAATTAAAGTTTCTCTAACCACAACCTTAATAACGGCATTTCAAGATTAAAACTCTCGATGATTTAGGAACATTGAGCCTTTTCATGAAAAAAAGGGAAATTCAAACCCTTGATGCGAACGAAGGTAATTTCCTGCAGGAAGTCTGATACACGTTGATGTTAAAATTATTGATAATCCAGAATGAACCAGTAATCCTTCCAATACAACAAAACTGTACGAAAAATGAAGTGCGTTGGATCCGTTACTAAATTGCACTTTATTAGAAAAGTTCTGCGTGACATAAATTTTACTTAAAAAGATGATGATCTGTGTGATTAGTAGTAAAACCCTCATTATAGTGTTAATACCGGGTAACACCTTTTTCTAGATCCTGCATTTTAAAATAATGCTTTCATCAACCTTAACCAGAAAATGATCTGCAAAATTTTCTGATCTTTATACGGATCTTTACTTGGAAATTGGAAAAAGATAGATAACCTTATAGGGCGTATTAATATGTTTAAATGGAGTAAGAGTATGAAAATTATATTCTTACATCATAAGAAGTAGTTTGAGATTTTTCATTATCAGGTTTTTTTTCTAAAATACCAGTAATTGAAGATTTTGGTTTTAATTATATAACAAAATTTAAAACTAGCGTTTTTTAAATGCAATACTTGCATGCACATAACGAAAAGGATTTAATTTCAATTACAGTGTAATTTGAAATCAGTTTTTCGATAATTTGACTTATATAATATAGTGTATCAGAAGCAAAACATACTTCTGATACACTGAACTGCATCATACTGAAACATACTTCTTATACTTCTGATACACTGTATCAGAAGTGTATCTGAATAAAAACTCAACTTGAATATAAAAATATTCAAATCTAATATTTCTTTGGCGTTATGACAGATGTTGATAAGACCGAAATATTCAGTTTTAAGTTGATATGTCACACTTAAAATTGGTTCTTTAATGTGGCAAAAGTTGATAGTTGAATTATGGAATAATATTAAGTTATTCGAATTCGCAAAAGCCGTTATGTATAAAAGAGGTAATACTCGGTCCCTAATTGAATATTTTAGTCCCTAATTGAAAATTTTCATTGAAGACCAGCCATATGCTTTAGGGGGAATTTGAGTATTAACTAAAGAATATTTGAATTGAAAAACTTAATTTAGCGATTTTATATTTCACAACAAAAGTTACTTTTTTAATTTTCCGAAAACATGAAAAAATGACTTATCAACATTTACTATAAGCCACACATTTATGTCGTTAGAAAGCTATGCTTAAAAATAACGATCACTTAAACGGTCACTTAAAAATAAACGAAAGAAGAAACTTCATATTTAGAAAAATGTAGTCCATAACGTATAACTTATATAGACCCCTTCAATATTTTTAAATAATAATAAATCGCTTATTATTGTAGGAATATAATTATTACCAAAACTACTTCAATTCTAATTTTTTTTTTTAATTTTTAACGAGTGAAACGATTTTAATCAAATTCTTATAGTCATCAAATCAGCCATTAAATTTGCAACAACTACGCTTCAAGAAATATATAGTGTTAAGTACGAATTGAAAACTATACAATATATTAACTTTATAAAGGTCGGACCTCTAGGCATTTGCCTCAAAGTGTTCAAATAGAGAAAAACTGTTCTATCCGCTACGCAAAAAAAGCAGAAAAAAGTTTCTGCTAAGGGAATTTTTTATCATTTCTTCAAGAAAATACGTCATGCATTAATAACTTTTGCTTTAGGGGAATTATAAATAAAGTCATGCTTCAAATAATTTACAAAAGCTATATCAGACAAGTAGCACAAAAAAAGAAGAATATTGACTTTGATTTTTAATTTTTATATTTGTGTAACAGAATCGGTAGTTCCCGCAGCGAAAAGAGGCAATAAATTTCTGTTTCGATATGCAATATAAATTTTGAATCTACCAAACGTAAGAAGACATTATCCATTTCTTTCACCAGTTAATTTCTATTTATTCTAAGTTCGTCTTGGCGCAAACAAATATGTTGTTTTTTTGTTTAACACATTTGTTTGAAAGTGTCTATTATTTTTCTTACCATATTTCCTATGAAAAGAAATCATTTGAAATAACACAACGTTCAATTATGTTTAGATTTCAACCTTTCCGTCAAGACATATAACTACGAGAAATAAAATAAACGTCTTCCAAGAGACTAAGTTTCTTTTGGACTGATTGAAAAATGAAATACATAACTCAATTGTATATTTCATCAGCTTTTAACTTTTGAAGCTTTTTCTAGGCCACTGATGAAGGTAAGAGAAAAAGTACTTTATCAGATTTCATTCTGCAAACCTTACCCTCACTTATTAAATTGTAGTAATGTTTATTTTATGACAGACAGAATCATAGCTGCAAGAGGAATTTGAATTTTATCTAATCATGGAAATTGAGGCATTTCAAATCTTCTAAAACGAGAATAAATGCCATCAAAGAATTAAATATTTTTGTTTGTTCACTTATATATTTTTAAGTTGTAATTTAAGGAAGCGGTGGCCCAGTTGGCAAGAGCAGCGGGCCAGTGATCTGAACATCTCTGGTTCGATACTCGTCGCTGAAAATCCACCGCCGTGTACGCTAATGGCAGCTGGTGCACGTAAAATCTGTCGTGGCTGCAATGTCCTTCAAGTTCTCAACTTACCTCTGGAGGTGTTGGGTCAAGTGCATCGGTCTCGTCACTTGCCTCCGTTCAAAATTACGGGACCGGTGCTTTAGCCAAGTCGGACTCCGACCCTCGCGGTGCTATTAAGAAAACCGGAGCCGTACCACTCTGCCCAGTAGCCTTAATTGGCCTCGAACTGACAAAATACTATTGTTCAAGGAGCATCAGAAGCAACAACAACAAGTTGTAATTTCTTTGCAAATTTCTTTTTCAAGTTTAAAAACATTCTAATTTTAATTTCATGAAGTGTGGTATAACTCAAGCAGAAAGACCCGGTATCCTGAGTACTTTAGAAACGCATTGCAATATCTATGTATATGTTTTTTCCGTCCAACATGGCAGATACTTATCTGCTAAAACAGTATATATATCATAGTATATATCATTTCCAAATTGGTGTGATCTATAAAAACTATTTTTACTGATGCACTTGCACACTTGCAGTTAGTTTCTTAATTTTTATATTTCCCCTTAAGAGAAATCTATTTTAACAATATACTGGGAAAACTGAGTGTGCAGTTTTAGGGCTTTATAAGAAGGGGGTGGGACTTCCCGATATCAAGTCTACCTTGAAAGGTCCTCTTTTGAAATGCTAGGATTGAAGAATGTTAAATTGCGTAGTATTGTACATTCTTAAGCAGACACGAGGACTGCCTGGTGCAAGCAAAACATCTGTGGTCTGGCTCGTAGAGAATAAAAAGGGCAGACGAGGATGAAGTGTCTTTTAAAAAAAATTATGTGTTGTATATTTTTACTAAAAAGAACATGATCGGAAGCATCATTTTAAGGAAGATAACTTGATTCCCGCAACACACACACATACATACATGCAAACACACACACACACACACATATATATATATATATATATATATATATATATATATATATATATACTATATGTATATATATATATATATATATATATATATATATATATATATATATATATATATATATATATATATATATATATATATATATACAGTGCGTGTAAAAACTTTAAGGACAGCAAACTATTGTAAAAATTTTGATAAATTTAAAATGAGATAATTAAAACGGAAATTTAATGTTGATCATAAAGTTGAAATACTAATATAAAAGTCAAAAAATGTATGTGTGATCTTTTTATTGTGAAAAGATAATAATTATACAAACAAACGCTATTGTTATCTGTGTAAAAGCTTTAAGGACAACACTATTTTTTATAGAAATGTATAATTATTTATTGATTTGAACATTAAAAACTCTTGTTGTGTATAGTGATTTTTCTGACGTTTTCTATTCAGAGTTTTGTTAATTTTATAATAATGCTAAAATCAAATAAATTGACTGAATATGAAAAAGGTGTTGTGGAATCTTTTGCATTGTCAAAAATTAGTTGTCGGTCTATTGTAAACAAGATAGGAAGATCTAAAGCTGTAATCAACAATTTTTTAAGGTTAAAAGACGAGTAAGAAAAAAAAATGGATTTTGACCAAAATCCTTGTCATCCAGAGATGAAAGGAGAGATTTAAAGTTAGCAGCAACTGGAAAATACTCAAGTAAAGAAATTTTACGAACAACTGGTTTCAATATGTGCAAAAAAACAATCTGCAATACAGTTACTCGATCTGGGAATTTCTAATACAGAGCAAAATTGTGTGAACCCTCTTTATTGACTAGACACAATACCCAGCGTTTACAGTTTGCAAGACAAGTGATGGCTTGGGACGACAAATGGCTGCAGGTTATTTTCTCTTGTGAAAAAAAAAAATGGAACTTAGATGATCTTGATCGTTCGAAGTATTATTGGCGGATTTGAGAAAAGAGAAAGAAATTTTCTCAAACCGTCAATTAGGTGGTGGATCCATTATGACATGGGGATACTTTTCATTTAACGGCGTGGGATCACTTGCATTTCTTTTAGGAAAAGTTAATTTAAAGGCATGTCTAAAAACCCTTTCTGACCATCTTTCACTTGTTGCAACTTTTCTGGCAGGTGGAAAGAGAATTGAAGATAAGGGTCCCGACCTGCATATATTCGCTGGTATCACTCTGAGCGTCACCTAGGATTGGTCGCTACGTAGCAAAACCTGAATACGCAGTCGAGGGTTAATTTCCCAAGTTCGGTGACATTTTTCATTAGTGTAGGGCCCAGGGATGCCGGATGGACAGTAGGGTGGAACGAAAAAAACCTTTTTTTTAATTTCAATATGCTCTAGTTTTCAAAAGTTGCCTTTTAACAAAATAAAGACGGAAATTAAATACAGTGGACGCTTGTTAATTCGAACTCGAAGATTCTCAGAAAAAAGTTCGAATTATCCGATTTTAAGAGAAAATATATAACTTTAAATGTGTATCACTGAAGAAGAAACTCTCCTAGTATGTATAACCCCAGAAAATATATTATACTATGTTATCTAAAATTAACATATTAAAAAGCAATACAGACTTACCTTAATCATAAAATGAAGCAGAAGATATGCAGTACAAAGTAAACTTTTATTAAAAGTATGAACTACACTTTCGGGAAAAACTGTAAAAGGGATGTTTGGTTCAGTTTATGATGCCTATATTGTTCAGCCAGCTTCTCGATTGGAAGTAAATTTCAATTCATTTTCAGAGGAAGGTTCCATCTGAATAAATGCATTCAGAGTTTTAATAGAGTCCATTATGGCTTTGTACATTATGGCCGCATTAAAAATATCTTTCGGCAGGTAAGTAGAGAAAAGCCCTGGCAGTTTCCTACCGAAATTAGTGCATGCGTCTTCGTTTACATCAGAGCTTCGGTCACATACAGTTTGATAAGAAATATTTTGCCTTGACTTAAATCGAGAAAGCCATCCATCACTGCATTTAAAATCTTCAATACCCATTCGAATTGCCAATTCATCAGCCTTCGTCAGCACTAGGGATCCATTTATCGGAAAATTTCGAGATCTAACATCCTGGGACCATAGCAGTAGAGCTTTTTCTAGAACTTCTTGGGACGCATTTCCCATGCGTTTCCTTCCTCTAGCAAATTTTGATTTTTCCCATGAATCTAAAATTGACTCCTTGTTTTTTAAATTAGTTGACAAGGCATTTTTTTTAATTCCATAGTCAGCTGCTAACTTTGTTTTACATTCGCCATTCTCTACTTTCTTTAAAATTTCTACCTTTGTCTCCAAAGTTAGGGTTTTGTACTTTCCACGCGTAGACATCCTGAATTTTTACACGTTCACACCACACAATGAGGAAGAAAAACTAGACCACTTTAACTTGTCTGCACTGCAGTTATAACTGACGCAGCTCCCTAGAATCTGTGGTAAAGACTAGTTTTTCTGAAATTCTAAGAAAATCGATCCAAACAAAGGAAAATTGCTTTTTCCGTTTAGCACTAATAAGGACAATAGCTACTAACGTTTAGCGGACATGCAATAGTCTGGGAATGCAGACATGTGCCTCTTTACACAGAAAAGAAATTTTGACACACAAAATAATAAATACAGTGTGTATTTTCTCCATTAAACGAGGAAAAAGAATTTTTTTTGTCAAATTTTTAGTTCGAATTAACCGAAGTGGTAAAAATTTAGTTCGAATTAATGAGATATTTTTAACATTAACTCCAATACACGTTTTTTTGGATCTTTGGATTAGTTCGAATTAACCGAAAGTTCGAATTAACCGAGTTCGAATTAACGAGCGTCCACTGTATTAGCATAATTGGTGCATGTTTTCAGTTGGCGCAAGAAGGGCAAACTTTTGGTTTTTATTAAATTTTTGACAAATTTCGCAATTATTTTGAAATTGAATACACTTGTAGTACAAAAAAGTAGCAAAATATGTAATTTAAACATTCCTTTTAGTCAGGAGACCTGCTAAAACTGATTATATAATACGTTTTACTTCATAAAAATAGTACACATAAAGGCACTTAAGGACGAGGCACTTAAAAGACACTCTGACATCACGGTGGAACGAAAAAATTTTTTTCGGAATTTTAATATGCTCTAGTTTTCAAAAGTTGTCTTTTAAAAATAAAATTAAGAATATAAAATTTTTTTGCTCTGCTAAACTATTTTCAAGTGCCGCAAAGTGCTTCAAAACGGATATTTTTATGAAAAAGTGATTATATTTGTATTTTTTTGTTAATTTCTTTATAGTATATTAAAATAATGTATATATTCTGTAAATAAAATATTCAAAATATGATATTTTGACAGAAAACTTGCATATTCTAAGTATTTCTAATATTTAGATGCCATAACAGAACAACTGATTTTGTGGAATTTCGCGATTTTCATCATATTAATTTTACAGTAGCATATTCTTATAATACACATTGGAATGAAAGAAAAACAATTTTTAATTGACGGACCTTAGTTAAAATAAACAAATCACACTTATTTAGAAAAATATTAATATAATGTGTATAAAAGCAAAACGTTATTTTGAAAAAAAATATTCATGCTTTTCAAAAGTCCATATTAATCACACATGGTTTCCATTACTTATTTCACTGTCACATTGAATTGTTTTATTCTTTCAAATTTTGGCATTATCATTTGAGAATGTATTTTTGTTTTTATCAATGCATCTCTTGCAGAAGTACCACGAACGGATAAGGATGCCCCGGTAACTAATTTAACAACCCTTTCTACTACTTGTGTGTGACATGGAATGTTGTTGAAGTCAATAATTTGTTTCCCGTGATCAGATTCTTTTGCTTCCTTTATAAACTGTTTTAGTTTGTCATCAGAAACATGCCTCGTCATAGGAGGTTCTGTTACTTTAACATCATTCCATTCAATCATATCAATATAATTCTTGGCATCAAAGTTTATACGTAGAACTAAATTCTTTCTGATGCCTCTTCATTTTCTGCCTTTGCTTTTAGAATCCGGCGTAATCCAAGCTCTCTTACATGACTGCGATCGTCTAATATCATACAAAGGAGAAGATTTTCAGAAGCGGCAAAGTATGCATTTCTTTTAATGACAGGGTCAATTACATTTTTAAGAGTCTGATTGAGGTAACGTGAATAGCTTACAAGTTTCCACAAGTGCTTCGATCCACGGATACAAGAGGGTTTCAGCTTTATGTTAAATCAAATTGGTGCATAAACTTTCGAAATGTACTCAGTCAGTATTCGGAGATTTTTTGCAGGACATTCTGTTCCCACATACAAGCGAAGTATTCAGTTTGCTAATGTAAGCCATCGTGAATGACAAAATTTTCCTGGTTTTCTCATGGACAAATCAGAGAAGCACTTTCCAACAGAGATTGCATTATACATTTCTAACAAATATTTTGGATCCACACTTAAATCATCCTTAATGTCTAGAAATGGAATGTTATTTTCAATAGGTGAAAATTCAATCACTGGAAGTTCATAGCAGTTTTCTAGTTGTTTACCTATTTCTCCTCCAAATTCATTTGGACCTTTAGTTTTTCCATCTAGGAAACAAAATAGGTGACGTAGGGGCAGTTCATTTAAATTATTGACTTCAACAACATTCCATGTCACACACAAGTAGTACAAAGGATTGTTAAATTAGTTACCTGGTCATCCGTGTTCGTTCGTGGTACTTCTGCAAGAGATGTATTGATCAAAACAAAAATACATTCTCAAAAGATAATGCCAAAATTTGAAACAAAAAAAAAAATTTATTCTGTCAGTGAAATAAGTAATGGAAACCATGTGTGATTAATATGGACTTTTGAAAAACATGAATATATTTTTTAAAATAACGTTTTGCCTTAATAGACATTAAATTAATATTTTTCTAAATAAGTGTGATTTTTTTATTTTAACTAAGGTCCGTCAATTACAAATTGTTTTTCTTTCATTCCAATGTGTATTATAAGAATATGCTACTGTAAAATTAATATGATGAAAATCGCGAAGTTCCACAAAATCACTTGTTCTGTTATGGCATCTAAAAATTAGAAATACTTAAAATATGCAAGTTTTCTGTCAAAATATCATATTTTGAATATTTTATTTACAGAAAATATACATTATTTTAATATACTATAAAAGAAATTGACAAAAAATACAAATATAATCACTTTTTCATAAAAATATCCATTTTGAAGCCCTTTGCGGCACTTGAAAATAGTTTAGTAGAGCAAAAAGATTTTATATTCTTAATTTTAATTTTAAAAGACAACTTTTGAAAACTAGAGCATATTGAAATTCCGAAAAAAAAATTTCGTTCCACCGTGATGTCCGAGTGTCTTTTAAGTGCCTCGTCCTTAAGTGCCTTTATGTGTACTATTTCTATGATGTAAAACGTATTATATAATCAGTTTAGCAGGTCTCCTGACTAAAAGGAATGTTTAAATTACATATTTTGCTACTTTTTTGTACTACAAGTGTATTCAATTTCAAAATAATTGCGAAATTTGTCAAAAATTTAATAAAAACCAAAAGTTTGCCCTTCTAGCGCCAACTGAAAACATGCACCAATTATGCTAATATTTAATTTCCGTCTTTATTTTGTTAAAAGGGAACTTTTGAAAACTAGAGTATATTGAAATTCAAAAAAAAGTTTTTTTTGTTCCACCCTAATGGACAGTACAGATCCGCCATCCACTCAAGGCACCTCAAGCCCCCTCTGGCAGGTGGAAAAATGTATTTATCAGCAAAATAATGAGCCTAAACACACAGCCGTATTACAAAACTCTGGTTTCAGAAGAAAAATATTGAAGTTTTGCAATGGCTAGAAGTCCTATTCTAAACCCTATAGAGAACTTGTAGGGAAATCTAGAAAGACGAGTTTAGAAAAATGGAAGACATTTTTCCCAGCTTCAGATCTCAGATCTACAAATGAAGATAAATGGTACAAAACCAGTCCCGAACTGTCCCAAAAATAAATAATATCCTTGAAAGATAGAATATTTGTGATCATTAAAAGCAATGGTAGGTGCACAACATATTAAGTATTTATTTCTTCATTAATGTATTGTTTTTATTTTTCTGTCTTTAAAGTATTTACACAGACGAAAATAACGTTATTTGTATAATTATTTTATTTTCGTAATAAAATACTTAAAGATATATTTCGTTGACTTTTTTATTCACTTTTCAAATTTATGATGCACATTATAGTATATTTTTTTATCTGATTTGAGATTTATTAAAAAAATAAAAATTTTTGCTGTCCTTAAAGTTTTTACATGGACTGTACATATAAATAGTATATATTTTTTGTTACCTTTGAATAATATACATATATGTATAAAAATGTGTATGGTATTTTACAACTTCATATTAAAAAGTAAACAAATATAGACTACTGTTTTTTTTCATCCTAGAATTTAAACAAAGAAGTTTTTTATTACTGAAAAAAAATAAATCACTTTAAATGAGTTTAGTTACATAACCAATAAAATGAAGTCTAAATATCAGTTTTACTACTAGTTTCTCTCTAGGATAAGTTGAAACTCACTTCCTTAAAAAAAGTATATAGCATTCGATGTATCTGACATACATTCAAAAGTAAAATAATATAAACAATTGAACATGAAAATAAAAATTAATAAGCGGGGATAGACTGCCAAACAAATTAACTTAAAACCTACCCTAGCCTTGAAAACTTATAACTTTTCAATAAAAGATTGCGCAGTGGCAGCAAATCCACATATTAAAAATGGACAAATATAACTAAAAATAAATAATCCAACAGAGCTAGATAATTATAAGAAGAATGTAAACAAAAAACAAACAGAAAAAAAGCACTTAGGGATCCACGCACCAAAGTCAAGATTATGTAGTAGTTCCCCTTGAGGTAACAGATTTGGTTAGGCTTCCTGATGAGGAAACCAGTCGGTTACCTCGATTACTGGATTAGTTCCGGAACTACTACAGAATCTTGCCTTTGGTGCGTGGAGCCCTAAGTGCTTGTTTTATGTTTGTTTTTTGTCTGCATTCTTCCTATAATTATCTAGCTCTGTCGGATTATTTATTTTTAGTTATACATTCAAAAGATTACAGAAGCAATTTTTTAGAAACATGATGTAGTAAAAATTTATGCGTAATTTAATTAATGAAAGCATACATAAAGACGCAAAGATCGATATAAAAAGTAACTATAATATACACTCATGTCCATAAATTAAGGATAATGCCAGCTCCGCAAATAAAGGTTCAGAAACAAAACAAGCGTGACTTATTCATAAAGCCCATTTATTAAACAAAACATAAAGAACAAAAAAATGGTGTATGTATGATATCATTCATAAAAACTACGATTTTTGCTCCCTGGAGCAACTGTAAAAAATATCTCCTTTACAAAAACTTAATATTACATGGTTGGTATGATGGTTAATACATTGTATGTCTCCCATGCGATGAAATACAGTCCATACAACGCCTAGGCATTCTGAGTATCAAATTATCAAGCTGATCTTGGGGAAGATTACTCCACTCAGCAAGCTCTCCCAAGTTCCGGTACACATGTAGGAGGTGGTTGACGGGCTGTAACTCGTCGGCCAAGCATGTCCCACACATGCTCTATCGGATTCAAGTCAGATGAGAATGCTGGCTATTCCATACTGGTGATATCCTCAGATTGAAGGCATTCATTTACGATGTTTGCTTGGTGAGGACGGGCGTTGTCATCCATAAACACAAATTCTGCGCCCATGGCATCCCTAAACAAACATACATGTTGTTCCAGAATGATGTCCCCATAAATGTGGCCGTTCATGGCTCCGATTTGAACATGCAGATCTGTTCTGGAGGCCAGTATATTTTCACCCCAAACGAGCAATCCTGCACCACCGTAACGGTGTCGTTCAATGATGTTGTCTTGGTGCTAACGGGTACCTGGCGTTCTCCATATGAAAGTCCGACGTGAATCAGACTGCAAACTAAACCTGGACTCGTCGGAAAACATCACACAAGCCCATTGTGATGATGTCCACATTGCATGTTCTCTACTCCAGGCTAATCGCTACCGCCAGTGAGTTGCCGTGAGCGGAACAGATCTGACAGGCCTGCGAGCATGTAGACCAATATTTCCCAAACGACTGTACACGGTTTGCATTGAAACTGTGGTACCCGTGGCTTCAGATAGCTGACGAGACAGGTCGGATGCTGTTATATGTCTGATTCTTTTGGCAGGTACTACCAAATACCGGTCTTCATTTGGCATTGTAACTCGGGGACGAGCTGTACCATAACGTCTACTGACATTTCCATCATCTTCGAATCGTTGCCAAAGCCTAGAGATGGCACTTTGGGCAATTCCATGTCCCTCGGATACTTCCATCTGAGTACGCCCACATTCCAGGCAGCCGATTAATCTACCACCTAAAAAATCATCCACATGTGTCCTCTGTGTCATAACTATTCGGTTATGGCACTGAGTGGCTTACAGAACGCGTGTGAACATTTTTGCCTCTTTGCCACCATTCCTTATATACCCCTCTCATACACTCTCGTCATTGTGACGTACTATCGGCATCATCAGGTGGCTTCCTGTAATTTGCATATTATTCTAGAAAATATGTGTGATAATTCTACAGGTGAAATTTTTACTTTAGAGGTCGATTTCCGTGTGATTCTGAATTATCCTTAATTTATGGACATGAGTGTAAATGAACATTTAAATAATTGAATCATGAAAATTGTTATAGACATAAATATCAAATTATTATGAATATTAACGTTCTGTAAATAACATTCTATTCTTAACTAAAGCAACATTGGTAATTATAGTTATTAAAGAAAAATTGAACTAAATAGCAAATGACGGGACATTTAAGAGACATTTGGTGTGAAGGCTTCTCCTTTATGAACCTGCAATACACCTTTTTGTGGTTATTTTAATCGTAAGCAGAGAACTCCTTTGTTGAGTTCTCTGCAATCCAACAGGTTTAAAAATTATGAATATCGTATGTTAAAATAAACTTCACAAATGAACGACGGTTGACCATGAAAATATATGTCGTGATGTATGAAGTCATTCAAAATTTGTTGTTGTTGTTTTTAATGCCAGGGGGAATTAAAAACAACAACATCGTATTCTAACAACAAAGTATTCCAGACCAGGTCCATATAGGCTAGAGTGTGGGTTTTTTACATTATATAATAGATATTGCATAATAAATAGACTGCAGGACACAATTTTTATGTGATATTTACTCTTCTCAATAATATTAAATGTTTTGTTACTTCATTGTATTGAAATACTATAGTGATTTACTTTTTATTTATTTATTTTTTGTTTCTAATGTTATAAATTATTATTTTACAGCTATTATTAATAATATTTTATTAAAACATTTGTTCCTTTATTTTACATTTGTACACAACAAAATTGTTTATATTTTTATAGCTTATGCATTTTTTACAAAAACCAATTAATATGGAAAAAAAACACCGGTGCTTTTGTATCTTTTTTGAAAAATTCCTAATACCGGTATCCCGGTATAACGTTTGAAAAAATACCGAATACCGGTATTGTATGTTTCATCCGGTATTGCAATCACTAGGCATAAAGATTTTTTTTTGTCTTCCAATGTGGCAGACGGTTTCATGGACATTATCCTTACAGTCATATGACACCGCGGTTTTGCTAGCCCCTTTTATGGGAGCACCATATAGGTGGACCAGTATTATCCCCCTATGGGCCAGTCCCGCATTTTTGAACCGAGTCAAGTGAAGAGACAGGAACACTTGACCCCGCACCTCCAGCGGTAAATTTGAAAACTTGGAGGACATTGCAGCGACGACAGATTTTACGTGCACCAACCGCCACTAGTGAACACGGTGGTGAATTTGCATAAAGTTTGATAAGATTTCATATTTCAGATTAGTGAACACATCTTTGATATGACGTAACAAATACCAAAATTCTGGAATGGTTTCGTAAGAGAGATGGTATATCACGATTCAATCGAAATGATCTTCACTTCTATCATTTTATATTCATTAATTCACATAACTATTTAATTAAATTACATAGTTACCGTATTTTGAAACCATAAGATACACTTTTTTTACATAAAAATCGACTTAAAATTGGTATGCATTTTATGGTCCGAAGATAACATTAAATTAAATTGAATATTTCATTTTATATGTTATATGTATGTTAATTATATGTATATTACGTATATATTATCTATATATATTATTTTTCATATTTATTATGTATATTTTTACCTGTATTTTTTATCTTTATTAGGTAAGAAATTGAAAATATCTTTATATATCTTACAAAATACAAAATATTCTTTTCTAAAAATCTTCCCGTAAATTTTAGGTAAGTCTAATCGTCCGTTGCGTCTTACATTGCGAAAAATACTGTAAATTATGCTTCTAATGAGAAATAAATATTAATTTTTTTCCTATATTTTTAACTAACAAGGGAAAAACCCAGATTTTGAGAGAATTTTTTTTAACCCTTAAACCCATATGATCACTGTAAAACTCAGATCTGGGAGCATTGTAGACAACGCTGCCCCAAATATCACTTTTCCGAACTGCGAAATCAATTCAATGTGAATTAAAATAGCTCCCTTTGATATCTGTTTCGGACGAATGCCATACTGGAAAAGTTTTAAAAACTTTCAAAAGAAAAAAGGGAAACTTAAAATTAACTGGAAAGATTTTTTTTAACAATAAAATATTTTTTGGCAAAGAAAAGGAATTTACATAACAAAATATTCATAAAACACATTTTTTTTGTCGAGCTTTAAAAAACAAAAACAAAAATTCAAGTATTCTCAGTTAAAAAAATCGACTTAAAAATGGGTTGCGTTTTATGGTCCGATGGTAACATTAAATTTAATTGAATATTTTATTTTATATATATATATATATATATATATATATATATATATATATATATATATTAATTATGTATATTATTTTTTATATTTATTATATATTTTTTACCTGTATTTTTTATCTTTATTAAGTAAGAAATTGAAAATATCTTTTATTTTCAGTCGGGCAGTATTCATTTATACTTATTTTTACCCTGTTATGGTTTTTTATTTTACTTAAGTGTTCCATTTATGAAATCAGTATCACACATTTTATCAAACCTTATAAAAAAGAGGAACATTTATTTCTCTATTTTTACATGGTTTAAAAAGAGAAAAAATTATTTGAGTAGTAAAATGATGAAGTCTTTATATGTCTATGCTACTGGGGTTTTTTATATATATTTTTAAAGATGGAATGTTTCATATTTATAACAAAGAATTATTAAAAAACAATTATAGCTAAATTTTTGAAAAACGTATTGTCATCAGAAACTGACCTGGACATTTAATTTTTAAAAGTTAATAGTTATTTTATAATCTGTGCTACACCTCTTCATAATAATACAGCTCAAACAATTTTTTATCTTGGATATTCCCTCTGGTTTTAAAGGCATGCATATCATCTGTTTTAATAAAATTTCAATAAAATGACACAATGTGAAAATATATAGTGTAATTTCTTATACAATAAGACATTCCAAAAAAATATTGTATAATAACAGCGCGCATTATGAGAGAATTATTGATACTGAACTAATGATGTAAAATAAGTACGGAGAGCACCTTAGTTTCTTATGAAACCAGAGATTTCAAAAATTCCTACAGTGGAAAAAGGAAATATGAGCATTATGGCAAGGAAAATTTGAAGTTGAATGAAATTTGATACCAATTACAACCCATTGTACCGAGCAGTATAATGCTTAATTACCATAAAATAATACTGCACAACATATCAGCTAGACTGAACTGTGGGCGCCACTTTGAGTGGACTCCCCGATTTTTCAGAAAACGAGCGTTTCGCATAAAATGAAGTACTATGTACAGTTATAAAATCAGATATTGCTTAAAATGGTCTGAATGAAAAAGCTTTGATAAACACTTACTTTTGAAAATTTATATATAATGAATCCCACATAGCATTTTTATACAACAAAAAATTAATAATCCAATTATTTTCCCAAAAAATATTTTTAAATATTAAATTAAAAGCATATACAAATTTATAGCATAATTCATTCGTGGTAATTTAGTTCTAAGGAAAATTTAATATCCTGATTTCTTTTGTCTCTGGAAATTCAATTCTAATGCGACAATTTTTTTTATTTATGAAATGAATTTTGCGCATTTCTTTTCTAAAAAATAGTGCGAAAGTTTAGCCTATTTGGAAAGAAAATAAATGGCGGTCTCCAAACTTACACTTTCCTGTAATGAAATCCAGAATACTCTTTTATCTCTTCTAAACATTTTTATAACTGTAAAGTTCACTGACAGTTTTTGATTTCTTATAAAAGTATTGGTTGATTTTTCACTAATAGTAAAATACCATTGTCCTAATTATTTTCTTATTAGGACGTAATGATTCAACAGATATCATTTCGAAACACTAGAATATAGGCAAAAAAAATCAAAGAAAAGCATAGTACAATTATTAAAACTTTTACATGAAAAATTGCTGTTTTAAGCGAAAATAACTTACTTCAAATAAATAGATCAGGAGTTGGTTAAGAATAAAAATGCCTCTCTCACAATACAGCTGCTTATATGTCTCCTCCAGCACACCCATTGGGACTGTTATCCTCTTTATGTCTTCTTGATGAGACGATTGTTAAACGATTCATTTCACACTTGCTGTGCAGTGTCTGGTCTTGAAAATCATCGGCAACGAATCCACACCGTGTCCTGTAAAGATTTCTCATGGCTCCTTTAATTTCTGGCATGCGCACCACGTAAATGATAGGATCGACAAAAGATTTAGCCACAATCATGGAGTTAATGAAGATTCCAACTGGCACTCGCACCCAAACGTTAATACCAGTGAATGGCACTGGGCAATCCAGACATGTAATAATAAAGTACAGCACTGCTGGCATCCATCCAAGAAGGTATGTCCCGAGAATGAGCAAAGTGGTGATGATGGCTTTCACACTCTTGTGCAACTGCCGGCTAGATGAAAGTTGCAACACACCCCGCTGATGACGCTTTACCACAACAAACATATGTATGTACATAACAGACATGAGTACCAAAGGAACGAAAAAAAGCACAGAGACTGCGGCTCTAAATGGACTTCGGAGAAGAAAATCATAACTGGAGCAATAGAGAGACTGAAAACCATCATCCGGAACGAGGGAAAAGTAAGCTAAAAAGAAGACAACTGGAAACACCCACATAGCGCCAATTGCCCAGAACACGGTGCCTTTAGTGACAGTTGCAGCGTAATGCAATGGTCTCAGTATGCCAACATAATGGTTAACGGCAAGAGCTAATAGATGAAGAACTGACACCACAACACCTCCAAGTCTGAAAGCTTCAAGTACCAAAACAAAACAATCGTTGAAAGGTCCAATATTTACTTTATAAACAATAGGCAGTAAACTGTTGACAACTAAACCCAGACCAAGCACCAATGATGCGTATGCATCGGCTACAGCTAACGAGAGACTGAGATAAAGGGTGGGAGACAATGACTTTCTTACCCACCTGACGCTAAACACTATGACGAGGTTGAAAAGAAGAGAGAGTATGCATGCGGTCAACATTATTGGAAGGACAATCTGGTAGATTCTTAGTTTCAGTTCTTCCTCGTTATCCGAGATGCCAGGCTTTGTCGTAGAGTTCCCAAATAGGATAGTTCCGTTCATAAGCGAGTCTTCCTCAGTCGCAAACTGGAGTCCAGTGCCGTTGGACCAGAGACTATCGCAAAGTGAAAGGTTTTTCCTCTTGCTAAAACATTCTATCCAGTCGTGGTATCCCGGGGGAGGCCCTGATTCCAGAAACCGCGAGGCGGCATGCCTCAGCCGGCGTTCGAGACCCCACGGACGACCCCTCATCGCTGAGCGAGTCTCGAGAAACGAGTGGAGAGCGGTGTGGCGATTTTTCGTCCGATTCCGGAGCAGGCCGCCCCCTGGATGCGCGGGATCGCGATATCGTAACTATCGAACAGAGAAAGCTGTTTTCAGTGGCGGAAAAGGAATAACGTGCGTTGGGAATTAGAAAGAAAGAAAAAATATGTTTTCGTATGTAAAGAAGGGGTAAACTTTTTCTTTTCTGGAGTTGAATGGAAAAAATATTTTTGAGCTTTTATTTTCTGTTATTTTCATTCAAATACTTTTGCTTATAATATATAGATAATTTTTATGTCAATAAATTATATTTCATCTTTATTTATTCGCATTTACCAGTGCGTGGCACTATCAGAGTTAGTTGAAATGTTTTTGAATTTAAGGATCACATTTGCTTAAAATTCAGTAAAAGATCTCCACGGATTCAAAATTCGAGTAAATATATGAAATTTTCTAAGAAATATTTTAAAGAATCGCGTCTAAACTTAAATTTGTTTAATACATCCAGGTTATATTCATGATAATTAGTATAAAAAATCATTTAATCCTTTAATCAAAAAATCATTTAAATCATTAAAAAATCATTTAATCAACATAAACCATTTAATAATAAAATGTTTTCATCTGTTTTATTGCTCCCGAGCAAAAAGATTTTCTCAGTGACGGATGTAGAGTGAAATGAATTAATATGTTTTTTATAGTAATCATCTTTTTTGTAGTAATACTTAGATTGAGACAATACACCTGAAAATGTAAAATCAAAATAGGGTAAAATAATTATGAACATGTTGAGCTCCATTATTTCATACAACGGTGAAATAAGTTCTAAACTCTTTATTTTTAGATATCTATTTGTAGCTGAAAGGATAGTTATAAAAATGTTTACATAAGGTAAAAGTCAAAATTTACCTAATATTTCACCCTCATTTGAAATTTTTCTCGCTGATCATGTATAATTAGTCATTAAAAAAAATTCTTTTTTTAGCATTTAATTATTTTTTTAATTACATATTATGTTAAACCTGAAGAAAACTTTATGAATCTGTAGAAGATTTTAATTAGCTTCCTCGATTGAAAGACTAGAAATAAAAATACTTTATAAAATAACTTGAGAATAATTGCAATCAAAATTTCAAAATTTATTAACTTGAAAAAAATCTTCCTTTTTTTCGATATTAGAAGCAACAATTTCAATTATTTGAATTCCCATGGGTTTACTTCCTCTACTATTTATTTTCCATAAATAACATTTTTTGATATAAATTCAAAAACTTTGAAATTATAATTTATCAGCTAAAATGTCAGTTGTTTTAATTTGGTATGCAGAGTATCCTTTGTATGATTAATATGTTAAGCATGCATTTATGTTATAGCAAATTTTATCATTAATCAATAATGTGCTTAAACCCATTTAAATTTTCTTCAGCTAGGTAGTTTTCAATAAATGTTTAACAAATTGTATTGTTCTACTCAAGCTCCAATTTTTCTAATTTATGGAGAATTAAATTGAAATATTTTCTAATACAGTCGAACCTCCATATATCGAACTTCCACATATCGAAATTTTCTATATATCGAACTCTTAGCAAATCTCTATGTTCATTACATAGAAAAATTGTTTCTATATATCGAAAAAGTCTCTATATATCGAAAATTTTTTCAAGACAAATTGGGTGATTTTGTTCCACTTTAGAATAAAATCTCCCAATTTTTGACGTTTGAAACAATATATCGTGGACTTCAATTCACCAAAAATATCCCTGATTAAGTATTTAGTAGACTGAATAAATACGAACATTTCTTTGAACTTTCCCCAAAACTGGCTGTTCAGCAAGATATTCGTAGTTTTTTTTTTTTAAGAATATAACTGCGATCATTGTAACCACTGTCTGGATTATTGTTTTTTTAAAGGTATGTAGTACTCAATAAATCTTTCATATTAATTCATTTTTTAGTTATTAACTTTCATTTAATGGGATTCGCATATAAATTAGAAATGGAGTTGCGTATACGAAAATTAGCTTTAATTTTTTTAGAAGAATTATGATAAAACTAAGGTCAATTCTATATATCGAAGTTTCTATATATCGAATTTTTTTCCGGCAATTTGCTACTTCGATATATGGAGGTTCGACTGTATATCTCTGTAATATTAAAAAAGTTCCCCAATCCATTTCTGCTGTATGTACATTTCCTATATTTAAAGACACAACTTCATCAATCTGGGATTCCACCAAATTATGATTTGACAAAGATTTCAGTCGTTTAAAAACGATATTGAAAAAAGTCACTTCTTTAATTCTTAGATGTTAGAAGTATGTAATAAAAATCGTGATTTTAAAATTCCTCAAGGAAATTAATTTATGTTATGCAATGCATACAAGTTTCTGTTTCAAAACTGAATGCATAATATACTAAATTGGATATTCCGTTTGAAGTTTTACACTATACAGCAATCATTCTATATTCACATTCAAGTAGAGTAGTCAATATTTTTATCGTTCTTGGAGTAAATTGCAAGCACTTTCAAGAAATGTTTGAAGTCAATTATCTGAAGAAATTAAATTCCATAACAAAACTTCCAATTAGGAGATTCTGTACGTAGTTTCATCATAGAATTGTTTATCAAACCGCATCATATTTTGCATGCAGAGAAACATTTCTGAATGAAGTATTATGTTCGGTAGCCAGTGGTATCTAAGATGTCAAACGATCTACATAATTATTTGGGCAAAAATCTAATATTAACATCGTTATATCATACCATCACAATATTTAATGGTAAAAAAATTTTCCTGCCTGTTGAAGTTTACACCTTTTTCACTATATTCCTATTAATCGAAAAGATAATAATTAAATCTGAATATAAATAAATATTTTATTTGTAAAAGTAAAATTGTGTGATAAAAAATTTTAATTTTTCACTGAGTTAAAACTCAAATTTTTCACTGAGTAAAAATATGTTAAGAAAAATGCCAGTTCTTTTTTTAATTATCTCCAACACCGGATCTTATAAATATTCTGTGTAAATAAAGCCACCACAGATAAGTTTGAAATATTTTTAGTCAAGTTTCTGAATATTGCATGCCGTTAATTAGTTCTGCTTAAATTCTGAACTCTCTAATTTCTTTCAAAATATTTATTTCGATGTATCTTAGAAAAATATTTATGTCCACGTAACATTGCGCAAAATATTTTTATTTCACTTCCACTCCTTTTTTTTTTTTTGGTTACTACTTCAGGAAACATCCGAGTGTTTATTTTGTTTCCCAAGTTCTTTTTTTCCCTAACCGTATTCGAGGCCTCGAACGAATTTTATCATGTTTTAGAAAAGACCTTTTAAACATTTGCGTTCCTTTGAGATTTGAAGCCTCAGATGTTGTAGATTTATAACCTTCTGGCCATGTAAAGGAATTTAGTACTGTTATGCAGCCATTGAAATTAAAAATTATTTTAATGATATAAGACACCTGGTCTTATTTTTAAGATTGTGCTTGAAGGTAATTCATACTAAGAGAAATAAATCTCGTATTTCAAACAAAACTCCAACTAAAATGTTAATTTAACGTAAGAAACTTAAAACATTACTAAAATTAACCTTTTACCTAATTGAAATTGTAATTATAAGATAAATAATTTTGTCATGTTTAGCAACAATGCATTTTGTCTCTATTCGAATCCTGAGTTGAATTTTACCGTGTTTTAGGAAAGGCCTTTTAAGCATTTACATTTCTTTGAGATTTGAAGCCTCAGATGTTGAAGATTTATAACCTTCTGGCCAGGTAAAGGAATTTAGTACTGTTATGTAGCTATTGAAATTACAAATTATTTTAATGATATAAAACACCTGTTCTTTTCTTTTAGAGTCTGTTTGAAGGTAATTCAAACTACGAGAAATAAAGCTTGTATTTCAAACAAAATGCCGTCTAAAAAGTTAATTTATCTTAAGAAACTTAAAAAATTAAACTTTTTCCCTAGTAAAATTGTTATTATAATATTGAAAAAAACTGTCATGCTCTACTTCTTCAATGCATGATTCAAGTGGATTCACAGAAATTTTTTCTGGGGCTTGCTTTTGGCTATCATCTGTTCCCAGATCACTATGCAGTCTGGAATTTCAGCAATGATCTCAACTCTCTAAGGCTGAGTAGTTTTTTTTTCCTTGGTTTTCTGCTCACCATCTGTATTCGCCCCTAGACTGAAATTGAAATAGTGAAAAGCATATAAAAGCTTAAGGTGCGATCTTTTGTGCATGGAACTGCATTGGTACGGTCAAAAGAAAATACTCAAAGGCTGAAATCTCGACTTGGCTGACTAGTCACTGACACAAGAGAGTTACCTTAACGGAATCAGAAACAAACATTACAGATATTGTAACTGATTCGTTGTTTAAAAGACCTGTAGCAGATAACATCATCTTCTAATTTTTAAAGAACCTCTACATTCGTGATGCTTTATGTTCTTCTTAAGCTCTCATTAAACATACAATCGTACACTTTCTACTTGCGTTGCAGATAAAAGTAATTTATTTTGTTTATTGAATAAAACAATTGTATATCGGGGGGTTACAATTTGATTGTATTTTGCTTATCTTATTCCATCTTGTACATTATTTAAAGTGAATCACCATGAAAGGTTTGCAAGATTTGTTTTCTTTACATATAAATGATTCTTTTTATTACATTATATTTCAATTAAATTATTTTTATCTTAAAATTTATGTTTTAATGCATATTGTTAAAAGTTTGTCGTTTTCCGTCCGGCATGAAAAATTGATACTGGGAGTGACTGTTTGAAGGCAAATTAGAACTCGAAAGCATTAAATTTGTTTTCGGGTTAAGCCTGTTTTTCCTTTCCGCTTTTTCTGTACGAATGGCTAAAGTACCAATCTCTCGAACGAAAGTCCGGAGTTTCGAACTACAGTAGAACCTCGTTTATCCGGCCCTCGTTGATCCGGATCTCCGGATAATCCGTATCAGATTTGCAGACTTCATCATATGAATAGACTTCACACATGAATAGTCACATCAGGGAAAAGTCTCTTCATAAGAGCTGTAGCAAAACTTAGATTTTGTTGGAACATTTGTAGAATCAATGTGGCGGTAATTTCAGATAAACGTGGGCATTAATCCCAAATGTGGTAGAACAATTTAATTGTATAGTGGTTAGTACGTTACCTAGTTAGTTGTGATGTTAACAATATGACTCTGAGTTTAAATAACAAATTGATTTATTGACACTAAATACATATAAATACATTTCATATATTCACTTATAGGGGCTTTTCCCTTTCTTATCTTCTCCTTTTATTTTTATGGCCCTCTATTTCACTTGGCATTTCTTAGTTTTCCCATGTTCTACCATAGTTTCCTCCAATTAGTTTATTCTTTTCATTTAATGTTCACATTAGATAATAATTTTTAACTGTGATAGCAAGAACGTAACTATATGCCAAATATTCGCTTTTTAGTTTGATTCAATGTATAGTTCCTGCATAGATTGTACAATAAATTATGGTAATAAAATGCTTTTTGTTGAGTTTAAGAAAGCTTTACTAGAGTGTCACAGGGCGTTGACGTGGATTGACTCAGAAAAGTTATTTTTATATTTTTTTAATGTCTTGTATACAATACTATGTAATTTTGTTACAAAACAGTTTTTTATAGTAATAAACGGCAAGTTTGCTTAGTTAAGGATTTTATTTTGCTTACTACCCATATTACCCAGGTTATCCGGATTTTCTATCTTCCGGATTGCCTATGATCCAGTTAGTCCGAATAAACAAGGTTCTACTGTACTTAATAAGCGTGGGGAACATGGGTGTTCTGGTCAGTTTAGTCCACTTGTGGAAAAAAATGACCGTAAAGCTCGAAACGAACCAACAAATCTACTCTTTTTAAGTACAGTGATTTCCGCTTATAAGAATCACGTTAGTTATTACTGTTTTTGATTCTTATAAGCGGTTGATTCTTATAGCCGAAATTTAAGTTTTGGACAGGCACACATACCTATATATACATATATTAGATAATTTACCATAAAATACTCTTTAATTTACGTTAATTATCTTTTATTAAAATTATTTTTATAATTTTAAAAATACAACTTAATTTCTAGACCTAAAAGTAGATACACATGATTATAGTTAGAGAAGAAAAAAAGTCCAATATTTTTTACAACATAACTGCTTAACAGTTTTAACATTTTAACTACAGGAAGGGAGCAAGAAAAAAGTTTTCTATGGTAGTTTGACGTAATGAAGTTTTCAGGAGGCTGTTTATACCTCTTTCAATACCAATAGCCTCAGACGAAGATTCACCTTTTAGCTTACGTTTCACGGTTTGATAACGTGCTGAATCTACTAATGTCACGTTAGCTTAAGTGATAGTAGACACTTCGCCGAAGATTTATGCGTTTCAGGGTCCAAGAATCCGCAACCAGGATGTGGGAGGTGGGAAAAAAGAGTCCTTGTCTGTGTTTGTCACTGGAGAAGTAAAATCGGACCCGGACGGGTAAAGATGCCCCCGGGTCAAGCTAATAGGACAGTGTTGTGCTAAAGCGTTTAAGGGGAAACTATTATGTTATGTCTAACAAAGAAAGAGATGCATTTTACGAATGTATTCCATCCCATCTTATCACTCTTTCTTTAAAAAAATCAAGAAATAACTTCGTGCCTTTTGAGGGTTTAAGAGGCTTTTTAGGAAAAATGAAAGGAAAGCGAAGAGTGCAAGCTGATTCTTAAAACTGGTGGATTGATTCTTTAAAGCAAAAATTTTAACATGGAAAAAATACGTTTGTTTTCATTTTTTCGATATTGATTCTTATAAACGGTTGATTTTTATAACCACTGATCACTATAAGCGGTGGTTACTGTACTTTTAAATAATGAAGCGATATTGAATTTTTCAGTTAAACCTTAAAAACACTGAAGCGCATCTAAGACTCCATGAAAGATTTCTTATGTATGTAATTAATATTACATATTTCAATATGTATCGTTATAGAGGTATTTTAAAAGTTGCCTATCAAAGAATGTATCATTTGCTACGCTATTTAAACTGTTGAGTGTCATAGTAGAAAAGTGCTAATTGGTGCGTACCAAGATGAGTTATAATAATTAGGGATGATATCTTCTAACTAAACAGCATTAAATATTTGAAATCTGCATTACATTCAACTAGGGTATCAAAATGTCCGGATTTTCTGTAAACTCGGTTATCGGATAATAATTTTAAAATTATCCGGCGTATACCGAATAAAAATAAATGTTACTGAAGTTTATGAATATCACTTTAATTGCTTTTAAATTTTGAAATACAAAATTTTATTCATTTTTTAATTTTAATAATAGTATTTCAAAAATACTTATGAATTCTGCGATTCTCAAGAATACTTAGATCTAGTTTTTGTGCTGAAATTTCCAGAAACGAAAAAAGTTCTCTCCGAATCTGTTGAAGTCGGTTTCGCTGTTTTTAGTGCCTTATACAGAAATTCAAGATTTTGTGTTTTCTTCGAAGTTCTCTAGAAAATGTTCAATTCCTGCTTCTGTAAAGGGCCACTATCATTTGATATTTCTATATGTTTAACGCTGGACGCGGTTGAAATGTATGAATTTAGTTCTTCATGTAATTATTTTTCTGGTTCACCATGGGATGCGAATTCTTCACGCAATATGTCCCCTTCATCCTCAGAATGCTGTATAGTCACATCAGGGAAAAATCTCTTCATAAGATCTGTAGCAAAACTTAGATTTTGTTGGAACATTTGTCGAATCAATGAGGCGGTGATTTCAGGTAAACGTGGGCATTAATCCCAAATATGGTAGAGCAATTTAATCGTATAGTGGTTAGTACGTTACCTATTTAGTTGTGATGTTAACAATATCACGCTGAGTTTAAATAACAAATTGAGTTATTGACACTAAATACATATAAATACATTTCATATATTCCCTTATAGGGGTTTTTCCCTTTCTTATCTTCTCCTTTTATTTTTATGGCCCTCTATTACACTTGGCATTTCTTAGTCTTCCCATGTTCTACCATCGTTTCCTCCAATTAATTTATTCTTTGCATTTTCTTCTTCCAATTTCTCTCTTCGCCGATACAATGTCGTACTCTGCAACAATCAACAAGACATTTTATGAAAGTCATAGTGTTGTAGTTTTTTAGCGATTCAAAAGTACGTGAAATTGGCGTTTTCAGACTTTATACGAATTTGATGCAAACTTTTGTTTTAATGCACAATGTGTATTCTTTGAATAAATTTCGAGAACTTATTTCACAATCTTTTCTCAAATGAAATTATTTTTTTTTCAAAATTCAAATTTCAATGCCTATTTTATATGGAAATTTTAAAAAATGTAAGTTGCAGATATCCAGAAAATATTGGACGGATAACGGTTACGGTTAAGAATTAAAAAAAACGCGTATAACGGATAGGGATATATCTGGTTGGATACCCTACATGTAACTTTGATGTAATGTTATGTAATAACATGCAACTATCTCTTCAATGCTGTAGATACTGTTTTGAAATTAAAGCTTACCTTTTCTGGAGCTCAAATATGTTCTGCACTGAATGAAATACAACTTCTTCCCCACATAAAGATATCTTCTACACGTAAAGATATTTATTCACATAAATTTATCATAAATATTTATGCGTACGTAGCATTATCAAAATATCTTTGTCGAGTTTCAGTTTTTTTCTTGACTCTAAAGATATATCTACACTTATGTTTATTCTCTTCATTCGATTTCACTTTTCTCCGGTAGTTTTCTTTCTGTTGACATAAGTTTTCTGTAGTTCAAATAAATTTTAGATATATTTGAGCCTCTGAAATTTCAAACTTTATAAGCTATCGGGAATATGGTACGCATATCTTTGAGGCCATGATATATCGGTTGGGTAACTTCAATAAGTTCTCAAATATTTTGCTTTCAATTAATTGCTTGCTTCTGTTTATTCAATCGTAGTACAGAATTTTTTAAACACTTTATTTTTTATGATTTATCTTTTGTTAAAAAGATGAGCCGTTATAAATAAACAAAATGATTAGTTCTTGACTCCTCCTTTTCAATAGCAGTTCGTATAACTCTTGGAAACAACTTCCATTAAACCCTTGTAAACACACATACCATGAACATGCAGCTTCTTAATATTCACTAATAAAAAAATACCTTTTTTTCTATTGTATATTTTAAGAATCTCGTTCCTATCATCTTTGATACAATCGCTGTCGTTGATATTCGCTTGACATATTTCCAAGTATTGAAAGCTACACTATCAAACAAGACGGTCGCAATTCCATCTACTTTTTCCTCTTTCTTCTTCACATGGGATTTTTTTTCATCTTCTTTCTTATTTCCTCAGTACCACCTCACTTCTTCTATAAATATAAATATATTCTTCCTGTTTTTTTATGCCCGAAGTATTTTCAACTATTCTTCTCCTATTTCTGTTTCTCTGATTCGATATTTCACCTGTATACTGATGACGAGAGCTCATTGCTTATTCCAGCACATTCGGGACAATTGCCTTTTTAGTTTGACAGTTTTTGACAATGAAGGATTTAATACAGACTCCAATCTTGAAATCAGAGTAGACTGACTGACTCCGCATCAGTTCAATAGGTTTGCGCTTTTAAAAAGTCATTCTGTATTTCCCTCACGTCTAGTTTTTGCTTACTTATCTCAGAGATTTATTTGTTCATCCATTGTCCAGTTCTGGAGTGTTACCTAAACTCTAATCGTGTAGCAGCATGTACTGTGAACTGCTGACTCAGTGGTTTTGTTGGTTTCTGAAGTATATTTTTTTATCTGAATAAATTGGCAATACTGTTTTACAAATGAAAACGATTTTTATTCCATTTGTAGAATGAGACGGTGAGAGATGCAGTAAAATACGTTCCTGTGTAATACTCATTTTTTGCAATGATTTAAGCCTTTTTATTGTGTAAACTCGTATGAAGTTTTAGTTAATAGCTTGAGAGTATCGCTGTAACCCTAATGTGTTAAATTACTGGTGACCCGGACGTGATTTGAACACACAACCTCCATACCCAATAATCAAAATATATATAATCATACCCAAGCTATTTTCCCCCTGCTCTATTTAGTCATGTATATTGTCATAGGGATATGACAATAGCGTCAAGGCCAAGTGCAGCAGAGTAAAAAGTTACGGGACGAATTAAAATAATTACACAATATAAGAAAGAAACAGGGCAAGGAAGCAAAAAGACTAGTAATAAAAGCAGTAGAGGTGAGAAAAGCCAACAATAAACCAAAACTATTACAGATAGAAGATTGGGCAAGAAGAAATAAATAAAAGTATAAGATAACAGTTAAGATAAAAAGGAAACGGTGAATCTGAAGAATGAGTTTGCAACGAAGGAAGAAAAAAGAAGGGGAAGCCATAAATTTATAATAGCTATAAAAGAGACCACCATAGTCGGTGTGGAGCTGAGCATGGGAAAAGTCAAGAAAGAAGGGAAATTTTTATAAGTCCCGCCCACGATGCGCATTGATGAAAAGGGATAGAAAACAGACAACCACGAACGAATTGATATGAGATGAGGATAATATGGCCAATGGGATTGGAAGAGGCGTGGCCAGAAATAATAAGAGAAAAGGGATATGAAAATAGATAGGGGGGGCGAAAAAAGAGTAGTGAGTGACAGAAGTGGTATCAAGCCAGCTAGAAAATATACGAATGAAGACGATGCAAGCCCAATGATATTGCCTATAAGCGTGGAACCTGTTGCCTATGCCAAAGAGCCGAAGAAAAGTTGTGCCCCAGTGTCCAGTGCCAAGAGCGGTCAACGACCAACGGAGCCCTGTGCCCTACTATGAGTTGTGCCCCAGTTTCCAGTGCCGAAAACGTCCAACGACCAACGGAGCCTTATGCCCGATGTCCATAATTAAAGGTGATTCAACAATCGTCTGCAAAGGTACCGTCTTTTTTCCTCTTCATGTTTACCATCATTGCTTCTCGTACGCGTAACTGTTCATGTAACGTGATAAAATATATAGAGCGCGATAACGATGTAATTTCACGACGAAAGTTGAAAGAGTAATAGGTGGTAAATCGTAACTGAGATTTTATACAGTATAAAATAACGTGAGTTATGTATAAATTAATATGAATTGTGGATTATGAATATATAATAACTATTATAGGAATTAATGGTAATTATTGATTAAGCTTATGTGATTGATTTGAATTAGTGCATGTTTTGATAAAGAAAGTATTACGATTTAATGGCGAAACAACGTCAATTCTTAACTAATGATAACGAACCAATTATAGCATATGAATTATAATAAGGTTACGTGTAATATTTCTATTAGGTGTGTGTTGTATAATTATATATGTTCATTTCAATTCAATATTTCATTTAAACCAAAGTAGTTCTTGTCTACAAGAATCACAACGAATATCTAATTTATTCACACAATGTACTACCGAGATAATTAATAATTTTTAATATCAAATTAAACTATACATCACCCCCACATATATCTAACTTTTTCTAATTCCATTTGGCTTGGATACACAGAGTCAAATGTTGTTGTTGTTGTTGTTGCTAACGACTTCTGCCCGGAGGTGTTCCAGAATAGGTCCATATAGGCTCTTCAGTCTGGAGAGCGCAGCTCCAGTTTACAGTAGCACCACATGGGTCGGAGTCTGTCTTAGGTGGGTGCTACCTTAATTTTGACCGGTTAGCCCACAGGGGTGACATCTGGGGAAATCGTACCCTAACCCACCCTCTGTGACCTCTTAGAGGGACTTTCCAGTCTACTGATTTAACATGTCCATTTCTGGCCTAGACTCGAAGGTATTTGACAGTGCTTGTCGGGATCCTAACCGACCAAACCCCGGCGCCGAAAGCCGACGAGCTACCACATGGCTACGTAGAACCCACACAGAGTCAAATTCTTTAACCCATCAACAGGTGACAGATGACTAAATCCTGTATCTAAGACGAAGCATATCAGTACTTTTGGAACTTCCTCCTTGATTTTTTTTCACTAGTTTGATTTCCCCTCCACTGTTCCTTAGGAAAGAATCACACCTTCACTTTGAAGACATGTGAAACTTGTCAACCACATTCATTCTTAGTATGGAAATACCCAAACTCTGAAAAGTAGTCTGGGTATATCCATCACATTTAATAAAATATATAGCATAATAAAATATATGTATAAAAATATTAATATTAATTAAATATTAATACACACACACACACACACACACACACATATATATATATATATATATATATATATATATATATATATATATAAACAAAATATATAAAATATATGTCATAATCGTAGACATACAGTGCACTCAGATTAGCCTGGACCATTGGAGGGGGTGAGTAGTACGAATAGTCGAAAAACATGGATAATCCGTTATCAATTGCGTTTGCGCAAGTGATGACTTGGTATATTACGAAACAAAACTGCTATCGTCGGAAAATGCCAGATGCTGTTTGAACATGTTTAACCTTTAGCTTACGTGGCCCATCTTTCCAAATCCCTCTTCAGAACGAGAAATTTCATACCCCCTTCGTAAGAACAGTTATTAAGGGATATATATATATATATATATATATATATATATATATATATATATATATATACATGCTATCCCACCCCGTAAGGAAAGGTTAAGCAAGGTGACTACGCACAGTCGTGACATGGATTCATCCAAACAGACCCAGAGAACGGTTATTCAATTTTTGACGGCAGAATGTGTTAGTGAAGCTGAAATTAATCGTTCTATGAGGGATGTGCATAGGCTTGAGAATCTGTCACAGGGCAGTATCCACATTGTTTAAAGAATTTCGTAAAGGACGTGTTGGCACGGGACATGTCGAGACCTGGTCAAGCTCACTTGGCCATGACAATGGAATAGACTACCGCAGGTAAGATTTGGTATTTCTGCTAGTAGGTCCTCGACCATCTACCCCTTATAGCTTCGATCTGCCGCTATGCGGCTATCATATCTTCGGCCCACTGAAAACGGCTTTCAAAAGCCAACGGTTTGCTAAGGTTGCACAGGTTCGAGACATCATTCAAGACTGGTTCCGCTGACAACCATGGACATTCTTCGCTCTGGGTATCAAAATTTAGTAAGCGCGAGGACACTTGCTTGAATCGTCAAGGCGACTCTATGAAGCGGATATGCAGCTTATGTATTCCTATTACTTTCTGTATGTTCCATATTTCATTCAATAAAACATTGCAGAAAAAAACCAAAAGTCTAACTTTCCTTTGGACCACTCAAATGCAAAATAGTTTTGGCTAGCGGAAAAGAAAACGTTTCGTCAATTCATTTGTGGGGTTTCAAATGTAGTTCTTTTCAGATTATTCGTTAAACAAATTCATTTCAATTTAGAATCTCGTAACGGGTAATACCATCACTTAAGAAACTTTTCATTTATTCACTAATAAAGAAGTGAAATTAATAGTTAGCCAGATATTAAAATTTAGGCCTGGTTGTGCCCTTAAATTTTCAATTATTATGCATCTTATTTTGCATAAGATTAATTTTTAGGGGTGTTTTTCTATTACTGGAATTATTTTAAAAGTTCGTTATAAATTGCTCAAATTTTCATTATAAAAGGAATTAAGTATTCTTTCTTTATAGTCTATATAATCCAGTGCAACAGTAGAATACGGTAAAATTTTTCCCTTCTCTCATTAATTCTTACCTTAATTGCTTTGCCGAAAAATCAATTTAAGGTGAGAAACGAATTTCCCATTTTCAAACAGGGAAGCGCAAAGGAATTCAAGTAGAACTCTAATGTAGTTAGAACGATGTTACAGTAATTAACAATGTCATATAAAATGTATTAATAGAAACATTTAATTGCATCAGACGGCATATCTAACACTCAGAGAAATAGGCAGTTGCTCAAATAGTTCTGACGCTACTCGGTAATTAATCTGCTTTTGTTTTGAAATGGCCAATAGAATTCCTGATATAACAAAGTAAAATATTTAAAACTTTACTTGTCAGATGTGTTTCACTTGTGGAATGAAGTCTGTTCTCTCAACTGGGGTATTTAGCTTAATTCCCTTAAATAATACAAAAGATTTTGGTAGAAATTAAAATGGATATTTTTTTTCATTTTAATACTCTCTGAAAATATTGTTTGATGTATGACCAAGGAATGTTATTTGAAACACTATAGAGTGGTTATATGCTCTTTTTTCTTGAATTTTACTCTTTATGGGGAAAAAACATATATGTAAACATTTATGAAATATATATGTAACATATATGAAAACGTATATGAAAAAGATATATGAATATAAACATATTTATATGAAATATAAATAAATCATTTTTATGTTTCTCTTTTTAATTAATTTGTAAGAATGCAGTTCACTAATTAGCATATTTTAAAATAATAATTTTAAATCTTTTGATATTCCTGATATATAATTTATCCGTTATATTCGCGTTTATCCGTTATATAAACGTCAAAATTTATCCGTTATATAAACATCATAGTAGAGGTTCTTTTTGAATATTAATGAAATAAATAGATAGTGTCAATTGAAAATTTCTGACATTGTCTGGGAGATTTTCAGGTGAACTTTTTAATAACGTGTAGATGAATTTGAACGTTAGCAGATAATAAACGAAAAGAGATAAAGAAATCACAGTCAGAATAAACCTTTTTTTTATCCTTACTTTATCTATTATTCTGTCAGAGTCGCCCACGTGTAATATTGGTTAGCGTCGTGAGCTTCCACGCAGTAGGCTTCGGTTCAAATTCCAAATATGGCTTTTTCATTGCGGTGTTGTCCCATGATAGGGAGCGATGCTAGCTCACCTAAATGGTGCACTCATAATAAAGTAGCCAGCAAGTCTTCAGTGAATAACAAAAGGCAAAAGTCTCACTACAAGTGCCTCCGCATTAAAAAAACCGTCTGTCAGAGAATTATTGCTATGAAATTGACAAAAGGGTAGACTAAGTTAAAGCATATCAAAAAATTACTATTTGATAATATCTAATAATTACTCATGAAAACTGAAAAATCCTTAGAGTAGAATTTTCATCATTCTTTTTAATACGAGCACTGTGAAACTCAATATTTGAACATCATTGACTGGGTGCTTTTCGAACAAGCAAATAATTATATAGATTGTGTCAATTCAAGTATTTTACTTGCTCTCTCTCTGGTGGTTGTTTTAATGGTATGACGATGTACTGAATCTCAGCATTTTATAAGACGAAAGCAGTTAAAATATCAGTGCAGATCATAGTGAGTAGTAACGAAATATTTTTCTCGACGTCACTGCTTGTCAGGGGATTATTTCTAAGCAAGAGAAGAAAGTGCGGGCGAGGCATAAACGAAGTAAAATCGTACTACTCACAAATATTTATTTATTTATTTTACTTTCGTATATAAGTATCGTATCGTGACATAAGTAACGTATATGTATATTGGTTAATGCATTTTAGTGTGTTTTTATAGTATATGTATAGTGTAGGTGTTATATGTGTTTATATAATTGTTTATTATAGCATGTATTTATTTTTATTGTATGGTCTTATTCAAGCTGATTGCCATTGCGAGATTTGTCGTCTTTCAAAATCATCCGTATACCTTCGGGAAGGATGGATTATCTTTTGAACTTACCACTTACTAATAAAATCGAAATCATCCTCATGGAAGAAATTTAACATATATGGTTTCTGGCCCATCACTGTAATTTTGGAGAGATATCAAAATATTGCCCTCTAGAGATCATTATCTTAAAGTATACAATTACAATAACAAGCATTGTTAATGCAGACAAATATATTAAGGTTCTTTATCCAATGGCTAATAGTAAATTACCATGTTTGTTGGCAAATGACATATAAATCAGGTTTGCAACCATCGCTCTATAAGGAAGGTAAATGTGTTACGAATGTTATCTGTTTTCATAAAAAAAATTTTTTATCGAATGTATCTATATTTTCTTAGTAAAATATTGTAGTAGTTGTAAGTCTTCTACTATGACATATTTCCTTGTAACATCTCAATAACAATTGGAAAAACTGTTCAACAAATCTTTGCAGTTCCGTACAATACACGGACATTAAGTAAAATTTACTTAAGGAAGGGAATAACATTAATAGTTTAAATATGAAATGATGGATATTTTTTTTATGTCTTTCATATATGATCTCCTCGGTCGACCCTCTGCCACTTCAAATTTATTATTTTAAACTTCATTGAGATTTTTATAGCGATATTGAAATTTTGTTCATAACATATGATGTAAAAACCAGGCTTTTCCGCAACAAAAGATCTCCAAAGAAAACATTATTTCTGTGGTACAGATTACTGTTAGGATTCATTAGTGCTTTATTAGTTAGGATTAGTGATTTATTTTAGTGTAACTATAACTTATTACATTGTAAATAATTCAACAGAAAATTAAGATAGCAAATTACGTGAAGAAAGCACGGACAGCTGAACGAAATTAACAGAAAAACTGTACTAAGCGTTAAATTATTTTAAAACTTTTCAATAAAATATTGCGCAGTTGCAACAAACCCTCATACTGAAAAAACAGATAACTTATTTTTCTGTTGAATTATTTACAATTTACTAATTATAGTTTATTTTAGTATATTATGATTTTATAGTGCTATATTTTAGTGCCTAAAATTGTGCATTCATTAGTACTTTTCAAATAAAATCTGTTACTTTCATAAAATGCATTTGAAATTTACAAAATTGAACAACCATGTTTCTTACGTATTTTTAATTGCATTAATTTTAGACTCAATTGTTGGAAATTCCTCTGATCGTTGTTTGAATTATTTTCCACGGAAGATAATTCAAACAACGAACCATGGAAGCTCACAAATGGGAACTATTAAATTTTGCATTTAACCAAAGTGCTAAAAGAACTCCAGTGAAATATCTAATACGGGAATGCGCACTAATTAACAGTCATTAACATTCAGAATCTTCTTTAATTAACAGAGCAATGTTTAGATATTAATAACAGATAAACTTAATTGGAAGAGGACGAATTAAACGCGTCCTCGCATTCTCATAATTCTGACAATTTTACTTGAAGTACTTTTACGCTGTGTTTTAAATTTTACCCATAACTAAGTAATTACAGCTCGTACCGAAACATGAAGAAAGCGGCTTTTAAAGCAGTCCATTTTTTTTCCTTTAGAGATTCATATGGAGATGAAATTAATATTTGTGAAAAGGATAGCTCCGTTCTTTTGTAATTTTAATTAAAATTTTACCAACTATATGCTTTTGTCGATAAACATGACTAAACATATCTTATTTTAGATTGTTTTTAAGTATTGAGAGAATCTTTTTCAAAGAGATCTTTACAACGTATAACACGTTCTTACTCATCCACTTGGGAACTCGACGTAACGCATATTTGTGCTAATTAATACACCGTAAACAGTAAAATATAGAGAATCCAAAAATAGTTTAACATAAAAAAAATTAGCGTTCAGAAGTTTAACACGAGCTACACGAAGTAATTAAGTTACATTTCTCGTAAAATCCGAACATAGATCTATACCATTCTACAAGACATGCAGTTGAGTTCATGATCTTTTACAGATTGTTTAGACGTGTTTTTAAAATATCCCTTGTTCTCGAGACATATTGCATTTATTCCGAAGCCTCATGTACCAGGCCGGATTATCGAGAGTTTTTTACAACGCACTATCGACAAGCTAAAGCCACTTATGGAAATCATGTTTTCGTAGTTTCTATGGCAAACCTTTACCAAAGAGAAGGTAAAATTAACATATTGTTAAAAACTGTTTGTATTTTGGTATCTTCCAAGAAAATAGATCTTTAGTATGGTAATCAAGAGGATTTCCTCCTAAGAGAAGATGAGTTTCAATACTTGTACCTCCACGAGCAGATATGAGCTTTCGGATGAAACGTTGAATTATAATTTTAAATTCTCAATCTACACTCACCCATAATTTTAATTATAAAACATTTGTACTGGAAATCAAATTTTCTGATTATAATAACGTTGTACAGCCACAATTTATTTAAAAGGGTGTCTCAGGTTGTGCGAAAAAGGTCTCGGGTTTATGAAATAGGGAAGGGGAAGAAATTACGCTATAAGCTTCGTTCGCTAAAAGTTCATTAGCTGTTAAATAACAAAATATGTAAAAAATTTTATGAAAATAGTTCAATTATATTGAATTCTTTGCAAGTTACTTGAACTTGCGAGGGACAAGTGATTAAACCCTGGAGCCACATACACCATATTCGCCAAACCACGCGCCTTCAGACTTCTTCGTCTTTCTTAAAACAAAGGATCCTCTACGTAGAAAGTTCTTATCGGATTCTGAAATCATTTTTACTGTGGAAGAGTTATTTTCAAGTCAACTATTACAATAATGTCTTGCAGAACCTGATGCATCGTTGGGGAAAGCGTATGTTTTTGTAAGAAGACTATATAAAGAAGTACTGATATCCATGGCAAGTATCATGGTTCTAGGCAAGCCATACTCAACCTCTTTTTTTCTCTCGGGCCCCGTACATATGTTTGCTACGTTATAATATAATAATTAATGTTAAAAATAAAACTCAAAATCTAAATGTATCCAAGCTTTTATTTAAATATCAGTGTAGTTTTTTTTTAATTGAGACAAACTTTTGACTATTTCAGACAAATTAGGTTTATAATTGAGCGTTCCCGTTGAAAAGCGAGTAAGTGACAAAATTTTCAAAAAGCATTTTTTCACTGTTACAAGGGTTTTTTCCAAGGCTATTGACGCAGAAAAGGAGGTAAATACCTAGTTCAGACCTAAACCAAACTATCAAGACACGTACCTCCTTTTCCCCGCCATTAGCCTTGGAACAAACTCTTGTATCAGTGAAAAAATACTCTTCGGAAATTTTGGCACTAACCCGCTTTTCAAAGGGAACGCGTCAATTGCTACAAGCTACTCTCAATACCTCATCAAGGTAGCCGATTTCTATATATGTTCCCCGCATAGTTCATTTGATAATTGGATTATTCACAAACATACGTGCGATCAACTTCCGCAGCACGTGGCGCATTTTTGTACAGTTTTGTTTTTTCCAGGCACTCATTTCCAAAATTATGTTTACAAGCCTGTTAATGATTGTGACTGCTTGTTAATTATTGTGAGTATATCGGCTCGTTCACGAAAGCTTGTCGGGCCGCAGTTTGAGTATCCCTGTTCTAGACCAACTTTTCCATAGTCAGAGCAAAAACTTGTTACACATCCTCTCGTATCACTTGAAATAGAACACTCTAGAGAACCTTGTTGGCTCATAAAGTGTTTGTAAAGTCATGCAAATGTTGCAGATACATGTATAAAATGCTACTAAACTGGTTCTTTATAAATAAAGCGTTTTTCTACTGAAAAAGATACTTAAAATCCGATATATATTATTATACTCCTTGAGATATGTACTAGCTTTTTCTTATAATCCATTCAGTTTCAATTGTAAATCTACTAAAAAAACTAAATAAATATTTTCCATTCATGCAGTCATGGTGACAGAATTATGACATCTGATGTTGAAATTCATGACTAGTGAGGTTATGATTTCAAATCTAAAATCAAAAATTCCGTTTCCATGTGCTTATATATAAGGAAAGGATGAATATAAGAAGTATTTAAGACTTTTTTTTGTTTTCCATTATCATAAAGTTGAGGCGAATTTCACTTTAAGGGGACAGTGGACCTTCAAACCTAACTTTTTTCGGTTTCAATGGATTTGCTTGAAATTTGATTATGTGACTAGTACCATAGATATGTAAAAGGGGTTAAAATTTAATGATGAAATATTAATAATTTATGAATTATTAATTATTAATTATATCCAAAATTGGCCTAATTAAAAATGTTCCATGCGCATTTCTTTTGCATATAATATGGTAATTTGCATTTACAGGATACCTTATAAAACTAACAATGAAACTTATTGCTTATTTTAAGCATTCATTAGAAATATAAAGAGGAAAAAAATAACAGTGAAAACACCCTTTTTACTACGCAAAATACCTCTAAATCATCTTTTCAGGTACAAAATTTAGAAATTCTGAGCTACGAAGCATAATTATTTTCAATAAGATTTATTTGATATATGTACAGTTAAGTATATAAAACTTAAATTTCAAAGCAATACGATAATTAGAAATGCGCCTGAAGCAGTTTGAATAGTCGTATGACATGAAAATTTTTATTTTGATAAAAACACATTTAAAGTTATTACTATTAGTAACCACATAATATCTAAATTAAATACAAATGCCTATAACTGGGAAAGTAATAACAAATTAAATAATTCTTTTTGCAACACATTCCCACTCGTCCGTGGTTTCAAATAAAACAATCGAATTTTTGGACAAATTTCACAATTTTGAAAGTCCACTGTCGTCTTAAATACAATTTTCTTTACCCTAAATAATATCATACGTTATGCTTCTGTAAAACTACAAATGAAATATGACACCGAAAAAATGTGGATTTCATCCAAATATACTGACAGGAAACATTTTCTTCAATAAATCTTTTAAAAATCTGTTAGGAGAAAGTCTTATCATTTTCTTTCCGGAACAAATCATTAAACACTTTGAACCAAAGCTAAATGATACTATTTTAGATATGAAAGAGAAAGAAAAGGAGATGTATAGTGTAGGAAAAAAATTTTATTCTTCTAGTAAAACGTTTGAAAATCATATATATTTCAAAACATCTTTGTTACTTTTCGTACGAGATTTGAAAGGGCATTTAGTTGGTCCAAAAAGATCCAATGCTTTGAAACATAAACATCAGAGTAAAATCAATGCTTTCTTTTCTTTAACAGCTGTTTATGCTTGTATAGTAATCGATAAACAGTTTTCCTTTGCAACAAATGTTTTTAAAAAACGTGCTTTTTGGCAGTAGTTTTCATCAAATAAAATACGTGAACGGCAAAAATATTTATTGTCAGGGGTTTCTCAGGATGGATGACAGTGCAGGTATTAAACTGTCAACAATTCCTTTTGAACATATTTGAATTTTCAAGTCTCTTTTGATTGACATGTAAAAATCTCATTTAAATATAGAGAGTATTAGGTAGAGTATTATAAAGGACCATCTTTCTTTGCTAACTCATTAAAGTTGTGATTAAAGTTTAATTGGAAACCATTTTTTCTCATTAAAAATTGAGGAGGAGTTTGCTGAAACTTGTTTCAATGATAAATAAAAGTGGGTTCTTTTTTTCACGTATACTTGTTGCTTCCTGGCCGGAGTAGCCAGACCAGGTTCATATATTGTAGGCTTGTGAGCTAAAGGATGCGTATCCAGTTTACAATTCACCACAAGGATCAATGTCCAACTTTCGCCAGGTGCTACCTCAATTATGGCCGAGCTCTCCCGGGGGCAACATGTAAGGGGATCTTACCTTCTCCCACCCTCTCTGATTTCATAGAAGAACTTTCCGGTCTACAGATTTAACGGCCCAAATCTGACCTAGGCACGAAAGAATTTAATGAAGTCGTCGGAATTTCACCGAGTTTCGGCACCGAGAGTGCTAGGTGCTGAAAGCCGGTGAGCTACCACTAGGCTACCTCGGTCTCTCACGTATGCTTCAATGATATAAGCAAAATCAAATCCAATTAATCGGATATTCTTGAAAATATAGGGCCACCCTGAAATAGCCCATAATGGGAGTTGATAAAATCGTTTTCTTTGATAAATACCTCAAAAACGTACGCGCACGCATCTATGAGCAAAATGATAACCAATTGTTTCGATGTAGAGAAATAAATGGAAATTTTTAGAAGTGTCGCATTATGAAAATTGATAAAATATGCTTAGGTAAATATTCTCATTCCATGAACCTATTCTTAGAGGAGATTATTCTAGCAAATAAAATCAAGACCATTTGCCTAGGCATAAGGAGCTGCAATGGTGATTTTTAACTGTAATTCTTTAAGGGTTTTCATAAAATCGATTTCTTGTATAAATACCTCTAATTTGTGAACATGTTTTAATGAGCGAAATCAAAAACATTTGCTAACAACTTAGAAACTATAAGAGGGACGATTTGCAGTTGTTCATTATAGGAAACTTTAAAATTGATTTCTTCTAAAAATGCCTCAAATATATAAGCAATATTCTTATAAGCAAATACAAAACCATTTACTCTGTTATAAAAAACTAAAATATCCATATTATTTTATTGTGAGATACTGTGAGATTTCATGAAATCAATTTCTTTGATATGCACCTCAAACGCATGACAGCACGCGTGCAGGAGCTAAGGCAAAAACCAATTCCTGACACAAGCAACGAATTTGGTGTTGTTTGGCAATGACTCAATGAGGAAATTTATAAAATTGATGCATCTGATATATAATCCTGATTATGGGTATGTTCTTATGAACATAAACAAAAACCAGATTCTTTCATATGAGAAAATAAAAGGATGGCGCCCTATAATGGCTTCCTATGGGCATTAACAAAGTTGATTCCCTTTGAATATGCCACCCAAGATGGTTTACAATTACACGAAAACCTAAAATAAGGTAATTTCTCTAAAACTAATACATGACATATTTAGAGTTTGTTATTAATTTATTTCTCTTATTCTGTTGTTGTTGTAGTTTTTATGCTGAAATTTCCAGAAACGAAAACAGTTCTCTCCGAATCTGTTGAAGTCGGTTTCGCTGTTTTTAGTGCCTTATACAGAAGTTCAAGATTTTGTGTTTTCTTCGAAGTTCTCTTGAAAATGTTCAATTCCTGCTTCTGTAAAGGGCCACTATCATTTGATATTTCTATATGTTTAACGCTGGACGCGGTTGAAAAGTATGAATTTAGTTCTTCATGTAATTATTGTTGTAGTTGTAGTTTCTCATGCCCCCTGGCTGGAGGTATTCCATACCAGGTGCATATTGGCTAGTGAGCTGAGGGATGCGGCTCCGGTTTAGAATGGCACCACAAGGGTTGAAGTTCGATTTAGCCAGGTGCCACTCAATTTTGACCGAGCACCCCTTAGGGGAGACATTTGGGGGATCGTACACTCTCCCACCATCTATGACCTCATAGAGGGACTTTCCGATCTACGGATTTAACTTTCCCATATCCGGCCTAAACACGTAGGTATTTAATGGCGCTTGTCCGGGTTCTATTCGAGTACCCTCAGTACTGAAAGCCGACGCGCTACCACTAGGCTCCTCAGTCCCTTCTCTTAATTTATTTTCCTTAATAAAGGTGTTGTTAAAAATAGTAAAATTAAATATCAACACTATGCAATGATGCTCCATATTATATTCATATGTTTCCTTTACTTGTTATTTATAAATAATAAAGTCACTAAAGATCTCGCTATCGAACGAATGTGTTGAATACTGGTATTCGAGATTAGAGTCTGCGAATTTGAGATCAACTGTTGGAATTGATGTATGTAGCCGTCTGGGATCGATTTTTAACTCCAGGTACCTGTCTATAGTCTTCGAAATTCAAGACATGACAGGTTTGTTCTCAACAGACCTACGCCTCATGAATTTGGTTAAAGTAAACATTTAGTCTCATGTTGGTGTGGACGTCTCTTTTCAAACAGTAATGGGAAAACTACGATATTCATTTTCAACAATAATGCGTAAAACACAATTTAAATTTCCACAAGTTTATTTTCCCCCCTTAACTACACGCATAGATGAGAACTAAAATATTATATACTCTTGTATTTTCTATATACTTCCTAGCTTTGTTAGAATAAATTGGTAAAATATTATTTTAGAAAACTAGTTTTTTAACATTAAAAATAGAAACACCATATTTTTGGGCAAAGAAATGTTGCAATGTCATGATTGGGTCACGTATATCCAAAAAATTATGTATAATGATATAATGTAGGATTCTCATAGAGTTGAAATTAAAAAGATACCTACTTCGTATAACCATCTGATATTAATATCGAAATGACAAGTGAAACAGACTAAGGGCTGCAGTTATTAGAACTCAATAAATACTTCAACTTGCTCTTAGATGTCAAGATGAGATGCAAAGTTGTGTCCATGCAAAGCGTAACTAATTTGAATGGTCATAAAAAATGGTCATAAAGTTAAATAACTTACGTTCTATGGCAGATATAAAAGTTGATAGCTGAATTGAGTAGGCGAATAAATGAATCTTTGATAGAGGCAAAAATAAATTAGGCCAAATCTGAAGGTATCGTGAAATCAGAACTCTATTAAATAATCTTTTGGGTAAAAACCCCTCTTTCGCAGTAAAAAAACATGTTTTTGCTGCTTACGTAGTTGAGGGGGGAAAAAAGAAAATACTGTCTGTCTTGAGCTTATCAAAGTTCTTAAAAGCTCAAACTAAATAACCTTCAGATTTTCTTTACTAATCAGCAGTTTACTTACAAGACATTTGGGAAATATTAAGAAGAAAGAGATGGTGGTAAACAAATCGTGATTTTCAAGAAACTGAGATCCTTTTCTAAGAGATATGATTTTTACTAATAACTGGAAAATAATCATTGACAGCTAAAGTTTATCTCGAGCTATTACAACATCCTTTTGTAATCTTAGGGATAAACATAGAAGATATATATTTGGCGTCACTACAAGGGATTTTACAAAACTAATCTCTTGATTTCAGAAAAGCGATTTTTAAGACCATAAAATGGCAGAAATAATTCTTAGAAGAAAACAAAACAAGTTGAGTGTTTCTATGAATTTAACCTTTCATTTTTTTCACTGATGTCATATATTTTCTTGAAAATATGAGATAAATATGTTTACATTCATTTTGATTCATACCAAGAATTAAATAAACGTATGTCATACTTAGAAAATATCCTAAAAATAGTTTACTCAAAAAAAAAATATAAAAGGTTGCATAAATATTACTGATTGTTGATGGGTTCGTAACTTAAAAGAACATATTTATAATGGGTTTACTGAAGTCTTTCACTGCAACAGGATTACTCTTTGTAGTTCCAAGGATGGTTACAAATAGAAATAAAATTTGTCATGTACCTCTAAAAATTAATTTCTGTAAAAGAGGATATTGTATTGTACAGAAATGACATGATGTATCCTAGCTGTGAAAGTAAATTAATATCTTAGAGCATTCTAGACACTATGCAAGGCTAATTCTTTCAGAACTTATATATGAATATACATGTATTATAACAACTAGCCCAAATCGTCTACTAAACTTTTCAACAATTTTTCACAGGATTTCTCTCGATGAGAATTTATTTTGTGTGTGGGATTACTGTAACCGGATCAAACTAAGTATAAAACTTTTCGAAAATTCAAGAATAGAAAGCTGGCGAAATTAAACTATATGGTGAGTCTCAAAATCAGAAAGAAAACGCAGTAAGTTTTGAAATGTCTTCAAGGTTCTCATGCTGTTTATATAGTAAACGAATCATAAAGGATTAAAAATTTTGTTATTCGTTATTGCTGTTGTTCAAATACCCCCACCCCTTTCCTTTCACAGCTAGAGTTCTTGACTGAGCTATTCCATTAAAGTGTAATATGAGCTTTCAAAACACGGTGTATGTATTAATATAATAAATGAGATTATCCCGAGCCTTCTAAAATAATTAATTTCAGTGTTTTTAGACTGCAAAAAGTACATACTATTTGAGAGTTAAATAATAATGAAAACTATTAAAGCAACCAGCACCATAAAGATTTGAGTGAAAAAAACGGTTTGCACCATTCCTTAGTACAAGCGCGTAAGGACGGTAATGTAGCCAAGCAATATATGTAATACACACACACACACATATATATATATATAGGGTAAGTATGCCTAATATGAGACCTTGCCTAATATGAGACCCCAGCTTATACGGCGTATAAAGTGCTGCCGCCAGGCGACTGGAGCGTAAAACAGTAGTCTATTGCATCATTCGTAATCGGTGAGTCAGTCGAGTGTTTGCAAGTGCACACAAGGGTGCAGTATTATTTTTCCTGAATGTGTGCTCGTCGACTTTTTTGCATCACCATTTTCATTGGCTGTTTTCACCTTCAAGTCAAAACTCTTATTAAAACTGTAAATATTGGATAGGTAACTATAAATGTGGAGGGTAAACACGCCTATTTGTTTTTAAGCTAACGTCAATCCTAACCTAAAAAATTCGTTGGCGTGTTCAACAATATGGTTATGCCCAATATGAGACCCCAAAGCATGCCTAATATGTGATAGGGTCTCAAATCAGGCATTTTAGTTTTCACTCTCACAGTCTTGTTTCCTATGAAACTGCAGATGCAATGACGCCCAGGCAAAATCCACAACCAAGTAGCAGTAGTGACAATGTGGAAGGTATTGATCCAACAACAAGTTCAAACCAGTTCTTAGTGACTTTTGAAGAAATAAATCCCTTGCCTATGTTACTTGATAAAAACACCTCGAAACCAAGTAGGACCCGTTAAGCCGATATTATCACATCATCGCGCTATAAAAATAAATTGATTGATAGCATTAATAAAACAACTGCAGCATATTCGAAAAAACTTTTTTTCTACAAGAAAAAAAAGAATAAACCTAAAGGATAAGAAATCAAAGGATAAACAAGGAAAAGGGAATTAAGATAAAAAAGAAAATGATAAGGAAACAATAAAGGGAAAAGACAAAGGGATCCCTACAGGAAGGGGAAAATTAAGGATGGATGAAAATACAACACTAGTTAAAAAGAAAGAGAACGAATAAGCCTAATTATAGCTATGACGATCTCAGCTCATTTGAAGATGATGAAAAACTTTCTCTCCATGACAGCAGTGATGATAGCATTGATGAAAACGACGCTTAATGCCTTTTTTGTGGTTGTTTATTTTCAGAAGACAAACGGGGAGAGCAGTATCGTCCATGTAGAAGGTGTTTCAGGTGGGCCCATGAAGACTGTGGTGCTGACGAACTTTTTTTTTGTAAAGAATATGAAAAGTTTGAAACTAAAAACAAAAAGTAAACAAAACCTGTAGTGTAAACCAACTAATTTCTAAAAAATGTCACTCTTCCTTTTCACCTATTAGTGTATATAGGTAACTGTTATCTAATTATTGTGTAGTTTTATTTTGCGAACTTTTCAATAATTCTAATTCATATTTAGAGTTGTAGAATGGGGGTCTCGTATTAGGACTACTTTTTTCAGACTCTAAAAATGGAACACTTGTGTTTATAACTTCATACAAGAAAATTGTAAGGTAATTTTCAATTTTCTGTCATTGTTATATGTAGTAAAATGTATGTATTAAAATGATATCAAGTTGGTACTATAATCCCTCACTTACTTTTCTAGTTATATATGAAATTAAAAAGGGGTATCATATTCGGAATACTTACTATATATATATATATATATATATATATATATATACAAGGTTTTTCAAACTGAATCTAAAAACAGGAAACTAGCACGTAATCTTGGTAATTGAACTGAAAAGTATAAAAACGAAAATAACTTGTCTGAAAAAGGATGAAAAAAGCAGCTCTGGTAAGGAGAAAAAACAACAGAGCTATTGAAACAAAATGTTATTGAAAACTTTTGTATCTGGAAACAGAAAAATTACGTAAATCTCTAATGAAAAGAGGAAAAACTGAGAACAGTGCCCGTCCAAATTGTAGTTTATACAGAAGTGGTTTTTCAACCAGTTCAATTATCAGTGTTTTTAGAGGATAACATTAAGTTAAACTTAAAAGCTTACAAATTCTAAGAGTTCCCAATAAGACCACTCGATGAGAAAACAGGTCATCGCATATATATGTCCCAATTTTGAGAGAAAACAATTTAAGCAGAGAAAGAGTGTCTGCTATCTACCTACAGGAAGAAAAGCAGAAAAGGCGAGGATAGCAAAGGTGACGGTTGCATAACCATCAAGAGATTCATCTATCTAGGGAATTCCGATGAGTAATAGGAACAAAGGGTACTAACCAATGTGACATTGTCCGCACAGCAGAGATGTGATGTAACAGAATAATAAATGCCCCTAATACGATGATCGGCCCCGAGGTAGCCTATCGGTAGCGCATTCGCTTTCGGTACTGAGTGTACTCGGATCGTATCTTGACAAGCGCCGTTATAAACTTTCATATCTAGGCCAAATATAGGCATGTTAAATTTGTGCACCGAAAAGTCTTTCTATGAGGTCATTGGATGGGGAAGGTACGATCATTCTAGATGTCAAAATTGTGCTGGAACCTAGCCAAATCGGACACCTACCCTTGTGACGCTATTATAAACCGGAGCCCCATTATTCATCCCGAAACCTATATGAACCTGGTATGGAACTTCCGGCCAGGAGGCATTAGGAACAACAACACGCTGATCAGACTAGAATAAACTAGTTCCACCAGGGTGAATCCAGCCCTTTTTGCCCTCAAACTACCACTACTTTTGAACTTTTCATTAAAAACCCTACATTCAGTTATATCGCTTTTCCTCAATTCACTTCACGACTTTTCCTTTAATAAACATATAATCAATTTTTCAATAGATATCTCTCTTCTTCCGGTTTCGTCTGAGATACATATGTAAAGTATTCTATATCTGCCAAAACCAGCGAACAATTTATGTATTTTTATAACATTATCTGCTCTAAATTGTGAGAATCAAAAATATGGAGGTAACATCGAAGACTCTACTAAAATTTATTACGTACATAAAACGCGTCAAATAATATATAGCGACGTAACAAGGCCTCGAAAATACATTGTGTAAGTGATAAATATGTTTGTGAAAAGTGCAGACGGGAGAAGCCCTACATTTGTAAAATACGCGGTAAACAGTGAATTGGGTTATTTTATTATTGAACAACACTAACAAAAACTAAAATACCGTTACTATTGAATAGTTAAAGAAATTCCACCAATATTTTTTATTTTCCATTTTCTAAAATTATGTGGATATTATTTTGCGCACGATTATATTTTTCGTTTTCAATAATACATTTATGTGTCCGAATTAAAATGGAAAAGAATAATTATTATTTCTGATGTGAATTTTTTATTATTACCTACCTTAATTGACTGTTACCTGCATTCAATAGGAGAAAATTATGACTTTTCACTGAGAATCGATCCAATAATAGGAATAGGTATACATAAATTGTCGGTAGTTGTCACCAAGGCCTCAGTTTTTATTGGAACCAGAGAAATTGCAGAGGTCAGTCACCGGAAGCGTGAACCAGAAATCCTGGAAGTAAATGGATAGAAAAGGAGGGTAAAGATCTTTTACTGCTAGTTTTCCCCTTTTATGCTATGAAATGGATTATAGAAAAATGTGTTTTCCTTCTATATGAATTATATGAATGAATATATAGCCTACAGTGGAAATTATATGGAAGAGAATTTAAGTAATAAGTTATATTCGTTTGAAAACATTTTGCGGTGTAGAATGCATTTTTCGAGTGTATTAAATTTATATTATAACTAGCTGAAAACCCGTACATCGCTACGGAGTACATTCAAATTAAATACAACGGTCAATATATGCAATTAATGCCAAAATTATGTTTAAATATATTTATAATAAATACAACGATTAATGTATGCAATTGATGTAAAAAAACGAAAAAACATATTTCTAAAAAAAACGTAACGGATATTTTTATAGACAAAAAATGTAGAAGAAAATATTCAAATTAAATCTAATAAAATATACTAAAGAATATAGTACAGTTAATATAGTACAGCTTGAGGAACATATCTTTTACTGTATTTTAATATTTTTTTGGATAATTTCCAATCGTCTGCCGCATTAGCAAGGAAAAAAAATACTTTTTGTCTATTTTGTTGCTATGAACGTGACGATAAATTAATTTAAAGAACCAGAAAAAGAAATCACGTGATCAGCCTTTAATAATTTAAATTCTAAAAATTAATCTTTAAAAATTCCCCGAAAATCAGAAAATTGAGGTAAAGATTCGAAAAAGATTTCATTTTAAAGGAATTTTTATGATTTTTCTCATGATATAAACTTTATAACCCTCAAATTATTATTTTAAATGCAAACTTAAAAAAATTTACTAAAACAGCTTAAAAATTTAATTTAAAAAAATCTAAGAAGAATTTTTCAAAAATCTTTCTTAGTGCACCCCTACACTATTAAAGAAGAATCGCCATGCAAAATTTCAGCCCCTTAGGTCCAACGGTTTGGTCTGTGCGTTGTATGTCAGTCAGTCAGTCAGTTACGGAACTGTTTTATATACAGTGGCTCCCAAAAGTGTTCGTACACTTACGATTTTCAATGAAATAGAGGTCTATCCATTAATTAAAATGAATATTTCAGAATGGGTATTTAATAATAAGATCTATAATCTATTCTTAACAAAACTGCATGAAATATTTTAAAAACATAGTAAAATTTTATTTTTAAGAAACCAGTAATCAAAAAGTAACAAAAACTTTATCTCACAAAAGTCTTCGTACACTGAAATATTTTAAAAACATAGTAAAAGTTTATTTTTAAGAAACCAGTAATCAAAAAGTAACAAAAACTTTATCTCACAAAAGTCTTCGTACACTGAAATATTTTAAAAACATGGTAAAAGTTTATTTTTAAGAAACCAGTAATCAAAAAGTAACAAAAACTTTATCTCACAAAAGTCTTCGTACACTGAAATATTTTCGGATAAATTCATAATTAAAATTATTTTCTGACGCTTTATTTTTATTTTTGAATTGTGGTGGCATTTAAACTATCGTTTGGCTTTAATTTTTGCTTACCTACTCTGTAATATTCTATTTATTATTTAAAAATGGCTCGTAGTCGTAAAGAAACAAGAAACAACATTCGAAAATTGATTATTTTTCCTCATAGTAGTTGTAAATCAGTTCGGAATATTGCTAAAGTACTTAATTTATCCCATTCTACTGTGTAGTATGTGATAAAACGCTTTAAAGAAGAAAATCGGTTCGAAAACAAGGTAAGAAAACGTAGTCCGGCAAAGTAAACAAAACGTGATCAGAGATTTATAATTAGAAAATTTGCGAAAAATCCACGATTGAGTGCTGTAAAAGTTTCTGCAGAATTTAATGAAACATTTTCTACTTCAATTTCACCTGAAACTGTTCGATGAGTTCTCAGAGCAGCTGGATTACATGGGCGTTCTGCCCGTAGAAAATTTTTGTGAGTGAGAAAAACAGAAAGCTTAGGATTTCCTTTGCACAATCCATGATAAATAAGCCCCAAACGTATTGGAATAATGTCTTATTTTCCGATGAAAGCAAGTTTACCATTTTTGGTTCTGATGGGCGTATAATTGTATGGAGAAGAAAAAATGAGAAATTTAATCCCAAGAACTTATTAGGACCAGTTAAGCATGGCGGCGGAGGTGTCCTTGTGTGGGGGTGCATGTCAGCATCAGGTCTAGGTAATTTGGTATTTATTGAAGGCATAATGAATCATGCTGTTTATATAAATATTTTAAGAGACAATTTAAAATTATCAGCCCAAAATTTGGGTATTGGAAACAACTTTGATTTTTATCAAGATAACGATCCTAAGCACACGGCTCTCAACGTTCGCCTCTGGTGTCTCTATAATTGTCCACAAGTTTTGAAAACACAGCCTCAATCGCCAGATTTAAACCCAATAGAACATATTTCGAGAGAACTGGAGGTTCGAGTACGAAAACACGATATTCCCACGAAAAGCGAACTAAAAACAATTATGATGGAAGAATAGATGAACAATGATGCAGAAATTACAAAAGAACTAGTGCAATCTATTCCCAGACGTTTAAAAGCTATTGTGGATGCTAAAGGTATCCTACTAAATATTAATTTAACGAAAAATTAAAATATTTACTAATATGTAGAGATGTTTTACAAGTGTACGAAGACTTTTGTGAGATAAAGTTTTTGTTACTTTTGGATTATTGGTTTCTTAAAAATAAAGTTTTACTATGTTTTAAAAATACTTCATGTAGTTTTATTAAGAATAGATTATAGATCATATTATTAAATACCCATTCTGAAATATTCATTTTAATTAATGGATAGACCCCCTATTTCATTTAAAATCGTAAGTGTACGAACACTTTTGGGATCCACTGTATACAGATATTTGATATGATTACATACTCTACATTAGTAAAATTACATGTTACGTAATAAATATACATGTAGGTTGATACAAATATTTTATCGACATAAATCGAAGGGATTTTCTTCGCCTCGGATTTTTTTACATCTGTCTTCAATGAAAAGTAATTTTTAAAAAATCTTTAAAAAATTTCTTTTGGGAAATCGAGTAGGTTGCGGTCACTTCGCCAGATCTTATTTTGATTCTGTTTAGATTGTGAAACCGATGTATTGTGCTGAAGTCAGATAAAAATACTAGTATTTTAGCACTAATATTTTGGAAGTTGTCATGGCCAAAAAATACCTATAGAAAAGGCTTAAATGCTAAGATCTAGAACATTTGAACAAGGGTGTTCAAAAGGACAAAAAATGGTATTTTTCTTTTATTAACTTTTGTCGTCTATGATGCATTTTCACTACATTGTATTAAAAGAGTGTCTTACTTTTACATGATTGTATAATATATCAACTTTTGATAAAAGAGCATTGATAAAACGAATAATTGTATACCAAAGGATATTTATGATACACTGGCTCATATTTTGAAACTTCTAACCGGGGACTTAGTCGAGAGAAGTAAACAATAGGAAGGAAAGTCGCGATTTTTTCGAATCTGCCTAAGAAACTCTCTTTTTAACAAGTGTAACGCTCTTCCTGAACGGAGTCTTAGCAACTTATAGCCTATGTAGCTAATTCTGAATAGCTCATTCCTCTGGAGGTCGTCTTAACCTTTTCCTCACGGGATGGGATAGCATGTATCCCAAGAATACGGGCCCAAGAATGGAATATATATATATATATATATATATGTGTGTGTGTGTGTGTGTATGTATAGGGGAGATCCGTGTAATATGGACCCCCTAAGCAAGAATGCTCATAAAACTTAAATTATTAAAAAAATTGCATTAATTTAGTGGCTGCTCATTACAATTGTTTAGCTTCATGGTTCAAACTTGGTAAAGTACTCTGTTAATTATTAATAATTGCAGGAAATAATTTTTTATTACTCTCGTGTCAGTGGCCCATATTACACATACGTTCGTGTAATATGGACCGAGTGGTCCATATTACACGAGAATAAAGAGTATGACATAGAATGAAGACGGACGCACAAAGATTTATTTCAAGTACAGCAATCATCACAATAATAGTGATGATTGTTGTACTTGAGGTTGATGATTGCTGTATTGGGTTGGTTATGTTGCCGCAAGCTTCATGCACCCATGAGCCACATTTCCCCGAATCTGATCCAGTCTTCCTCCGTACTCTCCCCACAGAATGCGCAGAAAGTAAACGGTTCGGTAACTTCATTCACAGCTGTCCCCTGGCCGGAGATTCCTGGGGATGTCCCTACTGAGCTGCCGGCTGCCGGCTACCCTTAGAGCTGCCGGGCGTTTTTGCTCTGTCGTCTTCTTCTGTGCAAGGGTCATTCTTTCCTTTTCCGACGCTGTTGGATGTCCAGCTTTGGTCACTTCTTTTTTTTCTGCAATGGCATTCTTGAAACGGGATGAAGTCAGAACAGTGGCCTCTGAAGTGTCTCTCTTTCTCTCTCTTAGGCTTCTTTCTACGCAATGAGGAAGGGGACTGATGTCTTTCACTGAGAACATTTTATGACTAACAGGAACCGGGATATTCTCCTGGATTACATCTTCTGATGTTGGCTCTTCGGAAACAGACGTGTTCTGCTGGACTGTAGCGTCAAGTGGTGAGTCGATGGGAGCTACATTTTCTGGCAAATGATCGTTGGTCTCGTCTTCTGATGTGACTCGTGGTGGGGCTTTATCAGAAACTTCGAATGAGGCGAAGTCGAAATCGTGAAATACATGGCTATTGACAGGCCAAATACCACCTGCACGGAAACCAATGGCAGCGGTTTCAAGAGATGCCGACCGTGCATAAGCCTTCCCGAACAGTTCACACACTTGGAATTGTGAAACGGCTCATCCAACATGTTCCCTCATCCACTTGTCCATCTCTTGGGAATAGTAGAAGCTTAATGGACGGTCCAAAGGCTGCCGGGCATGTCGATGCCTTCATTCGATGGGTAGTATGCGAAGGAAGTGATAGTATGATCACCCCTGCTTCTCTGGCCGATTCTATAATCTCGAGATTTTGAGTGTGGGACACATGCCCGTCGAGAATTAACAAAACCCTCCTGTTCGTGTCAGAGAAACTAATAACATGTTTCATCCATTCACTGAAGAGCTCGATATTCATCCAACCTTTTTCCTGGCATTTGAAAAGAGTTCCTGCAGGAGTTCCTGCTTCCAGCCCCGGCTTCCATCGCTTACGGGGAAACACCGCCATTGGTGGGATGAAGTGACCAGCAGCACTCATTGTGCAGACAAATATGACGTTCTTTCCCTTATCTGCAAATGTTATCGATCCAACGTATCTACAACATGTAATATGGACCACTGGTCCATATTACACAACAGCGCATGGTTCATTTTACAGGCATGGACGGAGCAACGTTGTTTTCAATCACATATCGCTATGCAAAATGACGGGCGTAAAACACATACATATATGGATTGTTTAGAAAATAAGTACATTTGCTACTGTTAACAAGAAAATTATATTAAATTTACCTAACAGCAGAAAGTAATACCATTTTATTTTAACATACCTGTTACATCAATGATCATATAAATCAAAAACACAATTTGATAATCCTCCAAATGAAGGCACACATGTACAAGTCACCTCCTGCTTTGGATAATAATAATATTCACTAAAGGCAATGGGATAGTTCTCCTATCAAGTGGTGAACAGATAAATTTCCACATGGTCCATAATACACGGATCTCTCTCTCTCTCTCTCTCTCTCTATATATATATATATATATATATATATATATATATATATAACGCTTAACGGCCGTTCTTAAGAAGGGAGTATGAAACTTCCCGTTCTAAAGAGGGAATCGGAAAAATGGGCCCCGTAAGCTAAAGGTTAGGGGGGGGGGGGGGGGCAAGACTCAAAATTCTTGAAAAAAGATAAACATTCTTATTTCCTTGCCTCACAAAATATAATACTTATAATTTTTTTAAAAACAGTATCTCTCTACGAAGATTACATTGCTAGGTATAACTTGTTATTTCTGTACTTATCTGTACATTATATCTATTTAAATAGGAATTAAGTTATTCCCGATTTGCCATCTTTCAGCGGAATTATGTGAAATTCCCGAGACATTCCTATGGAATTCTGTACAATCCTTTATTCTATTTACTTTAAATTGTGTTCGGGAATTTGGATTAAGAAGAGAAATTCTGAAAGTTTTTCCTGGAGCAAAATATAATATTTTGCCCTTTAACGGGATTGAAATTTTTGAAATCTTTTCTAAATTATGAACACAAATTACTTTGAAACATTTACTAGAAATAAAAGTGAAAAATTATAAAGAAAGTGTTATTTGTTAAGCAGATATGTATCTAAAACTAAACAAACTTTGAATTTCTGTGTTGTAATATCTTTTTAAAAATGCATTTCAAATTCTTAAAGTTTCCTTTTGTGCGTAACGATTTTTCTATATAGACACATCTTTAAATTATATGTAGAATGTATTCAAATCACATATGTAGACACATAAAAAATCATTACCACATACAGGTAAAAAAAGTGTGAACCTGAAAAGGGAATTGTGAAAATCACGTAGTTAATGAGATTCTACATTCTAAATAGCAACATAAAAATATGTGACTGTTAGATTTATCGTACTTAAATTAATCAATAATGTTCAGTAAGCTTTCTTTATATTTGTTGTTTCCTATAGTGTGTTATCTTTAGTTTATTAAGTAAAACAGGTATATAAAAACAAATAAATTTTATAAAATTTTAAATATTTGAACTGCGAATCAAATATTTAAACATAATAGGGTAATTTATTGTTCTCTGTTCCATTTAGAAAATCTTAAAAGTCATAGAAGCTCCAAAAAAAAAAGGATCAGTCACGAATATTGATCAGTTTTATAACAAATAAAAAACAAAATATTAAGAAAAGTAATTTATCAATTGTTTGCAGGTGTTTTTGTTGGATCTGGAGCGAAAACTTTCCCTCCTTCATTCAAAAGTGGGAAAACAAAAATCCCTCAACGTGTAAAAAAATCATTAAATGCTTGAACTTGGAACCAAATGATTCAAAGATATTGTTTAGTCAATCTATTCCAGTATAAAAAAATAAATTAAGGTTTTAAGAAAATAAATTAGGGAAAACTCTACAACAAATAGTTGAGAAACTTTCTGATGTCCAAAACAAATTGCGCGGAAGTGTATAAAAAGTTTTATCTAATTGCTTGGGCTTGCGTCTTTGTTTTCTTTAAAGTGAGAACATTCTTATCGGAAGTAGGAAAATATAAACTCCTTAATGGTAATACCGATTTTGGCGAGTACTTATAGACGAAACGTTATAAACTTAAGGTAAAAATTAATTTTATTGACTGATCTTGAAATATTTATCTAAAAAGGTTGAAGTTCGTACAAACAGAGAAATTCAAAAACAAATTTACGTGTTTTTAAACAAATATTTAAAAAAGTAGCAAGAAGAAATGATTTGGGAAAGTGAAAGATTAGGGGTCATAAGAAGAATCAAGATCCCTCCAGAGTCCCTGAGTTATATTGCTAGAGATTTTTTAAAAATTGAGGTTGGTGGAAAATTACTGGCGGCTAGTTAGGAAGGTTGTTAGTTTAAAAGAGTGAATTAATTATATTTAAGGATTGAAGAGAAGAAATATAATTTTTCGGTGTTATTATTTAATACATTCGAATCTGCCTTCCATAAGCAAACTCCCCATAAGATGAATTTTATTTCAATTTTGTTTAACATATTAACTTTTATTACATATAAATATATATATATATATATATATATATATATATATATATATATATATAGAAGGGTTTTTAAATGGCTGGGATAACTTAAAGGAATTAAAAGGGGGGCGTTTCCAGAAAAAACTGGATAAAATCATTAAAATAGGGATTTTACGGATAAAAATAGGTTAGTTTGATCAACAGATGGTGTTGCTTGTCCACGACTGATATTTAACATAATATGGCCTTGATGAATTCGCGAAGAGTGACGAGTTATTTATAAAGTTTAGACTGGGTTCACGTGGGCTTTCATGCAGACTCATCAGTTTTATGGGCGCGAAAATCCTGCAAGCTAAGCAAAGGAGTGTTCCAGAGAGTTCGATGCAAGCTAATCAGATTTCCTTTAGGCACGCTTGCGGACAAAGAATAAGAGTTAGAGACATGTAGGCTTCCAAAGGGTGTAGACATACCGATGGGCGGGCTAAGATAATTGAGTGGGGACGGAGTAAATCGAGATGAGCGGAAAATGGATTTTAATTTTACGTAGAATTTTTAGGATTTAGAAATTAAATAGTGAAACGATAGTATTAAGAATGGAGCTGAGAGCCCTTGTGTGGATGAATAAATATATTTTGAAAAGTTTAAATATATATATATATATATATATATATACATAGAGAGAGAGAGAGAAGAGAGAATGCCGTTATACGTAATTCCTATATAATTATGCATAAGGATTTATTAATATTATAATAAACATTCTCGTGCACAGAAGTATATAAGTAAATATTGCACAGATGCTCATCTAGCTGAAACTAGAGACCTCTGTATTTTAAATTATTTTACAGGGTGAGAAAACTCTTTGCAACTGCATTAGTTGAGTTTAGATATCTTTACTAAGAACCGCATTTGTATGTATGGACCATCCATAACGTTCAAGTATCAGTGGCAAAGAATCTTCATCCCCTTTTTGGTTATGATGATTTTTATATGTTTAAGTTACTAATTTAGAAGTAATGAAAGAAAATTTAGAGCTGTTTTTGAGTTTATGACTAAAGAAAATAAATAAAAACACTACGATATGGTTGACTCAAAGGATTTGAAAGTTAAGGAAATTTTTCTTCACTCAACTTCTAAATCTAGAAGCCAGAAAATATCGAATATTTTCAAATTATCAAACTAACAGGCATTGGCAGAGAATTGGGGGAAAACTTTTACACAGGTTCCCTCACGAATTTACAGGCATTAGCCACAAATTTATGAGCCAAAGTTTATGGATGCTGTTGAAGTATTAAGGTAAAAGATATTTTACGGAAACAATGTATTTTAATGGTCATTACATGGATCCTGCAATAATTACTCAAAGAAATTTTCTCCGTACCTAAAACCTAGATCAACCTAAATAGAAGTCTTGTTAAATTTATTGTTAAAATATCCCCAAAATTCGCCTTCATGTATAAAGGAAAATCTTAATTGTTTCATTTTGCTGACAAGGAAAAAATATTTATGGAAAATTAATAAGAACATATATAGATATTATTTGCAATTTTTATAGGAAGTCTCTTCGTATTTATTCCTTTTTTAGGGCTTGTGATGACCTTGTGGTACAGCGCGTGGGTGTTCGAATCGAATCCCGGCGTCGCGCCACTAAAATGCTTCTCTGTCGTCCCTTCATAGGGGTTAATGCTGGTGTGCCTATATGGTGCCCCCATAATAAAATGGCCAGCAAACTGCGATGAATTATAGGCGAATGTCTATACGACAAGTGCCTCCGCTTTAAAAAACAAAATTTTTGTCTCCAAGTTTTAAGAGGAAAATGGTTTCCTACTCCTAGTTTTCCTCATTGTTATAATTTTATGTTTGGGACATACAAATAAAAGTCAGGAACCATAGGCTATCTAAAAATCCTTCTCATACAGATAGATACGCTGCGGACAGTCAGCGTATTTGCAATTCGTCTCTTTATGAAAATTACCTCTTTTCTGATAGTTGGTCAAGTAGAATATGTAGGAAATAAGCTTTTCTTGTCCTTTTTGATACCGTTTAAGTTCCTTTCGAAGCGAAAAAAATATTTTCTAAAAGAAAAGCATAAGTGAAAATTGGTGGATTCATTTACTGTAGTAGAGCGCTTAAACGATGTAAAAACTTAGGAGCTGAAGATATTTTTTTAATGATTTATCTGTGACTCAGGAAAGTGGAAATAAAAGCAAAAGGGATAAAAGTAAACAGTTATGATGATTTAGAAACTTAAGCACCATTTACAGTTAATGAGAATCATTTTGATCGATTAGTACCGAATGATCCTAATGATACTAGAGATTTATTTTAAATCTTTCAGAAACTCCCTAAGAGTAGAAGAGATGAAGTTAGATTAGTTGTTGATAGTTCAGTTTTCAACGCATAATGCTAGGAGATATTTCAGAACAACTTAGCTGCAAAGAGTAAAAAGATATGTAAACCACTGAAAGACAGAAATACTTTTTTAACACAAATTGCCAATCATTATTTACAAATTTAAGGATGGGATTCGGGTTTTGTTTTAGATTTTAAGGGGTTTATTTTACATTAGTAAATAAAAATCTCTCAGTTCTTTCTTTTGCCTTTAAGGGTAAAAGACTAAATACCTAACATGTGTCTATCAAAATTTGTTCGAAAAAATTTTAAAGGAAGCTGGTTTTTTTAGTTAGTTTTTAATTGCAAGTCGCATCACAGAGCAGAAAATACTCAAGTTTTATGGAAAAATTTCCTTCTAAATCAATGTACATACTCTCTAATAGTGCGCAGACTTTCAGAATCCAAAAATATAAAAAAGTTTCTCTAGATTATTGTAGGATTTTATAATCTCTTCAGGCTTTCTTAAATTTTAAAGAATAACCTCATATATTTTTCTGAACTAAAGGATACGAACTGTGCGAAAGTTTTATACGTTACAGAAAACATTCATAGAGTGGTGAAAAATAAATTTAGTAATACCAAAATCTTGTTATTTTATTCGCAATATTGACTTTCCAAATGAACCTAAAGAGAAAATATAGAGAATTGAGAAGCCGACAGTTTATGTTAAAAGGGTACTACAGAACCTCATTTTGAAGATTAGGTTGAGGGTAGTTTAGACATATTGTATAGATATTTAGGAGCACCAAAATCCAATTATCCGGTTGGGTATAGTAACTTTCCTAATGAACCTAAAGTCAAAATATAGAAATTGATAAGGCGACAATTTATAATGACTTAACCGAAAGCAGAGCCACTGAAAGAAAATAAGCATTTAGATTATTAGCTGCTATTTTGCTGTTATTTAGAGTAAAACTTTTACGAATATGATATAATTTTCAGAGATGAAAAAAATCAATAGTTTGTTCTTGGGATAACCAAAAGTTTGAAAGAAATGTTAACAAACTTTATTCAAAACATGGAAGTTTTGTTTCCAACATATAAAAATAGTAGTGACACAAAAGGAAAATAATGAAGAGAAAAGAGATAAAAAATAGCTCACAAATTTTAAAAAGTGTAATTTCCTTAAAAACGTAGAAGAGAAATGCTAGTCACTCGTAAGTGCAAAATATCATTACAGAGGTTGTGGATTCATCTAAAGCTATTCAAAGACATTACTACAAAGAAAATGAATGGAAAAAATTCGTTGTATGTATGTTGACATAACAGAAACTAATGGTTTAACTTTAAAAGAGTAGGGCATTTTTAAGCTCTTAAAAGGTCAGAAAAAATTCTGCAGTAGCAGAACAAATTCTTTATATGTAAGAACAAAATTTCACGCCATTAAAACCTGAAACCTGATAACTTGCTATGCCTCCATTTCCCGATAAATTTTTATTTTTCAACTTCTTTTACTTTCATTTTCTATCTAATTAATACGTTTCTATTTGTTTTACCTTTTTTGCTAACACTTAGAAATCTTATTTTTAAGGTATGCCCACCAGATAAATCACTCAGAACATCCAAATATGTTACAGTTAAAAAAACTTATCCTCTTTTTTTATACGATTTATTTCTTATTATTAAGAAATTAATTTCGTAAATGTAACTGTTTGTTTTATATGAAATAATTCTAATTATCTATGTCCGTAGAGATTTGTAAATAAAACAATCTACTGTCATCATAATGGGATATAAATTATAAATACTTCCAGCTTCCCAATTTTAAACTATAAAATTTCTATTTTATCACTCTTTCAAGGACACACTTTATCATATATGGTGTTAAAGAGGAATATGAAAAGGAAGACTTTAAGAGGAAACTGATTGCTCAGAATGAGGAGTTTGAGGACAGTGAACTGAGTATAGTTACGAAGAATGAAATACAAGATGGGGAGAATTGGATAATGAGCGTAAGTGGAGAAGCTTTCAGAAAAATAGAGAAACTCAAAAAGGTAAAGATTGATTGAGAAAGGTTTAACATAAGAGGATATCTGAAAGTGGTAATTTGCTTCAAATGTTGGAGCTATGGACAAAAAGCCAAGGTATGTCGTTACGAAAAGTTCTATAAGAGAAGCAGAGGGACACATGAGAATATGGAAGAATGTAAGGAAGAGATAGAATGCGATAATTGTTTTTACTTCCATGAAAGGGACGGAATAAACGGCAAGGATTGGCTACGACGCGTAGTGAATCATCTACCAACGGACATTAGTTGTCCTAGGTATAGACATCAGGTGAATAAATCGATCAGTAGAACTGACTATGGGGCGTCCAAGAGTGGGCGGTGGCCTTTCCGACGGCCTGTCACCATTTGTTTGGTGTGAATTGGGCTTGTATGCCTCTTGTTTTGATATTTAGATTTTAGTTATAATTATAGTTGCAGTGCTTGTGGTGGTGTACACTTAGTTGTTTTATTTGCATAACTGGGGTGGTATGCGCTTTGTGCTACATGGGTTATGTGGGTATTGAATTCAATAAATATGTGTATTCACTTTATACCGTTTGATTCATTTGTCTTGTAACTTGTAGCATTCTGGTATTTGTGTGTCCCATCATGGGTTCTATGGTCCAATTTGGAAGTTTATTCAAGTGTTGATTTGTACAGTTTATTCGGAATTAGATCTGCGTTGTCATGTTTGTTTGGTTTGGTTTTATATTGAAAAGTTATACATTTTCTTGTCACTTTTGTTGTCTGTACGAGCTGTACATGCTTTTGTTGTTGTAGTTATGTTGTAATAACTTTGTATTATTAATATTATTTATGTAAAGTGATTAGTTTAATAAAGTTAAACGGATGTCGAGGTACATGGCAGTATGGTGGTTGCCCAAAATTTGGGCAAAAAGGAGAAAGAAAGTTTTGTCGGCTTGGCTCCTGGTATGACTCTGGTCGTGGGCCGAGGAGTGGATAGTATTGCTTAGCTGAACTATGATTTCGCATGATGTGCCAAGCCCTATTGGTCATAGGGGCTAGGGATGTTGCTGGATGTCTGAGCTGGTGGTTGTTTGAAGTCGAGCAGGTTGCCGTTGCGGTGACCGATGATCAGTGGAAAACACTGCCGTATCAGCTAGCCGCTGGGGACCGCGTAATCTCTGGAATTATCACTCTTTCAACCTGATTTATAATAACTAATTGTTAAAAAATAGATTTTTAACTTCCAACCAGTCTGGTATAACCCAAGTGCTTACAAGACTTACCAATTGTTGAACCGTTTGGGCGCCTGGGTCAATAGGGTAGAATGTTATGACGGACAATAATTTTTGTTGTTTTTTTTTCCAATGCGGCAGACGGTTTCTTGGGCAATATCCTTACCACCATAGTATACCGCAGTTTTGCTAGCCATTTTATTATGGGGTCACCATACAGGCGGACTAGCATTGCCCTCTATGATGGTATGACACAAACGGATGTTTTTAATGGCGCAACGCCAGGATTCGATCCGAGTACCCTCAGCACCGAAAACCAGTGGGCTGTACCACAGGGCCACCACAAGCCCATTTTTTTATTGTTTGAACTGTCTGCTGGACTTCTGTAATAACCAAAACTGGGATTATTAGGCTGTGATCTTTTATGTGCAATTAACGTCGCTTTGCGACCAACTCTGTTCAATACACCACTAAGAAAAATGGGCACAACTCTCAAAGAATACTCGTTAGTTATACATATATACAGTTTATTTACATAAATAAATATTTACATGTACACAAATTAGCATCTGGTTGAATTCATAGTCAAACACCGTATTGATTCATATATTCAATTGCAATTATAATGCGTATTATTGGCATTCACTAAGCAATGCCGACCCTTGGTCAAGAGGCAAGTATGTAATAAGCAGGGATGTGAAAGAAATTTTATTAGCAAATATGCTCACCCATGGACCGCTGTCGCTATCGGATGCACTAGTTTCCACCACTTGGATACCACAGTTCGAGTAATATCAGTTCGTAGAGAGAGATCAAGAGATTTGTATCTCGTCACTAAAAGAGTTCGGGATTTCAGTGGTCGACGATAACTTGGAGTACACCTCGAATGTTGCTTTGCGTTGATCACCTCTATGACGATCTGCGGGTTGGTCAGCACTGGTCGCCGGTCGTCGCCGGTCGTCGGCGCTTTCAAACCACCATAAGAGAATGCGTACACCTTCAGGTAGCGGCCTAATAGTATTAGTTGCTTCGGCTCATCTTTTTATACTGCACTTTGTCGTAGTTTGCGGACCTTCGCTAAGCAAGTAATTTCACGTCGTCACTGTATTCTCTTCTCGACCTTGAAGTAGCTTATTACGTTGTTTTTTGTTTCTTTTTCGTAAGGAGCTCACGCTGGGCATTCAATTTCGTATTATTTGGATTCTCATCGGCCCTATAGCATCTTAGGGTATTTGTCGTTCTTTTTGTAATTCGGGGATCTCTTGTCGGCCCTGTGACAGCTTAATTTCTTGGCATTTTTTTTAATAATGGGAGCTCACTCTAAAACGCTTCACACCATGTATATATATGTCTTTTCTTTTTTGTGATTGGTTCTTGCCTTCTTGGCTTCCTATTCGCTCGCCCCACCTCTTTATTGAGCTGGGGAACGAGCCACCTTGTTCATAGGTTGGTTCATGTTTTATGTTTTTACTCACATTGGCTGCATCTTAAATGTGTCTTGCATTCTAATTATATTGGACGTCTCTCCTTGTCTGGGAACATTCTCAATCCCCCATGCACCTGCTTCTTAATCTTTGACCTCCGATTTATTGCTGCTGTCTTCTTATTTTTATGTTTTTATGGCCCGTGTTGTTCGACGCGGAGCCAAGCCTCACTCATTGACGCCGTAAAGCGTCGTAGCCATAAATCGGTTGTAACCTTTAGGCTGGGTGGTTCTCCTATCAATTTAGATCCGCACACTCACATCCTGCTTATTACACCGCCTAACCCTCGTAAGACAAAAGATTACCGCACAAAAAAAGTTACATAAAAAGTTACATAAAAAGTTACATAAAAGTAACAAAAAAAGTTACATAAACAATCTCAAAATAAGCCATGTGTTTTGCTTTCTCACGTAGAATCGATTTATATTGTAGGATTTAAAACCTGCCAATTTTATTAAATCTGAAAACCATATTCTATTTGTCTATTCAAAATAATTACCATAAGACACACCTCAAATTTATGGTAGGATTTCTAGAAAACAATATTTTCTATTTTATTAGGTATATAAAGATATTTGCAATTCCTTACTTAATTTTTATTTATTGTCAAAAATAATTCGTATCATCAATACTAAGTTCTGTTCTAATTTTATTAATATGTTGTGCCAGTAACTGAACTTCGCTAATAACTTCGATGCAGTTTAAAGATTTTATTTTAATGTTACCTTCGGACCATAAGTCGCACTCCAATTTTAAGTCGATTTTTTATGTAAAAAGGTGCTTCTAATGGTCCGAAAAATACGGTATTCAGCAGCATTCAGAGTTATTTCGAGTTAAATGGTGTTGTTGTTGTTGTTGTTGTTGCTTTACCCTTGGCCGGAAGTATTCCAGCCCAGGTCCATATAGACTTGCGGGATGAGGGATGGGTCTCCGGTTTTATAATAGCACCACAAGGGTCGGAGTCCGACTTGGCTAGGTGCCACCACAATTTTGATCGAGCAACCCCAGTGGCGACATCCGGAAGAGAAACATCTCTTCACCAACCACTGACCTCATGGAAAGACTTTCCAGTCTACGAATTTAACGGGCCCATATCCGGCCTAGACATGAAAATATTTAACGGCGATTGTCAGGGTTCGATCCGAGCACCCTGAGTACCGAAAGCAAATGCGCTATCCATAGGTTACCACGGGCAGAGTTTAATGTAGGAAAGGAATTCAAAGCTAATAGGGTTGTAAACAAATAAGGAATTACTTGAAACAAATATGGTGTCATAACAAAATTTCTGTGATTCTCATAACTTTTTTCTTTAAATTCTAATTTATAAATCAACCAGTTCCATTCAAATATTTTTTTTTAAATAATGAGATTTCTATAACTGAAGGAATTTGCAGGCGATCACTTAAAGCAATTGAAAAATAAGCTCTTGTAAACTGAGGACAATTCGCACGCTTCTTGCAGAAATTCATTTAAAACGTGTGATATGCAGGCATGAAAAGAGATAAATAGTCAGAGAGAGTAAAATAGAACTAAGTTTGAATTGCTGAACTCGAAAACACCTGTTTGGAGGAAAAAATCAAATTTCCGCCGCTGGAAATTTTTTTCCCTATTGATTGAGAAAATAATACCAAAGCCGAAAATGTCAAAAAAAGAAATTTCCTCTGTAATAATAGGAACGTGATATAGTTTTTTTTCCCTTTGGTTTAACACCATACTAAACAGAACTTAAAAAAGAGCTCAATTTAGCTTTGAAAATTATTGACTGGAGAAAATAACAAGTGCAATCTGAATTACAGAGTTTTATTTTTTTACGATTGTATGGAAAGGAATTAAAGCATAAATTGAAAGAAACAAAACAGAAAAGAAAAAAGAGTGTTTTCAGGGATCTTCCATTTACAGACAATGAGAAAGATATTTTTCATCTAATAACACTACCTAAATTTTAGCTGTACGAGTTGAAAAAAACATCCTTAATTATAAAACAACTAATGTGTATATTTAGACTCGCGTTTGGTATAAAATTTTATTAACAAAAGGATTAGAAATGCAACATTTATGGAGAGAACATGCCGCAAATCCGTAATGTTAACCCTCACCGAAATAATCAGTTTGGTCACCTTCAAGAGTCAACACAGTTTTGTCGATGAAACCTTCTAATTTTCTTTGCTTTTAGAAACATCTACAGCTGTCTATGATACAATTTTTTAAGAACTACCGCGTTTTCAACATGTTTCAAAAAATGGATACTGATATACGTAAATCACAACTTCTGTCGAAGTAAAACGTTAAACAGTACATATTGAAAATCTGTCAGGAGAAAATAAAGAAAGACTCCCAAAGAGTATTAATGAAGATCAACATGAGAATATCAAACTATACGAGGAATTAATAGCTTTATGACATTTATTAGAAAATGCAAATTATCGAAAGGTGGGTCACTTTTATAAATATTCCAGTTGAAAACGTCTAAGAAATAATAATTCAAACTTTAAACAAATTTTTAACCCGTTATTTTTTAGTTTTCGTTCATTTCAAAACAATGGCTTATTAAACTGAAATACATGCTTTGAACATACATGAAGAAAAACTGAAAAACTTTTAAATTATTCTGCCGTTTAATCCCATACAGTTGTTTGCCTATCTGTTTTCAGTGTAATGAGTGAAAAGAAATTGCGATTCAGGAATGAAAAAAAGCTTCATAGTTATAAAAAGCAGCTACTTTTGATAAAATTTTACATTTTCTTAAGCACTGACATACCTAACCCTCTGATATCCCCGTTTTTTATTAATTTCATTTTTTACTTAAATGTTTTTTAACAATTAAGTAAAATTTATTTACTTAATTGTTAAAATTTCATTTAACAATTAAATAAATAAGTTTACTTAATTATTAACAATTCATGTTTATTAATTTTATTTTTTACTTAATTGTTTTTAAATGTCCGGGACACATTAAAAAACAATTTTTATTTATTGAGTTCAAATTTTAAATTTTTTTGTGATAGTTCACCATATAATTTGTAAACAATATCACAGTATAAAACATCTTATAATGTTTTTTAAAAAATTTTCCATTTTAAAAAAATGGGGTAATTTAAAATTTTTATAACTCCAAATATTATTCATCGAATTTTAATTTTTTTCACTTAATTAAACATAAAAATAGAAGTTTTAATTTTGATTCAGCATTTTTTAAAATATCAATTTTAAAAATATTAATTTCAAAAATATTAATTTGAAAAAATTAAAAGTAAGATCAGTTGGGGTAACTGGGCCATAGATTTACAACTTTTTTATATACTATATTTTTAACACATTAAAATTATACTCATGTATAATTTTCAAAAATCTTTGTATTACATGTACTTTAGTAATTCTTAGGGAGTATGTTTAAGCTATGATATTGGTTTTTATTATATACATATATATATTATATATAAATATTGTACATATTTTTAAATACAGGTGGGCCCAGTTCCCCTGATAATTGGTGTAACTGGACCAACCAGGTCAATTTCTCATAAAAAAAAATACAGAATCTGTGACTGGGTAAATAGGTTCAATGCTTGTATATCTAGAAAGAAAAAAAATTGTACCCCCCTTTAAAAATAATTTTTCAAAGCAAATACTAATGTTATAAGATAGATTGTTGCGAACACCGGAAAAAAATAACACGCAAAGTGATTGAAAAACACAATGTAATTGACTATAAACACATTTTCAAAAGTACAAACATACTTTCTAGCTTAGTTAGTAGCTGTAATGGCCTCTATTGAAAAATGTAATATTAATTTGAGTTTAACAAGCCCTGAGTTAGTTAATGAGTTAATAGGTAAATTAATGTGTCACTTTCAAAAAAAGGTTTTTTGTAATAACTTAGTAGTAAGCTTAAATGAAAAAGAACGCAAGTGAGGGACTTAACTACTTAACTTATAATAGTTAAACTTACTCATACTCAAATATTTTCATACTCAATAATTTCTATGTAAATATGACGTAAATCTTGGGTGAGTTGTATGAAAAAAAAGAAAACATGTTTGAACTCTCACAAGCTTTAAAGCTATAAATTTCTCCAACCACATTCTATCTAGAAAGGCCGTCTTGATTGACTTTATTGTAACTTATTAACATAACTTAATTAGGTCAGTTACTTAGGTTGGGTTAGTAGTAGTTAATAAAAGCATAAGGGGATTAGTGTGGGGTTACTGGGCCATACCTGGGCCCAGTTACCCAAAATCACTAAATCTGATGGGGTAACTGGGTCATACCCCTTCACAGACCTTTAACTTTCAGGATAGTTTAAAACACTACACAGAAGGCTATTTTGACACTAACTGAGCTAAAAGTTCTTGCATTCAATTTTTGAGACATAAAAATAGACTTATAAAAAATTATTGAATTCACCCTTGTAGAAAGATGTTTTGTGATGACAAATACGAGTACAAAAAACATTAGCAGCCATAAAGCATTCTTCAACCAAGCTGGAAACCAAAGGGCTGTTGTTTTGTTGACTTCTGCTTACCAGTGTTGCCCCAATAGAGTGGAATTACCCCCTGATCTGTAAAGGAAAAATCTGGGAAGGGATGTCCCAGTTACCCCATGGGCCCAGTTACCCCAACTTACCTTATTTGGAGAAAAAATTTCAAAACAATTGATGTAACTTATTTTTTAAAAATCATAATTTCAAAAGTAAATATTTTTTTCAAATTTGCTGAATCAAAATTAAAGTAATGTAATTGAAAAAGACATGTTCCAAGTTTGAACCATTTTTCTTTAACGGTCCTTGACTTATAACAATATAAAAACGAGAAATGGTGAAAAAAAAAACATGCAGAAAAACGCATTTACGGGTTTAAGCAAAGATGACTGCTATTAGAATATTGCAAAAAAAAATTAATATCTCGTGTTCTAATTAAGATAGAAACATGATTTAAACATTATTTTAAGCGGAAAAGAACACAAAATTTTTTAATGCAATAAAACGTTTTTCGAAAATTTGAAAAATTTTGTTTCCTAGACCCCCTTAAATGTAAAAAAAAATGCATGCATGAATATGTATATCTCTTTACATGTGTTTATGATATATATATCTATATATATATATGTTTAAATTTATTTAAATTATGTTAAATTTTTCGTGTAAAAATATCTTAGATATCACTCAATTAACAAAATTTCAGTATGGCTTTTCGGAGTAAGAATTGGAGCTTCAATTTCAGCTTGCTTCAATCTTACCGCGGGCAGAGAAAAAAAAAAGGAAAGGGAAAAGAGGAGGTTGGAGTAGTTCCAATAAAAAGTTTCTTTCGCCGTGAAAAATTTGTGTCGTGTCCAATTAAAGAATACTTCACTACTAAGTACGCAATCGATTTTCTTTAATTGGTTATATTTTATCTGGTACGGCGAAGGGAAACGTAGGTTTAACATTAAAAGTTTGAGTTTGATATTATGTCTTCCAAAAAGTATTATTGGTTCTTTTTTTGTTTCAGATTTTAATAAAAAAAATCTTAATTCAACAAATGTTTTTGACCATCTCTCGGATTTTGTAAAAATCTGGGTTTTCCTTTGTTTTGTATTAAAGCCTTAAGTTCCAGTTTGTAAGGAGTCTCTTTAAAATTCAACTACATTTCTTCCATCCCGAAATATTTTACGCCACGATGGAAAGCATAAAACTTAACCCTATTACGGATCGTAAGTATACATTGATATATTTAAGGTTACGGTCAGGCCTGTATCATTTAACGTATCCTTATCAAGATGAACATCATGGTTGGGAGAGTGGGCGTTTCGCTGTATTGTATCAATATAAAATTTTGGTATAGTGATAAACACGACCATATCCACTAGACGTGATCTTTTGACGAACTATAAAATGGATACGTGATAGAGATACAATATGCAGATAAAATATGCTTCATTCATCCCGTTACGAAGACACCGTGTATCATATGCAGATGTACAATAAAGGGAAACGAAACGATCCAGGTAAAGATAAGTAAGATTAAAAAGAGAATTCTATTAAAGCCTTGTTTATGTCATTTCTTATGCCAACTGACCTATTCAAGACCAAGTTCATATAGCCTAGCGAGTTGAAGGGTGCGGCTCCGGTTTATAATAGCACCAAAATGGTCGGAGTCCGACTTAGCCAGGTGCCACCTCGATTTTGACCGAGCAACCACAGGGGTGACATCCGGGGGGATCGTATCGTCTCTTACCCTCTCTGACCTCACAGAGGGACTTTCCGGTCTACGAACTGAACGTGCTCATATCCGGCCTAGACACGCATGTATTTAATGGCTCTTGTCGGGAATTGATCCCAGCACCCTCAGCACCAAAAGCCAACAAGTAACCACTAGGCTACCTCAAGCCCTTAATAAATCCTTGAATCATGGTTTTGTATCATGATATATTATGAAAAACATTAAGCATTTTAAGACTAGAAAGACGGGAATTTTTTTCTTACAAAAAAGACTGAACGCCGTCATTTTGACAGTTAAAAATAAAATCAAGAATTTAAAATATTTAATTTTTAAAAAAAATGGTTAAATACTTTAAATTTTGAACTGTTTTATACCAATGTATAATAAATTAGTAAATATTTATATATATTTTTATGCAGGTATGCCGAGTTGACAACCTGGTATGGTTTATCCGTAAAAATTTATGCCTGGTTTGTGCAGTTCTTATTTTTCAACACCAATATTTCCGAAGAGCCAATATTTCTGTTATTTGCAAAAGGGGGAAGAGACGAAAAGTAACTAACATTTTTCCGGTATTATTTTAAAGATTTCTGCCTGTTTTCTATATTGCCGTCAAATTGACGGTTTTCAGTCTTAGTAGGTATACAACACATTTTCTCCCCCTCTTTACTATAGTATAGAGTATAATTTTGTAAATGTGTGTGCATTTCGCGTAAAAAAGTCATAAAATTTCAGAAGCCTGAGGATATAAATACAGACATTGCGCTCAATAGTCTGTCTGAAACCGTCAAAATGACGGCCGCCGTCTTTCTAGTAGTGTTAATTAATAAATGACATGCAAATGCAAACATATGCATCTAATTTCTGTTATTGATTACTTAATAGAAACAAGTATTTCTGAAGCTGAAATTTTCTATCTTCAATTCAGCGTATATTTTAGAGCTGTGATCAGCCAGTGAATCTACTAATGAGTGACCAAAACGTCACTCGATAAAAGAAAAAATTTTAGCCTTTCTACGAGTAAAGGAACTTTGGGGACGTTGTTTCTCTCAAGAAATTAGCAGTGAGTAAATTTCTCTTTTTGTGAGGGGAAACATAAAGAAAAATATATGATTTTTCGCTCTGTTGGTTCGCGGTTTCAGGTTTAAACTTTGTAGCAAAAAACTGTTTTGGTTTGGTTTTTCTTCGAAACGAAAGAAAAGTCTTATTGTTAACGTTCCAACATTATTTTTACTACATTACAAAAGTTTATTTACTTGGCTAAGATTGTGGTAAATTATCATTTATTATCTTCTGCGCCAGTTGTTAGTTAAAGATATAGCTGTTGTAAATAGAATTAATTATGTCAGTAGAATGTCTAATGTAAATAGAATGCGTTTACATAGGTACTTTTACAGGTTGTATATAGAATTTCAAAACGCAACCTAAATTAATTTGGAAAATATTTTATAAAGACATTCCGCACAACTGCCTTTAAAGGAAGGGGGACATTTTATGGAAGTCTTTATAAGGAGATATATGAAAGGTTTCACATCGAACGCAGCTGAGATCTTAACGCTTTACATCTTCACTCTGATGAATTGAAATGCTCAAAGCTTAGACTATGACGAATTATTCGTTTATTAGCTTGATAAGAGTCCCAAACTAAGTTTGGAAATGTTTGATAAAGGAAACCTTGAGAGATACGCTTAAAGGGACACATTACGGAGTCTTTATAAGCAGAGAGGTATTACTTAGAAACTATACGTAAAGTTAACAATCGAACGCATTGAAATCTTCCAGGTTCATACCTTCACTCTGACGAATTGAAATGCCCAAAGCTTGCAGACTGTGAAGCATTAATCTTCAACTACCTTGATAAGCTTAGAAGAGCCGCACATGCATTCAAAACATAGCTTTGCTATTTTAATGCATTTTCTTCTACAAAGTGAAATGTTTTATAGGTGATATATAATTGGTTGTGAAAATAGCAATATTAAATCGTATATCTTCGCATATCCATATTGTGATTAAATGTGGTATTCCAACCCGTTTGATTAATCTTATAAATATAAATGTTATAATATTTCTCTCCAACAGTGTTTAATATCATATATTACTTTAATTTTCTCGTGTAGCACCTTTTAACGATTTATGATAAGTGAGAACTTAGAACGTTTACATCGAATAAAGGCATATTAGCCTAAATCGTTGGCCTGTATTAAAGCATTAGTAGATCATGTTTTTCAGTATGATTTGCTACTTTTGTTACTAGAGAGCTGATTTTAGCATTACTATTGAAGACTATGTGTTAAAGAATGTCTCGCAGTTAATTTCAAATTTTTTTCAAGTTCAGATTTTACTTTTAAATGTATATGTTTATTTATACATATACAAACATGCACAGACCAATGTGTGTGTAGGTATATATACTCGTATCTCTATCTCTATCTCTCTCTTTATATATATATAAGCCTTTATATATATAAGCCTTTATATATCTCTCTTTATATATATATATATGTGATGCGGCTGCGCATCACAGGACTCACTATTCTTTGACACCACCGTGAACACCAGTGTGTACCTGTATAATTTGAATAATTCGTGGATCAACTGAACGATCGGGAGTGAATGGAAGGTTACTTCCAGCAAGATGGAGTGACATGTCACACATCGACAAAGCGCATGGTGGACACTGAGAATCGCATTTGTTATAGCTAAACATTTTAAAAGGCTTTGAAAATTGGTAATGAATTAAAGTAAACAGGGAGATCACCCGATCGGAAACCTCTGTCCACTATGTCTACCCACTTTGTTATTAGCTTGGTTGCATTAACGATTTTACTGGCACTATAGCAGTGGTTCTTAACCTTTTTAATAGTCAACACCCCCTTGAATCTGAAAATAATCTCTTGCACCCCCTTGAAAAACGTGTTTCAATTTTTTATTTAGGAAAAGACATTGCATAAAAAAATTAATACATTTATAACACACACTATATTATTACATTAAAATCAATATCTACATTTTTAATGGCTAGGTTGTTGTTGTTTGTTCATAATTATTCTTTTAAAACGAGGCTCTTTTTTTGAAAGAGCCACGCGTAATCACATCAGATGCCTTTAAGCGATTTCTGTCTTTTGTTTTGATGTGCAAAAGGGATGAAAAACTCATTTCATAAAGGTAAGTGGTGGCAAATGGTGAAAGTGTCTCTAATGCTGCTTTTGCCAATTCTAGATAAAGTTCTAACTGCGTACACCACAACTGTTAAACGTCCAGTTTTTCAAATTCCATTTCAATACGTGCATTAGCTGGTATTGCGATAAGATCGTCTTTTAATAAAACGTTGTCGTCCATTGAATTTAGGTCAAACAGAAATGGATTAAATATCCATCTATTCATTTTGCTTATATTTCCCGTAGAAAAGTATCCATCAAATGATTCACTCAATTGATAATTTTCATTAAACATTTAGAACCTTCTCAACACCCCTAGAAATGCTCTCTTGCACCCCCAGGGGTAACCGCATCCCCGGTTAAGAACCACTGCACTATAGGATTCCCAATTTTCTGCATTGGACAGAGATCTTATCAAATTCAAATTCCTACATACAGTGATTCCAGAAATTGCAAATACAGTACGTTTTTCTTAAAATTTAATATTTTATTTGATAAAATTTGAAGCGGCAGATATGGACTACACAAATTTTGCTATTTATGCATAAACCGATAATACGCAATATATATTAAAATAAAAATTAATTACCTAGTAGATTCTGAAAATTAATTAGGCAAATTCTTATGTCAAAAGATTAAGAATACACTTCCGAAAAAATATTTTTAAATATCCCTATATTTTTAATTCAAGTTGTTTATGGTAAATTTTCGTCAACCTCCAGGAAATACTCCCATACTTTTAAAATTTTGTGCTTGTACATATGGTTTGAACTGACATTACAGAAGATAGTATGAGATCTCGAAAAGGAACCTGTAACAATTCAAGAAAATTAGTGATGAGATTATCAGAGAAAGTTAAATATTTTCGGAAATTTGCTAATACAGAGGTTGTTCACACATTTTTTAGACGATGAATATTGTATTCACAAAACTAAATTACATAAAATTCTTGTGTTTTAGATGTTCTATTTGACATCCCTTATTCTGAACTATCTTTCGACACCGCAATTTTCAGGATAATAATGCCTTTTGAAGTGTCAGAAGAGGTATTCTATCCCATTCCTCCTGAACAGCTTTCCAGAGTCCTGTAAGGGTTTTGGGACGACGTTTGGATAATGCAGATTTTAAAAGTCCGAAAGCACAAAAAACCATAGGTGATACATCGAGAGATTTAGTAGGAATGTCAGTGAAGGGTATGGCCTTGATACCAGTTTTTTGTTCCATTTCTTTTAGGAAATTTACAGTGGATTTCGATGTGTGACTGCTAGCTTTGTCCTGATGGAGTCTCACAGATTGATGGCACTGTGGGTAAAGCGATGGTATTTCATTCAGAAAAATTGGCGATGTTCCTGATAGTATTTGGATATGTTCCTGATAGTATTTGGAGTTAATCTTGACGTTTTTTTCCGCTCTCTTTATTTTTAACTTGCCATTAGAAGAAAAAGCAGCAACAATCATGAATCCCTTGGAAAAACTTTCTTTCGATTCTTTGAACCATGTACTTAAATTTTTTTCTCCCCTTTTATGATAATAAATGGCTCTTTTTTTGTTGCAATCATTTAAATACACCCATGATTCATCTATTGTGACAATTGTTTTCCATTTTTCTTTGGATAAGTGTTTCTCATATAGAATTCTGCAGCGTGTCCTGCGTTCAGCGATATGATTTGGAAGACGACGATGCACATTGCGTTTTTTCGCTTTCTTAAGATTTAAATCAACGTTTATCATTTTGATTTCAGTGGACAAGGAGCATTTTAATGATTTTGCAACTGTTCTTTGACTAGGGGGATTTTCTTTTAACACTAAACAACGTACCTTTGCAATAGTCGAAGATGTCCGTTTTTTCCTTGGGTACTTGTTTGGAATTTTTGTCCCACTTGAGGCTCCAATTTGACGTTTTTTTCCTTTCTTGTTGACGATATTACCTATCGACGCTTTAGCTATCACAAAACCATGACACTCACATCGTTTTTGGATAACGAAGTATGCATATTTCTCTTCGGAAAGAGCATAAATGTAGCCTTCGAACCACTGCTTTGTTAAAAACGCCATTTTGAATAAAAACAAAACTTTCAAGCCGCAGACGATAATTTTGACTTTGAAAAACATAGTAGAAGTGCAATTATTTCTTTTGCAGCAAATGATTTTTTATTACCGCTTACCAAAATCGTCTAAAAAATGTGCGAACAGCCTCTGTATTATCTGACGATGCCATTCTTTAGTGCAGAAAATAATTGCAGAATTGTATGCAATATGTACAGGAGGGACGGGTTGATAAAAAAAACGGGTGGAAGGAGAGAAATTCTGGGTAGAGTTAGAAAGAGCAAAATAATGAAGGAAATAATGAAGGAAGTTGAATCCAAAGCAAATGCAGCTAAACTTGCTGCATGACCCTGTGTAACTATAGGAAGGTGTATCTGTGCAGAAATTAAACGCAGAGTTCTCCGAAAAGCCGACTACAGCGGTTAGTAGCCAGAAAGATTCCCTTCATCAGCTGGCGGAATAGATGTAAGCCTTTAGAGTTTGCTAAACCCCGCTTATCAAAAACACAAAACTTATGGAATACAGTTTTTTTAGTGAAGAGAGCAAATTTATGTTTGGTAGTGATGATGGTCACATGTTTTGTAGAAAACCGAAACAGCCCTTGATCCAAAAAAAACTTGGTCAAGTGGTTTTTAGAAAACCGTATGCAGCTCTTGATCCAAAAAAAACTTAACATTCTAGCATGGAGGTGGATCAGTGATAGTGTGCGGCTGTAAGACCCTGCGGAGTCGGAAAGGTGTCCTTTGATTGTATTACCGACCAAATGGTTTCATTTATGTATTCTCAAGAAAAACGTTAAAGAATGTGCAATTAAGTTAGGCTTAGACGGATGCATTTTTCTGCAAGACAATGATCTCAGGCACACGGAAAAGAATGTAAAAATTTGGCAACTTTACCACTGTAAAAAGCATCAACACATCCCTGTTCCTTCCCCAGATATCAACGTCATTGAAAGTTTGTAGTCTATGCTCGAAATCGCTGTCCATAGACATCCTACAACGAGCAAAGATCATTTGAAACATCCTACAAAAAGAATGGGAAAATATGTCTTCAGACACAGCCAAAAGCTTGGTAATCGTGGAGCCACGATGCTTGAAGTTGATAACAAGGGCAAAAGGTCATGCTACAAAATATTTAAATTTTCTTTAACCCTTCAGCGGGCGCGCTCATGTACAAAGTGAAACATTTTCGTAATTTTTAATGGTTTGATTTTACAAGTAAGGTTTGAATATTCTAAGCAGTTTTTATTTATAGCTACACCCTTTCTAATGCAGGTCTGATTTTCTGTCCCTTGTATTCCTTTCCATTCATTGTTAGTCGTGATTTAACCGTGGTAAACCAGCGATTATACTGGATTACAATACGACAAAATTAGGAGTTGACGTAGTAGATCAAATGTGCAGCTATTACACGGTATCCCGCATATCACGAAGATGGACAATCTCATTGTTTTTTAGGTTTTTGGACATAATAGGAATAAATTCGCAAGTTGTCCTCAGATGCATTAAATCAGACAGTTTTGAAATAAGGCGATTGTATCTGCATTCTTTGGCTTTTAATTATAAATATATCTCAGTATTATCAACATTTTATATCTTGTCATAAAACGCAGAATTATTATTTTCAATCTGAAAAAAAAAAGTTTATTACAAAACTAATAATCAAGGTTGAAAGAGGCGTTGCACTTTGTGCAACGTGAGCCTGCTGGTGTTTCAAAAATTGGCGCACCCGCTGAAGGGTTAAAAGGTTAGAAATAATAGAAAGTACTCCTGCGTTCTCCATTTATGGTATACAAAAATGTGCGATTGTTTGTTTAAAATGTTTCATTTATTTTCATTTTAAAGTTGTGTTTTTTTTCAATGTGGCAGGTACTTGTTTTTGATGGTAAGTACTTCTCTGACATTGGCCCATAAAGAATCGCGAAATTTTGCTGACCAAGCCTTATTCGGGATTTGAACCCAATTCCACTGCAAGGGAGCTCAGAACGATAACCACTCTACTATATGGGCGGCACCATTTTAAATTTGTTAGTTTCACTTTTCTGCTTGACTATAATAAACCGATTGATTTACTTGGTCTTTAAAACAATGATTACGCTTCATCGTAATAGATTATTTGATTTAAAATCCGAATTTATCTAGGAGAAGGCTGGTGTATCCTAAATTTATGCAGTCACTGTGCCTTAGTCCTCAGAACATTGAATACATTTGAATTCAGTTTAAATCTGCTTAATTACAGGTTGATACCTCTTTCATATTTAGATTTAATTACTACACTATCAGCGTATCTTAATTGATTAAAGTGATCAAACGGGAAATTATTCCACAGATCTAAAGTATTATTATTAGTGATTATACAGACGTGTTCTATTTAAGCTAAACTTCATCGAAAATACCCTAGATGTGTAATTATTCTAATAGTTTTATCAAGCATTAAATTGGCTGACGTATTATAAAATATCTTTTTAACAAACCTTCATTTTTCATTTCATTTTAACTTAATCTTTTAATTATTATTCGCTGATTCCATGAAACTTCTTAGGCATACAATTTACTTCTATATGAAGTAGCAAGAAGTTATTTTTAATTCTTCTTATGTTATAAAAATCTATGTTTACCTTTTAAGATAGAAACAGAAATAAACTTAATAATACTAAAAAGACAGAATATTTTTTCCCATCAACATGGTATTTTTTATGTGATTAATATAAATAGTTTGGTACAAACTAAATACGAACAATATTTTCAAAGAATTCAACGGAAACAAAGCGAGTTAGTGATTTTTTTTTTCTTGGATAGTTATTTACAGAAATTTAAATCCTGGTAATGGGTAGAAACCTTTTGCTTTACAAACAATACCTTTTTTTACAGCTACGTCGCCATTTAATCATATACAAAGTATTTTTTATTTTTATTTATAAACTTAAATGCTATATTTACTACATGGAATGAAGCTTATTTGAATATTTTTTATCGAGTAAAAGTTATGCTAATTAAACATTTTTTTGTACCTTTATCATTAGGATGTCTCCTGCTTGGTTTTTTTTATTGCTCTTTCACTAAAATCTTTTAAGAATATTTTGCTCTTATATAAAAAGTGTAATCTTTAAGCTTTAAGGTATTACCTTATTTTTCAGTTTTTTTAACCTTTTTTTTAATTCTTGTCACAATTCTTGTAAAACCTTTCACAAAGCCTCATACTGCTCCAGACAAGAAATAAAAATCAAGCTGAAAATTGAATGCAGTGTTTGGAGCAAATTCGTAGAGCACTAGTACAAGAAAGCAAAAGAAAGAGTTTCATAATGATTTATGGATTTTTCCATAGCTGAAGGAGGACCTTTTATTGATAAGGCTACCTGGGAACTGATCCGGCTGAGCTGGGAAATTGTGTATTTTTTCCACCTTAGTTTAAGTGCAATTTTATTCATAAAATGAATTTGAAGCATCAGTGACTTTTATTCAAGTCAGTTTTGCTCTTACAATTGATGTCTAGGATAGTAGAAAGTTAATGTGATGTCTGAAATATAGCCGGTCCCATAGAAGAGGCAGCGAGGCAACCGTCTCAGACGCCGAACTGGAATAGGTGCCAAAATGAGGCATATTAAAAACACGAAATATTTCCGGTGTCTAAAACAGTAAATTATAAAGCTGCAAACAAGCAGTTTGCTGCAATAAAGGCTCTATGAATGGTTTAGTAAATATTTGTATTACGTAATAAATTATATTTAAATTTATTCCACTTTTTCTGTTGTTTTAAGTTCTACAATTTTTTAATTTTTGGATTTTTTTTTAAATAAATAAAACTTTTCTTTTTATTTAATATACACACTTTTCGCAAAATGTCAGTCATTCTATTAAGAAGAGTATTTCTAATACAGAGGCTGTTCGCACATTTTTTAGACGATTTTGGTAAGCGGTAATAAAAAATCGTTTGCTGCAAAAGAAATAATTGCAACTGTACTATGTTTTTAAAAGTCAAAATTATCGACTGAAGCTTGAAAGTTTTGTTTTTATTCAAAAGGGCGTATTTAACAAAGCAGTGGTTCGAAGGCTACATTTATGCTCTTTCCGAAGAGAAATATGCATACTCCGTTATCCAAAAACGATGTGAGGATCATGGTTTTATGATATCTAAAGCGTCGATAGGTAATATCGTCAACAAGAAAGGAAAAAACGTCAAATTGGAGCCTCAAGTGGGACAAAAATTCCAAAGAAGTATCCAAGGAAAAAACGGACATGTTCGACTATTGCAAAGGTACGTTGTTTAATGTTAAAAGAAAATCCCCCTAGTCAAAGGACAGTTGCAAAATCATTAAAATGCTCGGTGTCCACTGTAAACAAAATGATGAACTTTGATTTAAATCTTAAGAAAGCGAAAAAACGCAATGTGCATCGTCTTCTTCCAAATCATATCGCTGAACGCAGGACACGCTGCAGAATTCTATATGAGAAACACTTATCCAAAGAAAAATGGAAAATAATTGTCACAATAGATGAATCATGGGTGTATTTAAATGATTGCAACAAAAAAAGAGCCATTTATTATCATAAAAGGGGAGAAAAAAATTTAAGTACGTGGTTCAAAGAATCGAAAGAAAGTTTTTCTAAGGGATTCATGATTGTTGCTGCTTTTTCTTATAATGGCAAGTTAAAAATAAAGACAGTGGAAAAAAATGTCAAGATTAACTCCAAATACTATCAGGAACATATTTTATCGCCAATTTTTCTGAATGAAATACCATCGCTTTACCCACAGTGCCATCAATCTGTGAGTCTCCCTCAGGACAAAGCTAGCAGTCACACATCAAAATCCACTGTAAATTTCCTAAAAGAAATGGAACAAAAAACTGGTATCAAGGCCATACCCTTCACTGATATCCCTACTAAATCTCCCGATGTATCACCTATGGATTTTTGTGCTTTCGGACTTTTAAAATCTGCATTATCCAAACGTCGTCCCAAAACCCTTACAGGACTCTGGAAAGCTGTTCAGGAGGAATGGGATAGAATACCTCTTCTGACACTTCAAAAGGCATTATTATCCTGGAAATTGCGGTGTGGAAAGATAGTTCAGAATAAGGGATGTCAAATAGAACATTTAAAACACAAGAATTTTATGTAATTTAGTTTTGTGAATACAATATACATCGTCTAAAAAATGTGTGAACAGCCTCTGTAGTGATACATTCATTGCTTAGAGTCTGTCCAAAAATTTGAAATAGAGCAGCTTTTAAAACTTGTCTTAGGCGCCACATTTGATATGAAAGAAACGAATTCCCCCTACATTATTGGTAGTTCGATTTGTAAAACATGCATAGTTTGTCAGTTTGAATATGGGAGATTCATTAAATTACAGGAAATATAAAGGGCACAACAACAATAATATGATTATGTTTCAGTATGCAATATTTGGATACGCAAAAAATTTTCGTTAGAATGGAAAAATATTAATGAAGTAATTTTAATACATGCTAATGATAATCATTAAGAAAATGTAAATCCTTGTTAGCAAGAGTTAATGGACTAATAGAGTTTTGAATATTAATATACGGCTTCCTGCTATAATTCAGTCCGAAAAACGTGTTATTGCAGCTCTAAATTAAAAATAAATATCAGAAATACAACCTACAAAACTTCAAATTTTTCACACTAAATTTGTCAGAGGTAAAGAAACTTAAAACCGCAAGAAACATTAATTAACTTTAATACCCATTATTACTCGATTACCATTAGCGCCCTTTACACGTGCGCTCTTTCCCGCATGAAACCACGATCCCGCGCGATTGAGTGCACGCGTGAAGGTGTCGGAGAGGAAGGGAAAGCTGCTTTTGAGCGTACTGCAAGTTTTCCCGCGCGCAATATCGTACGCTCCAAGCACTCCAAGAGCGTACGTGTAAAGGGCGTTATTAGCGCCCTTTACACGTACGCTCTTTTGTGAGTGCTTGGAGAGTGCGCGCAATCCCGTACGCTTCAAGCACTCTCGAAATAACGTACGTGTAAAGGGCGCTATTGAGTCTAGTATTCTCAGACCATCAGACCAGGGGGGGGGGGGGGTTAACTTCATTTCCTGGGGCACGCGCTCTAATAATTACAATACAGACATAGACATGGTACATTAACAAGGTACCAGAGAGCAGGGTACCATATCCTCGGTATGGATAATTTTTTGTGTCTATATTTCCGTTCTCAGGATTAAAAGAAAAGTGTTGACTTGAAAGTTTAAAAATAATTAATTAATTATTAATAATAATAATCATAATAATAATAATAATTAAAATAATAATATAAATAAATAAATAAATATAAATAATACTGATAATAGCAATAAATAAATAAGTAAATAAGTATAAATTGACAACTATTTAATGTGGCATATTTAAAAAAAAAAAAAGAAGAAGAAAATACGGTGACAGACGATTAAACAAAAAACAGTATGATAGTCTTGAGGTCAATCCATCAAAAAATGACGGGCCAGAACCAGAAACGCCGGCAATTGTAATTTAGGATTCAGAATAGGTTGGAGGGAAAGTTAAGAATGGGGAAGAAGACCAGGGTGAATAATCAAAGTGGCCATAGGGCGCCTATAGCTTGGGTCGCAGTCAGACTTTCAAGAAAAACTTTTATGTACAAAAAGAGGTGAGTTGAGATTACAACATGTAACGCAGTAAATCAAAATACAAAAATAACTGTCGTAGATTCCTTCATTTCATTACATTGATGGAATGTACGATTACCCAAATAATAGCAATATTTCCTTTTTTATTAACCACAAAGTACGTACCTCAATCGTCATGAGTTGATTGTGAGAGACACTGGTAATTGGATACGTGCACTTCCTATATACCTATGTAATCATCATTAATATACTTCCTGATCAGCAAAAGCTTTAGTAAGACACATTGGAGATTAAGACTAAGGCAGGCCTCACACCGAAAAAGCAGATGTTTCAGACAGCCGCTCGCTGCTACCTCCACAAGCGTCAGCAATGCGACACGTGAGATAAATGTCGAAAGTATCCGCACACCGGAGAAACGTACTTTTTGACACACGCATGCGCCGTACAAGGTAAACAAACGCGCTATCGCAAGCATATGGTAGCGCCATATTCAATTGTAGAGAACACGATGTCTGGATGGCCTGAGCTCAAAGATTCGTCTTCGGATGAAGACTTCGATTTAATACTGATCCATCACTTGAATAAAAATAAAAACGAAAAAGACAGCGAATACATTTTGTTGATTAAACCAAGTATTACATACATTGCACATTAAGCAATTAATGCTAAGTTTGATGGATTTTCAAGATGATAAAAAAAAATGCTGATCTTTTCATAAATCCTTTTTTTAATTTCTCTGCAAAACGTTAATTGTTACCCCCTGAAATCCAAATCGAAATTATTGACCTACAGCACCATACTACACTGAAAAGCAAATATAAGGAACTTGTTTCAACTGCAAGTGATCCTAATTAAATTGAATTTTGGAAATTTGTACCAACAAGCAATTTTCAAAATTTACACAATTTGGCTGTCAGATATTGTTGTAGGTTTGGATCAACATATGTTTTCTATTATGAACATAATAAAATCAAAATATTGTTCAAGATTAACTGATATGCACCTAAAACACCTAATTTTGTTAGCATCTTCAAGAACTAATCCTAATATATATGACTCAAAAGCCACATTAATTAAGTACTCCCTGTTTAATAGTTATTTAGAATTAAATGTTTCAAATTATCCATTTTTATTTTGTACATAACCTAACTGACTGAGCCTTTAAAAATGCTTATTAATGATTATTAAAAATGCTTATATAAGTTTGTTTATTTATTATTTTTTAAATCTCCACTACTCAGCCTTATATGAAAAAAATATGCTACTTGCATAAAAATCCCATAATCAACCTATAAATAACATTTTTTACTTTTTTATAATTTTTAGTATGTTGGAAAAGTTGGAAGTGACACGCATATTATTTTTTCTTCAGATAGTGGCACTCTTCCCAAAACGGTTGGCCACCTCTGAGTTAGTGCATCAAGTTTAGTATTTTCAATCAGCAATTTTATATTTTGATGGGTAGTGCATACACTTCAAGAAATAAAAACATGCACTAATGTATTTGATATTATACAAAACAAAAATAGCACGATAACAAAACGATTCAACAAAAATAGCACAATATTCTCGATATATCATCGATAGAAATTTCGACAAAATATTACTGAGGGTTTTAGTTGTCATGTATAGTGTATATCATCTCTATCGTCTTTGGTCTGCTTCTAATTCTGTACTTTCTTTACATAAAACTGTTGTATACTGTGTTAGAACTAAAATTGACCTAAAAATTTCCTTCAATAAACAATATTTGATGAAAACAAATTGGGAAAAAACCCAAGTTAAATTGTAATCCAATTTCTCTAATTACTGTATATGTAAAACAATACTTTGGTAATTTTGCGTTGTCTATGAATGTTTTAGAGAGTTTTACAGTCTTAAAGACTATAGGCATAAGAACTAATATAGTCTTCTTAATAAATTTGATTGAAACTGGTCCATGACTGCTGAGTCAGTACCTGAGGGATATGTCTTCTGTATTTTTGTATCCATGAGATAGAGGAGAGATGAGTTCTTATACATTTTTTTAAAAACTGAAGCATTGGCCAAAATATATATGCATACATACATACACACACACACATATATATATATATATATATATATAGTCATAATAAGTAGTCATATATATAGTCAAAATAAAAATGTACACACGTTTGTAAAAATAATTCAAACAGTATAAAACCAAACTCAGTTTTATCTAAAAGCATAAAAATACTCCAGTTCACATAAAATTTATTCGTGTGTGTGACTTTCATCAAATTTGAATTTATTGACTTTTAACTTTTTCAATGAAAGGGTTTTATTGTGTAAAATAAAGGTAACATTTACACTATAGCCTCTTGCTTGGTATTTCTTCGCTTATGTGCTTTTACTTGAGCTGTATGTATAGTGGAATGGCAGTAGTTTTGTAACTTTCTGGACTGAAGCATGTTAGTTGTAGAACCTCTGCTTTTATGTATATATATATATATATATATATATATATATATATATATATATATATATACTGTATTGCTGAATGCCTGTTCATTATTTTTTCTGCTACTTTTTATCACTCTTTGAAACAATACAGTTCACTATTATCTAGCTGCTTAACACTTTTTACATTAAACATTGAAGAATAGCTAGCTATTAATGTGTTTTTAAGAGAAATAATGTGATATATTTCAGAGCTTGAAAATTACTTTTAAGTCAGTAAATAGCATATATTCACTAAGCAAATTTTGTGTATTAAAATGCTAGTGTTCACTTCATAGATTTTTTTTATGCCTGTGTTCATCAAAGTCTACATTTTTTTTAATTATCTCTTTTTTTTATTTTACTAATTTTTATTCACAATTTCATTTCAAAGAATTAAATTCAAAACTTATAAGTATATAAAATTTTATTCATCATCATCATTCTCACATTCTTTCTTATGCATCAAATTTTCTATTTGACGCATAGCATCTCTTTGGTGCTTTTTTTAAAGGCCCTTCAGCCTACAACATAAATATTCACAAAATTTTCCGACAGCATCATTGGTACTGTGTCTTTGATTCAAGAAGTATTCATGAATACTTTCTGTTGTTTCTTGAATCTTAGAAATTAATGGATCCAGTTCAGTCTCCCTCTTGCGTTTCCTATTTTCTTTACTGGATCTAAAAATCAAAACATTTTTGTTAGTAAAAGTTCCAGACTATAAGAAGTAACTTTTAGCAACTTAAATAATAAAAAGAAACGTTAAATAAATATTACAAATATAAATCAAAAATGTAAATTATTTTAAAGTACTTATTGAGTTGTTATATATGCCTATAATAATAAGTTATAATTCTTTGCCTATAATAATAAGTTAAAGTTCATGAATTGGTGTTTGACATTTTTCGACTTAAGTTTTTCTTTTATTTATTTCATATATATTCTAAATATATTACTTTTCTAATTATAGACACCCTGTATATAAATTTGAATGTATCACTGCTAAACATAATTGCAATTTCTCATTTCTTAATTATGAATAAAGAGATGAACTAATTATCTTGTATTCATTTTATTTCTTTAATTTACGACTTTATGGTATTATGATTGGTGACCTCTTGTGTGACATTGGCGATGGATTGGTTTAATAGGAAAGTATCCATTTCTTCTAAGACATTTAATAACCATTATTACTTGTGGTTCTGATAAATATCAGTAAATAAATTTTGTACTGTTAACACTCATCTTTTATCTTACACATAATTTGAAGTATTTTAAAAATGTTACTCAGAAAGATCATTGCACATATGTTAGATATTCATAACAGTTTTGCATTCTAGCATTAAGAGCACTTTATCAATATTAAAATAAGCAAGTTTAAATATTAACAAAATAAACAGTTATTCAGATCATGGATGTAGACAAGGGGGTGTTAAAATTAAAATAATTCAATTTGAATGAGTACCATGTTTTAAACTTTTTAAAATGGATTATGTACTTATTTTTCTCAGAACCTCCCCCACAAAACTAAATCCTAACTACACCCATGATTCAGTTCAAATATATTACATAAAAAAAGTATAATACCCAGGTGTAGGTGTTGAGAAACTTGTAAATGCCAATGGAGGGGAATTGGCGCCATCCAAGTTATTTTCACTTTCAGATTCATTATCATCCCTAAAAATGAACATTGTTTTTGCATAAAATTCTGAAATACATTGTGATTTATATTCATTTCAATTTACAACATTTCTAAATAAAAGAGAAGGAAAATCACTAGGTAGAGGATTTAAAATTCTCCTTTGCATGGTGAATTTTTCAAGCGAAATCCTCAGATGTAATATAAGATAGATCCAAATACACTTAAAAAGTTTTTTTATGTCAATTTATGCTTGATTTACTATTGAATATTTAATTATTTTCCAGTGTATTAATAAATAATTTTTAAAATTGTTTTTTACATAAGAATATAAAAAAATAACTTAATACAGCACTTACATGATTTGAGGATCATCAAATACTGGCTGCGAGGCAGTCAGCTGAGGAGTTTCCCCTATGCTGCTTATGGAGCTAAAAATGTTAAAATAATAAACAACATATTATTCATATAAACGAAGACTTTTAGGTTGTGCAAAATTTTATAACATAATACACAACACATACTTCCACCCAGTCTTAAACTGTTCAACTAAACAAATATAAAGTTGAATTAATAAAAAATATAAAGTTGTTTCTAAATATTAAAGTATGCATTCCTAAATTATGATTGAAACACAGATTTACAAAATCTGATGCACTTTTATTCATTATTAAATTTTAAATTATCCTAAATTTTATAAACAATGGTTTTAATTTTAAATTCTATTCATATTTCACACTTTATTGACTAAATCTCAAGAACAGTACCATAAAAGATTTATCTCCTTTATGTTTAATTACTTTGATCAAAATGATACTTAGATAAAAGAAAATCTTTGGTTATACATTTCCTGTAAATGTACTGTGTTAAACCTTAAATATGATCAAATATACAGAGAGTAAATAAAAGTTTTCTAAACTTTCAACTATTTTTTAAGACTTTCATACTGCAAAAATTGTTTTATATTCACCAATTTTCAATATAACAATTTTTCAGCAAACTGACCAGAGTATATACCATATCATAAAACTGAAAAATATATTTCAATTAACTGGTGCAAGATTATCTCTTAAAATTATCAACGATATTTATAGTTGTTAAAATTTACATATTTACAGTTTACAACAAACAACAAGCAGTTAATCATTTTATATCAATTTATACAGACTCAGCTTAAATACACTTTACAAAAACTAACTGTTCAATTAAAAATCTCAAAATTGTTACTTACCCGATCAATTAAGCTGAGAAGAAATCTCATGCCAGGCTTTCTTTACGCTATGTTTGTTGAAATATTCTCGAAGAAAGCGAAGATTACAATAAAAATTCTCGGGAATTAGATCCGCCATGATGCGACAGAACAAAACTCGCGACAAATATACTGCATGTGCTATCCGCGAGACGGCGATCAGACTCAGACAAGATGGCGCTATAGCGTCTGACGTTTCATTGGTGTGAGTACTCGGCGCGGAAATAACTGGTTTTCCAATGCAGTGTATGTCAGACATGCGCTATCGTGTCGCGTGCTTTTTTGGTGTGAGGCCTGCCTTAGGCGCCATCTATAGGGCAAGATGACATCGCCAATAGATGGCGCTACTTCCCCACAGGAAATAAAAAATAACTCAAAATCGGGCTTTTCTTCTGTTGTTATGAAAGAGACATTATTCTATTTCGAAACATAAAACTGAAGTGATGTGATTCGTTGTTTTGGCATACTTTGTACCTTTCTGAAGTTGTATAGGCTCTACAGAGCTGAATTCATTGTAAAAATAAATCTCTAGTAATGAGTAATATTCGTTTTAAACCGTAGTTTTCTGTTATTTGAGAATTTAGCGGTGGTGGTCTCTGTCTTTAGTTTCTGGCAGAAAATGAGGGAGAGAGCAAAGGTAATCTAGTTTTGTTTTTCTTATTCTGTAGTTGTCATTCGGTAAATCTTAAGTCGCTAATTCGAATTCGTATATACACACATCAATCATTCTAATTAAACGCTCTGTGAATTTATTCACAGCTATGTTTAATATTAATTTCTAACATAAATCTTATACAACGTTAAAAATTGTATAATTTATCATAATTTGAACAGATAGATAAATCGCAGTACGTGACTACAAACCAAACGTTAATCGCTTTCCTTCTCGTAAATGACTAGATATGCGAGGGGATGCATGTGAGCGAGTACAATTGAAATACTTAGCCATAAGTATTTTAAAGTACATTAAAAGTTTTATTTCATTCGGATAAACAACTTATAGCAGTGTGTTCCAATCTTTTTCGAGTTGCGACCCTCTTTAATGGTTTCCACGCCTCCTACTCCCCAACACCCAATCCCCCCCCCGGATATTTTCATTTAAAAGTCCTTTAAAGACATAAAGAAAAATCCTTTAAATGCATTTTTCATAGTTTAAATTCCAACTAAATGCTTAATTTAGCAAAAAAAGAAATTGTAAGATCTTTTTAAGAAATGTAGGACATTAAAAAACATTCATCCCTCAGTCAAAGATGTGTAAAAGCAAGGACAGAACAGAACAGTACCTTAAGAAAAATAACGCACCTACAGTATTGATTCAGAATTATATAACATAAAAACAGAGAAACCCTTATCCAAATAAAATTGCTTTATTCCGGTGGGAAAACTGCAATAGTAATGCCAAAAGTGACAGAACAGACTGATGAAAGAAACTAATGTTTAGATTTTGTGTACTGTAACTAGTAGAAACTACATTTACCACCAAATAAAGGAGGTAGATTTCTAACGACCTGAATTTGCACTTCAAATGAGACTCTTTTCTTAAAAAAACATCACTGCCTTACAATTTCGTGGTAAATAAATACTGACAGATTTTTTTGGTGAAATTAGTTAAAAAGTTATTTCAATTGAATAAAATCTCATGCCATGCAAAATCTCATGCCAATTCAACCATGCACTATTTTCTTCATGTTATATTTTGTTTTTCTATCTAATTATTGGCATTCCATACGGCATCTTACGAAATGATCTACTTGAGATGTGGTAATTTTTCTCTTTGTAAATCGAAATTGTTATCACGGTTGTCAGTGGTATGACGTCATCGCCCCGTTACTCTCGGTAATTGGAAAAACTCGTCAATTCGAGTATCCTTGCAGCTCTGAGACACCCCACGAGTGAAGGGTACGTGGCATCGTCCCAAAAGCTTCGTGTTTCTTTGATCGTTAGCGGGAAAATTGATAATTTAGATAATCTGGCGTCATCGTTTTCACGGTCAATACAGAATCGATGCCAACAGTATATTTTAGGTTTTTTGGGCGGAGGTCTTTTGGAGTAATAGACCTTTAGGATAAATAAATGGCGTCTGTAGTGATTTATTTTGCCAGTAAGGTGCCGAAAAAAACGATAAACTAGAATAGTGGTTACGGTGACGTCATGGCTTTCATAAGTAACAGGAAACCTGCGCCCCCATGTTCGTTTTTGGGATGCGTTTGGCAGAGCATAATTCTCTAGGACTGAAAAAATTTTACAAAGGACTTTCATAAAGTCTTCGGGGATATGACATCATACGACGAGATCGCTAGCTTCGCAGAGACCGTGTCGCCCCGTTCTCATTGGGATTCTAAAGAACTCGCGAATTCGAATATCCTTACAGTTCTGCGACACCCGACGAGTGAGGGTCCCGAAAGCTCCGTGTTTGTTCAATTGGTAGCGGGGAAATCTGTAAATTCTATACTCTGACGTCACTCCTTTTCCGGTTAATTCGGATTCGGCGGCAATGGCGTAAGTTCAGATTACTGGGCAGAGGTTCTTGGTAGTAATAGAGCTTTAGGATGAATTAAAGGCGTCTCTAGTGGTACCATTTGCCAATGGTTGGCCGATAAAACTAGTTATCAACAATTGTGATAAATGTCTAAATTAACATTTGTGGCGAGAAGTGACTCGAGGCTTTACTCGTACATCTGTACAGTTCAATGCCGTGGCAGATAACGAAAAGTATCGCTTGCGCATAGGAGGACTGTTCCGTATATTACGGTCATGTAAGCAAATCTGTGAATTATAATGGTAATCTTTCGTTCTGAAAATATTACCATGCCTTATTTAAAACCCCTCCAGTCTGATTCACAAGTGTCAGGATATTCAGATATACCATCTGGGTGTTGCAATTTCAATTTGGCTTTGTGTATTTCGGAGTAACTGAGAATATAAAGTTTTGAAACCTGTTTAAAAGCAATATTTGGATTTGTCACTGATTCAAATCTCCCTGAAGCGACAGATTTAAGGCAATAATAGATGAGTTTTGGAAATTGTTGACAAGTTGATTATTGCTCTCACAATTTTGTTGAACGCCTACTGGGCTACCTCACTGACATTCATTTGTGCCCATCTAACAACAAGGTATAAATTTATTTCCATTTGAAGATTTTATTTAACTCCTACACTCTATCTAAACGTAAATCTCAAATTTGTTTGGACTGATCACTCATCTACATAAATGATTCTCATAAATGATGTGTTTCTATTCAGAATCATTTACTAAATAGTTTTTCGGGAGAATTTTAATCAATAAATGTGTACAAATCTTTCATTATTGCATACGCAAGGCAATCACTGTTATAACAAAATTATCTCGATGGGAAAAACAGAAAATCAATAGGTTATCAAAGTATTGCTGTTTGGTTGCAAATGACAAGTGTGACAGTTTGGGGTTTTTTTCCTTCCCGCTGACCTCAATTACCTAGAAAAAAAGAAACTTTTTTTTTCCTTTCTCCGACTACTTTTCTTTTCTCTTTTGAAAGCAGTGTATAATAAGTGGCTATAAAAAATATACATGTTGGGAAAACATGTTATTTCTGCATATTTATTTGGGATAAAATGTCGACACCATTATGAGGATAAATAAGTATGTCATTTGTTAAAAAGGGCTAGTGAAAAGGCTTCATTCTTTCAGCCGTCATGTCTAGATGGCCCAAGATCATACGAATTAATTTCTTTAAAAGGTTCATTTATTAGTTAAATATAAAGTGGAAGCTTATGGTTCTGCTGTAAAGCTTTTAAAACGACAACTGTGTGTAATTGTAGTCAGAATTAAAACAATTTCAGTTAAACACTTAACTACCAGCGAACTGAAATATTCGATATCATTTGAGAAATAATAACGTATCACACAAAATAAAGCGAGTGCTCCTGCTTATTTAACTCGTTTTTATTCAACAGTTCGCGAGCAATTCGGTACGCTGCGAACACTGACCGTTTTTACTCACAGGGAGGAATATACACGCGGGAAAATTTCGATTTTGCTTTATTGCCTTTGTCCAGCCTCACGTACCATTTTTCATTATTGTTTTAATAAAGAGTAGTCCATTTCTACATTAAACATTATTATTTCCTGGATCTTGAATCAGTGGTGAGACTCTAGTACGGCAAACTTTAAGCAAGAGTTTCCCAAACTATGTCTCACGGTACACTGGTGTTCCATGGAAAGTTAATAGGTGTTCCGTGAAAACCTGGAATTGTTTTATATCCTGAAACCTGCTACAAGAAATTCAAACTTGCTTGATGGATTAATCCTCTAAAATGTTTCAAAAATTCAGTATTCAGGCATATAGTTATTTTAATTAGTCATGGTCATGTCTGCAAGAGTTATGATCTGTCTTATATCAAGAAGATTTGTAAATTCAAGGTCCCAACATCATCGAAGTCATTAAGAACTTTATTCTATTTTATGTCAATGTTTCAAAATTTAAATAATTACTAAATGAAAATAATTAATGTTTTTTCTCATTTTTTAATTTTTTCTTTATTATGTGTTATTACATCTCTCTATTCTAAAAAAAAGTAACTCCCGCTGCCGCTGTCAAAAGCTTGTCACGCTATCTCCTCCGAAACCGCTGGAGGGGTATGGGGTCGAGAGCGATGCCAATGCATGCAGAAAAATGGGGGGATCAAAGTAAGACATGTCTCATCTTCGTCGAACTTTAAGTTTTTTTTTATTATTTTATGTTTTGTGAGAAAATATTGACTTTTTCATCTTCAGATTACGATAACTCGCCAAAAAATGATCGTAGAATTTTGATCTTTTTACAATCTAAGACTACAGACATTTGTCTTTCAAAATAGACCTCATTTGTTTAAAAATATTATAAAACAGACTAATATTTTCATCAAAAGTTGAAACACAGTTTTTCAAGAAATATCGTCCCTCATGTGGATGTAATATCGATGCTCCTCGATTTGTTATCTTACAAAGAAAATATTTACATCATCTGGAAGCTTAAAGCTTTCTTATTTATATAAACCTCATTTCAAGTCTATATCTTAAATTTTCGATTTTTAATTGAATTTTAAATCTGATAATTCAACAGTGATGAAACGCCCTTCGCATTAAGGGTGACAACAGTAAATGGATGGAAACTGTTACATTGCTCGAGAATCACCCCTATATATCTTGCTATTAGCCATAACAGAGGTTTCGAGCGTAGCGAGCCTAGGGGCGAAGCCCCTAGTACCCTACAAAATAAGCAAGGTGCTCCGTTAAAATTTCCGGCTTTACGAAGTGTTCCCTCACAGGAAAAGTTTGGGAAACCTTGCTCTAAGCTATGAATTTAAGGGAAAGAATAAGTTTTATTTTTATCAAATTAAGAGTAAAATCTTTCTCAACAGCAACGGAAACATGCTTTACCTGTTGGCGTTTGCTGTATCCACTAAATTCATAAGTCACGTGTAGATTGCGCGCCTTCTAAGAGGTGCTTGGCAATACAGTGCAAAAGTTCCTTTTAAATAGCTTAGCAGGCATCGCTTTCTCTAACCAAAACACACGTAGTACTCCCTTTTCAACATCGGTGGTAGTCGTTTCCAAATAGTTTCATTTATGACACCGCCTTGTACAAATATAGTTAGGGGAACAAAACTTGATGTGCCTTTTTTGCAACATTGTGACACCCATTCAGCTTTTTTACGTCTTCCAAGTTTTACTCTATTTTCTTTCAAAGTTATGTATCCCTTTTTGATACAGCCAGGGTCGTTAAGGTACCATAGGTGAGGCGGCAAGGCGATCGCCTCAGGTGCCGAATGTTATGTATCCCCTTTTGATACAGCCACGGCCGGTAAGGCACCACAGGTGAGGTGGCAAGGCGATTACCGCAGGTGCCGAATTGAAATAGGCACCATAATGAAACAAGGTAAAAATTAGAAGTTTTAACAAATAAAGGAAAAATATGAGTATAGAAATCTCATTTTTGTGATCCTTTGAATGGACTGTATGTTTGATTCGAAATTTAAATTATAAATGAATTGAAAGATTTTCCAAAAGCGAAATTTATTTAATTTGAGGCTTTCGACATGAACACATCCAAACAAAAGTGCGATTACCTTGAGTTCTTGCATCCAACAGACGAAATCAGTCTGAATCAGTCCGAATCAGTCAATCAAACTGAAGCGTCAAAATGGCGTTAAAGTTACAGTTATTAACAAAGTTTTAATGCAGGCGTCAATACTTTATATAGGACGAAATTCGTAAAAAATACTCAAATACAAGCGAATATTTAGATTGTTTAATGTGAACGGCTGAATTTAAGATTATGAGAAAAACATTTTGAATGCCTATTTCCAAACATTGTTGTAGGTCCAAGAATTCTACTACCTGTAGATGTAGCAGCAGCCAAGCACAATTTTTCATAGATGAAAATATTAAGGAGTTATCTGCGAACAACAAATTAAGAGCTATTGAATGATCTAGCCATAATTTCTTTAGAAAAGACGATATCTAAAACAATAAATTTTAGAGATGTTATCGAGTCATCTGCTGCCATAAAAGCTCGGAGAATAATTTAGTAATTAACTTATTACATAACAAATTATAATCTAATTTATTTACACTTTCTGCTTTTTTTTTAAAGTTCTGTAAGTTATAGATCTTTTTTATGCTTCTCTAAAATAAACAAAAATATCGCTCTATTAAATACATGTTTCCCCTGTTAGCGTCATCTTTAAGAAGAAAACAACCTTGACTTCAGCGCCAGGAGGTTTGTGAAATTGAAAAGGTCACGCCCAAGGCACATGTAAAAACTTGTATGTACCGCACGCTAAAACTCCCCTGCAGAACAGCGAAAGAGCTATCTTTTGATATTATCATGTAATTCGTTTGCATTGTCATCTTGTAAATAAATAGACTGATTTGGATGGAACGGTGTTTGAAGCCTTGTTTGTTGACGTCTCTTTAAATTGAAGTTTGAAATATAGTATATGTTGGCTCCCGCGCCATCTGTCTCCTTCCGCTGACTGTAACCACGTTTTTGTAGAGTGCTTATTCGGCCGTCATAGGCCTCGCATCGCAATTGAGCGACTCCGCATTTTTCTAATAAAATTGTTGTGTTATTAAAAGCTACAGTCCGATGAATAATTAATTACATAAAATCCGCACTGGGCCGGTAGATTTGGTCCGACTCGCGGAGTTACCAGCGTCTAGATTAGTTTAATTTGTGACTTCCTTTGTGTTTTGGTTTCGAATGCATCACCATTGGATAACCACCGCAAGAATTACAATTTCGGATATCCTACAACAAGGTCGGAAACTTTTCGTTATTCGTATAATTATATTTATTGTACTTCGTATATAATAATTTATGATTATACGCATATACAGAAGTTAATTTCATAACATGGATCATCTTGGAAAACTTAAACAAAAGCGTTCTATTATACGAACAAGAATTACTAAAATAATAACGAAAGTAGATAATTTAATAGAGAACAATAGTAATGAAAAGGAAGAATTTTTAGAAATTCTTGATCAACTAGCAAATAAAGAAATTTCTTTGAACTCATTGAACATAGAAATAGAAGATGCTATTACCATTGAAAAAGATTAAGCTGAGGAAATCAAAGCTAGTGGGGAATACAGCGAAAATATCGTTATAGTTAAATTTAAAGTTAAATCATACATTAAACAATTAGAACAGAGTAACACATTGTTTTCAACGCGTCCAAATACTACTGCTTCTCAATCCATGAACATTAAATTGCCTGAAATCCCACTTCCGAAATTCTCGGGGAAGTATGAAGAGTGGAGTACTTCAAATTAGAGTTTAATAACCTCATAACTTTAAATGATCAGCTATAAGAAGAGCAGAAACTTCACTATTTGAATGCATCCTTAACCGGTGCCGCGAAAAATTTACAAACCACAGATGGCACATTTTCCTCATTATTTAAGGCCATAGAAGAAAGTAGTGAGAAAAAAGAGTAATTGTAGAAATCCATATAAATGCCATTTTAGAAGCAGAAAGGTTAACTCATGAGTCTGCTACAGACTTAAGAAACTTAGCAGATAATGTAAAGAAAAATATCCGTGCGTTTAAAGTCTTGGAATCTGATAGAAACAATCTTTCTGATGCATTAATTTTAAATATTGTACTTCAAAAACTCGATAAGGAAAGTAGGAAGCAATACGAATTGAATATAATCTTTAACGAGGTTCCCAAGTTAGATAACCTAATTTTGTTCATAGAGAAGCGTTCTCAGATGCTAGAAAATATTCGCAAAAACGCATCTGTGAAGCCAAAAATAAATCTAGATCGTAATACTGAATCAAGAACACTTGTTGTAAAGTCTAATAATTTCATTCATTCTTGTATTGTATGTAAGCAAAATCATCCAATATTTCATTGTGATTCATTTTTGAAACTGAATGCTGTGCAAAGGCATGAAATAGTTACGAAAAACAAATTATGTTTCAATTGTTTAAGCTCTCAACATAGATTTTCTAGCTGCACGTCTAAGTACAACTGCAACACTTGTCACAGGAAGCATAACACTTTGCTTTGCCAAAACCAAAACAAGACGGCCTCTACCTCGGGAGGCAATAACTCATTAAATCACAAACATGAAGGCGTCGATTCAGATGAAATGCGCAGCCATAACAATCCTTCGGAAAGCGAAGTTGTTTCGCATTCACTTTCTTGCATTAATAAAAAAAATAAAACAGTGCTATTCTCCATGTCGATGGTTTGGGTAAAAAATCCTTTCACAGGAAGTCTTATACAGGCTCGTTTTCTATTGGATTTTGGATCAATGTCAAACATCGTGACTTCTAGCTTCGCAGATCAATTAGGAGTGCCGCGAGAAAACTTAAAGATTGCAATTTCGAGTTTAAGTGGAACTGAAACAACAGTAAAAGCAAAAATACAGGCTACCATCATGAATGGCAGAGGCTCATTTCAAGCAGCATTAGACTTTCTAGTAGTGTAAAAAATAACTGACCTACTTCCAATTACTCCTTTAAACATTGACATTAATTGTTTAAAAATTACTAATGAATTAGCTGATCCGAAATTCGCAGATCCCGGCAAAATTGACATGTTGCTAGGAGCGGAAATATTTTTTGACATCTTAAGAAATGGTCAAATTCGCACACACAGCAGCAACTTAATATTTCGTAATACTGTTTTCGGATACGTCGCAACCGGAACTATAGATCTAAAAAGTGAAACTAAGTACTGCGGATTCATTTCGCAATCGGACAATGTAGATGAATGCTTGCAAAAATTTTGGCAATTGGAAACTATCGATGAACCCTTGCAAATGATGAATAAGGAAAAGCAATATTGCGAAAACCATTTCATCCTGACTCATAAACGTGATGAAACAGGTAGATATCTGGTGCAGATACCAACAAAGGATATAGAGAAATTAGGAGACTCCATTCATTAGCAAAGAGTTAGCAAAAAGGAGATTAGAACAATTATGGAAAAGATTATCCAAGGATAGGGATATGAAGGAGTTATATGAAGGGTTTATGAAAGAATATTTGGATTTGAATCACACGGAGAAAATTGAAAATATTCACAATGAGCCGTCAATCGATCATCCATGCTATTACCTCCCACACCATGGAGTTGTCCGACCGGATAAGACTACCACGAAATTGCGTGTAGTTTTCAATGCATCTACAGCAAGCACATCAGGGTTCAGTCTGAATGACCCTCTCTTGAAAGGAGAAGTAAAGGAAGATATCCTTGAAATAATGATCAGATTTCGCAAGCATAAATATGCATTCACTGCAGACGTTGAGAAAATGTTTAGGCAAATTCGCATAGATACAGTGCAACGTGATCTTCTCAGAATTCTGTGGAAGTCAGAAGAAACAGAAGAACCAATCACTTACAGGCTGAAGACGGTGACATGGAGCATCCTGTGCACCATTTCTAGCTATTAGAACTCTCAAGCAGTTAGCCATAGATGAAGCATCAAGGTTTTCATTGGCCCCCCTACATTATTCTCCATGATGTCTACATGGATACCATCGTCTCAGGAGCAGATACCCTTCAAACAGCTAAAGAACTTCAATTGCAATTGTGTGGTATGCTATCATGACGTGGAATGACTGTATGCTTCACAAGTAGAATTCCAATTCAAAGGAATTGATGGATAGCACTTCGTCCGAGACCCAAGAACATAACTTTTCATCAAGTGCAGAATCTGGTGTAAAAACTTTAGGTATCATCTGAAAAACAAATCGACGATCAATTTCTATTCAAAGTTTCAATCATTGAGAAATCATCTTATACCAAAAGAGATGTATTAAGTGTCATCGAAAGACTTTATGACCCATTAGGTCTTCTGGGACCAGTTATAACTCGAGCTAAGATTTTCCTTCATAAATTTTGGTTAACAAAACTAAATTGGAATGATGAACTCCCAGAGCAGATCTCAAAGGAATGGACGTTTTTCATAGCATCTTTAAAGTCAATTGAAGACATAAAAATTGACAGATTCATTTTAGCCGATTCCTTTGAAAGAACAGTCCTGCAAGGATTCGCAGACGCTTCAGAAGCAGCGTATGGAGCTGTTGTATACATGCAGTGCATTAGTGAAAACCAGGAAATAACAACCAAACTCATAGCTAGCAAGTCCCGTGTAGCTCCATTAAAAATGGTCTCCATTCTCGTCTGGAATTATCAGCATGTTTACTCCTCTCGCAACTCATACAGAAGGTGCGTCTTTCTCTTAAGATGAAGGTAGATGATGTCGTCTTATACACGGATTCAACAATATCAATCGCTTGGATCAACACGCCAGCTAACAGACTCAAGATATTTATTGGTAATCGAGTAGTGAAAATACAGACTCTTAATGAGAACTATCAGTGGAAGCATGTGTCCTCGCACCTAAATCCCGCAGACATCATATCTCGAGGCATAAATCCTGAGGAACTTTAGACAATGGCATTGTGGTGGCATGGCCCACAATTTTTACATTCTCCAGAAAACATTTGTGATAACATTGACCTTTCCTCTGATGAATTCTATTTGTCAGAACTAAAGCCAACTTCCAACCAGACTTTATTGCTTACATCCGATAACAACTTTGCGCATTCTATTGTACACTTAAGCAATAATTTTAATACTATTCTGCGTATTTTAAGTTTTGTTTTCAGATTTTACTTCAATGCCCGACACCCTGGAGAGAAACGTTCTGGTCCTCTCTCTGCTGTAGAAAAACATGTTGCCCAGCAGTTTCTTATAAAATCTGCCCAAGAGATAGAATTTCATGACGAAGTTGAAAACTTAAAGAAAGGGAAACCGATTCCCCCAAATAGTAAACTTAAAAGTCTCAATCCATTTCTTCATGAAAATCAAATTTTTCGAGTAGGTGGACGTCTTCATCATGCAGATTTAACTTATGAGGAAAAATTCCCCCTTTTTTGCCTGTTCAGCAGAAAGTAACAAAATTAATAATAATTAGCCATTTCCATAGAAAACATCTTCACTTAGTCCCACAATCTTTGCTTTACACCATAAGACAAACGGTTTGGCCGTTAAATGGCAGAAATCTGTGCAGACAAATTGTGCACGAGTGTGTTGTTTGTTTCAAAGTGAAACCCATTGCTGCTCAACAAATTATGGGAAGTTTACCCCAGGAACGCGTAACCCAAACACATCCTTTCAATGTTACTGGTATAGATTTTTGCGGGCCGTTTTCAGTTAAGTACAAGCATCAAAGGAAGGGCCTTTTTAGCAAAATTTATGTTTGTATTTTTGTATGCTTTGTTACGCGAGCTATTCACCTAGAAATTGTATCTGACTTAACTTCGAAATCATTTCTAGCTACTTTGAAACGTTTCTTCGCCCGACGTGCGAAAAGCTCTAAGATATTTACCGATAATGGTGCAAACTTTGTGGGAGCAAGGGCAGAATTAAAGCGACTTCATGAACTTGTTGCCAATCCTAATGAACAAATTGCAGATTATCTTGCTTCAGAACGCATTGAATGGAAGTTCATCCTTCCAAGAGCACCTCATTTTGGTGGTCTTTGGGAGGCTGGCGTCAAGTCTCTTAAATCCCACTTCAAAAGAGTCGTTGTTGATTCAAAACTTTATTATGAAGAATTTTTAACTGTTATCAACCAGAGTGATGGTATCCTAAACTCTCGACCCATCTCACCTCTGTCGTCTGATTCATCAGACTTAGAGCCCCTCACCCCTAGGCATTTCTTCATTGGGCGCCCAGTAACATCCTTTGTTGAGCCCCAATATTTAGATCTAAACGAAACCAGACTCTCGCGTTGGCAACGTGTTACAAAATTTGTCCAAAACTTTGGAGTCGCTGGTCTTTAGATTATCTAGGTCAGTTTCAGCAAAGACACAAATGGTATTTCACTAAGGATAATATAAGGGCTAACACAATGGTTTTAATCAAGGAAGATAATCTTCCCCCTCTGAAATGGTTGTTAGGAAGAATTCACGATGTGATCTTGGTTAAAGATGGAAAGGTGAGAGTTGTCGTAGTTAAAACTAAAACAGGAATATTCAAACGACCAGTATCATAAATATGTTTATTACCCTGTGAGTAAAACCTTCACAATTTAAACTATTACTTTATATTCTATTGTGAAATTTAACTATTTTTGTTTTCTACAAGTGTATTTCAATTGAATTTTTTTAAACTTTATTGTGTATTTGATGTATCAAACTTTGTGTTATTGAAATGTTATTTCAAATTGGGGCGGAATGTTGGCACCACCAACGCGGCATCTGTCTCCTTCCGCTGACTGTAACCACGTTTTTGTAGAGTGCTTCTTCGGCTGTCATAGGCCTCGCATCGCAATTGAGCGACTCCGCATTTTTCTAATAAAATTGTTGTGTTATTAAAAGCTACAGTCCGATGAATAATTAATTACATAATACCCGCACTGGGCTGGTAGAGTATCTTAAGATGTCGTCGTAACATTTCCTAATGTCCGTTATTCTATTAAGTAGACTATTTTCAATAGTGCTACATTCATAACAATGCATCTCTCCGAAAATTCGAAAAGGAACAGTTTTTTAAACTTACCTCAGGCACCACGATGGATCGGCGATTGCATGCAAATGTGGAAAAGTGGGATATATGGTTTAACCCTATAAGAACCATGTGTAAGGTTCTACATGAATAGTATATCGAAATTTCAAGAGGGTTTGATAAAAACGAAAAACCTGCGTTTTCAGTTTTTTTCCTGTAGAAGATAGTTATATTCCTCTAATTATAAGCAATGTTGAAGAACATTCGGAATTTTTTGTTCCTAATTTCTTTTCCTTTGGTGGTGCACGGGGGAAGTTTATTTCAGACGTTCTCAATATTTTTATTGTTCCTCTTGTTTATGAATAAAAGTCTAATTTATTCCCAAGATCAAATTTCTCGAAATAGCAGGTTTTATAAAAATTTGATGTATTTTTTAAATTACTAAAATCTCTACTAAATACAGGGTGTCCGGGATAAAGGTGTCCAAAAGTTATGACTTATTTTTACGAAACGACCGATTAGAATTTAAAATATTTATTTAAATAGAAAGAACATCTCATCAAGTTTTAATATCAATCATAGATTTCGATCATAGTATCATGGATTTCGGTGTGCGCACCTTTTGTTTCACGACTAACGTCTAAATGATAATCCAGTTCTCTCCAAGTGTTTCGTAGCATATCAGGAGTTATTAGACTTTTTTGCTTGGGGATTCTAAATCCGTTGTGTATAAACAAAAAATTGAAACTGTGAATGAGTTGAAGAAGCGTATCATTCAATTAATTCGTGTAATAACTCCTTATATGCTACGAAACACTTGGAGAGAACTGGATTACCATTTAGACGTTTGTCGTACTACAAAAGGACCACACATCGAAATCTATGTTACTATGATTCAAAGCTATGATTGCCATTAAAACTTGGTGAGATGTTATTTCTATTTAAAGAATTTTTTTAAATACCAATGGGTAGTTCCGTAAAAATAAATAATTTTGTATGGGTAGTTCCATAAATAATTTCATTCCAATGGGTAGTTCCATAACTTTTGGATACTTTTAGCCCGGACATCCTGCATGTTTCAATTGGAGCAGCATTATTGCCCGAATTCCACTTATATTATACTTTTGCATGTCTCTTTTCAAGAACAATTACTGTCTGTTAAAATGTAAAGTAAGAGACATCTGTTTTACCCATCAGTTCGTTCTGAAACTAAGTCATTACACCGTACACATAGACGTAGACATGGAACAATCATGAGATACCCAGTAGAGCCAAAGGCCTTTTACCCTCGGTTTGAAAATTGTGGAAAAGCTTTTTTTCTTGTAATTGAGCCAACTCAAACTACATGAGTCTCAAAATTAGTAAATGGGTTGATAATCATCGATGGCTTTAACGATAGGATTACGTTTCTCCATAACGGTCCTCCAGAAAGAAAAATTTCAGAAGCTAAAATCGTCCGTCGTCGCAAGTTATAATTTTGGCAGCATGCCAAACCCATTCTATATCGCTTGGGCAAGCAGTAAACAGTTCAACAGAAAATTACCAAAATGCGTCGAAATTTTGACGTACATATATATAGATACATATATACATAACACATACATACTGTTCTGTTTTCCTCTGGATACACATACATACTGTTCTGTTTTCCTCTGGATACACATACATACTGTTCTGTTTTCTTCTGTTCATTGATGGGATTGAATAAAATCTCTTTAGAAACTGCACACAAAATGAAACGTATTATTCTGTAAATTCTACAGGCGCACACAAATTCAAGCAGAAAACACGTAACAACTGTTTTCTATACAGCAGAAAACTCTAAAACCACAAGTCAGGATACCAGAGTCTTCAGTACAATACACGCCTAACACAGTTTTAACACATTTAATTTTCAGTAGAAATTGAATTGAGTTCCAATGCCAATGTCAGGTATTTTTATAGACTTTCAAAGCGCTCCCTATCGGTCAGCTAGCTAGATATTACTAGAAGCTTCTAGAAAAGTCTAGATGGCAAGTTGGGGAGCATTTGGCTCCATATCGCCAAATGTGGCGAAATATCGCCAAATTCGGAGATCAAAATAAGTCACCAAATGCATCGCCAATTTGGCGATAACTCACATATTTGGCTACATTACCATAGACTCGTAAAATTCGTAACAATACATATATACATACAAAAGAAGTAAGCAACGATAAGTAATCCTACGTTAGTAACCCACGGTTATTCGTTAGAAGAGACTACCTAAAATATTTTTTCATTTAGGTTATGGGGAAGCTGTATTGTTTTGCTATGAGAATAGGGGTGGATTTTCCCCCAAAATATCCTTTTCGCTGGCATAAAAAGAAATAAAAAATCCTTAAAAAAGGAATGTCAGTTATAGTCTAGCTATGCAAATGTATAGAGAAAGCGAAATCTCATTGAGTTAAGAAGAGAGACATTGTTATTTATGGTCTGCTTTTAATATAGTAAATTAAATTTTCATTGAAATAAAAATTCATTTTGTAATGATAAATTTAGTTTCGAGGATAAGATGATAAGAGTTCAGTTCAATGAAGGAGCTCCAAAGGAAAGAATTTTTTTATTCATTTTAATACAATTTACTATTGTTAAAATTCCATGAAATAAATTATCAAAACTTAAAGATTTTATTTCAGGCTTGCAAAATTCAATTTGGGTAATTTAATGAATATAAATGTTCAGCAAGACTTAAAAAAAAAGCTTTACAATACATTTCTATAATGTATGTCATTTAGTCTTCAAAAGAAGTAAAAAATTGGAAATGAAAATCGCTTGAAGTCGAAATTTGAAGCTAATACGATTTACTTTATTTAACAGTTTCCTGACATGATCTGTTTATAATTAAATTAGATTTTTTAGTAGCTAATATTATTTTAAATTCTTTTACGTACGTGGGGAGGAAAACTGCAGTACTTCCATTTTATACCGGCCTTGGCGAGAATGGGGAATTGGCTTGTTTCCGACTTGGCGAGAAACAAAAGGTTACCCATACACACAAACAATTCATTCAATATCTATACCACACAATATACTATTGAACATATATACAGGGGCAATTTAATATAAATTTGTATCAATTATTTTATTTAATACAATTTTGTAAGCAATGTACGTATTTAAAATGAACATATATAAACATACCCGAAAATTCAATTTTAACAGACGCTTACTTGTAGCACAGTTCAGCAGTTGCTGCTAATAATGCGTCAAGCACATTATTACTGCCGACGTGATTGATATCTGAACATAAATTCTGTTAAGTGAGACTGGATGGTGGCTCCAAGGGGGGTACAGTAGGGGCAATTGCCCCCCCCCCCCTCAAAAGCCCGACGTATTTTTTTTTTATAGCTTAAAATTATATAATCGTAGACCTAATACTAAATGAGTTTAAATTTAAAATGAGACGATGTTTATTTCTAATATTAATATATATATATATATATACAGTGCGTCAAATAAGCTTTAAGACTCGTCCCAGAGCGCAGGTTGTAAAGGCGCTGTTAGTGTAAATACGCATGCGTCATAACGTCCATCGTCTACTGACACACTGCTAACAAGTTGTGCGCATTTCGTTAAGTAGTTGAGAGAAATCGAGCGTTTATTGCAGAAGTGAATTTTTTTTATGTTGATTTTTTGAGATGGAGCAAAGAGCTGAAATTAAATTTAACGCAAAACTTGGTAAAATTGCTTCGGAAACATACCAACTCATGCAACAAGTTTACGGTGACTGTTGTTTAAGTAGATCAAATGTTTTTGTGTGGCACAAACGTTTTTTGGACGGAAGAGATACGGTGGAAGATGATCAGGGTAGTGAAAGACGAATTTCATCTAGGAGACCTGAAGTTATTGAGAAAGTACGAAATTTCGTAACAAACAATCGCTGTGTATCACTGAGAATGATGGAAGGCTCTTTAAATATCATCAAAGATACAATTCGAACCATCCTGCATGAAGATTTGGGCAAAACAAAAGTGTGTGCAAACTTTGTTCCACACACTTTAACCCCTGAACAAAAAGCAATGAGAAGTGCACATCGCGGAGACATTATTTCAGCCGCTGAAAACGATCCAAACTTCTTGAAGTCCATTGTTACAGGTGATGAAATCTGGTGTTTCCAATATGATTCTGAAACAAAGCGAAAATGTGCGGAATGGAAGTCACCAAATTCACCGCAAGCCAAAAAAACAAGAAAAGTTCCATCCAAAATCAAAACAATGCTCATTACATTCTTCGATAGTAAAGGTATTATCCACAAAGAATTTGTTCCAACTGGACAAACAATTACAGGTCAAAACTTCTTAGCTGTTTTAAAGCGTTTGATGGCCAGAATTAGTCGCATTCGTCCAGACTATAGGACTGAAAGTAGTTGGTGTTTTTACATGACAATGCACCCAGTCACACCTCCCTTATTGTTCGTCGATTTTTGGCAAAAAATAATGTCTGTGTGTTGAACCATTCACCTGATTTAGCAACCTGTGACTACTCCTTATTCCCAAAACTTAAAATGAATTTTAAAGGGTGTTATTTTGAGGATATTTCGACCATACAAGAAGCTTCGACGCGTGCTTTGCAGGCCATTCCACAAAGTGATTTACAACAGGCGTTCGATTCATTAATAAATCGCTGTAAAAAGTGCATTGAAGCCGGAGGGTTCTATTTTGAATAAAAAACCAAAACAGGTATTAATTTCTTGTTTCCATTTCTTTTTACAGACCCAGTCTTAAAACTTACTAGTTGATACCCGTCAAAACATGACGGCTAGATAGTAAATAAATGTACTAATACACAAATTATACTCATTGCCAGTTGTTAAAAATCATAAAACGCAGAAAATGTTTAAGCGGCCTCGTGCTTAGTGAGTATCTAAAGCCAGATTTAAAAATGTCACTGGGCATGCGCAGAAAGCAATTTTTTAATGGTAAATTATCGCTAATTAAACAGCGCGAAATAAACAATTTCCATCTAATTAAATCTTATATTTCACAAACATAATCAATATAAATGGCCGAGAGAGATCCTCGAAATAAACGTGTTTATCATTAAAACATGTCACTGAGCATGTGCAGAAACGGTGAGTTTCTAAAGCCAGATTTAAACATACCACTGAGCATGCGCAGGAATCAATATTTAATTGTAAATTATCGCTCATTAATAGAAATTGCGGTTACAAAAACCAAATTTGGCAAATCTACAGATTGCAATCTTTCGTTTAAGACCAAAATGAAGTAAATTGATGCAGTATTTTTCTCTCACGGACTGCCCTAAAAGTCGGCTTAGCAACTTAAATATATAGATTTCACGCACTGTGTATATATATATATATATATATATATATATATATATATATATATATATATAACCCTAAGAGCCGAAAAAAAAAATTTTAAAAAAACTCTGGACTGGAGCCTCCCCTGGTAAGACTCCAGGTGATGGCAAGCCATACCATTTTCATTTGGATTTTATAGCCATTTTCACAAATTTTTTCGCAGGGTAAAATACATTTCTCTTGTAAAAGAGCTATAGAATCTTTTACTGTCGATGGCAGATTGAAAACAGTAAGCATATTAAATATTTAACAACGAAAAACTGTTATATTTTAAAAGAGAAAAATTTCATCAGCTGGAGAAACGTAAATAACGTGCACATTAGCAAATCGGTAGCTATTTGTTTCTAGCCAAGGCGGAAACGTGCTTATTCTTTCTCATCAAGGCCGCTATAAAAAAGGAAGTACCAAATTATCAATGTGCAACATCAATGTAGCCACTGTGGGGTCAGTTATTTTATTAATATAACTTTATATCTTAGTGGACTGTATAAGAATCCATTAACAAAAACATTTAATGTTCTTGTTTTAGTGCATATAAACAATATTCTTACTTCTTTTAATAAAGGTAATACTGGAATGGCTTACCTTTAATGTCATCTGAATAATACTTGAATAATAAGTCAACACTAAAAAATTTAGTTCCATGCATGTTTCCTTAAAATGCATTTAATAATTGACTTCATTTTAACACAGAGCTGTTGAATTCATGACACACTGAATAACCCTTCGGAATTAGTTTTTACAAAATGAATAATTGACTGCAAAAATATCAACAGTTTGAACAATAATCTGCACAGAATCTTTGAGAAAAAGAAAAAAACGGAATCGCATCCAACATAGCGAGTTTTTAATTCTTACATGACATTACTTAGAATAGAATATACACCACAACAGATTAAACATTTCTTAGCCATTTTCTGGCCATTACTCAGAATCGAATGTGCAACAACAACAGAATAAAAAACATTTTAGCTTGAAGTTTAAAAAAAGTTACATAGTGATGCCATCTATTGACCAGAAACACAATTAGAATACAAATTACAAACAATATGATGAATAAAATGAAACAATTATTATAATGAATTATTTAAAAATTAAAATAAAAATAGTAAGGGCCTGTTCACATAGGAGTCCGTTGCGTAGCGTTAAGGAAAAGATGACGTTGTGACGAAAATAAACCAATCATAGGCGTTAAAAATTTCGTTGCTAATCGTTTGGAGGTTTGTCATTGGTTAAATATATTTCAATACTTTAACGCTCCGCAACGGACTCCTATGTGAACAGGCCCTAAGTCTTTTATGAAGACTGAACAGCCACTGATGCGAAACTACAAATCTGAAATAATGAGATCTAAATTTTAAGAAATTTTATTTTTTCTATTGTCATATACATGTCATGTGCTGTTTAAGTGTAAATAGGAGTTCTTTTATTAAACTAATCAGATTCGTCTAACTCAATTAATTTTGATATTCGTTTCAATTTTTATTCAAAATTCTTTCAATCTCTTAAATGTTATCCATGATTATTTTCTAAAATAAATCTTAAAATAATGATGAAAATATAAATGTTTTATCATTACGTAGCATATTTCTTCAGACAATCAGAAAATAGCACTTGGTGGTTTCTTGATGTCACTCCAAAAGTGTATGATCGTCTGAAAATACAGCAAAATTCAATGAGACTAGTTGTAACTAAGTACAGTGCAGAGGATTTGCCATGGTATGGATTGCAATGATCGCACAACAGCTAATTACAGCGACAAATTTCACATGTCCACTGACCTGATGAAGAGGAGTTAATCTTGACTCTAGACTAGTGGTTATCAGTCCTAAGACCAGATGAGTCAAGGTTTTAACTCAAATAATCAGATGAGCAATACCTGGACCTGACGAATATCAGGTACACTTCGGGTACATTCCAGGCTGTTTGATCCCTAAAATGAAATTTCTTGGAGACAGGATCATGGTAAGAGTTTACTTTTCTAGTTTCGTTTCGATTCATAAGTATTTTCGACTTGTACCGTAGACCATAGGTATAGAGAAGTATCCAGATAACTTTATCCATTGTATTAAAAAAATAATTAGTTACTTAAATATTACTGCAAGTATGGTAAAGTTCTATATTTCCAAATTTAAACACTTGTTGATTTCGGAAAAGGTAAGTTTTCAATATCTGAATTAAAATATATTTTCTGGGTTATTGTTTACCATATCTCTGTGAGAAAAATAAAAATTATTAAAATAAAAATTGTTGAAATGATCGCGAAAGACTGTATATGATCAGATTTTAGAGAAACATCTTTCTCTATTTTACCATTCTGCTACACAATCAACCTAAAATCTTTTCATTCATTGTTACATTAGGAAAACAGCCGAGAGCTTCGAGAATTTAGTACTCCCAAGTGTTTAACTGATGTTAGTGCCAATATCAATGTCCCTTTTACATTTACTTGTCGTACACATTAGATTTAGCTCTGTTTCTGCGGATCAGTATAAGAAAAGTGGTGAATGCAATTAACCTAATTTTTCTGAATAATTCTACTTCAAATAGTACCGAATACCAGCGCCTAGCAATTCGGTTATCGTCCGTCTATTTAAGACATAAATACTAGCATAGCAATAATATCATCGATGTATGAAATAGCATTTAAATAGCATTACAGTAGTATCAACCGGCTAAATGAAAAGTAAATTGTATAACGACAGTATCATAAATGTCTCTATAATAGTAAGACTAAAGTCAGTCGAAGTATTTAGAACAACGGCTAAAAAAATTAAGATGTTATTCATTTTATGTTATTAAGTTTTAATTTTAGAATTATTTATGTTGACAAGCTCATATGAAAATATAACTACATTAGCCTCAACTTCTATTTGGCAAAATAGCAATTTTCAAAAGCTCACCGAATAAAAAGGAAGTTATAAAAAGAGAAGTTATTACTAATAAATTATTTTATAGATATTTAAGAAAAAAGTTCTAAGTAGTGAAAAGAATATGTAAATTAAAACACGTCTATACGCCCTCTTATGGGGCGACGAAAAGCTCTCTTATACAAAAACCCAAATGAGGATATTTCAATTTTTTCATAAATAAGATTACTACCCATCGAAGTCAATTTTCTTTACTAATAAAAAAGTTCGAGAAAAATAAGCGTACGAAAGTAAATTAGACAAATTTTGCTTAATTTCGTCGATACCCTCAACCCTCTTCTGAAAATAGATAGTTCTCATTTAAAAAGATAAAACTTATACATGGTAAAATAGGGATGGTCTAAAAAGTGTGTATATTTCTCATAATGGTAATTGCACACAGCATAATATCGATGGTTAGTTTGTGCATGCTGACTACGTTAATAAAAGACAAAACAAATGAACTTTCTCATCAGACTCTGCAGCTGCAAAAGGTTAAAGCAGAACATATATCGGAATTCCCAGCATGAGATGAAACTCTCTATTTTAATCTTCTCTGTCAAAACAATCAGAAGATCGGGGAAAAAATTTACAATTTTATGAGAGTCCAAAACCAAAATCTAATGCCTAAAGGTCCTTATGTTTTATAACTGAAACTTGGCCGCTTGACGAGAAATTACCAAATATACGCGTTTTGAATACTTTTTTGTATATTTCCATTTTGCCTTTTGTAATCAAATTTAACTTATATCTAAAATTATTTATATCGAAATCTTTTTCTTTATCTTCCTTTATCATATTATCTACACGTTTTCCGTGTATCTGCGCTTTTTATTTTTTTTACGTAGCTGCTCAAACTTTGATAACAGGCGATTAAAAAAAATAGCCACCGTAAAATGAGGCGTTGGCGAGCTCATATTGCGCCAAGCTTAAAAAAAAATGAAAATATTTCATGTAGTCTCTTCTAACGAAACTACCGCGGGTTATTAACGTAGGATTACTCATCCATCGTTGCTTACCTTTTTTGGACGCATTTTAGTACTTGAGAGCAAAGTACCAAATGCGTCCAGTAGCAATAAATAGTTAAACTTGCTCTGTTTAACTGTTTATTGCTACTAGGTTTGTCGCGCTGATAAAATTATAACTCGCAACGCATGGCAATTTTTACCATGTTTTTATTAACTTGCTTTCTTGTTTGTGTGTGTGTGTTTGTGTGTTTGTTCAGTACAAATCTTGCAATCGATTTTTAGCTAACTTCCCGACTAACTAGACATTTGAAACTCTTAGAATAGCTCAGAACACGATGTCAATGCATTTTTCAATACTTTTAGCCATCTTTAAGTAGATTTTTACCATGTTTTTATTACTTTCAGTTAATTTTGTTTTGTAGACTTGTGCAGCCATCTCTCGGCCGAGACGGGAATGAAAAGTTAAACGCAAGTTAACTTCCAATTAACTTCATTTTCTTTCAAGTTCATGGTATAATTCATCAAAAAAAATTTTTAAAAAGTATTAATTAATATATAGAATTGTCAAGTTTATACGATTCAACAGAAAATTTAAAAACATGGTATATAAAGTTTCTTTTTATCTTGTAATTATTTCCTTCCAGAAGGACCGTTATTGAGGAACGTAATCCTACGTTAAAATAAAAATCCAAGTTTCTGGTATAATACGTACCTGCCTAACAAGATGGGAGCAATGGAAGGAAACACAATCTTTTAATGAATTCAGAATCGGAAAGATGTCTCTTGGGATCTAACAGTGACTAGTGGGAGAAATATGAAATGTACAGCCATCCCTCTCGAAGGAGGAATTTTAAATCAAAACATATATTGATAAAAATTATTTTTCCATTTAGTAGAAGAGCATATTACGCTATTCCTGTAAGTGAACAATGTAAATTCGAATATAAATACACTGCTGGCCACTGTAAATGCAACACCCTGAAGGAAACATGCAAATAGCATGAAATTTACAACATGCATTAGCGGAGGTGAGATATGCAAATGATTAGAATTTCAGCGCAGACACACATCACGCGCGCCTGTGGCGCCACTTCAAAGCGCTATTTAAGGCTTGGAGATTTCGACGATTTCAAGTTCGGCAATTGTGTTTTTCTTGTGCTTTTTCAAAATAACGATCAATTATGCCTCGTCGAAAAAAGCGATCATCTTTTGATCAAGTATCCGAGTTCGACAGAGGAAGGATAGTGGCCTACCAAGATTGTGGATTATGTTTCAGGGAAATCGGTAGTCGTGTTGGACGAAACCAAACAACTGTAATGCGGATATGTGATCGTTGGATGCAGGAGGGTACGACGGACCGGCGTGTTCGATCGCATCCACCTCAGCGCACCACTTCACGTGATGACAGGCAAATTGTGCGCATGGCAGTGACGGATCGCTCAGTCACATCACGAACCATAGCACAGCACATGCAGTCTGTAACGCATCATCCAGTGTCTGCGCGTACCATTCGACGCCGTTTACAGCAGAGTGGTCTGTCCGCAAGACGTCCATTGCTTTATCTACCCTTGACGCAGAACCACAGACGTCTCCGCCGCCAATGGTGCGATGACAGAAGGATGTGGACGGCAGAATGGAATGAAATTGTCTTTACTGACGAGTCACACTTCTGTCTGCAACACCACGATGGTCGCATTCGAGTCTGGAGACACCGTGAAGAGAGGATGCTGAACAGCTGCGTTATGCACCGCCACACTGGTCCTGCGCTGGGTATTATGGTATGGGGCGGTATTGGATATCACTCTCGCACACCTCTAGTACGCATTGCCGGTACTTTAAACAGCCAGCGCTACATCTCCGAGGTGTTGGAGCCAGTTGTCCTTCCTTACCCTCAAGGCTTGCCCACAGCCATATTTCAACAGGATAATGCGTGACCACACGTGGCACGCATTGTCCAACGGTTCTTCGTCAATCGCCAGATTGAATTGCTTCCCTGGCCGCCTCGCTGTCCGGATCTTTCGCCGATAGAAAACATGTGGTCCATGGTTGCTCTACGATTGACCCAGATTCCATCAACAGCTGCCACAGCAGATCATCTTTGGCAAAGTGTGGAAGCTGCTTGGTCTGCTGTACCCCAAGAACTCATCCAAAGTCTCTTTGAATCAATGCCGAGGCGTGTGGCAGCGGTGATCTCCAACAATGGCGGCTACTCTGGCTACTGATTTTGGCAGGAATCACACTTCACAGAAGTCTATAAATTTAATCATTTGATACTTGGTCAACATGTTGTCTACAAAATAAATTTTGTTGTGATATCTCTTGTCTTTCTTGGTGTTGCAATTTGGGTGGCCAGCATTGTACTTGACCCTCCAAGGAACATACAATCAAGCACATACGTACTGTCTCGTTTTACTGAAAAAATACAAGAATGACTTTGACAGTTCAAAAATTCTATCACACAACGAAAGGATCTCCGCAATTTTCTACAAAATCGTTATTGAATTAAATAATATCATGGTCAAATGACCGAACCATGATCCCGACAAACCTTAGCTATAGAAAAAAAACTTGGACCTATAATTACTATGAGGACTAAATTCAAATTGTCTCGCTATCTTTCAGCCACCTTATTATTTTAAACAATAAATAAATGGATAATAATTACAAGATAAAAAGAACTTTTTATATACCATGTTTTTTAATTTTATGTTGAATCATATAAACTTGACAATTCTATGTATTAATAGATATTTTTTTAAAATTTTTTGATGAATTATCCCATCAACTTGAAAGAAAAGGATGAAATGCGTAATAAAGAGGTATCAAATGCGTAATCAATCCTTTAGCTCGAGAATTGGAAGTTAACTTGCGTTTAACTTTTCATTCCCGTCCCGGCCGATAGATGGCTGCACCATTCTACAAAACAAAATTAACTGAAAATGAATTCCATTCTGCTTAAAGGTGGCTAAAAGTATTAAAATAATGCATAGTCATCGTGTTCTGGGCTATTCTAAAAGTTTCAAATGTCTAGCTAGTCGGGAATTTAGTTAAAAATCGATTGTAAGATTTGTACCGGACAAACACACAAACACACAAACAAGAAAGCGAGTAAATAAAAACATGGTAAAAATAGCAAAGTTTAATTTCAAAGGAACTTTCATCATAAATATTAAAAACTCAAAAATTACCCCAAAATCATTGCATTAGCTCAAGAATAATGAAACTTACTGAATTATTATGTATCCTAAGTTTTGAAACAATCTTTTAAATGGGTTTCTGATCAAGAAATCGATGACATTATGTGCTTCGAATATTGATACGAATATTAACTGCAATCTAAATATGAACCATTTCTTATTCGAACACTTAACTATTCGGGGAAATTACTGAAAGTGTAAATGATCTTGTAAATAACAGATTGCACCCACAGATTTTAGCTAATGTTTTTTTTTAATTTATCCTCAACGCATTCATCAGGATTAGCAAATGAAAACTTTTCTCCAGCAGAATAATATAAAGGGCTATACTAGAAACCTGAAAATTTTAGTTAAAGGTGTACCTTCAAAACTAAACCAAAGGAGCTCGCGAAAAAGTGCGATATATTTTCTTCGGCTAAAGGGAGAGCTTATAGCACGAAGGGGGGTAACGACACAAAATGTGTGTATATTAGGGGTCGGGATCGGAATATCAAGGGGTTTAATCTAGATATGCTCCCGGGAAATGGTTCTTCATCAGAAAGGAATGAAAGGTTCAGTAGAACGCCGAAAAAGTGCTGTTTGTGGTTCAACTTCTCATTTAAAGAGAAACTGTCCGGAATTTCCAAAACAGGAAGAAAAATATAGCATGGGGCGAAAGGGAAAAGGCGAGTGTAAATAGGACTCGTGGAAGAAAACCACGAGACGGAAGAACAGGAAAAATCCGAAGAACGGGAAATATTGGGAGAGGATACCGTAGTTGCTAGAACGAATTTGTTAAGTGTGTCAAGAAATCCCGGAAAGTCGTTAAAAAACAGTTATGCAAGTTAAAAAGGGTCCCCATGAACGTGAACGGGCGAATAGCTAACGTGTTAATTGATTACGGGAATTGTAGTACGGGAGAGTCTTGTACCAGAAATTGAAACGGAGGGAAAACCCACCATATGTTTAAAAGGAATTTTTGGGCCCACAATTAAATGCCCGTTGGTGAATATTCCCTTAGGCGTCTCGCATTCAGGCGTTAATGAACGGCCGGAAGTTTTATGTGCTGTTGCTAAAACGCTAGCAGATGAGATTTTACTGCCCCCCCCCCCCCCCCAAAAAAAAAAAAAAAAAAAAAAAAATATTCGAAATGTTGTCGAGAAGTCGTAACGAAAACATTTCTCAGTCTCCCAAGAGAAAAGACAAACCCCAGGGAAGAACAAAGGAGACAGAGGAATCCTACTTACCTGTAGCCGAACGTTTAGGTTTAGAGCGTTGTCCGGTTGCCGAGAAGGGCATTCAGGTTCCAAACTGCACCGGGATGAATGAGCATGAACCGGAAACGGAAGATAAGCTCATGATGTGCGAAAATGGAAGGGGGGGGAGTCGGTTTCGAACCATTTTCGGAGGGAACAAGAAAGTTGTGACTTATTGAGGGAAGGGTGGAAGAAGGCGTTGGCTGGAAAAGGGAATTATACGGCTGATGGGTGGCTTTTTCACAGGGACGAATTTTGGGGGGAAAATGTCTCACAGCTTGTTGTACCCCAAAGCCGAAGAGAAGAGATTGTCAGGTTAGCTCATTGTTCTGTGTCTGACGTTCATATGGGGGTGAAAAAGACCCTACAACGCATTAGATACTCTTTCTTTTGGGAAGGGATATGAATGGAAGTCGGAAGGGAAGTCGGAAGTGAAGAAATTTTGTGCCTCGTGTAGGAAGTGTCAATTGACACGGCCCATGAGAACATCGGACAGAGAGCCAATTACGCCAGCAACTACACCCGAGTTGCCATTTCAACTGATGAACGTCATTTTTGAGGGTCAGAAAGAGTTGAGAATAGTAGAAACATTCCTACTATTAATAAAGGGATATGCAGGAATTAATTTTAATACTGCGAGCGAAGATGCCTATGTTGGAAATTCCTAGTTTTTTCTTCTCTCTATGTGTATTAATTTGGTTAAAAGTTATCATTCTTTGGTATATGTATATAAACATATCGGTTTAGTATTGAATGTCTTAATTAATTGTGATGAATTAAATGTCTTCTTAAATACGTTTTGCTTAGCGAATTTAAAGAATAGTTGTGCTATCATGTGTAAGTTGTGAATCCCTACAGATTACACAAGGTAAAGGTCATTTCCTTTGTGCATTTGAAATTAAGGAAGCAATTATCGGGAGTAACCGATGGTTCTTGGTTGTCAGAGGATCCAGGGCACCCTGGAGGGTCTGCCTTACAAAGAAACTGTCTCTTGTGTGGGTTGTGACTCCACGAATCATCAATCAACAATTATCCGTTCCTGTGATGTAATGGTGAAATCAGTTAAGGAGACAGATTTCACTCTCGGCTGGGACATAACAGGAATGGACTCCAATTCTTCTCCTCCCCTATTTCTCACCGTATGACTAATTGACCGGAACTGCTTTTTCATTTACCCAATCTTTTCATCCAATATTTTTCTGTCCTCAGTGATGCAATCAAGATAATTTTCCATCACTTATTTTTCCTCCAAAAACGTGCACTTGAGCTTGTGGTTTACGTCTAGATCTCTCGAGAAAGTTTATTAATAAAACCAATATAATATTGATTGTGTTGTGCACCTCAACGTTTAACATTGGATTAAAACTTGCGAGTAAATAAAACTCTCGTTGGTAATTAGATAAACTGGATTGCTTCGAATCGTATAAAACAAGCCAAAATTTTGTGTTAAAGTAAACTAATGTATAAATTTCAACCTGTGTTGGAGCTGCTACGAAATAAGAGCACCTCAGATTTTCGCAATGCGTTTGGAGAAGACCATGAATCTGATACCGGGATCAGTTTTGATTCTTTCAGGACATTACTAAACTCTAAATTATGTTTGGATGTAAACGAGTACGATGCAATGAACCTGTTCTGCCAAATTGACCGCTATTCTAAAGGAACGATTACATCTACTGAGTTGAGCGATTACCTTGGTCACTACGAAGAGAAAAGAATGCTGCCAGGTAAGTAAACATTGTTCTTTTTCTTGTGATGTGGATTATTTCGGCACTTGTGGATGAGTTGTTTCTTTAGCTAACCGGAGATGTCTAGATCTCTATATCACTACAGAAGACTCGCCAAGATGCATAAGCCAAGAAATTTTGGCATGTTTGGCGCAAAAATGTATGACTGTTATTATTATTTTTACACGTCCTGAAAGTTTTAAGTTGTGTGGTATAGAACATAAGCATTTACTTTGTTGCTTTAATCTTGCTAAAATCAAGCTCCATGATGTGTGCAACGCTGATTAGGGCCTGTTCACATAGAATCCGTCAGCTCCACCGTTAGGGCCTGTTCACATAGGAGTTCGGTAGCGGAGCGTTAAAGGAAAGATGACGTTGAGACGAAAACAAACCAATCATAGGCGATAAAAATTTCGTTGCTAATCAATCGTTTGGATGTTTGTCATTGGTTAAATATATTTCAATACTTTTACGCTCCGCTACCGGACTCCTATGTGAACAGTCCCTTAGGCTCTGTTCACATTACAGTCCGTTAACGTAAGCGTAAAAATATTGAAATATACAGGGTCGTCATATAAATAATTTGCCGGTATATGGACCTCTAGCGGCTGTTCCGTTCAACCGATCAAGATGAGATTTCAAATATAGTTATTCAGAGATATGATCTCGGGATTCTGTGAACGGCAACCAAGTGGCGCTCACGGTTACGGTTATAGGTACAGAAACTCGAAAATTTCGAATAGCAACGCCCACATTTTCAACGCCCACAGTACAAAAAATGGAAGAAAATCTGCGGTCTATTGTGATAAAATCTGTAGACATAAGTTTTGATGGAAACATGCGAGTTACTGTTCAACAATAACAGTTCCTTTCAAATGAAAACAACAAGAGCAAACTGATCAGCTCACTGCTATCAGCTGAGCTGGAAAACAGTGGGATTCAATTCCGACAATTTAATGACGAAGCCGACATTCTCATTGTATATACTGCAATTAATGAACCATTTTCTGGTAACAACATCGTTGTAATCATCGGTGAAGATGTTGACCACCTGGTTCTATTAACAGCTCTCACTCCTACAGAAAAGGCATTTACCTTGTCAAAACATGCAAAGGGAAAGACAAAAAATACATTCGTCAAATAAAATTCAATCATCGGGACATACCAAATTATCTTTTTTTCTCCATGCGTTCAGTGGATGCGATACTACTTCTGCAGCATTCAACAAAAATTGGAAAGAAAAATTGTGTAAAAATGTTCCAAAGTAAAGATACGAAACACATCGTGACAATAGTTAATAAATGCAACTCATCGCATAATGACGTTGCTTAAGCAGGAGAATGCTTTTTTCTGATCTGGTATGGAGCAAGTCCCTAAGTAAGTTTAGGTACAAATGCCTCGCAAAATTTGTCACTAAAATAAAACCATATATTTCGTCTCTTTCCTCAACTGAAGAGGCAGCCATGCGACATTCCTTTCGGTTGTATCACCGAGTGCAAGAGTGGTTTGGGAATGAGTAGAATCCTGAAGTGTGGGCTGGAAATGTCAAAAGAAAACCTTCGTGCCCATCACAACTATGGATGTAGTGGCTCCCGTTTCAGTTTTAAGCATGGTGTTTTACAACTGTAAGATTGAGTGGGGAGAAAGATGCGTGTGTCGGAAAACAAGCATCAACTGCACAACGGTCTACAATAACTGCAATGGGGTATGTCACAATGACATACCCCATTGCAGTTATTGCACTGTAGATCATGAGGATCCAATAAAAGGAACTGATGAATGAGGTTGTGCTCGCTGACCCATAGACGATCTTTTCAAGACTGACGACGCGAACAATCCCGTACCGAAGAAAGCACGACAACCATAATGTAGGTAAGCTTAAAAAATATTTATTCAATGAAAATATGGTGATGAATAAATCCAAGTTTATTGCATTCGTTCATAAAATTAAAAATGATCAATTATCTACATACTTAAAAACATTAGCCTATTTTCTTGTGTTTAAGATCGCCCAAATGAGGGAGAGGAGAGAATTCAAAGGAAAGCGCCTGCAAGGAGACTTGGACGCTACATTCATAATCAACCCGCATTTAAAAGTCAATATTTTAGTTCGTGTTAGGGTTACGACAAAATGTATTTAGTATTTTTTGTACACAATTTAATGTTCTTTAGTTTTTGTATAAAACTTTTTTTTACAAAAAGTTAATATTTATTTCCCAAGTTATTTGCAAAAACACAAAAAATGCCTTCAAAATCTTTAATCAACTCATGGAGATTACTGCTTTAGAAATCAGATATGTCCATGGCGTCAAAAATTAGTTTTGCTAAAGCTGTTTGAGTAAATAAATGAGCTAGAATTTTTACAGCGTATGCATGGTCAGGCAACATTTTTTTTTTTACTGACGTAGTTGCAAACATCAAATTTAGTATTTAATTTTACCCACTTCAAACCATTATGTACACAATGCAGCCTAAGTATGACATAAAAAGATAGAATCCACCAAGCCTCCCAATACAACTTGATAACAATGGATTGGATGTTACTGCAACTTTATCTCGAGCTTTGATATGCAGAGGTTTGACACACGTGAGTGTGCAAGACTTTTGGGGCACATGCGCGGGTCATCCCCCCATCGCGATGGGGATGACCCGCGTCCTATGCGTGATTGTTCGCTATTTTGAAAGTCAATTATCTTTGTTCGTGTTAGACTTATAAAAAAAATATAAATAATGTTTTGTTCATAATTTAATGCTCTTCAATTTTGTATTCAATTTTTTTACATAAAATCAATATTTCTGAAGTTACTTGCAAAAAACCAAAAAAGTCTACACATTTTTCATGATGGCGGCGAAAGCTCAAGTCTGATCGCTGGGGACTTTTAGTATGTTCAACAGTATGCCCAAGCAAACATCTCCACCAATTTTCAAAACTTTCATTTTTTTTTTAGCCATAAAACCTATTTTGACTGGGCTAAAGGTGTTTCCAAAGCAAGAAGCAAAAACGGGTGATTTGGTTTGGTTTGGAGCGCTAGGGTCATTTTTTGCTACACGAGGGCTAAGCAAAAACGAATGACTGATTTTTTTTAAAAAAGGTGTAACTGAACACTTTTTGTACATACAATATGTATGTATTCTTTTTTGTTTACTGTTCTTTATTTTAGTGATTTAGATGTAGAGCAAAGGTTTCTGCAGTACTGTACATATATATGTATTTTAAAAGTTTTATTATGTTTTTGTACAATAAAACAGTTTTTATGTTGAAAAATATTTTTCGTGTTTGCACCATATTTTTAGTTTTTTTTCGGGTTATCCGCGATTTTTGCTATACGGCCTTGCTATATGCCTTGCCACCCATTTCCGCGGATAATCGGGGCTTTACTGTATTTCAATTGGAATATAACTAACCTTTACGTTTAGCAACAAATGCTCTGCCCTTCGTTTTTCTTGAGAATTATCTTTTATTTCGATTGTTTTGTGAACTAAAATCTTAATGTTATAATTTCAATTCCCAAATTTAAAATTTCGTCTATTTTCAACTTCTGGATAGAAATTCCTTTGAAAAAATAATTGAAAGTACTGAATAATTATATCGGTTAAAAATAAATCCTCAGCAGTTTTGACGAGTCGGGGTAAAGGGAGAGAGAAGTAGAGATTCCCCAAGTGTGTGAACTTTAGAGGCTGGATCGATCTTAGTTATGGAGACATGTAAGAATTTATCCCTGGGCCTAGAAATTCTATCCCGTCTACATCAGGTGTGCCTTGCGCCGGTTCGCGACTCCCCTGATTCTGAGTCTAATAAATTTACCTACACACATATGGAGTTAACAATTTTATTGAAATGCATATACCGTATTTTTCTGACCATAAGACCATAAGACCATAAATCTATTTAAACAAAAAAATTCGATTTAAAATTGAGATGCTTCTTATACTCCGAAGGTAAGATTAAAATAAAATGAATATTTTATTATATATATTATATTTATTATATATTATATATATTTTATATAAATTATTTTTTATATTTATTATATATATTTATTTTTTACTTTATTAAGTAAGAAATTGAAAATATCTTTATATATCTAACAAAATACAAAATATTCTTTTCTGAAAATCCTCCCATAAATTTGAGGTGCGTCTTATCGTCCGAAAAATACGGTAAGGGCCTGTTCACATAACAGTCTGTCAGCGTTAGGGCCTGTTCATATAGGAGTCCCGTAGAGGAAGCGTTAAAGTATTGAAATATATTAAACCAATGACAAACCTCCAAACGATTAGCAACGAAATTTTTAACGCCTATGATTGGTTAATTTCCTTATCAGCGCCATCTTTCCTTTTATGCTTCCGTTACTCGTATGGAAATATATTTATCCAATTACAAACCTCCAAACGATTAGCCACGAAATTGTTAAAGTCTGTTATTGGTTTAAAATATTTCAAAACGAGCAACGCTAACGCTAACGGACTGCTATGTGAACAGTGTAACGGACTGTTATGTTCTGAATTCCGTATTCACATTGGTGGGTACTTGTTGTATACTGGAAAGCAGTCAAAATATTTATTATAACTAAATATGTATGATCCAAAAAGTATTAAATCATACCAAGAAAATCTTAATTTGGAAATATAAAATTCATAAGAGGTTTCGATCGACTTAAAAAGACTAGCCGCTTTTAACTTCTTGGACATCCTGTTATAACTAGGAAAATAGGGAATAACGGAAGAGTCAATGCTTGTTAAAGTAGCCTGTATTTTTCCAGGGAATAATGTAAAGAGAATTATACATTAAAATTATACAGTTAACAAGACTTTGCTCTAGGGGAGATCTATCGATTTCAGAAATAAAAATTTTCAATTTAAAGCATAAATAGGTAGTGTAACCATCGAGGAAATATGTGATTTGTATTATTTTAAAAGTTCTGTAGTATGTTTTAAATAATATATTTTCATAAGGGAAAATAATAGTAAGGCATGGCCTATGTGTAGACAGTAACGATCATTTACGTTAATCACTTCTCAATTAGAGAATAAATAATAGAATGATAGTACTTATAAAGAAAGCAAAACTAAGGGTAAATTCAATCAAAATTCTTGAAATCCTTTTTTGATTTCGAAGAACTAAATTTCTGAAAGGGAAAATACATTCTTCAGAGTCCTAACCTGTTCTGTTTCAATAGTTTAAGAAATAAAGTCTATTTTACGGGAGAAGTGGATAAAATTTGAATCTTAAAGGTGTCACAAAACTTTCTCTTATTTGATTATTTCAGAAATAGAATGCTGAATATGAGCTTAAAGCAAATATAAAAAAAAGAATTTAATGTTTTTTTTCTATACGGGCGTATCATTTGAGTTTAAAAAAATGAAAATAAATCCTAAAAATTTATCAGTTACTTTTCTAAAAAATTAAAACTTTCTAATAACAATACAGAAAGAGAACTGAACAAAAATTGAGTTAGAATTTTAAAAAATATTTCTCTTCTAACGTAGTCTCTTCTAACGAAACTACCGCGGGTTATTAACGTAGGATTACTTATCGTTGCTTACCTCTTTTATTTATTTGTTTTTTATTTATTTTTTTTGCGCATTTTGGTACTTTTCTGTTTAACTGTTTACTGCTACTGGATTTGGCGCACTGCGAAAATTATAACTCGCGACGCCGGACAATTTTTTTCTCTCCGAAGGACCGTTATTGAGGAACGTAATCCTACGTTAAAAAATCCCAATCATTGTCAAATCTCATATTTTACCTTTTTGATTGAACTAAAATAGCTCTTTAGCCCACTGGCTCAAGCATACAAACAAATAAAGAAGAAAAAAAGCTAATTGTAATGCCAACCGGTGTTTTTAAAAAATTTAAACTCATTAGTTATTTTTACTTCATCGTCTATTTCTGTATTCAGTATATTTATGATTCGACATAGTTTCCTCTTTCATCACATTGAGTATAAAATCAATTTTTCTTGAGTCGTCGTCGTATGAAAAGCTTGCGAGACGCCTGAAAGCATGAATTCTTTATCCTCGGTATCAACAGTGGGATGTATCATGGTTACCGTTCGCAAGATCATAGCAGATTTGATAATGTGATATTTTTCTTGAGTTAAATGCCATGCAAGAATCACTAAAGTTGCAGTAAAACAATCGTTCTACTTTAAAGGTCATAAAAAATTAGCTCAAAGATAACCAATTTATTTTTTTAATCTATATATATAAAACAGTTCCGTAACTGACTCATTCATTCATTCATTCATTCATTCACTGACTGACTGACATACAACGCACAGACCAAACCGCTGGACCTAAAGGGCTGAAATTTTGCATGGCGATTCTTCTAATAGTGTAGGGGTGCACTAAGAAAGATTTTTCAAAAATTCTTCTTAGATTTTTTTAAATTAAATTTTTAAGCTGTTTTTTAAACTTTTTTTACGTTTGCATTTAAAATAATACATTGAGGGTTATAAAATTTATATCACGAGAAAGATCATAAAAATTCCTTCAAAATGAAATTTTTTTCGAATTTTTAACCTCCATTTCCTGATTTTTGATGAATTTTTAAAGATTAATTTTTAGAATTTAATTTATTAAATGCTGATCACGTGATTTCTTTTTCTGGTACTTTAAATAAATTTATCGTCACGTGCAAAAAAAAAATAGACAAAAAAATATTTTTTTCTTGCTAATGCGGCAGACGATTGGACTTTATTTTGTCTATAAAAATATTCCTTACGATTTTTTTATAAATATGTTTTTTTTACATCAATTGTATACATTGATCGTCGTATTTATTATAAATATATATATATTTATTTTTTTTTTGGAATTAATTGCATACATTGACCGTTGTATTTAATTTCAATGTACTCCGTAGCGAAGCGCGGGTTTTCAGCTAGTTTAGTGATAAAAAAACTTTGCTTTTTCTATCACTAAATTGATATGTTTACATGTATTCATGGTTCCCGGAACTTCTTTTGTGTGTGCATACGCGGGAGGTATTTCTTTAATAACTCACACATATGCTCTCACAGACACTGCTCGTGACCCATCTCTGGATAAACGGAACAAACAAATAAATTTCGCGAACATGAACTTATGACTGTTTGCGGGGAACGTAATGTTCAAATTTTTTTACAGATAAAGGACCGTTCAAACCAACGCCTACTATGTATCCCGCAGTTCGCTGCCAGGACAGCATTATCGAATGGATTTTATATCCTGAAATACCAGACATTCTGGACGAAGTTGCTGGACACTACATATCCGTCAGCCGGAGTGGGATCCTGACCGTCTGGACGAGGGACATGAAGAAGAGGTTCGAAACAACAATTGAAACAGTTGACGATGGAGGTTTGTGCCATAGCATCGATGATCACTATATACTTCGTCATAAGATTCGTTACGAAAATTAGAAAATTTTTACTATTAGGTTTTTGTTTTGGATATTACGATTAGATTCTCAATTAGTTTTAAGCGGCAGGGCCCGATGGCCCGGTTGGCAAAGGGGTCTGAGGATCTGAGGGTTGAGGGTCCGATGCCGGTCGCTGACAAATCCACCGCCATGTACACTAATGGCGGCTCGTGCACGTAAAATCTGTCGTGGCTGCAATGTCCTCCAAGTTCTCAAATTTACCTCTGGAGGTGCGAGGTCAAGTGTTCCGGTCTCGTCACTTGACTCGGTTCAAAATTACGGTACTGGCCCATAGGGGGGGTATTTCTGGTAAACCTATACGGTGCTCCCAGAAAAGGGTCCAGCAAAACCGAGGGATCATTTTAGATTACTAGGAAAAAAATGTACTTTAAATTTTCTTCCGTTTCCCCACCCAGTAAGCCTATTGTATGTCTAGTTTAAATATTAATTACTAAAATTTTCGTTTTGAAACATAGCCTGATATTACATACCTTCTCTAATTGTAATAAATTTAGTATGAGGATTTTTGTGACTTCTTTTAAATCAGAACTTCAAAAGGATGTGTATGTCTTTTTTTTCGAAATGCCATTTTTTTCTCCTCTCATTACTGATTATTATACCTCTTCTTTTATTCTAATTTTTGATATTTTGAAGTAAATTTTAGAAAGCTAGCTGATTTCCAAAATTTTAGAAAATCCGTTTTCTAAAACTTTAGAAAATTATAGAAATTTTGCGCAAAGGTATTTGGGATTTGGTGGATAAATCACACCAATGTGGTAAAAAAAGAAAGAAAAAAATTCAACTAAAACCCCAACCAATCAATCAGCCAATCAAAATTCGAAAAGATTCTTATTCAAATTATCTCAGAATAAACTGTTTCTTTGTAATATTAAAATTATATTTTTCACTAACATTACATCGTGGGTGCCCTATAGCGACGGGTGATAAGAGATCTAGTTAATAATAAAACATAAGCACAGATTTGAAAAGGGAGAATCGTCCGATCTAAGTTGAATATCTTATTTTAAATTGTAAAAAATTTTATGTAGTCAGTATCAGTCTTTTCATACAGATATTAAATACTTGACAACAAAATCCTTCTGTGTTTTATTTTAATCAAAACATTTGAAAAATCTCGCCCCCCCCCCCCCCTTTTATCACCGACGAAAAATCACTTTCTCGCATTTAATCTCTTTTCCCGAGGCTGAAATTATGCTTGTGGTTGATCTTCTGGCGCCATCTAGTATCTAATACTTCAGTTACAACTCCACACTTATTTTAATTAGGGCCCATTTTAGACAAATGGCATAACTTACTACTCATTCCTCTAAATTAGACTAAGAGACACCAATAACTACACATATGAAAAAAAATTAAAGGATTTAATGTTCTAAGTTATTCAATTTTTTTCTATCCAAACCTGAATATAGATGAAAAAGATTTTTTAAAGCTATAATTATGACGGTTTTACTCCAGAACAATAAAGGTTTTCGAACGAAGAATTAATTTTGATTTGGAAGAATGAAAAAGATTTCATAGTATAAAAGTTATTTCTAAAGCATCCTCCGTTACATGGACTGTGCATTGTACGAAGTTAGAGATATACAGGATCTCCCATTTCCTCTAGATCAGTGTTTCTCATTATATTAAGTTCTAATTTCAGTGGAATGACGTCAAGAAAGTAGAAGCAGTTGGTGCGAATGATAATGAAGATAATGAAGCATTAAACATAAATTGTCCCACAAACTTAATCATGGGTTTCAGAGTATACGTCATATCATACATTATTAAAATTACTCAGAAATTACCAATTTGTTGAGACTTTAATTTTATTAACAGAGAGCAGCACGTTTTCTTTATTTTATTTTGAGAATATCTACTTTTTAGATGGTAATTTTTTTTTTGAAGATATCTACCATTTTGCTGTTATAGTAGTTGTTAGAATTTTGGCGTGTGATATGTGAGTTTTCTGTGAATAAAATTCTTCTAAGTTATTTACGGATGAAAATGTATTTTATTTTCTGTGTTGCTGAAGTTCTTAAGTACAAAGAGTATTATTTCTTTTGAGAAGATGGAATGCATTAAAGCACAGAAGTTATTTCATTTTTGACTCAAGGTAAAAATTTTTGATTCATTTTATTCTAAAGGAATGGCTGATTTCTCGAACCGGGTGTGTTCTAAACGGTGTTGAGTAGATTTAGACACACTGACTTTCTTTTATGTTTTGGTTTAATAACACAAGTAATGCAGGAAACAAGTTTTGTATCTGTGTTTATAAGCTTTTAGAGCGAGGAAATTTAAATGTCAATGAATTCGCCGTGGTCACTGAAGAAACAATATTATTTTTGCCCCATGTAAGAAAATTTCCGCTTAAGACTAACCCTACTGGATTCGCTCACCTCAATGTTAACCTATGGAAATAATTTGTCCAAGGATTACCGAATTGGATTGAAACATTATTTTTAATTGTACTCCGCAACAGAGAAAGAAATTTTTCACTTTGGAGCATTTTTCGTTTTTTTTTTTTTTCTAAATGCAAATAATATTTTTTAATTTAAATTATTCGGTGGAAAAATCTGGTATAGTGTGATTTAAACGCTCATAAATTCCTTTGGTTGACGAAATTTACTAAATGAATCCTGTTTCAAGGTGCAGAAAAGTTCAGACTATTTGAAAATACCATTTTTATTTTGTTATCAGCATTTGTGTATCTGTAATAGTAGAATTAATTTTCTCCATAGATTAATATTGAGGTGAGCGAATCCAATAGGGTTAGTACACAACACCTTAAGAAAGGTATTTTCTGAAGTCTGTGTCTTCACTAGCACCTGTGTTTGTGCTGTAAACGCTATTAATAAAAATAACTAGCGAATTGCGATGTCCTTTATCTGGTGAAAACATTCTGGGGAATGTGATAGTAAATATCACAAATTTATACTCCAAAAAGAGAGTACTCCAAATTTATACATTTGGGAGCATCAAGTAATGCATATGGATGTGTTTATGTGTGTTTACACAAATCCTTACTGTTACCTCAAATAATCTCAGTGAACATATTTTCTTCTCTTCCCAAATAGGTAAAGAAATTCTATGCTCAATAAGCATTAATTCCATTTCTACTGTTTACTTGCTCGTAAAAATTAGCATTATTTAGCAAACGAAACTGATTTCTGATTACTTAAGAGAGCATATAAGGTATCGTCGTAAATCTCTGAGATCCCTATGTAAAGATGAGGGAATTTTCCTGTCATATTTTTTTTTCCAAATTACATTAGCGAATGTTATTTTTTTATTCTGTTCTTTGTGCATAAATTTAGATCATAAGAAAAGTTCGTAAATATTTCAAAAAATTAAATGCTTTGAATAACTGATTTTTAATTTCCAGCGAGATACAACTGTCGCGTAGTCCTATAAATCTATTTATCAATATTAAATGTGAAAATATAAACTATGTTTTGCATATTTAACCCCTTATTTCCATATGCAAAAACCGAACAGATCAAAAATTACATTTGCTTGTGTCTTTCTAGAAAAATACTTATATGAAAGGAAGAAACTTTCCCATAGTTTAATTAAAGAGGATGAAGATAAATCGGAGTGTACTGAATTGTGCCGTCTTAAGCGAAGGCGTTCTCGTACTCATGAAAAATTGCTTTTTCAGTGAGTGGTAAAACAACAACTTGGGCGACTAGTCTTACATGCCTTCCCAAGGAAAAGCTGCTAGCTGTTTCCACAACTTCGGGGGACATTCGATTCTTCAGATCCAGTATATATAAGTAAGTGACTGTTTTCATAAAATGACCTTCATTACTGCTGTCGAATTAGATCAAAACCAACCAGGTCATAATAAAAATGCAGTCATCCTTTTTGATTCTCAAGCAGCCATTATGGTACTGACCAGCAGCGAACCTGCCTCGTCTGCATTTTAAAATAGTGTTGAGTCAGAGTTAATGACATAATCTAGTCAGGGTGGTCCTGTAGTCCAAGTCACTGGGAGGGGAGGGGGGGGGGGGTCAAGGCTGATATTCTTTGGAATCGAAGTTGTCCCAGTCTGATACTACGTTTGTCTTTTAAGGCTGCCAGAAGTATTACTGGAAATAATGCCCGTAATTACGTGCAAAGAGAGCTCGCAAACTATGCTCAAGAAAAAGCAAGCTGGCCATCCTTAGACTTTTGGAAGCCATCAACATGGCAGTGTCTCAGGAGATTTAGAAAGAAATGAGTTTTTTGCCCTTTTAAGAAAGACAACTGGATATGATTACCTGTAGGAACATCTCAATGAAATAGATGTAGACGATCTCCTGCTTGGCCTCTATAAAAAAAAAGATGTTTTGATGGGATCCCATTCGTTAGTCTATACATCTCTTTGTACAAGTGAAACTACAGGCTTTTCAACTGCCTTCTTACATGCTAGACTTTATTGGGCTGCTACCCGTCATATAGTAAATTTGCCTGCCTGGTGCGGTATCTGGATGCAAAAGGAAATTACATTTGTTAATATAAACAGCATGTGTAAGGCTTACTTGACGAGGTGAAAGTTAATAGTGAATAAGAGCTCTAATTTCATCCTTTTTTACACTTCTGAAATTTAATAAAGCAATATTATTTTTCATTTGGATTATGAAAATGCTGAGTGGAAACAAAATTAAATCTTGTTACCCGCCACTGACATTTTTTATTTTTTTCATTTACAATAAAAACGTCGTCAACAAAATGATTTACTTTATGCAATATTATTTTTTCCTCACAACAAGGTGAAAAAAATATTAGTATTGATGAATTTTTTATTGTTGTTTGTCTTTTAGCGGATGTATGATATGAAATCTTAGAAATTTCAAAAGAAATTAAAACCAACTGATTGTCTTAGGTTCAATTTCTATGTTTTAGTTGTTTCAGTAACTTGCTGAACTATTTATTTTCAGAACTTTAATGTGAGATAAATTAAATACGACCTTAATATTCTTACCTCTATATTCATGAATCACATATTTATATAAGGTCCGGAAGTAAAGGAGAGAAATGAAATGAAATAGTAATTACTATGCAGCAGAGCCACTTTCTTGTTAAGACTACGGATTCGAAAGTGTAATAAAGGTTACTCCGACCCAACCCTAAAGGTATGCGGCAATGAAATATTAATACCCAATCACCACGACAGGAATCCGCTCCACCCACAAGATCCTCAGGACCCCTGCGCGTCCTAAAATATCAATTTTCCTAACATCACCTCACAAGAACCCTGTGTGCGTCCACCACACCGCGACACATGTAGACCCCTCCTTAGAGCTCTTTTTGAAACTGGTTACAATATTAATATAATTACAATACATGAACACAATTATGAATACAAACATAGAGTTAATAGTGTTACAAATAACAAATATATATATTTTTCCAAGGAAGCACTTTTCCTCTGATTCACAATATCCAGTCGAACGTACAAAACCATTATATGCGCGTTATAATATTTATAACCTTATGACTTCATAATATTTAACAATACAAGTAAACAACATTATAATAGTCAAACAATATAACATTTAAATAACTCACAAAAGGAAAAATTTACAATAAACAAAATTAAAGTGTAAACAAGAGAGTATAGAGATGAGAAGTAATGAAGACACAGGGATAGCTGCCCCATCTAAATGGTTAAAATTTTGATTGCAAGGCAAGTTCTGTGTCTCTGAAATTAAAAAGAACAAATCTATATCCTGTGGACACTATTTAAAGCTCAGTTCTCCTTAAAGCTCAGAACATTAGCAGTAGTTCCTAATAGTACTTTATCGTTTTTATTTAGTTAAGAATAAATGGCACTAAAAAAAGCTATTTTTTAGCAATGTTTTTCACTCGCCATAGGTTTGACCACAAGTTTTCCATCGTATGCTTGCCGTATATAATTCTTCGAATGAGATGCTTTAACTCCCAAAAGCTCGTGTGTGGGAACTTCTTGGGAAGCGTTTTTATTATTAACATGGAAAAAAATTTCTTCGCCCGAAACCAAAGGAGAGCTTTCCACTTGCCCCCAGAAAAAGTACTCTTCGATCATCTGAAGATGGGGAAAATTTCGGGTTTGTCATTCGAAGGAACAACCAAACAGCACCTCAGTCCGGTACAAAAGGTAAGACCGCTTCTTTCAATCTTCCAACTACACTGGGGTACCAGAAAAATTGAGATACCTGTCTAATACGTCATTTGGGATCTGCTAGTAAAGCCGATATCATGCATTGAACGTTGTACAGTGCTTCCGCTGATGTAAGCTGAGGGCCCCCAACATTTAATTGCGATGTTATTTCAGCCAATGAGGCAGTCCTTTCGCTTGATGCGATTGTCAACAAACGACTCCGGTCACGGTCATCCAGAGTCTTTCGACGGACACACTATTGCAGTAGGTTTGATATTTTACCGGAATTCTTCTATTCAAGATACACACTTGAAATGGTCGAAATTGAAAAGCTAAACTTGGCCTGTATCGCCGAAATGCTATGACCCATCACACGAGCACCAACTACCATACCTCGTTGAAATCCACCTGAATCATGATCGCCTACCATGCTCAATATTCAGTCAATCAGCTTTTTAAGTATCCATAAATTGCTGTCGATCTATTTAAGCTGCTTGCGGAAGACTGCATTTACGAGAAAGTGAGTATTGCTACATGTTCAGGATATTTACATGATCGTCTATTATTCTGTCATTTCAGAGTAAATCTCCTGTTTATGATTCTACTACATGAATTGCCCGTTTACCTTTCTTGCTACCTCTAAAAAATCATTCGTTGAGTGGGCGAAAGTATGATGTCTATCATTAGGAAAATAAAAGTTTCTCTAATGGGTCCATTCTAGCTTAGATAATGGGCAAATAAAGCCAGGCATCAGATAAGCAGAAACAAACGAGCGAAAGATTAAGTGATAGTTATTTCTTTTCAGTTAAAGCAAGGATCATGAAACGTGCCTATTCAAAATAAATAGGTACGAAATGTTCTGCGTAAACTTGTTTTCATCTGCAAGAGTTCCGTAAACAGATTTGTTTATCAAAGGGATATTTTCATATTCTCATTACCTTCTTCGTCTTCCATCACTGCTTTTTAGAGAATGTTTCAGACTTCAGTTTAATGACTTAGGACCTGTTCACATAGAATCCGTCAGCGTTAGCGTAAAATTTTTTAACCAATCATATACCAATCATTGAGCCATTTAACCAATCAGAGCCAACGGAATCGTTTTGAAGTAATGCGAAGTATTTCTTACACAGTTTGATTTTGTTTTTAAAAAGATCTATATAAATACATAGACATCTGGTGGTTCTATTTTGTTTTATTTGTCGCCTCATTATGGATAATTATGGTCACTTCAGTACTTTTGACTCGTTAATTGTTTATCCCAGGAAATAAAAAGTTGAATTTTTCTAAAACAAGCTGATTTTCTTTTTCTACAAATTCCTTTTAGTGAATAGACATCTTTAATACCTTCTATGTTTTTCAATCGTTCTAAATTGGAGGTATGGTGTACTTTTGTTCTTTGGTTCCCTGGGTTTCCCAGAAACATGCAAGAAAGGGAGATTTTTAAAACACGAGGCCAGAAATCGGGCAAAATTCTCAATTTTTTTGTTTTCTAACTTTTTTTTAAGATCCTTGTTATGAGTTGGGTAGAGCGTCCACCACTGGACAAAATAATCTAAACGGAATAGAAAAACTGAATCGCCCTATTTTAAGCAGACGGAGTACTGAATTTCACTTCGGAAACCATGAGAGGATTTTCTTCTTCGGGAGACGTGTAACAAGTCACTCAACATGCAAGAAGTGGCTATGACAAAGCAAACAGGAGAGACGCTGCCAAATTCACAACTGAAAAAATATGAAGGGTGAAAAATGCCACTTCTAATAACAGAATAATAGAAGGGGAGAGACTATGGAATAAACAAAATGTAATAAGCAAGAGAAGAACAGAAAAGATAATCAACGAGAGAAGTGGATATCACAAAGCAAACAGGAAAGACGTTGCCATTCGCGCAACTGGAAAAACTATGGAGGTGAAAAATACCACACCCAACACCAGACTAATTAAAGGGGGGGGGGCTACGGATAAAGAATATCTTTGAAGCCCGGTATAAAGGGCTTAAGTCAAAAACAGTGATTTTTAGATATTTGTTAGTCTCTCTTTCTAAAAAAAAGTAACTCCCGCTGCCGCTGTCAAAGCTTGTTACGCTATCTCGAAACCATCCGAAACCGCCGGGGGTATGGGGTCGAGAGCGATACCAATGGATGCAGAAAAATGAGGGGACCAAAGTAAGACATGTCTCAAGTTGTTTATATTATTTTATGTTTTGTAGGAAAATATTGACTTTTTCATCGTCAGATTACGATAACTCGCCAAAAAATTATTGTAGAATTTTGATCTTTTTACAATCTAAGACTACAGACATTTCTCTTTCAAACTAGACCTCATTTGTTTAAAAATATTTTAAAACAGACTGATATTTTCATCAAAAAATGAAACAGTTTTTTAAGAAATATTGACTTTTTAATCTTCAGATTACGATAACTCGCCAAAAAATTATCGTAGAATTTTGATCTCAAACACAGACATTTCTCTTTCAAACCAGACCTCATTTGTTTAAAAATATTTTAAAACAGACTAATATTTTCATCAAAAAATGAAACACAGTTTTACAAGAAATATCGTCCCCTATGTGGATGTAATATCGATGCTCCTCGAGTTTTTATCTTACAAAGAAAATATTTACATCATCTGGAAGCTCAAAGCTTTCTTATTCATATAAACCTCATTTCAAGTCTATATCTTAAATTTTCGATTTTTAATTGAATTTTAAATCTGATAATTCAACAGTGATGAAACGCCTTCGCATTAAGGGTGACAACAGTAAATGGATGGAAGCTGTTACATTGCCCTAGAATCACCCCTATGTATTTCCCTATTAGCCATAACAGAGGAGCGAGCGTAGCGAGCCTAGGGTCGAAGCCCCTAGTATTGATAAAAAAATCTTTTGACTGGTATAAAAGGACTGGACTGGACTGGTATTTTGATTGGTATACAAAATTGATAGACCTAAGCCTTATTTTACCAGTCAAAAGTTTTTTTTTCTAACAATTCTAACAAATATCTAAAAAACACTGTTTTTTGACTGGTATTTTGATTGGTATACAAAATTGATAGACCTAAGCCTTATTTTACCAGTTAAAAGATTTCTTTCTAACAATTCTAACAAATATCTAAAAAACACTGTTTTTGGCTTAAGCTCTTTATACCGGGCTTCAAAAATATATAATAAGCAAAAAAAGGAGGGAGAAGATAATAAACGAGAGAAGTGGCTATCCCCAAAGCACACAGGAAAGACGTTGCCAACCGCACAACTGAAAAGCTCTGAAGGGTGAAAAATGCCAAGCTAATAACAGAATAATAAAGGGGGGCTATGGAATAAAGAAAATGTAATAAGCAAGAAAAGAAGAGAAAAGATAATCAACGAAGTGAAATAAATAAATAAATAAAATAAAATATTCTCCGGAGTATGTATATATTTCCCACAACTGGGATCCCAGTCTTGGCATAAAATTGTTCTAATTTTTATGGAGTCAACAAAACCTAGAGAATATCCTATTTACATATAATTGGCATAAGTAAATAAATTCCTTCTTTAGTGCTACCGGAAGTAAATTTTCAGGATGTAGAATTTCTTAATACAAGATACGTATAAATTGAGGCTTGAAACAGAGTGTATGCATGCTGGACGCTAGCTAAACTGCATTTTCCGTTATATCATACATACTTCCTTTTATATTCCCACACATAAAAGTTCCTTTTTTTTCAGATATTTTTCACGCAAGTTTCATAAACATGTTTTCCTGGCTAAAATCTTTCTAGGTTTTCATGCTTTTAAAAGCTGTTTCTTCTTTTAAATATTTATAAGTATTTCTCGCCTATATACGGGCTCAGAAAAAGGTGATTTATTTACGTGCATTTTTAAAGCTTGCAACAAGTTCCTTCCCGTGTTCAGCAAAAACGTACAGGTTCGCGAATATGTTTAGTCCATCGAAGGAATAAAACAAATTCAAAAACCACGTGACGGGAACTATAAAAATGACTGATATTGAACAAGACTTTTCACCAGCTGCACTCCAAAAAAAGTTCTTTTTAAGGAAAAATTTATAAATAAATTTGTCGAAGATTAGTAGTCTAGTTTATTTTAAAATATTCAATGTTAAGCGTAAAAATTATATTAATAATCAAACAGCAGATGTGTTTGCCGTTAAGAGAAGTTTAGATTATTTTACCAATTCTTTTTATCACTCGGGCTCGGAAGCTCTTGTTGCCTCCGTAATCAGAAGATGTCTGTCAGGGTTACCAGGTTGGTTGGTTAACCGGTTGAGGTTTTATGGTGCCAGATCCAAATTAGGACATAAATCACCAAACACAAGACTCGAGCCAAAAATAGCATCTATCTATCTATATATATTATCTCTGAATGGGGTTTTTTTTATTCCCTTTTCTCCCTTCTAGCCCAGTCAAAATAGGTTTTATGGCTAAAAAAAATATGAAAGTTTTGAAAATTGGTGGAGATGTTTGCTTAGGCATGCTAATGAACATACTAAAAGTCCCCACCGATCAGACTTGAGCTTTCGCCGCCATCTTGAAAAATGTGTACACTTTTTTGGTTTTTTGGAAATAACTTTAAAAATATTGATTTTATAAAAAAAATTAAATACAAAAATTAAAGAGTATTAAATTATGAACAAAAATCATTCATAACATTTTTTTATATGTCTAACAGGAACAAAGATAATTGACTTTGAAAAGAGCGCACTATCACACCTGGGACGCGCAAGAGCGGTTTGCCATCGCGGTGTGGGGAGATACCCGCGCATGTGCATACCATAATTAGCCAAATTAGTTTTACACTAAATGGGAAGGTTTTTTGTATTTTTTCAAATAACTAGGAAAATATTAACTTTACGTAAAAAAAGTTTCTTTCAAAAATTAAAAAACATTAAATTATGTACAAAAACGATTTTATACATTTTTGTCGTAAACCTAACAGGAACGAAGATATTGACTATAAAATGCGCGTTGATAATGGAGGTAGCTTTAAAGTCTCGTTGCAGGCGCTCTTCTTTGAATATCTAACCTCTCCCACATTTCGGCATTCTTTAAACACAAGAAAATAGACTTTAATGTTTTTGGCTATGTAGATAATTAATCATTATTAATTTTATACATGAATGTAGTAAACTTGGGGGTATTCACTATCAGATTTCCATTGCGAATAATTGTTCAAGATTACCTACTTCAGGATTTACGTGCTTTTTTCGGTACGGGATTCTCCCCTTCGCCAGGCATGTATAGATCGTCTATGGATCCGCTAGCATCCGCCCATTCATCAACTTCTTTCATTCGATCGTCATCATCAAAAAGGCTGATGCCATTCTGACATACCCCATTGCAATTATTGCAGGCCGTTGTGCAGTTGATGCCTGCTTTCCGACATCCGCATCTTACTCCACAGTCAGTCTTACAGTTACAAAACACCATGTTTAAAACTGAATCGGCGGCTACTGCATCCATAGTTGTGATGGGCACAAGAGTTTTCTCTTGACGTTTCCAGCTCCACAGGCAGTTGGGCCTTTCTTTTTCAGGTGCTCCAAAGTCTTCATCATTTTAATTTCGATGCCTCGTATTTGAGTGTGTGCGTTTAAGGTTTCTTGCGATGGTGGTTCAGTAGAAAAATCTCGAAACAACTCACGGAGATTTTTACATTCCAAATCCGATATGTCCATGCCGTCAAAAATTATTTTGCTAAAGCTATAGAGAATCTATGCTCACTTCTACCCAGACTTGGGTGTATATAATTTGAAGTAGCACTCTATTTGAATTATATACAAACACAGTTTATACATGAAATAATGTTTATTGAATTCGCTGCACATATAATTGGCTTTTACAGCAATAAGCATGCGTACTACTTGTACGGAATGTAAATACAGCTTTTAAGGACAATATATTTTTATACTCACGAACAGTAAGTCAAACCAGCAGTACTGCCACGTAAACTTCTGGCCCGTAAAGCACTAGCGCAGGATAACACCTTTTCAACCTTAACAACAACTCCCTTTTTCATTAATGACGCTGCGTGGTATTTATACTAAGCGCGTATGCCAAAATTAGCATATCTGAAGCAGCTTCTTTAATTCACTCAAAAGTTCGATTCTTGTGAATCGAATCTTGTGTATACCTTACACTGGCCTCCCTCAAAAAAAAAATTAGGTAACTGAGGTCTGAACGGCTTCAGTTAACTAATTGAAAACGCGTGCTGGTCTGACTTTTTACATAATGGGTGGCAAAGCCAAAAAACCTTCCACACGTTGTGTGGGGGAAAAACGCCACTACCATTTTACAAAACTAACCCCGAAGGGTCCAGGTGACACCATTACACAGTGGATTTGCAGAGTTGCGGATACTGGGCTGGCCAACTGCGCCCTAAAATATCTATTTTAATTAAAAGTGACAACACAATTGCACAGCATGACATTTCTTGACTGTATCTGCTCTCCCCCAATTTATAATGTACATGTGTTATGATTTGCGAAGTTAGTATGTTAGTTGTTTGTTATCTGTAGTTAGTATGTATTTTTTTTCACTACATGTCCCCTTCAAAAATTTATAAAACAGTATACCGTTTTTTTTCAGTGCCTCACCACTTCCCCTCAAAATGTTTACACAGTATCTACAATGGGGAACTTCAAACCAATTTGGTTCGATTTTATTAAAGGGTGGGAGTTAGAATAAGAGAATTGATACAAGACTTGTTCCTCATGAATGCAGCAACTTCACTGCACCAGTTTGTCCAATCCGCTGAACCTCTCTTGATGGTCGCAGTCCTAGTAAAGGGGTTCGTTGACCGTGTGGGCATCCTTCGTGCAGCAGGTCGTTGGTCCTGAGGCGCTGGTCCGGCTTGACGATGGACAGGAGGTCTCTTGGGAGGAGGCCAACCTTGCTGGGCGACAGATATCTTGCGTTCCCTGTACTTATGGAAAGGAGCTTTAAAATTGTCATTCTTCCTTTTGATAACCTTGTGTACCTTATCAGCGACGCATTCCTCCTTTGATGGAGTTTTTGTAGTGCACATTTTACCTTTCTTCGTACTTTTGCTTGTATCGGTATTAAATTTTAATGCAGATTCTATTTTTTCAACAACCTGACTCTGCTTTTCGTATTTGTGCTTATACGACTTCTTTTTTACCGCCTTAATTACTTCAGTATTAGCAGTTTTAATGCTGGAACCTGAAGGCGCTTTTTCACGTTTTTTATCCCCCTTAACTTTAGTTTTATCCTCTTTTGACAAAAAAGTTTCTTTGAAACTTACGACATCAGAATCGTTATCATTTAAATTCTTTAACACTGCTTCAGTTTTAGGAAGATTAAGCTTTTCGTACTCGTGCGTTTTATTGCAAACTTTCTCTATAACTTCCGAAGCATCAGCTAAACTACCTACAGTATAACTCTGTGTCAACTTTTCATCCTGATTCTCAGTCTGGTTTTCATGTACTTTATTTAAAACCATATTATCAACCTGGCCTACACAATCCCCATTCGGCTGGAAACTTGAAATAATATCATCACCTAGCAAGTTCCTACTATCGTTTAAAGAATTTTTATTGTCGTCAACTAATAAGTATTCACTAACTTCCGTAACGCATACTTCGTCATCTACTAAATTTCCTTCATTAACAGATGTGTGAATATCATCTAAAATATCAGGTATAGCATCAATAATATCAGGTATACCATTAATAATATCAGGTATAGCATTAATAGAAGTGTCAGATGATTTATTTTCTAAACCACTAGCATTATTATCGGCACTATTTTCAGAAATTTGTACTGGAATTACCGCATTATTCCAGCTAGACTCACTTTCTTTATAAGCCAAAAAAATACCCTGACTTTCACTATTCTCAAAATAATGATTACTGCTCGGACAAAATAATACATTTGACCACACAGTTTTAACAGGTTGAACCATATCATGTGAATCAACTTGCCAGTGCAAGTAAGGTGCTTCCCTATTATTTTCTTTAAGTGCACTAATTTCATTATAACGCCGTGCGCTTCTATTATTTTGCCTGCGGTACTGCTTACGCTGCTGGTTTGAAACTCGCGAAAAATTTTGGCGCGGCTGTATAAAATCTCTCGTACCTGAATGACGGTGAGGGGTAGCGAAGAAATGTCTATTGTCATATTTAGCTAAAGCTTGAAGGAGGGTAACCTTGCTTGTAATTGTTTGATTATCTAAAAAATCTTGAACACTTGGCTTCAAACGTTGGATAACTATTTTTAAGATTATCGCTTCCGTCAACTCTTCTAAATATTCCTCACACTTGGAAATCTTTTCCGTAGCAAAATCTAACGCAGACTGACCTTCACGTTGCCTTAGCGAATAAATTTCCGCTTCAATTTCACTTTGATTAAAGGTCTTTGGAAAAACGCTAAGAAACTGTTGCTTGAATGACGAATAGTCAAAAATCAGATTACTGCTTTGCATACACGTGTACCACTGATATGCACTACCTCTTAAAGCGGCTAGAGCAATTTTAAGTTTATCCCCCTCTGGGGTGCATTGTTGCTGAAAGTAATGCTCAATTTTCTTTAGGAATTGGCTTGAGGGGCCGCCATTGAATGTGGCTTCGAATGGCGCAATTTGCTGAACCATAATTACCCGAGGAAAATTTCCAGCAGGATTTTGTTCTACAACACTCATTTTTTAAATAGTATATAAGTACTTGCAACAATTTTATCAATATACGTACACAGTACACAGTTTTTAATTTCAATTATGTTCTTCGTTACAAATTTAACGCTAACTACCAGGGTATATATATTTTTCGGGCGCCAGTATAGAGAATCTATGCTCACTTCTACCCAGACTTGGGTGTATATAATTTGAAGTAGCACTCTATTTGAATTATATACAAACACAGTTTATACATGAAATAATGTTTATTGAATTCGCTGCACATATAATTGGCTTTTACAGCAATAAGCATGCGTACTACTTGTACGGAATGTAAATACAGCTTTTAAGGACAATATATTTTTATACTCACGAACAGTAAGTCAAACCAGCAGTACTGCCACGTAAACTTCTGGCCCGTAAAGCACTAGCGCAGGATAACACCTTTTCAACCTTAACAACAACTCCCTTTTTCATTAATGACGCTGCGTGGTATTTATACTAAGCGCGTATGCCAAAATTAGCATATCTGAAGCAGCTTCTTTAATTCACTCAAAAGTTCGATTCTTGTGAATCGAATCTTGTGTATACCTTACAAAGCTGTTTGGGTCAATAAATGAGCTCGGACTGCCCTAGCGTATGCATGGCCAGGCAACATTTTTTCTACTGACGTAGGTGCATAAATCAAAGTTAGTATTTCTTTCAACCCACTTTCAACCATTATGTACCCAATGCAGCCTAAGAATGACATTAAAAGATGGAATACACCAAGCCTCACAATACAACTTGATAATAATGGATTGGATGTTGCTGCGACTATCTCTCGAGCTTTAATATACAGTGGTTGGTCAAACGTGAGTATGCAAGACTTTTGGTGCATTTTAACACACTGCTGAGCAGCATATTTCAGCACAGTGAAAATGGTGTCATACTTGCTTGGTGGTAAATTAACAAAAGGAAGGGGTATTACTTTGGTCTTTTCACAAGGCTGGTTTCTGGTTATACAATGGAAAAATCCTTTCCATTCTGGTATCTGTGGAAGACCTAACCACTTAGCACACATCCAGGAGATATCAGATGGCTTAGGCAGTGGTAAATCTTCCGCTAAAGGATTTAAGACATTCAAATCTTCGATAGTAATTGTTTTTAACCCAGGCCCTCGAAAATTTTCAAACGTTTCCAGAGGAATGATTCCCATTTTGCTTACGGTCGATGCGGATGTAAGTTCGGTTAATTTTTTTATCCTCGTCCCGGGTTCCACTGCTGACGCTGGAGTAAAACAAACAATGCCCCCCATGCTATGAAACGTATTCAGGCCATCGATTGTCGACACATTGAAATCTGCATTGTCAAATACGAACTGGCAGAATGATCCCTCGCGCATTTGGGGTTGAGGATGACTTATGGCTGACATCTCAAGTGTTTGGGCTTCATAGTAAGAAGAACAAAATCCCAAATTCGAGAGCATTGTTATTAAATTCTTGAAACAGAACTTTTTGTACAAAAATAAAGCAAGACCATTGAGCAGAGGAGACATAAATGATCGTGGCCTTAGCGCTGATATAATGACATGAGCCATTGAAGTGACTTTTTTCCGCCTTAGCAGTCTTTTTTTTAATAATCAAGTGCTCCAAAAAAAGATTTTAGGCTTTCTGGAATGCCCTTGTTCACATCTCTGAAAAAATTATCACTTGGAGGGTAGCAATGAGTGTCATAAACTGGTGTCTGGATATCTTCTTTTATTATGGCTGCAGCAGTTTGTACTATTCGTAGACGCTCCTCACGATCATTTCGTATCCTTTTGTCGTACCATAAGTCTGATAAGACTTTCATTCCAGTTTTACGTAAACATATGACAGTAACGTTTTTGGAGTTTGAAGCAAAAATAATGTCATCCCCGTATTTTTGTTTCAACTTATTTCTCAAAGTGATGTCGTCTGGAAATAGCCCTGTAATTTGAGATTTGAGTTCAGGTAGTGAGAATTGACAGTCGTCATTGTTATCAAGGAAGAAGGATATTTCGTCTACAGCTGCTGAGGCGTAATCCGACTCAGGCCGCCCTCTCTTTCTGATAGGTGCAGTGTGTAGAAAAAAAGTCATGAAGTAATCTTGGTGATAAATTGCATCAGCTGCAACTAAATCGGCAACATTTATTATACGACACTGAACTTCCTCTCCCCACTGGTCATGTCTATTCTCTGCAGCTTCAAGAACTTTTGTGTTTCATTTCGAGACTCCTAACTTCGTATATAGTTCTTCGTCTGTCAGTTGGTTTTTTCTTTTGTCTTGCTTTGAATTCTTCGTCTATCACTGCCGTCAGGGCCCGATTATGAACGCTGGGGGCCCCGGGGCATATGCTATTTTGGGGGCCCCTTACGGACATTTATAAAAATACATACTATTAGAAGTACTAGGTGCATACACCAAGGGGATTTTGGGGCCCCCCTAGTATCAGAGGGCCCTGGGCAAAGTCCCGATTTGCCCTTGCGATAAAAAGGCCCTGACTGCCGTACAAAAGAAACATTTTGTTCGAAAATCGAACTGAGGTAAAAAAGATCGTAAACTTACCGCGTGCTCTTCACTTTGGGATGTTGACGCGATTTCTGTATTTCTTTTTAAATCAACTTTTATACTTCCTGGTCTGGTGTAATTTCTCCGACACAACGAATGAACCGAAACAGATTTTAAATGTTCCAACTGTTCATGCTTATTGTCTTTTCTTTGGACACTAGCTATCTTTAAAGCGTCAATCCCCTTTTCTCCTACATTCACGAAATCATCATTTGACATTAATTTTTTACTTATAAAACATAGTTCCGTATCAGCCATTGTTCACAGACGCACACGGAACGGTGACTAACTATTAACTGGCTAGGAAAATACTAGGGTAAGACCGATTTGGCGCCTTACGGTATGCACATGCACGTGTCTTCCAGCCATCGCGATGGGCACCCACGCATGCGCGTCCCTGGTGTAATAGTGCGCTCTTTCCAAAGTCAATTATCTTTGTTCGTGTTAGACTTAAAAAAATACAATATATGTTTTTTGTGCACTGTTTTTTGTAGAAGCTACCTCCATTATCAACGCGCATTTTATAGTCAATATCTTCGTTCCTGTTAGGTTTACGACAAAAATGTATAAAATCGTTTTTGTACATAATTTAATGTTTTTTAATTTTTGAAATAAACTTTTTTTTACGTAAAGTTAATATTTCCCTAGTTATTTGACAAAATACAAAAAAACCTTCCCATTTAGTGTAAAACTAATTTGACTAATTATGGTATGCACATGCGCGGGTATCTCCCCCCACCGCGATGGGGAACCGCGCTTGCTCGTCCCAGGTGTGATAGTGCATTCTTTTCAAAGTCAATTATCTTTGTTCCTGTTAGACATATAAAAAAATGTTATGAATGATTTTTGTTCATAATTTAATGCTCTTTAATTTTTTAATTTAATTATTTTTCATAAAATCAATATTTTTAAAGATATTTCCAAAAAACCAAAAAAGTGTACACATTTTCCAAGATGGCGGCGAAAGCTCAAGTCTGATCGGTGGGGACTTTTACTATGTTCATTAGCATGCCTAAACAAACATCTCCACCAAATTTCAAAACTTTCATATTTTTTTTAGCCATTCGTCAAAATCGGGTCTATTTTGACTGGGGTATTCATGCTTAACCAAAATCGATAAATGAAGTACCATTTTAAAGATTAAGATCTCCGCTTTGTGCGAATTGTTAATTTAGAATTATATATCTTATTGTTTGTTTAAAAATCGAAGTAAACAGTATAAATAATTTTTCATCCCCCAGATGGCGCGAGCGCTAGCTTTTTTATTTTACAATTATCAATCGCACTGAACTTTAAAATTTAAAAATCGTTTGCTTTTATTATCATCTGTAATTTCATTAATGTATTTCTTTATTGGCAACATCCGCGTAGGTGTACATTATTCTTTTTCCATGGAAAAGCCATCTGTCTATATATATATTTTTAAAAGGTGCTTTTTGTTTTATCCCTTTTTCTCCCTTCATACTTAACCAAAATCGATAAATGATGTACCATTTTTAAGATTAAGTTCTCCGCTTCTGACGAACCGTTAATTCAGAATGACACATTGTATTGTTTGTTTAAAAATCGAAGTTGTAACGGACGGAAAGCATCCAAGTTCAGCAGTCTGCTACGAGCCGCCGATGGTGTAGCATGTTTTATGTGCTATGTCTGTTATTAATTTGGAACCCCTCTCTGTAAATATATTCTTTTCTTTATGTGTAAATGTAGTTTGTGTTTGTAACTGTTCTAATAAATATTTAGATTGAAATTCATTCTTGTATTGTGAGCAGTTATAAACGTAAAAATACTCCTAACGACTACAAGGCGAAAAATTGACTTTGGGCCCTAAATTTCTTTCCCTGGATGAGTCGAAACGGCACAGTGTCAAATAGTGTGCACAAAGAGGTTTTGGAATGTATATATCCCATTTTCCACGAGTTTGATAATATTTAACTTTTAATATTGTCTACAAAGGTGTTTTGACGTATACATATCTCATGTTCCCCAGTTTTTTCTTATGCCTCACTTCCAATATTGTGACTAAAGCCGTTTTGTAATCGGTTTTGTATTATCCTTACGCACCATTGTTATTTGACAAATAAATAATGACCCGGCCCAAGAACAAATGAACCGGTTCTTCTTTCATCCTACTACAAACCACCAACCTCGCCATACAATTTATCGTATTTTAATCGGATGCGAAAGGGTTGCGCAGGCCACCTATATAAAACAGTTCCGTAACTGACTGACTCACTGACTGACATACAAAGCACAGACCAAACCGCTGAACCTAAAGGGCTGAAATTTTGCATGGCGATTCTTCTTATAGTGTAGGGGTGAACTAAGAAAGATTTTTGAAAAATTCTTCCTAAATTGTTTTAAATTAAATTTTTAAGCTCTTTTAGTAACTTTTTTTAAGTTTGCATTTAAAATAATAATTTGAGGGTTATAAAATTAATATCACGAGAAAGATCCTAAAAATTCCTTTAAAATGAAATCTTTTTCGAATGTTTACCTCCATTTTCTGATTTTTGGTGAATTTTTAAAGATTAATTTTTAAAATTTAATTTATTAAATGCAGATCACATGATTTCCTTTTCTGGTACTTTAAATAAATTTATCGTCACGTGCATAACAACTAAATAGACAAAAAAAAATTTTCTTGCTAATGCGGCAGACGATTTGACGTTATCCAATAAAATATTAAAATACAATAAAAGATATTATGTTCCTCAAACTGTACTATATTAACTGTACTATATTCTTTAGTATGTCCTATTATATTTAATTTGAATATTTTCTTCTACATTATTTTGTCTATAAAAATATCCCTAACGATTTTTTTTATAAATATATATATTTTTTTTTACATCAATTGTATACATTGATCGTCGTATTTATATATAATACACCCATGGACAAAAAAAATAACGCACCTAGAAATAATTGCGGGATCGTAACGAAACTTGCAATGAAGGTATATGTCGGGGAGATATGCAAATGATTAGAAATGCAGCGTGATTGCGCATTACGTATAGCCGGTAGAGGGCGTTGAACATCGTACTCTGTTGAGTATAAAACCGGTAACCAAAGCTTGTTTGAGTGTGCTGAATCATTTACAAAGGAAGAGCTGAGATAGACATGCCATTACGCCGTGTTCGAAGACAATATAAGCAGTTGTCGCAGTTTGAGAGGGGGAGAATCGTCGGGATGATGGAAGCTGGGTGGTCAGCTAGGCGAGTAGCTCGTCAATTAGGCCGCTCTGATTGTGTTGTGAGGAGGTGTTGGGACCAGTGGACCCGAGAGATGTCATGTACACGAAGACCAGGCTCAGGACGCCCTCGACAGACCAGTCGTCGAGAAGACCGCCACATCGTAAGAAATGCACGCGTACAGCCAACTGCTTCATCGGCCGCCATCCAGGCACAGGTAGCACCTTCACTAGGGGCCTCTGTGTCTTCTCGAACCATACGAAGGCGCCTGGCTGAAGGACAGTTGGTATCGCGGCACCCATTACATGTGCTGCCCTTGACGCCCACCCATCGACGCCTCCGTTTGGAGTTTTGCCGCGCACGAGGAAACTGGACTGCAGCGGAATGGAACCAGGTCGACTTTAGCGGCGAATCCAGATTCAATCTCGGCAGTGATGACAATCGTGTTCGTGTGTGGAGATCCCGTGATGAACGCTTCAATCCTGCCTTTGCTGTACAGCGACACATCGCTCCCACAGCTGGTGTAATGGTATGGGGTGCCATTGCCTACAATACACGGTCACCCCTAGTATTGTTCCGTGGCCCCATGACAGCCCAGCGGTATGTTCATGAAATCCTGCAACCACATGTGTTGCCACTCATGCAACGGCTCCCAGGAGCCATTTTTCAACAAGACAATGCTCGGCCTCATACGGCAAGGGTGTCACAAGACTCTCTCCGCACTGTTACTACCCTTCCTTGGCCTGCCCGATCCCCAGATTTGTCTCCAATCGAGCATATCTGGGATCATTTGGGACGACGAGTTGGGCATCCCACGAGTTTGAACGAACTAGAGGCAAGGTTACAGCAAATATGGAACGAAATGTCTCAAGACATCATACAGAACTTGTATGACTCAATGCCCGATCGTATCGCATCGTGCATTCGCGCTAGAGGGGGTCCAACGGAGTATTAACTCCTCCGTTCTTTTGCCTTTTTCTCTGAAATAAATTATCCTTTTTCTTTGATTTTCTTATCATTTACTTATATCAAAGTAGTCATTACGTATGTAAAATTTCGTTTCATTTTGACGACTCCTTCTTGGTGCGCTAATTTTTTTGTCCATGAGTGTATATATATATATATTGGCATTAATTGCATACATTGACCGTTGTATTTAATTTGAATGTACTTCGTAGCTAAGTGCGGATTTTCAGCTAGTATTATATAAAAGTGACAGCCGCGAACCAACACTAAAAATTTCGTTCACTTCCTGACTTTGATTTGAGAGCACAAACATTTGTTGCTTGATGTTTTATTTTCTCATCACAAATCCTTAAATTTCAGAGGAAAATAATTTCAGAAACTAACTGAAGCGATTCAGGTAGTTTGAGGATTGCAAAATACGTTAATGGATACAAAAGACTATTCAAGTTTAACAAACTTGATTTTTCAATTAGAATAATAACTGGATTCGAATTCATTTGAAATTCGAATCCAGTCAGGAATTCATCTTTCATGTAATGTATTATTACTTTGACAAAATGCTTTTTTCTTATAAGAAATGGAAATCATATAAATAGAGTGAGATGTATATTGTATTGACGTTATTATAATTGTCTGAAGAATCATATAGCAGTATAGGGGAATTTTAATTTAAAGGAGATTTTTTAACAAACCTTTTTAAAGACCTTGTAAGGCGCGCCACGCCTGGTACCCGTGTCAAGGTTGGCGTGTGGCAAACCTACTTCGGAGGGGAGTGTTAACCTTTATAGTCGTGATCCGACCAATCATTATCGTGTATAAGTAATTATAACTGTAGCACCAACTCTTATTTACATCCGGGTTTATTAATACATTAAAATCTTGGTTAAATACGTCATTTACAAAGGTTCGTTTCGATGAACCTAAAATCCACCTTGAGAGTAGGGCTCATTCTTTCAAAGTCCGATGAGCTCCCCGTCTCCCGTAAGCGTGTTGACCCTTCAACAGTCCGAATCTATTCTCCTTTTTTCGTTCCCCGCGTCCTGTCTTTATCCATTCTTCTCCGCGCCTTCTCCAACCATCCATGACGAATTTCCTTTCCTGCCGACTTTTCTAAAGTAGAAACGCGCCGCTAATGGTTTCACAAATCTTTCTAAATGACTTGCGTCCTTTTCAACTATTGCCGCACTTCCCCAAAGGTGTATCTCGTTCGACACCTGTTTATGTTTCATTTGGGCACATTGAAGACGCTATTACTCACGTCCATCAATTCCACTTAGGGATGGGAGACGAGAGTCTGACAGGGAGCATTATAATTCAGAGTGGGGGTGGGAACTCAGAGGAGAAGCATAGGCCAACAGGGTTTATCTGACAAATATGGCTCTGTATGTCAAATCTATCCTTTATTAATCATTTTATATGTGCTGTGTCCCTTAAAAAAACGATGTAATAAAAGCTTGGGACAAAATTCTGGAAGTCTTTTTTTGTGTCTTCGCTATTCCTCGCATAAAAGAACCCCCACGCAAGGCGGTTAAAACCTTTACAGACCTTACATAATTTGATTTTTTTAAGATTTTGAATGGTTTGAAAACTTGTTCTTTAGTGATTCATTTAAGTAACAAATTAGTCTAATCGTCTCCCTAAACTATTTCCCCTCTCTCAGTGGTTAGTATTTATGTGATGATCCCAGAATCACATTTCTTAGATAATACGTCTATCTGCCTCCTTTTTCTATTATTCTGCCTCTCGAGAGATTAGTAAAATGACTGTATTTAGTTTTCTGTTGTTTTTCTATAATAAAGAGGATATACGGAATGATACCGTTTATTGCTATCTTTTCTAAGGAAAGATGAAAACGGGTACAGCATTTATAACACTACCATAGGAATATTATAAAGAAATTAGCTCAAACACACTTCGTCACTTAGTAGAAACTGGGGCACAAATCATTGACAACGAGACACAACGCAATATTTCATGTTGATTAATGGACATCAAGCACGGCCTTGAAGTCGCCAAAAATAATTTGATTTCACTGATACGTCAAAGCGATGCCAGAAATATTATAAAAGAAAAACAACTTTAAAAGTTTAGGGGTAATTTTATATGATAGTATATGAAACACGTGGCATAGAGACTCGTACCGTCTGGGAGAGAAAACATTGCTTGAGTTGAAAAGAAAGAAGTTTAGTAAAAACTGTTTTCCAATTTTTCAAGCATTCAGAAAGGTTTTTTTCGTGGCAGCATCTCCTTTGCCGTGTGCAACAAAAGAAAATGCGATGCAAATTTGTCAACCCATTAGTGACATGAAAAAAAAAAGAGAAAGAAAAAAACATTGTTTGATAACAGAAAAAGTAGTGAACATCCTTCGCTCAAAGTACATCAAGATTACTCTGCTGAAAAAAAAGTATACGCAAAGATTTTTTGGTGTAATTAGATGAATAAACTTTTTTAATATTTTCAGTGCAAATTTAGATTCTGTACTAAATTAATTGAGAATTAAAGTTATTTGCATAGAACTCAAAGATCAAAGAGGAATATAAAAGTTGCAAAATAGTATTGAATAAAATGAAACTTTAATGCATGCAAATTTGCTCCTGTATTAATTTATTACTGTGTAAACTAAAGCCCTGTTGCAGTTGATTCTGACTACCTCTAAAATTAATCAAAATTATCCTTTATATATCAACAACCCACTAACATCAATAAAACGACATTAGTTGATTGATATATCGTTAGGCTATGATGGTTAGATAAATTTTACCTCTGTTTCCATGAAAGCTTTTCTTAAACTGCTTCTACCGACTTTAGACGATCCGTATTTAATTTATTCAGTTTTCTTAAGCATACTTGAAAAACAGAGATAGCTAGCTGATAAATATGAAAATTAATATGTATTCTGATTTGGACAATGCTTAGCCCTCTCCCGTTGAGACAATATTTTGCCATGAGGAAAACCGCAAATTGACCCCAAAAATACGGCCTTTTCAAGCATTTTAAACTTATACCAACAATACCGGCTTACACTGCAGAATCCCAGGAAATGAACACGCAGACGGATTGGCAAAGAGAGGCGCTGCAGTTATACAGAACCCCTGTAGGTCGATCGCATATAATTCTATAAGGGTATTTATCCAGAAGAACCTGTTTTATCAAGAATTAATCAATAGAAATTCTAATAAGTTATGGCTTTTTAATAGTGCATTCATTCCAGATTTTCCAAGGAAGGATTCGGTAGCCATGATCCGGCCATGGCCGGCTAACTGGTCATGACATAGCTAAACATCTGAGCCGCTTGAGAGTGCTACAGAGTCCTTCCTGGACTACAGCGGAACTCGGTTAATACGAGACGATTACGATTACTGAAAATGCTCGTTTTAACCGTTACTCATATGAACCATGAAAAAAATTATTTGGGTTCAAATAATCGGTTTAAAAAAATGATCAAAAATATAAACAATTTTCTACATATTAAAGTTAAATAGTTAGAAGGACTTACCTTTACTACACTGTAATTGTATTTTCTTTTGTTTTGAAACAAAATTTGGAATACCCGAAAGGTCATTCGTTATCTTTTATATTTTATCTTTAAAACATTTAATTGTCTTTTAAATTGCATAGGACGAAATTGTTTACGTACAAATACAAGCAATATTAATATATTTTTTAATAATCCGTAAGTTTAGTCTGTTTAGTATTTATTGGCTTTCATTTTAAAATCCCTTAAACTTCACCTCATATACTTAGTGCGTTTAAAGGTTTTTCATCTTCAAAGTTTTTTTCAAAAAATACAGTCAGTTGAAGAAGAGTATCCTGACCTTCACTGTAACTCACATTTGGTACTAATGCTTCTTCACTGTCATCTTCATCTTCACTTTCACTTTCACTTCGGCGGCAATTAGAGCTCGTCACATCTTGAATAATCTCTTCATCGGTCAATTGATGAAGAGCATCCTGCGCATCACTGTAACTCACATTTGGTACTAATGCTTCTTCACTGTCATCTTCATCTTCACTTTCACTTTCACTTCGGCGGCAGTTAGAGCTCGTCACATCCTGAATAATGTTTTCATCATCATGAATAATGTCGTCACATCTTGAATAATGTCTTCTATATCTTCCGAGAGCTTCAATCTACCTTAATAACTCTTGTAATATCCGTGAAGGTCCTCGTATAAAACGGGAAATTTTGCATTATTGCACATTAGAAAACAATATTTCAAAAACAATTTGTACGTTTTACCCGTGATCTCGTATTAAGTGGGTTCTACTGTATTTGGGATAAACCACGAGTTATGGACATTTCCCACCTCCAAACCTGTGAGGCACCGTCGGCTTAGGATCTCTGTAGCCGATATTAAGAGGCAAGAGCGTTGAGCAATAAATACGTCCTGCTTCCCCTCTTCGCTTTACTTTTTATCTCGGTGTTGTTTGTTTTCTTCTTGTACTTTTTATCTTGATGTTTTAGTTAATTTCTTGCCAGTGAAAATAAAATCAACGATTACCGGCTTACAATAAAATTTCAACCATAACACAACTTTTACGTTTTCATTTTTCTGCCCCGGTGGTTTGTCATTACAATGTCAGAACTAATGCTGGGGCTACGGGATAATTCCTCTGTCTGACTGATCCAATTCTCACCATCTTTATTGATCCCTATCACCCTCTTTCTCTGATTTGATGCATGTGACTATATACTGTCCAGATTAAGGACGAATAGGAATCTAGAAAATAGTTAACTTGGAAACGACAGTTACAATTCAAGAATGTGAAAATACAGCTCAACTAAACGAAAACAAACGTCTCAGGAGAAATTATTTTATTTATCTGCGATCCCAGTGGCTAAGATATTATACCCACAATCCCTTTTACGGTTAGAAGCTTTCCCGACACTGCTGATGTAAATTCATGAAGCACTGTATATTGTTAAAACTGAAGGCAGGCAAGGACAAACAAAGTGAACTGAATAACAAATAATTTGTTTATGTAAAAGATGTAAAGAGGTTAAGAAATGTATACTATTTAACGCATTGCGTCCACGTCATTCATATATGAATGACACCAATGTTGCCAGCGAGGCGACATCATTCACATATTTATGACGGGTACATTCAGCTAAAAATACTATATATAATTCATATTAATATTTCTAAGTGCATATAAAACGAAAGTTTTGTTGAGTTAGTTATGGCGAAAATATAAGAGTGATTGGTTTTGGGTAGATTAATATTTTAGATTAGTAAAAATGAAAACCAGGAGTTTTTTAACAATTTATATATGTTTTTATTTATATTTGTTTTGTTAAAAAAAAATTCCACATTTATTTTAATAATGTTTCATTGTATTTGAATTATTTATGTTTCAAATTAAAACGGTTCAAACCCATTCGAGTGAAAACAGGGTACTGCTTACAAAAAGTAAGATGACCTTGTTGATTCTTTTTTTCGTGCCACTTCACTCATTATTGCTAAAGTATGACAAAGAATTGATCCCTTTTTCTGCGCAATTTTTTGTCAATTGCATCGGTCCTTTGAAAAATGTGATGTACATTACAAACACTTTTTCGAGTTCTCGGAAAATTGTTTTGAATATTTAGCAGTTCTGCTACTAAATTTTCCTGAAAGGCTTAATACTATTTTTTTTATATTTTTAGCACATCTGCATACCCTCCATGCATTTGCCACTACTAATCCAAGAATAAGTTTAATTCAGATACCATTTTAAGGCCTTATTTGAATAGTGGTCCAACTCCACTTTTAAAAAAAAAATGGAGTTAGCCTCACTTTCATGTTCATACAAGTCATTTCTATCTTATTTTTAAACTGGTACACCTCCAGCTTATTTCTGCTGCCAACAGAGGGCATTACAAATTAGACTTCAGCAGTCATTTCTCAGCACTCGTTAGACTTTAAGGCTCTGTATCTCAAAATGAACAAGAATGGAGTTGGACCACTATTCAAATAAGGCCTTCATTTGACACCTTTATACCATCTGACACTTATTTCGAGAGTTGTATCATAGGAATCCATTTGACCTGTTATGTCTATTCTAGCAAAAAAATACGCTTCTTTCATTGTCGCATCATTCAAACATGTATCACAATTTAAAAAAAAAACTCAATAAGCAAATGATTAATACTATTCTAATGTTTATATCAAATAAAGCAATTTAAGAAAATTGTTGCCTTTTAAGTTGTTATGTTAAGATTTTTTTTCCCGCTTAACTTTCTAAATACTGTAAAAATCTTAAAACTGGATGCAGATCTCATAGCTGGACCCATTTCAATACTTGATCGAAACTTAGAAAAAACGCATCGCAGGATATACATATTTATGAGAATTATTATTCATTTAAAAGAATATCATTAAATTTTTTCAGCCTTGTACGTTTCATTTTAAATATTTTAGTTATAAATGTTAAAAATTTTCCTTTAATCTAAGTCCTATGAAATTTCACTTTAAAGACATTTTTCGTTAATAAAATTAAAACCATTTTTTAAACAACAGAAAAAATGATTTTGCGTCTTCAAAGTTGCGAATCATATGTTTAAATTTAGAAAAACTTTATTCAACCAAAGTGATTTCTTTGAGAAAGTATGCCAAATCTCTTTCAAGAACAGGTCGAGTACATCTTAAGTCTTAATGCTGTGATATCCTGTTCAGTGAACTCAAAGAGAGCGATGCTAATCCATTTCCTTGACAACAATGAGAGTCTTAGCTTCACGTCATTTGGAGGAATCAACAGCTTCGCCTTTTGTGACAGATTGAACTGCGTGGCCACGGGTGGTGCCGATCACTCCATCAAGATATGGAATCCCACCGTTAACACGATGTACAACGTGAGTCATAGTTTTAATGCTGCTTGGTGAACTGAAAATAGCTGTGCTGATTAAATTATCCATGTTAAGGCAGCTGTGTACTAACCCTATTAGATTAGCTCACCTCAATGTTAAGCTATGAAAATTTGTCCAAGGATTGCCGACTTAGATTTAAAGATTTTTTTTAAAATTGTACTCCTTATAGAGAAAGAAGTTTTACCCCTTAGGACTTTTTTCGTGTTTTGAAAAAAATGCCAAATAATATTTTATATTTAAATTATTCGGGGAAAAGTCTGGGATAGTGTGTTTTAAACTCTCGTCAATTCCTTTGGTGGATGAAATTTATAAAAGGAATCCTGTTACACGGCTCAGAAAAGTTCAGGCTATCTAAAGATACCATTCTTATTTGATTTATCAGCATTTATGTAGCTGTAAATAGCAGACAAATTTTCTCCATAGGTGAACATTGAGAGGAGCAAATCCAATAGAATTAGTACACAGCAGCCTTAATACAGTCATCGAGTTCTGTCCAATAATGAGAATCAGTCAATTGGATATATACTAGGGTGTGGTGGTTGAAAATGAATTCGTCAAGGGTCAGTTTTACAGAAAGATTTTCAAGGAATTACATATTTTAAAGACCCTAAGAATTCATAAACAAAAGTTTCTCTGTAATATCCAGTAAAAAAAAAATATGACTTTGGATGTAACTATTAAAAGGTGAGGTTCTAGTATGGAGCAGGATATTTTATTTGGTAGAAAGTTGTTTTCTAATGTTAGAAATCTGTCCTCGATAACCGGTCTTTTTCAAAGTCTTAATATTTTACAAAAATGCAGTCGATATTTTTAATAACGTAATATTTTGAACAAAAAATTATTTCTCCTTCATTTTTATATAGTCGATTATTTCATGTGACAGCCTCAATGGACACAGAATCTTTAAACGCAAGTATAAAAGCGAAACTCTTGTGCACTTGTATATTACCTCTCGAATAGTTACGTGAAATGCTTACTTGGCTGAAAGCAAAGGTACGGTTATCGGAGCATAATAAAAATGTTGAGTTCCCAGACGGAAAAAAATCCAATGAGAATCTCGCAATGAGTTGCGACGTACAAGTAAGTTAATTTTATCCTTCCAAAAGTTCTTTTGTATATTATAATGTATAGGAGAGAGACAGTGAACTTTGGGAGAGCTACTGTCTCTTCATAAAACTCATTCTTCGAGATGAATTGCATATTCCTTTGAAGCTACATAGTATCTGAAGTTTCATCTGCATTTATTTCTTTAAATTTATCGCTATGTGTACTATAACCTATAAAAAATACCAAATAGACGTCTCACGGTTAATTAATCTTGAACTGACATGATTGATTTTGTCACCAATAACCCTGAAATCCCCCATTGTAATGAGTTTATACAATCAAGTTAAAAAAAATAATGATATAATTCAGACTGCTCACTGAGTATAAAATTAAATATGTTTATTTCTGTCCTCAAAGTAATCCAAGTAACTCCATGTGGCCAGGTTAATTGTAAAAGAGCTATATATTTTATTACTAAGGTCTTGACTCTATTTGGAAAACGATTGCATTGACAGGTACTGCATTTATTTTTCTTATAAAATCAAATTTCTATCTTAAATATGTATCGATATAAGATTCTCATAGTGATAATACGCGAAACAAGAGCTAGATTAGCGAAACATGGAATACATTAAGGGGGAAGATCATCTTAAAACCTTCAAAAAACTCAAGTTTTTAATTATGATTCAATTTTGAAGAACGGAATGTAAGGAATCTTTTTAAAAAATGAAGTCGATACTCCAAAGGGAACAGATTTTATGGCCAAATGTGTAAAATTTAATAGTAAAGTAATTTATAAATACTTTAAACTTTAAATGTCTTTTTCTGAAAACTGTTATTTTCACACTTGTGCGCACTATTTCTTCAAAACTAATGGTCACAAATTGCTAAAATTGTGTATACGTGTATATCTAGTATGTTTATACGATTTCTACCTAAATTTAGGTAAGTACATATTACTAATTTTTTGAAATTTTAAGCAATTTTTTGTGAAAATAATTTATATTTCTTGTACATTACAATACATTTACCTGAAAGAAATATTTTTATGGGAAATATGGTAATTATTTTAGGGGCAGATTAAAGTATAACTTATAGATAGAATACATACAAATAATTTAATATATATCTCTTATAGTTTTTAAAAAAATCTGTGCGCAAGGCATTGACCTAGATTCATTATTCATAAAACATTATTTTTTCTTTACATTAAAATGATTTCTAGTAATCTCCAAACAATTCTGCTTTTGTTTTCTAATAGATAAAGCTTTTTACAATTCACCCTAAAAATTGGTTTAAATTAATTACATATTAACTGTTTGACAACACATTAAGCTTGGTAGTAAAATCAGTGTATTTTTGGAGTGCAAAGTTGATCTCCCCCCTTAAGCTCATAGAGAGATTAGAAAACAGAGTTCGGGACATTAACGATTCACCCAATAGCATTGTGGCTCAAAATCAACGTATGGGGCGAAAATCAACGTTTTAATCTCCATGACATTTCAGATATAAAACCCATGGATAACAATTTGTCTAATAGATTTATTCCGTAGATAAATCTAATTTTGAGTCTATTCTGTTCAATTCCAGGAATAAAAAGATACTCGATATGTGTTGAAATCAGCTATACTCGTGTTCCGCATTGGTAATACTAATATGTTACTGTGACAAGACTCGAATATATGTTCTATATCTTATGCAACCAACCATCGGTAATTAATGTAGAGAGGGAAATCAGCGCAACAATGCGCTTCCAAGGTATTCCTCATAGATACACCTCATTGAACATATTGCGTCTAGATGACGTTTAGCAAAGTCTTTAGGATATGAACATACCCTATAACTATGTTTCTAATATAGTATATTAGAAACATAGTTTCTAATATACTATATTAGAAACATAGAGATTAGAGATCAGATATTAGAAACATATGTTTCTAATATCTGATACATCTTTCATCTAATAGAGTTTCACAGTGTACAGCTTGTAAAAGTCTCTCTGGCAGTGTCAAAAATAACTCTCATTGTATTCTCAAAAAGTTCGAGTTAACTCCATATGTCATGTCAGGAATTCTCAGCAAAGGAAAACATAATGAAATTTTTGTTATTAACTAAAAGATGGCATTTTTTGAGTATGTAACCATCGTTTTAGGTCAAATAATTCATTCCATCCGTAACACAAGTGTCATTCCAGCAGTAAACGACAGATTAAAAATTAAGATATCCATGAGAGAGCAGAGTAACATCAGTAATTTCACAGTTCGGATAGTTATCTTTCTCTTTTTCAGGAGTCGCTCACTGGTCACACGAGTCCAGTGAACCACGTATTAGTGGTTGAGGACCGTCTTTTGCTCATCTCCACCGACCGCGAGAAAATTATTCGGGTATGGGATCTTCTTCGCCCTAAATGTCTGCAAGTGATCAAATTCAAAGAGACGGAATTTCCAGGAAGGCTGAGCTTCATATCCGTTTTCCTAGATCCCTTGATAGGTAACTAAGCGGTTTAAAATACTGTAAAATTTCCATTTTAATCTTTTTTCAAATATTTTCTGTTGGACAAAAGTGGTGAACTTAACCCTCAAACAGTATGGTGGTTTGAGACGAAATAGATCGTACAATCGGGTCGGATCCGACCCAATCTCTTTTTTGTTGAGGTTTTTGCTAGAAATAAGTACATAATAAGCATTTTTGTTGTATAATAACATTTATTGATAATATTTTACATAAAATAAAAACGTTTTTGTGGAAAAAAAGACCAACGAATTGTAATTTTGCTAAACAAAGATAATCTCTCTGGCATTTACATAGAATGCTGTATATATTAGGTCTAATATGTAATTTAGTCTTGTACCTAGTTTTAGAAGCTACTGAACCAGATTTCCGAGCACAAAAACGTAAAAAATAATATATACTGACATTTTTTGGCCTTCAAAATCGAAGGAAAAAAATTAAAAATCTTAAAAAAATAAATTGACTAGTGATTATGAATAACATTTTTCAACAAAGACACTCATATTTGCCGCAAACTTATAGCTGCAAACGCTCCAACAGCTGTTGCAAGACTGCCTGGTAGGGTTCCTTGTCAACTCGATCTCTTGAAATGAGAGGGGAAAGTACGAGAGGGGGAAAACCGACCCCACCGTACCGTTAGAGGGTTAATAGTGTATGTTGATCTAAATGCATACGTAGTATTATAGAGGGGGCGTCAGAATGGACTCCCGCATTTCAGAGGGTAATGAAAAACGTACGAAACAATTTGCAGATAAAATCTTTATAGTTTCGAAAAGGATTAACAATCTAGGTTTTACCACTAGGATTTGAAAATAACATCACTCAAGTGGTGTCCGTTATTTGCGGTGCACTGCCTAATCCGTTCTCTAAAGTTTTCCATCTTTCTGTTGGTTATCTGTGGGAGAATGGCGGAAACTTCCTCCCGAATAAAGGACTTGCGAACTCGGTGCAAGTGTTCTAATTTCCGAGGACGACGTCTTGGTTACTTTGGTAATTCAGACCGACTTGCTCTCGTGTTTGGAACCCATCACAGGACTGTTTTTCGATCAGGAACGGCATGAATTGCATGGAACCCGAAACGCATCCTAAAGGCCCTCTGTGTCGCGGTTACGGAATCGTTGTTTTTAAATAATGCCACCGTAGCGAAAACGCGATGTACACCGGACCAATTAAGAGTGACTACTGACTACTAGATAATCCGCCCGAAGTGTGGCCACCTCCCGCGTCTCCTCCCCCCCCCCCTTAATGGTAACTTTTAGAAATGTTGAAGTTCATTCTGCCGCACCCTACGCATGCATATAGAATTATGTATGCATCAACCAGGAATTTTGACTGTGTGAATTAATTTTTTGAGGAAGTTCACATCGTTTTTCATTTGAATTTCGTTAGTTATACATTTTATTAGGCATTTTTGAGTTTTGAGATTTTGATTTTTCATCCCGTTCTAAAACCAGACATTAGAAATGTATAAATTTCAATTTGTATGTAGTAAAACGAGAACACCTGACAAAGATCTAACGAATATTTTATCACAATTTGAGAATGTTTTTATTTATTTAGTTTCTTGACCCGACACATTTCTTCAGTATATTATGGAATTTTTTTGGGATTTTCTTTCATTAGTTAATAGTATTTCTTGTTACTAGTTGTAACAGCTTTACACAACGTTTCGTGACATTATGTCCTCTTGTATCTCATGCTCATTTACTTTACATAGAAAATTTTTCAGTTGTTTTTACATAGAAAATTTTTCAGTTAATTCCTTATGCACTGTTGTATAAATACATGTTTGTGCTACAAGCATGGTGAAATTTTGAATTGGTACGATATTTTCTTAAACTTTCTTCAAAAAATAAGTCATGTTATAGGACATATCTTAAAATAAAGAATATAAGCCTCAAAAAGGTTAAAATACTTAGAAATTACTCAAAATTTACTTATAATCAAAATGACCAACATAGTGTTGTTTGCCAATGCGAGGCACTTGTCAATGAAGACATTCGCATTTTAACCGCGAGGATCGTTAGCTGTTTTCAATGAGAGTGCCTTATAGATAAACCAACACAACCCCCTAGTGCCACCTCAATTTTGACCGAGCACCCCCAGGAATGACATTTGGGGGGGGGGGGGGGCTTCGTACCTTCTCCCACCCTCTCTGACATCATAGAAGAACTTTCTGGTCTAGACATTCAACGTACCCATATCCGGAGTAGATACGAATGTATATAATGGTGTTTGTCGGGATTCGAAATGAGTACAGTTCCAAGCCCAACGCTCTACCCCTAGGCTACAACTGGACCCTAAAACATTCCAACGAAACCTATAACGAGTTCAACATAGTTTACAGGGTAATAAATTTAAGTTTTTAAAAAGAATTCAGCAATTCCCTCAAATCTTTACTTGTAAAATTTTTAAAAACTACGGTATTGTTTTATGCATTTGGAAATCTTTTATTGTTATCCTATGCTCAATAAGGAAAATTTTTTAATCTAAGTTACATCAGTTTTTTAAAATAAAATTGCTTTTTTTTCACCGTTGGCTAAAAATACTGGAAATTTCTATCCTGTATATCTGAGATATTTTTCTTACAAGAAGCATATATATCATTACATCCTAATATGTTGTCAAAAGTAAGATAATACGCATTTGAAAAAAAAATTATATAAGTGAAACGATTAGTCCGTTTTTCAGGAAATACGAAGCCAGCGATTCTGCAAAGATATTATGAAAGCATGAACAAGAATCTGACAGACTGATTTATGATGCCAGTCTGATTAACTACAGCACAGAAATATTTCTCTTTTTAAAACTATTTTTGGTGTGATAAATGCAGTGCAGCATACTTTATCGTAAAATTTGCTACATAGTTTTGGTTGTTGAGAAATTTCTCCTATTTCTTTGACTGTTCATTTCTAGTCATTTATTATATACTTCTGTATTTTATATCCGACTAATGATCACCGTTGAACTTTCTTGTTTAATAAGACTTGGTTTTAAAGTCCTTTTGATCTGTTATGGAAAGATTTTAAAGGAAAAATTCAATGTAGTCATTTGGTTGGAATTCTATTATTATATATTATTACTTATGTGACAGTTTGTAACAATAAAATTATGGATATGGAGGGAAATTTTTCTTCCCTGCGTTTCCTAGGGAAAACTTAAAAAACCTTAGCAAAAGTGATAGTGCAACTGGCACACGTAAGATATAATAAACACATAAATGCAAAATCATAAAAGCTAATGTGTCCGTCACCCCGAGAGAGTACTATAGACAGAGAAAAACCAAAGATTAGAAACTATTGGTAAAAGTCTGGAATATTAAAAATTGATATAGACTGCTCGTAAGTATTCTAAGATTGTTTGATTAGCTTTTTTAACTGGAAGAAAAAGAGAGTAATTCTATGTACAAGAAATGTTTGCGAGTTTCTTTTTTTTAACATTCTTATATTTTAATTATTTTTATTGTCCCTCGATCCAATGGGGAAAGGTATCTGGTCTCTAGAATCAGTAATTCACTAAATATAAACCGTCCTGACCTGTATGTATGAGGCGTGTTTTAACCTGCAGATCAGTCGCTACGCAATAATTCTGAATACGCAGCCGAGGGTCTGCCTGTTCGCTCTAATAATTTAGGACTTAGGACGAGCCATGTCAAGTAGTGTATACTACCGACTGTTGGCCCCATCGTTCCCTCGAAAATCCGTAATCCACAATTTACGCTTCCCAGACGTTCTGTCCATAAGCAGTTGTATAGCCTGAAGACCAGAAGCTGCGTAGCAAAACCTGCAAACTCAGCCGAGAGTTGATTTCCCCTGTTCGGTGATGTTTCATATGGGCTTGGGTGCCAGACGGACAGTACAGATCTGCCGACAAATTTGGGGGACCCGGGGCCCCTTCGAAAATAAGTATATAACAGTGGGTATTGTGAAATCTTAAAATTTTTTATCGGTTCTTTTCCAGGCAGACTGATTCTAACGACCTACCGAATTGGCAAACTCGAACTCGTCCAAAAGAAGTATCGTGATAAGACACATCCACGCAGCGAATTCATCATACTCGCTGCCTACTCCAGTGTCTATAACTGCGTAGTAACCGTCGGCAATGATTCGTCTATAGCAGTTTGGGATGCCAAGAGCGGATCTCTCATTTATGAATATGAGAATTCCCACCAAATAGTGGACTCGGAGGAAATTCCAAGGAATATGTGCATCATGGCTGCGGGTTTGGACCCATCAGAGAGAAGACTTGTGACAGCAGGCAATGAGAATTTATGTTTTTTCTTTTCGCAAAAACTGTAAGAGTCATGATGATATAGTTCGATTTTATATGAAATAAAGAGCTGTAGAAAGTTTATCAATGTACACTAAAGTCTTTGTTAAGGTGGTATTTCAAGTGACATCACAGATCTTGAGTCCCAAAAATAGAAACATTTCTTATAGCTCAATGTCAGGATTCAAGACCTGACATTGAGCATCACCTGACATTGCATCATCCTTAACTATTGCATCACCTTAATAATTTTTATCCATACAACATAGATAACAAAAGGAACTTACAAGAGACACCAAATTAGTAAATATCCCTAATATTAAAAGTCTTGATGGATTACTATCCTTTCCTGAGAATGGCTCAATCAGAATTAGTCCTTAAACTCGTGTGGGAAAAGTTTAGTGTTTCTCTGATTCAGAGTTCTATATCTGCTAGTATAGTGTTCGCAGAAGTACAGTGCTAGTTGTTTGACGTAACTCCCTTGAGCAACAATGGGAAAAAGTTTATCGAGAAATTCATGCTCTCAGACAGATTTTAGTTGTCAAAGAGTTGTCAAAAAAACCTCGTTCTGTAACAAAGTTTACGTAATATACAAACCGTTCTGTGTATTTGTGACTCTTGGGTGACCTTGTTCTGATTGGTTTGTAACCTCTTTTGAACCTTAGAGCTTTCTTCAGAGCCCGAGAGAGATTTTACGACACATTCAGTATTTTTGAGACTCGCATCTAAAGGACATACTTCAAGCCTTCCTAACACATAATCCCTTGCAACAGACAGTTAACTTGACGTCTTTGTTCCTCATTTAGTTCTTGATCAGCAGTGATAACAATTCCTCTTCCAGGTAAAGAGAGAAAATTGGTCAAGACACTAGAGTTAAAATAGGCTGTATTTATTGAACTGCAAGATATTTGACGTCATCCGAGAATGTTTCTATATTAAGGATATCCAGGAAAGCGCACGGCGATTAGTTTAGCTGTAGGGCAAATAATCCATTTAAAATTTTCTGGTTGGTTTTAATCCTTTCATTTTTTATGTTCTAACAATGACTTTTTTCAAATACCAGTAGATTTTTTTTTAAATGTGTACTTTATTTCTTTGGGCAGAAAACACTACTTTTATTGTGAGGACTCCTTAATGTATGACTGAAATCTCAAATTAACGTAAAAGTGGCGTAAAGAATGAAACTAATATACTTTCAATAAAAGACTAGGCACCTTGAAGAAGATATGACAATTTATATGCTTCGTAAAGCTTTTAAAAATTATACGTAACATAAAAGAGGCGATTATTTTGGGCCATTTTAATACATATCCTTAAAATCCGCGTACATGAAACGTATGACGTATGACTCTAAAAGCTGGCAAGATTTTCCTTTTAATCTTACTACAAGTATCACACTAAAGCTGCTAAGTACTAACCATATTGGATTCGCTCACTTCAATGTTAACCTATGGAGAAAATTTGTCTACTATTTACAGCTACATGAATGCTGAAAATCCAATAAAAAATGTATTTTCAGGTAGCCTGAATTTTTCTGCACTTTGCAACAGGATTCATTTTATAAATTTCGTCCACCAAAGGAAGTGATGAGTGTTTATAACACACTTTACAGAATTTTTTCCCTTAAGAATTTAAATTTTAAAATACTATTTGCATTTTTTTAAACGAAAAATGCCCCAAGGTGTAAAATTTCTTTCTCAATTACGGAGTATAATATTTTTAAAAAATGTATAGATCAAAGACGGCAATCCTTGGACACATTTTTTCCATAGGGTTAACATTGAGGGGAGCGAATACAATAGGGTTAGTACACAACAGCCTTGAATTCGTATTCACCGCATTTGGATTTGTGACATTAGGCAATATTCACACATACTTCTTATATATCTCTTCACTATCGAATTGTTCATAATTAAACAGTGTAACATATAAACTATACCTTTAATGTGGTGAATGAAACGAAGTATGCATAAATTTCTATTTTGGTATATAAATTCATCTTCTGTGCCAAAATTCGCTTTATCCACCAGATTATTTTCATTATTAGCACTTTTTTTAAATATTTTTCAAAACTTTCTCTGATGCAATTTTTCCCGCACAGTAATAAATTTCTTCTTCAGATCGCATTGGCATTATCAAAGTGTGGAATTTCCACCTTGGGCTTTGTCTGCAGTCTTTCCAGGCGCATTGCGTCATCATGTTCTTGTCCTTCGTTGGATTCCACATCTATGCAGCTGGCTCATCTGGAGCTGTCATTGACTACTACGACAACGGTTCTGAGGTAGTGGATCCTATCACGTGGGAAAAGCGGCACCACAGGACGATCGTAAGTGTAGCCTGCTACAGGCGGTTTCTGCTAGCATCTGCTACTTGCGATGGCGAAATCATAGTCTGGCTGAGGAAGAGTTCTGATGCTAAATTTCAAATGAAAGATCTGAAAGGTTTTTATTTCCTTTAACTAACTTATTTCTCACCGTTATTATTAATAGTTTTTCCTAGTTTGTTCTCTTTCGACCAAAGTTATCTTGCACCCAAATTTTACCGGTGTCGATTATGTGATGTTTGATATTCAAATGGCTCGAATTTCTGACATAGAAGTTGTAATACATTAAAAGAATTTATTTTCTTTCAAAAATATTAACTTTAGACCCAATATCGAAGGCGCAACAGAAAATATTCTCTTAAATAATTCTCTTAATATAACTCTATAACGAAAAAATTTTTAAAGACAGCCTGTCAGGAGTTTAAAATGTTTCACAACAATGTCATAAGAAAGTTTAAAATGTCCTTACTTCTCTCTCGAATTGTCTATTTCATTTCTTGTTCCTAATGGTCCCTGGCCGGAAGCATTGCAGACCAGGTCCATATTGGCTAGCTGGCTGAGGGGTACGGATCCGGTTTATAATGGCACCACAAGGGTCAGAGTCTAATTTAGCCAGGTGTCACCTCAATTTTGACCGAGCACCCCAAGGGGCGACAACTGGATGGGATCGTACCCTCTTCTACTCTCTCTGACCTCATAGAGATACTTTCCGGTCTACGTATTTAACGTGCCTATATCCGACCTAGACACGGAGGAATGTAATGGATCTTATCAGGATTCGAACCGAGCACCCTCAGCGTCGAAAGTCGACCCGCTACCACTAGTGTCACGAGCAGAGGCCCCCACCTGAACCTCCTCGGTGCCTGTCGTGAACGTCATCCTATACGGACATGCGCATAGCGCAGATGAACCAGAACACTTTTCGTTTTCGACGGTAGCCATTGTTTTTTTTTGTTGTTGTTGTGATGTCGGGTTTTTTGTGTAACTGGCCTGTAAATTTGTGCCAATAAATATTTAATGTGTTAAACTGGTTATCCATTCAACCAGTTTACAAAGGATGAAACTGCCTACTCATTACCTGCAGCTCTCCCCGGATATTTTAGGTACGACAATTTTGTATTTTTATAGGATATTGTTCCTAACAACTAGGCTGCCTCAGGCCCCCTATTTAATGCATTCTGTGCTATACAGCATAATATCAAATGTATTTTAAAACTATAAAAATGTATCGTATGGTATATTTTTAAATAGCCGTTTCTTCAATTATAGATGATGACGTAAAAGATACAGAAGTGAACGAGAACTATCTTGCCAAATCTGAAATAGACAAGAGACGACGCTGCAGCATCAGTCAACTTCTCTTCCTGCAGAAGCGGGAGATGGATTTCTTTGTGGGAAATCTAGTATCTTGTGGAATGGACGGCAGAATTCGCTTCTGGAACATAGTCTGTACTCACAGAGTGAACCAAGGAACGCTTTTGTCGAAGTTCCGAGCTGTTTTCAGAGACTGCGATGGTGTACTGTGCTTGGAGACTGACTCCGAAAATCAATATCTAATAAGTGGTGAACATATTATATTTATTTCAAAAAATTAAATTTCCAACTAGGTCGTGTAAAAATAGTTTCCCTCAGTTTCACGCATGTTAAAATTCATATCTATTATGCAAGGCTGTATCGTGTGAAAAGAGCAGAATAAAAGCCTTGCGATGTTATGGTTTTATGCGAATAGATATGACAACATTCGCATATAGTTTACTTATAACTAGAAAGACAACTGACTTTTTTAATCTTTAAGGAACGCTTTTAAGCTTTTCGTGTTTTGCTTCCTTTTCCGTAGACATTTCTTTCATTACTTGGCTGCAGATCTTAAATCTTGACTCCATAATCCATTACTTTAATTTTCTGTGAAAGTGCCGGACGCAAAGAACAAAGCAGAAACATCATAGCATTCTAAAGCAAAAACTAATACGTTACACCATTTTAAAATAATGCTTCGTAAATACTGAAATATTATTGCTAAATTTTAAAAGAAATTTTGAAAATTAAATTAATTCTATTGATAGTTTTTTTTAATTTAAACGTCTATGCAATAGAAAATTACATTAAAACATCAGAATATTAAAAACTGTTTGAAGTTTCTTTGCAAAAAACATTTTTACATAGTACCTACTGCAAACTCGTGGTAAACGAAATTTATGTTTCTTAATGACCGAATTATTTATTATTACAAATAAAAATTCATATTCTTAGTAATAATTGACAATATTAATAAGGGTTTTATTCTACCAAATATATATTTGTTTATAAAGTAAATATTCATATTTTGTTGTTGTTGCTGATCCCTGTCACCCAGCAGAGCTAGATTAAGTCCATGATACCGCACACTCTCAAGAAATCAATGGCCAACAGTGGCCGCTCCAGAAGATCTTCCTTTTCAAGACCCAAGCACTCTAGGATATGATCCGGAGTGGCTTGGCCTTTGGAACAATTAGTACAAGTTGGAAAAACTTTCTCCTTGTTAGTATAAGTGATCGTTCTTAGGTGGCCATTACGAAAGCGGGTTATAGTAGTTGGCTCCTGTCTGCTGCACCGGAGGGACAGAGAACTACCGGGGCGATTCATATTCTAAATTGTAAGAGTGATAATTCTGCTTCTAAGAGACATAAAGGCGCCATCATTCTATGGCAGTTAGTTAAGCAAGCTACTACAGTCTGTGTTCAAATCCCGGCCAAGGGATGGATGTTTTTGTGCTGTTTGTTCCTTTGCAAACAAACATCTATGCCTGCAAGGGAAGATACGTTCCCATACCTGCATAGAGAGCAGCGTTGATTCGCACACTGAATGCTCCCGTAATAAAGTATCCAATAAAACTCAAGTTTCATATGGCCCAATGGATATGGCCCTGGCATGCGGTACCAAAGTCTGTGGGTTCGAGTCCCACTTTTGGCATGGACGTTTGTAGCCGTTCGGAATCGGTCTTAAACAGTTTAATTAACCCTCGTGTAGCAAAAAATGACCGTAGCACTCCAAACCAAACCATGGCCTAATGTTGTCAGGATAATTTCCACTTTGGAAGAACAAAACATTCAAGTCGCTTGCATATTTCGTCTTATTCTTTCTTGGGCAAAAAAATCGAATTAAAGCAAGACTTTTTTGAAGTAAAATTATCAAAAATATAAAAGTGTGACATAGCTCCGCGTTATTGCATGAGCCGTACAAATTAATAAAAATTTTTTAATGTTGTTTTATTCGACAAATGCCGGTGACTTGGCCACTAAGTCATTCAACATGGAGTTCTCCAATATTTCGAAACATGGGAATTAAAATTTTAAAGTGCAGGGCACACTTTAAGATTTTTTTCTCAAATGCGGAGGCACTTGTCGTTTCTAGACATTTTTCCAAATGAGAATTACCAGGTAGACAACGCCTTGCAGACACCAGACCAGTAGTGGTCAACATCGAATGCTGACGGTCGTCCTAACTCACACCGCAAGACTGCTGTCCATTCATTTAAGGGGCCCCCATATAGGCGGCGAGCACTTACCACTACAAGTGGGCCCCGAAATTTAGAACCAAGTCAAGTCACGAGGCCGGAACACTTGGCCCACTCACCTCCAGAGGTAACTTTGAGAACTTGGAGGACATTGCAACCATGACAGATTTTACGTGCACCAGCAAACACAAGTTAAAATGTAAAGCAGTCATTGGTTGATTTGAATGGCACAAAATGTTCAATGTTTAAGTTTTAATATTCTTTTGCCGAAAAATATACTAACTTCTGCATTTTACCATGAAAAATTTTAGAACCAGTAATACCATAATTCAGCGAGATAAACATCTGGTGGCTAAGAATCTGCGTTTTACAGTTTTAAGATCAAAATTCTTAAAGTACAACAGTAAGCTCCATATAACGTAATCTGTTTAGCCGTGGTAAGGCCACTGATGACCGTAGCGTTCCAAAAATCAAATCAACCAACATTAACTTAAAATTGCTACAAATAGTCCCCAATTCTGTCGTTATGATAAAAGACTAAAATTAAAAGCCCGAAGGGAAATTTATTTCGAACTTTCGTTTTCGCAATCTTAATTGATATTTAAAGAAGAAAGAATTACATATTTGGTTAAAAAAATTATGAGGAGCTCACTCCATGTTTGAATAACTTAATTACTTAATTTTGCAGTTCAGATTAAATAAAACTGTGCAGAAAACTAAGTAATATTAAAAAAAATGTTATTTATCTTAAAATTGTAGATGACTGGGATGATTTTATATCTATCAAACAGTTTTGTGTTCAAATATCTTTTGAGAGTTAAAAACACATTTTGATTAACTGGAAAATTAACTACATTAAATTTTTAACATAAACCGCCGGATCACACACATTTTTCATGGGATATGAAGAAATCAAGCTAATTTCAATACAACACAATAAATTAAATATTACTTTTAGATAGTTTAATTAAATATTTCAACTCGTTTGTGTTGTTTATAATTCGAGATTCGGAATAAATAATTCCTCGTTAATACGGGTAACTTCTCTGGGCCTCTGAAAGAATATTTCGGATGACTTTCTTTTTATTTGGAATTTTTCAAAAATACTCAAACATTTATATTTCTTTTTCTTCGGCTTGTACCAGCTTCAGCCTTTTTTAAATAAAAATTCGTGATAATAATAGTTTTTAATTAATCTGCAAACGCTTTGGTAAAGGTAGTTAATAGCTTTATTTTCACAATAGCTCTCATTATAATAATTGTTAGAATCATTAGGAATAAAAAATATCTAATGCAATTATACTAAATTTTATGGTTCACTTTTAGTAAAATATAGTGATTTATAATTTTTTGTTTTTAAGTTTTAGATATCTAGTAAATTACTAGATATCTAAAACTGCATATTACTAGTAGTAATATAGTGTCTTTTATTTCTTTTCTAGAAATTGATTTTCCGTTATAAAAATTCTTCTTTCAACCAACAGAGTGCAGCGGTGAAATTTGAAACTAAGCATCTTTTGTCATGGCTACTTAATGATGAACATGCTCTGAAATATAAGAAATTTCTATATCTCCTAGCATCATGTTCAATTTTAACACAATTTGCTTCAGTACATGTCAAGAGTACCGTAATATGACACTTCAGACCCACCGTTTTTTCCGCGTTAAATTATAGACAATTCTTAAAGTTTTAGTTTTATATAGATGAATGCCCTATGGTATGCATTACATTATTTTTTTAAATATGATGTAAAATTTTAATTAATTAGAAGAATAAATATTTTAAACTAGTAAGAATAATTCCTATTAACGTATTAAATATGAAGGTTTAAAAAAATGATCCTCTAGATTATTTTTAATGGAAAATTATTTGAAAAATTGATAAACAAAATGCAACTACCAGAATGAAAACTGAAAGTAAGAATCAGTATATGTTATTAGTATACAGGCCTATTTCCGATCCTATTCACTATCATTTTCGTCCAATAACTTCGTAATAGAAACTGAATAATGCTTTGTGCAGCAAAAACGGAATTATCTAAACTCTGCATCTTTACCAGGCGATACGATGGGATACGTCAAGGTGTACGAGCTCGACAACTATTATTCTGTTTATGGATCCGCCCCACCGAGAACGGGAGAAGCGTCGCCGCAGCTGACAGATAAGTTCCCTTTCTTGAAGCTTCAGCGACTTGTGGACCTGAAGCACCCGAAGAACTCGAAATTCACCGAGGACAGAGGGGCTGAAGTGGGATTCGTCCCTTTTCTTTTGAACTGCTTCCGAGCACATCTGGGTCCAGTGCTAAAACTTAGCTACGTGAACGAAAGAGATTTACTCATTACAGCCGGAAGGGAGAAATCCGTTCGCTTGTGGAGCATATCTGGGATGTACGTGGGTCGACTCGGACCAGATGGTGAGCCCTGGGGCATCACCATTGAAAAGAGGAAACCAAGTCATAAACCACCGGACGTGAAGGCTGTGGCATCGTCTCTTACACTTTTCGTTAGTATAGTGTTTTGATGTTAACTTTTTATCTCATATTCCTTCAGGAAGATGATATTGTCAGGAGACTGTCCCTATTGATCTGAAAAATAGAAACTCCATCCTCTTCAGGGTACTTTCGAAATCCATAGCTTCACAGCTTGCGAAGCCTTCTTAGCTTTCAAATTTCAGTTTCTTATAATGTCTTCGTAGGCATTTCACAGACGTTTTATAATCTAGACACATATCCCTAGATGTAAAGATTGTAGAGGTTAATTTAGAGGTACTGCTCACTATATTTGGAGATCCTTTAGATGACACTGCCTGCAGATTTTTCGTGGTGATTAATCACCAAAGGGTATTTATCTCAATTTTTGGCGTCATGAGCACTTTAGAAATAATTAGCTTCTTATTAAATGGAAAAAATGGGTAAAATTTTTGACAAACCGAGACCTAAATTGATATATTTTACAGCGTATTATTCTTTTATTTTACAGTGTATTTACAGTTATTCTGCCCAGTTTTTAAGTGTTTAATGGATAAAAGTTGAGTAATATTTCCTATACATTGATTTATACACACATGTCCCTTTCAATGTTTATCTCAAATTACAAACTTCAGTAACCGTTTTCTTTACGTTATCATTGAAACTATAAAATACATTCTTAGGTCATGAATAATGGCAATATACCTTACTGGACTCGTGCATTAGAGGCATTAAGAAAATGTCGTCTAGGTCACCAGCCAGAAGGATTTACTGAGAAACCAATGAAGTGGAAATTGAAAAAATCCCAATCTATAGAGGTAAATAAATGCATGTCAATTTCATAAAACAGTTCATAAGAATGGTTAAAAGTTTTCATTCGTATAAACGTATTATTTGTTTAATAAATAGTAAGTTTTTTACTTTACTAAAATCAATATGCATTATTAAAGTATTTATGAAGCATATTTACTCAATTTTCGTATTTACTCAATTAAACAACCTGATAGTAAAAAAAATAAAATATAAATATAAAAAATAAGCTAAAGATATGAATTTTCAAGCAGAAGAAATTTCATAGTACGCTGTCAAATGGGCAACAAAATAGTTGAATGCACTCGTGCGATCGCTCGCTTACTCTGGTATGCTCTTACAGGGTAAATGAGTGGGGTTTTGGTTTCAGCGCTTACACGCACGATGTGTATTCAGTATGCTACTACCTAATGTACAAATTTTTCATTGCTTCAGTAGTGTGGTTGATAAATATTAATCCCTTATTAATTACAATGCAGCTGTTGATATTGCAGTTGCTATTCTTCTGGATAGACTTTCCAAAACCTCCGCAAGATTTTCTACAATGCTATCTTGGTCAAAAACAAACTAAAGCAAAATTTTTATCTGAATTTTATATAAGCATAATTTTACATGAAAATCGCACACTAATACATACGCACTTTTTCTTGACAATTTTTATATCGAGTCTTTTTTATCTAAAGCATGTAAATTTAATGCTATAATTTCAATTTTCGGATAAAATGTTTCATTTATGTAATCGATCTGGATTGAAATGTGATTTTACAGAAGGTTGTAAATATATAATAAATTCATCGGCTTCTATGAAATCTGAATAAAAATCTTCATCCAGATTTTAACAGTTAGAATTATAAATGATAAACATTGTAGTCATAAATTTTGTATTTACTCAATTAAACAACTTGATAGTAAAAAAATAAAATATAATATAAAAAATAAGCTAAAAATAGATATTGTCGAAACTGAAAATTATGCATGATCTAGTTATAGACAGCTTATAGAACTTCAAGGGAAAATATAAGATCCAGCTGTCGGACCAATCAACAGAAAGACTTTCCACTGTCGACAGGTTGCTATCATCTCGTTGACCTCCCTGTTCTACAGAATCAAGGTCGGAGCGGTTTGGACCGGCTATTTGGATTCTATCATGCCCAAGTCTCTAAACCATGAAGCTACGGACCCTGCTTTGTTAATGAATGTGCTGTCGTACTGAAGCAAGAAATTACCTACGTAGAACTGTTGCCACAGGATAAGAAATGCAGTATTGTCCAGCATTCCTTGACAGATGGCAAATTTTAGCGATTCATGCCCTGAAACCAAAGTCCTAAGTCTAACCCAGGTCCAGACCACTATACTACTACCTCCAGTTTCACTAACGACGCAGGACACTCTTTCAAGTACAGTTCAGACTCAGTCATTGCATTGCAATATACCGTGACCCATCAACCCTCTTTCATTGATACAAAGCCCAAAGTGGAAGCTATTTGCCCGATTCTAAACAACTCATAGGCAGACACATAGCCTCTGAGGAACAGCAGGACCAATTAATCCCACGTAAGTGACTAAGAATAATCCATCATAGAACAGACAATCACTGAGAGACATTTCGACGCAAAGTAAACATCAAACACAATCAAGAAAGTCTTATAGAACTTCTCTGTATATTTTGCATATTTCAGAGCATAATAGTGCATTCTCATCCATATTTCTAAAAATAGTTTTCATATTTCTTTCCCAGGATTTGTCTAAGTATGGTACACTGGAAGAAGAACTGGCCAAAAGATTACCGTATTTTCGTGGTACTCGTCATTGTAAACAGAAATTTTTTCAAGACATTGATAATGGCATATAAGATATCAATTTTTTCAGTGAAACCCAGAGAAAAATAATTGTTTTCCAGATTTTGCCATAGATTGATTTTGTATATTTAGTGAATATTCACCAATGTTCCAAATATTATTAAATGTTCCTAAATATTTCATTCAAACAAAGGACTTTAAATTCCTTCTTGAGCACTCTTTAGAAGCCTTGAACGTTTTACTTTCTTTGTGATCTCGTTAGTGTCCAGAGATACTTTTAAATAAAAATCACTTCGTTTGTTCCTTTCGTATCGTATGTTTCAACAACTTAATTCTAATATTGCAACGAAATCCCAATTACTACAATTCTTAAAATAATAGAAATGTCACTTTACTTGAATAGGCGGTAACGCCATTTTCGAAGGATATATATTTAAATTTAATTATTTGAAACTTAATTTTCGCTATCCATAAAACGTAAATAAGTACCCTTGTCAATAAAATTCATACCTTTTATTGAAGAATGACTATAGTCCTGCTACAACTTAATAACAATCTATTTTCCAGTAGTGACGTGGATTACCTATAAATAAAGTTACAAATGACAAAGAGGATAAAAACTTGTTGTTGCTGTTGTTGTTTCTAATGTTCCCTGGCCGGAAATTCCAGACCAGGTCCATATAGGCTTCAGGCTGATATGTGCGGCTCCAGGTTATATATTGCACTACAAGGGTCGGAATCCGTCTTAGCTAGTTTTCACCTCAATTTTGACCGAGCACCCCCCAAGGAGTCATCTGGGGTCTCGTACCCTCTCCTATCCTCTCTAACCTCATAGAGGGACTTTCCGATCTACGGATATAACATGCTCATATCCGGCCCAGACACGAAGGTATTTAATGGCGCGTGTAGCGATTCGATCCAAACACTCTCAGCACCGAAAGCACTGCTACCACAAGGCTACCTCGATCCCGTATATAAGTAAAGTATATACACTGATCCCGGAAAGTTTAGAGCTATAAAGGATAAAAATGTTAGATGTATGTGAATTCTTTCGTTCGATGAATACCACTGAAAGCTGCAGTACCCAACTCAACACCATTACATGAAGTTCTGTTTTTCCTGGTGGGAATGTAATGATGGGGATCAAATAAAAAATAGTACTAGAAAAATCGTCCTAAAACTAATTTCAGATAATGAAAACGCAGTTTCTGAGTAACAATATAAATCCATAAAAAGTATAATCACGGCTCCCTTCAGATCAAGATGGATAAAGGCTTTGGGAAAAAAATGGCACAAGCTTTATTTTCCTTTAGATCTAATTTCTCGGGAGAAATTAAGTTAGAAGTCAGGTCATTTTTGTTAGTCCACAAATATGGGAATTAATTCAAGATTTTACTTCATGGCATTATGAAAGGCGCGAAATCAGTTGCATATTATTCATTGAAAAAGTGGTTACAAATTCATTACAAAACCAAAAGACAAGAAACTGCTCCTGAACTCTAAAAAATACTAGTGAGTATTGATATACCCATTCTTATGACAATCATTTCACGGAGTCAGCTTGAATTTGTTTCTGAGAACCTTGGAGAGAAAGCGAAAGAAATATATATACATTATATATATATATATATATATATATATATATATATATATATATATATATATACATTATATATATATATATATATATATATATATATATATATATATATATATATACTCAAGAGCCAAAACATTATGACCACCCCTACATTTTGCAATGAATTCGCCTGGATGACGTGGAAGGCACGTGATCAGGTGGAAGTGGTATTTAACTGCTGCTGGAGAGTCTGAAGAATCATTCTTTCACTTACTTCTGTGTGTGATGGGAAAGGCTGCGGATCTAAGCGACTTTGATAGAGGGCAGATTGTAATGGCTCGAAGGCTCGGAACAAGTATTTCCGAAACTGCACGACTCGTGGGTTGTTCGCGACCTACAGTTGTTAGTACTTATGCAAAGTGGATGAATGACGGTAAAACCAGCAATAGACGACATGGTGTTGGACGTCCACACGCTATCAAAGAAAAAGGTCGTCGGAAACTGTCTCGCACGGTGAAGCAAAACCGGAGCCAGATAGTGGCTCAGCTGACAGCCCAATACAATGCAGGGCCAAGTAGAATAGTATCGCAGCACACTGTTCAGCGGACACTGTTGGATATGGGGCTACGCAGCAAACGTCCCACTCGTGTGCCTTTGCTGACCAAGCGTCATCGCCAACTGCGCCTGCGCTGGGCCCGGGAATATCGCGACTGGTTCATGGATCAATGGGAGAGAGTTGCCTGGTCAGATGAATCACGGTTTGTCATTCATCACGCCGATGGCCGTGTCAGTATACGCCGTCTTCCAGGCGAACTGTTGCTCCCTCAATGTACAGTAGGTCATACACAGGCCGGTGGTGGCGGTATTATGCTTTGGGGGACGTTCTCTTGGGCGTCTCTGGGACCCGTGGTTGTGGTAGAGCAGACCATAAATGCTACAGGGTATCTGAACATCATTGCGGACCAGTTGCACCCTTACATGGCCTCTGTTTTTGAAAATATGGAAAAAACATGAAAAGATGATTTAGGGCAACAATTTGGTTACATGTAAACGATAGAAAAAGTATTGTTTAGAAATGATGTAAGATCTTTAATATGGCGTGTGGTCTTCTAGAACAGCTAAGACTGCTGCACGCCTGTTTTCCATGGATGCGATGATGTTATCGATAAGACTTTGGGGAATACTGTTCCACTCCTCAAGAAGTGCAATCTCCAAGTCTTGGAGAGTAAAAGGAGGCCTTGGTCTCGTAGCAATGCGGCGTCCGAGCATGTCCCAAACATGCTCGATTGGATTCAGGTCAGGAAAGCACGCTGGCCATTCCATACGCTGTATTGGTTCCGCTTCAAGCATGTTCTCCACAAGACGAGCTGTATGCGGTCTGGCATTATCATGCTGGAAAACAAAGGAATCTCCAATGGCTGCAGCGTAAGGTATGACATGAGGTCTCAGTATCTCGTCTGCATACCTTCGGGCCGTCGAAGTACCATTCCGAATGATATGCAGGTCCGTACGTCCACCTATGCTGACTCCACCCCATACCATAAAACCAGCTTGTCTGTATTGTGACCTTTCACGAACGAATGTGGGGTTATTTCGAGTGCCCCTTTCCCTCCATACCAAAACACGCCGGGTGTCACACTCCAGACTGAATCGGTACTCGTCTGTAAACAGCACTTGGCTCCAATCGTGTTGCTTCCAATCTCGATGTTCAGCAGCCCATCTTCTTCGGGCCGCACGGTGGCGTGAGGTCAACGGAATGCATACCATTGGCCTACGTGCATAGAGACCTCCCTGATGAAGCTTGTTACGTACTGTTTGGCTGGACACCCTTCGTCCTGTTTCCAAGAGCAACTGTCTTTGCAGCTGAGTAGCATTGTCTGTTCTGTTTCGATGAGCTGTTAACAGTATATACCGGTCATCAGTTGCTGTAGTGGCGCGTGGCCATCCTTGCCCTGGTCGACGTCTAACATTCCCTGTTTCTTGGAATCGTTTCCACAGCCTTGCAACGACACTTCTGGCGACTCCAACAGCGTTCGCGACGTGTTTGCCCGGTTTCAAGTCTGCCTATAATACGACATGCCATGGATTCCGGTAAATCACGTTGTTGAGACATTTTCAAGTCACCTTTTCTCAAAAAGAATAACTGAGCAATCGAATTTCACAGTTAGGCAGTGAAACAGACGTTTCTGCAACATCCCGCTTTCCGCCCTTATGTTCTTTTTCTGTTTTTTGACGTCATGAACTTTGATTTGCATATGAAGTTTTCTTCTTCTGTTTCCTGCTAGGCTTTAATTTATGGATGATTTATTTTATGTTACTTATCGGTGTAAGTATTTGCGTAATTTCGTTAAAACCATGTGTTCCTATAATTGTTTTGAGCAGTGTATATATATATATACACTCATGGACAAAAAAATTAGCGCACCAAGATGGAGTCGTCAAAATGAAACGAAATTTTACATATGTAATGACTACTTTGATATAAGTAAATGATAAGAAAATCAAAGAAAAAGGATAATTTATTTCAGAGAAAAAGGCAAAAGAACGGAGGAGTTAATATTCCGTTGGACCCCCTCTAGCGCGAATGCACGATGCGATACGATCGGGCATTGAGTCATACAAGTTCTGTAGGATGTCTTGAGACATTTCGTTCCATATTTGCTGTAACCTTGCCTCTAGTTCGTTGAAACTCGTAGGATGCCCAACTCGTCGTCCCAAATGATCCCAGATATGCTCGATTGAAGACAAATCTGGGGATCGGGCAGGCCAAGGAAGGGTAGTAACAGTGCGGAGAGAGTCTTGTGACACCCTTGCCGTATGAGGCCGAGCATTTTCTTGTTGAAAAATGGCTCCTGGGAACCGTTGCATGAGTGGCAACACATGTGGTTGCAGGATTTCAGGAACATACCGCTGGGCTGTCATGGTGCCGCGGAACAATACTAGGGGTGACCGTGTATTGTAGGCAATGGCACCCCATACCATCACACCAGCTGTGGGAGCGATGTGTCGCTGTACAGCAAAGGCAGGATTGAAGCGTTCACCGCGGGCTCTCCACACACGAACACGATTGTCATCACTGCCGAGATTGAATCTGGATTCGTCGCTAAAGACGACCTGGTTCCATTCCGCTGCAGTCCAGTTTCCTCGTGCGCGGCAAAACTCCAAACGGAGGCGTTGATGGGTGGGCGTCAAGGGCAGCACACGTAATGGGCGCCGCGATACCAACTGTCCTTCAGCCAGGCGCCTTCGTATGGTTCGAGAAGACACAGAGGCCCCTAGTGAAGGTGATGCCTGTGCCTGGATGGCGGCCGATGAATCAATTGGCTGTAAGCGTGCATTTCTTACGATGTGGCGGTCTTCTCGACGACTGGTCTGTCGAGGGCGTCCTGAGCCTGGTCTTCGTGTACATGACATCTCTCGGGTCCACTGGTCCCAACACCTCCTCACAACACAATCAGAGCGGCCTAATTGACGAGCTACTCGCCTAGCTGACCACCCAGCTTCCATCATACCGACGATTCTCCCCCTCTCAAACTGCGACAACTGCTTATATTGTCTTCGAACACGGCGTAATGGAATGTCTATCTCAGCTCTTCCTTTGTAAATGATTCAGCACACTCAAACAAGCTTTGGTTACCTGTTTTATACTCCACAGAGTACGATGTTCAACGCCCTCTACCGGCTATACGTAATGCGCAATCATGCTGCATTTCTAATCATTTGCATATCTCCCCGACATGTACCTTCATTGCAAGTTTAGTTACGATCCCGCAATTATTTCTTGGTGCGCTAATTTTTTTGTCCATGAGTGTATATATATATATATATATATATATATATATATATATATATATATATATACAGTAGGATGCCACAATATTCTCAAGATACTGATATAGTGCTTCAAAAAGGAATTTCCACAAGCACAGAGAAAACAGGTTGCACTAGCCAACAAAATTTAACTTTTTTTCTGTAACATTGATGAAAACAGTTCATCTTTATGTTTTTAAGGGTGCTGAACACGGAAATGATAATGAAAATGTAAGTTTAGCTCTCGTTTTTTAGTTATTGAAGCTTTTCAGAATTGCCCTTAAAAGTCTATGCATGTATTTACCTTGTAGTTCTTCCTCGGAGGAAAGTCACTGATGGCGCAATCGCTTTGCCTGCCTTTTGTATTCTTTTGCTGGTAATTCCGTGATGAACGTCCATCAGTAATCCTCTTACTTTGATTCACTCCACTTTCCCTGGTATCTTTCTTCCACGTCCGAAATTTCTTGGTGGAAGCGTTCGCCATGTTCGTCACTAAAAGCACCACAGTTTTCGGGGAAGAAGTACAAGTGTGAATGTAAGAAGTGTAACTTTAAAGACATGTTACACCCCAGTCTATCGTAGCACTGCAGAAGATTTTGCACAAGATCCTTATAATTTTCTGTCTTGTGATCTCCAAGGAAGTTTTTGGACACTTGAATAAAGGAATCCCAGACTAACTTCTCATTACCTTTGAGAATATTATTGAAATGTTCATCCTTAAACAGTTTGCGTATCTGTGGACCAACGAAAACCCCCTCTTTTATTTTGGCTTCACTGAGACGTGGAAATTTCGTACCTATGTGAACAGGCCCTAAGGACCTGTTCACGTAGCAATCCGTTAGCGTAAGCGTAAAAGGAAAGTTGGCGATGAGACCGAAATAAGCCAATCATAGGCCTTAACAATTTCGTTGGTAATCGTTTGGAGGTTTGTCACTGGTTAAATATATTTCAATACTTTTACGCTTACGCTAACGGACTGCTATGTGAACAGGCCCTAACGCCAACGACTTATGTGAACAGGCCATAAGTCCTACAGTCTGTCAAAAAAGTAGTCGAGCCATAGTCCCCATCAAAATTTTTCAAGATGTCTTCAAAGGAAGATTTCTAAGGTTGATATAAAGAAAGACTTTTTTTTAAAAAAGGGTTTGGAAAGAAAAAAAAATAGATCAAATGATCTGTTTTTTTTTTGTTTATAAATTACATTCTTTAAAAAAAGTTATCGATCAATTTCTGGTGGTACACATTTCAAATAGACCCGTTAAAAAAAAGAGAGATGCTGAAAGAAGAAAGCCTTAATTTACTATATAAAAAATCATGATTCAGCTGTTAATGTAGATTACATTGAAGCTTGCAAAAGTAGAGTTGATCTCCCAAAACTTAAAAAAAAAATGTAACGATAGTTTATTTTTTTTTAATTCAACTAGAAAAAAAAGAGAAAAAGAAATATATCTCTGACGGCCAACATTTTAAATAAAACAAAATTAAAAGGAAGATTTCCAAGTTTGGTATAAAGAAAGACTTTAAAAAAGGGCTCGGAAAGAAAAAGAAAAAAACAGATCATTGATCTGTTTGGATCTGTTTTTTCTTTTCTTTCCGAGCCTTTTTCTATCTTTATTTATAAAAATACATTCATTACATCAATCTATCAATATCTTGTGTTACATTTTCAAATAGAGTTTTTTTACGAAACAATTTGGTGGAAATAAACTATTGGTTTTTCATCGGCAGGTAGAGTAGTAGTAGTCGTAGAAGCGGCTGATATTTTCAAGAGCAACAAAGCTGCTCTACTTTTGGAAATAATCGAATTCCAAGAAGATGTTGTTTTATAGGACGTTTATGCTCAAGTTCCAAAAACTCTTGGGAGTGACCAATTTTGGATTAAAAATGTGTGAAAAAAAGTATGCAGAACTCAAAGCTTTAGCCATGTGTACCATGTTTGACTCAACTTATGTGTGTGAAGCAGCATTTTCAAAAATGAATTTCATTAAGAACCAGTAGCTTGAGGAAAATCAGCTGCACGAACATGACCCCAAATTTCTAGCAGGTTGTTCAAAATAAAACGTGCCATTTTCCCCATTGAATATTAACCATATTGCAAATCTTCACTGACTTCGGTCGTTAGAGAAAATAAACAAGGTGTTTTTACCTCAAATATAATCAGCTCTCGATCTGCATCTTGAGTCTAGTCTCGGGAGGGGGGGAAATATTCTGGAACTCTATTATCCATCAAGCTGTTCGCTAATTAATTCAGACCAGAGCATAGAAACTACTCGTTGCTTTTCTAATTATTATATTTAACACATATATTACATAAACAATTACACTTAACTACTTAACATCTATTTTAACATTACAGCACAACGGATATCGGTGTTTATTCATCACAGAGTTCGTTCTTTCTGCTTAGTCTCTGCTGGGTGGCGCTAGAGGTCAGGATTGGCTGTTGCCAGTTGTAACATTCTCCTACCTTGAGGCCCGACGGTCTGGGAGGGGCTCAATGTAGTTAGATTCAGTCTCTTAGGGGGTCTCACCATACGTCCAACTCTGGATACGACTGGTGACCAACCGCTTGAGACCACGGGTTGATTTCCTTTGTCCGGTTTGATGTTCTGGATACCTACAGTTTCTGGTGGAACGGTTCTTTCATCTGACGTGGTATTCTCAACAACTACTGGCTCTTGCAGAACCCTACTTTCACTGGCAGGAATTTCAAGTGGATAGAGCCGCTGTACTGGTCTAAGAAAAACACCAGACTGAGTCTTCACCCTGGCTATTCTGACAACCTTATCTTTACCAGGAAATATCTCGATCACTCTTGCTAAAGGCCAGTGAATACGATTTTTCTTTGCGTCTTCTAAAAGAACAACATCTCCAATAGCTAATTGTTTGTGATTCAGTTCTTTTACCGTTCGTTGACGTAACTGCCCCAAATATTCATTGCGGAATCTCTTGCGCAATTCATCTTTCAATCTTTGTCGATATTTAGCCCTCCTATTCAGTTTATTGCCATCCACTGCATCAATGTCAGGAATTCCTGAAGAAGGCAAGTCATGCAAAATCATTGAAGGGGACAAAGGGGGCTGGATCTCTCACATCTTCTGATACGTATGAAATGGGTCTAGAATTGATTGTCTGTTCACAGTCGCATAAGATAGTATTTAACTCATCATAGTCTAATGACGCTCGACCCAAAATCGTCTTAAGAGTTGTTTCACCATTCGTATCAGTCTCTCCCACCATCCGCCCCACCATGCGGCAGATAGGGGATTGAACTTCCATCGAATCTTCTGCGTAGTGGCGACAGATAAGACAGCATCCCAATCAATATTACACAATGCCTTATCTGTACCTATAAAGTTAGTCCCATTGTCTGAATATATGATGAATGGTTTTCCTCTTCTAGCAATAAACCGTCTCAAAGACAGTATAAAGGCTTCAGTTGACAAGGAGGTCACAAGCTCGAGGTGTACGGCTCGGAAATCGGCGCATGTAAACAATACTATCTAGGATTTTGTGTTTCCTTTCAAATAAAGTGGGCCTGCCAAGTCCACACCCACGACTTCAAATATGGATGCATCCCGAACTCTATCTTCCGGGGGAATTCCAGGTTCAGTTTCGGATTTCTGTGCATTGAACCGCTGACACTTCTCACATTTCTGGATGACTTTTCAAATGGTTTTTCTTGATTTCAGTATCCAATATTTATCTCTCAAATTAGCCATTAGTATCGAGACACCCGCATGCTGCAGTTCTATATGTTTCTCAAAAATTAATGAATGTACAACTGAGTGATTAGAAGACAAGATAACAGGGAATCGGAAATGCTCTATATCTTTTCGGTATATCATGTTAGTCTTTGCTCGTAAAATGCCATCTTGATCTACTATTGGCCTTAAAGCACGAATAGAATTATCTTCTTGCCCAATAAAGGAATCCTTCTGAATCAGACGACACGACGACCTTTCAACTCTTTCAGTTTCTGAAAACCGAGAGATTCGCTGTGTTCCGTTCTGAACTCCTTGCTTTATAACAAAACCGGAAAATCCAAGCTATCAACCTGACTATCTTCTGGAAAGATGAAAAATATCGGTAATACCAGTCTGAATCTGAATTTTTCTCTTTGTTCTGAGAAGTCAAAATAGTTTTCCGTTTCTCTTGATGCAAAAGATCTTCATCAGGTTGTTCATCTGTTTGGGGCCATTCGGTTTCAGTAAGGTAAAGCCAAGGAGGTCCCTCCCACCATCTGGACTTCGACACCTGAGCTGCAGAACAGCCCCTTGATGGAAGGTCCGCAGGGTTAAGATTTCCTGGAATGTGTCTCCAGGTAGATGGATTTGTTAGCGTTCGTATCTTTTGAACTCTATTATGTACAAACGTTCCCCATGAGTGTTCTCTCTTAATCCATCCCAAAGCTGTAGAAGAATCACTCCAAAGAACAGTAGCAACATTGGGTAACTTCAAATCAGATAAAACTATTGATGCAAGTCTCGCACCAATCAAACTGGACAAAAGTTCCAAACGTGGAATCGACATCGGTTTAAGAGGAGCTAGACGACTCCTGGAGTTAACTAACTGAACCCTGATACCTGCAAGAGTTGAAATTCTTAAAAAGGCGCAAGTTGCATAAGCACGTTTACTTGCGTCACAAAATACATGAAGGGTGATTTCGTTTTCTTTATCATAACTTATATTCAACCATCGAGGCACACGTAACTGAGAAAGCAAAAATAATTGATTAAACCAAGTTTTAAACTGATTGTTCAAAGGTGTTGGTAGTTCGTCATCCCATTTTATTTTTAGTAGCCAAGTTTCTTGAAGGATAATTTTTGCTACAAGTATGAAGGGCACAGTAAATCCAATAGGATCAAAAATTCTTTGTATTAAAGACAGAGCCTTTCTTTTAGTCACAGGTTCATCATCGATCAGCATTTGTTCTATCTTTAATGATAGAGTGTCGGTTTCAAGATCCCACAACAATCCTAAGATATGTACAGCTTCAGTTTCAGTTTCATTTATAGTAGCATTTGGCACGTTAGATCGCCAACATCTCAAATTGAAATGTCCTGAAGACAAAATCAAATTAGATTCTTCAATGAATTTTTCAGTTTCTTCTATCGAATTTAGACTGATCAGGGAGTTATCTACATAAAATGAGTTTCTCAAAAGTTCTGGGGTCTCAGACAAATTATCTGGAACTTGGTTCAAATGGTAATCAAGCGTTGCCGACAATAGGAAGGGACTAGAAGTCAGTCCAAAAACTACCCACTTGTGACGGTATATTTTCAAGTTATTTTCGGCATCGAACCACAGAAACCGTAAAAAATCTCGATTGATCTCCCTAATGCTTATTTGGAGAAATGCTTTCTCGATGTCGGAAGAAACTGCAATCCGATATTTTAGGAAACAATTTAAAATTCTGGGTAAAATTTGAATTAAATTGGGACCTGTAGTGAAACAATCATTCAGTGAAGGAGAGTTTTTTAACCGTGCCGAGGCGTTGAACACAGGGCGTATTTTTGTTGTTTGGCTTGTTTCCTTAATTATAGGCCGATGAGGCAAATAATGTGTTCCATGTTCCTTTTTCATCGATTATACATTCTATTATGTCATTAGATTCCCAATAACTAAAAACTTCTTGATAGTCTTCCCTTTTATTCGAACAAACGAGTTTCTTTTCAGTCTTACGAAGACATTTTTCAGCTAAGTCTCGATTACTGGGTAACATGGAGTTATCTAAAATCCAGGGTAGTGATACCTCATATCGACCATCTTTATTGCGTTTCACTGTGTCTGCGAAATATTTTCTTCCTCCCTCTTCTAATAAACTCTTATTTTTGTTTTCTTCCTTATCCAAAATTCTTAACGTGTCTAAGCGCCAGAGATCGGCCAGTTTGGCGTCGGACACATGTAGAGATAAAGTCAGTCCTGACAAGGAATTTTTTGTCTCAGTGTTGCCAGAGGTCATTTTGCCCATTAATGTCCATCCCAGTTTGGTCTTCAAAGCTACCAATCCTCCCCATGGCAGTTGCTCAATTTGACTAGCAAATAAACTACCCGTAATGTCTTCTCCTAGCAGCAAATGAATCTCTTGGGGATCCTCTTGGTACAATCGAGATGTTTCTTTTTCAAAAATGTCACTGACATAAATTCCTCTATTTCTCAGTTCTCGAATCCAATACATATTTTTGACTTTAGGAACTACAGAACAAATTTTCTTTTCATCCAACACGTCAACTTCACAAATGTGGGATTCATCTATGCTACTTAATCTTATACGATAGCGGTTATGCTTTTCCGAAACTTCTAATCCGCCAAATAACCCATAGGTGACAATTTCTTCTTTTAAACTTTTTAATTGCAACCTTTCAACGACATATTTACTAAGTAGGAATTTTGACTCCCCGTGTCAATTATACATCGAATAAAACCTTTTTTACCATCTTTTCCATGAATACCTACAATCAAAGTTTGTAAATACACTTCCGTATAGTCAGATTGATTGGTCAGTACATTTCCAACACTGCTATCCCTTTTATCTTCTGTTTTTTCCAAAGAAACATTAATAACATTATCATGTTTAGAAAAATTACACATAATCGAAACATGTTTATATCCACATATTGTGCAAATCGTTTTCGCTTTGCAATCACGCACGATATGTTTTATGTGCAAACATCTAAAACAGGCTCCTTTCTTTTTCAAAATGGACTTTTTCTTATCCAAAGACAAGCTCTGTGCGAATTCGCAATCTCGACTGTAGTGCGAGTCATCATTACAGAACACACAAAAATCTGTTTATTTTCTGTATTCCGAGCTGCTTCGGTTTTACTAAATAAATCAGCAGCCGTATCATATTTCTTTTTTGTCATCGGATGATGTTTACCCTTTCCGATCGACATATGTGGGTCATGGGGGAAGAAAGGCCGGCGACTAGTAGGAGGGGGTAAAAACGTTTGACGGGGAAAATCATCTCTTTTCTGTTGAGTAAATGTCGCTTTCGTACGTTCAAGTGAAGTTAATTCTGTCATTAAGAAATTCATTAAGTCATTTACTTTGTAATTGTCAGTTGCATCTTCTGTTCTATTAAATGCGAGCACTAAATCTTGCGGTAGTAACTTCAAAAGCATAGGGCCTAATAAGGACCATAAGTATCAGACACAACTCCTAATGCGTCTAAACTTCTAATTTGTGTCTGACATCTATCAAATAAATATCTGAATCCTTTAACATCACTCGAATGTTTCAGAGGAGGGATGTTTAATAAATTGCTATGTGGGCGTCTATTAAGATGGATTTTCTCCTGAATCGCTCTTCTAACAGTTTAATAACTGAATTCTTAATTTTCTGGTGAAAGCGAAAATCCTTCTACAATACTAGCAGCAGTTCCCCCCAAATATACTTTCAAATAGTTAAACTTATCAATTTTATTCAGTGACTCATTGTTATTAATCGCCGATTGAAATGAATTCCAAAAATTAAGCCACTGATTTACTGTCTCCGTAAAATTTAGGAATCGAAAGTTTCGGCAGCTTCACCGTAGTCGTTTCTTTTGGACTTTCGATTTGGTGCGGAACTGCTAAGTCATCGTCATGTTTACGCGGTGGTGGGGCATTTGCCGATATGCGTTTCTTCGCCCTAAACTTCCATAGCGTTACTTTTTCCCGATACTCTTCTATACTATCGAATTCTTTCTCATATTCTTTTGGTTTCAAAAGTCGTTCTAGATCGGTGTCAGTACCCTTTAGTGTTTCTGCTTTCTCGTTAAGTAGTTCTAAAGTTTCTTCTAACTCCTCAACGTTAACTTCTGTTTTTGCAATTTCAGCCTCTATTTTCTGACAACATTTGGTAATGGCGGTTCTTAACTTAGTTCTTTTTGATTTTAATATGTTTATTGTATCTTCCGCCATTTCTTCTAACTTTCAATATAAACCGAAAAAAAAAAACAGTACTTAAAACAATTTCTAAATTGCTACTCTCAGACAAATAATTCTATTTCAAGTTTCAGAAATTTCCACTCCCGTCCCAGCAGGGATGCCAAATTATTGCAAATCTTCACTGACTTCAGCCGTTAGAGAAAATAAACAAAGTGTTCTTACCTCCAATATAGTCAGCTCTCGATCTGCATCTTGAGTCTAGTCTCGGGAGGGGGGAAAATATTCTGGAACTCTATTATCCATCATGCTGTTCGCTAATTAATTCAGACCAGAGCATAGAAACTACTCGTTGCTTTTCTAATTATTATATTTAACACATATATTACATAAACAATTACACTTAACTACTTAACATCTATTTTAACATTACAGCACAACGGATATCGGTGTTTATTCATCACAGAGTTCGTTCTTTCTGCTTAGTCTCTGCTGGGTGGCGCTAGAGGTCAGGATTGGCTGTTGCCAGTTGTAACAAACCACGATGAACTTTGTGACAAGTCTTTTTGAATTTACATGTACTTTAAATTGATTTTCTTGTATTCTAAATTTCATATTAAAACACTTGATTTGATATTTATGCACTTCATTTCAGTGGTATCACCGTGTTTTGCACGTAAGATAACAACTGATTGCAAAGAAAAGTTTTACTAAGCAAAGCAAATAGCCTAGGTTAATAGAGTAGTTTATAACATGGTGGAAGTGGGTGGTAGAAGGAGCTGGAGAGAGGGGCTAAAGTTTTCTGGACCGCGAAAGTTTGACAATGTTTTGAAACGGACCTACAGGAAAAATAATTGGTGACCACTGTTATAGGGAAACCTTTTTGGCTTTTTTGAGCCATAATTAATATGTTAGTGGTATTGAAAATGTAATGTTATATTTTTAAAACTTTTTATATATAAATTGTAAATAACCTATTTGAAGTAGTCAAGTAAATTCCCAGTTTTAAAATATTCAGGTCTAAATTTTCCTCTAGATGTAGTTAGTTTGATTTTACTTTATGATTTTTACCTAAGAATTAATCGCATTTGGAGAAAAAAATTATGCATAAATTTAAAGCATACATGGTTTTGAGGAGATAAACATTTCATATTAAAAGAAAAATGACAGAAAGGAAAAGAGGAAGAAAAAAATGTCAATGTTAAAGAAACATCAAGCAAGCTACGAATGGCCATTTTTTCCCCATGAAGTAACTGTACTGATCAAGTTCGGCATCGTAAATGATGAAGGGTGCTATAACTTAAAGTATGAGGAAAAAATACTCATTTTAATGTGTTTTCATACTTAGAGATAAATTGTACGATTATTCTCGAGGTGGTAAATAATGAAGACCATTTGACGCTTAATATAGCAGATATCATTTTATTTAATTAATCATTTATCATTTAATTATCATTTTAACATTTTTTCAGTTTTGAGAAGTATTCAGTAGAATATGATTAGGGCAAAACTTGGTCACTCTCATTCTGATATGAAATATGTACTAAATACGTGTGTGTTAAATATGTGTGAGGTTCTCTCTTAAATTAAAATATATGAATTTTTTAATGATAAAACTTATTTATTTGTAAAAAAGAAGGTATAAATATTTTTATTTAAAAACAAAATATTCATTTAATTTATCTAATGCCCTTATGTCCTCACTAACTCCTACAGTAAGGTGACCAGATTTTAACACTGGTAAAGCGGGACACCATTGACGAGGAGGGGGGGAGTTCTTGATTAAAATTTGGTCTATATGGAACAACAAAAATTTTCATAGAACGCAAAAATAGTTTTGTAATATATTTTTTTAAATTTCAACATAAGTACAATTTACAAATATAATAAATAAAAAAATATGTATAGTATTATTTTATTCTTTGGCATATTTCTCATTTGCGTGAATTTCTTCTAGTAGATTGCTGTCGTTGTTTAAAAGGTCATGAAATTTTTCACAAGAATTTGTTAAATTATATTTCACACATAAAATGGCTTTCAAAGTCTCAACACTTAATTGTGATTTTTCTGATCTCCACACTTTATTTACCGTAGAAAAAACGCAGCATTAGTTCCTGGTAAAGACAGCACGTATTCCACAATTTTTAGTGCATTATTTTATGGAGCATGGTTTTTTTCGAAATGATGAAATATTTCTAACCATTTGTTCCCTATTGTAATTTTTTGCTGATGCCCAAGATTTAACCTTTTCCTTATCAATATATTTTTTTAATAATAATACCTCATTAAAAAGATCATTTTCGGAAATATTACTATATGGGAAATTTTGAGTAATATGATCTAATGATTTTTGCACATCAATCTAATTAAGTTCTTGTTTTAATGTAACCTAATGAAAATGTTCAACATCATTATAATGTACCGTCCACTCTTCTAAATAATCTAAGCAGTTACTATAGAACTTTTTGACGTGATTCATGATATCTGCACGATTTATTGCACCTTGTTCTTCTAGCTGGCTCATACTATTACGGATAGTTAACGGAAGAAAATTATTTTCTAATCGCTCTTGACACTGAAATTTTAAATTATTAACTTCATTTGCTACTTCGATTACCGAAATTTTGTCACCTTCAATAAGTTTTATAGCATTTGAAAAAAGAGTTGCTTGATTGTGTACAAACTCTAGCCAAATTTTTGAAGATTCTTTTTCAAAAAACTCTTCTAAAATTCTAGGATATTTATCCTGTGATAGAAAGTAGGATTTCAAAGGATCGTATATTTTCAAAATTCTTTCGACAGCTGGCAAAAGAGCTAACCAGCGCGTTTTACTGTATCCAAGTGTTTTCTGATATTCGACTTCCGCAGTTTCACAAAATTCTTTAAGAATTTCAACATACACAGTGTATATATAGAAATAAGAATATATTTTAATAACAATATTTACCACATTTGCGGGCAACAAGTCAGCAGCTGTTTGAATGGTGTTATGTATTATGTGCGCTGCACAACCAACACCAATAATGTTTGATTAAGGTTTAAAGTTTAACATTATAAAATTAACAAAAATAATATAAAACTCATATCCTGGCTAAATAGTCACATGGCCGTCGAAAACAATATATTCCCTTCCCGTTCTCCCGCCGTTCCCTAGCTTGTCGTGCATTCTTTCCAAAAATCGGGACTTTCTTAAAACGCCGCGGGAGGCGGGACAAATTGCTAAAAATCGGGACTGTCCCGCCAAAAGCGGGACGTCTGGTCACCTTATCCTACAGTGGCGTCATCTTTGTGGGATAGGAGAATTTCATACTTGAAGTTTGATTTCATAAGCAACACAACCCACTACCTTTATGATCATTTTAAAAAAATAAGCGATAACATTATGGTAAATAACAGCTTTTCAAACAAGTGCACCAGTGACGTACCGAACAAAACTGGGGCCCGGGGCACGATACCTTTTTGGTGCCCCTCCCCCCCCGAAAAACATATAGTAATTTAATATATAGAATTAGTTAAAAAAAGACCATTTAGTGTCCCTCTGCGATTGGCGCCTGGGGCATGATAGACCTCCTTGCTTACCCTTCCCTACACCACTGAGGTGCACATTGCTACATTCCGAATATTTTGCCACTCAGGGGTTGTACTTAAATGTGACGTCACTTCATGACGATTCCAGTGAAAGTCTATCTTCTAACCATCTTGATACTCATGCATATTTTGATTTAAAGTTTACCAAATAATTGGCAACTCTTCTCTCTCGTCGTCGGCACATTGTAAAAATCATGTCGGGTAACGTGGAACTGGACCTTAATAAAATGAATCTAGAGAATCAAGAAAAGGCATGAGTAATTTATAATTATATATTTTTTTATGTTTGTGTTCAATCATTTCGATGCTTATTCTTTTCAAGCGCTTCCTCAGAGTACGAAGGCCTGTATTATACGGACTGCGACGAATGGTTTGTAAGCTCCAAATTATGTGAATGTGCTTATGTTTTGTGTGAAATCCATAGTGTAGTAGCAATTTCTGGTAGTATTTTTTAAATTGCATTATTGCTAATAATTTTCTTTCCCTCTAGCTGTCGATCTCGATTATAAATGATTGATTTAACTTGCTTATTGCATCATTGATTGTCTATTTAAATGTATCTTGTAAAGAATATTCCAACCGTTCCAGCCTTTTCTGATGTTATTTTTCTTCTATTTTACAGGCTTCTCAACCGAAATCGGAGAAAATAACCTCAGAGGTAACGTCATTTGAGAAACTGAATATATTTTTTAATTTGAGAAATTATTCCAGTTTAGTTTCAAACTTGATTATGGATTCTTTTTTCGTGTTAGTGTCACATAAACATGTTGTACCGTATTTTCTGTTGAAGTATGTTGTAATTTCTAAAACAATACAGTAATTTGGGAGATACAAAGAAATAGTAATTTAACTGATGAACTCTAAAATGAAACATCTGTCATGCAGATATTTATAATTTTGGCAGTGATGAAAGAGACAACTTTTATTCATAAAAGTTTATTTATAGCTATATAGTGGTTAGATTCAGAAGTTCTAAACCAGAAAAAAGGGAAATTTTGGCATGTTTTGAAAGTTTTTCTGATAATAATTATTAAATATATATTTGTTTTTACTATATCAGAATGTTATTTATATGCAGGTGATATGGATTACAGATTAACTTATAACTGAAATGAAACTATGAATTTTAAATTGCTGATACATTCATATTACTTGAATAAACACTAACTGGTGTAATGGTATATTATATTTTTAATATTTAAATAAACAACCAGTTAAAAATCTGTTATATAAATGTCAGAGTTTTTAATTTTTTTAAAACAATCTGGTTTTTGTAATAGCTCAAGCCATGGCCTACTTACATTCAAGAACGTTTAGAGATGTGGGATAAACTGTATTCAGCATATAAAGCTGAACTTGAAGCCAAAGTTCCTGAACCTATTAAAATTACTTTGCCAGATGGTAAAGTAATTGAAGGGGAATCGTGGAAAACCACACCTTATCAAGTTGCGCAAGGCATTAGGTAAACTTAATTGTCCTATTTGATGATTTCTCTTAATTTGAGAGTGTATGATTTTTTTTCTTTCATTTTCAATTAAAAAATATGTTTTTAACTGTACAAACACAAGAAAAATAATGAAATAAGCATTCAAGTTAATTACAAACACATTTAAAAACATGTACTCAAAATTATGTTTTAAAGACGTGGGTTGCATCTTTGCAGATCAGAAAGAAAATATTTTTCTTTGGCCAATTCATAAAACCATTCAGTATTTTTATAAATGTGTTGTTTATAGTTGATTTTATTTTGTTAATGTTACTTAAGAGTACACTTATCACTGCTAAAATTTTGTGCAATTAAATAACAAAATGAACTTTTCTCTTAAATACTTGGACATATCAATATCACCATCATATGTTGAATCATACATCTTTTTATCCTGACTTATATAATTTTAGTGTATGTATTAACGCAGCTAATATAAGATTTGTATTATGGTTTAAAGAGGATATCTAGCAGGAGTTTTAAGAAGCTATTCCTACAAGTTGCTACTTGTCTTGTAAATAGACTTTATTTTATATAGGGATGAGAAAGAAAAATTTGTATATATTTTATAAATCAGTGAAAGTAATTTTAGTTGTTATGATTTAAGATAGAGGACTCTCTTATTGGTTTATGTATATTGTCATTAAATGGAGTTTTCAAGCGAATTCATAAGTCAACAAGTCCAAACATTAATTTAGAAGCTTTTTAGTAATGCACATAATTTTAAACTTTATTGATGGATAAATTCCATGTATGATTTTCATCATTTTAGAGAAAACTGTTAAAAAAAATTGTATTTCGAGAACATATATATAAAACTGTTCTTTATATTAATTGTTGCCTTTGTTAAAATTGTTTGTATTATTAAGTTTGTTAGTTTTGTTTTTCAATCTTTAACTGTTAATTCCTTTTCTAGCCAAGGTCTTGCTGATAGCACTGTGATTGCTAAAGTAAATAATGTCCTGTGGGATTTAGATCGTCCTCTTGAAGGGGACTGTAAACTTGAGTTAAAAAAGTTTGACTCTGAAGAAGGTTAGTTTATCTTTATCTTGTAGGAATTTGTTAAGGTTGGCTTTATTAATGTAATTCAAATTTCTCCAGTTTCATATGTGTATGTCTGAATATGCCATCCCTGAAATTATGTTACTTTCTTTCTTATAAGCCAATATTTTGATATTATTAAAGTTGAGTGCATAGTATTAATTTGTTATATTTTCTTGAACAAAAAATATAAAATATAATTGGGGATATGTATTTCTTAAAATAAAATTTTGTTCTTCCTTTAAGGTCAACAAGTGTTTTGGCATTCTAGCGCTCACATGCTGGGGGAAGCTATGGAACGTGTTTATGGAGGATGCTTATGTTATGGACCACCCATTGAAAATGGGTTCTATTATGACATGTATTTAGAGAACTCTGCAGTATCAAAAACTGAATTTCCTGTTTTAGAAACTGTTGTAAAATCTGTTGTAAAGGAAAAGCAACCATTTGAAAGATTAGAAGTGTCCAAGGAAGACTTGTTAGAAATGTTTAAGGTTAGTAATGGTCAATAGTTATTCCTATTGTTAAAAAATTACTTGAGAAATGTTTACATGAATGTTTAATGTTTCCACAAACAAACTAGACCAGATGATGGCCAAATGACTAGGGCACTGGCTTTTGGTAACAGAGTCTATGGGTTAGAGTCCCACTATTGGTATGGACATTTGTAGCCATTCGGAATCGGCTATAAGCTGTAGGTCCAGATCTAATTAGCCCTTGTGTAGCAAAAAAATTACCGTAGTGCTCTCAACCAAACCATTTACAAACTGAAATTTATACTAGATTGTAATGTATCAAAGACACTTCCCCCTAAAAATCTTGGCATGAAACATCTCTGCATGAATTGAGCCAGTCATAAACATTGAACCTGCTGTAAATGTTGAAATTTTATATTAGCATCATCTAACAAGTAACTTCATTCATGGTCCTCATCTATAAAAATTCTAAGGTCTCATTTGAAATTATTTCATTATTTTATTTATAAATTTATGTCTAGAAGGAGTATGAAAATAAATAATTTTTTCTTTGTTTTACAGTATAACAAATTTAAAGTTCGTATACTGAAGGAAAAAGTAAATACTCCCACCACAACAGTTTACAGGTAAGAATTTTTTTCCTTTTAAATTGATATAATATGTAAATATTAACAGAATTGTCATTGGTTTGATTTTGATTCACATATTATATAATATCAAATAACCAAGTATATTTTATAATTTTAATCTAAGACTCTTAAGTCGTATTCAGTTAAGAACCAGTTCATGTGTTTAAAAGCATGTAACTAGTTGAGTGACATCTTGTTTGAATTGATTTAAAAAATTGAATGATTTTCATTAAATCTGTTTTGATTATAACTTTCATAATTCTTATTTTAACAATTTATTCCTTTAGTTATTTGTGTATAAAAATCTGCATGCATTTATAGTCTGACTTAACAAGCATTCTATTATAGGTGTGGTCCTTTAATTGATTTATGCCGGGGTCCACATGTAAGGCATACTGGTAAAGTTAAAGCCTTTCAAATTCTTAAGGTAAAGAAGTACTACTTTATTTTTTTAAAGTTCTAATGTGAATGTGTTAGAAATGTCTATCATGGGTACAGATTAATGAAATTTGTCAAGAGTGATAAAATAATCTTCTACTTCTCCAGCAGTTAAATATCTCTCCTAATACATTTTTTTTTTTTTTCCCCAAAAGAACATGAGGCAGTCATGAGTATAGTATTCCAAAATGACTCATTAGATCCTTTTCAAATTGTAAGTAACTGAAATCATTATCGTTTAGAAAAAAAAAAATATGAGTATTCAATGATTTATAATGTGCAATCAAGCTTTTCTTTATTTTACTTAACTTCTGGGCTGTTAATGACATAATGTAAAACTGATTCATAAACCATATAATCAGTCTCTCTCTCAATATTTTCTCTTATAGAAATGGGTTAGGCTTATGGTTTGCTTTGAAAGTGTTTACATTAATAATGAATTCAGGCTCTTTTTTACTCTGATTTCTTCTTTCATAAAAGCATAAAATTGAATATATTTATGTTTATATGTTCATCGTTTGATGTATTAAATTTTGTAGATTTCAGTTACTTGTTTGATTGTTATACAATTTTATTAGATTAAGAAAATAAGTGCACGAAGTAAATATTTATTATTTAAAATTATTAGTTTAAGATCAACAAATAGAAAGTTGCCTATAATGTAATATTTTACAGAATTCTGCCACCTATTGGGAAGGGAAGGCTGAAGCTGAATCCTTACAGAGGATTTATGGGATCTCATTTCCTGACAACAAGCAGATGAAGGAGTGGCAAAGGTTTCAGGAGGAGGCTGCTAAACGAGATCACAGAAAGATTGGAAAAGTTAGATTTTATTTTGCTTATTAGATTTTAAATTTATATTTGATAAATGATTATGAGATCCAGGAAAGCTGATGTCTTACATTACAAAATAATTGCAAAATGGAAAATAGATGGCCTTATTTGTGTTTTTCAATATCATATTTATGATGTATTTAGAGTTATAAATATTGTGATTCGTAAGAACTGTAACTTTTATTTCATGCTTTTTTGTCATGTAGTAGTATAAATTGTGCAATAAAGTAAGCTTAAATATTCAAGTTTTAACAGCTTTAAGTCCAGGCATATTTGCAGATGTATTCCTATAGATAGGCTTAGCATATTTTGGGGGGTCCAACCCAGGACATATTTTTAAAACTTACTTAATTGCCTCTGTTTTGGTTCTAGCAGATGAAAATTTTGGGTCATATAACTTTTTAACCAGTTTAGATATGCAGTCTGATGTTTTGAAACTGAGTTCGTATCTAGCAGTGTGGTATGAAAATGTAGCTTCTTTAGCAGCACACTCCGGATCACTGTTCTTGTTATTCCCATCTTTGCCTTTAAAAAAATCTCTTATGTTTGCTGAAGCAGTAGCATTAATAGCACTCCTATGTTGAGCTGTTTTCATGTAGTCTTCAATATCACCCTTTCCTTTATGTGCAACAGAAAATTCTCCAGTACATAGTGTGTAATAAACACGTTCATTGTTACTGTCATTACACAATTTCAAAAATTTGTGTTCCTGTTACAGGTTAACATTAAACAACACACTTTCTTTTGCCCATTGCTAAACAATGAGACAAAAAGTGAATAGAGATAAAATGATCAAAAACATGTAGACAGGTTATTTCACATGCAAAAACAATATAAACACATTGCCCCTGTTGTGTTACCAAATGACTAAGTGAAAAGTTGTAGCAAAACCGGTAACCACGCCTCCATCAAAATTGACATCAGCACTTGTTCCAAGGTCGGCTGAGAGATGCACGGTCATAAGAGATTGTTTAAAAATGCGATATCAAACATATAGGTCTAAAATTTAAAAAAATCCTCGCCAGTCATAAAATTCTCAAACCCAGGACAGCACTAAAAAACCAGGACTGTCCGGGCTGATCCTGGACGTATGGTAAGCCTACCTATGGAAATAAAATATATATTTACATTTTGGTAGAGGACTTGTAAAACAGTGTTGCCATGAGTAAGTTCTTAAGAATGATTGTGTTAAATTGTTAAAATTCATTTCAAAATATTTGTTCTCAGTTTGATTTTAAAGCAAAATATTATCAAGAATTCTCTCTCAAGGTTCCTTTGATAGTAAATTTTGTATTTCTCATCACTCTAATATATTTGTAAATATAAAAGATTCATTACATAGATCATTGGCATATTTAAGGGAATTAATAGATACTAAATTTCTCTCTCTCTCTGAAATATATTTTTTAGGTATACAACTGTAGAAGATTAAAAACTTACAATGATTTTTAACTTATGAACATGGGGGATATTCTTAATCACGTTTTCACATTCTTGGTATTGGAATATCCTGAGTTAATAACATTTTCATATTCTTGTTAATGAAAATATATTTTAATGGATTTTCATTATGACTCTTCTGAAATTGTTTTTCATACTATAAGATGTCATTGAACATAAAATAAGTATTTATTTTGATTAAATTTTGCTGGAAACAAAAACATTTTATTTAAAAATGTAGTTATGTCTTGCAGTGTTGAGCATGAATTTTTTTCCCCTGTTGGTTGTTATTTCATTGTCAGTTTTAAATTTTAGGAGCAAGAATTGTTTTTCTTCCATGAGCTCAGTCCTGGTAGCTGCTTTTTCCAACCTAAAGGAGCACATATTTATAATGAGTTAATTGCATTTATTAAGGTAAGAAAATTAATATTAGACTGGATACAAAACTTCATGATTCTTGATTCTAAAATTTAATTACATTTATCATGAATGAACTAATTTTATCCCAGAAAGGGAGGACATTAAATTATCTGTATATTAATTAATCTTTATTGTTTCATGTAATAAAAGTATCTTATTGATTGCCATAAAATTTTAACTTTTGTTGGCTAAAATTTAATACTTTGATGTTGTAATGTTACTTTACTGTAATCTTAGATCAAATAAAATATTTTTAGACTCACAAATTAATTTTGTTCCCATCTTAGAGAGCAGTTACTTATCTTAAGTACTAGGCTTACTTTATCTTTTGTTTTGCAGATGTTTATGTGTATATAAAATGAATGAATGGGTTTATGTAAAGCAATATGCTAGTGTTATATCGCCGTATGGCACTTCCTCACTAATGTTCAGTCTTTAGTGCAATTGTGAAGAAAGCAAATATAGTTTGTGGTTAATTAGTTTCTAATTTTTATTTGTATGAATTTTGGGGTTGTTTAGCTGGGTCTCTGAACTTCATGTTATCTCAGATTTAAACCTGCTGATCCACTCTCTTTGTCCAACATTTTGTGTGGTACAATACGTCTTCAAAGTGTAGCCTGTCTATTTATTACCCATTAAATTGTTTTCCTAGGGTTGTTAGGCCTGCAACTTTTCATTCTCGCCAAGGGTGATACTTGTTAGAACAAAGGGCAACTGCGCCCAGCTAACAGAAAAGTACCGTTTTTTTTTTCTGTATAGTTATTATCAAGTAAGTCATTTTTTGGTGTCTCCTATTATTTTCAGGGAGAATACAGAAAGAGGGGTTTTCAGGAAGTGGTTTCTCCAAATGTGTACAACAGCAAACTTTGGGAAACATCTGGCCATTGGCAACATTATTCAGTAAGTAAAATCTCAAAACTACTATCAATAAAATAAATTAGACTTTATTGGGGGATTAAAATAATATGTTGGGACAAGTAACTTTGCAAATATAATTGTGATTCTCTGCTTAATATGAGTGATTTAATGAACTGTTTAATAAATATTCAAACCACATAAGATCAAACCACTTTTTGTGAAGAATTATGGATGTCTAAATAAACAATGTAATTACTGTTCACTTTTATCATTTAACTTGTCTAAATTTATGTAACTTACTAGCTGAATACCCGTACTTTGCTACGGAGTACATTCAAATTAAATACGAAGGTCAATGTATGCAATTAATGCCAAAATTTATATATATATATATATTTATAAAAAAATCATGATATTTTTATAGACAAAATATAGAAGAAAATATTCAAATTTAATCTAATAGAACATACTAAAGAATATAGTACAGTTTAAGGAACATATCTTTTACTGTATTTTAATAGTTTTTGGATAATGTTCGATTGTCTGCTGCATTAGCAAGAAAAAAAAATATTGTTTTGTCTATTTCATTGTCATGCACGTGATGCAAAATTAGTTTAAAGTATCACAAAAAGAAAAGAAACCACGTGATCAGAATTTAATAAATTAAATTCTAAAAATTCATCAAAAATCAGAATATGAAGATAAAGATTCGAAAAATATTTCATTTTTAAGGATTTTTTATGATCTTTCTCGTGATATAAATTTTATAACCCTCTGATTATTATTTTACATGCAAACTTTAAAGAATGTTACAAAAACAGCTTAAAATTTCAATTTTTAAAAAATTAAGAATTTTTAAAAAATCTTTCTTAGTGCACCCCCTACACTATAAGAAGAATCACCATGCAAAATTTCAGCCCTTTAGATCCAGTGGTTTGGTCTGTGCATTATATTCAGTCAGTTACGGAAATGTTTTATATATATAGATAAATAATTATATTATGACAGGTTTGTTGTCTTAAAATTTGAATTCTAGTATACAATTTAAAAATATTTTTAGTAAATATGTTGCTGTTATTTCAGTGATGTTGCATCCGTGCCAAAATGTGCCTCTTCCTAATATGTGTTTCAAGCTGTTCCAAAACATGTGTTTTTGGCAAAATTATACCAAAACTACACCATTTTAATGAACTTTGATTAGAAAGTTATTGACTAATTTAACAAAAAAAATAAAATTGGGTCTATTATTATCAAATCCTTGTTTAAAATGCCAGAACTAATAATTTTTTTGGATTGGATGTTTTCACTCTTTGTATTTTTGTTTTCTGTGTTGGTTACTTCATAATTTTTTTGTAAAAAAGGTCTCTGCCGGAAAAACTGCTTTTTAGAAAATATTACTATTTTAAAAAAATATTGCATCCATTTGTTGTGTCAGAGTAGAGTTTAAGATGATTTATAATCAAGACAAAAATGATTAATCAATTTCATCTGAGCTGTGAAAATAGAGAAATGTACATAGATTTCAATTAATAAATCACAAATAATTTATTTCCATTTGCTGTTGTGAAATTAATCTAGCAACTTAAATGTATGCTGTGATAAAGACTAGCAATATTAGAGTATTCAAAGTCCCTAACGTTGCCAGGAGCTCATAGGTCTTATTCTGAGTTTTTTAATTGGACCTAGGAGGGTCTCTAAAACTTTAAAGTCAACAGAATAGTCTTCTGTTCTTTATCCTCTCATCAAGCCTTTGAATTATACAACTTCACAGAAGTATTCTATACATCAGCTGGTTATCCAATCAGTCAAATAGACATATCTACAAATTGCAAATAAAAAAGTAAATCATTCAAAGAAAACTATGCTACTGGAAAATCTGCCATCCCAAAATTTTTCAGTCTATAATTATTTTGAGACTCATCCAAGATTGAGTAAAGAATTTTTCAGCATTATTTCTTAATGTAAGGAAGAGAGGTCTGTGTGATATTTCAGACAAACCGTAATATGGTGTATCACAGTTGCAATATTACTTCAATTTCAATTTTGGTAATCTAAAAGTATTAAAAAAATGGCATTTAGACTCATGTATATTTTAAGGACTTTTAAATTAGGGTTTTCTGATTTCACACTTTCTTTAAATTTTTGGGGTGTGGCACTGTAGTTTTGCTACAGTGACGTAACTCTTGGGGTATAAAATGGCTGCTATTTGACTATAACCGTTACTCACTGGATTAGGGTGAGTGTGCCTTTTTCATTTGTGTTCTTTAGGACTGTATGTGTACTCGCATTTATGGTGTGTTGAGTCCTAAGTGCAGGATGTCTGTGTATTTTCATTTGATTTGACTGTCTGTTTCAATGGGAATCTCAGGGCCTTGGGATGTCTTTTGGTTAGACCTGCATCCTATTCAGAAAGTTCCCCCTTGAGGTAACTGATTTGGTTAGGCCTCCTGATGACGAGACCAGTCGGTTACCTCGATATATGGTTTAGTTCCGTTACTGCTACAGAATCTTGCATTATGGTGCGTTGAGTCCTAACTGCATGATTTCTGTTTATTTTTGTCTATATTCTTCCTGCTAATAATTATCTTGCTTTGTTGAATTATTTAATTTTAGTTATATTTGTCTGTTTTCAATATGAGAATTTGTTGCAACTGCGCAAATTTTTATTGAAATGTTAAAATTTTCAATGCTATGGTAGGTTTTCTGTTAATTTGTTCGGCAGTCTATGCCCTCTTTATACGTTTTATTTCATGTTGAATTATTTACATTATTTGTATATTTCAGACAAATCATAATATGGTGTATCACAGTTGCAATATTACTTCAATTTCAATGTTTTTCATGGATACTTATATTTGTATATATGATATTTCACTAAAATGTCTTGCATATCTATAAATAAAATGGCTTCTTATTTATATTCTTTAAGTAATACTTGAAAATTTAGTGTGATTTGTTAATTTATAAGTAAGATATTTGATGAGAAATGACTGATTTGTGACCAATGGAATTATTTCCTCATTTTAACCCATTCACATGTTTTTAACTTGAATAAGTTCTATTTCAAATTTGAATGTACAAAAATCATTTAATAAAATGATCAAAATATTAAATTTGTCAAATTTAGTAAGTGCATTGATCTTAATACATCTAATTTTTTAAAAGTGAAATTAATCTATATAATATTATACAATAATAATGTAATTTATTATCACTGTAATTTTCATTTTTATTATTATGAGTAAAACTGCAAGTTTTTTGGCAAGATATAAAAATATGCTTTTATTTTTTATCCATATTTATGTGTACTTTTCAGGAAAACATGTTCTCTTTTGAAGTTGAAAAACAAACTTTTGCTCTAAAACCAATGAACTGTCCTGGCCATTGGTACGTATGTTATACAAATTCATTAAAGTTAGTTTTTGTATCTAGAAATTACTGCAGTAAGCACTGTTTGTGTTTGATAATAAAAGTTAAAAACATTAGCCATTGATGTATGAATTATTTAGGATTGGTATTATAATAATAATTACAGCAAAAATAGTTCTGTGATTTTAACCTATTGAAATTGAATTATTTTCAGTGTGTATTTGATCATGGTTTATTTATTTTCAGTTTAATATTTGATCATCGTCCAAGATCCTGGAGAGAATTGCCATTGAGAATGGCAGATTTTGGAGTATTGCATCGTAATGAGGTTTCTGGGGCTCTTACTGGGCTGACCCGAGTTAGGAGGTTTCAGCAAGATGATGCTCACATATTTTGCACACCAGAGCAGGTTAATACATATTTTGTTTTTTTAGAGATAGACTGAAACATTATATATTTCTTGACTGTTGATGTGAAAATGAATTGATTACTTGTTTTATAATTTTTTCTAAACAATTTGGTTTAGCATAATATGTGAACGTATTGGGGCACTTTTAAGACATTTTTTAAGATTAGGATCTTTGAAATATTAGAGGTATCATACATGCTGCTTCTAGGTTTACTTTTTTTTTCTTTTTCTGATGGTCTTTTTCAAGTATGTTGTTTAAAATACACTTACTAAAGGAAGTATGCAAATATCTATTTCTTGAGGCAATGTTAAGAGTAGGTAGTATGGTGATAAGAAATTTGTTTCTGAATTTCAACAAAATCATGTCTGTTGAAAAGGAAAATGTGCGGGGAAAATTGATTGATTTTAATATTGCATAGTTAGTCCATTGTAAATTGTTTTACAAGCAAATTTTTAATATTTTATTGCAGTTTTAATTTGGTTATGAACATAATATAATTGCATTATCTGAAACATACGAACATCTTAATTTTTATTTTGAACTTCTGTAGGTACACTAGGAAATACAATAAAAGTTGACATATTTGAGGACATAACCTTTTGAATTCAATTTTTCAAAGTGATCCGCCATATGAGGATTAAAGATTAAATCATCAACTTGTGTATTTTGGTTTAGCATTTAAAAATAATTCTTTTTTTTAAGAGTTACATTCCATTAGACAATACATAGTCTTTTTTTATATATATATGTGTGTATTTACTTATTTATGTATACGCTTGTCAGTGGCAGCTCCAGTCCACAGATTTGGGGGGGAGGGGCAACGTCGGTTCTTAGGGTTATATATATATATATATATATACAGTGGAATCTTGAATGATCGTTCTCCGAATCTTTTTCCCAGATGTGTCGTTTATTTAACTTGTCCCGATGATCATATTGCTTTGTTAAGTTCCCGCATTTATTATTCAGTCACTTGAAAAACAGTAGATCGAGATTCCACTGTATATATATATATATATATAAATGAAATAAATATCCTCTCATTTTAAATTTACTCATTTAGTATTAGGTCTACGACTATATAATTTTAGGCTATGAAAAAAAAAATGCACCGGGGGGGGGGGGGCGCAATAGCCCCTACTGCCCGTATTGGGGAAACACCCCCCCCCCCCTTGGAGCCACCTTTGATGCTTGTGTGTATTAATTTCATACCTAATGATTTCATTTGCTATGTCTGTTATGACTTGGTTCATGATTAATTACTTAAATCAGCTCAAGACTTATTGGCTGTACAATAATATGTGGGACATTGATTTGTTTTGTTTTGATTTAAAGTTTTATCCCTAAATTTCAATTTTATAGTTTTGAAAAATGTGTGGTGAACACATTGTGTTGCCCATTATTAGTGCACTATTTCTGGGCCAGAAAAAGTTGTCTTAAAAACAGTATATGATTTTAATATAATTTTTTTTTTTATACTGTTAAAATTTAACATCATAATACCCTTGTATGTCCATATTATCCAAGTTCTGTTTCAAATTAGGAAGACAATGAGTGCACATAATCTAATCACTTGCCAAATGTTTAAAATATATGTTTATTTTTTATTCTAGATTTCCAGTGAAATGAAAGGTGCTCTAGAATTCCTCAAACATGTGTATGGAGTATTTGGGTTTACATTTCAACTGAAGTTATCAACACGACCTGAAAATTTCTTAGGGGATGTTGAAATGTGGAATGATGCTGAAAAGGTAATTGATTTTTCTTTCATTAAAATATGTAAAATTTTAATATTTAGTTTAGTAATTTTTGATTAAACTTTTTTAAAAACCAAAGGGATAATATCATAGTGTACAAATTTAAGGTTTTAATCATTAAGCAATTTTCTTTTTTGTACTTTTCCGTTAGCTGGGCACAAATGATAAATCGCCAAGCAGGATTTAGAAGTCACATTTTTATGTCTATAATCTAACTCTCGTTATTAATGTGACTGAAAAGAACAAAATATCTAAGTAAACATGAATTTTATTCAACATGATGTAAAGATATAAATAGGTGCCAAAAATCTTTAAAAATGCCCTTAAAAATGTCTTGAAAATGATACTCTTTGTTGCTGCGACAGAAATTCAGCTAAGCACGATTGCAAATGATGGCATGCCATTTTTAAATTTTTTTATACCCCCATTGGATGCTTCCCTATAATCGAGAAATCTTTTGTTTGATTCCAAAGAAAGCAAGTTTCTATTTTCAATTTTTAGTCACACATATTTGTCATCTTCGGGGTTATTTGGATGAGTCTCTGAACTTAATCGTGTTCTCCTACATGATTCACGTTGTTTCATTTTTCTGACTGCACTGCCAGAAGATTCATGACATAGCCAGTGGTAGATGGAATGCACCCATGGAATGTAAGAGTTTTGCCACAGCGTAGCGAATATGGCCCACTAAGCCTATGATGTATGTTCACCCGCATGATTGATGCCCGATAATCAGCCATCTTCTTTCAACTTTCTTAATGTAATAATGCTTCTTCAAAATTTATCATATCTATTAGCTGTTTAACCATTTTCATAGGGTTGCCAGGTTGAAGGGTTTATATTCTCACCAATTACGATACTTGTTAGCGAAAATGCCAAATGCACCTGGCTAAAGGAAAAGTACCTTTTTTTTATACTGAACAATAAAAGATTTCCTTGTATTTTCTCTCTTTTTTTTCAATTTTTATCTTTTATGAGTGGCATTCAATAGTAGGCATATTTTTTCTTCATTAAGTATCTATTAGATATTTTCTTGATGAAAAAATTGTCTAAAGGATAAAATTTATTCCTCAAATTTTCTTTTATCAGTTTTAGAAATGCATAAATTTATATGTATACTGACATAGAGAGAGATAACTAAAAGTATTTTAGGTCGTTTAAGAAAAGGGAAGGCTACCAACAGAAGGGTTTGAGAATTCAGAACATGCATTGTTTTAGCAAAATAGTGAATTTTGTGAATGGGATATGTAAATGTCTTAATGCTGTCTAACTGTATAAATGATCTCTATGTGAAATACATAGCTTTATTTCAGGATACATTTAGGTCAGAATTTATCATATTTCTTTTCTTTGGTTATAAAAATTTAATGATATTTGCTTCATTAAGAACAGTTTAAATTTTCTATTCAGATTATATATGTTTTGTAGATACTACTTTTGTTCATGTCATAAATTGTTTATTTATAGCAATTGTCTGAGAGTTTAGATGCTTTTGGAGAACCATGGACTCTGAATCCTGGGGATGGAGCTTTCTATGGTCCTAAGGTATAAATTCTGAAATTTAATCCTTAAAATGTTCTATTAAAATCAGTAAGGGCTCTGTCATATTTTTCTTAATAATGCAGGTTTTGTAAATTTTTGAGCTTTTAAAAAATTAATCCTTTTCTATTTGTTGTAATTATTTGATTTTATGATAATTGTATTTTTACTTTTATTTTCATGGAAGAGGGAGATTAGTTACAGAAAAAAAGCTTTCACTGTATTAAAAAATTTTAATACTTAGTATGTCTGTTCAAAATCATTGGAATATGTTCAGTAAATGTATAAAAATTACCAAATGAAACTTTGTGCCCATGCTTGTTGATTTTGAAAATTTACTTGACAGGATTTTTATTTCCAAAAAGGACAAACGACTATTTTTGTACTATTTTTTATTTTTGCCTCACTGCATCATTCAGGAAAGTGTGCACTGTTAGATTTTTAATTTTCAATTTAGATATTTCAAAAAGTTAATTTCATCCAAAACCCAATTCCCTTAGCACTTGACAATCACCAAAATCTCTCCAGATGCTTATGATTCCTGAAAATGTTTTGAGAGTTTTACAAAGAGTGTTTGAAATTTGTTTTTAGCCTTAATTTTAAATTTGTATATGTGTGAGTGTGTGCATATTCTCAGAAACTGCTTTTATGTTTCTTGACTAAACCATATGAGATTCATCAAAATCAACTCTTCATTATTAGTTTGTCAAAGTAAAAGATTTTACGACTATCCCCCACAGAACTTTATGGACCATTCATGATAAAGCTTGTTCATAGTTTAGTCTAAAAATATAGCTATGTGTAACTTTTTTAATTTTTAATTTTCATTGTTTTATTTGTATTTGATAAAAATATTGTGTTTAAATTTATTTTTAGATTGATATCACTATAATGGATGCTCTTAGAAGGCAGCATCAGTGTGCTACTATTCAGTTAGATTTTCAGCTCCCCATAAGATTTAATCTTCAGTATGACAGGTATAAGCATTTAATTTCTGCCGTTTTATTTCAGTTGATTATTCAGTTCCTGTCTTACACTTAAATTTTTTTTAAATCTCTTTATAGTGTATCTGGAGAGAAAAAGCGACCTGTAATCATTCATCGGGCTATTTTAGGATCTGTTGAGAGAATGATAGCTATTTTGACTGAAAGCTATGGTGGAAAATGGTAAATACTATCTTTATTTGTTGTTCTGTAAGCTGCAGTTATTATATAAACCTTGGGCAAAGACCTTTCATGTGAATAAAAGGCTTCATTAGATGCATAGTCAGCATTTCCACCATTTTCAATTTCATATATTGTTCCATTAGAAAGTGTCAACTCCAAGTTTCTTGTTAACCCTCAGACCGTTACGAACGCATTCAGTGCGTTCATCAGAGTCTTTCCCGCAGCGTTACAAACGTGCTGGACGCGTCCATCTGGATATTCCAACATTTTGGGCATTACAAACGCGTTTAACGCATTCTAAATTGATTTTTTTCATTCATCAATAGGTGACAGAACTTTAAAAACATTCGAATACCATTTCTCCTGATAAGAAGTAGACTTTTAGGGGATTATTTTTAGAATACATGCAGTATAAAATGGTGGGAATTTTGGGTTTTCGAATGGAACTGACATTTCAAGTGATTCCGAGAGGGATATTCAGATTTATTCGATGACAAAAGTGATGAAAAGACAATAGTGAACTAAGTGAGGAATAAACTATATGGTATAAACACAGTGAAGTGGGTTTATGCATATCACCTTGCTTTAAAATTTACCATACTATAAGAAATTTATAACCCCAAAAGTCTGTACATTATATAATTTTTATATATATGTATTCTTAAAAATTTTATGTTTAACTTATTTTGTACTATTTATTTTGATTTAAATAACTTAACTGTATAGAACTCGCGTATTTTAAAGTCTCTTCAAAATGCGGATCCTCCGAAATGCACTGCCAAAAAAAATAACCCAACGCTGGGGGAAGAACCAGAAGGCGAAAACTCAACGGTCTAAGGGTTAAAGTATATTATATATAGCATGTACAATAACAATTTTTTTGGATATCTTTCTATTGTGAAAAAAATATGAGTAGAGTAATCAAATAGAAAAAACATTAAGATGTTGTTTTGAAAACAGCTGAAAAAAGGGTTATATTTATTTATTAACTGAATTTCAAGTAAAATATATACCTTTATGCAAAGTTGAAGACAAGATTTACCTCCGATGTATTTAACAGTTTTGAAAGATATATTCTTTTAAATTGTGGAAGAAAATATGAACAGAGCACTCATATAGTAAACACAGTAACAATCATGCTCTTTTTTTTATGTTTTTATAACTTATGTAAGATACCCAGACCTGCCAACTTTCTGGATTTACCCTGGCAATGCCGGATTTTTAATTCATCTTCCGTGTTTTCAAAATGGACACTTATTACCGGATTTTTAGTTACATAACAAAAATATCTACTCAGTTCAGGTCATCTATGTCAAGGGAAACCTTAGAAAATTTGCTAATATGCAAAATGAACCCACAAGGGCACTGTTATTAAGAACAATCTGACAATGAATTTTTAAAAAGAGCAAAATCAGCTATAGTAAATGCTACAAAAATTCCAAGATTTTCTGCAATTAATTAAAACAAACATTATAAAGAAATAGAATTACTTAAAATATAGACTGCTGGGGGTCCCTGCTAGTGTAAATATGATGTACATTAAAATGTATGATTGCAAATTTCAAATATATAACTTTTGTTTAATATTTTAATTTTAAGATGTGCTGAACAGTAAGTAAATATTTTGAACTATATAATATTATTATAGATATCCTATAAAATATAAGTAAGAATCTGTTAAAATTCTTTTATGATTCTTTACTATACTGTTTTGTGTTATGTCAATTATTTTATGCATGGTAGAATATTGCAGGATTTTGCTCTTACTGAGGTTGGCAGGTCTGGATACCAAATGAAGCACGTCTGAAATCATTAGAACTGCATCCAAATAAAAAATCACTTTTTTAGTGCATATAGTTAATTAACATTTTAATTAATATGCTTAATTAAATAAATTAGACATCTGAATATTAAGGTAGCATAATTAAATACACCTGAGTATTAAGGTAGGTTAAATGTATATTCCATTTAATACAAAATCAAAACTGTTCCGGTCTCAAATTCTTATAGATGTATATGTCTTAATAGTATATTTGTGAATGTAAGTTCAGATCAGACCAAAATCATTATGGCACATTAATCAAGCCAAGGATATCACCAAACATTTTAGAAGCCTTATGGTTTTTTTTTTGTTTTTGTTTTTTAAGATAAAATGCCTTTATGCAATTACTAATGATATGTTTAAGTTGACATGGATTATGAAATGAGCACTCAAATTTACGATTTATATTATATTCAGTTTGTTTCTTCGATTTGTTGTATATATGTTATTTCTTTGTAGGCCATTTTGGCTTTCCCCTCGTCAATCTATTGTAGTTCCTGTTGGGCATATGTTTGAAGATTATGCACATAAAGTAAGTTCTGGATCTTTTTAAAAAGAAATTATAAAATAGAAATTGTTTATAAAAAGTTTTGTTTTAAACTTCCAGGAGATTAAAGTAATGCAGATATGTTGCTTGTATCTTCTTTTTACTACTGGAAACAAAATATTTTACCTAAAAAAATGTATATATATATATATATATATATATTGTCATGTAGAAGTTAAGTGATTAGAATAGTGATTCGTAGATAATGGGAACAGGAGTTTTATTAGAGAGCAACTCTCAGTACAGACTGTTTCGAAATGGTGGTATACAGACTTATATAACCTCCATAGAATGCCCTAGAAAATGGTTAAACTGGAAGGAAAGATTATGTAAATTCTAGGAGCTCTTGCCTAGAGAAGTTAAGACGGTTACAGAAACAAAGGTTACAGAAATTTTAAACAAGGGAAAAATAGTTTAAGGGTGTTTGTTGAGGACAGGAATCAAACTTAGGAACTTCCAGTTGGTAATGTAAGACGCTACGTCTCAGCTACAACTGCTTTGATGAGGTTTGGTTTGGTTTGGTTTGGTTTGGAGCGCTACGGTCAACTTTTTGCTACACGAGGGCTAATTAGACCGGGACCTACTGCTTAAAGCCGATTCCGAACGTCTATAAACGTCCATGCCAAGAGTGGGATTCGAACCCACAGACTCCATTACCGAATGCCAGCGCCCTAGCCGTTCGGCCATAGTCCGGCTCTTTGATGAGGATGTTTAATGTAGCATTGCTCCCTCCTCCAAAAAACAGCATTCCGATGTTATGGGTTTCTAGGAACCAGCTCTCATTCTTAAGAAAGTCATGAGCCCTGTGGAGATTGGCGTTTCTTTACTGTAAGTAGTATCATCACAAGTGTCTTTCTCAGGTAATGTTGGGGAAGTCATAAGCTCATCTTGGACATCTTGATCATAATAAGGCTTCATACGTAGCACATGGACAATGTCCTTGGTTTTTCGTCTTCTTAAAGTAGGGTCATAGTCTAATACTTTGTATGTTACATTGGATAGTCATCGCAAAACTTGATAAGGAACGAAATATCTCTAAAGAAGTTTTTCTAAGAGGCCTACTTTTCGGATCAGGGTAAAAATCCATACCAGGTCTCGAGGTTTGTAGATTACCATTCAGTGCTTTGAATCGTAACACTAGCAATCTTTTTCTTGGGCTTGAAGGGTGCACAGGCAAGCCAACTGTCTGGATTCTCCCGCTTTCATGATCATTTGACTGAGGTAAGTCATTGTGACTAACTTTGTCAGGACAAAACGAAAACAGAGTATCAAGAGTAGGTTCAGCTTCTCGCCCATGAAGTAATTAAAAAGGCATATATCTGGTAGTCTCTTATGTTGCAGTATTATAGGTGTATGTCACAAATTGCAGCGCTTCATCCAACTTCTTTTGCTCAGTATTGACATACATAAATAACATATTCGTTAATGTTTTGTTAAGATGTTAAGTAAGCCCATTTGTCTGAGGATAATAGGCTGTCGTCTTCCACTGATTGATGTTGCATAAATGAATGATCTCAAACAACATTTGACTGGAAAACTTGTCCTCGGTCTGTAATGATAACTTGTGGAGCTCCATGTTTCAAAATGTTTTCTACAAGGAATTTCACAATTTCTGTGGTGTTAGCTGTGGGTAGAGCCTTTGTTGAATGTATTTATACAGTGAAACCTCGATCAATTGTTCTCTGAATCATCATTTTCCCATATGTGTTGTCTATTTCATCCAGTCCTTGCAATAATATTTCCTTGTTATGTTTCCACATTTATCATTCAGTGCAATAGGTCTCTTAAAAAATGATAGATCAAGGTTCAACTATATATATATACTAAATTAAGTAGAGTTTTCAGAATAATAAATCATGTTAAAAAACTAAAAAAATAGGCTAGTATATTAGTCAGCTGGAAGACAGCAAGAAAGGCATCTCTACCCATTTTTTGGCAATGGAGAAGTAAATTTATGTATGCTCAAAAATATGAGTAGGATTTTTTTTTTAAACCAAAAAAACAGAGAAGGTGCATTAATTGGTTTAGAAAGGGAGCAATGCCCTGTGGCTTCTGAAAATGCTTCAGTGAAATATTATACACTTTGCATGGTACACATATAGTATTATGTATAGTCTCTCATATTTTTGATTGTGGGTTTGGGCATGTATATAATGATGGAGAAACAGTAAGGACACCCTTTTATTATAACACCCTCATAGAACCTTTTGACCTTTCAATCAGAAGCTTTTTCTGACCTTTTAATGAGACTGTTATAACAAGTTCTGAAGCACAGAGTGATCGAACTGTTAGAACTGCCTTGAAAGAAAGTCTCAGAATCTAAAATGCATTGCTCTTGGTAACTGTGTGTGTGAAATAAACTTTTTAACTGTTGCTTTATTGATAAACAAAAGTATAATGTGATAATCTTTTTAACATTATTATCTTTTATTTATAATTTAGATTAATTACATAACATATAATAATGGTTTTACCTTTATGAGTATTTTTGTATTGCCTATTTTCATCTTGAAAACCATTTTTGATGAATTATTCCATCCGCTAATTTTGTATATAGTTTCCTTTTGTCGTTTTTACTTAATTTTTATAATTTCTGAATACAGGTATTTTTAAACATTATATTTTTAAAAAGATTCTTTCAGTTAGAAATAGCTTTCCTTTTGCATTAAGTTAGGCTTTAATTTTTTAAATTTAAGCATCTGATATTTAATAAGTGTAGCATATATATAAAATATACTTTATTTTATTGTTTTCACATTTCACAATATACATTTTATTTAATAAATTTTTGTTCCTAGTTGAAATTTTAGTAGATATTAAAATATTAAACATTTTAAATGAAGGTATCAGAAGAGATACATAATGCTGGATTCATCTGTGACATGGATGTTGATCAGGGAGACACTATGAATAAGAAAATTCGTAATGCCCAAGTTGCTCAGTACAATTTCATTTTTGGTGAGTTTTTAATATGTATTCTTTTTTGAGTTGCTGTGCTTGTTGAATATTTATTGTTTTTAATTATGTTACATCATACATGTAAATAGCAAACTTTTTAATTATGAAAATACTGTCACACCATTATTTTTTATTTATTGTTCTTTGTGTGGTAAAATGAATATATATGTATTAAAACAATTTCCTTTTTGTCTTTTCAGTTGTTGGGGAAAGAGAAAGGTCTTCAAACACTGTGAATGTTCGTACAAGAAGCAATGTTGTGCTAGGAGAATTCCCAATTTCTGAAGTTATTTCAAAATTTAAAGTTCTGAAAGAGCAACGCATTCCAGATTCAGAAACCTTCTTTAAAGATGGTTCCAATTAACTGACTTCGGGTATAATGACCTCACAAGACTGTCTATTAGTAATCTATTCTAATTAGCCTCACTGGTCTTTTAAACTTGCATCGAAAACTATCGATTCTGAAAATTTAAATTATTTTTCACTATTTAAAAATCATTTCATTTCAGTTTGTTATACTGATGACACACAAAAGAAAAATTAAATATAATCATTCCACCTTTATCTTATTTATTTTTTATTATCTATTTATAAACATGTATTATATTGTATTCTGCAAAATTTTGGAATGAAAACTCTACTAGAGTACAGTAGGCAAGTCCCACAAAAAAAAAAAAGAAAAAAAGTTGATCTGCTTATTCTAAAAAGTCAATAAATATTTATTAAAGTAACATGTTTGCTTTCATCTTTATTTGCCTTTTTATCAATTGGTTTTATTGTAAATTTAATTTCTAACGTAATAGTCTTTTAATTTAATTTCTAACGTAATTTTTATATGCTGGCATTGATTGATTATAAATTATTTATTGCAGTTCAAATCAAAAATATTTGTCATTGTCCTCTTTGTGTCTCATTTGAAATCAAATTAGATAAACATTATGACTGTTGTAATAAATAAAACTTAATTAGTAGGCAATTTTTTGGTAAATTTATGTTTAAAATTGAAATCTTATGGTAGTTTAGTATGGGAAAAAAATTTTCAGAGCATAAAAATCAATCACAGCTGTTCACTTGTTAACCACCCCTTTACAGTACGTTTGGAGGTAATATTGAGAAACAAAATTAAGTTTTGTTATATTAATAAATTATTAAAGCTTCTAAGACACCCTCAATATTTTTTCTTATTCTGTGAATTTGAATTACAATGGACTTCCAATAAACTGTTGGCAAATTATCTATTTTGTAGCTTATATATGCAGCAAATTTTTTTAAAAAGTTAGAAATATAAGAAAAATTATCTTAAAGTACTGCAACATCACTTCAAACAAATGAACATAGTGACATATTACAGAAGAAAAAAAGGAAGTTTATGTAAATTTTTTAATTATTTGAATCAAACCCTGTATAATACACAAAGTGTATCTCATTTTCATTTTTTTTTTTTTTTTATGGTATACGGTGTCATTTTTGCATTTTTTTCTGTGTAAGAATTTTCAGTATTAATTACAATCAATAATCAGGAAAAAATTGTATCATCAACCCATGTTTGTGTTAGGTAAAAAATGTTACAGTTACTTTATTTTCATGTTTCTTTTATTTCTCCTTTCAATTCATGTATATTTCTTTCTTTTTTTTTTTACTTTGCTCTAACAAATAAAAAAGGGTTTCTCATACAGTTATTTTTTTAACCTTTGAACTCAATAACAAAGCATTTAAATATACAGCTTTTAAGTCTTTAGGAACGTGTAATGCACCTCTAAACGCTTACTTTGTGGTCACTGCATCATTAGTAACAGTACAATGGTTGAGGGACTACCACCATTTTTTTGTCATTAACATGCAAAAGTTTGCCTTTCTGTGTTGGGATCCCACTTGGAGTTAAAAACTCGACATACATCACTATGTAATACAGTGGAACCCCGATCAATTGTTCCCTGAATAATCATAATCCTGTATGTGTCATTTATTTCATCCAGTCCTTATGATAATATCTCCTTGTTATGTTCCCGCATTTATCATTTAGTGCAATAGATCCCTTTAAAAATGATGAATCGAGGTTCCACTGTATCTACAAATAAATATATTGTCTTTCCCTAAAATTTTAGTTTTGAGGACAATATTTGCAAACAAATCGGAGGGTTACTAAATTGCTATCCTAACATATATAAATATATGTACGTACCCATTACATCACATCCTTAAACTATAACATGAAAGGGAAACTAGCTCATATTTACATGGCTGGAGCTAGACTCAGCCTGAAAAGAATAAAAATTAAATTTGGAGCAGTCAGGTTGAATCGTTTATTAGAGCGAGAAAAGTACATCCTTTCATTTCAGAAGAATGGCTCGGAAGTAATATCACCTTTCAACCTTAAGCGCGAGTGGCGAGGTAGACCATGTGACTATTATTTGTAGGGTCAGCAGACTTGAATCCGAACATGTACATGTGTAGAAAATGCAAAGGAATATGATTCATGGGAAGTTCTGTGCCTAAGGGTTTTAAAGCGATAAAGTAATATTGCTGCGGATTGGATTTAGGAAAGGGAATTTAAATGGAGAGCATAACATTTAACATATTACATATATATATATAATTTTCCCAGAAAGTAAGGTTGAAACCATTTTTAAAAGAATATTAAAGCCAGATTTTGCTATAGCTGACTGTGGATTTTAACTGATAGTCTTTTCCAGCTAGCTGTAACTGTAGTAATTAACATGTGAAGACAAAATTAGTCACTCAGAATTGTATGTTATTGCTCATCACAGTTTGGCTCATTTATTACTCCAAACACATTCATCTCATACAAACATGCTAAAATGACAAAAACTGAATAAATTAAAATGCAAACCAAACCAACTGTCCTGTTGATTTTCCAGTGAGATAGTTGAAATACCAAAACAAATGAAACTAAGGTTAACAATAATGTAGCAGTTGTATATGTTAGAGCACTGCTATAAACTATAAGATATCCTTTTCCTGATATTAGTGTCTTTACCAACCATGGTGCTCCTAAGCAGAAGGATATGTCAAATGTATTGCTTCCTACAAGATTACTGATTGCCATGTTTCCCAGACCTGCCAAAAAAAGGAAAGAAATTAATAGAATACACAATTTTTAAAATATTACTTTTTTGAGATTTTCTGAGCAAAATTATGATCATTTTCCACATTTTTCATACTGCATGTATAGTATTTGTATCTCCATAAGCGGAGATCTATAATTTGTAAAATAATATATATACTAGCTGAATACCCATGCTTCGTTATGGAGTACGTTTTAGGATATTTACAATGAAAAAATAATGAAATTGCGTTTTAGAGGATTTCCTTATAAACAATATTTTTTGTTTCTTCATTGGGCGGAACTAATATTACCAGGCTCATCCACGAACTTAACGCATGAGCAAGCTATGTAAAACTGTCTGTGAGAGAAACAATTTCTCATAAATCTATACCAATGTATTTTAAAGTTTGGCCTTGAGAATTTATGATCTTGGAGAAGCATACTTTGAGGGGAAATTGCAGTTTTATATATAGGTTTAACTTAATATCCATAAAACATACTAATTTGAATTAAATTCTTTAAAAACTTCCATCTCAATTAATCTAATGGTTAAATTTTATCTTTTACTGTATTTTAATATTTTTTTGTCAATTTATTTCATTGTTATGCACTTGATGCAAAATTAATTTGAAGTATCACAAAAAGAAAACGAAATCTTGTGATCAGTATTTAATAAATTAAATTCTAAAAATTAATCTTTAAAAATTCACCAAAAATCAGAAAATGGTGGTAAAGATTCGAAAAAGATTTCATTTTAAAGGAATTTTTATGATCTTTCTCATGATATAAATTTTATAACCCTCAGATTATTATTTTAAATGCAAACTTAAAAAAGGTTACAAAACAGCTTAAAAATTTAATTTAAAAAATCTATGAAGAATTTTACAAAAATTTTTCTTAGTGCACCCCTACACTATAAGAAGAATTGCCATGCAAAATTTCAGCCCTTTAGGTCCAGCAGTTTGGTCTCTGCGTTATCTGTCAGTCAGTCACGGAACTGTTATATATATATAGATGTATAATCCATTTCACAATTTCTTTTTAAAAGGTCCCTCTTTGATATGAGAAGAGAATGTATTTTGTAGTTTAAATCATTAGTCAAAATCATTAAACCCTCTCTCTCTCTCTCTTTTTTACTGTATTTGACCAAAAGATTTGATGCTGTGTGAAAAATGATTATCATAGCACTTACACACTGAGAAGCTGACTATTAAGTGTTCTCATATTTAATATAAATTTAACTACACAAATTATATGAAAAATTTCGGTTTCTAATTTATGCTACAGAAAAGGAAAAATCTTTTACCACTTTTTGCAACTATGACACTTGTCATAATTTCAGGTACACTTGTTCCAGCTGCAAGAATTGTCAATCCAGAAACAGAATCGGGAATTGAGAATGTAAAACCTAAAAGAGACAAGTTTTGAATTTGTGTAAAGTTTCTAATTGTTATCAAAACAGTACTCTTTTTTGCTATCAAACAGAGTAAAGTTGAATTTGTGAAAAATATAAAAATTTTGTCATGAAATTTTCAACTTAATTTCATGGTCTTTCAAAAGTTTTAGAATCAGTTAGTTTTTTAAAAATTTCTTTACTTTCTGAATGAAATGCTGTACACTTTTCATAAAATAATTTAATGCTGTGCTGTAAATGTAGGATATCTGAAAAACTCAAATATTGTTTATTGGTTGTCATATTTGGGCTCTTGTGTAAAAAATTGCATTTTGTGAGCATGTTTTGCTTATATTTCCAGTTCAGTTTAATTCAGTTTTAAAAATAAAGCATTGATATTGCTTTTATTTCTTTATTGATTGATAAAGGTTTATTTCATTGTTTAAGCATTGACAATGATATTTACTGTTTTACAATTTAAACTATACGCCTAGCAAAGTAGTTTTAGAACATTACCGTTAGTAGAATAATTTTAACTTTCGGGATTGGACGGGAGTGAAGTACTGCACTTACGTTTCAGTGATTTACCTATCAGTGCAAAATATCTGGAAAAGTTCGGTGAAAGCGTCAGTATCAGTTTAAAATCTAGTGAAATAACTCTTGATTACAACTGATTCTGAGATATTTTGCTTACGTTTTTACACTCGATTCGTGTAAATGCAAGTTCAATGTACGCAAATTGAAGAATTAAAAGTTTGAAAATTTTGTGACCGATTTGAAAAAAGTCATTTAGGGATACTGCCTATTGAAGTGTAATTTTGAAGGAAAGGGATACCTTGTGCAATGTTAACGTCACAATATTATTAGCAATTTTGTATCGCTGATCTACTAACCAGACGTTATAATTAGGGGTTATATAGACGTTATAACCAGGTGTGGCTGATTATAAGAGTTTTTGAAAGTTACACATTTTTTTTCATTTATTCTGCCAAGATGCAAGGGAAGTATTATACAGGGTGTTTCAAAAAGAATCATCCGATTTGAAATGAGTATAATATGAAAATATTGAACATAGAAACTTAAAATTAATTTTTTATTACATGGCTAATCATAAAGTTTTATTACAAGCCAAATTAAAGGTGCTCAATATGCCCACCTTTGGATGCACGACATGTCTATATGGTCGGCAAATTCGTCCCAAACTTTTGCGAGCATGTCTGCATACACTGCTTCCACGGCTGTTATGCGCACACGGACAACCCATGTCTTGGAATTGTTTATACCATCGCCTAATGCTCTGAGAGGTAGGAATTTCAATCTACCTGGGTTTTGTCGACAAAAATCACGCTGAACAGTTGTTACGGATTCACACTTCGCAAAGCGTAGAACACAAAATGATTTCTGTTGTGCAGTCATCATCTTTACAAACACTGAAGTGGCGGGCGGAGGAAGAGCGTTTGCGCTACTTGTCGGCAACTGCGTGAAACTCGAGATTTCCCTCTTTATGCCATATATTATTCGATCAAAACGGATTAAAAGATGAATAGTTATGATTTTTTTAAATCGGGTGATTCGTTTTGAACATCCTGTGTAATAAAAAACAATCATGTGAGAAAATGATGATGTATATGTCATTATGATATGTCTTTGGGGGAGGGGGGTGCTGATCTATTATAGTCTTAAATGCAGAGGGTTTATACAAAACAAGTTTCGAAATGTTTTACTTTAATGTTTTCCCCTCGTTAACGAACATACCAATAATGGTAACCATCCAGACGGCTAAATAAGACAGAACTCCTATCCAGATGACAGACATGAGGAACGTGACAGGATACCACTTGTAAAGATTTTGCTTCCTGCTGTCAGGTATGGTCAGGAAGAATAAAATGTTAGCTGGATACATGAGAACCCACCAGACATGGCTCCATGGTCCTCCGGTTGGTAGAGAACATAAAGTGCCGTCAGAACTGTCATCGTCATAAAATACCATTTCATCTAAAATCATAAATAATTACAAGATAAAAATAACTTTTTATTACCATGTTTTTAAATTTTCTGTTGAATCATATAAACTTGACAATTCTATGTATTAATAAATACTTTTTTAAAATTTTTTTTGATGAATTATCCCATCAACTTGAAAGAAAATGAAGTTAATTGGAAGTTAATTTGCGTTTAACTTTTCCTTCCCGTCCCGGCCAGTAGATGGCTGCACAAGTCTACAAAACAAAATTAACTGAAAATGAATTTAATTCTGCTTAAAGATGGCTAAAAGTATTCAAATAATGCATTGTCATCGTGTTCTGAGTTATTCTAAAAGTTTCAAATGTCTAGCTAGTCGGAAAGTTAGTTAAAAATCGATTGCAAGATTCGTACGAGACAAACACACAAATAAGAAAGCGAGTTAATAAAAATATGTAATGAATATGAGTGCTTGAATGTGCCAACGATTATAATATTGATATTGGATATCTCAATTAAAGTAAATATATCTTGTCTGTTATATAGTAAGGATTTCATCGCAGTATGATTGATATAAACAGAACCGATTTTATTTTTAAGTTCACCACCCGTACCATGGAGATTTTTCATGAGCTGGGCGTAGTTTGAATATTTTCTGGTACTACACAGAAAATTTGACATGCATTTAGTGTAAGGTGACCAGACGTCCCGCTTTTGGCGGGACAGTCCCGATTTTTAACAATTTGTCCCGCGTCCCGCGGCGTTTTAAAAAAGTCCCGATTTTTAGAAAGAATGTGTGGCGCGCACTGCAGCAGCGATTAACAGTTTCGCTGCGCGAAGCAGCTTCGTTGAATTCGCTCCTCTGATCATCTCCTTGGGCAGCCCAGACCACACGCAAATCAGGTACGACGGTGTGCGCTGTGTGTTTTACACGCTGCGTGCGCATCCAGCGGGAGTATAAAGGCAAGCGACAGACAGCTCCAGATTACGATTTCAGTGTTCCTGCTAATCGTAAACGCTCAAGGGCGTGTGTCCTTCGGAGCTAACGTTAACTCCCTTACCGCGATACTCTTTTGATCTTGTTTACCTACTTATGTCGCTGCCATAGCGCAGTGCTATCGCGCTGACCTGGTAAACCCTACGATGTGGGTTCAGGTCTAGGTGGTGTCGCTTAGTCTAAATTCCCTTATCATGATATTTTCCCTTTTCCCCCGTGGAAATCTGCAATCATCACATTACGAATTATATGACTCTGATCAGGGCCTTTTTTTTCTTTTGCTTGCAAACTTAACATCTTGTTTGCTGAGGGCTACATTTACCTTAACTCGTTAATTTTTTCACTGTATTATCTTAATACTTAAATTAATCTTTAAACTTTACTTTCCTAGCATTCTTAAATTTTTTAATTTTTATTATTTTTACCCTTTAACTCTTGGAGGCTTTAAACTATTAATTATTATTCTTTAAGAAACTAGTATCCTTAAACTTTAACTACCTTAATGATTTTTTATTACTGAGCACATTTACATTGATGACATAATATCTTACGACAGGAGTTAAAACCTGATGGTCAAGACACTCTACTACTAAAAACTCAACTCTGCCTGATAAACAGAGAGGATTGGTTTGTGCGCTGGAAAATTAAAATCAATCCCTATAAGTGCCACGCGATCTTTTTCACTAATAGCTTTCACAACCCACCGCGTCTCTTTCTCTATGGCTCCCCGCTTGATTGGGAAAACACGGCCAAGTACTTGGGTGTAACTCTGGACCGTAGGCTAACCTGGAATACCCATACCATGAATACTATTAGGAAATGCCATGCTGTCACAGCGCAACTCCGAACTCTGCTCTACGGCCCTCATCTCTCCATGCAAAATAAAGTTCTCTTGTACAAACAAGTTATAAGACCCATTGCACTCTATGCTATTCCTGTTTGGTTCTCTGCGGCCAAAACTCATATTGACAAGCTCGAACGCTTTCATTACAGAACTCTCAGGCGGATCCGCCGAGCCTTTAGGTATCTCTCCAACAAGACCATCCGCAGGGACTTCGGCATTTTGTCTTTTTTCCAACAAGCTTATAAAAACTCAAAAAAATTTTATGAAAATCTTCCGAATCTACGTAATGAGACGATTGCGGAGCTACCAGATTACGATTACTCCCTTCCCGCTAACCGTAAACGCCCACGGAGCGTGTCTTCTCAGGAGTTAACATTGGCCCTCCTACCGCGATACTCTACCTAACTTGCTTACTGAGTTCTGTGCTCTCGTAGCGCACTGCTATCTCTCGCATCTCTCGACTTGCTGGTCAGGGGTTCGACCCCGTCCGTGCAGTCCGCCCTTTTCCAAATTTTCCCTCCTGCTACTTTTAGCCTCCCTTTCGGCTAAACACAGCCGAAAGGGAGGCTAAAAGTAGCAGGACAAGCTTCACAATCATCTCAATACGTAGATGTACGACCCTGAAACGGGCCTTTTTATTTTCGTTTCCTCTCGACATGTTTTTTTCCCCTTTCTTTCGAGCCATTCTTTAAAATTTAATTTTTCTCTTTATATTATTAATCTTTTTGTAACTTCTCCCTCCTCCTTTAAGAATATTTTATTCTTAATATATTTTATTCTTAATCTTAACTTTAAAATTTCTTCTAACTTTAAATATTTTTACTGAGCACATATACCTTGATCCTTAACAACTTGCTTACTGGAGATAAAGTCCTATTGGACCAAGGCACTCCACTTCTTAACCACAACTAGCTGCTTCCTGATAACCAGACCTAACTTGCTTACTGAGTTCTGTGCTCTCGTTGCGCACTGCTATCGTTCGCGTCTCGGGACTCGCAGGTCAGAGGTTCGACCCCCATCCGTGCAGTCCGCCCTTTTCCAAATTTTCCCTCCTGCTACTTTTAGCTTCCCTTTCGAAGCTTCACAATCATCTCAATACGTAGTTGTACGACCCTGAAACGGGCCTTTTTTATTTTCGTTTCCTCTCGACATGTTTTTTTTTCTCGAGCCATTCTTTAAAATTTAATTTTTCTCTTTATATTATTAATATTTTTTTAACTTCTCCCTCCTCCTTTAAGAATATTTTATTCTTAATAGTAATGTAATATTAACTTTAAAACTTCTTCTAACTTTAAATATTTTTTACTGAGCACACATACCTTGATAGTTAACAACTTGCTTACTGGACATAAAGTCCTATTGGACTAAGGCACTCCACTTCTTAACCACAACTAGCTGCTTCCTGATAACCAGCTCCAGGCGGCAGCTACATGAGACACCAGCGCCAGGTACGGCTCCAGGCAGCAGCTACTTGAAATGCCAGCAGTCATCCTTATGTATAAGTTTAGTTTATTTTTAAACTGTAGATACCGGTCTAATTAACCCTCGTGTAGCAAAAAGTTGACCCTAAACTAAACCACTGTAGGAGGATATAGCAATGCACAAAACTTCAGTGATCAGAGTAAAAATCGAAAGTAGGCAAGAAAATAGAAAGTGGAGGAAACATAAAAAGTTTCCAGAGTTCAAAGAAAAATAAAAACATGTGGAAAAAATAAAAAATTAAGACCGAGCGAAGTTCCAAGCAAGAGCGTAATCACGTGGACCAATGGGAAATGACTAGCAATGAAAACGGAAGTTGGGATTTCTTAGGATAAAAACCATTACCCATTTACAGAAAGAAGCACCTGTTCGACTCTTCCTTGGGGCAAATGCCGATATTAGGAGAAAAGTGGGGGATGTTTGGAGTCATTCTCCTCCTCCTCTCCCGTTGACCTTCGATTTTGTCACTTTTCATGAAAAAAGAACTCTTCCCGAGTGACCACTTTCTCATGGATCTTCTCTTCGGATGAGACCTATATTAATTTGATCGGATCCTGGAGCGGTTTCAAGAACGAGTCAGAAAGCGAGATGACGACCAATGTTCCCCCCCTCAAGCATAGATATGGTACTTATTCCCTAATGAGGACTTCGGCTCAATCCCTCACCCTAAAATGTCCCTGCTAGTACAATGCCAGATGTAACTTTTACTCATACACATAATAAGTACTTAAATTTTTTTCATTCAGTCGCGAAAAACAAAATTTCAAAAGATATTTATGTAATATTTACCGACTTCTACTGTGATCTGGGCATTTTGCAGAACATTTTTTCCCGTGAAATCGACACTGAAGCTGTCTCTTGTTGATTGCCGACGTCGCTTTGGCAAAGAATCTGTTATCTCTGGTACGAAGACACGTTGATTTAAAAGTGGTGCTTTTTCGTCGTTGAATTTTCCGCTACAGCAGTTTTTAGAAATCTTCTGCGCCTAGAAATGAAGCACTCTTATAATGCTGTTATTATTTATCACTCGGTAGATTCAGACAGTGTAATAAAAATGTTTGTTTCATGCAATAGGTAAAGGAAATTTAGACCCTCCTTCTTTATCACAAGAAAGTTCTTATGTACACACTTAGACAAAAAAAAAGAAAGAAAAGAAAGAAAAAAAAGACGCACCAAGAAGGATAATGAAAATTGAACACAAATTGATAAGCATACAGGTTTGGACGGAAAATGCAAATTTTAAAGTTTGGCGCCCAATGAATGAACACGTGACGCTGCAGCGCATCTTAACTGCGCAACTGGTAGGATATTAAAGAAAAGAAATTTCTATTCCGGGTCATAAATTCTTTGCGAATTTCATTCGTGTACTCAGATAGACAGTAACTATGACTCGCATACAGGTGCACGAACAATATGCGCAGATGTCAGCATTTGAGAGAGGACGTGTAGTTGGGCTCATAGAAGACGGTTGGTCTAATCGGCGAATCGCTCGACATTTGGATAGGAGCGATGCCACTAAACGATGTGTTGGCAGGAATGGGTGAACCATGCGTCAAGAAGGAGTCGGCCTACAGAAACAACATAACGTAAGGACCGAGCAATTAGCAGGTTAGAGCGACACTCACAACCCCAGATTCAACAGTATCATCTATCGTACGTGCAACTGGTGCTTCAGTGTTCGCAAGGACCATTCATAGGCGACTCAGAGATAAGGGGCTGAGCCCACGGCGCCCCTTGCGACGACTACCATTGACCTCTGTACACCGACAAGCCCGTTTGCAGTGGTGTCGGGCACATTCGACCTCAAATGTCAGTGACCGGAGTAGAGTTGTCTTCAGTCATGAGTCCCGCTTCGAACTGAGCTCCAATGACCAGCGAATACGGGTCTGGAGACGCCCCGGACAGCGGTGGGATACCAACCTGACTGTCGGTGGGATACCAACCTGCTATACGGGCCGACAACACAGAGTGATGATCTGGGGTGTCATTTCATTTCATAGCAGGACTCCTTTGATTGTCATTCGCGACACCCTTACAGCACAGCGGTACGTCGACGATATTCTACGCCCCGTTGTGTTGCCTTTGAAATCACGCCATCCCAGGTTTACATTTCAGCAAGATAATGCCCGCCTGCACACAGCGAGAGTTTCTACTGCTTGTCTTCGTACTTTCTCAACGTTACCTTGGTCAGCAAGTTCACCGGATCTCTCCCCATTGAGCACGTTTGGAGCATTATGGGCAAGGCCTTCCAACCAGCTCGGGATTTTGACGATCTAACGAGCCAATTGGACAGAATTTGACAAGATATCCCGCAGGAGGACATCCGCCACCTCTATCAATCAATGCCAAGCCGAATAACTGGTTGCATAAGGGCCAGAGGTGGAGCAACCCGTTATTGCCTTTTTCACTTTGTAAAGATCTTTCTCTTGAATAAATCATCTAAATTTTTTGCAAATTGAAATCATTTGTTTTTCTGTACATATACATCAGATCTACCGATTTTCGTCCCATTCGTATAACTCCTTCTTGGTGTGTCTTTTTTTTTTGTCTAAGAGAGTCTAAACTTATAAGTAAAAGCAATTCAATATCAAAATTTTTCAGAATGTGCCGTAATATTTCATAATAGCAAGATACATGCAAAAATGAAATTTTACATTTTTTACTAATTTTCAAATATTGACAGTCCTTTGAGCCTTAGAAAAACGCAGCCTTGAGCCAAAGTGTCACTGTGGTGTACGTGTTTGCTGTGACGTAGGACGTTACTGCCATGTTTTGAAACCGCTGTCAATGTGATGTTTGAAAGAATTTTCACATTCTAGTCACAAGATGACTAAAAAATATCTTTTTTGCTTTTGCCTCAAATTCATTATTACTGGAAAAACATGAGGTAAATATAAATGTTATTCAACTTACAAATTTATTGATTCTTTATACTAGTTATCCTCAATACGATACTTATGTAAAATTTCAAGTAGCATATTATTTTTAAAGTTTTACATGATTAAGGTTTGTCAGTCATTTATTGCAGCATAATTGCTGATACCTCTGAAAAAAGGCGAGCCTGGGCTAACTAACTAACTCTCTCTCTCTATCTCTACATATATATATACACACAACTGATTATCAAAATAATTGGAAACACTAAGAAACACCATGAAATCCTTTATTAATCCGGCGCAGGATAACCTTTGTCATGTAATATCACCTGATTCACCTTGAAATTGGATTATACAAGTCATGAATAATGGTTAAGAATATATTATACCATTCTTCAGGGAAAAATCATGAAAGTTCCTTAGAGATGACTTTGGTGGATATCGATACCTGGCTCTATCCGCTTATACAGATCCCAGTGGTTGGATGATATACAGTCGGGGGGATTGCACAGGGCAAGATAAGATATTTGACTTCTTTTTCATGCTCTTCAAACCAATACTTGATAGATTTAGCTGTACTTATAGGGGAACTATCATCCTGGAGAGCGCCACCTCCTGCAAGAAACAGTGTTTGCACCAAGAGATGGACTAGTGAGCTAAAATTTGGACATAGTCCTTCCCATTCAATCTCCTTTTTTAGGGTTACAATAGGACCTGAAGAAAACCATGAGATGCCCTCCCAAACCCTGATAGATATACCTCCATGACTGACAGTTGAGATGAGACAGCCAGAATCTTACGCTTGTGTAGGTGTTCTCCAGACATACGCACGTCCTGTTGCGAAGAACAATGGAAACAATCATTCGTCGGACCAAATGCCATTTTTCGACATATTGCTCGACCAGGTTTTGAGCTCGTGGCACCATTGTGGACGATATTTTGTATTGACATCTATTACAAGTGGTTCGGGAATAGCTATTCTTCTGTAAATGATTTGTTTGTGAAGTTCCCTTCTACCTTTGATGGTTGATACCGGAACATGCAGATGCAGATTGAGCTCTTCGGTCATTTTGGTTGCAGTTGTTTCTTTTATTCATGTCATAATCCGCTTCGATACCTCGTCTGTCTCTTTCACTCCGCTCTCCCTTTCGTCCACTATTCTGTTTGGCAAGGATGTTTTTCCAGGCACTTTGTATACTATCATGACTTTCGATACCATAGCTCGAAAAACACCCATTATCCTGGGGGTTGCAGTAACAGATATTCCAATTTAAACGCACTCAAACAATTTGCCCCTTTCGCAAGGTCTGCAAGGTTTGACATTTTACGCTGTTTTCCCCAAAAGCACGATGCCCTTAGCTTCATTACTGCTACCTGACAGTAGAATAATACATAAACTATATTATATAACAAACATCGGTGACCAGACTTGTTTTTTTAAGGAATACGAAGCACATTCATAAACACCACTAATATTGATAGGTGTTTCCATTATTTTGATAATCACCTGTATATATATATATATATATATATGTACTGTTAACGGATCGGTGAACTCGAACCATGGGTAGTCGTTACCGGGGCCGGCTCAAGTCGTGGTTGGATGGACGGGGAGACAGGCAATGGAGAGAAATTATCACTACAGTCGAACCCCGTTATAACGAACTTCAAGGGACCAAAGGTTTGGTTCGCTATATCCGGTGGTTCGCTATATCCGAACCGTTAAGAAAAATGTTCACAAAATGTATAACTCATTAGTTGCTATGTGTATTCAATAATGATGTATTAAAAAACGATAAGATCTATTAAAAATGACCATTAATGAATTGAATTGACTAAAATCGATAACATTAAACTGATACAATACTAATTAAACTAATTAAAAATGAAAGACAAATGGATATAAATTCATTTTACCTTTAATTCTTGCTCACTGTTTTGTTACAGAAATAATCGGTAATCTTTTGCTGACGCGATACCGATTTCAAAAACATCATATGAATTTCTTTGTCCAAAACGTCAAATGACTGCAACACTCTTTCTTCCACTGTTTGTGTGGAAAGAAATTTATTAATTACACGCATTGCTGCTGTAGCATCTAAGATGGTGGGAATTTCATCATTTATGTGCTCCTCTTCATCAGCATCAGATGCAGAATCTTCGATTTCAGAATGATTCATTTTAATTTCTTCCACAATATCTTCATCAGTCGGATTTTCACATGTAATGATTTCATCATCAAATGTTTCGAGCAATTGCATGTCACAATACGAGAATGAGGAAATATTGTGTTTTTCTATCCACATCGCGATAGGTAAATCTTCATCATCTTCTTCTTCAACATTCTTTGCTAGGCCAGCATGTCGAAAACATTTTCTAATTGTAGAAACTGTAACAAGCCGCCAAGATTTTTAGAGCATTATAAGTGCATCAAGAAGAGAACCGTCACATTTTACATTTTTATCATATCCTTCTAAAATTCGTAAAATGAGCTGCTTCCTGTAATGACATTTAAGGCTTCTGATGACACCCTGGTCCATAGGCTGTACTACAGAAGTTGCATTCGGGGGAAAGAGTACAATTCTAATCGATTGTAACTGTTTATCGTTTTTATGTGCACTACAATTGTCAAGCAGAAGTAGAATTTTCCGTTTTTTAGCTGAAAGTTCACGATCCCACTTTCGAATTTTTTTTTTCAAGCAGTTTCTTAGTCATCCACGCCTTACGGTTGGCTTCATAAGAAACAGGAAGCCGTTTGATATTTTTGAAGCATCTGGGGTGTTTAGATTTTCCAATTACTAGAAGCTTACGACGTTCAGTTCCACTCATATTGGCACACACAAGAAATGTGATTCTGTCTTTCGACAATTTTCCGCCATTACATTTCTCTCCATTAAATTTTAATGTCTGGTTTGGTGTCATCTTGTAAAACAGTGCAGCTTCATCAGCATTAAATATGTCATTCTCGTCATATTCACTAGAGATGTCATTCCAGATATTTTCTTTCCACGTATCGATGTTGGATGTTGAAACATCTCCCGATTCTCCGACAATTTTTCCGGAATATATGTTGTTCCGCTTCTTGAATCTGTCTAAACATCCATTAGAACACGAAAATGGAATTCCAAATTTACTGGCAAATTCATCAGCTTTTGACTGAAGCATTTGCCCAGAAATTGGTACATTTTGGCTTCTTTGAATGCTGAACCATTTTAATAAAGCTTCTTCCACTTCTTGATGATCAGCTTTTCTTAATTTTTTTTGGGAGTTTTTTTTGCAAATTTTTCTCGAAAGCAGAAAGTATGCTTTCTCTGTTTTTCCATATTGTTCCAACTGTAGATTTCGATAAATCTTTTTTTCGGCAAATGTCAACTTGGCTACCTCCATTTTGTATTTCATGATATTTACTTTTTCTTCGATGCAGAATGCTTTAAGCATGCTCGACATGATGTACCTAATGATTTCTTAAAAGCGAATTTTTAACTTGTTATAAACACTCAAATAGGTGAAATAGATGAAATGACTTCCCTTCCACCTGCGTGTGGAAATCGACCCTGCTCCGGCTCGACCCTGAGCTGACCTTTCCCCTTGTTCTCGGGTGCGCATATGCTATACTGTTCATGCTTTTACTTGTTCTCCTCGAGCATTTGGTGAACCCCTCCCCTCCCTCCTCTTACTGTGGTTTCGCTTACCGAATTACTGGCGGGATTACAACTGCAGAGTGGCTATCGTAATGGTGCATATACATTGGTGCAGAGTTCTCTGCCTGTGCCTTGGGGAATCCAGTGATTTATGTTCACTCTGTACTCTGTACTATGCGTGGATCGCCTCCTCTGGCGGTCCATCAAAGAAAGGGGGGGGGGGGGTCAGCGGGTCAAATTGTGTGGAGCGGGGTCGGGGGAGACACCACATCAAAGAAACCTTGGGGGCGGGAATGGGGGTGGTTCTAAATACCGTGTCTAATGTTACCGTGACTAATGTGATGACAGGAGTCGGGGATCTGCAGGCAGAGAACTCTGCTCCAATCTATATGCGCTATTAAAGGGAAAGAATGCAGATGTTTCTACCCTTGAATAAACAGACTTATCGCTGATTTACTCCGTGTTTCACTAGCTGACATACATTTCCATATGAAATCAGAGTCGAAGTCATGTTTTCACAACTGCGGAAAAGGTAAAAAAAAAAAAAATCAGTCGACTGAAAAAAAAGGTTCGTTATAGCCGATTCTTAACATTTCGGAGGTTCGCTATGAAAGGGTAAATTAGCATTAAATAGAATAGGAAAACGGCGGGACCAAAAATTTCGTTCGTTATATCCGGGAGTTCGTTATATCCCAGGTTCGCTATAACGGGGTTCGACTGTATTAAGATCTGACGCCAGGAAAGAAGAAGCGGTTTGGTCATAGTACAGTTTTTTTTTTATTCTTTGAAATGTTGCTGGACATCTTTTACTCGAAATTATATTACAACAGATCAATATATCTCATTATATCGTCCAGAAATCCGCAGACATACGGGAAAATCCCACAGCGCAACATTCGACATGTTTGTAGGACTAGAGCAGAACACAGAAGGCCCGCGAGAGATCTAAATTTACGCCCGGAGTACGGGTGCATTGAACTTCTAATTGGTCAATTTAGGACACCTGACTCTAGCACGTCATATCGGATGATGATCTCGCCAGGCTTCTAGAACATGTCCGTTATATAAGGCTATCCGCACGTGGCCTAGAGGAAAAACTAATAGGTGACTTTGGGTTATAATCCCACGTCGAATTCAAGATGATAATATAAAAGAATTTTGAATAGGCGTTTCCTTTAATGGTTTTGAAAGCTATCGTTTCATTTATATATATATATATATATATATATATATATATATATATATGAAAGCCCGGTGGCGTAGTGGTTAATAGCGTCAAGCTGCCATCCCACAGGTCCAGGGTTCGACCCTGCGACTGGGCAAGGTCGACTCAGCCTTTCATCCCTTCAGTGGGTCGATAAAATGAGGACCAAGCATGCTTGGGAACTAAACTCTGGGGGTTCCATGTCAGGTTGACCACCTGACTGAGACATATGCTGTATGGCACCCCAAGTCCACCGTCAAGAAAGAGGAGATGGGTACCGCAAGCCCTTTCGGACCCTTTCCCCTCTTCGCAACGGTCCACATCGGACTGTTGCGCCGTGAGTATATATATATACAGGGTGCGTTCCATAAGTAATGCGACCAAATTCATAAAAAATCATTTATTGGACATATTCGTACAATTAGTTAAAAATCTTCAAAATAGCACTCTCCTGCGTCGATACATTTATGGAGGCGGTGTTTCCAGGCCTGGAAGGCATCCTTGAAGGCCTTCTCCGGGAGGTCCTTTTGAGCCGATGTAACATGAGCCTGGATGTTTTCAATCGTGTTCTAATGTTTCCATTTCAGGGCTCCTTTTAAGCGAGGAAACAAAAAAATTCTGGGAGAGCCAGGTGAGGACTGTAGGGAGGATAGGGAATCAGTGAGGTATGGGTCCTGGCCAGGAAATCGTTGACAACGAAGGCGCTGTGGCTTGGCGCGTTATCGTGATGAAGTTTCCATGCGTCCTTGATGTCACTTCGGCAACGCGCGACCCTCCTTGTCAGCCTTTTGAGCATTTCCAAGTAAAGAGCTGCGTTCACAGTGGTCCCGGTAGGTACGAATTCGAGGTGGACAATGCCTCTGACATCAAAGAAGACAATGGGCATGGTTTCGATCCTGGACTTGCTCATGCGTGCCTTCTTGGGCAGGGGCGACGATGGGGTGTGCCATTCTGAACTCTTCCTTTTTGTTTCCGGGTCGTATTCAAAAATCTATGACACATCACCGGTGATAACTGAGTTTAAAAAATTAGGATCATTTTCACACATTTCCAAGAGTTCTTGGCACCGGAGCACTCGCATGTCCTTTTGTTCGTAGGTCAACACTTTTGGGACCAGTTTGGCGAACACCTTTTTCATGTTCAAATATACAGTTGTTTCAAAAAAGTTGTCAAAAGTTTTGTCAAAGATAACAGTTGTTTTCGGCATCTTTAAAGTTTTTGCTATCCATTGAAGGCTCAACCGCCGGTCAGATTTCAAACAATCACGCACACGTGTCACATTTTCGTCGATTCGGGAGGTTGATGGCCTTCTACTGCGGGGTTCGTCGGCGACATCCTCTCGGCTCTCCTTGAACGACTTGTGCCATCGGTGAACTTGTGATTTGGACATGCTATCCCTCCCAAAGGCCTGCTGCATTAATAGAAACGTTTCGGTGGCGGACTTCCCAAGTTTAACGCAAAATTTGATAGCGTAGCATTGCTCCACAGAAAGATCCATTGCACCTTGTTACATTAAGCTCAAAACGGGCTTCACAGAACGCATGTCCTGACATTCCGGCAGCTCGGAGCCGACTGAGAATGGGTGCGTTAGTGCCGATGCACACTTGCGGCAAAAGTACTCTGGACGCTGCGTTATTTTCACTCCGATAAGAAGAAATGCAGAGCAACTGCTGTTGGGATTCACACGTGCCGCCGGCGGCAGATGGATGCCGGCGCCACTCCCAGGTCGCCGCAGGTTCCTGTGGAACGCGCAGCACATTCCTGTAACGCGATAGCTGGTAGTACTCATTTGTCTGCAGGGCAGTGCACAACTGCCGCGCGTTTTATCTCCTATCGAGCTCGTGAAGTCTCTTTACACGATGTCTGATGAAAATGTAGATATTGAACTTTTCATCGACGAAGTAAAATCTCGCCCGATAATTTGGGATGTTAGTCATGAGGACTATAAAGACTGAATACAGAAACAGTCTGCTTGGGAAAATCTTTGTGAAACCATTATTGAGAACTTAAGCCAAAAAACGGAGAATGAAAAAAATACAACCAGTAAGTATAATATTTTACAACTTTTATTAAAATAAGTACATTACATAAAAAAAACTTTTAGATGATCAAGTATTCAAGTTTATTTTAAGTGGGTCGTCCGAAAATAATTAAAAAACTTTTCACCATCTTCTCTGAGATAAGCATACCTGAGATCAAGCATACATTAAACGCTCCCTTCAAGTACCTCTCACCAGGGCCCGGTTTCGAAAATTCTGTACTATAGGCACAACTCGAGATGGGGGCCCCCTAACACTGATATGGGCGTAAAATTTCCAAAATTGACACACAAAAAAAATAATCATAAATCATTATGAAAGTACCATTTTACCAAGAATAGGCTATTTGAAGCGTAGAAGCCTAGATCAAATAACAAAAAGTAATACAACATATTAACTTCATCATTAAAACACCAATACAATGCAACCAGAAAAACTTATTAATTCCTTATATACACTCTGTATAACATACATATGATGAACTATACATATAAATATTCATATAATGAACCAATCAATCAAATTTGAAAGGATGTATAAAAAAAATTGCTATTAAAAAAGGTAAAATAAAAAAATTTTGAATTGGAAATTTTTTCTTTCTTTTCTTTTAAAATAAAAATTTTGGGGCTCGGCCTACCGGGTCTAATTGAAAATCAGGACCTGTCTCTCGCTGTTGTATGGATGGATCCAGTGCTGGAACGGCGTTCCACGCAGAGTGAAAATAACCCAGCGTTCCGAGTACTTTTGCCGCAAGTGTGCACCGGCACTTATGAAGCTAACACCCACGTCCACCTAGAGGGCGCTGCGGTGTATAGTCGCGTCTCGAAAAAATTGGTCGCATTTCTTATGGAATGCACCTTGTGTATATATATATATATATATATATATATATATATATATATATATATATATATATATATATATATATATAGAGAGAGAGAGAGAGAGAGAGAGAGAGAGAAAGAGCTAGCTCAGGCTCAACCAAGTATGATATTTAGGATACCATTCCATGTGTCTACCTTTTTTTTTCAGAGATATCAGCAATTATGCTGAGATCAATGACTGACAAACCTTGATCATGTAAAACTTTAAAAATAACATGCTACTTGAAATTGTACATACAAGTATATATGTATTCTGATACATATATGCAAGTATATGTATTCTGATGCCGAGGAACTTGTCGAAAGACATTCGCCTTTTATTATTCACCGCGAAGATTTACTGGTACTTTATTGTGGGAACTCCCTTTAGGTGAGCCAGCATTGCTCTCTATGATGGGACAACACGGTAACGACCAAGTCTTACTCAGGATTTGAACCAAGCCCACAGCGTAGAAGTTCACGACGCTAACCACTATACCATGTGGGCAATGAAACCCTCTTTATAACTCAGGGTCATCAAATTTCGAAGGCCTAACGTTAGCACTAGGAAAATGCAGCTAACTCGAGAAAATTACACGCACGGAAAACTGTTTCTTTGAAATCTACATGAAAAAAAACAACCTACTCCTTCTTTAATGTGTACGTGAAGTACAAAAAAGAGATGGACTTAGAAAAAAGAACTTACCACATTCCTACTCCATTTTTCAATTGTTTTATTGAAACAGATAATGGTGATATAGAGGAGGAAAACTGCAAGTAAAATAAGCGCTTCCCACCTAAAGAAACGAGTGGAAAGAAAAGTTTGTTAACCAAGTATTTAAACACTTTAAAATACTCCTAATATTCCAGTTATTTGCTGTCAAATCTAATGGATTAAAATATGCAGTGATTAATTTATTTTATCTGCATAGAAAGTACATACATGAAAAATATTGATTAATTAAATACGATTTCGATAAAGTTTAAATATATACCATGTTACTTTATTATCCGATATAATCCATATTAGACAAGAAATAGTGAATCCATAAACTCCGCAATCTCTTATTATAGGATACCAGTCAACATCAAGAACCTGTGTAGGAAAAAAATAATTCTAATCAGAGAGTAGAGACTTTTTTTAAGAGAACATAACAAGATGAAAATGAGAAAGTCGAAAAAAGCAATTGCTATTTAAAGGGCTCAACATAGAAATAAGTTGTATATATGAAATTCAGAATAAATTATGTGAATTGACTCAAACATTAAAGGATAGTTAATTTAGAGGCAAAAGAATCTGCTTATGTTATGTATTAGAAATCGGTTAGTATAAATTATTGTTTCTTTAACTACAGTATGCCGGTTTGGTTTGGTTCAGTAGCGTACCATGGTTTGGAACGCTACGGTCAACTTTTTGCTATACGAAGGCTAATTAAACAGGGACCTATAGGTTAAAGCCTATTTCGGACGGCTACAAACATCCAAGCCAACAGTGTGACTCGAACCCACAGGATCTGAGCTGAATGCCAGTGCCCTAGCCTGGCCATCACCTGGCACAGTATACCGAAGTCTTCAGTTATTGTCCTAATCTCTGAAGAGGTGACATGGTAGTCAACGTGTTAAGTATTACAGAATTAAATTGTAACAGAACAATCTGTTGTTTATTTTAGAATATCTATTGATGCATAGAAAATCAGCTGTTTTGGAAAGGCTTCATTTAAAGAATCGGGGAATTGGTTATCATTGAACTATTTGCTTATGGAAAACCAATTGTTTTAGATCAGACTGCTTAGCATTAAAACCTTTCGGATATAAATTTTTTCTGCCTAAAGAAACGAGCCAACTCTCCAAGTTAAACGTGTGGATCTTTTAATGAGGTTTATCAGAGGACTTACGTGTATCATATACGCTTATGGGTATCATCAGCTTATGTGTATCATATACGCTTAAGGCTGCTGTAGACTATCCCCATTGGATTCGCTCACCTCAGTGTTAACCTATGGCGAAAATGTGTCCAAGGTTTGCCGAGTTGAATTTAAAGATTTTTTTTAAATTGTACTCTGTAATAGAGAAAGAAATTTTACAACTTGGGGCATTTTTCGTTTTTTTTCTTAAAAAAATGTAAAAAATATTTTAAAATTCAAATTATTCCGGGGGGGGATCTAGCATAGTGTGTTTTAAATAACCCTCTTAATTTCCTTTGTGGACGAAATTTATAAAACGAATTCTGTTGCAAGGTGCAGAAAAGTTCAGGCTATCTGAAATTTCCATTTTTATTAGATTATCAGCATTTATGTAGCTGTCAATAGTAGACAAATTTTCTCCATCGGTTAACATTGAGAAAACCTATGGACTATCCATTATACCTTTATCCATAATCCGGAATCCAATAGGGTTAGTACCCAACAGCCTTAACCATAACATGTATCGCATTACAGAATGAGGATTCGAAGCTTTGTTGTTGACATATATTTGTCAACCGATTTTATCGTTCATCATTTTGTTTACCACCGTAACACATCTGCATATCACCTTCAGTCGTCATGTTGTCGGAAAGTGTCGCACTGTCTCTGTCTCGTATCATTTCTTTGATGCTTCGCCGAAACGCTGATATCAAGTGGATGACGGCCGTATCATATCAAATTTTAATAAGTACTTCCGGAACAGCCCATCGTCAGCTCCTGCCCGATCAACATACCCGTCTTGATAAGGACGCGCTTTAATGATACAACTTGGAACACATTCTTAAGTGTTTTGCGGCGCTGCGTCTGTGTTAAATTCACGAGGAATTATCAGATCAACCGGTTATTTAACTTCTGGAATCAAATCTATAGAGGAAAGGATAGATTTTTAGAGCAACCTAATATATAAGCATTGATTTCTTTTTTTTTTCCAATGCGGAGGCACTTTGTCGGATAGACATTCGCCTGTTATTCACCGCAGGGTTTTTTTTCTGACCATTTTATTATGGGGGGCACCATATAGGCGAACCAGCATTGCTCTCTATGAAGGGACGACACGAACGGAGGTATTTTAGTGGCGCGCGCCGGGATTCGATCCGAGCACCACCGAAAGCCAGCGCGCTTGCTACAGGGCCACCTCGGCCAATTTATAAGCATATGAATTCGAGACTTTAAAAAACACTGTTGGGACGATACCATTCAGTGACTGTGTGCGGAAACGAATGGGTAGTTCAGTAGTGTAGCATGTAGCTTGGGGAAAAATCTGCGTGGATATTGTTCTACATTGGTGGTACAAGTGTTATAAAAAATTTAATGGTCTTCATCAATTAGCTGCCTTGTTTTTCCAAGTTAACTTTAAGGCTGCTGTGTACTAACCCTATTGGATTAGCTCACCTCAGTGTTAACCTATGGAGAAAATGTGTCCAAGGATTGCCGACTTGGATTCAAAGATTTTTTTTTAAAGATTGTACTCCGTAATAGAGAGAGAAATTTTACACTTTGGGGCAATATTCGTTTAAAAAAATAAAAATAATATTTATAATTTAAATTAATCGGGTAAAAATTTTGGTATAGTGTGTGATGACTCGAAAACAGACAGCTGCGGAATTGCGGGCGGTGATTCGTCTAGCAAGACCATCTCTTCGTGTAAAATGCTGAGATCATGTGATCAACAAACCGAACTTTGAATTCTTATTCTTTTGGAGTCGGATTCTGGTTTTCGTAGAGGGAAAACGGAAAGAAGTTTTGAAAACATATTCTGTCGGCAAAAATGCCCATAATCAAATCCATTCTTTTGTTAATTATTTCAGTGGACTTGATTCAGTGGATATAAGTGCATCATGAAAGATGCGTATATGGGAATCAAATAATTCATTAAATCAGCATTCATCGGCTTTAGGATATTTATTTGTGTCCGAGTTACTAATTAGTCTGTAGTGGGAAAAGCAATGGAGAGGTGAGTACAAAACCAATTATTCTTTTGGTTAGTCCAGTAAAATCAAATTCTTAGTCGAATTGCATTCTTTAATTCAACAGTTTGTTTTAAACGCTCCTAAATTCGTTTGGTGTACGAAATTTATAAAATGAATCCTGTTGCAAGGTCCAGAAAAGTTCAGGCTATCCGAAAATATCATTTTTGTTGGATTATCAGAATTTATAGCTGTCAATAGTAGACACATTTTCACCATAGATGAGCGAATCTAATAGGGTTAGTACACAGCAGCCTTAACCTGTAACTCCATACTGTGGCGAATTGAGGACTTTATTCATTGGATGAAAACAAATAATTACTTCATAACATTTTGAACACACCCCGTTTGTACCTAATGAAAGGAATGTAACTGGTTGTATGAGTATTTTTCTTACTTCGTCCCATAGAACAAGACCAACAACACCAGTGACTGCCAAGAGATTGAAAACAGCGGATCCAATTATCGTCCCAACACCGATATCCCCTTCTGTTATAAATGACCCTAAAATGTTAAAAGAATATTCAGTGACTTGGTTAATTCCTTAATAATGACGCTGATTACATTTGGTAGAAGTAATGCAGCCGAAAATTTAAAGTTTTTAAATCATAGAATGATTTTCATTACACGGAAACTTAAAAATTTTCTAAAAATATAAAAATTTGGAATTTTTAAACTCAAGAAAGGAACTTTAAAATAAATATCTAGTAGAGTTGAGTACTTTTTACAAACTTTGCCCAATTTTTGTGGCATAGAATAACATTCATAGTGAAAGTGAGTGCAAATCTGCCACGTTACAGATGCTGAGAATATTTTAAGTCAACTGTCAGCCCTTTATATTCGCGATAGTTAGGGACGGAGTCTCGCATAAGTTGAAAATCCGAAGATTTCTAGACTCTCAACCTAAACATTTAATAATTTGAACCTCATGTAACATGCACTAAAGGGTAAAACAAAACGCGGCGACACTGTAGATCTTTTGTACATTAGGATGGAACTTTCATAGTGGCAACTAGGTATGTACAAATTCAACAGAAGAGATACATGGGTGAAACTTTTATAGCCCTTCAAAGGAGTAACCAGCAATGTTTATCCCCCGTTGCTTAAGCATGGAAGCTGGCAGCACCTGATCTGCTGATCCCTCGAATGAAGCGGTCTACAGCCTGCAGAATCTCTGGTGGAATCCACGGAGCAGTTCCTTCATCTTAGGGGGTGAGATCAAAGTCACAGGGACTTAAGCCCGGGGAATATGGGGGACTGTAGAGCACTTCCCAGCCCCAGCGAGCAAACACATCAGCCACAGTGTGCGCACAAGCATTTTCCTTCCATCAGTACGATGTAACAAATTATTTCATACGATAAACCAGTCACTAAAACATCGCTGTGTTCATCCTGTCACTGTGCAGGTGTGTGATGTTTGTGGGGAGAGCTCATTTGCTCTCAGGTAAGACAGGTACCTGTGGTGTACGTGTGATGTAAGCTGCATTCATGGGTTCTGCTGCGTGGGGGCTCTACAACAGTGTTGCCACTATTAAAATTTCATCCCTCGTGATATTAAAATTGTAGTATCAGCTTTAACACTAACGCACAGAATGAGAGGAAAGTATACATGTCTGGTATTTAAATAAATAACTATGGGCTCGAGGTAGCCTAGTGGTAGCACGTCGGGTTTCGACGACGAGGGTACTCGGTTCGAATCCTGGAAAGCGCCATTAAAATACCTTCATGTCTAGACCGAAAAGTCCACCTATGAGGTTAGAGAGAGTAGGAGAAGGTGCGAGTTCCCCAGATGTCGCCCCTGGGGGTGCCCAGTCAAAATTGAAGTATCACCTAGCTATTACGGCCCTTGGGATGTTATTGTAAACCAGAGCCGCAGTCCGCAAAACCTGTGTGGACCTTGTCTGAAAGACTTCCGGCCAGGGAGTCTTAGCAACATCATCAATTTAAATAGCTGTAAAATAATTAATGTTTATTAAAATTCAGCACAGTATCGTGTTTGAAAACTTAAAACAATCTTCGCATTGCAGTAAGTTGCAAATCAGAAAAAATAATCACTGCTAACGATTAGTTATATCTGCGGCGGTAACGATCAAGGTAATGGAGCGTCTCAACAATCTATATATATAAAACACTTCCGTGACTGACTGACAGTTAACGCACAGATCAAACCGCTGGACCTAAAGGGCTGAAATTTTGAATGATGATTCTTCTTATAGTGTACGGGTGCAATAAGAAAGATTTTTGAAAAGTTCTTCTTAGATTTTTTTAAAATCAAATTTTTAAGCTGTTTTTGTAACATTTTTTTAAAGTTTGCATTTAAAATAATAATCTGAGGGTTATAAAATTTATATCACGAGAAAGATCGTAAAAATTCCTTTAAAATGAAATCTTTTCGAATCTTTACCTCCATTTTCTGATTTTTGGTGAATTTTTAAAGATTGATTTTTAGAATCTAATTTATTAAAGGCTGATCACGAGATTTCTTTTCTTTTTGTGATACTTTAAATCAATTTTGCATCACGTGCATAATTCAGTGACTTGGTTAATTTGTAATAAATATTTTTATTACAAATTTATTTTAATATTTTTTTGTTAATAACGAAATAAATTAACAAAAAAATATTAAAATACAGTAAAAGATAAAATTTAACCACTAGACTAATTGAGATGGAAGTTTTTTAAGAATTTAATTCAAATTAGTATGTTTTATGAATATTAAATTAAACCTATATATGAAACTGCAATTTTCCCTCAAAGTATGATTCACCATGACGATAAATAAGTCTCAAGGTCAAACTTTAAAATACGCTGGCGTAGATTTAAGAGAAAATTGTTTCTCCCAAGGTCAATTTTACGTAGCTTGCTCACGCGTACGTTCGCGGAAGAGCCTGATAATATTAGTTCCTCCCAATGAAGAAACAATAAGGAAATCCCCTAAAATGCAATTTCATTATTTTTTCATTGTAATCATCCTAAAATGTACTCCGTAGCAAAGCATAGGTATTCAGCTAGTACTTCATAAAATTGAACTTTAGTGTATATTTTCCGAGCTTTTGTAACTTCAACTTTGACAATCTTATATTTAGCTTTAAGAAGTTTCATTTCAATAAAGAGAAGGGTGCCCATTATTTTTTGGCTGAGTGTAATCTTGTATCATTGGTCAAAATACTGTCTTCATGACGTCAAGCTTGCTTTTTTTTTTACACAGATAGTTTGAAAGAGAGAACGCTCTAGATCTCTGAAGGAGAACAGTATTTCAAATGACAAAATTCTGAATCGAGAAACTGCCACCTATAAACACCAAGTGCTCTAGAGCTGAGTTTCTTAACCTTTTTCCGACCATGGACCTCTTTTCTTGTTTGTTTTTTCTTGTGCTCTCCCCCCCCCCCCGTCCTACGGGAAGTAAGATAGCTCTGTTAATTTAAATTTTTTTTGTAATTAGAACATGTTTTATTATAATTTTTATAATTTATACAAGATAACTGATACAAGATTTTATAATTTATACAAGACATTAAATATTTAAATTTTATGTATTTTTCAATCAGTGTGACCCTTGCGCTTGATGACCAAATATAAACTTTTTTGTATCTGGTTCTATTGCTATGAAGGATAACAAACCACCTCTGTCCATTATCTCAAAGTGATTAGGTGTTTAGATGAGTAAATAACTCACCCAGTTTAATGTAATAATGTAAGGGTTAATGCATTTTAGTAAAATAGCGCCGAGGAGCGCCATTAAATACCTTCGTGTCTAGGCCGGATATGGGCACGTTAAATCTGTAGACCGGAGACTGGTCACCCTCCAAAGTACTGACCATGAACTTTACTGTTTAACTTCGGTAGCTTAAACTATAGCAGCTTGAACTCTAGGATCCAGGAGCCGACCAATCACTTTCCTCCATTTCTCTCCTTCATGCCAATTGGTACCCCACTTCCAACAGTCAGAGAAACCTGTGTTAGAGGGTACGGCTTCCTATGGTCTTATGGTCCTATAAGGTAAGGTCAGTGGGTGGGGAAGGTACGATCTCCCTACATGTCACCCCCTGAGCGTGCTCGGCCAAAATTGGGGTGGCAATTAGCCAAGTCGGACTTCCACCTTTGTGGTGCTATTATAAACCGGGGCCGCACTTTGCCCGCAAAGCATATATGGACCTGGTCTAGAACTTCCGGCCAGGGAGCATTAGGAACAACAAACAACACAAAGGAGACTTGTAAATCTTTGTAACTTTTTTTTAGATATATTTTTTCATCGCAATTTTTGTTAATAACTTTCTACAAGCAGTTTTTTTTAAGAATAAAATATCCGAAATATGGGTACCATGTATCTGAATATTTTAATTAATATTCGATAAGGAATAATTTTCTTAGAAAAAAAGTTTTTGCTTTAGTGTTTTTGTCAATGAAAACTAAAATCGATAGGTTCTACTTATTTAACATTTGCTATCGATGCATTTTAATGAACTTATATACGTGTTAACTTTCTACAAGCAGTTTTTTTAAATAATAAAATTCCCGAAATATTGGTACCATATGTATGAATATTTTAATTGATATTTGATAAGGAACAATTTTCCCAGGAAAATATTTTTGCTTTAGTGTTTTTGTCAATGAAAACTAAAATCGGTGGGTTCTACTTATTTAACATTTGCTATCGATGCATTTTAATGAACTTGTATATGTGTTACACTTTTTCGCTGTTTTTATCTCTCCATCAGAATGATTCATCACGACATCCAGCAACACTCAGTAAACAAGTGAAATGGTTGTCAATGCAACTAAATGGGGCCACGGTTGCGGCCACTCAGAATCATAAGAGCATTTCATATTTCTTAAAGCAAAAAGATAAATTCTTCAACTACTTACGCTTAGGTAAGCTTTTTTTTTTTCGTTGTTGTTTGATTGTTACTTTGGAAAGCAACCTATGTCTTCAGATATCTGCCGCCCGTTGGAAGTAGATTCCAAGCATATTGTGTAAGATACTATTGTTACGAAACCTAGAGATTACTTCGTCCCCAAATTTCTCAATCATAACTGAAATCTCAAATACATTTGTTTAGATTATAGTTTCGTGCTTAAATAAGCTGACGGACCAACAGCATTGATTGCTGCAAAATTAACTTTATGTTTATTTCTCCGCTAACGGGAGGCAGAGTAGCTGTCGACCGCTGTCAAGCGGCGCTTTCGTACTTCCACTTCCTTTTACATATTGCCGCTAGAGGGCACACGGATGCATCGCATGACACTAAAGGGTTATATGACGTAACATACACCCCGCGTTGAAATCGAAGGTTTCAACAATTATAGCAGCTTAACACATAAATTTTCATCAAAATACAATACACATATTACAATTACAGTTAAAACAACAATTAAACAAATTTTACACAAACAAATGATAATATGCAAAGTAAAAGAAAAGTTATATACAATTATATACAGTCTGAAAAGCTCTATATACAACTATTTACAGTCTATGGGTAATAAACAAACTTGATTTATACCCCTCTTGAAGATACCCTCAGAAGTTTTTACCCAAACGACTCTGACCTTTCCATCAGAGCCCTTTACAACTCCTTCTATACGTCCTAACTTCCATTTATAAGGTGGCAAATTGCTATCCTTTAGTACTATCATGTCGTTCGGTTTTACATTATCCTTAGTAAATTTCCATTTATTTCGTGATTGTAAATGATTCAAGTAATCTCTCGACCAATTTTTCCAGACCATTTGAACTAATTTGGTCGTTTTTTGCCATCTGGATAAATAATTATCTTTACTTTCTGTTAAATTTGGCTCTGGTATCGAAATTAATGGACGGCCAATTAAGAAATGTCCAGGTGTTAATGCATTACAATCATTGGGATCTGTAGACATAGGCATAATGGGTCTACTATTGAGAATACCCTCTATTTCTGTTGTTACAGTTAAGAATTCTTCGAATGTAAGCCTTGTAGAACCCACTGCTCTTTTAAGGTGATATTTAAACGATTTGACACCTGATTCCCATAACCCTCCAAAGTTTGGGGACCGAGGTGGGATGAATTTCCATTTAATTCCTTCTGTGATTAAATAATTTACAAACATTTCAGAAGGTTTACTCATTAGTTTATGTAATTTTTTGATCTCAGAATTAGCCCCTATGAAGTTCTTGGCGTTGTCAGAAAAGATACAAAAACTTTTTCCACGTCTAGCGAAAAAGCGTTTCAGTGTCGCAATTAATGCGTTTGAAGTTAGATCTGTGACTACTTCTAAATGAATCGCTTTAGTGGTAAAACACACAAATACTGCGACGTATACCTTTTGAAATATACCCTTGCGTTGACCCTTATACTTGATTAAAAAAGGGCCACAGAAATCAATCCCGCAATGAGAAAATGGAGGACTAGGATTGACTCTTTCCGCAGGCAAGTTTCCTAGTAGTTGGTTGGAACTAATGGGCTTGGTTTTGAAACACGTAACACATTCGTTAACAATTTTCCTTGCGAAACTTCTTCCTCCAATTGGCCAAAATTCTTGCCTGACACAATGCAACAAAGCCTGAGGGCCTAAGTGTAAATATTTCCTATGGAGGGATTCCATTATAATTTTTGTAAGTTTGTGTCTAGATGGCAAAGTTTTGGATGTTTAGTATTTTCATTTACATTAGCATTTTGTAACCTACCACCTACACGAAGAATTTTATTTTTATCCAAAAATGAATTTAAGTTGGTTAATTTTCCAAATTTAATAGGTTTGAGTTTAGTCAAACTTGAAATCTCCTCAGGAAATTCAGCTCCTTGAACCAATCTTACCAATACATCCGATGCATGGTTGAGCTCCTCTGTTGTTAGACTACCTACCTTGCGCTCCTTTGAATTTCTAACATTTTGATAAAATCTGAAAATGTAACTTAAAATACGACAAATTTTAGTGAAATTATTACTTAAATTTAAAATATTATCAAGAAAATCAATTTTTGTATCCCCTAATAAAACTATTGGAACAGAAGGTTTAAGTTCCTTATTATATAAATCATCATTTTGAATATCCCAGTCACTTGAAGATAGAATGTCTGAGTTTAAACAAGTGGGGCCATGCCACCACAACGAGTTCTGCAATAAGTCAGAAGCTGATGAACCACGTGATATAACATCTGCCGGATTGTCTGAAGAGGGAATATATCTCCAGTCATTTGTTAGGACACAAAGAGTTTATCAGTATCACTCTATTCGACACAAAGGTCTTTAGCCTTTCCGGAGGTGTACGGATCCACGCCAAAGTAATGGTGGAATCACTCCACATGTATATGTGATTAATGGGAATTTGTAGGATTGGCACCAACTTCGACACGAGGCGAGCCAATAACAATGCAGCGGAGAGCTCAAGCCGAGGAATAGTTGATTTCTTAATTGGACAAACTCTTGATTTGCTGCACAATAAATTTGTTTTCACTTCTCCGTTGATGAGTTTAGAAGATATGTAAATTGTTGCACCGTAAGCTTTTTCTGATGCATCACAAAAACAGTGCAGGTCAATGGTAGTAGCATTTGGAAGAAGGACAAACCTTGGAATTTGCAGCTGATTGACATCAGGTAACTGTTTTAAAAATTTCAACCAGTCATTTAATTCGTTTGGTGGAATGGGATCATTCCACATGAGCTTCAACTGCCAAAGTCCTTGCAGAAATATTTTCGCCCTTGTGACAACTGGACCGATAAGACCTAATGGGTCGAACAGTCTGGCGATAGTTGAAAGAACGTCACGTTTTGTGTAGCTCTCTGAATGTTGTACTGCGACTCTAAATTTGAAATTGTCAGACATGGGTTGCCACAGCATGCCAAGTGTTTTAACAGTGGGCAAGTCTGATGAAAATGCATATTCTTCAATTTTGTTGTCATTTAATAAGTCAGAGTTATTAGACACCCACTTGTGTAGTTCCATACCTCCTTTAGATAGAATTTGAGCTAACTGAATTTGCAAGTCCTTTGCTTCTTCTAAACTATCTGATCCCGACAAAATGTCATCTACATAGGTATCATTGATTAGTGCTAAGGACGCCTTGGAATAATTTTGTTCATCTTCAGCCAGTGCTTTTAGAGTTCTTGTCGCTAGAAACGGAGCACAAGCTGTACCATACGTAACAGTTTTAAGTCTGTATGTCTCCACTGGAGCACAAAGAGTTGGTTTCCACACTATCATTTGTAAATTTCTATCCCTGTCATCTACAAGAATCTGTCTGTACATCTTTTTTATGTCCGCACTGAATGCATATTTATAAGTACGGAATCTCGCTATTATAGAAAATAATTCTTGTTGTACTGTCCCACCATTCAGCAATATGGAATTCAGAGAAATTCCACTGCTTGATTTTGATGAAGCGTCAAACACGACGCGAAGTGGTGTTGATGTGCTTTCTGGGCGAAATACAGCGTGGTGTGGAATATAATAGGTTTCCTTAGGACATTTATCATTGATCACTCTTTCCATATGGCCAAGAGAAACATATTCCTCCATAAAAGCTTTATATAATGTGCCCATTGTCTTATTTTTATCTAATTTTTTCCAAAGTAAGTTTAAACGCCTTTCTGCGATTTCTCTAGAATCCCCTAAAGTGTGCAATTTTTCTTTAATAATTGGTAATCTCACAATGTACCTTCCTGTTTCATCTCTTTTAACTGTAGAACTAAAATGTTCTTCACAGTACTGTTTTTCAAATGTTTTTGAGTCATCTGAATTTCCTATACGATCTCCCCGAAAGGACTCTAATTCAAAGAAATGTTTTACAACCTCATCTAAATTTTCAGGTTCTGAGATTAGACCAGAAAAATAATAAGAATCTGTATTTTTGATCGACCCTGTAACTAGATATCCGAAAACACTGTTTTGCAATAATAATGAACCGTCATACGATCTGAATTTTTCTGCCTTTAACAAATCAAAAAACAATTCACATCCCAACAATACACTGATTCTGGAAGGGACATTGAAATCCACATCAGCAAGTCTTATTTCATTCGGAAAATAAATATTGGATATATCAATTCGTTGAGTAGGCGTTAACCCAGTAATACGAGGCAAAATAAAAAATGATAAAATTCGGCTAAAATCACCCTCTTCATTAGATATTTTTGCTGTGGTTTTATTTTTTACAAAGCATTCACCACAATTTATTCCCGAAATCGCTGTGTTAACTTTTTGTTTATTCAATCCTAATGATTCAGCTGTTTCCGAGGTCATGATGGATATACTGGAACCACTATCCAAAATCCCTTTTACTTTTATTTTTTCTCCAAATTTGTTTTCAATATATAAGCTGACTGTGCAGAGCAACGCACAATGTTTGGAATTCGCGGCTAGAGACGATTGCATAACATGTGGGGCATCTGGCGCCAGCCTCGTATCCGAAGGCAATAATTCATCCACATGAGAACTACTTTCACAGTTCGAAAGCGGTAGTTTCGATTCCGATGGAACATGAACTAGAGAATTGTGACCTGATTTTTTACAAATTCTGCAGACAAACGTTGATTTACAGGGTGCATTATGAATCTTTAAACAATTTTTACACAATTTGTTTTCATTTAATATTTCTATTCGTTTAGGAACACTCATATTCAAAAATTTCGAACATCGGTATAACGGATGTTCTATGTTACACAAAACGCAGGGTTTGACATAACTTTTTTGTTTATTTTGATTAACAAGTAAATTGTTCATTTTGCTTGTTGTAGCCTGACGAAATTTAGTTGTGGTTGGGGGTTTGTAGATCTGATCTAAAACGAGAGATCTTGCATGTAAAAACTGAAGTAGTTCTTCAAGCGATGGAATTTCCTTTGACGTAAGAGACATTTCATATGCCTTTCTTGTTTCTTTATCTAATTTTTGTGAAATTATATTTACAAATATTGCATTCGTAAGCTCGTTACACTCTAATTTTAGAACCTTTAAGGCTCTTAAGCTTTTATTTACTGTATCTGTAATTAATCTTAAACCCTTTGATGACTCAACATTTAATTTTTCTATTTTGAGAATAGACTGGATGTGTATGTCAACAACCGCCCGTCTGTTATCATATCTCAGCTCTAAAGCAGCAAATAACGACTCAAAAGTATCATCACTTGTTTCAATAAATTTGGCTTCACCACGTAAGGCGGCCTTCAGGTAGAATAATTTTTGTTCTTCAGATAAACCTTTATTGTTTGTTATCAAACTAACAAATTGAGTTTTAAAGTTAGTAAACTGTTCTATTTGGCCACTGAAAAATGGCAAAGGAATTTCCGGTAATTTAGTGTTAAATTCTAACTGATTCATGACAGATTTAAAGTTTATATTTTGCCCAGCTTTAGTTGACTGGGATTCAGATACATCAGATTTAAGTTTAGAAAGTAAGCATTTGACATTTACCTCTAAATTATCTCGTTCTTCGTCCATTTCAAGTAATTCTGTGTCGGCTTTCGACAGGGTTTCTTCATCGGCTTCTTCCACCTCTGAATAGTCACTAAATAGACTGTTAATTTCTTCCTTTATTTGATATAAATTACTTAACTTTTGTTCCAACACTATTTCTTGCTCTTTTTCTTCTTTAGTTGAATCATACATTTCGATAAACTTATGCATATGAGTAAATTTTGTTTTTATCCTCCCACGAATCCTATTTAAATCCTTCAAAGTGGGAGATGATTTTTCTTTTATATCCATACCTGACTTCTTTTCTTTTTTATCCATGGCTGGTTTCGTCTCCGTCCTCGGTAGGACCACAATGTTTAGATTATAGTTTCGTGCTTAAATAAGCTGACGGACCAACAGCATTGATTGCTGCAAAATTAACTTTATGTTTATTTCTCCGCTAACGGGAGGCAGAGTAGCTGTCGACCGCTGTCAAGCGGCGCTTTCGTACTTCCACTTCCTTTTACATATTGCCGCTAGAGGGCACACGGATGCATCGCATGACACTAAAGGGTTATATGACGTAACAACATTTAAAAACATATTCTCCTTATTCACCTCTTGATGCTAACTTAAACTATTTTAATCGTTATTTTTAACATTTGATCAGCATAATTTAGCGTAATTACGCTAAATTGTTCATCAACGTTTTTATTCTTATGTACCTTCATTGGCTGAATACACATGCACTGATCATTTTAACTAAATTTCTGTTTTTTTTAAGGTTTACAGCTTTTAGTGCATAATCAGCTATATTGAGGATTATATATTTGGTTTACCTTCATTGCATGTAAAATAAGACATACTATTCAGAAGCATCCGTTATGGATTCAAAACAAATATTCAAATATTCTATCAGTTTTTATCACCTTATTTATCAATAGAAACGCTTTTGGCTTCGACTTTGAGATAACGATGGTTTAAGACCTCGAAATCGAAGTTACATGTCGACAAATTGAGTTTAAAAGATACTGCTTATAAATAATTGAATATTTAGTAAAGTATCAACTATGTTTTCCATAAAATCAGCTATCAGCATAATCACCCTAACTGCATTGATAAATAAATCTTATATCGAATTCATATCACCTTAACACCTACAGGAATTTTAAGATATTGATTAACCTTGAATATTAAACTTTTGGTATGCACTGCATGATCGAAAGTTTACCGATAACCGCAAATTACTCCATTCACGCGTAAACGGCACATTACGAGTTCAAGGTGACTTTATAGTGCTCAGATAATTCAGAAATCTCGTACCAAAGCTATCTGGTAAAGTAGCAAAATGACACGTGCCTGAGGGTTTACGGACTTTGAACAAGGACATTATGTTGCGTGCTTACCTTTGTTGCAAATCTGTTCACGTCATTTCAAACATCTTGCAATTAGCCCTATCCACTGTAAGCCGGAAAATTATGATGTGGAATCGTGTAAAAATACAACCCTACAACTGCGAAGTTGGTAGATCGTATGACCAATGACAGAGAAATACCAGAACGAGGTAAGTTGAGGAGGGTAGTTTGAGAAGATGTGTTTTACTTACACTACCAAAATAGACTCAAAACATCTCTGGATGTAACATGAGTACAATGACAGATAGTCGGGAGCTCAGGTCAATAGGTTTTTCAGGGTTCAGGGTCAGGTCAATAGGCCGCCTAACAGCCATCCACCTACTGAGCATCAGCATGATAAATGCCAAGATCCGATTAGATTGGTGTAAAGTTCGTCGTCACTGAACACCGAGCTTGTTACGAATTGTTTACTAAGTTTATTACGAATTGGCGACGCCATCATGTAATGCGGTCGACGAGTTTGGCTGCGGAGATTGCCTGGTTAATTTTGTTTACCCGACTGTATTGTGTTAGTAGTAAAGGTTGGTGGTATATGCAAAATGATATGGGGATGTTTTACATTGTTTTCGATTGGGCCCCTTATTTTCGATCACTGGATCATCAATTTCATTCATCTTGCTGATTCTGATACTTATTAAATTTACCATTCGAATAAAATTCACAAGAGCAGGCAAGACTGTATTTAGCCGAGAATTAATGTCATTAAAACGTAATTTGAATGATTTTTCATAAATTATTTCCCCCCTTTTCTCTTCCCATGCTTCGATACTAACAGATTATAAAAACAAATCTATTACACAAAAGTAAGTCTATTATATATTCTCGGGGCTTTGATCAAATACATATGAATTTTGTAACGTCATATTTTTAGTTTTTCCTCAGATGATGAGAAAAAACGAAAAGTAATTTTTTTTCTCAGGGTAATATGAGAAACTCTTAAATCTTAGTGAGGGTTAACCAAAAAAAATCCCCACTATAAAAATCAGAACTAACTCTTTGTATCTATTTTTGAGTGTTGTAAAATAGTAATGCGTTGATTGTGACGATAGGGTGATTTCTCACAGTCAAGGTCTTACCTGTTAAGGACGAAAAAAATTCTGGCGCTGAGGTTCCAATCGCCATAAAAGTAGCACCTGCAATATCTGGTGGTAAGCGCATTTCTAAAGAACGAAAAAGGCATTTTCAGAATATTATAAATATTGAGAATAATATTACTTACACAATGTATGAAGTGAAATTTTTGAATATGTTTACATAAGAGAGAGTGAGAGGTTTCACCGGTGGTTCCCTTAAAGAACAACCTGGATTTAAAAGTAGCATTTTTAAAGAACCGAGAGAGGTAACAAATAGGGGGATTTACATAACCGCCAACACCTACTGCAACGATACAAATGTATCAATACTCAAAATGTTCAATTATCAAAGGGATAATATGGCCTTTACTTGATGTCTGCCGCTAACTAGGATGCTTGGTTTGCAACATCTCGTTAGTCCAAACTTAGGGTTTCTTTGACGTTACCCATTCCACTGTCAGTGCCTACTTCAGCTGAAGAACATTTTCCGATGGACAAAATCGTGCCCCTGGCATAACATCTCAAGACCATCCCACATGTGTTGCAATAGTATTCAGTTTCGAATATATTAGGAGGAATTTCCCGAAATAATTTCAAAGCTTTCCAATAGCTTATCAATTGCCGCAATCTAGGTTATCATTCTGGCGTTATTGGGTCTGGCGTTATTATTCGCCATTTAGGTCATGAGAGCTACAAAGACACAGGCAGATATTACCTTATTACATAATGCTTGAAACGGGATTTACAGAAGCGTTAATTATCACCATTCCTCTACCAATATCTGAACTCCTTGAGCCCATCTTCTGTAACATCTCCTTAAAATGAGAACTTTACTGCTATATCGAAGTGTTTCAGTGTAATCTTTTCGGGGCTATATCCCATTTCAACTTCTTGCTGAATCAGATGACGGTCAGAATCCCTCTACTGAAGTTGATTCTACTCTATCCGGCAAAGATTACACCATTGTTCTGCCCCTGCTGCTGTGTACTAACCCTATTGTATTAGCTCACAGCAATGTTTACAAGAACTATCGGCTGCTATATGCTCACTTCTCAGTAATTTAACAAGGATTATAGCTGCTTTAAGGCTGCTGTGTACTAACCCTATTGGATTAGCTCACCTCAATGTTAACCTATGGAGAAAATGTGTCCGAGGATTGCCGATTTAGATTTAAAGATTTTTTTTTAAATTGTACTCCGTAATAGAGAAAGTAATTTTACACCTTGGGGCATTTTCATTAAAAAAAAATTCAAATAATATTTTTAAATCTAAATTATTCGGAGGAAAGAAATCTGGTATAGTGTATTTTAAACGCTCCTAAATTCCTTTGGTGGACGAAATTCATAAAATGAATCCTGTTGCAAGGTGTAAAGAAGTTCAGGCTATCTGAAAATACCATTTTTATTGGACTATCAGCATTTATGTAGCCGTAAATAGTAGACACATTTTCTCGATTGGTTAGCATTGAGGTGAGCGAATACAATAGCTTTATTATACAACAGCCTTAATGATTATTATATTATTATGGAAATAGTCTGCTTCGTGATTTTAATCACGGTTAAAACGTGTCTAAAATAATTTTTCGACTGTTAGAAGACTGATCTGACACTAGAGTTTAAAAACACTTATGGTATTCAATTGCTGGAAATGAAGCGGATTGAAATATCAATTATAAGCATGTTAGATATCAGAACGTTTTCACGTTTTACTAACAACCATGCCTGGCAGTCATCAGCTAAACAGATATAAAATTACGGAAAGCATACTATAATCTAATAAAAAAAAATTACCTACTTGTTGAAATAATATCCAAGGATGGTACAAAGTAATCATCACATACAACTGCAATCATAGCGCAGATGTAACCCGTTAAAAGCATATGTATGATTACCCCACCTTTAATCCTCTGGTTCTGTGTGAAGAAATCCCCAGGGAAGGATGAAATACCAGATGGAATGCATTTAAAGAGAGTGGAATTATCGGATGTCTCTAATAAATGCCGACCTGCAATAGAAAGATAAAAGGTCAGTTCGGATTTCTTAGGTGTGTGGTGCAACAGACCACACGACAGGATAGATCCAACTATGACATTACGCCAGCCAGTCAGTTTTCTGTTTGGTCTTCGGCAGCGTTTTACTTTCGCCGGTGCATATGGGTTAATAGAACTCAAACTAATAGCCTAATCGTTAATTTGTTTTCTGAATGCTTTTGTATTAATATGATTTGGGGATTTATATAATATGTTTGATTGTTATTGTTACAATGATGATTGCCTTTCCATTTAAAATAAAGTGGATTTATTACGTAAAAGTTTACTTAAGATTGTAATTCGTGGTATCATAAAACATAAACTTAACCCAATTAGCATGTATAGGTTGGGCCAACTTCGTAGGTCAGTCTATAGACTGAATAAATTATTAATAAATTGGTTTTTTTTTGCCGAAGTTTGACTGACCTACTTTAAATATAATAATTAATTATTATATTTTTCTATCCTTTATATTGGCCATGCAAGAATGAATTTGATATATTATTTTCATATACGTGAAACACGTGCGTTTAACCTTGACGCGATGATTTATATAACTGAAGTGACATTGAAACATAGCAGATGATTTAGTTTTGAGAAAGAATTACAATCATGAAATACGTGTATATTATAATTAAGTGGGAAAGTGGCATTGAAACGTCGGAAAGTGGCATTGACGATTTAGTTTTGAGCAGAAGTAAGGGCAAAATGTCAAAGATTGTTGAGAAATGAGCAATGTGGTGAAAAAAAACAGAAAAGCGCGAAGCCAATAGAATTCGAAATGCAGTTAGACGAACACAATAATCTGAAGAAAAAACATTCCCAAGAGCTCGAAGGCAACAGAATTCGAATTGTAGTGATCCGAAACAGTGAGACTGATGAAGAAACTTTTAACGCGTCGAACATACGATCGTCTTCGAGCTTCAACATCGAAAGGAGAGATAAGCGACGAGCAACGACAGCACCGACAACAAACTAATGCTATTTGCTACCGCAAAAGAATTTTAGCGAAAACTTTAGAACATCGTAACATGAGGCTAATCATTAAAAAAAATAATAACAGAAACTGAATCCCGAGCGAAGACGAGTAATACATCTAGTCTATATATATAAAATAGTTCCGTAACTGACTGACTGACATATAATGCACAGGCCAAACCGCTGGACCTAAAGGGCTGAAATTTTGCATGGTGATTCTTCTTATAGTGTAGGGGTGCACTAAGAAAGATTTTTGAAACATTCTTAGATTTTTTAAATTAAATTTTTAAGCTATTTTTGTAATATTCTTTAAAGTTTGCATTTAAAATAATACTCCGAGGGTTATAAAATTTACATCACAAGAAAGATCATAAAAATTACTCTAAAATGATATCTTTTTCGAATCTTTACCTTCATTTTCTGATTTCTGGTGAATTTTTAAAGATTAATTTTTAGAATTTAATTTATTAAATGCTGATCACGTGGTTTCTTTTTCTGTGATACTTTAAACTAATTTTACGCCACGTACATAACAAAGAAATAAATTGACAATTTTTTTTTTCTTTCTAATGCGGCAGACGATTGTACATTATCCAAAAAAATATTAAAATGCAGTAAAAGAAATGTTCCTGAAACTGTACTATATTCCTTAGTATGTTCTATTAGATTTAACTTGAATATTTTCTGCTACATTATTTTGTATATAAAAATACCCGTTACGATTTTTTATAAATTTTTTCTTTTTTTTCCCATTAATTACATACATTTATCGTTGTATTTATTATACACTCATGGACAAAAAAATTAGCGCACCAAGAAGGAGTCGTCAAAATGAAACGAAATTTTACATACGTAATGACTACTTTGATATAAGTAAATGATAAGAAAATCAAAGAAAAAGGATAATTTATTTCAGAGAAAAAGGCAAAAGAACGGAGGAGTTAATACTCCGTTGGACCCCCTCTAGCGCGAATGCACGATGCGATACGATCGAGCATTGAGTCATACAAGTTCTGTATGATGTCTTCAGACATTTCGTTCCATATTTGCTGTAACCTTGCCTCTAGTTCGTTCAAACTCGTGGGATGCCCAACTCGTCGTCCCAAATGATCCCAGATATGCTCGATTGGAGACAAATCTGGGGATCGGGCAGGCCAAGGAAGGGTAGTAACAGTGCGGAGACAGTCTTGTGACACCCTTGCCGTATGAGGCCGAGCATTGTCTTGTTGAAAAATGGCTGCTGGGAGCCGTTGTATGAGTGGCAACACATGTGGTTGCAGGATTTCATGAACATACCTCTGGGCTGTCATGGTGCCACGGAACAATACTAGGGGTGACCGTGTATTGTAGGCAATGGTACAACATACCATCACACCAGCTGTGAGAGCGATGTGTCGCTGTACAGCAAAGGCAGGATTGAAGCGTTCACCACGGGCTCTCCACACACGAACACGATTGTCATCACTGCCGAGATTGAATCTGGATTTGTCGCTAAAGACGACCTGGTTCCATTCCGCTGCAGTCCAGTTTCCTCGTGCCCGGCAAAACTCCAAACGGAGGCGTCGATGGGTGGGCGTCAAAGGCAGCACACGTAATGGGCGCCGCGATACCAACTGTCCTTCAGCCAGGCGCCTTCGTATGGTTCGAGAAGACACAGAGGCCCCTAGTGAAGGTGCTACCTGTGCCTGGATGGCAGCCGATGAAGCAGTTGGCTGTACGCGTGCATTTCTTACGATGTGGCGGTCTTCTCGACGACTGGTCTGTCGAGGGCGTCCTGAGCCTGGTCTTCGTGTACATGACATCTCTCGGGTCCACTGGTCTCAACACCTCCTCACAACACAATCAGAGCGGCCTAATTGACGAGCTACTCGCCTAGCTGACCACCCAGCTTCCATCATCCCGACGATTCTCCCCCTCTCAAACTGCGACAACTGCTTATATTGTCTTCGAACACGGCGTCATGGCATGTCTATCTCAGCTCTTCCTTTGTAAATGATTCAGCACACTCAAACAAGCTTTGGTTACCTGTTTTATACTCCACAGAGTACGATGTTCAACGCCCTCTACCGGCTATACGTAATGCGCAATCACGCTGCATTTCTAATCATTTGCATATTTCCCCGACATGTACCTTCATTGCAAGTTTCGTTACGATCCCGCAATTATTTCTTGGTGCGCTAATTTTTTTGTCCATGAGTGTATATATATATATATATATATATATATATATATATATATATATATATATATATATATATATATATATATGTGTGTGTGTGGGGGGGGCATTAATTGCATACATTGACCGTTGTATTTAATTTTAATGTACTCCGTAGTGAAGTACGGGTTTTCAGCTAGTATTTTTATATTTAGAAAATCAGGGTAAATAATGAGATACGAGATTATGGATATTTTCCTCCGGTTTTGTTTTCAATTAACATAATTTCTGGCATTTGAAATCACGTAACGCTGTTCTCTTCTGTCGTCGTCGGTCTAGTTACGCATGACGACGTCGGTCCGACAACGAATCCGTTTGCGAGACGTTGGCGCAGTGGCAGGTCCACTGTCGCAAATGCCGTCGGCCGGACCGTTGAGGTTGCGGACATTTGATCCGACTAAACGGAGGCATCGTTTGATAGCCTCCGCCCGTAAACTGACGTCGGTCCGATGTAGTTGTGGTACTAAGGAAGGTGTCAACGACAAGTGTTGTCTATTTAGTACAGTCGAACCCCGTTATAGCGAACCTGGTATATAACGAACTCCCGGACATAATGAACCGGGAACGAACGAAAATTTTGGTTCCGCCGTTTTCCCATTGTATTTAATGCTAATTTATCCTCTTATAGCGAACCTCCGAAATCTTAAGAATCGACTATAACGAACATTTTTTTCAGTCGACAACTGGATTTTTTTAAATTTTTAAACTTTTTAAGAATGTTGAAGATACAACGACTGTTGAAGAAGCAAAGAATGTTGAAGAAGATGATGATGAAGATTTACCTATTGCGATGTGGATAGAAAAGCACAAAATTTCATCATTCTCAGATTGTGGCGTACAATTGTTCGAAACATGTGATGATGTTCAACATTACATGTGAAAATCTGACTGATGAAGATATTGTGGAAGAAATTAAAATGAATCATTCTGAAATCGAAGATTCTGCTTCTGATGCTCATGAAGAGGAGCACATAAATGGCGAAATCTCCCCCATCTAAGATGCTACAGCAGCGATGAATGTAATTAATAAGTTTTTGTCAACACAAACAGTGGAAGAAAGAGTGTTGGAGTCATTTGATGTATTGGACAAAGAAATTCATAAAATGTTTCTGAAATCGGCATTACGTCAGCAGAAGATTACAAATTATTTCTGTACCAAAACAGTGAGCAACTATTAAAGATAAAATCAATTTATTTCCATTTGTCTTCAATTTTAGTTAATTTAATTAGTACTGTGTCGGTTTAATGTAATCTATTTTAGTCATTTTAATTCATTAATGATCATTTTTAATAGATTTTATCATTCTTTCAATACATAATTATTGAATATACATAGCAACTAATGAGTTATACATTTTGTGAACTCTAACATTTTTCTTAATGGTTCGGATATAGAGAACCACCGGCTATAGCGAACAAAACCTTTGGTCCCTTGAAGTTCGTTATAACGGGGTTCGACTGTACTAAAAACTCACGCAAACAGAAATTCGAGGAATGGTCACTATCTAAAACCCACATCAAGTGATAGAAATAACAAGTTGAAGTTGAAGTTTCTGCATAAATATTGCACGGGAATTGCCTGTTGTGGTGAGTCGCAGTGCATTCGGTTATAAAAAAAAAAAATAAAAACAAAAACTGAGGAGCGTTAATTAATCTGACGAGACCAGGAAAGGGGAAAGTATCATATTATTCAGACGATATGACGCACCTCAAATTTATGGGAGGATTTTTAGAAAATAATATTTTGTATTTTGTTAGGTATATATATAGATATTTTCAATTTCTTACTTAATATAGATAAAAAATATATGATAAAAAAATATATATAATAAATATCACAAAATAATACTTTTATTTTAATGTTACCTTCGGACCATAAGATGCGCCCCAATTTTAAGTCAGTTTTTTATGTCAAAAGGTGCTTCTTATGGTCCGAAAAGTACGGTAAATTTCCCTGTACCCGTGAGCATTAGGGGTCTGGGCTGGTCTCATAACAGGAACCTGGCGTAAAATTTAAGAACCCAGAAAGACATTTTTTCTTGGGCCTAATAGTGGCGTTACCTTTAAGACAACTTAAATTTAGATAATTCGAAAGATTACGTCATCCCGGGCGGTCAGTCTACTCCAAGTAGACTGACCGCCCGGGATGACGAATTACCAGTTTCGAATTACCAGTGTCAAACTGAAGACCGTGGCTAGCAAGAGCCGATAAAATTTAGATAAACCAATCTCATTCTGTCTTATATTTTAGCCCCTGATATTTTTTAAAACTTTCGTATGGCATAAAGTAATATATTAACAAGGCGATATCAAAATGCCATATGACTGACTGATGTTCCTCATGAATGTCTTATTTTTCTAGAAAATTGGAATAAGTCCAAAATTAAAAGTATGAAACATATATAGTTATACCATAGCACAACATATATAGTCATATCATAAGACAAAATATATAGTCATACCGTAGTACAACATATATAGTCATACCATAAGACAACATATATAGTCATACCAATAGTTAAAAAAGAAAAAAAACATTCATATTCATATATTAACTCTTTTATCACTGATTAATCACTGTTAAAATCACTTTGTCTTCAATTTACTTAATTTTCGCAAATTCATGTGGTTATTATTTATAAATTGTGAAAATATTCACTCACATGAATAATGCGCAATTCCTTTTCAATTCAATTATATTCAAATTTGAGAAAAAAACATTCTTTTTTATATGATTTACATTTCGCATATTTTAACTAAAATATTTTTGAATTCCCAAATTGTATTTTAGAAAATGTTGGAGCAAAACTAGTGGAAAAAATTTTGTGATATGAATTTTCCTAATGTGGGTATTGTAAATAACTGATAAGTAATCTCAATTTGGAAGACTCAAACTAACCTTTCTTCTTGGGAGGCAAAGAACTAGAGAAAGCCCGCCAAGTGATCCAAGGCAGACAAAATAAAAACATTAAAAATAATCTTCAACTTATTCATCGTTTTCTCGAATCTATGTAACTTTTCAGTTATTTTTTATGAACATTTGGAGGTATTCTAGTCCCCCGAAAAAAGTATTGAATAAAGAATAAAAAAAAAGCGAAAATACATTCGGCTTTCCTTTCAATTATCGTAAAAGGTAAGATACGAGTTTTTTCACACAGAAAAAAAATCTTTCACATTAATAAATCCTAGCCATTGCAAAATTTATTTTAATTTAAAATCAAAATATTCCAATGGTATATAGCACTAAGGTCCCAACAAATAACTCCGGAATCATAACTGTACATTTCAAATTGAAAAGTTTTAACTCTTTTTGTGGGTGAGAAGTCTTTCGTAGTTTGCTAACTCGTAAGTCGAAACTTATTTTCTAAGGATTTTTCTATTAGACTAGTTGGTACCCGTCAAAACATGACAGCTAGATAGTAAATAAATGTACTTGATGGCAACCATGTGTAAAATGTGCAATTCGAATTTTTCATTTATCCGATCTGTGCTTTCATCAGTGATTGGTGTCTTGCCTCATTCATATGCAAATTTCCTCCATGCGCCCCGATCGTGTTTTTGTAGGCCGTTCGTAGAGCTATTTTTTTGCGTGCATAACGCGCCCGTTTGTTGTGATACACGTACCGTTCCAACGCTTTTTAGGGTTTTCGCATGCGCTGAGCATTTTGCGATGGGAAAAAGGCGGCCGTTGTCATTCGAACATTTCGAGTTTCTGTACCTATAACCGTAACTGTGAGCGCCACTTGGTTGCCGTTCACAAAATACCGAGCACATACCTCTGAATAACTATATCTGAAATATCATCTTGATCGGTTGAACAGAACGGCCGCTATAGGTCCATATATCGGCAATTTTTTTTTTTATGACCACCCTGTATATATAACACATACATACATATATACATACAAAATAGGTAAGATACGATAAGTAATCCTACTTTAATATCCCGTGGTAGTTCCGTTAGAACAGACAATCTGAAATTTTTTTTAAATCAGACGAGAACGTTATTGTTTTTAAAAAGAACGGGTCAATAGCCTGTGGAGACGATCTGATTAAGGCAAAGAAAGGCTAGCTGTCATTAGAAAAAGTTAAAAATATTCCTTTTTTTTGGGGGGGGGGGGAGGGATTACAAACAAATCCGCCCCGGGCCTCAAAGGGTCTAGGTACGCCACTGACGGTAGGCTTTAAGCTAAGAAAACAAAAATATGTTTTATTAAAGAATTGTGTATGCCAGATCTCCTGAAAGCAGTTTAAGCATAATTCTCGCTGTGTTTAAGTACGTTTATCCAAAATGAAATATTTTTATGAACGATATGTATCACCATAATGCAATGGTACGCAAACATTGGGTTGCGACCCACAGAGGGACAATGAAAAAAAAATTGGAGTGGTCGCGGATAGTCTGAAGTAAATTTATATCATACTGAATTATTTCATTAACAGGCATGCTTTAAAATAGATATCTTCAAACTTTCAAGTTCGCGGGCAACACCAGTAAATCCGCAAAGTTCCGGAAGCCATACATCTGTGAAATAAGTAGTAAAGGCAGAGAAAAAAATGCATTATTTGCAAACGAGCTTCAGCCTTTGAGATGATTGCTTGATTTGCTTTTTATAGCATGATGATGATAGATTAATTCCTTCAAAACACGTCACTGAAGTTTTGTGTGTATGGTGGGATTTAAAAATGTATTTTGTACTATATCCATTATTAGTTAAAAAAATGTTTTTATTTATTATTTTCTACAAACAACAAAAAATAGGAGTTGAATCAGTGTATTTTGTACTTTATGTTGCATGAAACAGAATGAATGCAGGAAGAAGAGACGCACGTGAGGTTCTGGAAAGAAAGAGCCTTTGCATTCTGCTTTTTGTGTTTATTTCGTCTTAAGATTCTGAAAACTGTTACCAGTTTATTATTTTGATAAGCCTATGTGCCGTGGGCTACTTTTCTGCGTGCAATCTTGAAAATTTTTTGTGTGAGAAATTTTGCTGTTCTAAGGGATTTTTTTCAAATTTACATCAAACTTTCGTTTTGCGTGATCGAAATGCTTCGGCGGGCCTTGGGTTCAAGACCCCCTACTTTAAACATGCTCTAATTGAATGATTTAGATTATTTTTATTTATATTTTTTATATGTTAAAATATATGATATTGTTAAATATGGTGTGAAACAGACTTACAAAGCTACATTGCTTCCATATGCGAGAATGAGTTTTCAAAATTAGTAGCTATAAAAACCAAACAACGATGATATGAGAATAGTATTCCCAAATATTTCACAACATATTGAAGAAATACTACCTGAGGTCTAGGTTCACCCTTCTCATTATTTTTTTTTCAATTGTTTTACATAGATAAATGAACTTTATAATTTTCTATGTTTTAATAGGAAGCTTATAATATTAAAATCATGCTCGTTTTAATTTTTGTTAATTTGCACCTAAATAAAATACAAATACTTGGAAATACTTAAATATGAAGTTTTAGTCACACGATATTTGGAAAAAAATAAGTATTGAAGGTAAGGAAGACATTTTTTTATTGTTTTTATGCACAGTAAATATATACTCAAAATCTGCAGTTCATGGATTTTCTAAAAAAGTTTCTCAAAATTTGCTTATTTAATTTTTTTATCCTTTTGTTAATATTTTCTTGATTTTTAAAGAAAATTAGCTATTACCAATAATTTTTCAGTGAGGTCACGAGAAACGTTTGCGAACACACTGCTGTAATGTGTTTGAAACTTGCTCATTTATTTCCCTGACAGTCAAAAAATTTTTAAACGTGTAAATTCGGGGAAAGTTGCTGTTCTCATGAATCACATTTTTAGCCTAGGGGTTCAATCGGAAAAAGTTTTAAAATCACTAGATTAGAAGAAAAAGAAATTTTATACCATTCGTGTATAAGTAAATTTTTACGCATACAGATGGTCTTTCATTATGTGAATATAACGATTTCATAAACAAATGTCGAATCTTCATTCAAACTCATTTTTCTCTGCCTAAGGGAGGTCTTTATTCGCTTCAATTCTCGCCTAGGGATGCGACATCGACAACAAAACATCGATGTTTTGAAACATCGATATTCAATATTAAAACATCGATGCTAATAAAACATCGTCCAAAAACCATCGATGTTTTTAAACATCGATGTTTTTGAACACCCATTTTTTAAAAACTGGTTTAGTAACCTCCAACATGTTACGTCGGTTAATCGGGGGGAGGGGGGTTGTTTTAATTTTAGTCTTTGATTGGGCTGGCACAAATGACCACAACTTGGTTGCTAGAATCAGCGCATATCACAGAATTTCCATGACACATTTTATTACTTTTACCAGAAAATTGGGGAAGAAATTATTGCTATAAAAAAATTGATAGGATGCCTTGAAGAAAAATCCACGATGTTTTCTAATTTAAATTGGTTGAATGTGAAAAAATATTGTAAATATCAAGTAATATTTATTCACAAGTTGGATAATAATATACTTCCAGGAGGTTTAAATAATGTTGTAAAAAAAGAAATTCTGAAGTTCATGACTGTAACATAAGACAAAAGGATTGGTTTCATATCAATAGTGTATATACGACAAAATCATTTAAAAGAATTTTTAAGTTTGCATTTACTGAGAGTGAAAATTATGCTAGGTGGTTAATTTTTTTTTATTATGGTGCTTTTCATTAAAAATAAGAAAAAATAGAACATCGAACAACGTAAAAAATCGAGCGTAAAACATCGATGTTTAAAAAAAATCGGCTTCAATAAATCAATGTTTAGAACATCGATGTTTTGAAAACATCGACATCGATGTCGCATCCCTAATTGGATTCGCTCACTTCAGTGTTAACCTATGGAGAAAGTTTGTCTACTATTTACAGCTGCATAAATAATGCAAAACAGCTTTGATTATTAAAAAAAAAAAGCTGCGTTTTTTTTAATAATCAAATAAGATTGCCTGAGCTTTTCTGCACCTTGCAACAAGATTCATTTTATAAAATTTCATCCACCAAAGGAATTTATGAACGTTTTAAACATAGTATACCGGATTTTTTACCCGATTAATTAAAATTTAAAAATATTGTTTTTTTCTTAAACGAAAAATTCCTCAAGGTGTAAAATTTCTTTCTCTATTACGGAGTGCAGTTTAAAAAAAAACTTTAAGGGGATGGTAGACATTAAAAGGGATTTTTGAAATTTGTATCTCAGAGATATGAAATTGTGCATTTATATTCATTAAAGTATAACTATATTAAACACCTTATACAATTTTATAAATATTTTGAAAAAAAATTATTTCAAAAAATTGAAATTTAATTGTTTTTAAATGCTCCTTGTGAACCAGTTTTTAACTTCCCCCTTAATTTTGCATTTATGTTGCTTATAAAAACATTTTGAACAGAGTTATGTATTACTTTGGGCTTTCGTTGAATTGTTAATTTTTAGGAAATATTTTTATGCTTGTACTCTGAATTTTCGCGAAATTTTTGTACTTTTATACTGTTAAGTTAAGGCTGCTATGTACTAACCCCATTGGATTCCCTCACCTCAATGTTAACCTATGGAGAAAATGTGTCCACGGATTGCCGACTTGGATTCAAAGATTTTTTTTTAAAAATTGTACTCCGTCATAGAGAAAAAAATTTTACATTTGTGTACATTTTTCGTTTTTCTTTTAAATGCAATTAATATTTTAAAATTTAAATTATTCGGGGGAAAATCTGGTATAGTGTGTTTTAAACGCTCATAAATTCCTTCGGTGGACGAAATTTTTAAAATAAATCCTGTAGCGCTTTGCAGAAAAGTTCAGGCTATCTGACAATACCAATTTTATTTGATTATCAGCATTTATGTACCTGTAAATAGTTGACAAAAATATATTTTAAATAAAAAATTTGGGGGCAGTGCTTAACCCCCCTATAGAGAGAGAGCCATTACAATCCCTCAAAATGTCAATCCTGAGAGGGTTAGAATTCTCGAACTCTCAACTGGACTCCTCCCACTACAAAAGTCTGCAAGAAGAGAAAAAGGGAAATGCGTTTTTTTTTCTTAGTACAAACTAGCCTTAAACTTCGATACTCTGAATTATGTCAAAATCTAAAATGGATACATAACTTTATTTTGATGTATTAGAAGACAGGAGTCTTTATTATAAATTTTATAAAATTTCGTCAAAAATTATGATGCAAGGAAAATTTCAAAGACTTGCAAATCTGGAAATTACTCATTTTGAGAAAAAGCCATTTAAAAGATGTTTTTTCACCTACTTTTAATACTTACTTTTCTAAAGCCACCAAGATTTCATTTTACTTTTCACTTCCCATTTTAAATGCATTTTATTCCAATATTTATATATTTTATAAATTTTAAAAAAATTATAATTTGTGTCTCTTTTTTGGTAATTTGAAAGTCCACCATCCCGTTAAGGGGACAGTGGACTTTCGAAATTGCGAAATTTGTCCAAAAATTTGATTTTTTTAAATTTTATCGAATTTTGAAACTACGGACGAGTAGGAATGTGTTGCAAAAATAATTTTTAATTTCTGTGATTACTTTCCTAGTTAGGCATTTGTATTTAATTTAGATATTATGTGGTTACTAATAGCAATAACTTTAAATGTGTTTTTCTCAAAATAAAAATTTTCATGTCATATGAATATTCAAACTGCTCCAGGCGCATTTCTAATTATCGTATTGCTTTGAAATTTAAGTTTTATATACTTAACACTATATCAAATAAATCTTATTGAAAAAAATTATGCTTCGTAGCTCAGAATTTTTTAATTTTGTACTTGAAAAGAGGATTTATAGGTATTTTGCGTAATAAAAAGGGTGCTTTCAATATTATTTTTTTCTCTTTATATTTCTAATGAATGCTTAAAATAAGCAATAAGTTTCATTGTTAGTTCTATAAGGTATCCTGTAAATAAAAATTACCATATTATATGCAAAAGAAATGCGCGTGGAACATTTTTAATTAGGCCAATTTTTGATATAATTAATAATTCCTAATTCATAAATTATTAATATTTCATCTTTAAATTTTAACCACTTTTACATATCTATGGTACTAATCACATATTCAAATTTCAAACTAACCCATTCAAAACAAAATAAAAGTTAGGTTTGAAGGTCCACTGTCCCCTTAAATCCAAGTCGGCAATCCTTGGACAAATTTTTCCCATAGGTTAACATTAGGGTGAGCGAATCCAATAGGGTCAGTATCCAACAGCCGTAACCCAGAGCAACTTCTTTACAAATATAGAGTAAAAACTGCTTACTTCCATACCGGTTCTCCTCTTCATTTTTTTTGTAACTCACTTGTAACACCGTTATCAGCGTCGAAATAATAACAAAACAGGGCACAGCGTAGAATACGAGAAGCCTTCTCGATTTCAACGTCCGAGGCATTTTACAAGCATTCATTTCACCACTTTCGGTGTCAGCAGATCGGCATATCCGAAACCCGCGAGGGAGTCCGAAACACTAAACCTCAAAACAAGAAGATATGTCACGTTCCGAAAGTTCGTCCAAGGTCTAGACGAAACTGGTTCGGTAGGTATATTTGCATCGATAAGTTTTTCAATTGTGTGATTTCGCACTTTGTACCTGCCCAAATTTGTTTGGCAACACACTCTGTAATTCAGTCACTCGTGATAAAATTGTATGTTTTTGTTAAACAGAAGACGCTATCGGTGTTACGGTGTATTATGAAGTGTGCTATTGAGGTGTTATAAACAAAATTCTTAAAATTTAGGATGTTCTAGAATACCTGGTGGAATTGAGGAAATATATTTCGAATTGAAAAAGGGATATTAATATTCAAAATGATGAAAAATGACTTGAGTTTCATGTTTTTAGTTGTTTACTATATTTTTAATCGATATCTCTTGTGATGATTATCGTCAGAAAAACAAACACAATCACTTCTAAAATTAGTTGCACGTCTCTAAGGAAACACGTGGTCGGTGAGTGATATAAAAAAGTCATTCACTTTTTCACCAGAAATTGGACGTTCTATTTTAATTTTCTTATATTTATACAGTTTTTAAGCAGAAATTTTTTAACAGTCTTACTTTCCCTTTTATTTATACTTGATTCTGTAAGAAACGGGATTTTGGAATATTACTGAGTTTCCTGATATTTGGGGATAATACATAATATTAATATAGGACGGACTAAATTAAATTTCAGAAGGCGGAATAAAAGCTGCTGTGTACTAACACTATTGGATTAGCTCATCTCAATACTAACCTATAAAGAAAATGTGTCTAGCTACTATTTACAAATACATAAATGCTGATAACCCAATAAAAGTGGTATTTTCAGATAGCCTTTACTTTTCTGTACCTTGCAACAGGACTCATTTTATAAATTTCGTCCATCAAAGGGATTTGGGAGCGTTTAAAACACACTATACCAGGTTCCCCCCCCCCCTTAATAATTTAAATTTAAAATTATTATTTGCATTTTTTTAACGAAAAATGTCTCAAGGGGTGAAATTTCTTTCTCTATTACGGAGTAAAAAATTTTTTAAAAAGTCTTTAAATCCAAGTCGGCAATCCTTGGACAAATTTTTTCCATAGGTTAACATTGAGGTAAGCGAATCCAATAGGGTTAGTACACAACAGCCTTAAGTTTCAGAAGGTTTAAACTTACTAGGCACAATAAAAATTCAAAAGCTCATTCACCGAAGAAACCTGCTGTAAATCTACAAAAAATTTAATTTTGCAATGTGTCATAAGAATTCACAGTACACACAATGTTTGTCAGAAAAACAATAAAAACAAAATAACTGTTTTCACTAAGTAAAAGTATTTTTAAAGAGTATTTCTTGAAAAGGAACTGGTTAAAGTCAAGCATCATCGAGGTAGTCCTTTGTGAAAGGTTTTCCTTTGCTCAACAGATCATCTTTCGATTCAACGTGCCTTTAAAATATTTAAAGCACCTCAGTCCATGAGCCTAATGATATTGGCTCTGATGAAGATAATGACTTGAGCTTGGTTTGGTGCTGTCGGCACTGGGGAGAGATACAAGAGATGATGATGATTTCAAGTTGCTGGATGATAAAACTGTGTGAGATGAGCAAAAACATTATAAACTAGACGTTGTACCGAAATGTAAAGTCTTGTAGAAGACAGTGATTTATTATACTGTGTTAGAAAAATGCTGTTTCAAAATTTCGATTTTTGAATAAATGTCTTCAAAAAATTTAGTCCATGTAAGCAAATTTTGATAGTACTTTACGAAATACAGTCAAAAATGAGACGCTTGATTCGTTTCTTAAAGCTAAGTCGTGATTCAACTGGTTTGGGACGCAATTTTAGCTCTTTTTCAGTTTTTGTTTTCTTTTCTTCGGACTGGAGGTTGCTACACGGATACGAAGTCCCTGGGATGTCTTCACTCTCGATCTGGTTAAGACAGTCAGTTAAGAACCGGTCCATGAGTGAGTACCGACGCTGAAGAAGTTTAAGAGGTTTTTGTTGAGCTTTCGGTGGTTTTCGAGGAGGTTTAGGAGGTCTGGCCATGAAATATTCGTCGTTAGAACTTTGTGTGGCAGTTTCGTAACAAAGAGATCGCTCATCTTCAGCAAGATTCTGGCCAGCTTCCTTTACAGTTTTCTCTTTCTTTTTCTTTTCTCCGATAAAAGTGTACAGACGGAAGATTAGAATTCCTGCAAGCAAAAAGCAATATGCGTCCGCCATAGCGTACAAGAATACAACCGTTGTAAGAAAAAGCATAACGAATGATGGATTTGTGAATAACTCAAAATAAACGTCAAAATCAATATAAACGCCAATGATATAAGAAAAATTGAAAGCACTATCTTAAAAAACAGCAGAAAATTCAATGAGTTTTTAGACGCTTAAACCGTCACAAATGAGCGTTCGGTTTAAAATGGCAACTTTAGAAAACTTCTGTTGCGCAGCAGTTCTGTTATAAAAATGTGTTCAAATACTGTTGATGGTTAACAATACAAAGAAATGATAACTCTTATCCCAACAATGAGAGAACAATATCGACTGAACAGGGCTTTTGGTATTATGTTTCTGTTTGTCAATTAATAAAATTTTCATTTTGCCTGTGGTTCCAGAGTGGCCATTCTTAAATCATCGCTTTATTGGGCAAGAATGCGTATACGAATTATGTTTTGACAACTAAATCTACTGGGTTGGATCTTTCCCGCTGAAAGCTTCCAAAGACGATAAGAGTCGCATATTTGTAATACATTAGCATCTAGTTTGTCGGGTTTTGCAAAGCGTACTGTATGAAAAAGTGTAGTTATGATAGGAAGTTGCAAAAAATCGTCATTTTTTTTGTTAAAATTTAAATTATTTTTCAGAAGCATTTACTAGGCACAATTTATTAAGTCAGTCAAAAACAATACCACGCCCCATTTTGTTTGCCAGTTCAGTAATGTTTAAATACGAAATCTGAACCTTTGGTGAATGTATCGTTACAATTTTGATCTCCTGAGTGATCTAAATGAAATCTCTTTTCCACACTTGCATTTTATGATTATACTTGATTCAAACGTCTTAGGATAAGACGCTTGTCCTTGTTTCTGTATTAGAAATTTGTTTAATATCAAAATAAATTAATATATAATAACTGTAAGATAATAGTATCTTGGGTTTCTTTCTCTCAATTTTGGTGAAGGTAATCAAGCAATTAAATTAATTCATGTTTGACATAGAGTAAAAGTAAACCGTGGGGCAACAGGTAAACTTTTATTGCATGTCATGAGCGCAAAAATTTTTAAAAACAATATTTCTTGAGATGCTGACGTGGTAGCAAGTTTATTAATAGGAAACACAAACTTTCGACTAAAATTTATTATTGTTAATTATAACAAATTTGTTCTAACAGAACAAAATCTACGCATTTATAATAATAATAATAGAAGCTGTTTAAAATAAAATATAGATAATTAAATTCACTGATTTACTAATGGAATTTTGTTGATAAACATTGGATGTCAAATATTTGATATCATGCTCGTATTTAGCCGTTTAGAGAAAAACACCTGCCGAACAAGGTGCATCCGTTCATTTATTCCTAATATTCTGTTTCATGAAGCTCATTTCCGAAAATAAAGATGAGCAGTGTTAACGAAAAGAAACTTTCAATACAGCCAAAGGTGCTTATTAAGCCCGATGAAACCTCATTGGGGTTGCCAAACAGTGGCTTGGCGCCCGCCATGTTTGCACTATTTTCGTAATCAGCCAGTTTGCTGTTCAGTTCTAGAGTTGGTCGTGACACGAGCTCTTGCACGACTCGGTTGCTCGGTAAGGAATAAAATTCGAGCTGCTGGACGATTAATTGACCCCTTAATTGCTCGAAATAACAAATGAAGCATTGGCAATAAGTTGCTCTTTTAACGTAGGATCACGTTCCTCCATATAGTTCGGTGGCTTAGAGCTGTATTTTAAGATTACCGTTACCTGGAGGATAAAAGCACCAAATTTGGTATGAAGGTACCTTAGAGTATCCTAATAAAAGTTAGCCTAGGAGCCCTCTGGAATTTCTAAAAATTTTCATGTACAGCACTAAAATCCAGAAATAGCCGATTACGACCAATTATCACATGTCAATCTTTCTTTTCGAGGCACCACTACTGCAAAAACCATAAAAATGGGATTTGTGATGTTGTATTGCAGAAGTTGACCATACCAACACATCGATTAAACAGGACATGGATGTCATTTGATAAGCTATTAAATTCCTTAATCCCGGACAAGTACCAGTCATTACATTTGATCAACCTTTGTTTGCCCTGGATAAGTTTGTACAGTGGACATGGCCGAACACTCATGGTGAGCGACTTTCAGTGGTTATTCTATGTGGATTGCACATTGAAATGGCCCTCTGGAATACATTGGGAGATGTCTTGGACGGATCTAGGTGGACTACTGCCCTTGCAGATGCAGAAGTGGCATCTTTTGGCAAGGATGAATCTTACCTAAACTCGCCTGTACTTACTAAAGTACACTTAACTCGAACTAGGCATGGTCATCAAATCACTCTAATGGCCCTGCACAATCTCCAGCATGAAACTTTCCTACTCTCTGAGTGCCCTAAAGATGAAGAGTCAGATATAGACTGGAGAAACGGCATGCAGAAAAGGAGTCCAACTTTCATGTATTCAGACTTGATCATGGAGTATGAAACCCTTATACTAATTTTCATTAGAGCTCACAGGGTAAAGAACTTTAGTCTTTATATTGCTGTCTTAGAGGAACTTACACCACTATTCTTTACCTTGGATCATGTAAACTACTCAAGATGGATGCCTGTCCACATCAGCGATAAAGTCATTGCCTGACTCTATCAAGGATCAGTTTGACTCTATCAAGGATCAGCGCTGTTCTAATTGGGTCATTTCAAAAACATTCAACACATTTTCCAGAATACCATTCAATCAGGCTCATTAACAAAAGAACAAGATTGAGAAAAGTTTGGGTGTTGTTATTGGGATCACAGTAAAACCCTGTTGCTTTCCGACGATGGATGCTTTCGGGGATTGAGATTGCCAGAATGATCAAACAGTTTGAAGAAGAATGCATTCTGGATAATAATGACAAAGATAATCACAAGAATTTCCAACATCATGAGCAGGGACTTTCATCACAGAATAACTTTCAGCAACAGGTAAAACCAACAATGAAATGGGCAGCCCCTTCTTGGATGATTTCCGTAATCTAGTAAGTCTTCACAGTCGCAACTGCGCAAGTGAGTCGGCGTTTGTAACCTTACGCACCTTGGTAGACATAGGCAAACGGCAGTATCAGGACTTTGTGAAGAATGTGCTTGATGAGCGCATCCGCTCTATACATGACCCAATCAAGACGAATTCTCTTGCACTCTTCAAGAGACCAAAGCATAAAGCAACATCTCATTCATGGAAGAAGTTGAAAGTGCTTCAGAACAATGTGGAACTATTTAGCCAACTATATACTGTATATCTATGCAGAACCGGAAATCTGATTTGGATTTGGATGAGTTTTTTGCGTGTGAGATAGTCATTCCCTCCTTCCATTTCAGACTTTGGTTAGCTTCATTCGCCAACCAAGAAAGCTGGGATACTGCAATGTCTTGAGCAGCCAGGTCAATCGGAGCCCCCTTCAACCTATAACTCCAAATTTATGGATGGTGGTGTCATCGTTCACTGCCTGTACACTACTAGTGTAAACATCTTCAATAAGTATGCTGATAAGATATTTCTACCTTACCTTCATAAGCAGCTGGAGAATGCCCAAAGGTTAAATGGTGTTTTGGGCACCTACATTCCAGATAGTTTAAGGAGTCTACCTGGGAAAAAAAGAGGTGAGGGGATTCGAAGGAAAGCATCTGGCAACAACAAAGTTCTACGAAATTGGATGGACATCTCCGTGAATCAATGAACAAGAAGGAATTGTTCATTTTTGGATTTCCAAAGTTGTAGAGTTAAACTGACCACCAGGCAAAGATGTATATGTCACAATAGAGAATGCAGTTGCACAAATCGGTTCGAACACACCCATGGAAAACTGCAATCATGAAGAGGCAGACACGAGGCTTTCTGTTCATGTACTCCATTCACTAAAGCAAGGATGTGATTGTCATCATTGCTAGCGCATTCTATGAACTAATAGTGACTAAATCTTTGGCCGATATCTGGGTTGCCTTTGGCATGGGCAAGTATTACAGGTTTTACCACATCAACTCCATCTGTACAAGCTTGGGGGAGTCAAAATCACGAGCACTACATGTGTTTCACTCATACTCTGGTTGCGACACAACCTCCATCTTCAAAGGTAAGACGGGCAAAAGGTAAGAAGAGTAAGAGGTTGTGGCGTCACGACAAGGCTAAACTCTCTGAGGCATTTTGAAAAATTTCACAACTATTGGATCCATAGCAAGGAAAGACAGAGTCCGAAATAAAATGCGAAGCCAATTTTTAAAACAGAAACTTAACGAGGAATTTTATTTACAAACAACAAAAAATTTAACATTTAAGGTTACAACATATTCCATTTAACTCTGTGCAGATCTACAATCCACGCTCCCGGAGCTATCAGTCCCAACACAGGAGCTTAAAAAAAACACGTCCCCACAAGGCGGATTCTGTGCGGCCTCTCTCCCTCAGAGAGGGGGTCGGAAATCGTTGGTGACAGTTCCTTTGTAACGCCGAAACTTTATTACATTTCATAATCGTTAGATGACAGCTTTACTGGCTGCATCTGTGGGAAAACGTTTTTTAATCCCCCACGTGTTCAAAACCGGTGGAAACTGGCAAGACTTTCCCCGATACACACGCAGCTGTGTTTCAAGCAATCTGTGGGGTCTTGGGAAAAATTAAGACCATACTTCCAGTACGCTACAGCTCCTCCACGCTCCAGGAAACTTTTTCTTCGCAGAAGAAAAAGTTGGTCCGTCGAACACACGTGAATCACAAAAGGCAGAGTTTGTGCACCGCATACAGAAGATCTGACTGAAGATCACATAAACAGCACCACTCTTAACACTCAAGTTGCAACCAAAAATAAACAAAGCACATCACCAAAACTTTGAAAATTAATAACCTATTACCTTTGCGTTCAGTGCATTTATTTTGTACGGGATGTCATTCTCAATAAAAACACTTAAATTCCATAAATCAATATTCATTCACTGATAAGAAACCAAAAATAATACTAATACTAATAAACACTTAAAAACACATACCAAAATACAAGATTTATATACCTTTCTATCGCATAAAAAAATCAATTTAATAACACATACAAGCAATATAAGGTAAATCAACCTCCTGTGTATTAATCTGGATTTTCAACATGGGCTATCCACTTACTAATAATTAAAAAATACAAAAATATAATACCCATATGAAACACAGGTAGATGCATTAAGCAACTCATTCCAGGCTTACAAACCGAAAAATTAAGACCATACTTCCAGAACGCTACAAGGTCCATTTAGGAAGCATGGCAAGGATTTCAAGACATCACTAATGCATTTGTGCATTTGGCCACTCATCCATTCCAACTTCTGCAAGCCGACTCAAGAAGCTGGAACGACTGACTGTTGTTCATATGATAAAACCACTCCTCTCAGCTGTATGAACTAGATAAGAAAGGAGCTTTTCTGTCAGAAGAATCGAGCAATGGATAAATTTCCATCGACCCAGGATGCTCTTCTACAACATATCCGAAGGGCAGTTTATCAGGCAAGTATTTGGACGACCAGCACACAAACACAGCAAGTGATTCCTTCTCCGCAGGATTTTGCTTGGAATAAGGTTTCAGAGTCATGGGTACCAGTTTGGAAGATGTTACGACGAAATTGTGTTGAGGGGTAAATTAAATCTTTAATATTATAATTACTAATTAATTAAAATTAGGATTACTCTTTACAATCTTTAATATCAATTTACATTTAATACTACGTTTCAATTAAATTTACTTCAATAGTAGGCATTAGCCATTAGTGGTTAGTACATTTTAAGGACTTGCGTTGTGTGTAGCAATAACCCAAAATTATAATTATAAAAACTGGTTCTACTTACTGTTGCATCACTGTGGTGATTAATGAGCCAAAAAAAAAGGAGAAATTAAATCTAATAAATTTACTTATCTAACCTTGGAGAACACCTAGAAATAAAATTACTTCACCTAAAAGAAAAAGCTTCAAAATTTCAACTCTGCTAAAATAAAAAAAACCTAAAGCTAAAAATAAGAAAATTAATTCAAAGGCATAGACCGACATGACAAAGATATACTTTAACATAACAAATTTATTCATTGCGATTTCCTTCACAATATTACACAATACCTTAACAAAAATGGTTTAAACACTTGAGGATTCAATATCTCCTCCCAATAAACTTATAATAATCACAATATTCTTGCTTGCTTACAGTACAATTTACTATTAGTATAAAAGTTATTATCATAGTGGCTGGTGAGAAAAAAAACCCGTCTAAATGAAAGAGTGATGAAAAAAAATCAAAAGAAAAACTAAAGAAAAATTCAGTAAACAAAAAAAAAGGAAATTAAATTTATATTACCCAATTAAAATGCTGCAGCACTCTAAAAAAAAACTATAATTTTATAAAATCATGAGGGGAACCCCAGGCCAGCGCCATTTCTATAGCGTGCTGGCCGCCAAAAATCAAGTCATCGCTCTCCATCATGGGTTCCGGGTCAGCTCCCAGCTTCTTGGCTAACCTCTCCACTCTGTACTCTCTCGCACCCTCCGCCCCCGAATAGACGATACGTTTTTTCACCTTGGATTCCGCGAGGAAGTAAAAAGTTCCAATGCGCTCCGTCAATCTCGGACGAGGAAAACGTTGAAATTCTGCAATAGCCGAAGAAATCTTTTCTTCGACTCATCGTTGATATTTTTTCATCTTCTTATTTCACATAATAATTGTTGGTTACTTATTTCCTCCTTGAAAACTTACAGGGCATCTACGAATCACTGTATTCAACCGCGTAGGGAGCGCTCTCGTATGCTGGTAGCCTCATCAACATTCCAAACTAGCGATCGGGGAGGGTGTCCGTGACCAGTCGCCACCGGATGTCTCGGTTTACAATCAACTGACAAAAAGGGGTTCTCAAAAGGAAGGATTTAACTTTAAAAGAAAAAGACACACTATAATTTTGCATTCATTCCTTAAATAAAAAAACCCAAAAATCCACCAGCGTACCATAATACGTACCAGCCACCTCACAATTATTTCAAAATAAGGTTTATTAATTTATTAATATTTTTAACAATAAGGTGTAACATGTGATGATCTATTTCAACTTAATTCTTCTCAATGTCAAAACATTTAGAGAAACTTGCGCACACTTCTCCAAATGCGATGACATTAATCAAATCAATTAATATTTGGTCACCACAAGTTTAACCCTCACATGTATTTAGCAGAGGCTTAATAAATTTATTTATACAAAGCATAACCGTTACTAAAATTTACTTACTTACTTACTTACTTTATTATCTCAATCCCCGATATTAATATAAACGTTAATTATTTCTAAAACTATTAATTATCATTAACAACAAATATATTAATTGTAATAACAACAAATACCTCCTTTCCCGCGAGAAAAAAAATTGGCACAAATTTTTAAAAAAAAAAAACACAGAACACCGTGGAAAAATTTCACAAATTAAAGAGAATTGACTAAAGTATAGAATTACATGACACACTATGATATATTGTGACCATTCGACCCGGGTCAATATAACAAAACACATATACATGAGAGATTACTTATTAAACAAAAATATAAACCATGGAACATCTAGTATACTACCCGAAAAATTATTTCATTACCACAATTGTATATAAAACAAGCAAAAATGAAACATTGAACACCTATCATATATCTAAAACAGTTCATTACCACAACTGTATGCTCAACTTAAAATTAAACCTTATACACAAAACTACATAGTAAAATAAGCCATAGCATACAATCCGAAACAAATTTATAAAAAAAAAGTATGCTTAACACAAATAAACAAAACCTCTTCGAACAAAACTCAATACAAAATTCTCTCTTACGAAATTCATCACCACTGTTCAATCAAAATTAACATGTTTACTGTACAACCTCAAAAACATGTATATGAAACACGTGAGACAAGTGTACAAAAATTACAAATTTAACCGTACATATAACAAAAAATTTTTTAACCTCCCGTACACCTTAGTATACATTACAAAACCAGGTAATTTATAGAAATTTGAGACCTATCGTTAACTACACCATTTACTCCTACCAAACTAAATTCAATTCCAGCCTGCGAAGAGAGACTCTTCGTCCCTCGCGGCAATGAAATTCTAATATGCTTAGTAAAAATTAATGATTAACACATGAAACCCTGTCTAACGTTCAGTAACCTCCTGGACACCTAAGTATACATTACAAAACTAAGTAAATGATAAAATTTTGAAACCTATATTTAACTACTCCACCATTTACTCCTACTAAACCAATTGTAATTCCAGCCTGCGAAGATAGACTCTTCGTCCCTCGCGGCAAAGAAATTCTAATATGCTTAATAAAATTTAATGATTAACACAAGAAGCCCTGTCTAACGTTCATTTGCATAATCCTAACTGAACAGACCAACGCAAGCATACCTACCAAAATAACATAACCAAAACTTTATTCAAAAAACTGTATGCCCTACTTAAATAAACAAAAACCGGTCGAATCGAACCGCAGTCACTCTCTCCTTTTTGAAAGCTGCAGCAGATCATTACGATTCAATTTAAATTTAAAAATTTATTTAATGATTAGCAATTACACATAGTATAATTAAGTTTTTTATTCGCCAGCCACTTCATTTTTGAGTTATTGGAATTTTCAGTGTATTTATTTGATTGTGTTGAGAAGATATATATTTTAGTTTTACAGCAATTGTATTTTTGATAATTGAATATTGGTATGTCGGAAATATGTTGATCAGAATTGATTACCAGATTGATGGTTATAATGTCAGTGAAATTGTCAATAAATTGTGATTATTAGTTTGTAAAGTGGTGTCATGTCGGTCCTTGCCTTTTTAGTTAATTTTCTGATTTTCAGCTTTAGGTTTTATTTTTATTTCAGCAGATTTGAAGCTTTTTCTTTTAGGTGAAGTAATTTTATTTCTAGGTGTTTTCCAAGGTTAGATAATTTTAATGAACTTAATTTCATTTTTCTTTTTGGCTCATTAATCACTACAGTGATGCAACAGTAAGTTGAACCAGTTTTTATAATTATATGTTTATGGGTTATTGCAACACACAACGCACGTCTTTAAAATGTACTAACCACTAATGGCCAAATGGCATATATTGTTGAAGTAAATTTAATTGAAACCCAGATAGTAAAGGTAAATTGATATAAATGAAGTGTAAGGATTAATCTTGATTATTAATTAGTAATTAGTTAATTATAATATTAAAGTTTTTAAATAACCCCAACACAAATTTCGTCGCCACAGAAGACGATTTCAGAGGTTTCCCGATCATGCAGGGAATTGATATAATGTTCCTGCAAAGGAGACTGCAACAACTGCAAATGTGGGAAAGACAATATGGACTGCTCACCACTTTGCAAATGCAAGTGTAATTTATTATAACTGTTGCATATTTAGTTCTGTTAATGAATAGCTATAAATATTTTTTTGTTTGTTTTGGGAACACATATTAGCGTTATATTTGTACTTATAAATTACTGTAATAAATTATATGGGTATTTTTTATTGTATTTTATTTAATATGTAGACTACCCTAAGTTAGGTTTGTAGTGTACTTAGTTGGCTTAAAGCTGTGACTGAAAATTAATAGTAAAATAGATTGTATTAAAAGTGATATTTTGTCGTATTTGTCGGCCATTTTGGATTTTAGTGCCGTACATGGAAATTCCAAAGGGCTCCTAGGCTAACATTTATTAGTATACCCTAAGGTACCTTCATACCAAATTTGGTGCTTTTATCCGCCAGGTAACGGTAATTTCATTAAGCGACCTCCGCTAACAACGGTAATAACGGTAATAATTATCCGGTAATAACGGTCCTCCGGAAAGGAAAATTTCAGATGCTAAAACCGTTCGTCCGTCCGTCCTCGCCAGTTATAATTTTGGCAGTGCGCCAAACCCAGTCTATCGCTTGGACAAGTTAAACAGAAAAGTACCAAGATGCGTTAAAAGTTTGACATACATTAAGTTACTAGCAACGGCTCAAATACACCTATATAGTAGATCGTTAACGCTTCATGGAACATGAAAAATACTGAAATTTATACGTATCTTAAACTCCCAACTATTCAAAAATTTTCTACAAATATTGGGAACAAACTCTCTCAACTCTATCGATAATGAACGTCTTTTAAATCTTACCGATTGTGACCGTGCTGACCCTATTAATAGGAAACGACCAAGAGCTGTACTCTCCTCATTTTGTTTGTGTTGTCCTTATTTCATTATTTAAAAAAAATTTTGAACCTTCGAACGGTACAGTAGTTTGAGACGAAATAGATGGTACGATCGGGTCGGATCCGACCCAATCTCTTTCTTGATGAGGTTTTTTGGTACAAATAAGTACACAATAAGCATTTTTGTTGTATAATAACATTTATTGATAATATTTTACATGAAAAAAATTATCAACGAATTGTAATTTTGCTAAACAAAGAAAATTTCTTTGGCATTTTCATAGAAAATGCCAAAGAGATATTATATACAACCTATTATATACAACTAAAATAAGTAAATACGAGTATTTTCATACTCGTATTTACTTATTTTAGTTGTATATAATAGGTCTAATATGTAATTTAGTCTACCTAGTTTTAGAAGTTAGTGAAACCAACTTTTTGAGCACAAAAATGTAAAAAATAATATATACTGGCATTTTTGGCCTTTAAAATCGAAATAAAAAATTAAGGAATCTAAAATAAAAGTTTAAAAATAATGACTAGTGATCCTGAATAATGTTTTTCAACAAAGACCCTCGTATTTACTTATTCCTATATATAGTAGAGTGGTTTAGTAGGTCTATCTGGTAGGGTTCCTTCTCAACTCGATCTCTTTCAATAAGAGGGGAGAGTACGGAAGGCGGAGGACACACCCTTGGGTCGGATCCGATCCCCACTGTACCGTTTGAGGGTTAATAAAGTTATAGCTGAAATCTTTAAAATAAATTTTTAATGTTCGTATCTTCTGATAGATGGCGTGACATGTTGCCAACTTACCTTTTAACAACTTTTAACTCCACCTTTCGACGATGGACGGCACCAAAACTTTCCAAAATTCTCCTATAGTTAGAAATAACTTTCTTGTCTGCTGTTAGATGAAAGTACAAAATTTCAAAAACTGATATTTGGCTCTGCCACTCTGCCAAGCCCCCCCCCCCCCCCCAAAAAAAAAGAAGAAAAAAAAATACTTTTTTTTTTAATCATAAAATTCTAAAAAAATTATATATTGCCTTTTCTATCCTTAAACTTTATCCTCTATCTAGAGGAGATATTTTTATTCTTTTATTGGCATTAAAATGCGGAGTTTTTCCTCTTGGGAATTAAATCCACAGTTCAGAAATTGAGCTCTGAGATCCAAATCCATTCTTTTGATTTTCCTGTTCAGTAAACTTTCTCCATTTCGTTATTTAGGTTCCATGCAAATTCAGTTTGAAAGTTCCACATTAGAGGGCTTGACCCAGGAAACTCAAAATCCCCTCCCGCCTCCTCAATTTCCTATACTCACGGATTATCTGTCTGCCGTGTACTCGCTTACTATTAGTTTCTCACTGAACGGCTTTACTGTTCAATAAATGTTCTAAGCGTCACTGCGTATGTGTTATTCATAACTCTTTATGAAAAAAAGAGGGTCATACTTGTATACCAAATGAAAAGTATAAAATACAAAACAAAAAAAAATGATTAAATTCTTAACCACACAATTTTTTTAAAATTTCCCTTTTATATTTCTTTCTATTTTTAGTTACGATTATGATCTATAGGTCGCAGCACGTGACTAGAGCAGGATTTCTTCCTTTTCTTAAGTACTAGAGCTATTCTCTTCTCTAGAATGTATGATAGACTCTTAGACAAAAAAAAACATAAAAAAACGACGCACCAAGAAAGAGTTATCCGAATGGGACGAAAATTGGTAGATGTGATGTACATGTACAGAAGAATAAATTATTACAATTTGAGAAAAATTGGATGGTTTATTCAAGAGAGAGAGCTTCACCAAGAGAAAAAGTCATTAACGCGTTGGTCCACCACTGACCCTTATGCAACCAGTTATTCGGCAAGGCATTGATTGATAGAGGTGGCGGATGTCCTCCTGCGGGATATCTTGCCAAATTCTGTCCAATTGGCGCGTTAGATCGTCAAAATCCCGAGCTGGTTGGAGAGCCCTGCCATTAATGCTCCAAACCTGCTCAGTGGGGGAGAGATCCGGCGACCTTGCTGGCCAAGGTAGCGTTGGGAAAGTACGAAGACAAGCAGTAAAAACTCTCGCCGTGTGCGGGCGGGCATTATCTTGCGGAAATGTAAGCCCAGGATGGCGTGATATGAAGGGCAACACAACGGGGCCTAGAATATCGTCGACGTACCGCTGTGCTGTAAAGGTGCCGCGGATGACAACCAAAGGGGTCCTGCTATGAAATGAAATGGCACCCCAGAGTATCACTCCTGGTTGTCGGCCCGTATGGCGGAAGACAGTCAGGTTGGTATCTCACCGCTGTCCGGGGCGTCTCCAGACACGTATTCGCTGGTCATCGGGGCTCAATTCGAAGCAAGACTCATCACTGAAAACAATTCTACTCCAGTCTGGGACATTTCAGGTCGAATGTGCCCACTGCAAGCGGGCTTGTCGGTGTACAGAGGTCAATGGTAGTCGGCGCAAGGGGCACCGTGAGCTCAGTCCCATTTTTCTGAGCCGCCTATGAATGGTCCTTGAGGTCACTGAAGCACCAGTTGCACGTACGATCGATGATAATGATGAATCTGGGGCTGTGAGTGCCGCTCTGATGATTGCTCGGTCCTCACGTTCTGTCGTTTCTCTAGGCCGACCGCTTCCTTCTCGACGCTGTGTTCGACCATGGTTCCCGCATTCCTGCCAACATCGTCTAATATTGGCATCGCTCCTATCTAAATGTCGAACGAATCACCGATTTGTCCAACCGGCTTGCCCAACTATACGTCCACCGATTGCCCAACCACCGATTTGCCTAACTATACGTCCGCTCTCAAATGCTGACATATGCGCATATTGTTCGCGCACCTGTATGTGGGGCATGGTTACTGTCTACCTGAGTACATGGAATGAAATTGGCAAAGAATTTATGACCTGGAGTCGAAATGTCCCCTCTTTAATATACTGCCAGTTGCGCAGTTAATATGCACTGCAGCGTCACATGTTCGTTCATTGGCTGCCAAACTTTAAAATTTTGCAATTACCGTCGAAACCTGTATGCATATCAATTTCTGTCCAATTTGCATTACCCCTTCTTGGTGCGTTTTTTTTTTTTTTGTCTAACAGTGTATATTAGAATAAGCATATAATCATTGTATATAATTGAATATGTAGAATTGAGGTACATAATTGTAAGGTGTATTATTGTACTGGTTCGTATTGTGTCAATACACAATACGTATTGACATTGTATTTGATAGATTACACATGCATGCAAAATTTGAGTCATAGAAAAGTGTTTGCAATGTAATGACTGAATTTTATATTATTTGGTTCGCTGATTTCAAATATGACATCCATTTTTCTCAATTACGTAAGGATTTTTCACAAAATGAGCTTGAATATGTGGGGAAGAAAGCCTACTGCACATATTCTGGGGAGAAGAAGGTCTTTTCAAAATATTTTTAGTGTTTTATTTACAAATGTATTAATATATCAAACAATTGGAAATGATTTGCTAAATATATATTAATTAGAAATTATATTAATTAGAACAGTTAATTGTTACCATTGTTTAATACATCATGGATTCATGTATATCCTTAATGCTTTCTTTTCCTTTTTCCTGAAAGCTCGATTTGGCACTTAGTCTGTTGTAGTCAGTACGCGGGACTTCTCTGAGTAGCATCCAACAGTAGTCCGCCATCATACTGACGTTCCATCTACCTTGGTATCTACGCTCCATCTCCTTTATATCTTGGTGAAATCTTTCACCCTGTTCTTCACTAACTGCACCAAGATTTTTGGGAAAATAGTCCAAATGCGAATGTAAAAAATGCACTTTCAAACTCACTGAACAACCCAAGTCTTTGAATTTCATTACCATGTTTTCCGAGATAGATTTATAGTTGGAATCCTTAACGTTCCCGAGGAATTTTGTGACGACATCCTTGAAAGCTCTCCAGGCCTCTTTTTCACTCGAAAGCATTTTACAAACACTTCGTCTTTAAAGTTTCCGAATATCTGGACCTACGAAAACACATTCCTTCATTTTTGCTTCCTACAGTCCTAGAAAACTGTTACCTAGGTATTTAAAGCACTCTCCTCCTTTTGATAGAATTTTAAAAAATTCTTTCATCAAACCAAGCTTGATGTGAAGTGGAAACAACAGGACTTTCCTGGTATCAACCAAACTTTCCTTTACCACATTTTTGTTTCCAGGTGTTAATGATTTTCTTTGCGGCCACTCCTTTTTGATCTAAAGATTCTTTTTATACCGACTGTCCCATTCACACAAGAAGCAAGGGTACTTTGTGTATCCTGCTTATTGTCCAAGAAGCATGGAAAGCACTTTTTGATCACCGCATATCATCCACCAATGTTCTTTATATTTCAGATGGGTGAGAATCAAAGCTAAATTCTCGTAAGATTCTTTCAGGTACATAGAATGTCCTAATGACACTGAAGCATACTTGCTGCCATTATGCAGAAGCACTGCTTTGAGGCTTCTTTTTGGGGAGTGAATAAAGAGCCTCCATTCGTTCACGTCATACTGTATATTAAAATTCTCCATCAATCCAGGGACATTGCTACAGTAAACCAAGCCACTATCTTCAGAAAAGTATGGAACGAAATCTGTTTCTCTCTTACTGAACCATGAGAAAGAGGTACCAGGAGCCAATAAATTCTTTTGCTTTAGCCTAGAGCCTAAGAGTTCGGCAGATTCTTTAGAATAGAAAGGATCAATTATCTGACTAAATCATTCAATTGCAGCTGTGAAGAAAGTTGGGACTTGCTGCTATCTGAAACACCATGATAGTCCTCGTCATAAGGCTCACCCTCGTCTTCAGAGTCTTCAAGAATGTTTTCTAGTTTCTCAGTAGGTTTAGGTACAGGTATTTCTGAGCTATGAGGAACAGGGCGCATTACCGACTGGATATTTGGATAACATATTTCTTTCTTATTAATTAAATTGTACCCCTTCACGTTACATGCCCAACAAACACAGAGGCATCGGGCCGGGGTCGGAAGGTTCCGGCCAGCCGATTTCTCCACTGCCGGGCCGGCGCATTAGGTCAGTATCGTTTCCATCACGGCTGTGTCCTCTCGCCCGCGACTACCCCGTCGACTGCTGGGCCACTTCCGGTAGGATTCGAGCCATCGTTCATCCGACTGCGAACCGTTAGGCAGCCGCGATTAAGCCATCGATGCGGACAGATAGCCGGAGCGTAACCGGAGGTTGACGGGTCGGTTACGGGAGCAATAATTGGTGTCGACATACCGTCATCTACCCATCTCGTAAACAGCAATGTGCCGTAGGTCCGGGCATCATGCCAGCATTCTACCAGAATCGGACCGCCGGCAGTTTTTCAAAGTTTTGCGTAGGACCCTTTCGTTTATATGCTTATTTTTATTATTTATTTCATTGACGATTAACCTCTGATATCAACCCTTTCACTTTTATTATTATTTTTTTGCCTTCATATTTCTAGTATTCTTTCCAGTTTTGCCTTATGTATTTTTAGGTATTACCAAATACTGATCTTTGTTATTACCTAAAAATTTGCATATGAATCACAAGTTTACTTGTTAGAACAAAACCTCATTTTGTATTAAGATACATTTACCCAAATTTGAAAGTTAAGATAACATTAATACCAACCATTAAAGCTAAATCATCTTTCCATTCGATCTAAGGTTCCAGTTTGTTTTTTTAAATTTAGAATGAGATTATAGTATGTAAAACAGTACTACTTTAATAATTAACCCAAAAAATTTGTACTTCCCCAGTATAAAATTTATTAACATAATTTGATAAATTTATAAACATAAATTTGATACATTCATTTTCAAACCTGAGTAATGTGTAGTGTGTATGATGAAACCCATCTTTGTGAGCTTGTGAAAACTTGCTCAGAAGAATTTATTTAAATTATTTTTTGGTGTAGAGTTAATAAATGCTCTACAGATAAGAAAATTATTTTTTGCATAGTTTTGTGAATTAAAGAGTAATTCATTAAATTCTTATAAGGCATTTTTAAAAAATATTTTCTTTTATATTATATTGGACATTCACTATCCAACACTTGATAGTACTATTTTTGAGAAATAGTACTATGATAGTAATATTTCTCAAAAATAGTACTATGATAGTAATATCTTCTATTGTAATTTTGAGAATTAATTATAGAAACATGTTTTTAAATACAGAAAAGAGCTGGTTTAAAGTAAAAATAGTTTATTTAGAAAGTACATAGCACATTTACACAATTTATTTCTATAAAACAGGATCCTTTCGCTGTACCTCTGGCTCCATCTTTACAGCATCTAGGGAAAAAAAAGAAAGAGAAAATCAGTTCATAAATTTATGTGAAAGGAAAATGACTCCCATCCCCTGATATAATTTATGAATCAAAAGAAGAATTTATTTAAATTATTTTTGGATGTAGAGTTAGTAAATGCTCTGCAGATAAGAAAATTATTTTTTGCATACATTAAAGGGTAATTTATTGTTGTAAAAATAGTTGATTGTTGAAAGTAGTTGAAAAAATTCATTGTTGATAAAGTAGAATTAAATAAATCCAATTAGGAAATATAAATTCTGAGACAGGGGTTTAAAAAAACTTGATATAAAACAGCACCCAACACATGAGTGCAGTTTTAAATCTGTTGTCATTTTATTCATAACTACTTCCAAGAAGTAAATTCCTACCACATTTTTTTGTAAAACCAATTACATACTGTGAAAACTACATCATGTAATAAATATTTACTTCATTAAATAAATATACTAATAGAAAATAGTTATAAAATATTTGTTAAAGAGTATTCCCCTTTTCACTAAATTTCTCTCTGTACAGTAGAAAATCCAACCATGTCGATTAATTTGTTATGATAGATATAAATAAAATAGGGTAGATTACCTTGATAAGAGTACAATAATAAGTTTTTAATGTTGAGCATAATTTCAGCTCAACATTGAAAGCTGAATCAGAGACTTGTCTAGAATGACACCAAAATTTCCTCTTCACTATTGACAATAATGCTGTTGAAAGTAGAGAAACACAAGAATAAAGATTGAATGCTAAGTAAAACATTAGCATACAAAATCGTAAATTTCTAAATTTGATTGCAACATGCCATAGAGAGCATTAATACAGATGCTGGGTCAGATTTAGAAATTTAAGATTTTATATAGTATTCAATCTTCATTCTTGTGTTTCTTTACTTTCAATGTGAGAGTGATTCTCGATAGTGAAGAGAAAATTTTGTTGTCATTCTAAACAAGTCTCTCAGTCAGCTTTCAATTATTGTACTCTATCAAGGCATTCTAATCTATTTTATTTATATCTGTAATAACTAATCATTTAATTGACAGGATTGAATGTCTTACTGTACTCAGAAATTTAGTGAAAAGGGTGAATACTCTTTAACAACTAATCTATTACTATAATAATGAATAAAGTAAACATTTATTATATGATGTAGCTTTCACAGTAATTGGTTTTACAAAAATTGTGGTAGAAAGTAATTTGGGATACTAACTTCTGCATAGTATTTTAATAGAGCATATCTTTCGTTACTTAATTGTCAAATTATGGTGGAGATCTGTGTATAAAATATTTTTTATTTGTGAGCAGCTGTTATTAGGGATAACCATAGTAAAAAATTATTCAAAATATACTATTTAGATTCAGTAATTACTAAACAATTGTTATGATATATTGTTTGATTAGTCTAGGTTAATTTGAAAAATGAGGTGGGTAATATTGACTAGCTGTCAATGTTGAGTGAAATGGCATAGATTATATTATAAAGCGTGAAGAAACACTTAGACTTTTTGAACCAAGCTTCTAACCCAAATTTAAGTTTTTAAAAAAATATTTTGCTAATGAGAGTATTTTCACAGATCTTAACAATGGAATAGAAAACCCGTATAGTCAACAAATTCATGGATAAACGATTCAGTTCTAAAAGCAAAAAGCCTGGTTTCTGTATACTGTTGTAACATGATTATTATAAAAGTATACAGAAACCAGGCCTTTTGCTTTTAGGGCTGCATCTTTTATCCATGACTTAGTTGACAATACAGGTGTTATGTTCCATTCTTTAGATCCGTGAAAATATTTTCAATTTTAAAAGTTTTATTAAAATTTTTTTTAAATTCTGGTTAGAAGTTCGGTTTGAAAAGTTAAAAGTATTTTATTGCACTTTGTAAAATAATCTATGCTACTGCACTCAACATTGACAGCCAGTCAATCTTTGTATGCTTGCATCATTTTTCAACTTAATTTAGATAAACCAAATAATACACCATAAAAAAAAACCTACACACTTGCAAACATAACCTTATTATAGTCAACAATTGTTTAATAATTAACTGAACCTAAATAATATATTTTGGAATATTTTTTTACTGCCCTTATCCTTACACTTTATAATAACAGCTGCTCACAAAAATATATTTTATGTGACAGATCTCCACCAAAATTTGACAATGAAATAATAAAAAAATTAAATACTAGGCAGAAGTTAGTATTCCAAATGACATTCAACTACCTATTAGCTCATCAACGTATAATCTAATACATCTAAAAGCAATATTATTATTATTATTACTTCTGTAAGGAATTATGAATGAACCTCTAACTACTTCTCATGAAATTCTGATAATTAAATTAAAAAATTTTTAACATTAACTATCAAGAGTAAAATAACCCTTGGCATTTTATATCTTTATAATATAAAAATATAAAATTTTTTTTGGTAAGCAGTTATGATAAAAGACTTTCACAAGAGTCACGGTTAACTGAAGTCCCTGAACTGCACTTTCAGACATACCTAATACTTTAATAACAGGCTTGCCAGTTAAAAATATAATGAATAAAGGAAATCAATATCAATCCACAAATTACTGCAACCAAAGTTTATGAGAATGTTCGGATTAGTGTATAAAATATACAAAGAGAAATTTGAAAATTTAAGTTGTTTATTAATTAAGAATTATGTAATAAAAATATTTTTTATGGTTTTTCATAGAAAAATTCAAATTTAAGTACAAAAAATAAATTTAAAAAAATATATTCATAACTTTGTGATTTTGCCCACAAGTTCACTGCTGAAAAAAAAGGATATCTAGAGAATAAAAAAAAATGGGTTCAGTGAGGTTAAAATCAACTTACAGATTATGAATCGAGCACACTGCCAAGTGAGTTGTGGAATCTTTTCATGGAAATCACAATGAGGTGAAGATGGATTCCAGTTTCAGAATTCTGTAAAGAAACCAATATTTTCTTATAATGCCATAATAAAAATTAGAGTGATTTGTGACGCCAAGAAGCATTGAAAAGCAGAGTTCATTATTTATTTATTTATTTTACAAATGCCACACACTACCAAAAATAGCACCTATGCCATCAGTGCACGTGCTCTCCAATACTTCTCAACAAGATCAGTAAAACGTTTTAGTGCAGAGCACTCGTCTATTTGCTTATCAGTGAAATAAAAAAGGTAGTATGACCCCCTTACATGTATACTTTGGACCATAGGCGTAGCGTGCTTCTAACATTTGGGACGGATACAAATTGAATTCAGCTAGGGCCCTTCTCAGCGCATTGACTACCGATCGATCCTTAAAATTTGAAATATGATTTTTTGAAATTGAGTAACAATAGAATTGATGTTTGAGTAGTATTCAAAAAGTTATACAATGAGAAAAATAAATGTAATATAAATAAAAGAAGAAAAAAAATGTAGCATGCTTCTAACATTTGGGACGGATACAAATTGAATTCAGCTAGGGCCCTTCTCAGCGCATTGACTACCGATCGATCCTTAAAATTTGAAATATGATTTTTTGAAATTGAGTAACAATAGAATTGGTTTGAGTAGTATTCAAAAAGTTATACAATGAGGAAAATAAATGTAATATAAATAAAAGAAGAAAAAAAATGTAGCATCGAATTTTTGTTATGGATCATATCATTGTTAAAAACTATGTTAGGGCTAAAGACATAATCGGTATTTTCAGTGTCACAGTTTGAAAAAAATGGGAAAAAACCAACTTTCTTAAAAGTTTTCTACAATTTTCTGATTTAACTGAACTTCTATTAACATTTTAATTTATTTCAAGTTAAGTTGGGGGGGGGGGCACATCTATGCTTTGGACCAGTAAGTTCTTATTTATTTTGCACAACATGACAACTAAATACTCTCTAAAAGTCTTGAAAACAAATAGCTTATAAATCAGTTATTGAGGAAATTCTCACATTTTTAATGAAGATTTTACAAATGAACAGATTTTATATTTTCTAAATAAACCTTGGCATTTTATACTTTTATAATATAAACCTCTTTTTCAGCAAGAGTTAAAAAGACTTTCACAATAGTCATCATGTTAACTGAAATCCCTGGACTGCACTTTCTCACTCACCTAAAACCTTAACAACAAGCTTCACAGTTAAAAAAGAATAAATAAAGTAAATTAATATTCAATCCACAAATTATTGAAACCAACATTTATGAGAAAGTTGAGATTAGCATATAAGTTAAAAAAATTAATTTGAAATTTTTAGTTCTTTAATAAATATTTTTATAGTTTTTTCATAGAAATATTTAAATTAAAGTTCAAAATAAATCTAAAAAATATTAAAAACAGTAATTTTGGCCACGAGTCTACTGCTGAAAACAAAAGTATATGTCGAGAAAAAAAAAAGTTAAACTTACACAAGTTATGAATTCAAGTCAGCTTTGGTCTTCCAAAACGACTGCGATCTGAAGCTAGATTCCACATTCAAAATTCTGAAAAGAAACCAATATTTTCTTATAATGTCATAATAAAAATTGAACGATTTATCAAACCAAGAAGTATTGAAAAGTAGAGTTCTTTATAAACTTGCTTATCACTAAAATAAAAAAGGGGAATATGACCCCTTTACATATAACTTTGGGCTAAGTTCTTATTTATTTTGAACAGTATGAATAAAGATTTTTCCGATGACACAAAAGTTTACTTAAAGTTTTAATAACAATCTAACATACATGATGTTATCTAAATAAAAGTTCTCATTCTTCAAGATTTTAAAGCTGAAACTGAGAAATAAAATTATATAAATGCACAATGACCAACAATTTAAGAACTTAGGGATGAAAAATGGAATAACCTTTTGCATCTATATATGATTAAGCAATAACAAAAAATAAAAACAATTATAATCATTAATATTCACATTTATACTGATATGTGCATGAGTATTTTGCATCTTTTACGCACTCATGCATACTACATGATGGGGCATAAATCAGAATTATATGGTTTGTTGCATTAAAAGTATGCATGATCTATAAGTATAAAATCAATAAAGTTCTGTTAGAATTTATAAAAATTATAGCATGAAATTGAACCTTCTTAGTTGGTATTGTGAAGTGTATATAAATATCCATAATACAGTAACCACCGCTTATAGTGATCAGTGGTTATAAGAATCAACCGTTTATAAGAATCAATATCGCAAAAACAAAAACAAATGTATTATTTCCATGTTAAAATTTCCGCTTTAAAGAATCAATCCACCGGTTATAAGAATCAGTTTGCAATCTTCGCCTTCCTTTCATTTTTCCAAAAAATGCCACTTGAACTCTCAAAAGGTACGAAATTCTTTCTTAAGTTTTAGAAAAGAAAGATTGATAAAACTTTGGGGTGGAAAACAGTCGTAAAATACATTCCTTTAGACATAACATAAGAGTTTCTCCTTATACGTTTTTGTTAAACACTGTCTTATTAGCTTTACCCAGGGGCATCTAACCCGCCCGGGTCCGATTTCGCTTTTCTCCAGACAGGCACTATTTGTTTTCCCACCCCACCACTTACTTCCTGGTTGGGGATTTCTGGACCTTGAAACACATAAATCTTCCGCGAAGTGTCCACCATCACTTACGCAAACGGGACAGTGGATTCAGCACTTCAAACCGTGAAACGTAAACGGATCCATTTTGCTGAATCAGATGAACCAGATGCTGAATCAAACGTTTCACGGTTTGATTCAGAATCAAACGTATTGAAGGTTTCACGGTTTGATCAGAATCAAACGTTCATTCAGAATGAAACGTAAGCTATAAAGTGAATCTTCGTCTGAGACTGTAATAAGCATACGTCGCTAGTATTCACTTTAGTTTTCTAACAAAATTGCCAGTTAGTGTTAGAACTTTTTGATAGTCGAATTCAAATATGATAAAAACAAGGAAAACTCTTAGTTTTTCTGAAAAACAGAACTTGTTAATTAGATATGATGTTCTTCCAAAGTGTAGTCAAAGAGAAGCTGCCTCTTGTTAATTTTATAATCATGTGTTGTTACTTATAGGTCTAGAAACTGAGTATTTTTAAAATTATAAAAAATAATTTTAATAAATGATAAATAACGTAAATTAAAGAGTATTTAATGGTAAATTATGTATATATGTGCCTGTGTGTTTATATATATGTACAAGTATATATGTATGTATGTGTGCCTGTCCAAAGGGAAGTTTCGGTTATAAGAATCAACCGCTTATAAGAATCAAAAACAGTAATAACAAATGTGATTCTTATAAGCGGAAATCACTGTATGCTAAATTTTTTGTTTCTTAATATAAAGCCCAAGTTAACATACAGGCAAAATGCTTGCAATGCTGGATATATTATATTAAAAACATAAATAATGTTGTAAATTTAAAAAAGTTTCATTGTAATAGTATAGCTGTTTTATGGATGAAGTTCTATGTAATGTAATATAAGAAATTGTAAGTAATTAAGAATGTCTGTTAAGTAATATTAGGTTTATGTAAAGGTTTAATATATGGTAATTTAAAATTTTTTTCCCGTCTTTTATGGTATGGCTCCTGTACAGTGATTCGCAATAAATATTTTAAAGAAAAATAGTAACTTTCTTTTTTTTATAATTTTCTGCTCTGGTTGACTGGAGGTTGAGAAAGGAACAAAGTCTGTATGTTTAAAGAGAATACTTTGATAGACATAATTATTCTAAGCATTCAAATATTTACTATATAATATACTACAAAATATCATTGATTCAGAACTATAATGAAAGGCCTTTTTTTTTTGGTTAATAATAAAATGCTGTCTATATTACCATTAAAAACATGAATAATGTATTTGGATAGCATTCAAAATTATAGCACCATTGACTCTTTTTTAAAAATTTTTAGTATTTCAGATCTGGTATTATGAAATACATCAAATGTTCAAATGTTTTGATTATCTCATGGATTTCGTAGGCATTCATGAAAAGAAAATTTTAATGTTCATACAAACTGATGAAAAAAAAAGTTAGGTTAGAAAGAAATTGTAGTGGATTTTATAAACAGATTAAGAACATCCTACTGTCATATTAAGTCTTTTTTTGTTATTTTTTTTTACCAATTTCATTGTACTTATTTATTTTAAAACTTTTTTCATGCTACTAATTGTGTGGAAAAATATTTTTCTCTTACTTTAGGGAATACTGCATTTATATATCAATAATAATTGAAAATATCAATATATTCAATAGTTATATACATTATATATCAACAATTTTTAATATAAATAATATAACCACAAGTAATATTGGTTGCTTTTGACATACTTTTAATTTAACAATCCTCTCAACTGCTTGTGTGTGACAAGGGGGAGTTCTTAATTTGAGTTGGGATGTTTGTTTATAGGCTTATGAGCTAATTCAGTGAATGAATGAATTTTTGAGTAAAATATCATAGAAACAAATGTCAATTACATTAAATTACATCATATGGATCATAATTATATTGTGCAATAATTTAATAATTATTAAAATTTAGATATCAAACTAATATTTCATTGATTTATCATACAATACATTGAACAGGAAGAAAACTATCAAAGAAAATTTATAATGATGAACAAACCATTTACTTCCTTTGTCCATCTAAAATATTAACTGAAACACGAATCTTAAATTTTTCCGAAACAAAATGTTTTTATTTATACATACGAAAGTGCTCGTAAATGCCATAAGTATTGCTAATATAAGTATTAGTATTCAATACACTCAGTTCAGTAGAATTTGATCTAAAATACGGTCAATTCATATTATAACTTGGATTAAAACACTATCTTATAACAGTAATAGAATAATGTTCACTATGTAAGGGTGTTAAATAAAATCTGAAGGCAATAATTTATGACTAACGAAAGAAACTTACTTGTGGATTAATTTCAGCAAATTTGTAAGCAATCTTTAATGGCGCCTTTTCAATCACGTGCAACTGAATGTCCAATCAGATGACACTAGTGCATTGTAGTATCACGAGGCGAAAAAAAAAGATGTTTTGAAATTTCTTTATGCTATAGCTTTCAAAAGCTGCCTTTTGGTATTGAATATAAAATTTTATTGCTCTACTGAAATATTTTTCAGGTGCTTCAAAATAGATATTTTTGTGAAAAGAGATAAAATTCTTTTTTTCTGTTTATTTTATGGTATATTAAATTAATAATATATATTTTTTGTAAATAAAATATTCAAAATATTTTTACAGGAAACTTAGGTATTTCTAAGTATTTCTAATTTTTAGATGTCATTACAGAACAACTGATTTTGTAGAATTTCGCAATTTTCATCATCTTAATTTTGCAGTAGTATATTCTTATAATACACATTGGAATGAAAAAAACAATTTTTAATTAACGGACCTTTGTTAAAATAAACAAATCACATTTATTTAGAAAAATATTAATGCAATGTCTTTAAAGGCTAAGTGTTATTTTGAAATAAACATTCATATTTTTCAAAAGTCCATAGTAATCATACATGGTATGCCTTACTTATTTCACTGACACATTGAATTGCTTTCTGTTTGTCATCAGAAATATGCCTCTTCATAGGAAGTCCTGTTACTTTAACATCATTCCATTCAATCATATCAATATAATCCTTGGCATCAAAGTTTATACGTTGAAATAAAAACTTTTTGATGCCACCTTCATTTTCAGCCCTTGCTTTTCGATTCCGGGGTAATCCAAGCTCTCTCTTACATGACTGCGATCATCTGATATCATACAAAGGACGAGATTTTCAGAAGCAGATTTCTGGCACTGGAAAATGTATATAAGATAGCATAATATCATTTTTCAATGGCAACAACCAGAATTTAAACATTACTGTAATTGGAATGGATGGAACTGCCGTGAACACTGGATTGAATAATGGTGTGGTTCGTTTATTTAAAAGGAATTAAGAAGGCCACTGCAGTGGTTGATTTGTCTATTTCATGGAAATGAACTGCGCCTACGTCCTAATTTGGAGGAGAAATAGGTAAACAACTAGAAAACTGCTATGAACTTCCAGTAATTGAATTATCACCTATTGAAAATGGCATTCCATTACTAGAAATTAAGGATGATTTAAGTGTGGACCCAAAATATTTGTTAGAAATGTCTAATGCAATCTCTGTTGGAAGGTGCTCTTCTGATTTGTCTATGAGAAAACCAGGAAAACTTTGTTATTCATGATAGCTTACATTAGCAAACCGAATACTTCACTTGTATGTGGGAACAGAATGTACTGCAAAAAAAATCTCCGAATACTGACTGAGTACATTTTGTAAGTATATGCATCTGTTTCGTTTCACATAAAGCTGAAACTATCTTATATCCATGGATCGAAGCACTTGTGGAAACTTGTAAGCTATTCACGTTACCTCCATCAGACTCTTAAAAATGTAATTGACCCAGTCATTCAAAGAAATTCGTACTTCGCTGCTTCTGAAAATCTCCTCCTATGTATGATATCAGTTGATCGCAGCCACGTAAGACAGCTTGGATTACGCCGGATTCTAAAAGCAAGGACTGAAAATGAAGGGGGCATTAGAAAGTTTTAAATTCAACGTATAAACTTTGATGCCAAGGATTATATTGATATGATTGTACGTAAAGATGTTAAAGTAACAGAACGAGGCATATTTCTGATTACAAACTAAAGCAGTTTCTAAAGGAAGCAAAATAATCTGATCAGGAGAGTCAACGTACTGACTTCAGCAATTTTCCATGTCACACACAAGCAGTAGAAAGGATTGTTAAATTCGTTACCGAGTCACCCTTACCCGTCCGTGGCACTTCTGCAAGAGTTGCATTGATAAAAACGAAAATACATTTTCAAAAGATAATGCCAAAATTTAATAATAAAAAACAAAACAAAACACAATTCAATGTGTCAGTGAAATAAGTAATGGAAACCATGTGTGATTACTATGGACTTTTGAAAAACATGAATTTTTTTTTTTTTAAAATAACGTTTAACATCCCCAATCTCAAAGAACTTTTTAATCTTATGCACAGTAAGGGTGCGTTTAAATTTGCTTCTACACCCACTTTTGATTATATTCCTAAATCTGAAAAAGTAAAACCTCTGAATCAGGCTGATGAGCTTAAAGCAGGGTGTTTAACCTTTTGCAGCATCTGGGCCACATGGTAAATTTTTTCAAGGCAGGCGGGCCGCATAAAAAAGTCAACTACATTCAAAAGTTTAGTTTTATTATGAAAATGAAAAATACATTGTATATGTAATGTATAAAATATTATAATCTTGGTATGCAATGTGATGTGGTAATTTTGAACGAAATCGAACATAATGTGATTTTTTAAATTTGTGTTGGTTTAAAGCGAATTGCTCTCGACTCTAACTTAACTAGCATTAATGATCGAATCAATCTCTCAAACCAATTTTCTATCCTAGGAAACTGTCGTAATCCGGAGGAAAGAAATTCCCGCTGCTAATGATGAATTTCCTGTTAGGCGGGAAACCAAACCTGAGCCATGTTTTTTTTTTAATGGCGGAAGGGTACAAAGATACCCTCAACAAAATGTACAACCTAGTCAAAATTCAATATCCCAAATCAATTTCATGAAACTTTGTCAAAATCTTATCTGAAAACATTACTGCAATTGGATTAATATCGGACCTTTCAAAATTACTTAATTTACTTACGCATTGAATTTTTTTGGAAAAAAAATCCCAAAACCGAACGGCCACTTAAAAATTAAAAATTTATGTTCCGATCTTAATATTTCAAATCTTACCCAGTCCATTAATTGTTCACAGGTTAATTCTGATAGTGTTATTCTGATAGTGTGGTTTCTGATAGTGTTTAACATTTTTCCTTTATTTTTCTGTTCCATGCGAGGCAGTTTCCTCTTATTGAAGTTCCACACTTGATACCCTATCAGGGGATGCTGGTGTGGGGCGTTCGTTTTTGCTTCCCATGCTTCCGTCCTGGGTTCGATCCTGCAAAGTGCAGTTCTGTTATCTGTACTCGCGGATGTTCAAACCTGCCAATTTAATTTATTAAATATAACTTACTTATTATTTTAAACTTAATTGCCTTATTTTTTATTTCTAACATTTATTTAAACTAATTTTTTGGCCTTTTTTTTCTTATTGTAAATATTATTTCTCGTATCCTGATTCAATTACAAAAAAAAAAAACACTGTAATATATATTCTTCAATGTACGTACTGAGGATAAAGGGTCTTATTTTTTGATATTTTTTGGTGTCTCATGACATCTACTGTCTATGTCTCTGACATTACATTACATTAATATTTTTCTAAATATGTGTGATTTGTTTATTTTAACTAAGGTCTGTAAATTTAAAATTCTTTTTCTTTCATTCAAATGTGTATTATAAGAATATGTTACTGTAAAATTAATACGATGAAATTCGAGAAAAAATTCTACAAAATCAGTTGTTTTATAATGGCATCTAACAATTAGAAATACTTAGAATATGTAAATTTCCAGAAAAATATATTTTGAATATTTTATCTACAAAAATATATATTATTATTTTAATATACTATAAAAGAAATTTTAAAAAATACAAATTTTATCACTATTTCCTCTCTTATAAATAAAGAGTGGTGAAACAAGGACCCATTTTTAAGTAGATATTTAATTTCTCCAGTAATATATAAAAATAAACAATGAAACTAATTTTCATCTGTTTTTATAAGCTTCTAGGGAGTTAAAAACATACACATAGAATACAATCTTTACATACAAGGAAAATTATGTGAATTTTCACATAATACAATTATACAATTTCACATAATACAATCTTTACATACAAGGAAAATTATGGGAATTTTCCGCGTAAAAGAAGTTTCACAACAATGAAATAAATATTTTTGAAAAGTCTGTTAAATTTAATCTTCGCCTTCCCTTTCAAATCCATAATTCTGATGCAGATATCTGTTACTTGTGGTTACGAATCGGAGGTGCAGTTCCGGGACGATACAGGGAAAACGGTTTCGGTGCGATTCATATCAACCCATAACAGGCCCTGAAACACGTAAACGGAAAGCGTTTCCCCTTCGGAGGTTCGTAAACAACCCGCCAGTGGCCCGACAAAATTCTCCCGTACTTGTCGTTCAACCGACGCCTCCAGCACTGGCCCGATAAGCTGCCATCAGTCCTGTGTTTGTTGGGTGGACAGAAGTAGCAATCATCACTATGATTTTTTGGTTCAATCCAGATCATAGGGATTCCAAAACGGAAAGACTTTTCGTGCCTTTTGACCACTTTCACAATTCCTCTACACAAGGTTAATACACTTTATGTGGGGCCCATGACTTATCTTGGTCACCAACTTTTACACCGAAATATGCATAATATACTTTCTTCACAAAATTTGCTTTATTTCTTTGATGTTTCTTCGCTACAAATTCCCCACAAATATAACAAAAAGAATCAGGTCAATGAGCCATTTTTAAGTAATTTTTTTACTTAACATTACTTAATTAATTTAACATTATATTTACTTAATTAATGTCGAAACAAAATTTATTTAGACATATTAATTAACTTGAAAATTGTTTCTTTTTCCTTTTTTTTTCGCCCCAGAGACAGAAAAATCTCCAGTTTTCTCCAGTAATGACGACTTATGACACTATATGCTCATCCCTTTCCTTAATTAGCACAATCGATTGGTGACTATGGAAATCAAAATTTTCAATTTGAGAAATTATCAATTTTTTCAATTTTCAATGTTTTGAAAAAAATGGTACGTCATGAAATTTTTTCACTTTTTTTCCTGAAATCAGCGCCCAATAATCTATCAGTATCAGCTATTGGTTTCTAAAGACATTTTTGGTTGCAGGCCTATGTTATTGTAGATTCGAATTTAAAATGCATAATAAGATAAAATATGAGAAATATTGTAAAATGTAAAACGAGTAAAGCAAACGAAACAATTATAAGGTATATAATAAGAAATGTATACAAATGTTATAATAGCAGGCAGATTAAAAAAGTTTATATAACGGTGTATTGTATAATAAACATCATTGAAATTAATATTTAAAATTTAAATGAAAATAACAATTAGAGACAATAAACGAAAATAATAAATGGAAATTAATTGTATGAAATATAATAAGATTACAAGAATTGAACGGTAAATCGGTATCCTTAGTTAAGCTGGAATCTAGTATTTTATTACTGGAAAAAATATTTGGCCACCATTTCAATGGGCGGATTGTTCCGTACATATGACCTTTAAAAAGTTATTGAGCCAGTATAGTTAGGGATCGGGATCGTTATTCTGGCCACAAAATAAATAAATGATAAGTATTTCAAAATTTGTAAAGTCCAGAATGAAAAGGGAAATACACACACACACACACACACACACACATATATATATATATATATATATATATATATATATATATATATATACAGTGGTACCTCGACTTTTGAGTTTAATTCGTTCCATGACTTAGCTCGTAACTCGAAATACTCGTATCTCGAATCAATTTTCCCCATTGAAATGAATGGAAATGCCATTAATTTGTTCCGGGCTCCCCCAAAACACCACAACTTTTTTGTTACATGTTTTTAAATAAGAATAACGTGCTTATAAACGACGAACATTGTATAAAAACGCAATACAATAGAATGTACTGCAATAAATTTGTTTTATTAAGTGTAATGTACAACATTTACCTTGGAGATCAGACGTGAAGATGCTGATGGAAGAGGAGTTGGAAGGTTGAACTGAAAAATTAAATCTTATTCGTTGATTTTTTATCTTTTCACCCCTCTTTCCTGACTTTCGCTTTTATTACCAGCTACTCTCTTAAATTGAACGAGTGAGACACGGAAGCTGGGCGATTATTGCATCGTTCACTGTGGCTGTAATGTCCAGATTCTTCTTTTTGAGGATCCGAAGAACGTTTTCTCAGAATCCAATCTCTCGGTTTAAGACTGGATAGTAGTCTCAGAATAGTATTATACAATTGTATAATAATTGTACATAAAGGTTGTAAATATTATATGTTTCTTGTGTTCTCATTTGATGAGCACGTAACATGGCATTCGCTACTCAAACTAGCGGTGAAATATCTGAAGCTTGCTCGTAACCCGAAATTTAGCTCGTAACTCGAAGCAAAAAATCTACCGAGAGAATGCTCGTATCTCGAAAACTCGTAAGTCGAGACACTCGTAAGTCGAGGTACCACTGTATATGTGTATATGTGTATGCATGTGCATGTGCACGCGTGTATGCACATGTACACGTATGAGTGTATGTGTAAAAATATATATATATATATATATATATATATATATATATATATATATATATATATGTATGTATGTATATATAAATAAATTTAATTACCGGCTTTTTTAAGCCCAATTACACGTCCTCTCTCAAATGCTGACATATGTGCATATTGTTCGCGCACCTGTATGCGAGGCATAGTTACTATTTACCTGAATACATGGAATGAAAGTCGCAAAAAATTTATGACCTGGAGTCGAAATTTCCCCTCTTTCATGAGTTGCGTAGTTAAGATGCGCTGCAGCACATGTTCATTCATCGACCACCAAACTTTAAAATTTTGCATTTTCCGTCGAAACCTGTATGTATATCAATTTGTGTCCAATTTGCATTACCCCTTCTTAGTGCGTCGTTTTTTTTCTAATTCTAAGAGTGCAACTGGTCATATCAAGGTATCCGCCACCCTTGGAGATTCTCGGTTGGCTTGGCCAATTTAGCATCGAAAACTCGTTTCCAATTATTTTCTTGTTGATAGGATATAGTATGTCCCACTTTAACAGTGGGGCATATTCCGCCCTAGTCCGAAAAACCCATTACCATGACCTTAACTTGAGATTAAATGGTGTTAACAGAACACCAAACAACTACAGCTGGCGACAATCTTGCTTAATTGGGGATTTCACCAAAACCTGCTTTTCTGTGGACTGAGATAAAGCCACTGACCGCGGTTAACTAAACATTTGAATTTTCACTCAATTTCCACTAAAAGAAAATGATGAGAGTATTATTAACTTTGAACAAATATCAGTATTTTTGCCCAATCCTGAAATCAAGGAAATGGACAGAAAAATTCTCTATGAATTCCCTGAAAGTGTTTCTGTATTTGAAAAATGATTAAAAACTTTCATATTATTATTTATTTGATGTATTATTTAATAAAATGTTTCTGTAGGTATAAAGACCTAATTTCTTATATGATGTTTGATAGAGTATCTGAAATATCTTTTTTGCATTTATTTTATCAACTTAACCAAGAAAATTTAGGGCAATTCTAAACACGTGGATGAGTTTTAAAATAGAACATGGAGCAACGCAAAGTCAACTAATTTACAATCACCCTCATTTATGTATCTCTATTTTAAAATATAAAGAAAACCCTTGTTTAGAATTACCCATATGTTGTTGGGTTAATTGTAAATGATGGACTGATCGCAAATTGTATTTTAGAGCTCCTTAATATTGATATTTTATCATTTTTTGTATGCTACATAATGAAAAAGGTTAAAATAACTATTATTGAGAGTTATTCTAATATTAAACCCAAATAATAATTCTATATATAATAGCCGTTGTCTCTGTATAACACTTCCGGGCTGTACTCATCTTTCAATTGAAGCCCTCAGTAAACAAACAGCCGGTTAGGCTTAATTTCAATTTCAGATGTGGATCAGAATTTTTTCTTACCTATAAACTAATACCTTCTCCATCAAATCACGTTTGTTCAGCCTATTTTCTATAAAACATTCAGAACTAAAAACAATTGAATGCTTTTAGCTGTATATTTAACACTTTTTAAAAATCTGTTTACTTTTGAGATGAATTGTGAAAGTAAACAAAATTGAATGTGAATGAATCAAGTAGCTCAAATATTCATATCGCGTAGTGAGCTGTAAATAACTGGATGGCAGTCTACTACTCCAATCGCATGAAAAACTAAATAAATAAAAATTAATGAAAATTTTGCTTTTACAAGGTGTGGATTAAATGCAATATTGTTAGATAATTCGGGATATTTTTTAACTTTCATATACTTTTCCATTATGACGTCATTATTAGTATTATGACGTCAAAATGACGGGTTGGATGGCAGTCTGCTACTCCAATCGCATGAAAAACTAAATAAATAAAAAATAATGAAAGGGTTTGCTTTTACAAGGTGTAGATTAAATGCAATATTGTTAGATAATTCGGGATATTTTTTAACTTTCATATACTTTTTCCATTATGACGTCAAAATGACGGGTTACCTTCTAGTTTTTTAGAAGTTTAAATGCTTCGATATTCCATATACTGTTTACAATTACCCCACCTGACCCTATACCTTCTGGTTGTCCTCAATTGTTTTATTTTAATATTTAAATCTGAATTTAGAATGATTTACCTTAGTATGAATATTTTGTATCTACTATAAGTTTTATTTTATATAAATTTATTTTTCATCAAATTTAACTAAAGGGTTTCTTACTTAGATGAGTATGAGTATGAGACATGTTTATTAAGTTAGAAACTTTTTGGCTCGCAAACTCCATACAACTTTTCACCCAGAGTTTTAACACTTCCAGTTTCTTTCTATTACCTCCTTTTAATATTTCTGTATTGGGGTTAGAGTGAGTTCATGGGTGAAATTTTATCATTAACAATTTATAACCTCATCTAACTACCACAGGAAGTAGTATCTAGGGGTAAAAATTAAATAAATTACTGGTGGCATAATGAGTGTGTTTTATTGACAAAATATTCCTCTTGAAATTATCCAGTATTAAACTAAAGTAATACTAAAATTTCACAATAAAAGATTTTTATGATAGCAAAGACAAAAATAATATAAACAATACATTGAATTGTTTATATTATTTTTGTCTATTTTTTTGTCATCTCACTATAAATATCAAGATATAGTTATATCTTAAGATAGAGAGATAATCCACAATATTATTGAATCTTTTTTTTTTCAAAAATTCGTCAGCCAGCAAAATTTAACACTTAAAAACAGATGTAAATTTCATGTATTTCAATAGTGTAACTCCAGCTAGATGAGACTGTTTATGCAACTCGTATGAGAGACAAGTTGCATAAACAATAAAAACAAACAATTTCATTTTATGCAATAATTTTAATACATTTTAATTATAACCTATAGTATACAAACTTCACATTTCGCACTTAATTAAATGATGATTGATTACTGATTAAGAAAACCTTCATTAAAGTTCTTCGGAAGTTATTGTAAGTAAAGGAACTTAAAATGTTTCAAATAAAAAAAGTCAAGTTTATATATATCCGAAAATACTTACTGAACTCTAGAAGAGCATGTAAGATTTCATAAAGGCAAAACAAGGTTTGAGAATAAAGAATCAGAAACAAAATTAAACACAACATTCGTAAGTTTTATTTTTCGTTAAACACATGTACGTATAATCCCAGATGGGTCGTAATAAAACGACTGTTAGTGGGACAGTAAGACTTCAGAGCATCTTGCCTTCTTTTTATTAAATTTTAATTTCCGCTGCAAAAAAGAACAAACATCGAAAGTTTTCGTCATTGCACGCGGCTAACAGACACCGGAAATGAATTAATCTAAACCAGGGATTCCCAACGGGGTCCAGGTGGACCCCTTGGGGATCGATGGAAGCTTAAAAAGGGTCTATAATATTCCAGGGATCTATTGGGGGGGGGGTCTATGATAAATTTTTCTGTTTTAAAATTTACTTTAATTTTTTTAGGAATGTAATTATTAGATAATAATATCCATATTAAAATGTATAAATATAGTTCGCATAAGGCGGAGTGATCCATGCATCTAAAGTCGAATGTCATGACACTTTTGTATATGCCTCGAATGCCGCCGTCGGCTTTTATTGATGTACCAACATTAGGCAGAACTGGGGAAATCCACTGGACCTTAAATAGCACATGGGTCCTCCCGATGAAACCAATCAGAAGCAGTTTCGTTTTACTCTTGGCGATGTTTGTGCAATTACAATCTGTGTTTCTGAAATTTTGTTTATACTTGTGAAATAAAAAATGAAAATAGTACAAAAATAATAAAACATAAACCTAATGAACCACTTTTTCTAATTTTTTGTTCGTACTCTTAGTCAAATTGTTATATTTAAGTGTTTTATGTGCAATTATTAATATTATAATTATGTTGTATTCTGTATATTATAGAGAAAAATGTGAAGGGGTCGATGAAGAAAATCATTCTTTTAAAAGGGGTCGATATAGGAAAAAGGTTGGGAACCCCTGATCTAAACAATCGCAAAATGATTTGGCATCTCTGATTTAGAAGGTTACCGTACAAGGGTTATTATAATATGCTATTTTAATCGGCTTATCGCCAACTACTGAATAATATTTGTTATTTTTCTCATTAAAAACGGTGTTTTGAGGCTTAATTTCTATCCAAAATCGCAGATTTTAAATAAATTAAGGTTTACATAGTAGGAATTTCGTTAAGTATGAATAAGTCTCGAGCAAAAGTAATCCGCAAAACAGACGCCATGGTAATCTCCATAGGATTTCTCAGTTTTGTTCTCAAAAGGTGGCCGCAAGATGGCCGCCTCACTCCGCGATTGCGTATTGCTCAAGTACGTGAGTGTTCTCGAAACGTTCTCACTGTCGTAAACCAGTGTGCGCAAACTGCGGGTCGCGAAAAAAAATGGAGACGTCGCGGATAGTTTGAAGTAAATTTATATCGTTGTTGTTGTGGTCGTGTCAAGGAATATTGTAGAAGAAAAAAAAGAGTGAATAAAGAAAAGCACTATCCATAGAAGAGGCGTGCCATTGGCTCGAAAGAGGTTGGACGTCTACCTGTTGGCCCTCGGAAGGCATTATATTTCCCTTCTACTACTCAATGGAAATTCCAGTGGAGGGAGAAGCACCCTCTAGGGGTTACAGGCTTCCCCGAGAGATTTATATTATTGAATTATTTGATTAAAAATATACTTTAAATTTTTTTAACATATTTATAATATTTGTATTTTTATTTTCTTATATGATACGATATTTGTATATAAAAATATATGATATGATATTGTTATATAACGTGTCAAACAGTCTTGCAACACTATAATTACGTTACTTACATTCGCTACCTAACTGTATTAGCATTTCCAAAATTAGATACAAACCATACAACAACCATGATTTAACCCGGAACATGATGCAAGAGAAGCACTCTCAAATAGTTCAACAAATATTTAACATTTTTCGAGGTCCAGGCTCACCTTCTCTGTGGCACTAAAATGTGAGATGTGGTACTAAAAATTATGATGCATTGGAAAGATGAAGGTGGAGCCACATTTAATACTCTGGCGTGGCATTACAAATGGCCATAACTTGTTATTCTGAAAAAAAAAAATACAAAAAGAATGTGACAATAACAAGTCGATTTTTAAAATGAAATACCTCATAATTTATTTTAAATTAGAAACATCCTTAGTTGGCAGGGACTAGACGATATCTGTTTCTGCAATTCAAACTTCGCTCCTGTGCTGGCCCCGTCACGTGACGTGAAGAGGAAAATATCTGGAACTTGGCGACCCAGCGGTCGCCAGCAGGCTCCGCCAAAGCTATAAGACAAAGGGTTATTTTGTGTGTTCTACGAGGGGAAGGGGATAAATGGAGAATCTTTTCGCCAAGCGTTAGGCAACCCCTTTTAAGGGATTAACATTGGTATTTTCTGTTTCCGCTGATAAGCGATGAATGCTAATAACGTGACCAAAAGGGTGCACATTTTTTAAGAAAGAAGTGAATGTCTGGGGGACTATATACCCCTGTAAAATTATTGAGGGAACAGCTCCCTAATGCGTTTAAGTATTCGAATGGCAAAGCAGGCTTTAATAGTAATATTGTAGCAAAAGTTAATAAGCGTTTCAAAACGTTACGACATTCTCATTAATTTTTTTCTATTTTACCTTTATTTAAATAAATGCCATTTATAATTTTTAATGTTTTAATATGAAGCTTATAATTTTGAAATCATGCTCTTTTACCCAAATGAAATACAAATACATATTAATATTTCAATATGAAGTTTTGGCTACATGAGATTTGGCAAAAATAATTGTAGAAGGTAAGCGATACATTTTTTTAATGATATTAGGCAAAGCAAATATATATCCACAATCTACAGTTCATTTATTTTTTAAAATAATTTGTAAAAATCTGCTTATTTATTTTTCTATTTTTATTGTTAACATGTTCCTAATTTTTTTGTAAAAATAAAATTGCTAATATCGAAAAATGCTCATTGTGGGATCGCACAGTGGAGTATTTGAGGCAAAACCTGGCCAAAAGTGCGAAAATTAAAAATTGCTCAACAATTGTAAAAAGACGATTTTATCATTTCTGACGAACTGGTGCGTTAATCACATTAATTCCAGAAGCATAAGTAACATCCAGCAGCTCCTAGCCTAAGTTTAAGGACAGGTTTCTTTACGATTGGACATGTAATTTGATTACGTTTCAGCTTTGTTGTTAGTTTAAATCTATATTTTTCGTGACGTTAAGAATTAATGTTTTGAAATTGAACCAGGTTTACGTGTTAATAAAGGGTATGAGCTTTGTTTTAAAATATATAATAATTTACTTAGTTTTATTATTAACATATTAAAAAAATTGAAAGCTTGAAAAATGATATTTTTAAGTCTTTTAAAATGTAAGTTAGATTTCTTAAATGTTTTATGAAAGTGTGTCGGGGCTCGTCGGACCTCAATTGAATTATAATCGCAATGATTACAGTATTGATAATCTATTTCAAAGAAAAATGTTCCGCAAACAGCTGCCATTTTTTATAGAGTTTTTTTTATAAAGAACTCTTTTTATTTTCATGAAAATTTCTTGACGGGTATGATTTGAAAACGACTTACAACTATAGATGTAATCTGTCTAAATCTTGTTAACTGATAAAACTTTATTTATTCTTAAGACTTTCAGACAAAAAAAAAAACAAATTTTTAGAAATAAGAGTAAATACAGTGTTGAACTTAACCAGACAAAAACATCAATGATAGTATAAAACTTTTTTTATATATAATAATAATAATAATGGATTGCATCGTATTTCATTTAATGAATTTATTACTATTAGTCAAGAATAAAAAAATATTCCTTAAAACAGTTTATACTATTGTAGGATAAAGTGCACAATACTCAATTCCTTCAATACTCACATTGGTTTTAGTGATTCTTTAATACCCTTTTATCTTAACCAAATTGTAGAGACAAAAACTATATTTTTACTGACACATTACAGGTTTTACGTTTTTCAATTTCTGAAGATGGAAAGGGAATTTATTAGACTAACTTTGTACGAATTGGTTAAGGAATCTACCGAGAAATCAATTGACGAAAAGCTTCAGTTTATGGAAAACCGAGTGTCGGATATAACGAGATACCCAGATGCTAAAACAAGTTTACTCACTCGTTCCCTCAGGTATTTTAAAACTGTTTTTAAGAATAAGTGGACTTCAGCAAATTACAAAGAGGAGAGGTTCCCGGAGACAAATGGTGATTGGTTCGCAAATAACTTCAAGGTACCTATAATTTCAATTGCCACCCCAGGCCGCTCTCAAAAAGATTTCATTGAGTCAAATGAAAGGAGTAAACGAAGGAAAACCAAGAAACTGCGACAATTAGCAACCCCTAAAGAGATGACATTTGCTGCAACTATGAGTCACAGAACTGCTGGAAATCCTGATGTGGCTGAATTGAGGAAAAAAAACCACCACAGAAACTCCAACAAGAGCTACAAAATTATATGGGCTGCTCTAGACAAAGGCCAAGGAAAAAGAGGAAGCCTTATAGTAGTCAGATCCTACAACTTCTTCCAGAGGGGTCTGATGGTGGTCCTTCTCAATAAGCCCAAGAATAGAGTGATGAAGATGAATTTGAAGAAGATGACGAAGATCAGAGTTCACGAGCATCAGATTGAAAAATTAGTCTTCTGAAGTCACTAGAAAACTAAGATCCCTATAGTGACTTTAGTATACTTTGGTAAATATTAAATGTAATATATATATACAGTGTTGGAAATTGATTTATGGAAACACGGTTTTTTAACAAAAACTTCTTTCATATTCATTAAAAATGAATGAAATTTCATACATTATACATGTTATGTATAACAAATGATTTACAAAAAGGAAATTTCATACGTAATAATAAACAAAAACGAAAGGTCAAATATTAGACTTTTGTAACATACAAACATGGAAATTGATTTATGAAATATCACACTTCATTGGCTATTCTGAAGTAATGTGATAAAAATTTCCATAAAATCAAGTAACGTGACATGCGCAGTAGACATAAAAAGCGTTATATATTGGAAGCAATACGTTTCAGTCATACTTTTCACGATGGGTAAACGAAAGTTGTTGTCTGAGGACGAAAGAGCCAAAATCGATGCATATCTAGAATGTGAAAAATCTGTTCCGAAAATTACTAAATTAATTAAAAGATCAGTTGGTGTGATATATAATTATAGAAAATATTCAGCAAATTATGGCAAAAATTTTAACAAAATGGTAATCCACGTTTAACTAAGATGGAGAAAAGGGGGATTCTTCAACTTCTATCAAAATCCGGCCACAGTTCAAAGCAGATTTGTGCAGATCTATCCCTTCCTGTTACTTCTAGAAGAGATAGGCAAATTTTATATTCCTCATGGAGCTTGAGATGGTCGAGAATGAAGCCTGGAAAGATACTTCGGCGTCACAAGCAGATGCGTTTTCAGTATTGTGAGAAGTACATAGCAATGGGTGACAATTGGAAGAAGGTCATTTTCTCTGGTGAAAAGAAATTTAACGTGGATGGCCCCGATAGTTTGAAGTATTACTGGGGAGACCTCCGAAAAGAACCAAAATCTACATTCAGAAGAAATTTTGGTGGTGGAAGTTTGATGACTTGCGCAGCGATTGCTTGTGATGGCAGAATTGAAATTGTATTTTTAAATGGTCGCCAGACTTCACTTGATTACAGCTAAGTTTTAGAAAATTCCCTTCTTACATTTGCATGACAATATTATAGTTTAGATTACATCTCCATGCAAGACAATGCAAGTATTCACACTTCAAATGAAATGAAAGATTGGTTTGTCGAACAGAATATTGATCATTTAGATCATCCACCTAATAGTCCTGATTTGAACCCAGTCGAAAACGTTTGGACACAGCTTGTTCGAAAGGTTTATGCAGATGGGATGCAGTACAGATCACTTGTAGAGTTAAAAGTGTCAATCTGTCAAAACTGGAAACTAATTCAGCACAAGTACATGCAAAATCTTGTTTTATCAATGCCATCTAGAATAAAAGAAACTTTGATGAAGAAAGGTGGCTTTACTATCTATTAATGTGAATGAAATGTGAAATTTCATAAATCAATTTCCATGTTTGTATGTGACGAAAATCTAATTTTTAACCTTATGCTTTTGTTTATTACTGTATATGAAATTTTATTTTTGTAACTCATTTGTTATACGTAGCAAGTATAATGTATGAAATTTCCTTCATTTTTAATGAATATTAAAAATGTTTTTGTTAAAAAACCGTGTTTTCATAAATCAATTTCCAACACTGTATATATATATATATGTATACACTCACTTCCAAAAGTTAATCACGGAGCGGTAAAATGCGAAAAAATGGACAAGTACTGCTTTGATTGACATGAAATGCTGCAAGTAAGCAGCTCTATGTTTATTCATGAAACAAAACAAAGAATTACATACAGAGATAAAAAAAATATTGAATTTTCATAAATTATAAGATGACGTCATATTTGCGTCATTAACAAAATGATGTTTAAATGCAAAACAAACAACAAAAACCGACATTAATAGGGTATGTGAGCACCCCTCACCTTCATACAAAGTGTACAGCGTGTGATCATGCTTGTTACGAGGTGATCAACCACCGCAGAGTCCAGTAATCGCCATTCCTCCTGTAGGGCAGTTTCTAAATCTCTGAGAGTGGCTGGAGGTGGGAAACGTCTATATACAGCACGGCCGAGGTCATCCCAAAGATTTTCAATTGGATTAAGGACCGGCGAGTAAGCCAGCCACTCCATACGCGCAATCCCCTCACTCTCCAGAAAGTCGTCAACAATGGCAGCTCTATGGGGACGGGCATTATCGTCCATTAAAACGAAAGAAGGACCAACTGATGCAGCGTACAGTTTTACAGTGGGGTCTAGGACTTCATCTCGATACCATACAGCCGTCACAGAACCTCGCCTGTAGATGTGCAGGTCGGTGCGATATCCCAATGAAATCCCTGCCCAGACCATGATGCTTCCACCGCGGAATGCGTGATGTTCGGTGATGTTCTCGGGTCGATTGCGTGTGCCTCGTTCCTTCCAGACCCTTACACGCTTATCATCGGGTTGTAGGGCAAATCTGGACTCATCTGTGAACATAACGTTTCCCCAATCAGACACAGTCCAATTCACACGCTGGCGGCACCACTTTAATCGTGTCCCTCTGGATTGGAGGGATAAAGGAACACAAACTCGTGGTACCCGGGCGTACAGACCATTCATGTGTAGCCTTCGACGAACAGTAGTGGCAGATATCGTCTTACCAATGACCGCTGCAACCATACATGTCACACGTGTGCAGGTCAATCTTCGATTCTGCTTGGCTACAACAGCAATATATCGATCTTCCGAGGGGGTTGCAACCCTTGGACGACCGGCGACAGGTCTTCAGACAACTGTTTGGCTGGTTTGGAATTGTTTCCATAATCGTGGAATGACGGAATGATGAACGCCGAAGAAAAGAGCAACATCTGTGATAGACTGTCCTGCTTCAATGCGTCCGACAGCCCGCCAGCGCTCAGAATCTTCCATTCGTCTTATGGAAGCGATAGAAACACGTCTAGTTTGAAAACAAATCGTACGAATGTTCTAAACACCTTTCATCAGAACTTACATGCAACTCTTGTAACCCTTCACAATGCTTCTTATACGAAGAAGCCGGCATTGCCTTTTTTGCATATTTCTCGACGCGAAACCGTGATTGGCCATTACCTAACATATTTGCATACTTCCTTCTATCTTTGCAGCAAATTTCAGCTTCTTTAATTCAGATTGACTTACGAAAATTAACATTCTCCTCTTCGTGCTTAACTTTTGGAAGTGAGTGTGTATATATATATACTAGCTGAATACCCGTGCTTTGCTACGGGGTACATTTTAGGATAATTACAATGAAAAAGTAGTGAAATTGCTTTTTAGAGGATTTTCTTATAAACAATATATTTTGTTTCTTCATTTGGGGGAACTAATATTACCAGGCTCGTCTGCGAACTTACGCGTGAGCAAGCTACGTAAAACTGACCGTGCGAGAAACAATTTTCTCGTAAATGTACGCCAGCATATTTTAAAGTTTGGCCTTGGGACTTATTTATCGTCATGGCGAAGCATATTTTGAGAGGAAATTACAGTTTTATATATAGATTTGATTTAATATCCATAAAACCTACTAATTTGAACAAAATTTTTAAAACTTTCCATCTTAATTTGTCTAGTGGTTAAATTTTATCTTTTACTGTATTTTAATATTTTCTTTGTCAATTAATTTCGTTGTTATGCACGTGACGCAAAATTAATTTAAAGTATCACAAAAAGAAAAGAAATTTCGTGATCAGCATTTAATAAATTAAATTCAAAACTTTCCAAACGATTACTGTTTTGGAAGCTAATGTTCTGCTAATTTCCAGTAAAAGCTAAACTCATTTGAAAACCACACACCAGTGTTCCACTCACACGCAACACTATAAACCCCTAAAAGAATGCAAGAATAAAACGTATAAAAAATATAAATCTATTAATTTAAATAATTAAACACACACAAATGTATAAATTGCACAAAAGTTTACTTAAATTCTTTAATCTGTCTACATGTCCAGTATAGAAATATTTTCGGGGCATTTACAGAACATGGTATATTTCACTTTTGAAAACACGCATTAAATGAGCATCATCTCAATGAGAAATTTCTGAAATGAGCATAGCAATGAAGATCGTGTGTTTACAAACAACAGCAGTAACCGAAATGCGTTAAAATATAAATTTTAAGAGTATTATGGTAGTGAGTTGTGTATATAAATAAAAACTTTCCAAACGATTACTTTTTTGGATGCTAATGTTCTGCTAATTTCCAGTAAAAGGTAAAATCATTTGAAAACCACACACCAGTGTTCCACTCACACGCCACACTATAAAACTGAATTACAGTACTCTACATTTATATGGGCATTGAAAATTGTGGTTAGTAGAGGGCAATACGGGACAATCCACTCATTGTCTATAGACACTTGCTTTCTTTGGCTATTATTTGATCCTTAATATCTGCCTCATATGCCGTATGTTTCTAAACGCCATTCCCGAATGAAGAAATCGTGTAGAGGAGGCTTCTGCAGCATGTGGACAGAGGCAGTTGTTTTGTGACAACTGACTGAAGTGGTGTCTTCTTTGGCTATTATTTGATCCGTAATATCTGCCTCATACGCCGTATGTTTCTAAACGCCATTCCCATATGAACCACAGCCTAATTCCTTTAAAATGGAACAAAATGAGTAACTCCAGTTAACCATGTAATCCACTACTGCTACAGGGGCATCAAAATGTGAGAATACAGAGTTTAAATCAGCCAAAACTGCAATTATGGTGTACAGATGACACCTAACTTCTCCAAAAATCTTTGCCTTTGTGATGAGACTCATAAGTGATTTTTTTTTTATGAAACACTCTTACTAACAAATCATGACGATCCTGTGGTTTTTGTCCAACTATTCTTTGCTGTTGTTGTCTGATTTCTTCTAGTCTCGCTTCTCTTTCCGGGGTAAAGATTCGGAAAATCATTCGGAAAAAGCTGAAAAGTAAACAATACCAAATCAATTTAAAAACTAAATACCGTATAAATAACGTAGAAAATATAACAGTATGAATAACACAGTATGAATAAAAAAGTACAGGCCAATAATCCAAAAAAATTTTTTAAATCGTAGTAAGCAATGAAAAATATTTTACACGCTTCAATAATAGCAAAACAAAACATGATGGTAAAATAGAAAGGAAAGTTAAAACAGAAGTAAGAAGTTAAATTCTAAATATATAAATGAGGTATAAATCAGCTATCGATTCTAATTTATGAATCAGGACATGAAAAAATTACTGCATGTAAAAAAAATTAACCTTACCTCCATTAATTTCAACACTTCTTGACCTGTGGCTTGTCCAATCATGTGAAATATAATTCTTGACAATAATTCTTGTTAACCTAAACTGTTATTTGTGGTTTTTTTAATTTAAAAAAGTTATGTTCTCAAAATATGACAATTAAGAAAAAGATATCACCGAGAAAAAATGAATCATGCTACTTAAGAAAGTCATACCAGAAATTTCTATAAAATTAATGTGCAACTATATTTGACGTACAAAATAATGCATATTTAATACATTGTTAACATGTTTTAACATCAAAAATTTCCACAATCAATAGCTAAAATTAGCTTAAAATATTAGCTTTAGGATTTTGTGCAGAATGATAGGTGTTTTAGCTAAATTTCATTAAAAATTACTTCAAATTGATCAATTTATAAAAAAGGTATGCTATTTACAGGTAAGTTTTTGTTTCTTTTTTTGATTTGTAAGTGCTATTTTAGCATAAAAGACCAAAAAAACCTTTACAAAATTATTTTTTCTCAAAGCTAAACACAAACATAATTAACAGTTGTTTTAAAACACCCCTGGTAAACATTGTTAAGTTTCGAAGTATTAGAATGATAATAAAAAATATTCCAGAGTTTCAGACAGAAGCATAAAAAGAAAGAATATGCAAAAAAGTAACAAAATTAAACAAAAATTGACAGAATAAAGAAAAAGTGAACACCGGCAAAAGTAAATAAAATGTTTCCTTGTGCGCATGCGCATTTCTTATGAATGATTGATTCCAACGCCTAGAGTACCGCGTTGAAGAACCACATAAAATTTGTGTTGAAATATTGTTCTTTAAAATTCAATTAAAAATCGAAATTTTAAGATAGAGACTTGAAATGAGGTTTATATGAATGAGAAAGCTTTCATCTTCCAGATGATGTAAATATTTTCTTTGTAAGATAAAAACACGAAGAGTATCGACCGTAGATGCTAAAAAGTGCATAAATTTATCGAAAAAGTGGATTTAATATTTTGATGAAAATATTAGTCTGTTTTAAATTATTTTTAAACAAATGAGGTCTTGTTTGAAGGAGAAATGTCTGTAGTCTTAGATTGTAAAAAGATCCAAATTCTACGATCATTTTTTGCCGAGATATCGTAATCTGAAGTTAAAAAAACATAAAATATCCCACAAAACATAAAATAAAAAATTTTCTAGAATAAAATTTAAAATTCAGGCTTCGAGGTGCACTTTTCCATAGTCTGCACTACCCGTGTGCCAAATTTCACGGCTGTAAGTTTCACAGATTCGCCTGGGGGCCGCCCACACACACACACACACGCAAACAATCGCTTTTATTAATAAGAAAACATTCGCTTTTATTAATAAGATGTCATGCTTATTACTGTAATGTTAAAGATGGGAATACGCTTTAAAGTTTAATTGTTTACTTAAAATACCTTTTTAGATGCCACAACAGAAATTACTCGTTTTACCTTCAATGAAACTTCCGAAATGAGTTTTGTTCTGAAATAAAGGAAAAGCTGGAGGTATTCCTAATTGCAGATGGCGTTGCCGGGGATTTTAAGAATGTTTGTTAACCAAAATGAATTTAAAAATTGATTAAAGTATAAATAACATAGAAAAAATTGACATTTTCTATGTTATTTATACTGTGACATAACCCATGACACGGGCTTCGCCCATCTAGCCGGTCGGTTTACGGACCCGCTCCCTTCAGCAATCATTGTCAGAGAATGGAAACACTAAAAAACAACGAATCAAGGTATCTAAATTTTTTGGCTACGTATTCCACGTTCTGCTAACAGCCGGAGCCAGATGAAAAATCCCCCCCCCCCGGCGAGAAATTTCGTTCGGTCCAACCCTCCACGAATGGGCGAAACATTCTTTCTTCGAGCCTCCCCCCCCCTCGCCTATGGGTGAAAAAATCGTTCATCCAAACCGCGCTTGAGGAATCAAGCGGGGAATTTGCGTTGACATATTGTTCTTTAAAATTCAATTAAAAATCGAAATTTTAAGATAGAGACTTGAAATGAGGTTTATATGAATGAGAAAGCTTTCATTTTCCAGATCATGTAAATATTTTCTTTGTAAGATAAAAACACGAAGACCATCGACCGTAGATGCATAAAAGGGGGTAAAAAATCGAAAAAGTGGTTTTAGTATTTTGATGAAAATATTAGTCTGTTTTAAATTATTTTTAAACAAATGAGGTCTTGTTTGAAGGAGAAATGTCTGTAGTCTTAGATTGTGAAAAAGATCAAAATTCTACGATCATTTTTTGCCGAGATATCGTAATCTGAAGTTAAAAAAACATAAAATATCGCACAAAACATAAAATAAAATATTTTCTAAAATAAAATTTAAAAATCGGGCTTCGAGGTGCGCCTTCCCATGGTTTGCACTACCCGTGTGCCAAATTTGACGTCTGTAAGTTTCACAGATTCGCCTGGGGGTCGCATACACACACGCGCACACACACGCAAACACTCTCTTTTATTAATTATATATATATATATATATATATATATATATATATATGTATATGAATATGTATATATATATATATATATATATATATATATATATATATATATATATATATATATATATATATATAAATTTAAACGACCTCTATGATATTATTATTGGCCTATACGAACCATCTGATTTAAAAGAATATATTTCTTTAAATAAATTTCGAGCTCTTTTGGACATCGTACTACGTGAGACTGTTTTGTTCAATGGGACGAACTTTTATAGACAGATACATGGAGTGCCAATGGGAGGAGGTTGTTCGTCAGCATTGGCTGATATTTTTTTGCACCAATATGAACACAGAGTAATGATGCTGAATGAGATTATATATTTTAGATACGTAGACGACATTCTAGTATGTTTTAATAATAATTTTACATCATTGGATATTAATTTTTACCCAGAAAGTTTAAAACTAGTAGAAACAGAGCTTGACAACACAGGAGGACTAGCATTCCTTGATCTAACACTATATATTGATGCAAAACAAAACATTTCTTACAAATTATACGATAAACGAGATAACTATTCCTTTAAAACTGGACGTATAATGTCCTGGAATAGTGACGTCCACAAGAACATCAAACGCAACGTCATTATAAATTACTTGGTAAGATGTTCTAGATTACATTCTCATCAAGCAGAAATGGACTTAAAAATAAATAAATTCTTGCAAGATGCTAGTGATAAGGGTTTTCCCTTTTATTTTTTAAAATCTATTTTAACCCGATTTTTTTTACCTGGATGACTGCAACCATAGAAGTCGTTTTTCTATATGGTTGAGTGGGTGTGAAGTGAATAGAGCTAAAGGCGGTGATGCGGGTGGGGGTTGAGTTGGTGTCTTGGTGTTGTAGTGATAGTTTGGTAATATATGTTTGAATTTAAATTTTTGTTAATTTTCTGTTCTTTTGTCTTCTTTATATTTCTTTTTTATATATAAGGTTTTAGTTTTGTATCAGACCTCCAGGAATGTTGCCTAGGCATAAAACAGTGTTTAACCGGAGTGGGAGGTCACAACTCCTCCCGGTCATCAACTACAAAACTTCCATATCTGCTAAGTTTTACCTTCAATTTTTCTTAAATCTATGTAGTTATGGTCTTGTCCTTTTGCTCATTTAGTTTAAACTTTGTTATCGATTTTATATATATATAAAATAAAGAATGATTTATAGGGATAATTTTTAAATGTTTAATTTTTTTAAATTTAAATTTTTAAAATAAAAAAAAATTGAATTTTAAATTTTTTTAAGAATTTATTTTTTTTAAAAAGGAGTATTTACTATTATACAAAGTAAGTCAAAAGTTAAAAGCAATGGCTTTAACTTTAAAAAACATGAAAAATAATTTTGGCTAGGTTTTTGCTATAAATACTTCACTGTGGATCGGGTAATCTATACTTATATATAAAGAGAGAGCGATTTTGTACGTGGTGGGTAATCTCCAGAACCACTGCACCTATTTGAAAAATTCTTTCATTGTTTGAAAGGTACATTATTCCAGATGGACATAGGCTATATATTATGTATATCTGATCAGTAGAAATAAAGTTAGGGGCTTAATCCTAACAATCTCCATTGTTACCGCTACTGTCCTCTACCGCTTTTTGTGCCGAAATCTTCACAAAACCGCGATAGCACCACGATCCTTAGCGTGGTGCTATTCCGGTGGGCTTCTGTTCTGACGATAGTGGTTCGAACCTAGCCTTTCTCCGGCACGCCTTTTTCTTTTAAAAAATCTATATTTATATATAAAGAGAGAGCGATTTTGTACGTGGAGGGTAATCTCCAGAACCACTGCACCTATTTGAAAAATTCTTTCACTGTTTGAAAGGTACATTATTCCAGATAGACATAGGCTATATATTATGTATATATGATCAGTAGAAATAAAGTTAGGGGCTTAATCCTAACAATCTCCATTGTTACCGCTACTGTCCTCTACCGCTTTTTGTGCCGAAGTTTTCAACGATCCTTAGCGTGGCGCTATCGCGGTGGGCTTCTGTTCTGACGATAGTGGTTTGAACCTAGCCGTTCTCCGGCACGCCTATTTCTTTTAAAAAATTAACTTTAATTATTTACTAACGTAATATTAATTTGAATATTATTTTAGGAATATTATTTGAAAAAAAAATTAATATTATTAAAAAAAACATTCTTTACTTAAAATCCTTTTTTTATTTTTGTATTTTTATTTCATCTCTTAACCTCTCTCTTTTAAAAAATTAACTTTAATTAATAACTAACGTAATATTAATTTGAATACTATTTTAGGTGCTTAAAATAATTAAAAATACATTCTTTACTTAAAATCCTTTTTTATTTTTGAATAAAACTACGGTCTCAAGCACACCTCTTTCTTTTAAAAAATTAACTTTAATTAATAAATAAAGTAATATTAATTTGAATATTATTTTAGGTGCTTAAAATAATTTTAAAAAATTCTTTACTTAAAATCCTTTTTTATTTTTGTATTTTTATTTCATCTCTTATTCTAATTTTGGGATACCAATGTGTATCTATACTTCTATAATAATATACAAAGAGAGAGAGCAGATTTTGTATGTGGAGGGTAATGTACAACTTTTGTACATTAAAATGTACCTTACATCTTTTCCTTTGTCAACCGCAGTCAAGTAACCATAGCAACACCCTTTAGCTTACGGGGTCCGTCTTTCGAAATCGCTCTTTACAACGGGAAAATATTATCTACTTCCTATCCCCATTTATGTGGGGGACATTCAGCATGGGGGTCAGGGGAAAGAGTGGTTAATTGCTTTATTATTGCTTTCTTACTATTGAAGAAGAATTTCAATAGTAGTTCATCGGCACTCCGTGCCTCTTTCATCTCTCAAAAGGCTGAAAATGGATGAACAGCGGGTGAACCGCCCTTCTGATGTCTCTCGCCTGAAAAGAAATAGCCTCTAGCTAGAACGACAAAAGATTATTATTCAGTCCTTTTCGGAAAGATTGACCCTCCGTTCCCAGAATGTCACCCAATTGTTCTTTGGGGGCAAAGACGTTAGGAAAGTCACAACGAAGTGGAATTCGAGACTATATCTCTGCCGACATCACACCGTATTTTTCGAGAGTATGTGCTTCGGATATATACTATCCCACCCCGTAAGGAAAAGGTTTAATATTTTTAAGATTCAAGTAGAGGAGGTATTGATAAATACAAAAAGGATTTTTGAAACTGGCAACGTTAAAGGGTATATTGAAGAAAACTACATTTGGAACTACGCTTTTTATTGGACATTTAAGGTAAAGAAAGATTTACAATTTATTGGCTATCAACTGGAAATTTATTGGTATAATATTTTGTTCAACCCGGACAAAGTCGGGACGGGCCTCTAGTTTTTAATATAAAGAAAGTCGGTCGCGGTCAAAATAATTTTGCTCACCACTGTCGTAAGCAACAGTATTACTTGAGGAAAAAATACTGATGATTATATATATATATATATATATATATATATATATATATATATATATATATATATATATATATATTTGTTTAAAAACACGCTGTTTTATCGAAAAGTTAATCGATTAGTTGAGTAGTGGGAAAAGGACAAACCAGATCCGCCTCATACGGGCTTAAGGGCCTGTTCACATAGGAGCCGGTAGCGTTAAAGAATTGAAATATAGTTTACCAATCACAAACCTCCAAACGATTAGCAACGAAATTTTTAACGCCTATGAATTGGTTTATTTCCGGCTCAGCGCCATCTTTCCTTTTCCGCTTCCGCTACCGGACTCCTATGTGAACAGGTCCTAAGGGATGATTTTCACAAACATGGAAGTAGTGTAGCAAGGCCATAAATAACAGGGTTCTAAAGAAAGTGAGCCCTCCAACAACCTATTTTACTCTCTCTCCCCAGGAGAATATACAAAATGTAAAATTCATAATGAAGTATAGTTAAAGTATTTTTAATTGAAGATTATTAATATCATCCCAGAAAAACAATTTGAGTATAGGTAGAACAATGTTTGTTGAAAACATAGTTAAGGACCTTTAAGGGTAAATACATAAAAATAACATAAGATGGACTTAACTTGATTTCAGAAGTCAGTTCTCTCAGGTCCTCCTCCTACTTACCATCCTAAGATGTGAAATTTTAAATCATAAAAGAATTTAAAAACACAGTATGACTACTAAATTGTAGAATATATTTTATTCCTTACAAAATTCTTTATTAATATTATACATATCTATATAATAAATGCAGAGTAGAGTTTAGAAAAGTTTCTACTCTGCATTTAAAAAATCATGAAACATCTCTAGAATATCAGTTCTATCAGTTATTGCAAGAGACTCACTTGGTAGTCTTGCAGATTGTTCCTAGTACATTACTTTACATGAAATCTTTGTACATTTCTACGATTTCAGTTCCTCTAAGTCTGTCAAGAAACTTCGTGTTTAGTCTCTCAGACTGTTCCTCTGAGAGATGGTTTTTCCAGTCCCCTGTAACACCTTTCCTTATGAACTGCATCTTTAATGTGGAGGGAGGATTTAAAGACCTTGCGTATTTCATCATGTATTTCGCTCCCTCGAACACATTAGGATCATTTAACCATTCTTCTGTAACAAGAGAGCTGTCGTAAACCTCTGATATATGTTTTTTCATGTACTCCAATCCACTGAAGTGAAGAATGTTGTTCAGAACGCTGTTGTCCTTCTCGATGGCATCAATATATTCTCGACCTAAAAATTTAGAGAGCTTCAATACAACATCTTTGGTGTCTTTCTTCATGTCTTCGTAGGTGGTAAAGAATACCTGGCTGTCATTTCGGTGAGGATACCAGGACATCAGGTGGTCGAAATAATCGTCGTATTCAACTTCACCAGCCATGAACAGCTCAAAGAAGTCATCAAACTCTGCTTCCCAGTATCCGAAACCTAAAATAGTTTTCGTGTGATAATATAATGAAACACAGCAATCTTTAGGATTGCGAAGTACGATAATATACTTTGCTTGAGGAGAATAAGGCATAAGATTGTAGGGTAGATGGGTTTTTAATGCACCAGGCCGAGGCATACTGTTGATGCCTTGGAGTCCAAGTGAATCTATGAACGGGCACAGTTTGAAAAACTGTTCTTTTAAATCTGGAATTTCCTTTCCTTTTCGAAAAATGTTCAGAGCTATGTTCTGCATCCAAGTCGTACCACACTTAGGATATGTTACGATGAAGACGTCATCAGGTTTTGCCTTGTATTCCATAGCTTCTCTGAAACAAGCAGGAGAAAATGCTTTTGGACAACGGACACCATTAATAATTTGATAGTGTGGCTTCAGTAACACATTCGTCATTATGATGCCTTTAGTGCTTTCTGAAAAAAAGGAAAATAATTGTTGAAATAAATAAGGCTTTATTTGCAAATATCTAAAAGGAATAAAATTAACTAAACATAAAATTTGCAATACTTCAACTGTTAACTAATAACATTATATTTTTTTAAAAGATAAACATTAAACGAATAATCCCAAAATTAGTAAGCATAATTAGTATGTAATTAGTATCTAATTAAATCAACTATTATTTTCTCATTTATTATTATAGTTCATTTGAATCTGACGAGATTTTTCTAAGCAAATTTGCCAAGCATAGAAAAATATCTCAGAATTTAATAAATGACCAATACAATCTTTGAGGTATCAGTCAGTTCTGCTCTTAAAAGTACATTGTAAACAAGTATCGTATAAATCATTGGTGCCCAACCTTTTGAATTGGCTGGGTCGCCCTGAGTGAAGAGGAATTGTCTTGGGCCGCATATAAAACATATAATATAATTAATGTACTTTAGTAGCAAAACTTTTTAAATTTTAAATATCTTTACCATAAATGAAAAGGGCAATGCAAACACAAATCCAGTGAGGTACTTGCCTTTGTTTATTAAAACTTTTTTCTTATATCCAATGGCGGGTGAGATGTTACAAAGGAGAATTCAACAAAGAAACACATAACATAAAATAAGGAAGAACGGTTGCATAGCTATTTGCCAATTAAGCCTCTATCTTCCCAATATCTATCTCTAAAGGAAGGGGCCATCAGCGCAATATAGCATTTGAGGTGGTTTTAATTCATAGGTTCCAGAAAACCACACAAAGTTTTAGGGAAACTAATGCATCAGTGTCTGGTTCGATGGAAGTAGTTGCAAATCTAAGAGTGTTCTGAAGGTCCTCAACGGAAATCTGTGGTCTAATTTTACTCTTACAGTGCTTCATCTTTAAAAACAATTGTTCCCAAATGTAGGTAGTGCCAAAAAGCGAAGACATGAATTTGGGGTTGTAGGGAGTAATGCTGGCCACCTATACGGTGCCCCCTTATGTGAATGGCCAGCAGAATGACCAGCCTTTTACTGAGAACAAATGGCGTCATAGCCAAACTTCCGGGAATGTGTAATAAATAAATAAAATAGATAAATGAATAAGGAGTGATTGTCAAAAGAGCGATAGTTCATCTACACAGATAGGTCATATAAAGTTCACGGTCTTGTGGGGACGCATTGTTATCTGTCCAGGGCTGCATGCGTGGTGTGAATGATATAGAGCAGGGTTTTCCAAAGTGGAAGATACCGCCCCCTCCCCCCCCTTCGGGGGGATGCTGGAACGATCCAGGGGGGGGGGCGGCGGTAATTTTAAAATCAAACACAGCTATCAACAGTTCTGGCTGCAAGAACAGATACGGGTACTTGATCCTGGATTATAAGCTATACTACGAAAGTCTTTAATTGCATTTCCTTTATCCTTGTTCCACATTTAGTGGAACATGGGTTCCACTAAATGTGGAACATGGTAGTGGAACATGGGTTCAGTGCAGTTGCAAATATGCTTACTAAAAACAGAAACCGACTACAAATAGCTAATTGCGATGATTTACAAATGCTGCTGACAAATATGCAGCCGAACAGTAATAATTCGTAAATCATGCCGACCACTGTGAATGCATAAACGGCAAGGTTTTGTATATAAGTCACATTACCTAAACAAAACAACTTAAGTTCAAAAATAACATAATTCCTGCCTAGCCATATCCGTGGCAACAGACCCTCTACTTTAAGGTCTAAAACAAATTAAATTTTCGAGCTGGCCGTTCCCGGTTCCAGTCGACTTTTTCCTTTCTGTATTTATTTCTGATTACAAGCAGAGTTAAATTACAATACATTTCTTCTTCTTTTTCTTTTTAATTTCTATGTGTAACAGTAGACAAGTAGTATTACAACTCATACTACTCAAAAATACATCATGTAAAATCAATATCACAGACAATACATTAATAAATCAACTCGGCACCTGTTTTGTGCACACTACCAACTTACATAACAATAACTAAGTGCATGTAATTTTTGCAAACCTTTAAATTATATTTAGTTATCCTTCATTATATATATATATATATATATATATATATATATATATATATATATATATATATATATATATATTCATTTACTAATTTTATTCTTTTATTTATTTTTTATCATTATTTATTTAATTGCTAATTAGTTATTTATTCATTTTTTTTTTTACTTCAACCTCCTTTTTCACCTCATAACCGGAGTTGCCCTGAGTCAGGCCCTAACTCACTACCTTCTACGCTGAAGTCCAGAGCCTTAGCTCTGAGCCATTGATCTACACTGGTGATCTTTCTAATTCCCTTCAGTAACTTTCTCTCTCCAACCTTATTATGCAAAACACTAATATTATTTAATCATTCTTTAATCTAATTCTTTCCCTCTAAATGCACCCTTATTTTCTTCTCTTCTAATTTTTCTTTCTTTCTTTCTTTCGCTGAATCTTTTCTATCTCATATTAGGTTATTCATTAATTAAATGCCAACACCGCATCGACACACACTGGAATTTTGATTGGCCCTTCCGTTCTTTTAAACAAAACGCCCATCTGGATTTTATTTTCAGTGTAATCTTCTACATGTTCCTGTCATCTCTCACCTACTAGCCACTATTCAAGGGTGTATCCTTTTGACTTATTTATATAAACTTGTTCTACGCTTGTTATGTTACATGTTGCATGAGGATTAATATACTATTGCACTTGATACTCTAATTAGCTTACCTTACCTTATTCTATGCTATTGCTTGTTTTGATCTTATTACTATATTAGCCATTACGCTTGTAACATTACTTGAAATAATCTTTGTATTTCCTCTTTAATATATTCATTTTACCTAACTTAATTTCTTTTACTATTCCAAGTAGGCCTTATTTCCCAACTACATTTATTCCAATTCTTATACTAGACGTACTATAGTTACTTAAAACATTACTTTTTATACAATAATTCAGTTACCATTTTCCATTTTAAACTTCCCTTTTAGCCCTTTCTTCTACATTACTAATTTATCTCATTATATTTCATAGCTCTTTCTCTTTTTAATATACACCGTTATCTCATTCATTTCTTTTCAGTTACTAAAGCAACATTTTACTATCTTTAAACATGAAAATTTATCGTAGCATTATATTCGCGATGGCATATCTCCTAACACTACGTGCTCTACCTAGGTACTACTTCCATCAGCTGAGAACGGTAAGTAGTAATACATTTGTGCATTCATTATCGCCTTGACTACTCTTCTGCAGTAATAATTATTAAAATATTTTTCTCTGTCCCAGTTACTATGGTCAGATGGTAAGACACTTCGTAAATGCTGGTATTTTAAACACTCATATAAACAATGTTCCCCTGTCTCTATAGCTCAAGTACACTTATTATCTTTACGATGGAATCTATGTTGATAGCTGGCAAAGTAGCCATGGCCAGTTATAGCCTGATTTAATTTAAAGTCTGCACTTAACCTCTTCTCTGTAACTTTCGGGAAAACTTGATACACCCGCCTTCCCTTCTCCGACATATGCCATTTGTCTTGCCAGCACTCTTTTGCCCATTTTTCTAACTTTTTCTTTATGCTTTTTCTGTTATATTTGTAGATCTTTTCAATGACATTCTTTTCCGTTGCCGCTTTCGCCGCTATATCAGCTGCCTCATTTCCTTCAATTCCGATATGGTCGTTTACCCAGTGAAACATTACTCGCATATTTTCATTCTTAATGAATGACTTTATGTTTTCTACTATGTCTCCTTTATACCCTACAGTTCTCAACGCTTCTAGGGCACTTTTTGAATCCGTATAGATATCAAAGACATTTATGATCTTTTCTTTCATGATCTCCAATGCCTTCTCTATTGCTCTCAACTCTGCCACATACGAGCTTCCCCCTTGTATCCTTTCTGTATATATTTCCGTTTGTCTTCCTTCCATATACACAACCATTCCTGCGCCTACCCTTTCTCCTATTAAAAATAGTAATAAATTTTACTGTTTTTAAAAACAGTAATAAATTGATAACAGCGTACCAAATTCATTCTTCTCATTAGTTTTAATGTTATTCGTAATTTTCATTTTAATATTATCCTTCGCTATCTTCATTTTCTGTGTGTGATTTCGAATTTTACTATGGTGGGCTTTAATAAATAATTTTACAATTTTTAGCTTCAAGTTGTCTTATTTACAACATCTTCCTTTACTCTGTTGAATGATTTGGATAGAAATATAGATACATAAAAGGACACAAATTTGTCATTGCATCTCCGTTTGTTCGCTTACGAGAGAAAATTTCAAAGGAGGCACTGAGTAATTTTTTCTCTGAAAAGGGGCCGGTACACTAAATAAGTTTGGGAACTCCTGATATAAAAATTTAAGGAATTTCGGAAAATCACAGTTCCGTTGGTATGGCCTCCCGCACGGATGTAGAGGACTTAAAAATGTTGCTAGTTCTTCATATTCCTTACGTTTCTGATGTGAAATTTCTTGAGCCGTGATAGCGTAAGTTTGCTTGGGCAAAGCGAAAAGTGAAACGCTTCCCAAAGCAAGAAGCCGAGAGTGGATGGTTGGTTGATTTGGAATTATTGGCGCAGGGTCCAGAGAGAATAAGCTGTGCCAAACGCAAGATAAAAACAGAAAATTACATATTAAAAGTATATTGATAAATACATTATAAATCTGTAAAATAAATAAGGTCGAAGAAACGCGCAGGTCATAAAAACAAAGGTACCTGAAGATGAAAAAAAGAAAAACAAAGGCACGTGGCGTTGTTAAAAACGATGAAATATGAAGGTGATATAAACAGACATGAAATTCATATAAAACAGTGATAGATAAAAGGTGATAGGATCGATGATGGTATAGGTTATAAAATAGTCATCTATAAAGGTTATAAAGGTTTTATATAAATTTTACACATAAATTTTACCAGTAAAGGTAACGAAATAAAAAACGATTTAAAAGATGATAAATGGGATTCTAAAATTTTTATAGTTCATACGTGTTTAATATCGTTCGGTATAATTTGGGTAGAGATAAGATTGGTTTAAGTTTTTAATTGAAATTACTTCCTTTAGTGTACTAATTTTATTGGTATTTTATTTGTAAATTGGTATTTCCCAGCATGGCATTTCTTACAAAATCAAGAAAATTGTGGTTGGTTGGTTGAGTGAGGTTTTTGGCGAAAGTCTTAAAAGGATAAAAAGATGATGAGACAAAAAAGTGATATAAAAAGACATCAAATTCATATTAATCCAGGGCTTTTTTCTAAAAAAAATAGGTGGATATACTGTTTTTTCAAATACAGGTGTGTATTTTTAGTACCGTGTTTGTAACTTCAAAAGAATTTATGGTTTAGGAAGATGTTAAAGATAATTTTTTTCATTTTGGAGAAATTTGATAAAATAAAATAAATCTGTTAATTCTAATTCTATTTGTTGATTCGGAAAACTAAACCAAATTCCAAAGTGATTAAATTTGTTTAAAAAAATTTGTAAAAATTTTATAATAAACTCCAAATCTGACTCATGCCTTCAGGAGGTTCAATGTCTCGATTTCTTTCTTTGCTATTTGCGTCTATTGTTGAATGATGTCCAAAAAGCAACCAAGATTCTACACATTTTGTTGGACTGAACAGACCTAGAGGTGGTACAACAATTTTGATGAACATCATTGCCGATGTTTTTTTAGTCAACAAGGAAGTTCTGAAAAAAGTTACAATAAGGTTCATCTGTGAAAAAATTCTTTCACATTCACTTGAAGATATCGGAATCATATCGAGATGGTGTATTAATTGAAATAACCCTTCCAGAATTTTTTCCAGGATCTAGCACTCTGGCCAATTTAGGTAGAGATTAGCTTCCTCATCATCTAGTAATCTTTCTATAGATGTTTTCAGATTTTCATAGAATTAAATAAGATGAGATATTTACTCGCTCACTGCATTCTGCCGACTTTTCCCGCTACCCCGTTACCCTGCACATCCCACTGCAAGGTTTCCTAAGGGTCAATTATAACCATATTGCAATCTAGGAGACCATAATAACATCTATGCTTATCTACGTCATACGCCGTTGCACCGTTTCCTTGTTTCTTTTCTCGGGAAATCTTTCTCTCTTCATGAAACAGAGATTGAAACACAGAAAAATAAATATTGGTTTACGAGAATAAGTCACAGGGGAACTAAAAACTCGCATTTTTAAAAAAATAGTTTTTGTTATAATATTAACAGTTGATTAGTAAGTTTCTTAAAATTTCGGTTAAGTTCAACCAAAATAATATTTAAAAAAAGGTGGGGGGGATACGCCGTATCCCCGCGTACCCCCAGAAGAAAAGCCTTCTATAAAACAATGATAGATAAAAGGTGGTAAGATCAGTGACGGTGTAGGTAATAAAAACAATGATTTTTAAAGGTTAAAAAACAAAGACGTAGAAGGGCGATAAAACACAGTCAAGTAAACCTGTGATAAGAATTTGATAAAAGCAGTAAGAAGGAAAAAGTAGATAAACTTTGGAACAAATTGAATGAGACAAAACTCTCTGTTGGAGAAGAGAGAACAGGGCAGCATGATTGATTGGGGATTTTTCCCCTATAAAATTAGAAAAACTAAGCGTAAATAATTTTTTGAAAGGGGGGCGGGTTAGATCCCGTCGCAATTTCCTCTACCTGGAGGTTGCGAGGAATGGGATGGAATTTTTGTGAATTCCATTTCATCGGAGTCGAAGATGTCAGAAGTGCAAATTTCCAACATGTCATCAGATTTTTTTTTATTATTTAAGTTTTGTTTCTTAAGTATTTGGGATCTTTTAGTTTGGTCTTTAAACCGGGTCTTGTACGTGGATCTGGATAAACTTTACTTTTCTTTGCTTTTCTGGGTTATGACCGTGGTAGTACGAAAAGGGAACTGTTTTTATTAGGTTCATGTACTAAGTAAGGGGATATTTGGGGTGTTTTTATAATTGTTTATTGGACATTGCAATGACTTCGGTTGAGATTGTAAGGTGGGTGATAGGGAAGCTGGAGATTTTAACACTGCTTGGATGGGGTCGGTTTGTAAAGCGACAGATGAAACTTTTCTCGGTGACGCAGCAGCTGCATAGCACAATCCCACAGTCAGAGTCCGGGCGTCAACGACTCGCCTTGCTTCAGTAAAAGAAGTTTTATCTTTGATCTTCAACGTCTGTACTTCCTTTTCCCTTACCCATTTCAAGCTAGGGATGCGACATCGACAACAAAACATCGATGTTTTAAAACATCGATATGCAATATTAAAACATCGATTCTAGTAAAAAATCGCCCCAAAACCATGGATGTTTTAGAACATCCATTTCTTAAAACTACTTTAGTAACTACTAACATTAACGTTACGTCGGTTAGTCGTGAAGGGGGGGAGGTGATTTAATTTTACTCTCTGATTGGGCTGACACAAACGAAAAAACTTTGCTGCTAGAGTCGGCGCATGTCACAGAATTTCTGTGATGGATTTTATTACTTTTACTAGAAAATTGAGGAAGAAATTATTTCTATAAAAAAAATTGATAGGACGAAAGCCATAAAGAAAAATTCGTGATGTTTTCTAATTTAAATTGGTTGAATGTGAGAAATTATTGTCATTTATTTACAAGTTGGAGAATAATTTACTTCCTAGAGGCTTAAATAATTTAGTAAAAAAAATAAATTCTGAAGTTTATGACTCACAAGACAAAAGGATTGGTTTCATATCAATAGAGTATAAGGCAAAATCATTTAAAAGAATTTTGAGTTTGCTTAATTTTAAAACAATATAAGTTCAATTTTAAAACAATAACAATTTATTAACAAATATTTTATTTTCAAATTAAATAATACTAAAGAAAATTACATATATTTACACCAATTTGAAGTACTGATTCAAAACCAGGGTATGGAGGAAAGCTGAATAAGCTTATTTTTGCTTTACTGTAAATAATTATTGGGGCATATAATTGTTATATGCCCTATATTTATTATTTACAGTTTTGTAAAAAAGAAGTTTTAACTTTTTCCTCCTTAAGTCGACTTTTTTTCATTAACTATCCCACCAGCTAGGGAAAAATCTCTTTCTGATGAGAGGGATGTCGCCATTATTGACAAATACTTAATTGCAACTTTAACCAATGTTGAATTCTTAAAATTATAATTATTAGAGTAAAATGTGAGTGGGTTGTCTTTTAGTTTAAAATCAGGAGGTTTGAAGTAAACTGCAAGTTCGGGCACAAACTACCTGGGTCCTGGAAGTTCCTCCAACAGCTTCGACTTCTTTCTTACATTCCAGTTATCTTCTACCATCTTGTGGTTATCCTCCCAAAAATCATGTTCTGAACAGAATAATAAATACATAAATGTAAATAATATTGTTAAGTTTTAAATTTATTCATCACAATCTTAGAAAAATTGGTTTACGTTGAGAGGAAGCTGGTGTTGGAGACAATCGTCCGTCCTCAGAATATGATGATTCACTCTCTTCCTTGATCTCATTGTTAAGCTTTTCGATCCAAGTACCCAACACAGTCTTGTCTTGGAAGTCAAGATTTTTAAACCTTGGATCCAATAAAGATGCCATTGCAAAAAATTGACAGTTCGCAATGCCACCAAATCTCTTATTGCATTGAGCTAGAACACTTTCCTTCAGCTTTTTTCATGGCTCTGAACCGCACGACACTGCATTTATTTTATCACACATGATTTTTACTATTGGTATAACACAGCTTGCTGTCATGAACTTTTCTCATGATGCTTGTGTCGTTGCGAGTTCTGTACATTTGATTAATGTACAAAATTCTTGTAAAATCTCCATGTCCGTGGCTGAGAGCATTGGCGGAGCCAATTTATTGAAGTTAACAATACTTGCAACAAACTCCCCCAACTGAAGAAATCTTCCTAACATGTAAAAAGTGGAATTCCACCTTGTCGATACGCTCTGAATCAGCATAAGTTCTGTGTTTTGTCCTAAGTTCATCACTTCCTACCACGCTATGCTATAAACATCACACGATGGTTTTCAATCTATTTATAATTGAAACAACGTCTGGTAGGGATTTATATGACTTTTGTGCCATTAAGTTTAGAAAGTGGGTAAAACAGTAGCTGTGTTTTTTTCCCAAATGCTTTTCCCATTGCACTTACAATGTTACTTCCCCCATCTCTAACGACAGCTGTAACTTTCTGTGGAGTGAAAAAGTATCTGTGAGATGACCAACCAGATTTTGTGATGTCTGATTTTCATGTAGCTCATGAACTCTGAGAATTACAGACTCGTGTACCCAATTTTCGATAAAATGAGCTGTTACTCAAAGAAAGCTTCTCGTCCGATAAATTTCCGTCCAAATATCTGTTGTGAGACATACATTTGAGACGTTGCTCAATCGCTCTTTTAACATAAATAACACTGTTTCGTACTTCTGATCTATCATTGAATCTATTGTTCTTCGTGATGGAACAGTATATAAATGCACAGTTACTTTTAACAAGTGTTTAAAACCCTCGTCTTCAATGATTGGAATCGGCTTAGAATCTCTACAAATCATGTAAAGAATAGCTTGAGAAACTTTGCTGTGCATATCTCCACCATCTTTAAAATAAATCACATTTGTGGAACTGTCTTTCAAAGTTTTTCGATGGAACCTAGGAATAGTGGAATACGAACTTACGATTTCTTCTCTGTGTTCCGTTTCAGTCACCGAAGTGCTTGGAATAGCTGGGGCCGAAGCATCTGTATTGTGTGGTTTACTTTTTGCCTTGGGCTTCATTGAGGACTCAAAATACTCGTTAGAAATATCGCAATTTTTTGTCTTCAAATGTCCAGATAAATTCGTGGCATTGCCGTGGTAGAAGTTTTTAGGGGCTTAAGGCAAATATTGCATTTCGCCGATTTGTAAGATGTTTTGCAAAAATATTTCCAAACGATACTTTTGGGAGCATCTTATTAATAATATTAACGTTCACTTATATAAAACCAAAACAAAATAAAAACTTAAATGACCGCTCGTGTTTATACTATTTATAAAATAAAACCCCATGGAAGGTTCTGGGGTGTCAAGAACATTCCAAGCGCTCTGACTGATTCATTGGTTGTTGATTGCCATTTGTCTCGTTGCTAGGGAATCGTTTCCCCTTTTGTATTCGTCCTTTACAGAATTCAGACTTACATTTACTGAGTGTGAAAATTATGCTACGTGGTTAATTTTTTTTATTATGGTACTTTTTCATTTAAAGAAACATCGAGAACAAAACATCGATGTTTAAAAAAACATCGTCTTCAATAAATCGATGTTCAGAACATCGATGTTTTTTTTATAAAAACATCGATGTTGTGAAAACATCGACATCGATGTCGCATCTCTATTTCAAGCACGATCTAGAGTAAGCCAGTTGATTGTCATTACAATTTACACATTTAAATTTACCTGAGCAGCTGTCGTTGTCATGGACTACTTGGTCACAACATGAGTGAGGGAAACACGACAAGCATCCTTGGAATGACCGAAATGCTGGCATTTAAAGCAGCGCAGTGGATTTAGCATATACTGAACAACGCAAGTAGGCAGCTTTAATGTGCGCCGAGAGATCTGGGCTGTCAAAGGTTAATATGAGATGTTTGGTGGGAAGAACATTACCATCCCGGCGTATTGTTATTCGGCGTACATTTGTTGCGTTTTGGTCCCTTACACTTTCCAAAATTTCGGGTTCAGGAACGTTCAATAGTTCCAACTCCGAAATCACTCCTCTTGAAGAGTTGCGCGTTTTATGAGGTGTAACACTTACAGAAAAATTGCCGAATGTGGTAGTTTTAGATAAAATGGATGCCTGACGGGTCGAGAATCTAAGGTCACCCGATTGCAATTTCCGAATTGAGGACACATCTCCTATGGTTGAATGAATCGTCTTCTGGATTAAAAACGGTAAAGCAATTTTAAAGATGTTGTCTTTACCTTTCATAATGAAGAATTTATTGAATTTCACAGTCGTGAACAGTTGTTGCTCCTTCCGAGAAGGAGAAGATGGATGAGATTAATTTTCCATATTAAAAGGAGAGAGTTTCGGACATCGACCGCACCACACACCATGGAGCCCAAAAAGGGGATGCAGATTTCTGCACCAGTGCTAGCCGGGTCTATACGCTCACAAAACGACCCTGAAGCAGCTTCTACCCTTAATGAGATGCCCAGTAGCTGAAACCATTGCTGAGTTCCTAGCCGATGAAAAAGTCAGCGACCAGCCGATTTGTACAATAGGGAAGGGACCATTAAGTATCTCCCGTTTACCTGAAGCGGGGGCCAAAGCAGTATATTGGGATACCAAAACTGTCCCTCAACTGCCAGGATTCCTTTTTCCAGGGACACGGGTCTCCCTGCACGGCAAATACGTGAGATATACACGCCTTTAGAAGCTAAAAGCAACCGAGCGGCAACAGCTTCTAATGAGAAGCCCTCGCCTACGAAGAGGAGACACACCGAGGGAGAAAAAAAGAAAAAGTAGAAGAGAAGAGAAAGGGGAAAGAGAGATAGTTCGCTGGGATACCTGGGGATTACGAAACTCGTGATTATCTAAAGTAGGTAAACCCCATGAGGGGAAGCCGAGAGTGGAGGGAGAGGGAAACGTTTTAAGTAGCAGTTATCAAAATCTGTGGTGATCCCATGTTCACATGTCGGGTGCGGTGCTTATAAAGTGTATTTTACTCTCATAAAGCGAGTATTAATGAGTTCCGATCTTATGCACAAAGTTTACGAGGTAAACTACTAACATTTTTGTTTCATAATTATAAACAAAGCTGAAGTGAACTTATGTTTGCACTTTTACCTTGCTTAATTATTCCTTTAATTTACATTGTATGTAAATTGTACTAACAATATGTATGTCGAATTCTTTACTTATATTTGTCTAAATTAGCCCAGTCAAAATATGTTTTATGGCTAAAAAAAATATGAAAGTTTTGAAAATTGGAGGAGATGTTTTGGCATACTGTTGAACATACTAAAAGTCCTCACCGATCAGACTTCAGCTTTCGCCACCATCTTCGAAAATGTGTAGACCTTTTTGATTTTTTGAAAGTAACTTGAGAAATATTGATTTTATGTAAAAAAATTGAATGCAAAAATTGAAGAGCATTAAATTATGAACAAAAAAACTTATAAAAATGTAAATTATGTTTTTGTTCACAATTTAATGCTTTTCAATTTTTGTATTCCATTTTTTCACATAAAAATCAATATTTCTCAAGTTACTTGGAAAAAAACAAAAAAGTCTACACATTTTCAAAGACGGCGGCGAAAGCTGAAGTCTGATCGGTTGGGACTTTCAGTATGTTCAACAGTATGCCCAAACAAACATCTCCACCAATTTTCAAAACTTTCATATTTTTTTATCCATTCGTCAAGATTGGGTCTATTTTGACTGGGGTAAATCTGAAGTAACAATAAGTGAAACTGATCTAATGTATAGCAAATAAAAGGAATTTCGGTGAAAATATCTTTATATGTATTATTCATACAGTGTAAGTATTAAGTTGATTATTCAGTTTGAAACGAATAGGGAAGCTAAAAATATAATTTATTTGGCATGGCACATCAGTTGGCAAAAGAATATAACGTGAAACAACTGAAAGAATAAGTCATTTAAAAGAAGATAATCTGGAAAATAAAATCACAGCATTGTATCGATGTTGTACTGATGTAATGAAATTCCAACACCATTGTACGTGCTGTGTTGCGAGTATGCGGAGAAAATCATGGATTTTAGAACCAAACTAAATAACCCGTCAAAGAACTTAATATTGATGCTAATAAAATTCTAGCTCTTAATCTATAGAAAATATTGATAGTTCTTTAGATGTAAAAACTGTTTAACAGTCTAAACTGTATATAAACATAATGGGAATCAAGTTAAATATCTGAAAGTTTGGAATAATATGAAAGTGCGATCCATGACAGTCTGTTCAGTCTACCTGTAAAAATTATTCGACTTTTGTATTTCCGCTTGGTTGCCAGAGATGGCAGCAGTTCTCAAGAGTTTTGTACCTGCTTACGTCATGAAGGTAAAGAAGGAAGAGTAGCTCATTGTTAAAAATTTGTCTCACATTTGGTAGCCGCCACTAGGTGGCTCGCGCGCCGAACGCAGGGCTTTGACACGGAAGCCATAATATAGATTTTTCGTATTTTTCAAGAGTAAACGTTTTTTTTTTATTGCGTATTTAATATGAATTCACTTATTCAACTTATATATAATATATATATATATATATATATATATAAATTTGTTAAACGATTTTAAGAACCATACAACGCAACGAAAAATGAACGACCATAATCGGTCCATTTTTCGAGGAATTCCCCATTCAAGCTTACTCTCCTTCTTATAGCTTCACGGCTGACGTCAAGTGTTTTTATTTTTGTTCCTTTTAATTTTTCTGCTCCCGCATCTGCTTTCTGTCGGCCGTTTATATGTGCTAATGACGGCACTCAACCGAAGTGGAATATTAAAGAGTTCTGTGTTTTAAGAAGATGCTTTCGTTTTTTTATGTGTGGTATGTTCCTCGAGTCATATTAATTTTTCTCGACGAGTGTGAGGCCGGGTAGGTTTTGCATTCGATTTGGTACACGGTCAATCTTTATCCGATATTAATAAATTTAATTATTCAAAAACTTAAGTTGGTGGAACCGCTGCACATACCATTAATGGATTTAGTTTAGCCGGAAAGAATTATGGTAGCAGTTACAAATCTCTTAAAGGAACGATTTGAAAGACACTATATTCTGTGAAACTTCTTTATGGCGGCCAGTTTAGGTCCCGATAAAAAGTGGCCGTTTTGAGGTGTGGTCGTCGAAAAGAGGTTTCTTCCTTAACATTGGATCTATGGAATCTTCAATCGATTCTGATTGAAATATGGCCGTTTAGAGAAGTTTCACTGTACTCGTACATACTCATTTAAATAACCTATTCAATGTTTCACCATTGAAAAATTCGGATGATGTACGCGGATCACGTTATCTATACAATAAATATGAAACACAGATTAAGAATCTGCAATACCTCGGTGTAGCATCTGATACATACTTTCCACGTTATTATTAAGATTATTTCCGAGTGATTTAAGTCCTTTGGAGTTTACGCGAACACAAGATATCAACCATTAATGGAATGTAGAAACCCTGGTCAAATTCCTTCAAAATGGAATCACAAGTTGAGAACGTGCGAATGTAATTCATTCGCACAGAGGAGGTTAAAGGACCAGTTTCTCAAAATATAAATAAATATAAATAAAAAAAAAGTCGGGAATACTGTTTAATCAAAAGTGGTTTCGAAATCATAGTCCAAATCGGGTATTTCAACGGCTTCAAATTTGCTAATGTCTATAAATGATAATTCATACATAGTTTGTCACATCTCTGAACACTGCAATTAAATACATATATGCAATATTAAATAGCAATATGCAATTAAATACGTATATCTCATGTCTTAAACATAAATCATAAGAAAGGTGTGTCATTGGAAGAGCAAGGTGGGTGATTTTAGTGTTTGGAAACATCGAATCCAGGATTCGTCGAAAAAGCAGATTTATGCACAGTTTGCGATGTGAAATATGGTTTGGTTTGGAGCGCTATGGTCAATTTTTTGCTACACGAGGGCTAATTAGACTGAGACCTACAATTTAAAGCCTATTCCGAATGGCTACAAACATCCATGTCAACAGTGCGACTCGAACCCACAGGATCTGAACCGAATGCCAGCGGCCTAGCCATTCGGCCACTAACTGGCGTGAAATGTAATGTAACGCTATGTTATAAGAAAGAAAACACGGACTTGAAATCGGAAATGTTGAGACAAAATAATACGGTTTCCAGACATGTTTGGGAGAAAATAAAACTACGCTTCAGACGGACGCCGTGTAATTAGCAGGTCGATTAGAAAACTACGTGATTCTACGCTTATTTGATAATGGAAATCAGCACACGTTTATTGGAAAGGATATGGATAGAGCGTCAGCTCTAACTGAACTAAGGAAGGAAGAATTTTTCATTCACACATTCCGATCAACTCCATCTGCGAGGGGAATTTGTTGAGTAGAAAATCATAATTAAATTGGATAGTCGGGAATTTGTATTTCACGGAGGTTCTGCAGGGTGGATTGTTCCCCGTGAAACTGAATTGGGATACGGGAATGGCTGATTAGTTGAGAGTGCTACGGTTATTTTTTTGCTACACGAGGGCTAATTCTACCGGGACCTACTTCTTAAAGCCTATTCCGAACGGCTACAAACATCCATACCAATAGTGGGGCTCGAACCCGTAGATTCTGGTACCGATTGCCAGCGCCGTAGGCCGTCGCCCGACTGGGATATGAGAAAGCTGTCGGCAAGTGGGTACCACATATGCTAACAATCGATCAGAAACGTGAAGGAGGGAACACTTCGAAGCATAACTTGGAGCTGTTTCAAGGGAATCCAGGTGAATTTTTTCGTTGTTTCGTAACAGCTGATGAAACATGGATACATCACTACCGGCTAGAAACGAGAGAATATTCAAAGTAGTGGGTCGAAGTGGGTGAACTTGCACCAAAGAAAGCGAAACGGTCCTATCACCAGGAAACGTTATGATCATTGTTTTTTTGGAACGCCCATGGTAAAATGCTGATAGACTACTTGGAAAAGGGCAAAAGAGTCACCGAAAAGTACTATGCATCTTTAGTGGATCGCTTAAATGAGTAGTTCTCAATCTGGGGGGGGGGGGCGTTCCCACCGGGGAGGCGTGAGTGATATTCAAGGGGGGAGAAGATGATTAGCAAAAAATATTTGCAGAATGCATTTTGCTAGTGTTGCACACGTTTTTTAGTCCTAGAGGGGTTGTAGGGTCTGAAAGTCATTCAAGAGACTTAGAATGGTTGAGAATCACTGGCTTAAATAGTGAAATTAAAACAAAAAAAAACACATTTAACCACTTAACGATCGCATAATTTTCAAGAAAACAGTAAAAAAAGTGTCTATTTTTTGCCGGTGGATTCCATTTATTTCTTGATCGGCCACATCTAGTTTTTAAAAAAATCCCCAATTACATTATAAATAGACTGGTGCTGCCATCTGGTATGTAAAATAAGAAATAAAAAAAATGCAGGTTAAATGAAATGGATTGTTTTTAATCTTTTTGGTGTGTTACTTTTGAACACTGCAGCCCGGAAATATCACGGGCCCGAGAAATAGAGGACGAAACCTCACCTCGTAATTTTGACGAGATCGAGAAAGAAGGGGTTAACAAAAAGATTTTGCAACATGACAATGGTCTGTCTCCATCGTCCGCGATTGTGGCGGCTAAACCATTAAAATTACTCAACGAAATTGTTCCCCACCCCCGTATTTTCCAGATTAGCCCCCTGAGGTAAACAACTTGTTCCCCCAGATGAAAAAATGCCTTGCAGGGCAAATATCTGCATCAAATTTCAAAGTGATTAGTGTAGCAAACAATTATTTTGCAGAGTTATTGAATTACTCTTAGAGTGCTTCACCTTTGAAAATAGTTGTTAGGTAGTTCCATAAAGCGATGACATGAATTAGAGTGATTGTTAAGAGTGATATTTTCTCCTCAGAGATAGGTCTTATAAAGTTTACAATCTTGTGGGGTATCACTAGCTTTTGCACAGCAGACAAATCTTATTTTACACCTTGGGGATAATAAAACTTGAACGTTGGACCAAACATATAAACCTTTAAGGAGATTATGTAGAAATATAAACAAAAACTTTTTCAAAAAATAGTCGACTTTATTATTTTTGCATGGACTTTATCAAATCCTCGTACACAGTTACTGCGAGAATCAAACGTTTCGTTATTCATTTACATTGATCTATTCTCCAATTTTGTATAAATGATAATAATATATTTTAAAACCTTTAGCAAATCTTCACACAATTTTATAAACAATTAAGAACTTGGTCTATGTTTTTTTAATTTTCCCAAGAAGTTGTAATGGTTTAGGGAAGAATGGTAAGCTGTCTAACAGAAGTTCCCTTCTTCAAGGCGCGATCAAACTAATGATCCGTTAAGAGTTCATTAGGAATGATCTTAAGAACTTAACAAAGGAGATAGTAAGTTAATCCAAGCAAAACAAAGAATTTAAAAGAAAAAAAACACTAAAATACGTTATTTAGAGAAAATAAATTTCAGTTCAAAGCTTCATGTTTGAATTATTTTGTAGCAGGATTTACTGGAACTTATACCGAATTAGATTAAGCTTATATTTCTGATTAAATAAGTTATATAATTATCCAAATATTTTTTAACCTGTTAGAAATTTGATTACAGAATTTCTAACACAAATGCAAAATTTTAAAGATTGGAAATATTTAAAATTTAAGCATACTACTTATTTTAGCAATTAAAATACATTTTATAATTATTTATAATGGATTTAAAATGAAACCTTTTAAAGTCCCAAAAACTCAAAATTTGCGCGGAATGGAACCAGATATCAACACTGATTACATAAGAAAAGTGGTACTCACACAAGAAATTAAGTTTCCAGGGGGTTCGAAGTATGCAAACAAAATGTTACACTAGTTAAGTAGGTTAGATTCAGTTGCGCCGTTTTCAAGGTCAGTGAACAAGATGTTGGTTCGCAGCTGAGGATGTACTATGCGTAAAATAGTTATGAAAGATTTATAATGTGTCCAGTAAACTTCGATTTTCAAAACACTGCCAGCACATAAATAGGCACTTGCTAATCCTACTGATAGATAGATTTTTGTCAGATATCAGCGTTTATCGACCCTCATCGAAATCTAGGTTTTTATCGACATCAGCTGATATCACTGGCTTACACAAAGCGAATTTATATACACATCTCATAAATAAACTGATAACGTCATATCAAATGAAATGCTTAAATTCACCTTTAAAGGTCAGCTCGTGGATGCTGGTGGAACTTGTATTTGTGGGGGATATAAACGAAATTTGTATCTAAAATGTATTGAGTATCCTGACATACCCGTTTTGACGTACATTTAAAGAACAGTGAATTCTTGGCGTTCGCGGGGTTAAAAGTACAGTGCCGCGATGAAAGACGAAAACAGAAAAAATCTTTTGCCATCCACAGCAAAACTATTTCAAAATTTTCAAATTATTATTATTATTTTGCTGTTTTTGCTATCACAACTAGCTTGTAATTGCCACTGTTAAATTCCTTCCTTTTGGATTTTTCTTCTTTTGGTGTTGTTGCTGCTAATGCCCCCTGGTTGGAGGTTCCATTCACCAGGTCCTAATCGGGCTGAAAGGGGCGGCTCCTGTTTTGAATTAGCGCCACAAGGGTTGGAGTCCAACTTGGCTAAATAACCGGTCCCATAATTTTGAACCGAGTCAAGTGACGAGACCGGAACAATTGACCCCGCACCTCCAGGGATAAATTTGATAACTTGGTGGACATTGCAGCCGCGACCTTTTTACGTGCCCCGACCACCATTACACAACGGTGGATTTGCAGAGACGAGCATCGAACCATGGAAGTTCAGATCACTGGCCCACTGCTCTTGCAAACTGGGCCACCGCGCCCTCCCTTCTTCTTTTAAATAGCATGTCATTCCTTTCTTAACTTCTCTGGAAAATGAAAAATTTAGAATGAGTTCTTTATTTTTCGATCAAAAGTAATATTGGGGCTGTTTATGAAAATTAATGAATAGCTCTTGTTGTATTCAAAAATACTATTAGCCTTTTAAAATAATAAATGCATAAATTTCGTTAGTTCAAAATTTCTGTATTCATGAACGTGCATGACTACTGAAAATTTGGAAAACTGAGTCCTTTTATTAGTGTGTTAACAATTGCATTTTCAGGAATGCATATCTTAAGTCCTTCGCAAATGACTAAAATTCCTACATCACAACCTAGCATCAGAAGCAATACTCCACCCGAAAACAGAAAATATTTTACCCACCAGTGAGAAAGCGGCAAATACTCCTTCATGCGCGATAAATAGCTAATTTCGATCCATCCGCCCGCATCACCCATCGCATCCCTACGTGTTGTATTTTGCGGGTTTTGGTCATGTGCTCGAGACTAGACTAGGTATTCTCAACCTGGGAGGGGGGGGGAGTTAATACATAATAATAACATAAGATAGACCAACTAAATTTCAGAAATCTAGCTTTTCAGGTCTTCCTCTTACTTACCTTCCTAAGATTTGGAATTTTAAATAATCAGAGGATTTAAAAACACTGTATAATTACTAAATTGTGCGATATGTTTTACTTCTTACAAAATTTTTTATTAATGATATATATATATTATATATGTTCTTTTACATCTTTTTAATAATAAATGCAGAGTAGAGTTAGAAAAGCCTGACTACGTGAAATCATTAAACAACTCTAGAATCAATCAGTAATTGGAAGAGGCTCACTTTGTAGTCTTTCAGACTGTTCTTAGTGCATTTCTTTACATGAAATCTTTGTACATTTCAAGGATTTCAGTTCCTCTAAGTCTGTCAAGAAACTTCTTGTTTAGTCTCTCAGACTGTTCCTCTGATAGATGGTTTTTCCAGTCCCCTGTAACACCTTTCCTTATGAACTTCATCTTTAATGTGGAGGGAGGATTTAAAGACCTTGCGTATTTCACCATGTATTTCGATCCTTCGAACACATTCGGATCATTTAACCATTCTTCTGTAACAAGCGAGCTGTCGTAAATCTCGGATAAATGTTTTTTCATGTACTCCAATCCACTGAAGTGAAGAATGTTGTTCAGAACGCTGTTGTCCTTCTCGATGGCCTCGATGTATTCCCGACCTAAAAATTTAGAGAGCTTCAGTACAACGTCTTTGGTGTCTTTCTTCATGTCTTCGTAAGTGGTAAAGAATATCTGGCTGTCGTTTCGGTGAGGATACCAGGACATCAGGTGGTCGAAATAATCGTCGTATTCAACTTCACCAGCCATGAACAGCTCAAAGAAGTCATCAAACTTTGCGTCCCAGTATCCGTAACCTGAATTTGTTTTCGTGTGGTAATATAAAGAAACACAGCAATCTTTAGGATTGCGAAGTACAAAAACATACTTTGCTTGCGGAGAATAAGGCATATGATTATAGGGTAAATGGGTTTTTAATGCACCAGGCCGAGGCATACTGTTAATGCCTTGGAGTCCAACTGCATCTATGAACGGGCACACTCTGAAAAACTGATCTTTTAAATCTGGGATTTCCTTTCCCTTTCGGAAAATGTAGAGAGCTACGTTCTGCATCCAAGTCGTACCACACTTAGGATATGTTACGATGAAGACATCATCAGGTTTCGGCTTGTAATCCATAGTTTCCTTGAAACAGGCAGGAGAAAACGATGTAGGACAACGGACGCCATTAATAATTTGATAGTGGGGCTTCAGTAGCACATTAGTCATTATGATGCCTGTATTGCTTTCTGAAAAAAAAGAAAAATAATTGTTGAAATACGAGGGATGGAACTTTAATAGTGGCAACACTGTTGTAGAGCCCCCACGCAGCAGAACACAAGAAAGCATCTTACACCACACGTACGTCACATACCTGCCTTACCTCAGAGCAAATGTGTTCTCCAAGCAAACATCACACGCTTACACGGTGACAGGATGAACACAGCCATGTTTTAGTTACCGGTCTATCGTACGAAATAATTTGTTGTATCGCACTGATGGAAGGAATGTGCTTGTGCGCATACTGTGGCTGATGTGTTAGCTCGCTGGGGCTGGGAATCGCTCTACCATACCCCATATTCCCCGAACTTGAGTCCCTGTGACTTTGATCTCATTCCCAAGATGAAGGAATCGCTCCGTGGATTCCACCAGAGATTCTGCAGGCTTTAGACCACTCCATTCGAAGGATCAACAGATCAGGTGCTACCAACGTCATCCTGCAGCTTCCAGAACGTTAGCAACGGGTGCTAAACATTGCTGGTTTCTACTGTGAAGGGCTATAAATATTTCACCCCTGTATCTCTTCTGTATACTTTGTATATACATAGTTGTCACTATTAAAGTTCCACCCTATGTAAATAAGAGTTTATTTGCAAATATCTAACAGTAATAAAATTAACTAAACATAAAATTCGTAATACTTCAACTGTTAACTAATAAAATTATATATTTTTAAAAACTAAATTTAAAATGAAAAAACATGGAAATTTTATAGGAAAATTGCGCGGTGCGTACTTAACGTGGCGATATTCGCCTTGTTTACTTTTATCTTGCCACTTCCTAACATTCGGTTGAGGTGTCAGCTTTTCAAACATCGCAAGAATGCTATGGTATTCAGCTTCTCGGCTATCGCAAATATGACGTCATAGTTTTTTTCTCTTACGTATTTGCCATATGAAACTACTTATTTTTAACGGACCATGTTTGGCCGTATGTAACTGTAGACCGTGTTTCTTATGCAAATGTTAGATTGTATAAAAGAACAGGTTTGTTAATGTCTGTCTCGCTCGCTCAGTCAGTCAGTCTGTCTGTCGGTGGCATCTGTAAATCTCACACTCTCGGTTAGAAGTGTGGAGATAGTATATTTTTCATGTACGAGCATATTATTTCTTTGAGCAGTTGGCTCGCTATTATGTTTTTCATATCTACATATTCATCTGTACATATTAAATTATTTTAACTTCAACGAACTTTGTCATAGTTCAAATGTCCCTGTTTTACTGCGCGCCCTGCACAACAAGGTTATGGGCCTTTTAACGCCGAGGGTCATTTGATGAGAAAACGTAGCCAAGACTTTTAAGGTTGTGTGTGAAGGCGGGCCACAACGACAGTCTGATGGAGACTTTATCCGCCACGAATTACGCGACGTGGGCTGAAGATGTTAAGGTCCTTCTACTCAACAAAGATGCGTGGAATATCACGAATGGTTCAGAAGTTGCTGACCCGAAGGAAGTGAAGGCGTTCAACACCCGAAAGGGTAAGGCTTTTTCTATAATATATTTGAATTGCTCAAAAGCCAACCGGACTTTGCTCTCTGGTACAGAAGAACCCCATTAAAGCTTGGAACCGACTAAAATCTCATTTTCGTCCAGAATCCCGGGCACGGACAATAGGTCTGTATGACCAATTTTTTAAGTGTCAGCCCGAGGAAGGTGAAACCATCGGTCTGTTCGCCGCAAGGCTTAAAGACTTGGCACTACAGTTAAAGGATGCTGGTAAAGAGGTTAGTAACTGGTTTACATCGTTCCAACTGATTCGTCACCTACCTTCTCAATTTACCGGGATTGTGCAGCAGATCTACAGGTACCCGGATGAGAAATTTAAATCAGAGGTCATAATTCAAGAACTTTTAGCCGAGGAGTCTCGGTTAGAACAATGCAGAAAAGATCAAGAGGATTTTGTTTTACAGACTGAACGTGGTAACAAATTAACTGATCATATAAAATGTTACAGGTGTGGTAAATTAGGTCACTATGCTTCTAGATGTAAAGCCAAACTTAGTGATAAAGCTGTAAAAACTCTAAAATCTAAGCCTAAACCCCCTCAAAAATTGAAAAGCAAAAATAATTTGCTAATAGAATCATCTTTAAGTGGCGTGCAAAATAAAACTGCCTGGGTATTTGACACGGGAGCAAGTGGTCATTTCTGTTGCAACCGAGAGCTATTTACTGAATTTAAAAAAATAACTGGGGAGAAAATGGCATGTGTCATTAATGGTGTTGATTGCGAGATAGAGGGGATTGGTAAAGTCGACATGCATTTTAAATTTGGTAAACGAATTGAATATATTACCTTGCATGATGTAAGATATTCCCCTAAACTTAGAAGGAATCTAATTGCAGGTTCTGTTATAGACGAGAAGGGATGTACCTTCAAGGGAGAAAAAAGGGGTGCTCAGAATTTTCGGTGCTCGTGTTCGCGAAATCTTGACGGCTAAGAGACATTTAGGGTTATATTATGTGTATCCCCTGTATACAAAAAATCAGGCTAATGTATTATCCTCTCAAATTACGTCTTTAATATTCTGGCATCAAAGACTAGGGCATATTAATATCAAGTACATTGTGAACACTAGTAAAACAGGGGCAGTGAGGGGTTTACCCCAGTTAAAATCTGAGGAATTTAAGTGTGAGAGTTGTCGTATAGCTAAAACCCGAAGGACTTCTTTTAAACCGACTGCTCAAATTAGATCCTCTAAACCCCTAGAATTAGTTCACATGGACTTATGCGGTCCTATGCCAGTCCAGTCTAGGGATGGCTCAAAATACTTTTTGAGCATCACTGATGATTTTTCGCGTAAGGTAACAGCTTTTCCCATAAGAGATAAGACTCGAGTTTTAGATACTTTTAAGAAATTGCAAAGGCGAGCTGAAAGGTTCACGGGAAATAAAGTAATTGCTGTTAGAACCGATCAAGGTCTAGAGTTTTGCAATAATGAATTCGAGGACTATTTGGACAATTTAGGGATCAAGGCTGAAAGAACAAATACTTTCCCCCGAGCAAAATGGGGTTAGTGAAAGATTAAATTATACCGCAGTAGACGCAGTTAGGACTCTTCTGAGTGACAGTGCACTTCCAAAGACGTTTTGGGATGAAGCTTTATTATATTTTGTCTACGTCTGGAATAGAGTGTGCCAGAAAAATAGGAATAAAACGCCGTTCGAACTTTTTGGAGGTAAAATTCCTTCAGTAAAGCATATCAGAGCGTTTGGTTTCGCCGTTTTTGTCGGAGTTCCAAAGCAATTGCGTAAAAAGCTTGATCCTAGAGAAAAAAAATGGCATTATGGTTGGTTACGGCCGGCGAACGAAAGGTTATCGTATATGGCTGCCTGATGCTAAAAAGGTAATTGAAACCATTAATGTTAAATTCGGAGATGAACCCAATGGACGTGAGCTGGACCCAGTTGTTACTCCCCCCATTAATTTAGATTCAGAATCTGAATCAGAAAGCGAGTTTACGCAATCTGAAAATTTGACACCGGAGCACAGTTCGAAAGAAAAGGACGAAGCAGGTGAAAGTACGTCTTCTGTAAAAGGTGTAATGCCTGAAAAACGGGATATTATATGGTACCTGAAAGCAGTTCCCCCCTTTGATAGTGACAGTTTTAATATATATTACTATCCTGAAGGTAAAGACAGATTGAGATCATATCGCGAAGTCGAAGAATACTGTTCTTCTCGCAGTATTTCATATGACGAATCTAAATTTGATTTTAGCACTAAAAATAATTACACCGGAAAAGTTTCAGAAACTAAAGAAGCGAGTCATATTTCAGCATGACTAGAAAATTGCCCAATCCCAACCAATGTTTACGAAGCACTTAGAACACCTCAAGCTAATAATTGGTACCAAGCAATGGAGGAAGAGCTAGGCGTAATATCGAATCGTCAAGTATGGGATTTGGTTGAAAAACCTCAAAATGCTAAAATTATAGGGAACCGATGGGTGTTTAATATAAAAAGAAATGCTGAGGGGAAAATTGTACGTTATAAGGCGCGATTAGTAGCGCAGGGTTTTTTCCAAAGGAAAGGAGAATCTTACGATGAGACTTTCAGCCCCTTCGTAAATTTTTCCCTCATTCGTGCATTCTTTGCCGTCTTCGTTTGTTTCCTTGGATGGGTTCATAGGCAGTTCGACATCAAAAGTGCCTATTTGTATGCCCCATTATCGGAAACTATTTATATAAGACAACCCCAAGGATTTGTTGACCCAGAGAAACCCCAGTTTGTATGTTGCTTAAAGAAAGCGTTGTACGGGCTTCATCAGAGTGGTCGCGAATGGTTCTATGAAATTAGCAATAAACTTGAGGAAAAGGTTTTCGTAAAATATGGGCAAATTGCGTTTTCACTTCTGAAGATAATGTAGTACTATTATTGTATGTCGATGACATAGTGTTTTTTGGAAAAACTAGTAAGCAAACTGATTTTGTCGTACGAATTTTAAATGCCGAGTTTGACATAAAAGATCTGGGCAGAACTAAAAAATTACTTGGAGTAGAATTTGAGGAAACTAATGGCAAATTATACATACACCAAAGGGAATATATCGAAAAAATACGTAGCGTGTTTAACAGTTTTAAACTTCCGATAACTTCACTTCCCATAGCGAAAAGCAGAATATTATCTAAAACCCAATGCCCCAGTACTGAGGTTGAACAGAAAGAAATGAAAACAATCCCTTACAGGAGTGCGATAGGCTATTTGTCATTTCTAGCTTCGCGAACTAGGCCTGACATATCATACGCCGTAAATATTCTTTCTCAGTTTCAGTCAAACCCAGGTATGGTGCATTGGAATGCTGTTTTAAAGCTGCTGGGATATGTATGTCATACTAGTGAATATAAACTTGAATTATCAGGCATTAAAAATATAATCTTTAACTGTTTTAGTGATGCCGACTTTGCATCCAACAGGGATGATCGTACATCTGTGGGAGGTATGATACTTTTAATTGATAAACCCCCCCCCCCCATTGCATGGAGGACTTTCAAGCAAAAATGCGTAAGTCTGTCCACCATGGAAAGTGAGTACGTTTCCCTTGTTGAATCAGTTAAAGAACTTATCTGGTTTACTCGTATTTTTGATGAATGCACAGATAATAAAATTTTAAGTTCTAAGCCATCTGAAATTAATTTATATTGTGATAATCAAGCTGCAATTAGTTTCTGCAAATCACCCATTGAAAACCACAAAACTAAACATATTTCAGTCAAACTGCATTTTATACGTAATCTTTTGAACGATAAGATTTTTGAGCTTAAATACGTTAACACGAAAAGTAATTTAGCAGATGCATTTACTAAAGCCACTACTAAACAAGGACTGTCAAGTTTTTTAAGAAATGTATGTATTGGTTGTTTTTGATTTGATCTATGTAGAATAAAAAAACTGTTAAATGTTAAAATACAGATTTTCTGGTTTTTAAAGATTAAATTAAAGTGAATATTTGCATGTAGTATTTGTATTGTATTAGAATGTTTCATATCCTTTTTTAATAGTGTGACACACTAATTGATAACGCCATTGATACTGTTTTGAATGTTTTTTATGCATACATGAAACAACTTTCATTTTAATATGTTATTTGAATATATATATTAGTGTTCGCATTAGTGTTTATACAAAATGTTTATACAAGTGAAAAGTATAAAGTTCATTGTGTATATAAATCTGTTAATTTTTCTTTTTTGATTTCTTAATATATTCTGAACTTGTATAAATGCTCACGTTAAAAACTTACCTTTACGAGCAAGCTATGCTTATATCTTTAAGTTTACAATATACTTTTAAGAGTGGACTTAACTTTTAAACAAAACTTCATAGACAAAATATTACCTTGTTTTGAAAAACTTGTCCTGTTATGAAGTGACAAGAGGCGGGCCATTTGATAGGAAAATTGCGCGGTGCGTACTTAAACAAGGCGAATATCGCCACGTTACTTTTATCTTGCCACTTCCTAATATTCGGTAGAGGTGTCAGCTTTTCAAACATCGCAAGAATGCTATGGTGTTCAGCTTCTCGGTTATCTCAAATATGACGTCATAGTTTTTTTCTCTTACGTATTTGCCATATGAAACCACTTATTTTTAACGGACCATGTTTGGCCGTATGTAACTGTAGACCGTGTTTCTTATGCAAATGTTTGATTGTATAAAAGAGCAGGTTTGTTAATGTCTGTCTCGCTCGCTCAGTCAGTCTGTCTGTCTGTCTGTCTGTCTGTGGGTGGGTGGCATCTGTAAATCTCACACTCTCGGTCAGAAGTGTGGAGATAGTATATTTTTCATGTACGAGCATAATATTTCTTTGAGCAGTTAGTTGGCTCGCTATTATGTTTTTCATTTATACATATTCATCTGTACATATTAAATTATTTTAACTTCAACGAACTTTGTCATAATTCAAATGTCCCTGTTTTACCGCGCGCCCTGCACAACAAAATTAGTAAGCATTTAATCAAAATGTGACTTTATCTTCCATTATTATAGATCAGTTAGTTGTATATAACGAGAATTTTTAAGTTGATTAATCAGTTGTTTAAAGAGAATAGCGACAAGCTAAAAATAAAAAGTATTTGGCGTGGGACTTCAGTTGGCGAAAGAATGTAACGCCAAACATTAGTCGGCAATAGGAATAAGTCATTTAAAGGAAGATAACCTAGAATGTACTAGATTAAATATTAGCGTCCACTTAAAATAAATACTAAGTTGAAAAAAAAGTTAGAAGCACGCTAAGCCTATGTGCCCAGGGGTTCCGCAGACGTAAAAAGATCGGGAATCGCTGGGTTAGAAAGTGATTTACGTGAACCATGGTTTGGACATATGATAGGATTGACCCTGATATAGAAAATGCTTCCACGATTCAACCCCAGGACGAAGTTGAAGAGAAGAGTGTGATGAAGAGTCCAGTGATTTGTTCAAACACAGCACAACGCTATCGTGTGTCGACACTTTGCTAGATTATTTTCAAGATAAGTTGGGGGTGGGATTGCACTTTCCCCCCTCCCAACTTATCTTGAAGTAAATTAAAACGTTAATAGAAGTTCACTTAAAATCGGAAAATTGTAGAAAACTTTTAAGAAAGTTGGTTTTTCCGCTCTTTTTCAAACTGTGAAACTGAAAATTCCGATTATGTCTTTAGCCTTAACAAAATTTTCCACGATGATATGATCCACAACAAAAAGTTCGATGCTATACTTTTTTTCTCGTTTTATTTATTATATTTATTTTTCTCATTGTCTAACTTTTGAATACTACTCAAACATCAATACTAATATTATTCAATTTTAAAAAATCATAATATTGCCTATTTTTAGAACCGTCCGGAAGTCAATGCGCTGAGGAGGGTCCAAACTGAATTCAATTCGTGCCCCCCCCCCCCCCAAATAAAAAAAGAAAAAGTTAGAAGCACGCTACGCCTATGTGCCTAGGGGTTCCGCAGACGTAAAAAGGTTGGGAACCCCTGGGTTAGAAAGTGATTTACGTGGACCACGGTTTGATATGATAGGATTGACCCTGATATATTAAATGCTTCCACGATTCAACCCCAGGACGAAGTTGAAGAGGAAGAGTGTGATGAAGAGTCCAGTGATTTGTTCAAACACAGCACAACGCTATCGTGTGTCGACACTTTGCTAGATTATATGAGTTAACGAAATTATAAATACAGTGATATCCATAGGCGTAGCGCGCTTCTAACTTTTTTTTTTTTTTTTTTTTTTTTGGGGGGGGGGGGCACGAATTGAATTCAGTTAGGGCCCTCTTCAACGCATTGACTGCCGGGCGGTCCTTAAAATATGAAATATTATGATTCTTTTGAAATTGAATAACAATAGAATTGATGTTTGAGTAGTATTCAAAAGTTATACAATGAGAAAAATAAATATAATATAAATAAAAGGAGAAAAAAATAGCATCAAATTTTTGTTACGAATCATATCATTGTTAAAAACAATGTTAAGACTAAAGACAATCGGAATCTTGAGATTCACAGTTTGAAAAATCGGGAAAAAACCTACTTTCTTAAAAGTTTTCTATAATTTACCGATTTTAACTGAACTTCTATTAACGTTTTAATTTATTTCAAGTTAAGTTGGGGAGCACCCCCCCCCCCAACGCTACGCCTATGGTGATATCCTATTGTTAGGAAAATTCGTAGCGATATTTAAAAAGTATCAAATATTCGATAAAACAAAAAAAATAAATAAATAAATTACGGATTACATACATAAATCACATTAATAAAATAGAAAAGCAAGTGTAGTATTATATTTTGGAAATATAATAAAATTTAATAAAAATCGGATTATCCGTGATTTTCGGTTATTCGTGCTACTCCTGCCCTCCATTATCCCGGATAATCGGGAGTACACTGTACATGCAGTATTGTAAGGAGAAGAAAAGGAGAAAACTTACTCTAAATTGCAGAAATGAGAAGTTGTGAATTTGCGTCTCTCTCCGATAAACTTATCCTACAGAGTAAAGAAAAAGGCTGATGAAATTTTCTTTCAAGCAAGAGTTGGAAGACACGTCAAGCTTGACCTTGAAATTCTAGACTTTGAAATTTTTGTGCTGTTTTACATCTTACAGAGTTACAAAGAAGACAAACAATAACTGGCGTGTCTCTATAGCGACTGTATTATCGCTTAGAACTAATGGTGCTCCGTTATACAAATTACCCAACGGCTCTTTTATTTTTGCACGCGAGTTTTTCTTTTCCTTGTCGCCTATTGGATTCCCCAAGGTCATGAGCTTGCATCGAACCGAATGATGCATCCGCTTAATTTGTTTTGGTTTGCGGCTGAATCAGAGATAGAGGAGCAGTATCATGAAATATGGAGATGTGTGATCAGTTGTGTAATTATTATTAGAGAGAGACACTGCCCCTGAGTACCTGGGCCAAAGGCTCTGGTGATGACTAACATTAATTTGAATAAGGTTGCTCGTGAAATTGGTGAACAGAGATTTTTAAGATAAAATTCCTATAACAATCAATTTTTGCGCTGAGTTATGAGAAGTTAATTTAAATAAAGGATTAGCTAGGCGTAGCTAATTAAAAGTTAGAGACATAAAAAGTTAGAAATTACATAGAAAATATTTTTAATTAACTAAGTATTTTTTTCCTTACTATACTATTTATATTTTTTTGTAATTTTTATCTTGATTTTTTAAAATTAATATTTAATATATTTTCTACAATTTTTACCTTGATTTTTTTAATTAATATTTTATTTCATTTTTCATTTATTTAATTTTTTTTAATTAAGTAAAAAGACGTACACACATAGGAAAGAAGCAAAGAAAGAAAACCTGCCTTTAGGAGGTGATCAAGAAAGAAACACATGTCCTAACGAGTGAAAAATAAACAGAACTACTCGGAAATTATTATTGTTTGGAGTCTAAAAAATATAAGGTACATTTAAAAGACATAACTAGGCTTGTAAAAAGGTGCTTAATTCATTAATAGTTTAAATGTAAGAAATATGTCTAAATAATAGTATCAGATTTAATAAAGAGAATGGAAGAACGATTTAGGCATTCTCTCTTTATCCCGGAACAAATCAACTAGTGAGGATTTCATCAGGTACCATCTTACACCGCATTTACACAGTCACGATAGCGGCAAGTCGAATCGCGGGGGACGAATGTGTAAACAGTGTTCTCGCCGTTTCTCCTCATCAATCATGGCGCTCGCTTCGGGAACGGTTTTCTGGCACGAGTCAAAGGGGCGAATGGCGTCGGGGGGAGGGGGGATCAAAGGGGAGAATGGCGACGAGAGGTTGCGACGGGGAGTCTTGTTCACAGCAAGGGGCGGGAATGTGCGAACGGTCACTCGCGTCGATGCAGGAACGTGACTAAGGTCTCGCGAATGTCTTGCGGGTGGCGCGATTACGAATATGTAAATGCAGCATCCAAAATTATCACTAACTGAGAAAAGAGAAATGAAAGTAACATTCAATATGAGAGACGTTTTTGGCGAATTCGTCAAATCGTCGATATAACATCCAATACTCGACGCTTTCCAAAGTAAGAAGCATACATATGTATCAGCAACGATTTGAAAACTTATACTATTAATATGATGTATTATGAAAGCAAGCACCCTTTAAATTTCTCCTTTTATATGTAGTTGGTCGTAAATTCTAGGATATAGACTCAATATATCGAAATACAAATTGGTGATATTAAAACACAATAATAATTTTTTGACTATTCATAAAAGTAAACGAAACAGCAATAATCATGTAAGGGAAGTTCAAAATTTTGCAGAATTCAGTCCCTCTTATGGAAATAAAACTTAAAGATATATCTAATACCTAACAATCTCCAGTTTGTAAATGATTATGAGAAAATTTACGATGAGAAAGTTTGCCTACTGACAAAAAGAATAGTGTAAGGGAAGGAAGTGATTGAAAATATAATAAGAAACTCTTTCTTTGTTTCTTTTACACATTTTATATTTTGAATCATCTCAGACGAGCGGCGCTCAACCCCTTTAGCCCCCCCCCCCCCCCCCCCATGGTTACAGCCTTGGCTTTCACGTTCACATGCTAGTGTGCCTCTTCAATAAAACATGTTTAGTTTCACATTTATCTTTTATTAATATACGTGGCACATGAGATTTTCGTATTTAAGTGTTCTGCTGTTCATGAGTTACTAAAGTTTAAAAAATATTTTTTTTTCCTAGTCTAGATTAAAAAAGTAGGAAAAACCGCTCAATTTCACCTTAACATTCTGTAAACGAAAAATTGATTAATACTTTCAGATTTTATTTCCCTTCAAGTTAATCTTAGTTTTAAAAGATCAGTGTGTTTTCCACAACGTAATGGGAGTATGCACTCTATCTTGAAAGCCGAACTGAAGACAAGAATTCTTGGTCCCGGAAAAGGTAATGACCCTGATGGGATAAGTATATCAACCACGGGTAACGCTGAACGCTTTGAAGACCCTTAACACCTCATTCCAATGTTACTAATGAAATAGGGATTTTCATATTTGATACTCAGTTTGAACTGTACTTCTTAAATACTTTCCCAGATAATATCTTAATCTGTATGGCAACTGCATAATATAATTTCACAATCCCTAAATTTGAAGAAAGAAAGAAAAAATTTTTAGTACTCCTGAACAGTGTTTGTCTCTTATTTGACTATTTACTATCCAATTAGTCTATTTATATCTTTGTAATATATGCTTGTCGACGATTGGACGGAGTCTGCAACCCACAACATTGCTTTTCCGATCAAATGGGATTTCGAGACACACACTTGAAACATCTGCTGGTCAAAGCTAAACAAGTCTAAAAGTCAAACGGTAGAGGCCACATTTGTATAATTATATAAAGCATTTGATAAAATTTGGCATTGGTTTTAATTTGTGCTTTCATTTTGTATAAACGGCTCTAACTAGATCCAGTTTTGTTGTTGTTCCTGGCCGAAATTTCCAGGCCTGCTCCATATAGGCTTCGGGCTGAATAGTGCGGCTCCGGTTTATAATAGCACTACAAGGGTCGGAGTCCGATTTGGCTCGGTAACACCACAATTTTGACCGAGCACCCCCAAAGGAGACATCTGAGGGGATCGTACCTTCCCCAACCACTGATCTCGTACAAGGACTTTCCGGTCTACGGATTTAGCGTGCCCATATCCGGTCAAGACGCGGAGGTATTTAACCGCGCTTGTCGGGATTCCATCCGAGCACCCTCAGTACCGAAATCCGAATTGCTACCGATAAGCTACCTCGGGACCAGAGTTATAAAAGTAATTAATATATGTCGTACAGACCTTCCACAGTGGAGAAGGTTTTAATTAACTCTGAGCACCCAAATAAATTATTTTAATTCTTGCTGACAAAAGTTTATGACTGAAGTTTGAACCTGAACAATCTATTACACTATCTACCTATAAGTAATACAACACCCATACAAAGGACGATATCTGCAGTACTGATATACGTCATGTCGCATTAAAAATAGATTGAGATGCATACTCCGGAAGAGAAAATGTGTAAGTAAAAGAAAGTCGACAAAAAGGACGACGACAAGAGTGATTAAAAATTATCAATGGTGTTTATTGGTTACGTCTATGAAGAAAGAAATGGTTGAAGTCCTAGTGGTGGTACAGGATACACTTTTCATTGTACGGGCATATCAGGAATCAGGACCGGGGGATGCTCTTGAGTCCCCACGCTGACAGAATCGTTCTTCAAGTTCAACTTTCTCGCTTCATCTTAGGCATCCTGAAAAGCACCCTCTCTGCTCTCTGTCCTGTCCAACCGTCTGGGGAAGATGTGCCTTGCAGGTGGCTGATGAGTTTTGCAACTGTGCGAAAATCCGCCAAATTTGCCGAAGAACGCTCGCCAAACGGTGAGAAAATATGTGATCGGCAAAGACAAGGGAGAACGTGTGTGTATCTGGGAAGGCGAAAAACCAGCTAAGCTGGGTACTGTTTGGATACCAACCCCTTCTCCCCCGCAGACCTGAATTTCACTGATAATAAAGGGACGCGTTATTACCGCTAAAAAAAAAATAGGTTTTCGTTGAATAAAGTGCCACAGTTAAGGTGCAGTATCCACATTTATGTGATGAGAGCAGTACACAGGGGAAAAATCCCATATGAAAAAGATAGTTTTAAAGGACGATACAAAACGTTACGACACGTCACTCCCTCCGCCATTAACCCTTCAACACGAACGGTCGCGTGGGGGACAAGTGTCACCCACTTTTATGTCTGTGTTATTTCCATATGTATTTAACTTTTTTGTAGCCAAATTATTTCTGTAGTTTTTTTAGGAGTATATAATACAAATAAAACACAATTGAATTTTAGAAAGATAAATATTGTTTATTACAAATCAACCATACATTCAAAATAAAAAAAAATTTAAAAATTCAGCACGCACATTTTTCAAATGGTCATTACATATCCACTTTCCGCATTTCTCGCACCACTTTCGCGTTGTTCTGTATCTCTGTGGTCCACAAGCGTAACAGCGTAAGTGGCGCACCCAGGGGGTGGGCGAAGGGCCCTGCCCCACCCCCAAAGAAATAGAAATTGCATTATGAATATTGAATTTGCATTCTAAATATTTTTATCCGTTCAACTCGACCCCTCCCCCCAACGATTAAATCCTGGATGTGCCACTGAACAGCGTCCTCTGGCACCTTCTTTTCCTCTTGAGGTACACTATTTCAAATTAATTCCTTATGGGAGCAAATTTATCAAATTCTCGTCGAGATTCCCTATTCCGAATGTCACAAACCTGAGAAGAAACGCAAACCTGTTTTTGCTCATTGTTAGGTAGCATGATTCCAACTCATTACCTTTCGAGTTATCCCATAATTTATCGATATTTGTCCTGGAACTTTTATAAGTGCCTATCAAAAGAAGAAGACCAAATAAGGCCCTATTTCTGGCATCGCGATCCCTTTCAAATTTACATTTGATAGAATCAATGTAAATATTTGTGCAGTTTGCAATTATTTTATAGACTTGTTCTTCAATAAACAAATCTAATATTTTTTCTGGAGAAAAAAGTTTTGCTGCTATACCATTTGGCCCTGGAAAAAGTATTATAATGTTTTCCTGCATGGTTCTGATATTTCTGCAAACTTTTTTTTTTATCACATTCAAAAATGTGATTAAAAAAAGTTTCATGTAAAGAACCTATTTAGCATTGAATCTCTCTTATTAGTTTTTTTAATCATAAATAAATAAAAAGATCTAAAATCTAAATATTACAGAGAATAAAAAAAATGCCCTTACCTTCAAAAGTTACGTAGATGATCGCGTGGGGGACAGGTGTCAACCAGTGAACTTTGACGCGATACAATCGAAAATCAGTTAGAGACTAACTAAAGTGAAAAGAGAGGGGACCAGAAGGAAGGTTCATTTGAAGGTAGACGGAAAAGGGGAGACTTCAAACATTCCGATGACCGCCATTAGGGAAGATGAATGTAGGTGGGTGACATATGTCCCCCACGCGTGTGGTGAAGGGTTAAAGATCGTGTAGGACACAACATTGGCATTAGTCGCATGCAAGATGCCACGAAGTGCAGAGTTATCTGATTTCGAGAAAGGTGTAATCGTGTCGGGTATCACAGGAATGGCCGATCCTTAAGGGACATATCTAGCGACCTGAATTACCCAAAATCGACAGTGACCTGTGTGATTAAGAAGTGGAAGGTGAACGGTGATTGTCGGAATGTGACCCGAGTCAGCAGACCCACGAAACTGGGAAACAGAGACCGACGGGTACTGTCCAGAGAAATTCGGAAGAACCGCACCCTACCGATGGTCCACATACTCAAGGAGTTTCAACAGACATCCGGGAGTATTGTCTAAATGAATACCATCCGTAAGGAAGAACATCAACTTGGTTTTCGTGGTCGTGCTGTCGCCCATAAGCCTTTGATCACAAAGTCCAACCGCGCTGCTCAGTTAATGTGGTGCAAAGCAAGTCGAAAGTGGACCGTAGATCATTGGAAACGGGTTTCCTAGAGCGACGAATCAAGGTTCACCCTCTACCGTTCGGATGTCAGGGTCTGGGTCTGGCGTCTGCCTGCTGAACGCCTCCTGCCATAATGCATTGTGCCCACAGTAAAGTTCGGCGGATGTGGAATTATGGTCTGGGGGTGTTTCTCCTGGTATGGACTGGGACCTTTGGTCCCAATTCATGGTAAGCTCAACGCCGACGCCTACTGCAGTATTTTGGATGACAGTGTGCTTTCGACTAACAATTGCATTATCTAAGATTCCGCTGCTCATTGCAGGCACGTAAATCATGATTATGTTATTTTAACGTGATGATTCGCTGCTACGGGAGGCCTTCCATGTGATATCAGTATTATCTTTGCATATGATACTAAAAGTTTTTTAATATAATATACATAATACGTTGTTGTGTAGAAAGCTCACACGTGAACACTAATAACTTTATAAATATATCGCATATTAGCGTGAAGTGTTCATATCCGGTGAACCATTAAATTCAGAACTTTACGATTGCTAGACGTTTGTCTTTGATTATAGGTCAAAGCTCATTTTGCGGTTCATTTTCCGAATTCGTATGTTTTGATTGTTTAGTCTTTCAGTAATCAAGCAATGGAAAATATCACAATATAGACACCTATTACTGATAGGATATTTTTTCGTGAGCTGCAAAAGCTTTCTCTTCGAAAATTACAGATTACGGTGATTTTGATCAAAAGAACTTGCCGTTGCAAAATATAAGTGCTTTCTGTGCTGCTTTATTGTGCGCATGAGTAAAGATTAGAATTTAAAAATTAAGGATGTGTTTTCAGTGTTCACATAGGAGTCCGGTAGCATATTAACTACCTATACTCGAGTTCAAGCAATGGGGAAATTTCAGTCACGCTGATTCGTTGGTTTCTTCCCGTCATCTATGACATCACTTAGTGCAACTTTCGAAGACTTGATATGGTGGCGCCATCTTTTCCTCTGAAACTGAATCGTTCCATTACAATATGCTATTTTGATTAAAACTTTTTAGAGCGTATATGAATCAATCGTGAAATAACTCGAATATGATATTCTAAGTCGAGTTCAAAAAGTATATTTTTATTATGAAAAATACACTTAATTATTTAAAAGAAAACTTCTAACTTTGAAATTTTTATAACAAGTTAAAAGAAACTTTGATGAAAAAAAACTTTAAAATTTTTTAAAAATATAATGGTAGCTTTGAAACTTTTATGAAATATGCAACATTTTTGGAGGGGAGGATTTATTTTACTAGAACTTGCATTGAAAGATATAAATTCGTATGGGTCTTGGTATGGTATTTTATATATAAAAAATCCTTGGACGATTTGAGAGTAAGATACAGGGTGATTCTTATTAAACTTTAATTGGAATGAATAAATTTCTCAAACAGCTTAAAAATATTAGATCTTCTGGCAGCTGGGAAAGCTTTTTGCATACTGCTGGTAGTAGCATACCTATTAGAAGAAGAAATGGTGCTGCTATATATATATATATATATATATATATGTTTAATAAAATTCACCGAGTATCTTACTCTCAAATTGTCCAAGGATTTTTTTATATATAAAATCGTACACACAAAAGTAGCAATTTTTTATTCTATTCTATTTGCATCACCACACATGGAAAAAATATTGTGTCCTCTGAAAAAAAATCCAATACAATTAAAAAGCGAATGAGTGAGACTTTAATATATTAAAGTCTGACTGAAGTCTATAATAACGGAATGTATACATTCCGTTTTTGCCACTTAGTTTAACATATTACACAGAGACAATTTTTTGTAGAATTTTTCATAAATTTAAGTTTGTATAATTCATTGGTTTTAAAGCGTCAAAAACAATGAACATATGATGCAATATATTTTTCCAGTGGTCTCTTTTTCACACCATCATCTATATGAGAGAGAGAGAGTCGCACTGAGGGGGGTGAAACAGATCGGTAAATACATAAAATGGCTAAAAAAATTGCATTTAGATTTCTTTAAGTAATCAATTAATAAAACTGAATATATCTTGAAAAGGCAAATTTAAGTTTATATAAAAAAAATAAGTCAGTGGTAAAAATATTGTATTCTTGCAAAATAATACACACCTATACCCATACCAATTTATAACTTTCAATGCAAGTTCTAGTAAATTAAATCCCCCCCCCCCCTAAAAAATGTTACATATTTTATAAATTTTTCAAAGCTACCATTGTATTTTAAATTTTTTTAAAAGTTTTTTTCATCAAAGTTTCCTTTAACTTGTTATAAAAAGTTCAGTGTTAGAAGTTTTCTTTTAAATAATTAAGTGTATTTTTCATAATAAAAATATACTTTTGGAATTCGACATAGAATATCATATTCGAGTTATTTCACGATTGATTTATATACGCTCTAAAAAGTTTTAATCAAAATAGCATATTGTACTGGAACGATTGAGTTTCAGAGGAAAAGATGGCGCCACCATATCAAGTCTTCGAAAGTTGCGCTGTGTGATGTCATAGATGACGGAAAGAAACCAACGAATCAGCGGGCTTGAAATTTCCCCATTGTTTGAACTCCAGTGTAGGTAGTTAATATGCAGTCCGGTAGCGGAAGCGAAAAAGGAAAGATGACGCTGAGACGGAAAAAAACCAATCATAGGCGTGAAAAATTTCGTTTCTGATCGTTTGGAGGTTTGCCATTGGTTAAATATATTTCAATACTTTAACGCCTCCGCTATCGGACTCCTATGTGAACGGGCCCTTATGAACGAAATGCCCTCTCGTAATTTCAGTAACCAATACATTCCTTAGCACTAACGTAGCCACAAAAACTTTTGACGAGACTGAGTCGTTTTTTAGTTTATAGAATAGGGATGATATATGGAAGGCCCAAACTTCAAGAGGAGCTTTCCCTCTGTGTACGTCCTTGTGTAAGAAGTAAGCTTTATTAGATCATCAAAGGTTGTAATGACATTATTATAGGTTGAAAAATATTTATGAGGTAAACAGTGCAAGTGTTTCTGTTTCAACAGATTAGAAATTTTCTATAAAGATCAGTTTATAGTCAAGAAAGCTTTCTTTAGTCTAACATTAGATCAGTCACAGTATTGTCCAACAAAACATGATGCTCCCAGAGGCTTTACCGTCATAACTTTACGTCACTTACGAGCCAATCAGAGAGCAAATACGTCTAGTGGATGGTCAAATTCTAGCCACCTGTGGCACATCTGTTTATTTGTGTATGTTGTCTGGGAATTTAAATATCAGTTTCGTAGTAGTAGTTTCAATCTGAGTTTTTTTTTTTTTCAATCTATTTATGATATTCATAGAAGAAATTCAGGAAAAGATTCAATCAATAGATTCTATCGAAATTTCTTGTTACAATTTATGATGAACGAATATGAGAATTTTAAGATAACTAATGTATGTTGACTATCCCGGGTGTAATTTTTTTTTTCATTGTTACTTGTAAATGTAATTTATACATTTTATATAGTACGCATTCAGATATTTTAAATATCATAAAACTCAAATTTTTTATTGCGAAATTCAGAAATGATTCGTATTTTATTCTTTACTTTCTAGTTACCAGATTCAGCGTACTACATTCCAAATTTTATTACTACAGAAGAGGAAGAAAGTTTGCTTGAAAAGATTTATTCATCTCCTAAACCAAAATGGAAAACTCTATCAAACAGAAGATTACAAAACTGGGGTATGTACCATTCTTTCTTTTTACTTTTCATGTTTCCAGAGTAAAGAAAAAATCATCTTGCTTTTGAATTCGCACACAGATTTTTGAAATGTATTATGTTATAAAACTTGATATTGAAAGACTTACTGAGCACTGATCTGGAATTTTAAGGTGGTAGAAATATTATAAAGTACTTACAGTTATGATTTTATTTAATGTAAATCATTAAAGATAGTAAGCGAGACAGACCATGATAATGGTAAAATAATTATGTGCTTAATTTATATTATTATCTAAATTTTTATTATCAGACAGTTATGTAGCATACAAAATGCTTTATGTTGTACTTTTTTTTAGTTCATTGAAGGGTAGTCAGAGTCAAGTAGGGCCATGAGTACTTCCATATCACCAAAGTAGTTGCTTTTAACTTATGAGGAGTAAAGTTTCATGTTACTTTATTGGGTTCCAGTAATGTTCTAAAACAGGATATGTAAATCAAAGTAATAAAAATTAAGAAAAAGTAAGTTGAAGTTATGAACAAATTAAGAGCTTGTAATAGAGCCATAAATTATTAAATTATAATACATTCTATTTTAAATGGGAAGTATTTACTTTGAAACCAGAATTCTCTAAATTATGTTAACATTACATATAAATAGGAAAGTAAGTTGATTAGTTATATTTTGGATGAATGAGTGTTTAGTATATTATGTTTCATGCTTATCTTGAATGCTAAATCCTATGTAATACCTATTTAAACTGAATTAATAGTTACTTTACATAACTTTAGAAGAAAATAGGTTACTATGAATATTTAAAATTAATAAATATTTGTGAAGTACATTTATTAAGAAAATTAATGTTAAAAATTTATAAAATTATTTTGTTTTGTTTTGCATCATTTCCACTTTTTAAATTATCTGATGATTAAGTACTTTTAAGAATTCTTATCTTTTTTCTCAAAATTTAAATGACAAATCAATAATGCATTTGAACTATTCTTTTGACATTACTTATTTTATATAAAAATGCTTTTAAAGAGAAAAACAGCATAGTTAATATTAGAGATATGTGAAAGTCTGATTTAATTTATTCAAATTATTATATGCATAAAATTTATTGAATACAACTGATACCTTAGCAAAATTTATAATTGATATCTGAAATTTTGAGGAGGTGTGTTGTCTAATGACTGTTATGTAGAATCAAGATGTTGTTGATTAGAATCTACAAATATAAAATAAAATAAATAATAATAAGTGTGCAATATTTTGTTATGATGTAATTTTTATATTCTGTATAACCAAAGGCCAAATTTTTACTCAAACTGATCAGTCTGTTCTCAAAATTCCTAAAATTGTTGAACTACCTCTAAACTTTTTTTGAAGTATAATAAATAGGCAAGACAGTATAACAGTATATGCAATAGCTGTTAAAATAATGTTAAGATCTGAAATACAATGATATTATCCCTTTCATAATCACCTATTTGATATAATTTATTGTTTCATTTGAGATATCAGATAATTAATGAATAATGTAGTAAATTATTTTTGTCCAAGGTATTGACTTTGATAGTTAAAATTTTAATAAGGACTCAAGAGATTTCCTAATGTATAACCTGAAAATGATAATGTCAGTTTAGGAAAGATCTCTGCAGAAGGCATATATTTCTGATGTGAATCATTTTCCAGGTGCATTACATTCAAATAATAATTTGGTGTGGCAATAATATAGTGCATTACATTTGAATAATTTATTTCCCATTTTGATTTACGATTTTCTCCCCTTTTTTTAAGGTGGCCTACCACATCCTAAAGGGATGATTCAAGAAGATTTACCTAAGGTGATATATCATAGAACACAATTGTATTCAAAATTATTAATCATGCATGGATTCAGGATTAGGCATGTTAGGTTCTTAATTTATATTCTTATGAAATTCCATAAAAATTATTATCTACTTAAAGTACTGGATAATGAAATGATTTTAACTATACTTAAATACCAAATTTTAATATGCTATTGAAAAAAACTTTTGTGAAATAGCCACCCCCCCCCAAAAAAAAAAAACAAACAAACAAACAAACAAACAAAAAAACCTTTGTTAAAATATGCCATTTTTTTTCCATACTAACCTTTTTCAAGTTAAAAAAGCAATGCAATTTTAGCCATATTTAACTGTTTGAATAATTTTGGGAAGAAGAAAGTGTTTGATTTCAATCATAGTTAGGCAAAACTCATTAGGTAAACATAACTCTATACATTGGTGTATATATATCTGTGTCATGTGTTCACACATAGAGAAAAATAGAAGTAAATGGAACATAATATATATGGGAGTGCGGCATCTAGTATCTTTTATTTATCTTCATTTATTCTTTTCATTTTTTATACGTTAGTTATAATGATATAATTTAGTCAGTATTGTTTCAGGAACATTGATTGCATTTTTAATTTACCATATAGTAGCTACTAGTGAAAAATATTGAGTAAAGGAAATAGTTTTGTTTATACACATACAAATGAGATCTCACTTAAGGATTTCTTGGCTCATGTTTAAATTTCAGTTTAATGGGTATTTTTAAGAGCTGTATCCTCACTATTCAATTATTTGTATTAAGATCCATTTAAACTTTCTGTTAATGTTCAAATGTTGTAGAGCAACAAACCAGTCAGATCTAATTTTCACCCTTCCATCTCTTTGTTCATTAATTTTTAACTTGTTCTGAATAGGTTTCTGCAATGACCTAATTCAACATATTAAATTTTTTGTTCTTTGTTTTTCTCACTGTTTTTTAAGACACATGATGAACCCTGAGGCTGATTTTGCTGTGAGAATTAAAACCTCTGCATTAAAATGCTTTGTTTTGAAATTCCTGCTTAATATTTTGAGGATGATGTGAGCTTTTTTCTAATATTATGTTCTTGTGTGTGGAATTCCTCTTTCAAATTCCACATATTAAATACATGCTAGTGGCAAGTGGTTGGGAGTCTCTTCCAAACAATCATGTTACAATTCATTTTAGAGTGTTCACACACTATCAGTTCGTACCATTATTAAAAAAATGGTATGAACTGATAGTGCTTTATCATTGTTTTATATTTAACAATGCTTCTAGAGTGAACATCCAGTATTTCTGTAGCTCTTTTACATTTCCTTGTTACAATACAGATTTATTGTCATTTAGTATCTTAAAACTGTTGGTATTTTGACTGAATATTTTGTCAAGTTGTGTTTATAATATATAATTGTGTCACCCACTTTAAATTTTCATTTATACATATACTTTTCATAAGAAGTTGATATATCATACAGTATACATTCATCCATATCTTTTATTTGCTGGTGTCACTTAATCTATATATATAAAACAGTTCCATAACTGAATGACAGACAATGCACAGACCAAACCGCTGGACCTAAAGGGCTGAAATTTTGCAAGGTGATTCTTCTTATAGTGTAGGGATGCACTAAGATTTTTTAAAATTAAATTTTTAAGCTGTTTTAGTAACTTTTTTCAAGATTGCATTTAAAATAATTTGAGGGTTATAAAATTTATATCTCGAGAAATATCATAAAAATTCCTTTAAAATAATATCTTTTTCGAATCTTTACCTCCATTTTCTGATATTTGGTGAATTTTTAAATATTAATTTTTAGAATTTAATTTATTAAATGCTGATCACATGATTTCTTTTTCTGGTACTTTAAATTAATTTATCATCCCGTGCATAACAATGAAATAGACAAAAAAATATATATTTTTTTTCTTGCTAATGCGGCAGACGATTGGAAATTATCCAAAAAAATATTAAAATACAGTAAAAGATATGTTCCTCAAACTGTACTGTATTCTTTAGTATATTCTTTTACATTTAATTTGAATATTTTCTTCTACATAATTTTGTCTATAAAAATATCAGTTACGATTTTTTTATATATTTTTTTCATTTTTTTTTCATCAATTGCATAGATTTATTGTTGTATTTATTATAAATATATTTATACATATTTTTGGCATTAATTGCATACATTAACCGTTGTATTTAATTTGAATGTACTCTGTAGAGAAGTACGGGTTTTCAGCTAGTTTTATATATAAAAGGTTTATAGTTATTAAATTCGGACCAATAATTATGTGTTAAGAGTAATTTAAAATTTTTATTTCACATTCTCTTGTGAAAGAAGATAAATATTTAATGACTAATTAATAAAACTTCTGAGAGTTACTTTGTATTTTTTCTGTACTTATAAAATGAAGTTAAACTTAAAGAGTCTAACTTTGAGGTATTTAATACTCTCTAAATGTGTAATTCATATTAATAGCATTTGGACTAAAACATTTTTAATATTTTATCATAGTGGCTAAATGACTGCATTCAGAAAGTTGCAGAACTTCAGATTTTTGGTGATAAAATTCCAAATCATGTTTTGGTGAATGAGTATCTACCAGGACAAGGAATAATGGTAAGAAATTAATAGTTATAAGAGTCTGTTATTAGTAACTGTCAATAAGATTTCTTAATATTCATGAAAACCTGTAGAATTATTGTGAACAATCTTTATAGGTTAAAATAGTGTTCTTGCTTTTTATCCATAAATAAATAGTACTGAATTTTACAGACTCATTGAAATTATGTTATTAAAACATAACTCAAATTGATGGATCTTCTGTAATCAATTTTCAATTTGAATGCTTCTAAGATCAAGATATTGGGTTGTTAAATATATTAGATTACAGAATTAAACCTTTCCAGAAATTATTTTTGTCATTGTTTCCTTAAAAAAATGTTTGGCTGATATATGTTACATAAAAAACTTCTTCCAGTTTTTAAATACAGCAATACCAGCGACTGACAAATTTAGTGAGTGCATTTAATTTTAGGCATAGGTTTTGACCTCTGTGTACATATTAGAAGCCATTTAGTGGCTTCTGATATGAAGGTGTTGTCTCATGCAGTTTTTTATCTCTTGGCAGATTTATGTTTGGTATCCGATTAATTGCTGTCCAATTTGAGCAGGTGAATGATAGGAATTAATTTTATTGCCTGTAAAAAATATGGTCATTTAACAAATGGCACAGTAAAAAACCTATAAATGGAGGTGAAGCATTTTTGTCAGCGATTGCTGTTGAATATCTCAGAGATCCATATTATTCTGCTGTTAATATTTATTGATAGTTACAATTAAATTTATAAATGTGTCTAATTTAGAGAGTGCATGCAAGCAGTTTAAGTGGTATTTATATTTATTAATAGCCTCATGAAGATGGCCCTTTGTTTTATCCTACAATTGCTACAGTAAATTTGGGATCTCACACTGTACTAGATTATTATCAGAAAGCCAACAGTGAAAATGATGCAGAGAAGGTAAGATTTGAAGTTTTTATGCTCAATTCTGTTCATAAGTAATAGGAACATTGCCAAATAAAAAGATGAAAAAATTTCTAATGGTATAGTAAAAAAAACAGTGAAAATTTAGGTATTACAGGATAACAGTATTAAATAACATAAAAATCTGTTTTATAGTTAGATGACCTATAAATGAATAGAGGCCGGAATTCTTCTTTAATTAAAAATTAAATATTATAAAAATTTAGAGTCATGTTTATTTTTATAAATACTGGATCATACAAAAATTTATTATTATAAAAATTAAATATTATAAAAAATTTGGAAATATTATTCCTGCAAAGAAATTTGAAAATAAGGATTGCAAATGTGTGCAAGAATTGTAGTATTACAGAGAGAGATCGAATATTCCTTTTTAATTTTTTGGGGGAAATGGGAGATTTTAACAAACAAAATACATTATTGTTGTGCATCTATTCAGCATACGCCAGTAAAAAGAAGATGAGGTAGAAATTTTAAGGGATCAGCCAGAGATTGTAGTTATAAATACTTTTTAAATATTGAAAAGGGAAGTGCTGCGGTATGTAAAAAGTTCTTTATAGGAACATTCAATATATCTATAGGCAGACTACATAGGGCTCTCAAAGCAAAGGTTATAGGAAAAGATTTACATGGAAAAATGAAAAGTTCTTGCAGAAAGAGTGATGAGGAACTTGTGGATGCCGTAAAAAATAACATAAAAAAATTTCCACACTATGAAAGCCATTACATGCGTTCTAATAATCCAAACAGAAAATTCCAGAGTTCTAAAAACTTAATTTGAACTTAAGAAAAATATACAACTTGTATATTGAAAAGTGTGAAGAGAACAATAAATTTCTCAGCGAGCAAATATATAGGAAATTTTTAAAGAATAATTTTAAGTTTTCATCACCCACATAAAGATACGTGTCAAAAATGCGATTTGCTAAATATGAAAATTAAAGCTACCTTAATGAAAAAAGCAACCTTTTAGAAGAACATAGCATACATTTAAGTAATGCAGAACTGGCTAGAAAAACTTTAAAAGATCAAGACTTAGCATCAATGAACCCAGTTAAATATTTCATATTTTCATTTGATATATACCTTTTTCCTTCCATATTCCAAACGAAGTAATTTACATTTTACACTCGTTTATTTATATCATCTTTTTAATATAACTAAAATTATTTCTTAATAAACTTGGTTATTAGTGTATTTACATGTCTTCATTTAAATTTTTATTTTTTACATTAAAAAATCCATTTCAGTGAAGCTAATGTATATAAAAATATGGACTTGAATTTCCACTTGTTTTTACTTTTTATATGTTATTTTTGAAAGTGGTATAAGTCCATTTGGAGCTAAAAAAAAATCGTTTATTTTTTAAAAATAATTTTAATAATTATCCTTTCATAATAAAATTTAAAAGGTGTTTAGTGTTAAAAACACACGAATTGATTAACGTTTGCCAATATTTTTAAATTCATTCAAAGGAAAACGTTAAATATCTCGATACATGAAAAAAATAGACTCATACTAGTTTAAAAAATAACAGCTCATATGTCAAAGCCACTTCAGTTTAGACATATTTTTAATTTTTCTGGTCAAATAGGTTCAATTGGCTTAAGGTCAGCCTAGCCCTTTAAAGTGTCCTACCCTAATGACCTCTTCTAATGAAAATTCACAATTAACTTTATCAACACTATACAATTTTACGCAATTTGAATAAGGAAAATTTTCGTCAAACTTTAATTTCCTCCTCTTTGAAATATTTTCTCATAACTTTGTTTTTGTTAGCCATATTTTTGGCCAGTTTAAAAGTTAATAAAAACGGGAAAGATGTTTTTCTTGGTTACAAATTTATACCTTGGAAAATAGACTTCAGAAATCAGCATTTAAACATTTCAGATTATACAGCACATCACGGCAGTTAATATTCCAAAAGGTATAATAGTTCCGATAGGTAATATAGTGTTTAAAATTTTCTCTCAGTTGTAACTACAGATGTGTATTTCTCCCTATCTGTTTCTTGTAAACACTGCCTTTTCTTAGAGTGAACCATTGCCCATCGACAGAAAAACACTTGTTTGACTCTTCCTTGGGGCAAATGCCGATATTTGGTGATAAGTGGGGGATGTTTGGAGACAATCTTTTTCTCTCTCGTTAACCTTCGCTTTAACGTTCCACCCCTCATAAAAAAAAAAACTCTCCCCAAGTGACCAGTTTGTCGGGGATCTTCTCTTCGGAGGTAACCAGTAGGTAGGTTTCAGTAGTATTTTTCATCAATGGAATTTGCTGAAGGTTGAAGAATGAGTGAGGTGAAGATTTAACCATGTAATACAGTGATATACTGTCATGCCTGTATGTTGATAAGTTAGGCTTTGTCAGAGCTTGGTTATTTTTGTTACTAGCATCAGTTCTCAGGAAGTTCAGATGATGTATTTCTTTACTAGTTCACCATTGTGACAATGGGACTAGGTTTGAAACCTAGGTGTACAGAGTAGAAGGCCATTTTCTCTCATGATCTTTTCTGCAATGCACTTTACTTTGTCTTTAATATTGATGCAGGGCAGGTCACTATCTTGACCATGGTATTCAGTTTATCATGCATGTATAAATTTTTTTAATCCAAAAATTACCTGACACCTAAGCTTCACATAGTAATAATTTGTCCCTCAACCTGTACTTGAGTATTTCAAATGAAAAACCAGGCATCAAAACGCAGTACCAAGCTATGCGTCTTCCTAATAAGTTCTGAAACCAGAAACTCAACTTCAGAATGAAAATCAAAAATTTTGTTTTAAAGTTTATTATTTTTTATTCATTTTGAATGAATTTTCTTAGAATATAGTTTTTTATTAATTACAACTATTTTCTAGAAAATATGTTTAACCTACAAAAATAGGATTCTTAAAATATCTTTGTTGTAATGAAATATTTTCGTTTTGAATGTGCTTATTTTTACTTTTGGAATTCTTAGAGTGGGTATATAAAATAATTTTTCTAGTATTCTAGTAGTAGTTATTCTGTTTGAATGTGTTTTTTAACTATAAAGTTTTTTTAGGAATTGCAGAATTTGAATGATCGCTATGTTGGTTCATTGCTCTTAGAGAGATGTAGCTTACTAATAGTTCAAGAGGACCTGTATCATAAGTACTTACATGGAATCAAAGAAATGAAGAGTGATATGTTAAATGATTCTGTGAAAAACTTAAATTTTTGCCAGCATGTTTCTGGAAGTACTCTAAAAAGGGAAGACAGAATTTCTTTAACTATACGACACGTTCCTAATACTGTTAAAGCTAAATTTTTATTTAAAATAAAATGATTTCACTAATTATTTTGCTGCAATTTGTTTATTTTCTTTTTCAATGTAACTGTAGCAAGGTAAGTCATATTGACATGTTCTCAAGAAAACGTACCTTTTATGCATGATTACATGTATAGAGGTTTAATGATTTAAAAACATTAGCAAATATAACTAGGTATATGCAAAGGTTATAGTAGTTCTAAATCTCTTAGAAATTTCAAAAAAAAAAAAAAAAAAAAAAAAAAAAAAAAGGCACATTTTGAAATTTTGTGAAGTGTGATCTATATCAATTTCTGAAACATTCCGTTTTAAATAGAAGGTATCAGAAGGTATAACTTGCCATTTTTTATTGAAAAATCAAGCACCTTTTTAAAAGATAAAATTGATTCCTGGAAGGTAGCTAAATATAATCATCAAGCATTTTATTTTGTTTGCCTCATATTAAATAAAATAAATTTTTTTTATAAGAAAAAAAAAAATGATAAACAGAAAAGTTCAATATTACATTATATCAGGCTTCAAAATTTCACGATTGATAATTGGTAAAAGAAAACTAAATAAGTAAGTCTTTACGATAACATTGATCATGCAGAGAAAATAAAATTGTAAATTACTTAAAATCCACAAAGGAGCAGAAAGAATACAGCTAGTTTCATACTAATAGGTATAGAGCTCTAGGAAAGTTTGTTGTATGGATTTGTAATTCGTCAACAGAGATAATCATACCTAATGCTCTGCAGCCTGAAGGATGACACCTATTTGTCTGAAGCTAGTTGCCATTCTTCTGCTCTGTTGTGGATTTTAGGCTGTTATTGACAAAATTTTTTTTTCTAGGTTTAGGAGTTAAAATTCATTATGGACATTTCTAATAGCATAAACAGCTGAAGTTGCAAGGGCAGTTACATTTTAAGGAATTGGACAAATGAGGTGAAAATTGTAAAAGTTACACCCTGACAGTAGAAGCTACCAAATGCATAATAAAAAGTGCAACTACAATGCATTTTAACAACAATTAGATGTATATTTACTATTTTCTTTCATGGGTCATCCATGGTTCAGAGTGCAAAGAAAATCAACAAATGACTCTGAAAGATATAAATATTTAAAAGCTACCAAGAATAAATGAAACGAGGGTTTCTGAATAAAGGAATTTATTTTATAATTCATTTGCAATAAATATCAATGATGCACTTTCTTGACACTGTTTTTTAGTAAACATTATCTTCAATCATTGGTCCAGCTCTTATCACTGAATTGTAACATTCACAACTATTAAATTATCCAGTAAATTTATTTATGAGGAAAAGTCTTTCTTTTCATCTTTTTTTTTTTAAACCTCTGGCTCTTACAAATTCCAACAAATGTTTTAAGAAAACTTGGGACTAGGTGAATCTCACAGGAACAATACTTGGATAAAAATATCTGAAAACATAGAAGTTTAACAGTGGCAATAAACATTTAACATTCAAATCTTATGTTCCTATAAATGAAACATGCTATTTTAAAGGTAAAATGATCAGTAATAAGAAGTGAGTGGTGTAACAAGATCTCATAAGATAATAACTTTCACTTTAAATGTAAATATTCATAGAAAAAGGATTCAAGGTTGAAAAAAACTCTGTATTTTGAAGTAAATAAATCTATGAGATTTCACAATTTGTAAATATTAAAGAGCAAATATAAAGTAGGGTAACTATCTGGAAGTAAATTAACATGCTGAAACTAAAGCTATAGAAGCAGGAATTAAATTCATCTTTACTTAATCGTAAATATATATATATATATATTTAATTGATGACATTTGTGTATGAAAAATAATTTTCCTAGTAAGAGATCATTTGAATTTAATGCACACTTACAGTTTTATTAGTGATTGTAATTGAAAAGTAGAAAATTTTACTTAACATAATATCTTAAGAAATTTTAAGATTGTCTTTAGCAAAGCCAAATAGTATATTTTCTAGAAAAGGCACATTTAATTTTCTATTACAGATTAATTTTATTAGTTTGGTTTTGCTTAAAATTAAAAAAAAAATGCTGAATATATAAAAATCCTTAGTTTATAATAGATTATGAGAACAATTTAACAAAATTTTAAATATATTTCAGCTACTTTTATAGATTGTGATGACACTAATTTTGCTACTTTTTAATGTTAAATACAACACTTTATAAAATTTCAATTTCTCATTTGTACGAATATAGACAGCACACAGCATAATTCATAATTACTAAGTTAAAATATACATTATATGCTTAATTGTATAAAGTTTTATAATTATATAAGTTAAATGTTAAATTTCCATAATACACCTGCATTAAATAATTTGGAATATTAGAAAACAGAGAAATAACTATGACAGTTTCAACAATAAACAAACATGCATTTAAATTTATAAGAACAGTAAGTTTACAGAAAATATTCTGCATACAATTATATCATTTGATGTAAATAAAGTAAATGATTTACATATTCTGAATTTCTGATGAAATAATGTAATAGTATACTGAAGTGCACAATGATTTGGAACATATCTTGTTTTATAACATGTATTACCAGCATTTATCAAACCTTTTGCACCATGCTATTTTTCAAATAAACTATTATTTTTATTAAGATGGAATTCTCTTCAGTATAAAAATGAAAATTTAACTAAATTTATCAATCAATTTATTAGTTATTTTTTTAAGAGGGTAATTGTTTTTGATTGGAAAGTTGATCTCAAAGGACAAATATAATTTCTAAACAAAAAAGTTTGAAACAATTTCCTCAGTCTAGCCTATGCCCAATATTTAAAAAATGGTGAGAAGGTTTATCAGTTAAGGGATTAAGTAATTGTACTTAACAGTTCATATGATGTTTTGATTCCTATTGGGTGTGTGGGGGAATTGTATGGCACTCATTTTCATACCTGTACGATTGCTCTCTATAAGTAAAAAAAGAAAGACAATTTTGGAATAAAAGCTGCAAGGACTATAAATGCACAGCATTTTCATGTAAAATTTCTTTATTATACATCATTTCATTTGTACTATGTATTCTTACCACAGTCCTTTTTTAAAAATAAGTACATCATCAAATAACTTATCTCTTTCCTATTTTGCATCTGTAATGTTAATGACACGGATATTCTGAATTGCTACTTCTCATAACCTTTAAAAATATTTGTAAGATTCAAGAAGTGAAAGTTTTCATTTGAACTCAGGTAATGTTGCCCTAGTCAATAATAATATAAAATATTGGGGAACACTTACATGCTAAAGTATTTTTTGAGACTTGTTTAGGTTACTATTTTTACAAGCAAATGCAGAGTAAAAGTGACAAAAAATGCTTCAGATTAGAAGTTACTGTTTATAAACTATCACAAAGTTATGTATGGCAACATGTAAGAAAGAAACCCCTAAGAAATAAAGTAGACTGTTTCCTAAAGGAAATAACTAAAAAGTAAAGAGAATAGATGAAATTATATGATAGCATTTAAAAAATACTAAGTTCACAATAGGTTAAATATTGTTACAGTGAGATGGAAAGCAGAAATAAGATGAAAAAACCATCACAATATGTAAAATTTAAACTACACATTCTTGAAATGCTAAAATTTTTTAATAATAATAATAATTATAATAAAAACTGCAAGCAAACATTCTAATTCATCACGTCAGGTGTGTTATGAAAAAAATATTTGATAAGCTTGACATATTTGGGCAGATATTGTATATCATATAACTCACATGTGAATTCTCATGACAACTCTTAATTCCATACACATGTATTTAGCTCATTTCCTCTGATGTCACTGAAATTTTTAATGTTGCTAATTAATATAATTCCTTTCCTAGGATGTGTAGTTAGTATATTTTTCTATTAAAAATTTGGCAGCAACTCAAATTAGAGCACACATATTTATGAGCATTTCTCTAGCTATAAAGATTGTAATTCTACAAGTTGATGCATCTCCTTATATTAAAAATATTCAATGTAATGCTTAATTTAAAAGTAACTAAATTGAGGATTTTACCTACATAGTTTAGATCAATCTACAGCATCTAAAAAATTTTACATTCATTTCGAAAATTTAAATTTTTTTGTGAGATTTCATTAAAACATTATTAAATTCAGTACAGTAAGAGCATAATAAAAATCATTATAAATTAATTTACCCTTAAAGCACAAATTTGATTAAGAGGTGAATGTTTATTCATTCAACAGGAAGGATCAGTCTTAATATAAAAAAATTCAAACATATTAAATAGTAATGAAGTAAATTTCATTTTTAAGACATTAAAATAAATATATGAAACATTTCACTATTTATGCACAGTGAACTAGGTATTTTTTTAAAGGAAGAAAAATCGCCTTCCTTTACACTTTTTTCTTATGATAAATCTGATTCCAAATTACAAAAATATAAATCTTTACAAATTTTTCACAAAAAACTTTTTATGCAATACAGTTCTTAAATTTATGAACATTAATTACACACACAGGAAGTGTTTGGAAGCCATGCATATGCTAAGCATCATTATAAGTGACATTGAAATGAAAGACAGACAGTGGCATATATTTTTAGAAAAACCAAAGGAAGAATAAAAACTTTAAAGTAACTACGTAAATTCTAATTTTATTGAGTGTAATTTTTAATGTATTAGATATAAGTACAGTGAAAATGCATTCTGAAAGTTTAAAAAAAAAAAAAAAAACTAATTGAAACTTGGAATTTAAATTTTTAGAGAGAGAGAGAAAGAAAAAAAAATCTGCATTTTTCGACAAATTTCAGGTTATATGAATGCTAAACAGATAACTTACATCATAAAATGATAACTATGGAGAAATGGTTACTTGGATCCGGAGTAAAGTATTACAGATCACTGAATAATACTCCTTTTACCTAAAATTCATAGGTATACAGGTCTTCCCATACTCACGTGTATTTAAATATACAGGTAAAAAAATTATGCCTGTTACAATGGAGCATTTCAATAAAATTTATGTGATCCCACTTATCAATAGGTAATTAATATAACACACCTAAGGTATACTTAATTTAATTTAAAAAACAAAAAATTAGGAGCAATTTAATAAATATTATAAAATAAATCTCAAATGCAGTTGCAATTATATCAAAATTATCTGTAATTTCATAATTTCATCCTGTTTAAAATTTGTCATAATCAGGCAAATACACTCATGAATTACTTATTAAAAAAAACCCAACAACATTGTATTGGAATTTATGAATAACACTCTACTAAATTTTAAAGTTTTAAAGAGACTGAATACTTTGAAGGCAGAAGGATAGAACGTTTTTAAAAAAATATGCCACTAGTCTGAGTGCATGTGAATGAGTTGAGCAATATACAAGCACTTACAGTCTAAAAAGTGCAAAATTTGTTTAAAAAAGTACAACAGATGTAATATCTCAAAAGACAGAGTTTGTAATTTTTTTTATGAGAACACATAATGTAGGTTATAATAAATGTCAAAAGAAACAATTTTTATTAAATATATTAGTTTAACATAACAGTCTCTCTCCTATAAAAGCTTAAGTTTTCAGCTTGTTGCTACTCATTAAACAAGCTTTAATCAAAAAATACTCAGTAGTGTAATTAAAAATACAACAAGAACATTTTCTTAAATTACAAATGTGTACTACTTATAATCAAATATTTTACTGTAATTTAATACCTTGATGAGGGGCAAATAATGTACATTACTAATCATATTACGATAGAATAAGGTCAGTACATCATATATAACTGATCAAACTCATGGATGATAAATATAGGCAAACTCACTAATCACTCAACAATTTTGATTTGTTTTGATGAAAATAGTTTTATAAACCATTTGAATTTCCAAACTTTTAGTTTCAAATATTAACATCGAATAAGAATATGTTGTGCATACATTGCAATTTGAATATCAATTATAATAGATTAAAACTGATTACTATTAATGAAATATGTACACTGAATTTCTTACTTTTAGATGGGCATTTTTTTTTCTTTTGGTGGTTAGAAATATTAGATAGGTGTAGTTTTTGCCATTCCACTTAAAAGTAAACATCTGCATGCATATAAAACACATCAATGTACGTTATCTCATTTCATACAAAAACATATATCAAACACTAATTTTTTTTAAAAATGTGTGGAAAAAAAAAGAAAAAACACAGAATTACATTAACCTCACAAGCACACTATATTTTCACATAAAGGTTTAAAATCCACACAGCATGCACCATAAGCCATGCAGTCACTTACAATATATATTAAGATACTTTTAAGAACATAAAAATTATAAAAAGTATGTCAACATATTAAAAAAAATAAGAAAGACTCAAAAATTAATTTCAGCAAATCTTCCACACAAAATCTGAAAATTGGACCTAACTAATGTTAAAAATAAAAGGAAAATATAAAGTAAGGCTAATCAACATAGACTCCTTATCATTTTTAAAACTTTCTTATGATCTTTAGCTTAAGAACAGACTTAGATATGCTCAAACACAATGTATGTGCACAGAAAAGAGGTTAGCATGAGCAGAGACAGTGGAATAGCATGAATGCATAATTCTCAAGTAAATAATATACATGTATTTTAGACATTTTAATAAAATTTACAAATGAAAGCTAAAATTTAAATGGACATTTAAATTTCATGCTCTCTCCACTTTCTTTTAGTAGCAATATTATTGAACACGGCTTTATATTCATTATGAAAAACTAAAATATTTACTGACTTGATGCAGCTGTGTTTTAAAAAATATAGTACATCTAGGAGACTTACTTTGGAAGTATTACACATGTATAAAATAAATGGAACTTAGCTGTTATGTAAATTGATTTTGAAAGCCTAACTCTTAATAGAGTATTCAAAACACTTTTTTTTAATATGTAATCTATTCTTGAATATATTATATTCAACAGATGGTCATGATGGGTACGCAAATACCTATTAGGTATATAAATTTAAAACTAAACCACAGTATCTTTTATAGAGTTTAATTAACATTTATATTTATTACAAAATAGACTAAATTATATGGAGCTTATATATAAGAAAATATTTCATTTATAAAAAGAATTTATGATTTTGCATACTTGAGTCACAAGTGCCATAACAACTAACATTTCGCCACTGCAATAATTCAAATTAGAGTTAAGTTAAAAACTTCCCTGGCTAAGAGTTGCGAATAATAAAGATATTTTGACACAGGATTGAAAATTTTAATGCACCTGAAGGTAATATTTAGCAAATTAAATGTTACGCTTTCAACATTATAGAATACTTTGAAATTTTTATATGAATGTTCATTTGATAATGGCAGAATATTTTTAGATAAAGAATTAAATAATTACGATGAAAGTATCTGAAAAAGTGAAAAAAAGAACTTGCATCTTGATGAAAATTTGCAAAAGTATTGCAGATATTTTTACCAGTAATTCCTATTTTGCAGTATTTTTCATAGATAAATTAATTATCAGTTACAACAAATTTTTATTTATCTCCCTCATTCTTTGATACTCTCACAATACTGTATTCTGTCTTATACTTAAATTTTTCTACTTTGTACGAACATGAATTTTTTTTACAGATATTTTTCATAATTAATTTATAAATCAAAAGAAAACAAATTTAGCTAATTTAGCATTACACAATTGGTCAGATCATTAATGAAACAATATTCAATAATACAGTAAACTGTATTGATGTTAATTATATTTTATAATTAATGAAATCACTTTCAATACTCCACATATGTATTTCTACAATAGTATTTAAAATGATGAACAATACATGCTATTAGTTAAATATACTCTGCCTAATTTAAGAATGATCCCTGAAACACTTTAAGAAAAAAAAATCTCATTACTGAATGTCTCCCTTGAGCATCCTCCATCCTTCTTAGTGGGATGCAACAGTTTTTATTTTTATCAATATTTCAGACACGATTTTTCAAACATGAATAGATTCTAGCCATCCTATTAAAACTGCTAGACAATTCTCACATTATCAAGATGTAATAAAATAATTCAACATTTCTACAGCTTCACCTAGTGACAATTTGACTTATAATGCCATTTTTAAATATTCCATTAATCTTATAGAAAAGTTTAAGTATAAAATTACTTAGTCCAAATGATTAGGAGTCTACAGTCATTTTGAGGACATAATTCGAGATTTAACAGCAGCATTAAGATACAAAAATGAATGACAAGAAAAGATACATTCAATTATAAAGCAGCTTTAATTTCATAATTTATTTTACATTTGGCACTAGTGTAAAATACCAAAGTAAAAGAAATGTGTTAATAACAAAATAAATAAATAAAAGTTTATGAAAAAGGTAAAAATTGATAATATTTCTAAACAAAATGTCACATTAAATTCTATATATGAAAAATATGAATATTTACCCTGCTTATTTGTTTATATTTGACTACAGTAGAATAACTGAGTATTGTTTGTTAATATGACCTCACTTTTGCAATTTTTTGCCTTTTTTCTAGGGAAATTTCATTTTTGCATTTTTTTGCCATTTTTCTAGGGTAATGAATATACTACACTGCAATTAATTAGGAAAATTTTTTCTTAATACGGTAGCAAATGAAGCATAAAGAGATCCACTGAATTTCATTAAGTTATTTATATAAATTTACACAATCAGTAACTTTTCAATTTTAAATTAAAAAAAATTATAGTTTTTTAAAATTTTGCTGAAATTTAACAATTATTGTGAAGTTTGTTAAAATATGATTCAACTTGAATAAATAAATAAATTTCACCATCCAATTAACTTATTTGCAAAGATTTGTCTAAAAATATTTATGTTACTTATATAAGGATGTAGCAATATAGCAAGCAATGGGAATATTTTATATCAAAATATACTAGGGGAAAATATATGATTTTTTAGATGAACTTCTTATATTTATAAATAATTTCCTCATAAAAATAGCTTAAATTTAGACACTGAAAACTGTCTCATAAAATAATTTGCTCCTTCAAGTTTTATACTGAGAAAAACTTTAAATTTCCCTACCTTAAAGTTATTTAAAATACTTAGCTTTAGAAATAAAGTATATCTCGTTTTTTGTGTCTCCAGATTTAACAAATATATATTATTCCTGTATATATATTTGTTAAATCTGGTAAAAGTATTTCTCAAACCCTTCAGTCCCTCTGTATTAAAACACGGTTTAGTTCAAATAAAGTCTATGGAAGTGCCCATTAGCATATAGTTAGTTTAGTTTTATACGTATGTAGTGGGCAAACAAAGATTTTAGATAATTTTTCAAAATAACATATTTACTCTAAGAAGAACAGCTTTGAGAAATAATTGCTCCACTTTATATGCCATGTTGCATTTTGTGTGTAAACAGTTGATAATACCTACAATGAATCCTATAACATATTTGCGATAAATGCCTCTAATATCTGACAAGACACTAACACTGCAAGATGTACTGTGCAACAAAACTGAAAAAGGAGGTTAACATGTTAACAAACAAGTACCCACTAGGTCTTATAAATTAACAAATGTTAAGAGTTAAAAAAGTCTTATCAATATAAAAAAGTAGAGTTAAATCTATAAAAAAGTAAAGACTACCTAAAAACTAAAAATAGACAGAAACCTCCAATTATAATAAATCAATAAATAAATAAAAAACTTTCTGTACATCTATATAAACACAGAGAAAGCACATCCACTATTAGCAGCATAATTTAAGTACAGAGAGTGCTGTGTGGAAAAAATGCTGTCTAACACACAGCATTATACCCATGCTTTAAATGCATTTAATTCGCAAAACAATATTTTAAAATGTGCAGCTCATACAAAAAGCAATATTTTGGAATATACTTTGCACAGAATTCTCAAAACCTTAGCAGTAATTTTTTTTATTAGTTTTGTCTGAACTGATTAAAAATTCACCATAAAAACATTTGCCAACTAACACAATAAAAATATAAGCTTCAATATCTCTACAGTTCACATTTAAGTATATTTAGCTTAAATAATAATAATAATAAAAAATAAATAAAAATAAACTTAATATGCTTTTTTCTGCATTTTTAAAAACAACATTTAAGCATGAAAAAGTACCACGATTTGAATTTGAAAAATAATGAATATATCTTTCAAGTATGTAGTTTCAATTAATGTATTTTGTGTTGTATGATTTAAAATTTCTATTGTGAGATAAATTTTTACCAAAATAAAGAGGTTAATCATATAGACACGTAAATATACATCTATATAGAAGCTCTCAGCAAAATAATTTACCTAGAAATTCACAGTCACAATTTATAATGAAATGAACTTTGTCTGAATAATAAGTTAACATCTGCCAATATACATTATCATCATACATGCAAATTTTATCTGCAATGAAATCAACTGACCATGCTTTTGTAATAACTTATAAAGTTTAAATTTGACATTTCAATACTTTTCCTAATCTTTATTTAGTCAATTTTAGAAACTTTGCACTTTGTAATACTTTAACAATCTCATTTAAGAAATTCTACAATATATATTTTCACTTAAATTTAGAGCAATATATGACTAACATTTTAACAAAATAAGTGGTTAGTGTTTTAACACCTTGAGGACTTTATAAACATATCCAACTGTTGTTCCTGCTGTTATATACATAGGATCAGAGCATTTTATACAGATCTTACTATTGTTCCTGACACATATTGTAATGAAACATTCTTACTTATATTTAGGAAAATATATGTGCTTTGCCGAAATATCGTAAAAATAAAGTTCATATTTATTTAGTGAAAACTTTTTGAAAATGTTTTTCCAAAATATGGTGGAAAATATATATGCTTTGCTGAAATAAAGTAAAAATAAAGTTCATATTTATTTAGTTAAAACTTTTTGAAAATGTTTTGCCAAAATATGGTACAAAATGTTTATGTTTTGTCATGAAAATGTTGTAGAAAATTACTATTATTTAGATTAAATTATTTGGATTGTGTAAAAAACTCATACAAAATAAGTTTTTATTGTGAGAAAAAGTTTGCATGCATTGACTAAACAAGAGAATATGCTTTACTGAAGTGACTAGATATTAATTTATATCTGTGGTCCACAAGTACTGACTATACAGAGACAGTCCTATTCATGTCACTGGTCCTTAATGTGTTAAAATAACCAACCATATTTTATAAATAAAAAAAGTAAAACTTTTAATGGTAATAAAATTCAATTATTCAATTAGTCTAACAACATAAAGATTCACAGAGAAAAAAAATATAATTTTTAAGCCAGAAACTGTTAAATTTAATTAATCTGAAAAAAAATATTTATACAAATTAGATACTCTAAATTTTCATGTACACAATTTAAAAACTTACACTTGTTTTTATTTTTAAAAGCATTTTATCTGTTTATGATACAAAATTGAGATTTTTTATACAAAATTCAAATGTCTAAAAGAGTTATGAAAATTCTGTGCAAACTCCAGTTTTGTCATTACATGCCCTAAATAATATATTAATTAAGATCTCTACAAGAGTGTAACCAGTTTTCACTTTGATAAGGAGATTGTTTTGGTGCACCTATGTATATATATATATATATATATATATTTATATATATTCATTTATTTATAGTATATACATAATTGGTTTTATAATAACAGGACACACTTGGACTTTTTGGGAGCATGAGCTCAGTGATTTCAGTACTGTGCAAATGGAATATCATTGTCTCCCATATGGATTATTTTTGTGACTATCATGAAGCTGATCAGTTCAATGATGAGTGCTAAATGAGGTAAAGCTAAAGTACCAACAGCACCACACTCTGAATTATTTTCCTAGGAAGAGATAAAACATAAATTGTACTAATATTAGCAGGCACTGGTAAATTTGCAATTACAGTCAAACCTGTTTTTGTGTGGTCTTTTTTTATGCGGTATATGAATATGCATGAAAAAAAAATTGAAATTATATATTTGAAATTGCAAAAAGAGCTTTGATCGTGTATATCAGGCTATCGTGACGTTTACAAGCAGCTGATCAAATGACTGTCATTGTAAAAGCTTATCACCGACTACATGGTAACAAAAATAAATCAACTCTAATATGTATCTTCAAGTGATGAAAGCGATTACGAACCAGTTTATCAGAAGAATATGCGCATTTTGGACTACAATGAGTAGTATTGAATTATGTGCATTTTGAAAATTTCTCCATGTTTAAAATGAGAAATTAAAATTATTTAAAATGTTTCCAAGTGTATTTTAATTATTTATTTTGTTTGGAAAGCACTTTCTCGCAATTTCATAAAGCTTTGACATATTTTCTAAATGAGGCTTTTTTTATGCGGTCCATCTCCACAACATAAAATTTTTTTTTCTTTAATATGTTGTGAAAAATTGTTTGTTATAGCTATTTATGAAGTTTCTGAAATTTTTTTTAGTGCAGTCCCTGTTTACTGCACAAAAACAGGTTTGACTGTATGAACAAAACTATATAACGGATCATGTAGGGCTTATAATACCAATATTGAAGAGCAGATTGTTTTGATTTTTTTTAGATATTGAATTAACGTACAGAAAATATCAAATAGCGAGTCAAAATTTACGTAATTAAAAAGGAGATGGAGCTAATGACAATTTAGAGTCAACAAGTGAAATTTTACCTTCAACTGCATTATGGAACTGGAAAATGCATTATTTTTTGAACAGAAGTTCACCTACTAAGTACTTTGGATGGGGCCAAAGGATCATATTAAAAGTTTATAATACCAATCACAAATAAGATAGGAGTTCTGACTGAATGTGTGAAGAATTTGAGGGTTATTGTACCAAATAATCAAACAACATGAGTAATACATACTTCTTTTTAATCTTCATTTTCTTGGAATCTACATTGACAATCTATTTTCATATTTTTAGTATCTTGTAAACCTAACTCAATTACTAAGATTGTTCTGGTTTATGAGTTTGCTTGTTAAAACATTAACCCAATACTACAACTATAGCATATTTATAACTATACAAGAAAAAAGTAAATTTTACAAAAAACAAAAAAAATTCTATGACTTTTTCAAACAGTTTAGAGAATCATAAAGTGGACCTCTTTATATATTGTAAACATTAACTTTCTACAATTGATGAAAAAAATATAAATAAATAGATTTTCAAAAAGTTAAACAAAGAAATCATTGGCTTAGAACTGAATTAAATCCTGACCTAGATCAGGACTTCAGGAAATTTCTAATATGAAGGGTCCAGGGGAAAACCACTGTACAGCCATTTTTATGAAAATGAGTTAGCAGTGTCATCTTCTAGCTTTCAAGGAGTACTAACACCACATGCATGCATATCTGGGGCAGAAACACTTTAAAACCGTCAAAAATAGCGATAAAGTTTCGGTGTGCCAGGGGAAAAACCACTTTACTCAAACTTTCAAATTTGTTTTTCCTCAAACAGCCACTTTTATGAAAATGAGTTAGCAGTGCCATCTGGTAGCTTTCAAGGAGTACTTACACCATGTGCATTCATATCTGGGGCAGAACTACTTTAAAACCGTTAAAAATAGCGATAAAGTTTCGGTGTGCCAAGGAAAAACCACTTTACTCAACTTTCAAATTTGTTTTTCTCAAAATAAAGTTTTTGGAGTAAAGTGGTTTTACCCTTGAACCCTTCATATGGATAACAGTAAAATTAATGTTATGTCTTTTTATTTTCTAAAAATGTTTATTTTTGAACTGTTAATCATTAATTGACAACTTTTGTTAATCACAAAGGCAACTTATACTTACATCAACACTATAGTAATAGCACTTGTCGGGTCTTTTACGATATCTCAAGGGGACTTCTCTCAAACGCTCGCAGTTACTTATATTTGGACTAATTACTGGAAAATTAAAATATAGTTCACATACATATATTAGTATACATAAATATAAATACATTTAGAAATCTATACAACAGCATTTAATTCAATATAAATGAATACTTTAGAATATGTTTTATGATATATTTTTGTGGTCAAAATCCCTTTTTAAACTTATCATTTATTATAAATTCAAATTTAGTGTGCTAATTAAAGAAATTAAGCAACTTGTTTTTCAAATTTAAAATATACTTAAAATTTCACTTATTAAGGAAAGTATTTCCTTGTTTTGCAAATGACAGTTAGTGGCTAAAATAGTCAAATATACAAATATCTATGGATAGGAAGTTTATATAATTTTTTTATTTTGCTTTAAAAGAATTTTGTAAAGAGGGAACATTTTCTAATCGCAAAATATTTTTAGTTTTCAACTGAAAATTTCAAAGATTTATTATAATTATTTTGAATAGTTCAAATATATATTATGGGTATAGTACTAAAACGAGATAACTCAATGTTTTTCGATTTCGAGTTATGTATACTTTTTTTTTTATTAGGTAGAGAGCTTTGAAATGCTATAACTAGATAACTCTTAAACTAACCCTAGTTTTAGTTAATGGTAAAAGTTATTTCTGAAAGTTATACAGCCGACCACAGAAGTGAATAATGGCAGGCGGGAGTTACTTCGAAACATATTAAATGGGTATGTATTTCATGTAATATTTTCTGGAGTTATTAGATCAGTCCTGAAAATTAATGGCCGCACCTTGTACATCTCTAAGCACAATAGCAATCTGCAGAGCTTAAATTCTTAATTTTCCCATGGTTAAGACAAGTGCTACCTAGGAGCTCCTGGGTATCACTATGAGACTACATTAGTTCAAACTGTATAGTGTGGTGGGAACTCAGTGAAAGTTTAAAGCTGTTTCAGTTCAGATGAGACTACAAAAACTTGTTGCTAAAAAAACTGGTTCCTACATAAACTACATTCATTGTAATCTAGTAGCATTGAGATAAAGACCTGTGCAAGCATAAAGTGTCCATTGCCACTTTGAAAGGTACACAGAAGACTATTTTGATGAGAAAGAAATGACACAGTGTAGAAAAGATATTTAGATTATTCATGTAGATAAGATGTTTAGGAATGCTGTGGCAAAAGTAGAGAGTGATGTATTCAGGACATTAAAGTCATTATCTTTTTTAAAATATGTATTGGTGTCTAGATACTAGTCAGTAGTGTTGTTGCTAATGACCCTGGTTGGAGGTTCCATTCACCAGGTCCTAATCAGGCTAAAAAAAGGGGCGGCTTCTGTTTTGAATTAGCACTACAAGGGTCGGAGTCCAACTTGACTAAATGACCGGTCCCGTAATTTTGAACTGAGTCAAGTGATGAGACCGAAACACTTGACACCGCACCTCCAAAGGTAAATTTGAGACATTGCAGTCACAACCTATTTTACGTGTCCCAGCCACCATTAGTGAATTTGCAGTGACGAGCATCGAACCAGAGACATTCAGATCACTGGCCCGCTGCTCTTGCCAACTGGACCACCGCACCCTTGAAGTCAGTAGAAAAATGAATTTAAATTAAAAATTTCGAATATTATAAAGTTGGAGAAAATATGAATGCTCTGGTGACTTTTAAGCTTTATAACATTCTAGAGACATATCTTAACACACAATTTCCTTTATTTCATTAAAAACTTAAAAATTTATTACTTCAAATGGTCAATACATATGTAAAGAAAATACTTCAAAATGAACATTATTCCTTTGTACTTCCAATCAAGAAACATGTATGTATGTAAAAATATGGTACAGAAAAACAGTAATTAACTCTGTGTACCCTGAATTTGAGAGATGTTAAAGCACAAATTCCCAGCTCATTGGTAACAAGCCACTTAAAAATTGAAATTTTTAAAAAACATTTAAAAAAAATATTAGCAGTAGTTAATAATTGATTAATAATCAATGATACAATGTTAGGTATGTCTAGAAACAGTCAGAAATTTTAAATTTAAATATCACAACTGTATGTTAATTTCAGAAATAAATTACTGATGCTGAAAAACTTTGATCATAAGCCAATTTCAAAATAATGTTTAACTAATGAAATCTACTCAAAAGTATTATTACTTTGAGAGATATTTATGACAATTATATAAAACAAATGACAGAAGAATTAAGAACCTTGGATATTACATATTCACCTCAAAAGTTAGTGAGAATGAATAAGGCTGGTATTTTTCAAGATAGCATTAATAATCTGTGCTATACAATAAATATGTATACCTGCTAAAAGTTCTGCTACAAATTCAAAGGCATCTTTGTATAATGGTTATAAATAAATAGATAAAAAACATCTAAACTTGTGCTTATTTTTGAAGGTTTCATGCTTCAATACTACATCTTTTAAAAGAAAAATATAAGGATATTTATGAATGGCAGTTTTTACCTTCTCGCTTAGCTTGTAGTGGTGGAGGAACAGCATCACAAAACAAAGGTGAACAAGGTTTAGACGTAACAAGCAACAGAGCATTCAGTTGGCCCACTTTTGCAAGTGAATAATGCCTGAATGATAAGGATAACAGTATTATAAGAAAAGATACAAACAACACAATGTAATTTTTTACACATTTTAGAATATCAGGCAAAAGGCAAATAAAGATTGTACAGTGGAGTCCCGATAATCTGAACTTTGGTAATCTGAAAGTCAGCTTAATCCGAAACCAAAAGTCCAAAATAATTACGGTTACAATAAAACTACAGTGATACTAAGTAATATAAAGTATATTTCTGAAAATTACAAGAAAATTCAAAGTAGGACACTGTAGAATAAAGAACATGTGTTTATGCTAATGCTAAACTGATACTAATGATGCTGTGGCTGTCTGTGAGAAACAGCATGTCAACTGAACCCCCCCTCCCCTCATCCACATGGCTACACCTCTCCAACTGTCGAGCACTGTGACGTATTGTTAGAACAACTTACACTCTACTGTACTGTACTAGGCAGTGTTCCGCTCTCTTATCACCCATATCATCCTGAGATTTGGTTATGTTTAGACAGACCTTATAAAATAAACTGTGTAATCACACATAATACGTAATATTTATGCAATCACATGTTATTATGTAATTTAACTTTATTTTAAGAAAGATCTTGCTTAATCCGAAAAATTCGTTAATCTGAAAAGGGTCTGGTCCCAATCATTTCGGTTTATCAGGACTCCACTGTATAACAAAAGCAAATAGAGCCACGATAAACTTGAGACAAGAATCCTAAAAATATGCTGAGAGATTAAAAATGGGCTTACCTTGTGCAATTATTGCAAATGATGTCACCACTGTAGCTCCTACCCCATCTACCCCAAAAATACTGAGCCTCATGTGTGTTGCAAGTTGTCTCATTCGAAAGCTCATAGAATTCTGGCAGTGCTTCAGATTTGGGAAGTTTCATCAGTGAAAAGAAGCTGAGAAATATTTGCTTAAATAGTACTACATAGTCTATAATGAGTGCACATTGAAAATATATCACATACACAGCTATTATAAAATGAATGTAGTACTCCCAGGACATTAAAAAAATAGTACAGTTAAATAAAACAGGGATTAAGCTTTATAATGGGCAAATATCAAACATTATGCAACCTCTCGAGTATAAATCTGTAATATTTTTTTTCACAAGAGGCTATTTTCTTTTAACTCTATCCTGGATGATTATGAATAAAATTAAAATTCAGTGTTATAACAAAATATAAAATTACTTTTAAGATTATAATAATTATATTTTATTAAATTATATATTAATTTACTTGTCAAATCTGATAAAATCTAATTTTAAATTTATATCTATCATTACTTTTCAGGAACTTTAAGAAATGATATTCTTTTACTAAGCACCTGAATTCTAAAGTCACCCAGTGGCTAAGTGGTTAAGGTATCAGCCTGCCATGCCGGAGGTGTGGGTTTGATTCCCGCATAAGACTTGATTGTATTCTGGGGAACTGGTCAGTCTTCTGCCTGCAAAAGGAGCCCCATCTAGAAAGGGGAGCTGCAACCCACCGTTCATCGCCAGTGTCATCGTTTGTTAATAAAAATTCTTCTATGATTGTGTGATTTGTATTTCTATTTCCTTCTATTCATATGTACACCGGACTGGGGTGTATCAGTCGTCAACCCCAGGGGCATTTGAAAAAAATAAACCCTTTATATTTTTTAGCCAAATCAGTCTTTGACCCTTGTGGTGCTAATTCAAACAGGAGCCACCCCTTTCAGTCCAATAGCCTATTAGGACCTGGTGAATGGAACCTCCAACCTGGGGCATTAGCAACAACATTCCGGAACTGCATAAAACAGGTTTTCATTACAATTAAAAATAAACTTAAAGCAAGTAATATTATATTGTTTTACTATAAGGCAAATTTTGCAGGAAAAGCATTAACCCTCTGCGTACGGCTCGATTTTCATAAGTTCCAGTTCTGAAATACGAGAGGATTTTTTTACATTCTCCGTCTACATTAATACATGAGAACAACCAATAAATGCGCGGGCTTTTACTGAATTCCTCTACAATGAAATGGACCCTGTAGAGCCATCTAGCATTGAAATAATGAACAATAAATGTTAGAAAAAGCCGTTTTTCCCCCAAGCTATTTTTACTAAGTGAGCCATATGTTTGATGTCACCATTACCGTCGATTACGTCATTCATCCATAGCTATGACGCAATCACCAATCCAGTGATGTACAGGTACCTCCAGAAGTCACCGAGTTCTCTCACATAGCAAGACAAAAGATATGGAAAGATATTCTGGCACAGACAGATCCCCAGCTGAGCTCCAGCAGTTTTTTACCAGAACCTTGAGGGGCCGTTTCCGGGCAACTAGTATCGGAGCTTGGTATCTTCGTATGTTACCCGCACAGTGATAAAGTACATAAACATCAATCAGGTTGTACAAAACTTTTAACTTTGTTTCTGCACCTCCGTTTAATTTTACTTTAAGCAAATTTTGAAGTCAAGGAGCTTTACCTTATGTGATAATCAAGACATTTTTTTGAATGTTGTTTGTTTTATTTTGAGTATCTGCTAATGAATAAACGTTAGCTTACTTTTAAACTTTTCTTGTTATTCTTGTATGTTTGCACACTACAGACTATTTCCAGCTAATATAGCTACTTTTAAGAAACTCATCAGGTTATCATCCACCTTCCACTGCGAACCAATACGACTCTGTAACTCCAAGCTACATGTGTAAAGCTATTGGCACTTTTAGCCATATTACACTAGTAGGGATTCGGCATTCCTGCCAAATTCCCTAACAATAAACATTTTTGCCTTGCATGGAGAAAAAGCGGGATTCGTATTGAAAGTGAGGAAAAAAAATCTTCGCCCGCGATTTTCACGTGAACCGTAGTAGCGGACCAACGTGATAACCCCGCTAAAATCGTGGGAGCCGTACGCGGAGGGTTAATAAAATAGCAAATAAAAGCATTTTAAGGCACAAAACAACTTCTCTGTACAGCTTTTTTCTACAATAATATAATAGTTCCTCACAACATAATAGTAAACACTCCAAAATGTTTTAAACAAAGGAAATTTAAAACTCATGGTCTACTTGCCTTAGATGCTATCCTTTACAATGATAAAAGAAGATTTATGTATTTTAGGGACCTACACTTTCAAATTATATTAACTACTATTTACATGAAACTCAAAGAGGACAATCCAAAAAATAACAGCTTTTTGAAACTAATTTTAGAAATTTTAATAAAGGGTTACTCAGTTTGGATTAATAGGTCTAAATGCAATCATCATTTGCCTTCAATGACTATCACACCAAATGATTTGCAGCGTGATGAGGTTTAAACCTATTAACCAAAAACTGATTTCTTTTAACTCTATCTTGGACGAGTATGAATAAAATTAAAATTCAGTGTTACAACAAAATATCAAATTACTTTTGAGATTATAATAATTATATTTTATTAAATTATATATTTAATAAAATATAATTATTATAATCCTAAAAGTAATTCGATATTTTTTGGTAAACCTATTAACCAAAAACTGACTGTGGCTTTTAATTTCCACTGTTTTTAAGAAACAGTTTGTAAAAGGCTTACATAAGATACTAATTAGTTTTTAATATTAAGTGTATTCAAGGTTTAAATATAGTCCATCTCTGAAGCTCGTCTCACCTCTGGTGAATTAATTATTCTTTATTTAGAATAGAGATAGAGCATCTCTGGTAGCGTTAGGAGGTCTGGCGAGATATAACAGGCTCATCTCACCTCTGGTGAATTAATTAGTGTGTAATTGGAATTGAGTGTAGTAGTAAGAGCAGGGGTCTGGTAAGATGCTGTAGGCTTGCCTACCATGAGCTCAGATTTTCTGTAATTTTATGTTAAATTGTCAATAAATGTATGTTCGTGTTATAAAGAGACGACTTGTTTTTGCAGTACCTCATTGTCCCTATGCCATATAGAAAAAGAACCTAGGTGAAATGAGGGAGTTTCACCACAGTTGTTTACCCCCCCCCCCCTTTTTTAGATGCTTACTTTCCTGTTTAACTGTTTACTGCTACTGGGTTTGGCACACTGCCAAAATTATAACTCGCGACAATGCTGAAATTTTGCTCTCCGGAGGACTGTTATTGAGGAATGTAATCCTATGTTAAAATTAAATTAATTTAATAACAAGATTATCTATTTAAAAGAATCAAATAGTTTTGAGAATCTAAAGTAACATTAAAATTTAGTACACATAAAAAAGTAAATAAATTGTTGTTCATTCTAATTCTATCTAATTAATAATTTTTACAAATTTTAAAATTACCCACTGAGCTTAAAAGATGGCAAAATGTAAACTTAAACAAATTTGAAGGTTCGAAGGACCCATTATATAAAACCTCTGAAATTCTAGCTGAATACACAATTGACATTTAAACTGAAACTTTGCAAATCAGTGAGAAAGAATAGACACTTACTAAAAAATAAACATTATCTATATCTAAATTAACCCGAAAATAAGAAAATTTCAGAACATACCTTAAAAGCCAGTATTTTAACTGTGACCTGTGCAAAGACAGATTAAGAAAAATATTAAATAACTTTTAATAATCATAACAATACAAGCCGTTTTTTTTTTCAAACTGAAATGATACAAATTATAAACTTCTTGTAAATAGAGTTAAGATGTAAGCATTAAAGATAAAATTTATTCAAACACATGTTCATGATATGAAACAATACGTTTTATTTCTTTTTATGCTTAAAACTAAAGATTAAAATTTTACTCTCTTTACACACACACACACATATATATATATAGTATAAACAAACAAACAAACAAAAACAAAGACACACACACTCATTTTATTTTGCCAGTGCAATCTTTTGCTGACTTCTAAATTATAAACATATGTTTTACTGAAAAGGATGCACAAAATCTGTTATGTAATTTTATTTATGCAAATACATTCATGAATTCTTTTTTTGACTTGCTCATACATTTATCATATATAACAATATTAGCAAAACAAGCTAAATAAGAAAATTTCTTATAAGCTATTATCATGAATTAGATAGTTTGGAATAATTTAGAATGTTGGTCACTAAAATGATTCAAAGAATCATTTGTTTCTCTATGAATGTTATTAACAGATACATTTAATTTTTCAAAATTATAGACTACACCACTTGGGTACAACTCTACTTAAAATTAATTTTCACCAGAAATATTTGCTTGCTTTCTGTTCTACCTTAAGTTATTAAAACAAACTTTTATGGTCTACACATTTTAACAAACTTGTATATTTTAGATAATATGGAAGCTTTAAACATATATAATAATCATTATAGGCCTCAGCAATACAGGGATATACTTGATAGATTTTCCCATTATTAACTTAAAAGAAATTTTAGAAGTATACTAAGAGTTATCATGATACTTACCAAGCGGAAAGATCAAATAACCAACCTATGTTAAAGGCAGATAAGGTAGAACGAAATGGCTGAAAAGAGATGTTTAAAAATATCTTAGCATTTTACATGAAGTTTCAAACAATTATAAAATCAAAGTCACAAGTCTTTGATTGTTGTAAAAATTCAAGTTATAAGTACACACCAAGGCAGAGAGTCTAAATCCAGCACTGATTTTCTGTTCTTTTTTACAACGATCTTCATAATTGAAATCTTCATTTCTATATAAATAGAAATATTATATAATATATATTAAAACACAAGCATTAATTTAATGAATATACTCCAAATAACATTGCTACTAGCACTGTGGAATAAAAATTACTGAGATTTAGGAAGACACGTTTTTGCAAGATCCATAAAAAAAGTCATGATAAAGATATGCCTTCAGTGGAAAGAACAATAGTGTTTACAAACAAAAAAATTCTGAAAAAAGTCCAGTTTGGATTAAAAATAATTTTATTTTTAAGAAAATGAGCAACAACAACAACATCAAAAAGACATGCACTTGATGTAGCATATTAAATTCTGTATAATTTGTGTTGGTTAAATAAAGGTACACATGAAAAACTGAAATGATGAAATTTTTTCTAAAATAAGCACCGTATATCAATTCCTAGATAAGTACTTTTATTTAAAAAATCATGCGACAATTTAAATTTTAAAAAACCTACAGATAAAAGTATACCTTTTAAAAATCTTGTAACAGAAATTAAAATTATGGAATTCTTAAAGACTCATTAGGGTAAACTGTCATGATATACAATTTAGGTTGAAAATTCTCAAAACCAAAGGGAAAAAATAAATGAAGGATTCAAGAAAACTATAACGAAAAATTGTAAAATTAATCAATGAGGGACTATATCCAACTGCTGAAACAAACGGATTAAAAAAAAATGTATAAAACATTGTTAAATAAAAGTTATAGGTCAATTCCACAATGAAACTTTCTTTCTAATAGAAGAAAACTTCATGGTTCTTTCTTTCTCTAAATAGAAACTTTTCAATTTTATAAAATTTTGTTTACTGAAATGTTATTTCATTATTAAAAAAAATTACAATAATTTGTTTTACCATATTAATACCATATATATATATATATATATATATTAATTATTTTACTAAACAATCATTCCACCGAATATGATTGACTGCATATTGAAAGGAAAATGTGCTATTGATATTTTGAAATATTGTTTTTATATTGAAATGTCTTTTATATTTTGAAATATTGAAATTTTTGTGAGATATGTTATTGATATCAATATTAATAGCAAATATTATCGATACTCATAACGATATTTTGCTTTCAATATCCCATCCCTAGTCAGAGGTAGCCTAGTGGTAGTGTACCGGGATTCAGTATTGAGGGTGCTTGGATCGAATTCCAGCAAAAGCCATTAAATACCTTCGTGTCTAGGCTGGATAGAGGCACGTTAGTAGGTGGGGCAAGTACAATTCCCCCCGATGTCATCCCTGGGGGTGCTTGGTCAAAATTGAGGTGGCACCAGGGGGTGCTGTTGGTTCACCTACGACAGTGCCCCAATTGTAAGCAAACATTTATCATGGATGCTTTTTCTCAGGTGAAAATCAAAAGACATTGTGCCTACCATGTTATTAAAAAAAAAAAATGAAATTTGGGAGATTCTAACTTTTTTTGAGATGTCATCAGACTGTCTTGAGAATCTCTTAAGAAATATGGGACATTTTGTAGCCATGAAAAAAATAAGCTAACACATAATGAAAATTATCTAGCAAGCAATAAAAATCAGAAAATTTTAATAGACATACATCTAACTACAATGTTTGTTAAAAATGATTACAGAGAAATTTTTAGCACAACATGATTATACAGAAAATTTTAGCAAATTTTGCTTATTCTAAAACAAACTTTTAGAATCAGAAAAATTTGTTTGATTTAGAATATTAGTATACAATAGGCAAAATTTAAATGATTTCAGTTGTAAATTATTCAGATCTACCAGACTATCACTTAGTTTCCAGTGACTTATTAAAAAATCAACAAGTTAAAAAAAAAAAAAAACTTGCCTCACAAATATCTGCTTTTCATAGAGCTCAGTCATTATTTCAGCATCTGTATCACCTAAAAACTTTCCAAGCTACATTGAGAGACGAAAAAGAAAAGTATATAGGTAACTATATTTTAAACTATATTTCAGTCAATCAAAGAAAAATATAAAAGCTGCTTTGATACATTTACCTTGAACAATCTACAAAAAGTTATATAATTTCATCAGGATAGAGAACAAATAAAATTTTGTGTAATGTGAAAAAATAAGGTTTCTTGGCTAATTTTTTAAAAAAATCTAAAATCCTGAATATCACACTATATAACATACAGATAACATCTGTAAATTAGCATTTGAGTAGTTTATGAGTCCATTTTCAAGAAAAGTTAAAAGAGAGTTGAAAACATAGAAAATACAAAATCACAATACTAACCACATTCCATAAATCAGGCTGGTTTGTAGATACAATGAATCCACCATCATCAATAAGGTAGCAAATAATAAAATCCTGAAATTTTGCAGTGTTACATTATTTGTATTCTAATTTTAGTTAATTACAAAGTAGTAGTATTAAGAATTTAAAAAGTCAAAATGAATGTTTTATTTGACATAAAAAAATTACATTTTTTAGTTAAGGAATAAGAATTTATGATCAACAAATAATTAAAAAAATCCTAAAAAATTTACTTTCAGATTTTTAAAAATAATTTTTCAGTTTTTTGCAAAAACTTTGAAGATGAACAATGCCTTTAAAATTTCACAAATTTTCCAAGTTGCACATTTGAAAAAAAAATATATATATGGCTCAAATAATTCCCTTAGAAGATACACACACACAAATACAAAAGAAAAAAGTTACAAGCAGCTTTTAACAATGTCACTGAAAAATTCTTTTTAATAATTCAAATGGTTAATTATAGCAAACGCATGTAGTAATTAAAAATGTACATACAACATCGGAGCAGCTAACAGGTACTTTGCCAGGACCAGAGGGAGTATTAAGGAGATAGGGTTGAAGCCACAAAGGATCCACCATGACACCGACAACTGTACAAGATTAATATTAATGTAAAAGAATTCCTATAGTTGTATTGTTAGTCATCTGCTACAAAATTCTGTTTCAAAATGTTACTTCAAACAAGTAAGTCAAGAAATACTTATTAAAGAAGCAAGGGGAAAATAAGTGATATAACTTTAGTATTATTCAGAACTTATAGATGTAAAATCCGCATATTAAAAATTCTTTTTCTTTTTCATGCATGCTTTGTATGATAGATTATTTTATGGGTATTAAGAGGAATTTTAAATGTGTGCCTATTCAATTTTAATTATAATATCAAGCATTATCATCATTACAAAAGTAACTTCCCATGGAACCCCTTTACACTGTATTTTAGACAAAATAAAAAAAAAGCTGTCTCAAAAATATGAAAAAAGTGAATTTGTTCGATTTTCAAATTTCTAAAAAAAAAAAAGATAACTTTCAGAATTCAATCAAAAATATTTGAAAAAAAAATCACTTGTAATTCTTTAATAGGGCTACACAATGAGTCCAAGTCAATTTACTAAATACTTGTACTTGAATTCATTTATGATGCTATCAATAATCATTTAAAAGAAAATTAAAAAAAATAGATAAATTGAAATTCAAACAATGAACTGTGGTTTCATTTGTATAACTGCAACAGTTAATGATTGACATGCATAGCATTTCCTTCTAGCACAAGATGTTAAAAATAATTTTTTTTCTGTTTTTCCATGTCCTTTACCTAGTTAGTGAAAATGAACTATTTTCCCTTAACTTATTTTATTTAATTTCTAAATTGATTTTTAATAAAGCATAAACATTTTTGACTAGTAAATGTTAAAAAAGGCATCAACTCTAATACTATAAACTACCACGAACTGCATGATTGATAAATAGAAGTGTGAAGAACAAAAGGTTATTTTCATTGCATTTTTATCTGTATAGATCAGAGGTTCCCAACTGGTGGTCTGCGGACCACAGGTGGTCTGCAAGAACCTTGGGAGTGGTCCAACACTACATATAAAAAAGTTGCCAAATAAACGGGGATTTTGAAAGCTATGTTCATTGAACTTGATGGGCGGAATACATCTGATGACTATCAGGTGTTGAATTAATTTTTATGTATTAAAATTAAAGAATTTGTAGTTAAGTTGTACTGTACATTGTACAATAGAATCATAAATAATGTGTTCTAAAAAACTGTTTTACTTAATCACCCATGAATCAATATGTTTCAATTTCAGGCTGAGATTTAGGCTATCTAATTCTAAAGATTGAAAACAAGGTTGAAACAAAAAGTGAGTATGTTAATCCTGTATCCCTTTTGCAGGAGGGATATTCTATACACCCATAACCCCCCCCCCCCTCCTTAAGTCGGGAGAGGGGTGGTCCGCACATGGTTCAATTCTTGGCTTAGTGATCCGCAGACTTCTATGGGTTGGGAACCACTGGTATAGATAAAAGAAGTTAAATTGTATTAGAAATCAATACCAACATACCAGCAGGTTTGTAGGTTATGCCACCACGGGAGAAGGAAATACTTTTAACAACAGTAATAACAGCATCACTTTGATTTGGAGAATAATCATCTAAAATAAGAAATAAAAAATTCACAACAAATATTAAGCTATTACAAGGATTAAATAGAATTTTCTCTTTTTGATTCTATGTAATTACAGCCTTGATGTTAGATGCACAAATTGTTTTAAAAAAGTAATATCATTCTCTTAACAAATCCTTTTAACATAATAATTACAAGTGCAGTAAAATAAGGATAACATTTTATACCTACACATATCCATAATTAGTTAATTCTATCTTTAAAATGATTAAACGGATATAAACTGCAATTCATATTTATTGAAATAATTTTTGAACTTCACATTTTTAAAAGTCAAATTTACCTTTACTAAAAATCATTGTTTGAAAACTATTATTTTCTTTTAACTAAATTTTTAAATAAAATAATTAGTTATTTTATTTAAAAAAGTTATGAATATTATAATCAAGTACTATGGATGAAAAAATAATTATTTAAATTTAAGATGGAAAAAGATAGAATGGAGTAGAAACTGCTATTGAGGATCAAACACATCTTTTAAATAAAATTACCCTCTAAATTTTTTTACATAAATTGTAGGATAAAGAAAATCTCAAATTTATGTCTGATTGGTTCATGAGGATCTGCTCTAAAATCACATAGGAAAACTATAGATATATTGATCTCATTTTAATGATATTTAACTGAAAAAAAATTGAAATTATTATGTGACTCAAACTGATTGTTCCATGTGTAATATTTGGAAACTAATTTTCTGATAATGGTACAGTTCAATATTTATAATTGACACAAAATTCTGCTTTAATTTCAGGAATGAACCACACGATATACATACACACAGGTGTTAAAAAATCCCAGGAATATATTTAAAAAACTCAACTGCAAAAAATTTGCTATGAACATATAGGACATAAGTAAAATCCTTGAACTCTTCCTTTCTTTATGAAAGTCATCGATATTTGATCAATATTTCCTCAAATTAAGAGAAAAAACAAACAGGGATAAACAATTTAAAATTTCCTGAATGGTCCATCTATGACCTGATTTACACATTTTCATAGTTTTACATAATAGTCTTCAATTCAGTAAACTTGTCATGAGTTAAACCACCATTATTCCAAAAGGAAATCTTAAAAGCTGATTTAGTCCTAGTCTTATAAAAGACTTTTTTTTCTCTTTTCTTTCATTTTCCTCTTATACCCTCAAGAACTTGTACTTATCACCCAGTCAAAATTTAACTTCTCTACTCTTCCATCAAAGAGGGCTACTTAAAAGGCGATAAGTTACCACTGGTGCTGCTAAATCAACTCCTATTGTTGCTATGGTGCTCCAGACAGAATTAGAGCCTTTAAGTGAAAGGTGCCAAAGGAGTACATTTACCTCGTTGAAAAAATCTTAAGAAAAAACAACTTTTTAAATTATTATAGAATAGCAAATGAGAGACTAAAAACTCATAGATCTTTCCTTTTGACTGTCCACGATCTCTAGGATATTTATGACATTCCTACTCTCAATCGACAGGTTTTCTCAAGGGAGTGGACCCTGTTATGGGTCACGACATGTTGGAAGGCCATCTGGATCTTGTTTGGAATGTAAACAAGCAGCTTTCTATGCAGGGTGAGTTAAAGAACGCTGCACTGGCTACTATACAAAGCAGGTACCCTCCTGACAAGTGGCTCCATGTGTACACGGATGGTTCAGCAGAAAATGCGATAAAAAATGCTGGTGCTGGAGCCTATTCTAGTATTTTCAGTATTAGCTGTCCTGTTGGGAGGCACTGTGACAATTTTGATGGAGAGATTGTGGCTATATCATATGCAATTGATAAATTAAAAGACAGCCATGACCATAATGTGCTTTTTATTGATTCTCAAGCTGCTATTTTGTCGCTTACTAGTTTTAACTATAACGAAAATGCCCAGGTTCATTCTTGTAGAATGAAGCTTCTCGATCTAAAGAAAACCAGAAAAAGCATTGCTCTTCAATGGATTCGGAGCCATAGTGATATTTTTTAAATGAGCAGGTTGATAAACTAGCCAAGGCTGGATCTCTTATGGCCCAGCCTGATTCTCCTCTGTCTCTGCGAAATATTAATAGAATTATTTACAATAAAATGAAAGCTAATAGAACATCCTTATATGTTGATACACTGTGGATAAGAGATGGAAAATCCTGCTCAACAAGAGTAATAAAATCCCTAGTCCCTTGCCTCGGTCTGTTGGAGTTGCTTGCTTTCGTATGACAACTGGACATGATTATCTACAAAAACATTTGTATCGGATAGGCATCAGCAATTCAGCTTGTTGCCCTCAATGCCACCAGGGTGATATGGATGGTGACCACCTCAAGAACTTCCCCATTGTTTTAAAAGTTTATTACAAACAACTTTGTGGAGGCTAATTTTATCTCTCGCTTTTCTGCATCGTCATTTCTATATTGGGCTGCTTGTCGACTAATGGCTGAAATGCCGAAGATGGGCGTACGAAAAAAAAAGTTTTAGATAATATTCTAACTAATACCCTTTAAAAACTGTAATTGTTATAGTTTTGTGTAAGATTCTAATTAAATAACATATTTTTCAATTAGTAACAAAAAAAAATCCTCGCTGATCCTTTGAATGATGTAATTTGGAGGGCTACTAAAGCTTGGATGAAATTCAATTGAAATTTCCCGCTAATGAATAGGTTCATTTTTGGAATTGTAAATTTAAATTAAAAATTACAGACATATAATTCAAGATTCTCAACACTTTTATGCATTCTGAAAATGGTGACCAGTATTAGAGGGAAGGGGTGTGAGTGTGTTTGTGTATCTGAGGGGAGAGGGGACACAGACATATTTAGATAGGAAGAAAATTCAGACTTCTTTTTGGCATGGCAAGTTCATAAATTCATGGTATTTGTGAAATCCACTTCTGAATTTCATAATGGGTCAACACTCTATTCAATGTATCACAATTAATTCTAGACATTTTATAGCTGTGTTCTGCAAATCCTGTTTAGCAAAATTATATTTTTGGTTCATAAAAATAAAGACATTTTAAGAACTGAGCTAAAAAATTAAGCTTTTCTACAAACCAACAAAATAAGTAAGAACTTTTAAAATATTTTTTCAAATATAAACACTGTTTAAGAACTTTTAAAAGTGCTTCACACCCTAATAATGTTTACAGATGTGTTAACAATTACTATAGAACTGACTCTCGATTGAAAAGTAAAAATGTATCTCTAGTAGCATCTTGTACTTGGTGCTGAGTTCCTCAGAAAGACAGCCATTACACCGGAAATACAATTCCATATGCAGAAATACAACAATTTTTCTGGTGAATGAGTTTCTTCTTATCATAAGAATTCATTTTGCTGAGAGCCTCATAATAAGAGGGAAAACCTAGGTTCAAGACTGCAGTTGAACTTGCAGGAGTAGTATTGATAAAAACATACAATTAGGAAAATAATTGTCTCCTAACATCTTGGGTTTTCAGCTTCAAGTATAAGCAAGAAATAAAAAAAAATTAATGAAAAATATGAAACTAAAACCAGAACAAATATCTTATAGTATTGGAATATTTCATAATGCAATATAGTAAAAAAATATTGTAGGTTTACCCTCAGTTAGATAAAATAAATTTTGTTGAAAACAGAGATTAATGTACCTAAGGATGATCATATAAACATCAATAATAAAGAGAATAAAGAGGCCATTTTGAATAATAGAGTTTAAATTGGTCTTCAAAAATTCCTTTGGGAAGGTTAAAGTTACTTTTAAATGCATTTGATTATTGACAATTCATGCCACCATAGTCTAGAGCAGGCCTGCATAACATATGGCCTGTGGGCCATACGCAGCCCTCCAGCACTAATTCTGCGGCCTGTGAAGCCTTTTGTAAAGACCCATAATATCATAAATCTAAAAAATACAGTATATTAATTTTAGATTTATAATATTAAGAAACAAATATACAAGCAATGAATATTTATATTTATTTAATAAATAAATAATTAGTAATTTTTTTTTTTTTAAGATAAAATATTTTTTGCTTTCTCATCTATTATACAGGGTGTCCGGGCTAAAAGTATGCAAAAATTATGGCTTATTTTTACGGAACTACCCATTAGAATTTAAAAAAAATTATTTACATAGAAAGAACACCTCACCAAGTTTTAATATCAATAGATTTCGATGTGTGCACATTTTGTAGCACGATAAATGTCTAAATGGTAATCCAGTTCTCTCCAAGTGTTTTGTATAGCATATCAGGAGTTATTAGTGTATAAACAAAAAATTAAAACTGTGGATGAGTTGAAGAAGTGTATCATTCAAGTAATTCATCTGAAAACTTGGAGAGTCTAATGACTTGGAGTCTAATAACTTGGAGCGTAATTCATCACTTGGAGAGAACTGGATTACCATTTAGATGTTTGTTGTGCTACAAAAGGTGCACACATCGAAATCTATTGATATTAAAACTTGGTGAGATGTTCTTTCTACCTAAATAATTTTTAAAAAATTCTAATGGGTAGTTCCAGAAATATAAGCCATAACTTTTGGATACTTTTAGCCCAGTAGTATCCCTGGGTAGACACCCTATATTTTCTCGCAGCCAGTAGCAGCTTTTAATAAAGTAATATGGCCCTTATCCTATTTCGAGTTGTGCAGGCCTGGTCTAGAGAAAAAAGAAAACTAATGGTACAAGCTCATGCAAATACAGCAATAATTGAAGCCCAGTAGAATTTAGGCAGTTGAATCATTAACCAATATGCTTCACAATGCAGATGAGTAGACAAGTAAGATATGTTTTATTGGCTCATATTATTGATGATGTATGAATAAAACCATTTTTTCTTATGTATGCTAATCTACTGTTTTAGGCTTAATGGTTACCGATTCATTTATATGTATGCATGTGTAATTATTTGTATAAATGTACACAGATTTATTTAAATATTTATATGACACAGGACGTTCAATTTTTGGAACTTATCACAGAACATTTTAAATTACATTGACAAATATTTAACAAATATATTTTTAATTTCATACTCTAAACATTCTTAATTTAAACAAACAGTAAATTAGAGCATCGTGAGCTACTTACATCCAGTATCTGGAGGTATGAACACATAATCATCTCCATAAAATGCTCGTTGATAGAATAAAGATCTGGAGGGATTGATTTGGTCCGTTAGTCTTTGTCCCTCACTAAAAGAGAAAATACTTAAAAATTTAACAACAAAAGATAGAAATTTTTTTTCAAAGAAAAGTGATTTAAAACGTAAGACAAATATTATGATTAGGGGTATGTAAATTTCACATAAATAATATCGAAATTTCACAAAAAAAAAATAAAAAAATTGCAATACATAAAATTTGGCATTTATTCGCAAATATATATATATATATATATATATATATAAATAAATAGAAAAGTTTAGCATTTATTCAAAAAATCACAATTTTACCTACTTGGTTAGGCAAGTATCAAAATTGTTAGTTAAACACTAACATTGTAAAAGTCTCCAGATTCTCTTCCTTAAGTCTTTAGCAATAAGTAATAAGCAAATTTTGAGAGTGAGATCTCATTTAAAGACTGTGGATGGTCTTAGTAAAGCAATTATGTTAATAAATTATTACTATTATTACCTAATTTTTCTTAAAATGCCGTTTATCACAGAGCCATTTATTCACTCATATCAGCAAATTTTGCATTTATTAACTCATATCGGCAAATTTCGCATTTATTCGCACCCCTAATTATGATATAAAACATTCAGTCTTACTTTGGTCTCATCTGAACATAATTATATGACATGTAATTTAACAACAAAGCTAATAATTTAATGAATTATAAACTGACAAAAAAAAAGAAACAATCAATATACTTTGTTATTAAAATTTTAATATGCATTTACAAACCTGGGAGGGTATATTCGAGTTAAACCACCTTCTGATTGTACAAATGTTGCAATTACTCCTTTCCTATGAGATAAAGTAATATTAAATCAACAAAAATTGACAGTGCAAAAGAAAAAAAATTTAAGCATAATGAAATGAGAAATATTTATCAAAAATATGTGAAATAAAGTCTGTGCTCAGATGGCAAAATGTTATAAGCCACTTTTTTTTAAATTTACGTGATAGCAATTTTAAGATTCAAGATGTCATGAAAAATCCGTAATTTGTTTTATATTTGTATTATATTGTACATATATATATGTATTAATAGTTGGCTATTACTTACAGCAGTTACAGTAAATAGAAAACATCGGCAAACAAGAATCTGGAATGTGAAAAACTCAATTTTTTTTTAAAAAAGTGACTAAGAATATTTTGCCATCTGAGCCCAGAAGTAATTTCTGGAAAAGTCTGAATACACAAGGTGTTAACAACAGAAACATCACTTAAACAAAAAGGTGATGTGGTGCAGTGTATTCAAATCATGATAACAATGTCACTAGTAGTACAAATGATGTAAAATTTCCTGTTGTGGATATTAATGTGTAAAATGCTGGATTAGAATGACTTACAGAAAGGTATGGTAATTGGTGAGAGAATTGTGCATACTTTTGGAAATAAAATGGCAGAAATTGTCAGTGGATCATGAATCACAGCTTTAAAGGACGCAAAGAGAAATGAACAAGGTGTTACCTCTAAACACAAAATGTGTATATGCCACTTGAAATATCAATGAGAGAAAGGTGGAACTTGGTTAGGATAGTTTGATGAAAACTTAAGACTACAGTACAGCAAAGAACAGCAGAGGTGAATACGAGTCATAATGATTCTGTGATAGTAATAAAAATTTGCTGGGAGCTGCTAATAGTTATGGTGATGCTGCAATCCAGATTCCACTCATTCTTCTACTTCACAAGCATAACAGCCCTCTACAGGCCCTCACTGCCTCAACCGCGTGCTTCCTCCAGCGTCTTTTATCTGCGATGACTCTTTTCCAATTTTTAACTTTCAAAGTCTTTAAGTCCTTTTCAGCATCATTTAACCATCTAGTCGGTGGTCTACCTCTAACTCAGGATCCCTCGGGTTTTTTAAATGTCAAGGTCTTAGTAAAATTATCATCCGAGCTTCTCCAAACATGGCCAAGCCATCTTAATCTATTACTATGGATGACTTGTGTTACATGTGATTGCCCATAAAGCCTATACAGTTCAAAATTATATCTGGTTCTCCAATGACCCACTTCCTGCACTGGGATTTCACTCATTAGAGACACAAATACAAGAAAATAATGTCACAAACATAAAATCTGAAGTTCAAATGTTTAACAACATGGATTCTGGACATCTGAATTCAGTTTCACCACTGATAGAGTATACATAGGGTGAACACCTTCCAAAGCATACAATCCTGTCTGTTTAGTGCCCAAAATCAAGCATGGTTGTGGGGTACTATCCCATGGTATTTCCCTAGGATCCTTAATTGTTCTTCAATGTCCTGTGAAACATGTGAAAAATATGTGTGTTAAAATATGTGAAACCATTCTGGCAGATTCCAAGCATCCTGTGGTGCAGACATTATTCCCTAATAACTGTCCATATTTCTGAGATGACAACACACCTGTGCATCATGCAAGATGTGTGAACACATGGTTTGAGGAGAAGGAGGATGAGGGACAGCATCTAACCTGGTCCACTTCAATCTTCAAACCTTAACATTAATGAACAATTGAAGAAATAAGTATGATCATGTTCTCCACCAGCATCATTGTAACAATTATAACACAGGTTGCAGGACAAATGGTACCAGATTCCAATATATTAAGCACAAGACTTATACCATTCTATCCTACATTGAATTCCTGCTGTTTTACAAGCCAAAGGTCTGGATTTTTTAAGTTTATTAATTACAAGTACTGCAAAAACAGTCAGCATTTTCATAGCTTAACAACCCCCTGTATTGCATTAAGTAAATGAAAATGTAAATATGCATACTTTACAGACTAAAATAAACACTTGTATGTGACAAAGAACTAATTTGTGACAATTTTCAGCAGAATCTGCAGTCAAAACAGATTATCTGATACTCCATAAACATTTAAAAATTACACAAAATGAATATAAATCTAACATACAATCTTTGCACTTTGGTGTCAGCCTAATAGAGAGATAATTTATAAAACAAATTTACAAAATAACTAATTCATTAATGAAAATTTTAAATGGTAAACAAAATAAGAAATTGAAATGTGGTTTCACAATTTTGTTTCGCTTTCAATAAAATATTTGAAAAATCTAATAAGATTATAAGCACATTAAAAACCAAGCAGCAAGACAGACTGGTGTAATAAAACAAGAGATACCTTTTAAATTCAAGTTCTTCAGAAGCCCAAAAATTCATAACATCTTCTGTGTTTTGAATATCCCATACAAGTCTTTGCAACAAATGCATTCTGCCTATAATTTGGAGGATTCATTTCATTAATATCTAATATAATACTCAAACATTAACAAAACATGTTCACTGATAAAAATCAACAAAGATAGATTGGACAATGGAAGATATATTTAAATATATTGTTTCACAAAATACGAACTTAGCTGTAGTAGACATATCAATCCTCACAAAAAGCTTTCTAGACCCAGCTACCTAGACAGTCAGTTTTCTTGCTGTTATATATGATATGAGTGTAATAAAAGAAATTAATTATATTCTCAGTAAAATAGTGGAAATAAAATTCAAGGTGGCTATTAGTCTACTGCTGAAAGAGCAAACTACTTCATAAATGGAAATATGAAATAGTTTAATAGAGATACAACCAAGAAACAAACTTAATACTCTACTAAAATGAATATTATCTGCTTAGTCCCTAAGATTAAAAGAAAAAAAAAAGCTTTTGTGGGTAGATTTTAAGTAAGGTCTGAGACTGCCTTTAGTACTTCAAAATGGGAACTACTTTGTTGGAAAGTAAACTGGAAGCAAAACTATTTTTTGAGAAATTGATACTTGTCTCAGCATAGCAGCAAATAAAACAGACAACAATTACTTACAATACATGCCAACTAAACATGTTGAGAGTCAATGTTATTACATTTTTTAATGATTTGGGGATAGAGAGCTTATAAAACATATTCTACAGAAGAGGAATCACATATGATTGCTAATTTAATTCTACACACTAAAACAGTGATGTGTTTCTGGACATAAATTGAGCATAAATGCATACTATAAATTAAGAATTTATAACCTTACAGTTTGTTCTTTACACACTAATTTAGCAGACTGCAACAAATATATTTTTTATTTTAAGCATTTTAAACCATGTAAAACTTTTTATCATTCTATTCATGTACACTAACATTTAATCCTCCAAAATAGTAAAAATTAATAATCAGTCACCCAAAAGGAGCAATTTAAATCAGAATTTGTACAAAAAACAGCATTTTCAAGAATTAAAATTACAATATTCTAAATCAACCAATCAATTTTTCTAGAGAATTTAGGAATTTGAAAGCTATTTTTAAATGATCAAAACTTTTCCTTCTATAAGATCAATTTTTTTTTAATGGTTTAAAATTTTTATAATTGAGCACATTTTGCCTGATATTTCACAAAAAAAAGGTAGTTCATTAATAAGTTATTTTGATGTTCTTATTAATAGTCTTAAAGAATCTCAACAATCAAGATTTAAGGTATAAAATCACATGCACCAGACACACATTATATTATTATACTCACATAAGTCTGGTCTAACTGCAGCAGTATCTGAGAAATTTCTCAGAATATCAGATATGTTTGACTTCATCACAGTTCTATAGCAATATTTCCTGTAGAAAAGTCATTTATACAAGAGAAAATTAAAATGAATTAAAGAAAGAGTATTTTATTGCCAATAAAATGTGTAAGTTTTTACTTAATGTCTATAAACTAAAACGCTATAAAATTTAAGCAAATGAACAAAATAATTACATTTCATACACCTTTATTCATAATCAACACCTTGTTGAAACCAAAAAAGGAATTATGATTCATAATTTTCAAGTTATTTGAAGAAAGCCATTCACAAATAAGTTAGTTTGTAATTTTGTATTTGTAAATATTTTAGAGAACATTTGTTAAATTAACTTTAAAAAATACTAGATCAGGCGTGTCCAACCACTCCCTGTATATGGCCCTTTGACAGCTAGTAATATGGCTCGAAATGACCCCAAACTTTATAAGACCTCTCCTCCCAGGGGAAAATATCCCTTGGTTTACAATCACACCTTAAATCATGTCATTGCAGTTTTGCACTACATACATTAGTGAACAATTGTTTTCAAAGACGAAGAACATGAAGAGTAATATTAGATGAAAAATTTCTGATGAGCATCTTTAAAACTCACTAAGAATTGCAACCACCATCATCGATATAGACATTGATGTATTAGTTTCACAAAAACAAGCTTAAATTGACCACTAATTTTATGTTTATGTCACCTTTTTTAAAGTTATGATTAAAATTTACAAATTAAAGGACATTTTATTAATTAGAAACATTAAGTATATTGTATATTTTTTATGTGTCCACAAGACAATTCCTCTTCTCTAAAGGCAGCCTAGGCAAGCCAGAAGGTTGAACACTCATGTACTAGATCCTTAAAAGTCATAAAGGAATAAAAAAATTAAGAAGAACTAGAACTATATGCACCAAAATAGAAACACTCCCAGGGAAAAATATCCCTCGGTTTACAATCACACCTTAATCATGTCATTGCAGTTTTGCACTACGTACATTAGTGAACAATTGTTTTCAAAGCTGAAGCACATGAAGAGTAAAATTAGAGGAAAACTTTCTGATGAGCATCTTTAAAACTCACCAAGAATTGCAACCATCATCATCGATATAGACATTGATGCATTAGTTTCACAAAAACAAGCTCAAATTTACCACTAATTTTAAGTCTAGGTCCCCCTTTTTTTGAAGTTATGATAAAAATTTAAAGGAAATTTTATTACTTAGAACAGCATTTCTTAAACTGTGGGTCACGACTTCTAGTGGGGTCATAAAGTGAAATTTTGGGGTCCCCAAAATTTAATTCTGATATAACGTCAAATATTTCCAAGCACCAAGGTTTAATTAGTTCTGGAGCAAAAAACAGCCATATCCATCTTATTAAAACATGATACTCTTTCATTTATTTTTGTATGCTTAAAACATGTATCAAAACTACTATTTTTCATATGTATATTGTTTACCAAAGAAAAAAATTATTTATGAGAAAATATTTATCTTTATATCCTTATTTCCTGGGGTCGCGAAAAAATCTCGATGATAAAAAGGGGTCATGAATGAAAAAAGTTTCAGAAGCGCTGACTTGGAAACATTAAGTATATTGTATATTTTATATGTGTCCCCAAGACAATTCCTCTTCTCTCAAGGTGGCTTAGGCAAGCCAGAGGGTTGAACACCCATGTACTAGATAGATCCTTAAAGTCATAAAGGAATAGGGAAATTAAGAATTACTAGAACTATATGCACCAAAATAGAAACACTAAATTGTTCTAAACAAATTTTAAAGACTTTAATTCATTAACAGAAGAAGGAAGAGGGTAAAACAAAGGAGTTTAATAAAATGAAAAAAAACTCCCATTTAATGCAGGTGAAAAGAAACATTAAAAATAAATAGAAGGAGGTACATGTTGAGTACAGTTTAAATAAACAGAAAGACTAGATTCAGCTAAAAACTTACCATGGAGCAAGATACATGCCTCTTACTTCATCCTCTCTCAAGTCTAGCCCTAGAATGTAACATATTTTAACATAACAAGTGAAAAATCTAAGTTACTATGTTTCTATAAGTATCAATAATTATTAATATGAAATGGCTGTGTTACAAATGTAAAAATTTTACCAATAAATTAATGGGGCTTGAAATAAGATAAAAGATTAAATATAACTTTCTTTACAAGCATGTTTCAAATTTATTCTCTATTAATCCTTGGAAGTAACTTTGCTGAAAATGAATAATCAGATAGTTAAAACAATCCCCTTTGCTAACAGTTAATGAATTTTGCAGGTATTAAACCAATTTTTGCACTAAAAATTTTATGATAGATGCATTTAAAAGATGGAGATTGAAGAGAATTTACCAGGAATGCCACATGAGAAAAATATAAATAATAGAGGGCCATCTGTAATTTCGAAGCAAATTTTGATGTGTGCTGCATATATTTGGTTTGCAAAAAATCCAAAAATTGCAAAATGAAACTTTCTAAAATCAAATATCTTTGCAACTCAAAAAAGCAGTTTTAAAATGTACTTTTTTGAAATCCCTGTACCTTTTAATAAATACATTTGCTTTTTGGAAACAAAAACATTTATTTCAGAAAATTAAACAAAATCAGCTTTCTTTACAAAATGGAAACAAGTTTGATTCACAAAAATGTTTATATTACAAACAAAAACATAAAATTGGTTTTCTTAATAATAAAAAAAATAGAAAAAATTTAATGAGATGCTTCTGGATGGGCACTTGATGCAGTAAGGGCAGTTAAATTAATGACAATTTTGGATGATAAAACATGTAGGAAGTGAGATAAATTTTTATCAGAAAGACTACTTCTTTCTTTGCACTCAGTACTTTTGCACACAAGTGATGCCAAACATGGAATAAATGAGTGAAGTATTTGAAGAATAGTATAACAATATATTCTTTCTGAACTGTTTTAGTGTGGTAGGCCGATTAAGAAGTCCTGCCGGGCCAGATGCAGTCCATGGGCCACCAATTGGCCATCCCTGTATTAGCGTAACTTGATAAGAATTCATGATGTAAAATTTAGTAGCAGAATACTTTGATGTATCTTGTAAAAATCCCAATGCATGATACATACACATTAGTTGGAAATCCTATTTTAATATGATCAATACATAGCCTTTTGGCAAGAGTAATGGGGCAACTCAAAAATGGCCATTTTTGAGTTGTCTCTACCTTTGGGTTCACCTTTTAGAAGTCTACATTTCATGGGTACCAGGACTTCTCAATAGGTCTCTAGCTACAATAGTAGCCGCATGAGATCACAAGTCTCTTTATTACACTGACTCTTGGAGGGGAAGATACTTAACTTTAAGTGTAATTTTCTCAAAATGGACATTTTTGAGTTGTTTAACACTGCATAAAAAATCATTAAAATACTTAGCAATAAAAAGTCCCTTACACTAAAAATCTGAAAATAAAATATCAAGAAATTTAAGCAGCAGAAATATAAATTGTTAGACAAATAGATAAAAAAAATATTTCAGGTAGTCACCTCTCATGAAACTACTGAGGGTTATTAATATAGAATTACTTCTTGTTTGCTTACTTTTTTTTTTTTTTTTAAAACGCATTTTGGTACTTTTCTGTTTAACTGTTTCTTGCTACTGGGTTTGGCACACTGCCAAAATTATAACTAGTGATGCAGGACAATTTTTTTTCTCTCCGAAGGACTGTTATTGAGGAATGTAATCCTACGATAAAAATCAGCAAAAGACTCACATCTGTTTATAGCTTTCCTGATACAATTTACAATTTAAAGGACGAAAGCTAAAAATGTCTTTATCAAGAATATTACACTCCAATAGCTTTAAACATCATAGAAATGGTTATGATGAATACAATTACAGATCTGATCTTCACATCTCTCTTAAATGCTTCTATAAAAAGCCTGAAAGATTTTCCTCATCTTTTGCAATAAACTAGAAATCTCATAAATTTATAGAAACAAATATTTCAGCATTTTAATTACAAGGATAGCATGTTAAACAGCATATCAGCAAAACACTGGTCTTATTTAAAATAGTTAATTATATTGCACACATTAATGCACAATTCGTTAATTTCTAATAGTAAAAAATGTTTTAGAAATTTGCATAAAAAGTACGATTGTTTGAATCTTACATAGATATCCAGGTAAATTTTAAAGTATGTAATTATAAAACTTACCTTCTTGTATATCTTTTCCTTCAACAATCAAATAGTGAGTTCTATCAGTAGGTATAACAAGAGCAATTCTACAAAACAAAATGAAATATCAGGCTTTTAACTCCATATGTAAGAAGATTATTTAATTAAAATAAAGAATTGATAAGTAGACAAACAATGAATTACCAGATTTTGATCATCATTGCTATATTATTTTAACCAAGACAGAAAAAAAAGTTCAAAATTTCCTAAATTGTGATATCATTTGTAATTCATAACGAGATCTGTGACTTATTTAATTTTATATGGTTCACTGATTCAATTAGATAAACACACCAAAAAATCTAGATATTTTGATATAAAATGACAAACTATTACTGCTTCATTTTACCTTCAAAGCTTCTGTGCACAAATTTTTTATTCTTCTAAATTCTGAAAAAAGTGTAGTTAGCTTTTCTCAGATATTGGAAAAACATATATAAGCTTTAAAATTTTATTTATACTTTATGATGCTATTTCTTGTATGTTATCATTAAAAATAAAAAAAAAGCAAGAACGTTTAAGTAGGCATGAAGTACATATCATTAATTAAAGAAATATTCTAAAGCAACATTAGATCACTTTAAAGAAAACTAAGCAGTAAAAGTTTAAAATATACTTACGAAAATGAGGTTTTATTAACAGGTGTATAATAATATTCCATATGATGACGAACTATGTGCTTCTGTAATATTTAAAATTGTTTCAGTAAAATACTTAGATTAAAAATCTTAAAGATTAAAAACAACACCAATACTTACTCTATTTGGCATTCTTATAAGACTTGATAGAGATCTTTTAGAGGTTCTTAGGTTTATCATGGCATTTCGAACCTAAAGGAAAATTCAAAGATAGTAATATTGTGTACCAGTAAATATACTTTCATGTGGTAACATAAATTTTAAGTCAAACTGTTTCTCTAAAACACTGACGTTTATAATTTTATTAGAGGTAAAATAAAACAATGTTCACATACTTCATACATAATTATAATTATACACTTAAATGACATTATTCAGAGTCTGACAATGCATAAATGAGTCCTTAAATAATGTACAACTAAACTAGAATTACTCTCCCATATTAAGCATTTCTTGTGCACATGCAAAATATTATTAATATGAATATAAAATTTTAATTGTAAGAAATGAAAATAGGGTAAAATTTATTTTATATGTACAGTAGAAAAAACTTTTGCCTTGTATTTTTGTGTAAATAATAATTATTTCACTCAAGATGCTATCTAATATTTTACAACATACAATCTTGAGAACTCTGAAAATTTACTACAATAAAGGTACGATGAACTCAAAATTCCTAGAAATGAACCACAAGGTGAATTCAGATTTTACTATTTAAAAATATTAGTCAAACTCAATTTAACAAAACAATTTTTATTTAAATAAGAATTATCCAAATTTTAGCTCATTAAAGTCATAATTTTTAATACAGTTTATTTTAAAAAAAATTCATACTTTTAGCAGGGTTTCCAAATATTTAATCAGAAGAAATTTTCATTCAATCACCATATAAGACTTCTAAATACACCCAGTTTAACCCTTAGACCGTTATGAACGTGCTCAACGTGTTCATCAGAGTCTTTAGCCCAGCATTACAAACGCGCTGGATGCATCCATCTGGATATTCCAATGGTTTGCATGTTACAAATGCGTTTAACACGTTCTAAATTGATTTTTTCATTCATCAATAGGTGACAGCACTTTAAAGACATTCGAATACCATTTCTCCTGATAAGAAGTAGATTTTTAGGGGATTATTTTTAGAATACATGCAGTATAAAATAGCGGGAATTTTGGGTTTTTGAAAGGAACTGACATTTCAAGTGATTCCGAGAGTGATATTCAGATTTATTCGATGACAAGAGTGATGAAAAGACAATAGTGAATTAAGTGATGAATAGACTATATGGTATAAACACAGTGAAGTGGGTTTATGCATATACCTTGCTTTAAAATATACCATACTATAAGAAATTTATAACCCAAAAAATCTGTACATTATATAATTATATATGTATTCTTACAAATGTTATGTTTCACTTATTTTGTACTATATATTTTGATTTAAACAACTTAACTGTATAGAATTTATGTTTTTTAACGTCCCTTCAAAATGTGGATCCTCCGAAACGCGCTGCCAAAAAAAATAACCCAATGCTGGAGGAAGAACCAGAAGGCAAAAACTCAACGGTCTAAGGGTTAAAAGTATTTTAAATAACTATCCAAATGAAATTTTTTTATTTGCTATATTACTCTTTTATAATTTTCTAGGGTCCGAGGTGGCCTAGTGATAGTGAGCCGGCTTTTGGCACCAAGGGTGCTTGGTTTGTATCTCAACAAATGCCATTAAATACCTCTGTATCTAGGCTGGATATGGGCATATTAAATCCATAGACAAGAAAGTCCCTTTGTGAGGTCAGAGAGGGTGGGAGAGGGTCTGACCTTCCCAGATGTCACCCCTGTGGGTGCTTGGTCAAAATTGAGGTTACACTTAGCTTAGATGGACTCTGACCCTCGTGGTGCTATTGTAAACTGTACCCAGACTCCTCAGCCTGCAAAGTCTATATGGACCTGGTCTGGAACACTTCCAGCCTGGGGCATTAGCAACAACAACAATTAGAAAATCGTTGTTGTTTCTAAGTTACTTTTTTTATGAGTTCAATGATTGTAAATATTTTTTCAGGTATCAAAAATAGAATACAGTCGTTTCCGGTTAATCAGGACACGATCATTTTGGTCCTAATAACTGGCTGGTCCGATTAAACAAACATGCCTTAAGTTACAAGACAGGATTCGGTCTAAAGAAGTGGCTGGTCCGATTAACCGGTGGTCCAATTAACTGGAATCGACTGTACTAGCTTTGCATAACTAAGAGAAAATACACAAAATGTAAAAAGTGTAATAAACCCTTCAAATGTGTACATACCTCTTCTTTAGCAGCACTGTGTATTTCCACATCCATGAAATCAAGATGAGGTGGATCATCTGTGAATTCAAGCTAGAAAAGATAATTTATACATCTGAATGCTGATAACAACAGCAATGGCAAAAAAGTGAGAAGAACAAGGTTAACAAGTTTATTATATATTTTTAGCTTTATTTGTAGGTCTAAATTGGCCAAACAAAAATGTATAGTTTAAATATAAGTCAGTTTCCTTAAAACAAGATAAAAAATAAACAAATACATAAAACTTAATTATCAGCATAGAGGAAAAGAGAAATAAGAAATATGCATACATCCATTCTCAAGTCTGGATGAAAGACCACATATCCATTGCGATTGATACCAAAGGAATAACCAGGGGGTCCAATCTAGAGGATTATAATACAATGTTCAAAATTAAAATTGAAACATGCATAAAAACTGGTCATTTCCATACTCCCCCCCAAAAAACAAACAAACAACATTAAATAAACAAAATTTGATGCTTAAAAGCTAATAAGTAAGGAGCATAAAATATTTTTATTCCATGAAAATTGAAGACCTAACAATTTACAGGCTAATACCATATTATGAATTTTCCTTCAACAAGAATAAAAAAGGAAATTACCCATCAGTCTATACAGCTGATTTTTTATTTAATAATAGAATAATACAGATAAGTCCATGATTATTTTACTAAGTAACAAAATTAGTGAAAAAAGTAGTTAATACCAAAAAAAAATAATAATAAATAAAAATAAAAAAATAAATAAATAAATAAAAAATTTCAGGTTATCTCTTCTAACAAAACTATCGTGGGTTATTAACGTAGGATTACTTGTCGTTGCTTACCTCATTTTTTTTGGATGCATTTCGTTATTTTTCTGTTTAACTCTTTTACTGCTACTGGGTTTGGCATGCTGCCAAATTTATAACTTGCGTTAACGCTGAAATTTTGCTTTAGCAGGACCATTATTGAGGAACATAATCTTATGTTAAAAAAATCATCTAACCTCCAATTATTCAGTGCTGACTCAAATTTTTATTTTAAACAGAAAGTTTGAAGCTTTAAAATACCAGGATAATACAATAAAATATCAAATTTAAACATTAGATAAAAACTGTTTCTGAAATTATGAGATTGTGTGAGGTGACAAGATACATATATAAAGCTTTAGAAGTATTTTAGAACCGTATCCCTTATTTTGCAGAGTTTAGACAATGCATGTCTATGAATCTTGTAGCTTCTATAACTGAAGACATATGGTACTAAAATGACAAGTAAAAATATAAATTTTGTTTTCATTACATAAACATTATATACCCAATAATTATTGCACCTAAAAAGGAAGCAGTCATATATAAAAAATATGAGAATAATATACAATACACTTAATACTAAAAAATACTACCTCATATGATGGTTCATATTCAATAGATTCTTGTAAGGTGACATCAACACCCATGACACCCACAATTGATTGATTCTATTAAGGATAAAAAAAAAAAAAATGCAGATTAATTTTAAAATTCAGTCCACTTTTAAGTAAAACAAGGAAATACAACTTTTAAACAAAATATTTATAAGCATCAGCATTGAGAAAATTAAAATGAATGTTTTTTCAAATTAAAATGAAAAGTTTGATCTGTTTGGCACCATGATCAAATTTGCGAAACCTTAAAGTTATATATAGTCAGGAGATTATAACTATGAATAGTTAGTGTTTACATAGGTACTCACTTTTAAAAGTACGGTTGTGCAAAACTTAGGAATTAATTATGACTTCAAAATGTAACTTTAGAAAGAAAATACACAAGAAATGACATTCTTAATTTTGCTTAGTATTTTTTCCACAAATTAGGGAAATGTATGAAAGTGTACTCCTGAAAAAGCAGATTGTTGAACTAAATACATGAAGGATTTAAAAAGTTTTCAAATTAAAATGAAAACTGTCATTTATTATACCAGAAAGAGAAAACAGCATTTATAAAAAAAAATATGATAGAATAAATTATACCCCTCTTTTACTCCAACTGTTCCACGAAACAATGTTACATGGTTATACAGAAGTGAAAATCACATAACAGAAACTAATAAATGAAGAATGAAAATTAAAATGCATATAAAAAAGAAATTGGTATAAAAATATATCCCAATCTATTGTATGCAGTGAAATTTTAAAGAAATCCAGCCTAGAGACATAATATATAACTATAGGATGATTTTCAGGTTTTATTGTCATAATCCTACTGTTCTGGCAGATGCCAAAAATGTAGCAACCCTTCTATAAAAGTGCCATACCAAAAATGTAGCAACCCTTCTACGAAGGTGCCATACCAAAAATGTAGCAACCCTATGAGGGATGCTCCCCATCGAGAGAGGGGGTGTTGTGTACAGCTCAGAGAGAGAGAGAGAGAGAGAGAGAGCTTGCTTTATTCATTAGAGGAATAAATAACTTAAAAGACTATGAAACTTAATTATTTTGTGGGAAATTTCTTGTGGAATAGAGTACAAGATCTACCACCTAAAAATACTCTACAGTCATAGATTTTGAAATTTCTTCTTTTGAGACATACCTTGTAAATTCCTCTATAAGCATATGAAAAATTCTTTTGGTTTCAATAATATATAACACATTGTGGAAAGTAAAGAACTGTTCGCAGTTCTATTTTAATTGATGAGGTTTAGCTTCCTTGCCATCAGCTGATAATTCTAGGTAATTTGTCTAACATAAATGTGTAATATAAAAATTATGCAATCTATATTTGCACACAACTGGGAGGCCAGGGGATATCTGGATTCATAGACAATTTGCTGCAGATATTTTCATTTTTTGTGTTTCTTGTGTTGTGCTTTTTTCTGACTGTACTTGTCTTTTAATCTGTGCCATTGGAAATTAAAAAAAATATTTGCACACAATGCTGAAATTGCTTTGGTTTAGACCAGGCGTGTCAAACCCGCAGTCCTTGACAGTTGGCAATGCAGCTCCACATGATCTTAAACTTTATGAGATCTATCTTCCTAAAGAAAAATATCCCCCTCTGACATAAGCGTAACGTGATTCTAACTTTTATTTTTTCTTATGGGGGGAGGGGGGGGGGGCCATGAATTGAATTTAGTTAGGGCGGCCCTCCTCCATGCATTGACTGCCTGGCAGTCCTTAAAATATGATATATTATGATTATTTTTAAATTGAATAACAATAGAATTGATGTTTGAGTAGTATTCAAAAGTTATATAAAGAGAAAAATAAATATAATATAAATAAAATGAGAAAAAAATATAGCACCGAACTTTTGTTATGGATCATATCATTGTTAAAAACTATGTTAAGGCTAAAGACATTATCTGAATCTTCAGTTTCACAGTTTGAAAAAGCAGGAAAAAAATCAACTTTCTTAAAAGTTTTCTACAATTTTCCGATTTTAATTGAACTTCTATTAACGTTTCAATTTATTTCAACTTACGTTGGGGACACACACACACACATATCAGGACGTGATTATTTTGGTCCTTATAACTGGCAGGTACGATTGCATGAACATGCCCTATTAGGCTTATGCTATAGGATTGTTTCGGTTCTTCAGGATTCAATCCAAATAAGTGGCTGGTGCGATTAACTGGTGGTCCAATTAACCAGATTCAACTATATACTATATATTTTACATGTGGCTCAAGGCTATTCCTCCACCCTTAGTACAACTTGGGCAAGGCAAAAGGTTAGATACCTTTGATTTAGACAGTGAAATCAAGATAGAGCAATTGATTATATTGCTATGCATTTGCTAACATTCAATTTCCATTTGTAAAAAGAGAATAATTATATTAAGAATTTGGCAAGCAGCAGTATTAAAATTGATGCAAGGATGAAAAGAAAAATTCTGACATTTCCTACATTTAAAAACCTTGCAACTCTCTATTTGGCTGATTACTTAACAGATAAACACTGAAGAAATTAAGGTTAGAGCATTACGGAAAAATTCACTGGTTAAATACATATTAAAACAGCTTCCTGCATGCAAATTTATTTCATGAGAGGGAGGGGAGGGAAATATGAGGTAATTAGATTAAACAGTACTCATTAATCAGATCATTTTAAATATGCTATAAACAAATCAAACTATGTTAATTCATATATACGTACAACAGTATACATAAAAGATAATTTTTATGCTAAACTTAATGGAAAGAGGTTAAAAATAAATCCAAAAACATTTCTTACTTCACCATGAGTTCGATTAAACACAGGTAGCGTAACCGTGGTCATCATTCCAAGACCCTGGAAAAAGTTTTGAGTAGAATAAGTAAACTTTAACATATTAGACAATGTACAAAGGAGAAGTAAATATATACATGCAAATGTAATTTGAATAAATTTTGGGGTATTTTTTTGAATTTTTAGCTTTATTAAGGTAACCAGAAAATACACACTATAAAAAAAATCTTTCCTCACAAATTTTGACAGTTATAAATGTTTTATGAAATCTGAAGTAAATAATAGTAAAAATGATGAATATAAGTACCTATTACTATTTAACACTTCTAAGATATAAGATGTAACATACAGTTAGATTAATTTTAAATACACCTTGAGGGAGTGAGTACTCATAATATTTAGAACATATAACTTTCAAACATAAATATATATAAATCAATTCTTACACAGATTTGAGAAAGAAGTGTTAGGTCAACACACTTCTTTCTCAAGGATCCAAATGAAGAAAGATTCATAACTGTAAATCATTGTACTCTGGAAAATCTGGATTGCGACCAGACAATATATAGGGAAAAGAAGATACAAACTGTTCAAACTACCTTGGATAACATTGTCAAAAAACCTGCAATGTATCTTCTGTTGCAAATTCTGAACCAATGGATTGTACTAACTTTGTACAATCCATTGTACAAAGTCCATTCTTTGTCATCACTACATCACTAATAAGTAGTGATGACAAAGAATTATTAATGTATTCTAAATACAATGTATTTCAAATTACGTATGTATGTATGAAAGTAAAAAATATAATGTAAGTAGATATAAAAAAAAATCATTTGAAACTCAACTTACGACCAACTCAACTTACGACCAGTGTCTCGGTTATAAGTTGAGGAATATCTGTACAGCTATATATGTATAGAATAATACTGATGAGATCAAAATTATTCTATCAATACAATTCAGCAAGAGGACAAACTTTTAATTTTGAGCTTTTTTAAAATTTCCCCCAGCATTCCTTAGGGAACAGTGCTACCATCACATAAAAATATGCTGTTTAAAGACACTTCATCCCAATCTGAAAAACACTGCAGCCATAGATTTAACGTAAGGATAACGAAGAATGTCCTTTGATAAAGGTGTGTCTTGCACTTACATTTTCCTCTTTGTTCTATATTTTGTACACCAGTTTGCAAGAGGTTTATTTTCTCCAGTTATACTGAAATGTAAGAGGAATAAAATTCCATTTTTGAAGCAATTAATATAGCTTTTCATCAAACTGACCAGATGAAGAACTATATTAATTAGTTCGAAAATAATTACTTCTGTTGCTTTTATTGTGGACTAGCCGGGCCTTGCCCGTCTATGCTCGGGCTTTGCCCAGCTATCGAATCACTTGACACTCAAATCACACTTCCCTTGAATTAAAATTTTTTTTTCACTTTTAATTTCCAAAAAATCACCAAATAATCAGTATATCTTCAAATGATCTATTTATGATTAAAAAGTTCAAATTAAAAGTATGAAAAATAGAATAATAATTGAAAATTAGACACACAATAAAACATTTCTTTTTCGTGAGAATCATGCTGTGTTTACATCCTAAAACATAGCGGTTACGTTTTGTTTGGTAGAGTATGCATTTAGAATTAAAATAACTCTACAACTATTAAAATAACAAAATAAGTGTAAGCAAAAATATTATCAGTTTTTAAAGCTCTTCCCAAATATGTAACACTTATGTACTTTCATGGAAAAAAAAAAAAAAACACACACACATCGAATTTGACATTTTCAAACATGGCCGAATTTCATAACTGATGACATACAGAAAACGGTCTACCAGCAATTGTTCCCCCACCGACAGTTTTTCTTTTATATACAGTGGCTCCCAAAAGTGTTCATACACTTATGATTTTCAATGAAATAGGGGGGAATTTATCCATTAATCAAAATCCATTAATTAAAATGAATCCATTAATAAAAATGAATATTTCATGATGGGAATTTAATAATAAGATCTAAAATCTATTCTTCACAAAACTACAGGAAATATTTTAAAAACACAGTAAAACTTTATTTTTAAAAAACCAGTAATCACAAAGTAACAAAAACTTTATCTCACAAAAGTCATCGTACACTTGTAAAAAATCTCTACATATTAGTAAATATTCTAATTTTTCGTTAAATTAACGTTTAGTAGGATACCCTTTAGCATTCACAACAGCTTTTAAATGTCTGGGAATAGATTGCAGTAGTTCTTTTGTAATTTCTGCATCAATGTTCATTCATTCTTCCATCATAATTGTTTTTAGTTCGCTTTTCGTGTGAATGTCGTGTTTTCGTACTCAAACCTCCAGTTCTCTCCAAATATGTTCTATTGGGTTTAAATCTGGCGATTGAGGTGGTGTTTTCAAAACTTGTGGACAATTATAGAGACACCAGATGCGAACGATGAGAGCCGTGTGCTTAGGATCGATATCTTGATAAAAAACAAAGTTGTTTCATATACCCAAATTTTGGGCTGATAATTTTAAATTGTCTCTTAAAATATTTATACAAACAGCATGATTCATTATACCATCAATAAATACCAAATTACCTAGTCCTGATGCTGACATGCACCCCCACACAAGGACACCTCCACCGCCTTGCTTAACTGTTCCTATTAAGTTCTTGGGATTAAGTTCCTTATTTTTTCTTCTCCAAACAATTATACGCCCATCAGAACCAAAAATGTTAAACTTGCTTTCATCAGCAAATAAGACATTATTCCAATACGTTCGGGGCTTATTTATCATTGATAGTGTGAAGGAAAGCCTAAGCTTTCTGTTTTTCTCACTCACAAAAAATTTTCTACAGGCAGAACCCCCATGTAATCCAGCTGCTCTGAGAACTTGTCGAACAGTTTCAGGTGAAATTGAAGTAGAAAATGTTGCATTAAATCCTGCAGAAACTTTTACAGCACTCAAACGTGGATTTTTCACAAATTTTCTAATTATAAATCTCTGATCACGTTTTGTTAACTTTGCCGGATGACCTTTTCTTACCTTGTTTTCAATCTGATTTTCTTCTTTAAAGCGCTTTACCATATACTGCACAGTAGAATGGGATAAATTAAGTAATTTAGCAATATTCCGAACTGATTTACCACTACTATGATGAAAAATAATCAATTTTCAAATGAGATTTGTTGTTTCTTTACGACTATGAGCCATTTTTAAATAATAAATAGAATATTACAGAGTAGGCAAGCAAAAATTAAAGCCAAACGATATTTTAAATGCCACCACAATTCAAAAGTAAAAATAAAATGCCAGACGATAATTTTAATTATGAATTAATCCGAAAATATTTCAGTGTACAATGACTTTTGCGAGATAAAGTTTTTGTTACTATTTGATTACTGGTTTCTTAAAAATAAAGTTTTACTATGTTTTCAAAATATTTCATGTAGTTTTATTAAGAATAAATTATAGATTTTATTATTAAATACACCTTCTGAAATATTCAATTTAATTAATGGATAGACCCCTATTTCATTGAAATCGTAAGAGTACGAACACTTTTGAGAGCCACTGTATATAGATATTAAGAAGCTATGTGTTCCTATCATACATTTCCTACAAGTTTCCTGTAATAAATTAAATATGAACAAACTTAAATATTTAATATAAATTACACTATAAATGACTATTTTATAAGATAAAAAAAATTTGTACAATATATATTTTGAAAGAATACTTGCCATGGGATCAACATAAAAGTTAGTCCAGGCAAAGTTCTTTTCTGCACTTAAAACAAGAGGTCTTCCTAATACTTTGACATAATCCTAAAATTATTGGTAAAAATATTCAACATCGATTGAAATAAATTATTTTATTAAAAGCAAATATTATGGAACATGTGTGCAAACATATTAAAAAAATTTAATTAACAGTTTAAATTTTAAAAATTTGAATGGCCAGCAGTCTCATGGTGTACATACAGACAAATGTCTAGCGACAAGTGCCACTGCATTCCAAATTAAAATTTTTTTAAAAATTATTTAAATGTTGAAAAAGGTATTAAGGAAAAGTGATCAACAATCTCACAACACTAAACTAAATTAAGAACATAAGTCATTTATGAACCATATAACAAATGACTGATTGTGTCTGACATCTCACTTCTTTTCTGTATCGAAGCATAAAATACATATCATCTATAGATGGGAATTCCTTTCATATCATAGCAAAAGTGAAAAATATTATTGGAAATTAATCACAAGGAAATTAATCACAAGTAGTAAGGTTAACATCTTCAAGTGCATTTTTATAGCTTCAAGATATATTTTCTACAGCACAATGATTGACATAATTTGTATGATTAAAACATTTCAGATTAAAGAAATTTATCACAGTGGTAGAGCAAAATTTATTGCAACAGAAATAATGTTTTTACTATTGACCAGTAATAATACTTTTGGATCATAAAGGTAATTAATTCATATAGCAAAATTGTAACTCCATTAAAGCATAACTAAAAACTACTATTCTATGTTCAGTTACAAATGTAATGGGTTGTTTAAGCTCAGAAAAAAAAATTAATCACAGCATTTGCCTGTTCAGTGTTCCAACATTTCATTAAACATTTTATTTACCAAGATATAAATACATCTTAGATATATTACAGCATTCAGTTCAAAATACAAAATAAGCTTTTCATAACAAAATTTTGTTTTACACACTAAAATTTTTAGTGAGTGCTTTTAAAATATAATTTACATGTTCAAAGCTCAAAGGATCACAAACAAAGACAAAAAAACAAAGGATCACAAAAATGCATCATCACAAGGTTAATCAAATAAGCAAACCAATTACTTACTCTAAAACTATCTAATCAAGCAAGTACACATGCAAGTTTATACTCTCATGCAGTATATTTATGTCACACTGAGAAACCTAAAGAAATGTTTGTCAAAATTAAAATAATAATTGAATACATCCATGCATGAAATTATACATAAATAAAAATCAAAGGTAATTTGTTTACTTGTATTTTAGTTCTCACAGCCCCCATAGCCTGTATAGATGTAAAAAACCCTACAAAGGAATTTTTACATAATTCATATCAGATAATAATGATGAAGTTAACGACTGATAAATAATACTAACAAACATGTTTAAAGATTTATAATAACAAAGAAACTTTATAAGTCATAACATAAATCAAGATAATATTGTTTAATGATATTTAATGGCATTGGAAAAAAATTCTAATTCTATTGCTTCTTAAAATAATTTGAAACATTTAGCATAGTTTAAATACAATATTACTGAGAAGGGAAATTAGTTTTAAAATATGTTATATATTCTTTTACTGACTCAAATTATGACTGCAATCTTATTCAATTTCTGATTCTTATTACAATTTCATTTGCATAATATTATACAATAGACAAATGTGCAATAATTTTTACAATCATTTCTAACAAATTAATCCTCAATTTTATTCATTTGTAAACTATCTCATAAATGAGTAAATGAAGTATGTGAGAAATATCAATTAAGATTGTAAAAAAACATTAAAATTCTATACAAAAGGCAAATACTTTGAACTTACCTCTATTTGTACATGCAATTTCTTTGAGAGTTGCATAAGGAACTGGATGAGGTCCAATTGCATAGGTAAAAATTCGAATCTGAAAATTTAACCATCATGAAATTTCAAGAATTACATACATTAAAAAAAAAAACAACATAGTAATGTTTCCTACATTAAGTCACCTAAGATCAAATGTAGCATAGTAAAATAAATTACAGAGGGCACAGTGGCCCAGTTGGCAAGGGTAGTGGACTAGTGATCTGAAAGTCACTGGTTCAATGCTCATTGCTCAGAAATCCACTGCCGCGTACACTAATGCCAGCTGGTGAGCGTAAAATCTGTCGTGGCTGTAATGTCCTCAAAGTTCTCAAAATTACCTCTGGAGGTACGGGGTAAAGTATTCTGGTCTTGTCACTTGACTCAGTTCAAAATTATGGGACTGGCCAAGTCAGACTCCGACCCTTGTGGTGCCAGTCAAAACAGGAGCCACACCTTCATCGCCCATAGCCTTTGGGACTTGATCTGATTTTGCTGTTGGTCAAGTGGCATAAGCAACAACAACACTTAACTAAATAATGGCAAAAGTCATATCAGATGAAAAGGAAAATCAGTGGTGATTATTTTATTCACGAAAGCACTTACCTTAATTTTAGTCATAAATGCAATGGTTTCATTAAAAAAATTGTGTTCTTAGATGGAAAGTTTGTTGAGCTTCTACCTCCTTCTGTCTGAGGTTGAGCAGAAAGAATATTACATACGTTTCTTTAAGTGTGAGAAATCACCAAGTGTAGTTTATAACCAACTGGTTTGATTTGAAAATGGAACAATCAGTAGAAGATTTAAAAACCAAAATCAAGTTAAGAACTGTTGTTCTTAAGAACAAAATTCATAAACTTGAAGAATGAAATAAACATGAAATATGACCTGATTAAAGCTAAAATAAATACAGCCCCTCCCTCAGAAAACAAAAAAAAATTAAATTTGCTACAATTTATCAAACTCTAACCACACATGAACAAAAGTAATCAAATTTCTTAAATACTTCAATACGACTAAACTTTTACCATATCGATGGATATATCAGTCCAAATAATTAAGATAACTTTTCTAACATACCAGTTATTAACTGATACTGAGCACAGTTTTAAAGGCATCTGGAAAAGACTTAACAATGTTACAAGGAGTGTTATACTCTTTGGTATAGCCCCTTGTTAAAATATTTATTATATATTTTTAGATTTTGTTAATTAAACATGCACTTTAAAAGAAAAGCTCATTATTATTAGGGGGACATATCTTTAGGAGAGGATTTTCTTAGGAGATGTACAGTGTATATGTTTCATGCTAGAAAACCCTAGCCAAATTAATAGGCAGGCATATAAACACAGAGACTGCAGAGGTTGAACTTACAACCTATGCATTAACTGTAACTTCTCATCATATGTTAAAACCCTATACAGTTAACATTTTCATAAGCTGTATCAAATGATGAACAACAATCAGTTATAATTTTAAATGACAATAATTAACAACTGTATTTGTTGCTAATATAACTGAGACTCACACTTTTCTCAGAATTATACTTTTCCAGAACTTCCCATGCTTCTTCTGTTCCTCCATCACTAAATAGCATAATTATTTGATTGCAGTTTGCACCAGCCCAATGCTCGGTTCTGTTCTCACGGAACTGTAAAATATAAATATTAAAATATTTTTGAGGGTTTATTTTACTGTAAAAATATTTTTAAAAGGTCTTTCTTTTATGAGTTAACTAATGAATATAATTTTATTCATTTGTTAACATAATGAAGACTGCACTCTGAAAATATTCTAAGCTTGCACAAATATTAAGATTAAACATAAGATTTTTGAAAGAAGGAAATAAAAAAGTAGTCATTTATTAAAAGGATATAAGAGATACAAACATATAAATTTAGCATGTATTACATATGACACATAAAATATAGTGTTAAAACATACCCCAGCAAAAGCCTGAAAAGCAAATTCTAGCCCAAGTGATAATTTTGCCATTCCCCCATCATCTAACTCATCAACACCTTTAGAAAGAATCTAGAATAAAAATGAAAAAGAAGAAAATTTTTCACCAAGGATTTTAAAATGTATCTAAATATTTGATTAAAAAAAAGTCAAACCAACCTGTTTATTTCTACGATTAGCTTGTACAAGAGAATCAAAACATGTGATCCATTGTGCAGAGTTATTAAACTGAAAAAAGAGAGTTAAGTAGTTGATCAGAAAGGTAAATAAATTTAAAAGTTTCCCTTTGTAATACTAAGTAAATAAGCCAAAACTTACAAAAGCTATATTGACAAAATCGTTTTCACCAAGAGTTGTAAGAAGAGTTTTAACAGCAATTTTCATAATTTCCATTGTCTGGCCATGCATGCTACCACTCCTATAAAAAAATTAAAACCATCACTACTATTAAACGATAGTTATCATAATTAAGCACATAATACTGTACCAAAGCTTTATGAATTATTTTTTTACACAATTTAAAACCATGTGTTTAAAGTACAAATATGCTCATTTCATTCTTAAAATGATATAGGAAACTTTAAATGAGATAGTCTTCTTCAAGCTTTCAATAACACTGAAGAAGTGTTATCTGCCTGTCTTGGAAAAAAACCCCTAAGAATCAGTGTTAGCAGGGTTATATCACCACCAGCTGGGCACAACCTAAAGAGTGGTGTTGAGCAATCTTCAACCAATTATTTCCACAATATTCCAGCAATATTTATTGTCACTCATTCTGTTTAGTGACATTTTTCAGTAAACAACAGAATATCATAATTACAAGATAAAAAGAACTTTTTATATACCATGTTTTTAAATTTTCTGTTGAATCATATAAACTTGACAATTCTATGTATTAATAAATACTTTTTAAAATTTTTTCGATGAATTATCCCATTCACTTAAAAGAAAATGAAGTTAATTGGAAGTTAACTTGCATTTAACTTTTCATTCCCATTCCGGCCAATAGATGGCTGCACCAGTCTACAAAACAAAATTAACTGAAAATAAATTTAATTCTGCTTAAAGATGGCTAAAAGTATTAAAAAAATGCATTGTCATTGTGTTCTGAGCTATTCTAAAAGTTTCAAATGTCTAGCTAGTCGGGAAGTTAGTTAAAAATCGATTACAAATTTGTACTGGACAAACACACAAACAAACAAGAAAGCAAGTTAATAAAAACATGGTAATAAATTGACTAACAGGTTATTAGATGACAACCTGTATATCATAAAATGACACTTTCAGCTGTGTCAATTTATGATATACAGCAGGGGTCGGCAACCTTATTTACTAAAAGGGTATATTTAAGAAATGTAGGAGTTCGGTGGGCACCGCTGGCTGAAGAGGAAGAGGGGGGGGTTAATATTTAAACATGAAAATATTAATGCAACATAAATTTTTAATACATAAATTCAAATTTTAATTTAAACAAAACAATCTTAAAATTGATAATGCGATATTTGACATTCCAACTCTGCAACCAATTTGTTGTAATGTGGCACATAAGTTGAATTCTCAGTTTTCAGGCATTGTTCCAAATGAGTGTCAGTGCGGCTTGATTGGTACTTTGATTTTAAGTACTTCATATTAGAAAACAAAGAATTACAAGCATATGTCGACGCTCAAAGAGAATTCAATTTCAGACCACATTTTCTCAACAATGGGAATCTATTTCAATTCACTAAATTCCAGAATTTTTCTTTGTTATGACGTGATTTTAAATTCAATGTCATTTCTTATGTTTATAATTTCTAATTATAAGTCCTCCATATTAGAAATATCAAAATACATTGCAATTTTATTAGTCACATTGTCCTCTGTATGAGAGAAAGGATTAGTAAAAAACCATCAAGTATGCCTCCAATTCGTAGAATTCTTCAAATCTGGTATTAAATTCTTCCAATAAGGAATAAAGATAATTGACAAAAAAATAGGTAGTAGCACTTCCATCGCAATAATTTTCTATCCCCATTTTTTAAATTTGGAAAATGTGATAAATTATCTTTCTCCATATGCGATTTCCAGAACGTCAATTTCATTACAGCTACAAGCATTTGTTGTTCAACTATCTATAATTTAGATAATTGAATGGCACTTTAAAATTGTTTCGTGGGCACCGTGTTGCCGACCCTGATATACAGGTATCCTCATTATCCTAAAGATGCCTTTATAACTTTTTGCTTAGACAAAAAGGATATACTTTAGAGCTAGTTTTCTTCTTGTCAAAAGAAATCCAAAAGAATCTAGACTATTTAAAAAAAGAAAAAAAAGGTGAATAGCAAAAATAAGGCCTAGGATCTGTTTTACAAGTGAAGTTAAAGATGTTAGTGGATTCAGATGATGATGATGGCATGCTAACAGATGACTCTTTGTTTGTAAACTGTCTTCTATACCCTTTCTCCTGTTTTAACAATATCCCAACCTTTGATGATTATCAGTGCACATCATCATTATTACCACATTTTGCCTTCCAAGATTTGGTTTGGGTCAACTTTTGCTACACAAGGGCTAATTAAACCAGGACCTACTGCTTAAAGCTGATTCTGAATGGCTACAAATGACCATGCCATGAATGGGATTCGAACCCACAGACTCTGGTACCGAATGCCAGCACCCTAGCCATTAGTCCATCGTCTGGCTTTGCCTTCCAAGGAGTACTATTTACCATAAGCAACTTACATAAAATTACATATACACATACATTTTTCAATTTTATAACCTTAGGCTGAGAATGCGTACAGTATCAGCTTTTACTGGAATTTAGAATACATTCAAGTTCAACATATTACTTTATATGGTTTAGAAACTATTTATTTGAGTCTGGGATGTGCTGAAAATGTTCTCCATATAAATTAATGATTACTGCTTTTAGCTATATGTCCTTTTGCCTTTTAAAAAGTTTCACAGGTGCACAGAGAATAAGGAAATCTGTACAGAATATGTTTGCTTGTCATTAAATTTTTCATAGTCCTTTTGACTCATTTATTTCTCAACATACAATGACAGAACAAATAATTTCAACATGACAGGCAAAACTCTTTATTCAACTGAGAAGGCAGATTTTAAGTATACTCATACAGTGTTGCAATTCTGAAGCTGACATAAAAAAATTTCAAATTGTTTGTTCTACAGAGTGCGAAGCATCTGACACAATAATTAAAATCTGTAAAATATATATCTTATATATCTTTTCTCCTCTGTTAAGCTCAAACCACTCTCCAATTGAATCTTAAATTTCACTAAGATTCACACTTTGCTTAAATAAAATTTCACACTTTGCTTAAATAAAAAAAAAAAGTGACAAGATTTTTTTTATGAACTCTTAATAAGAAGGATTCTACTATTCCTATCCTAATTTTTCTGAGAATTCATTTCTCTAACACCCCCTCCCCCCAAAAAAAAGTCCAACGGCTCTCTAATCAAGACCACCTTCTCAAGAGGCTTCTAGAATTTTCTTATTTTAACTAAAAAAAAAACTATCTGATAGGAGAAAACATCAAATTATAATATACTAAATTGAAATAAATGCAATGAAAAAGTTTTATTCTATCACATTAAATAATTATAAAAGGAAAAATTTCACGCAAAGAATGAGCCTGGATTTTAAATATAACTTACGAATCCATCAAAATGATCATATCCTTCGGTGAACTTGATGCATGTACATACCTAAAAAATAAACAAAAAATTCTAAGAACTCAGTGAAAATGTAATACATTCTTTACAGTGAAATATTTGCAGATTTTGTGAGACAAGTTATATAAAGCAAAAATTTGTGTTAAACATGTCTCTGTGGATTGACAAGAAACAAAAGCCATTCATGCTATAAAGCAAGTTATCTTATTTAAAATTTATTACAATAAGTGGAAAAACATAAAATAACTTAAAAGTAGTGCAAGCTTCAAAAGTTTAACTGAAACCACATTAGTTCATAAATAAATAAAAAAGAAACATTTCTTTTTAAAAATGAGGGATATTTATGTTTTCAGATAAAAAAAAAAATGAAAATAGTGCAGATAATGACTGATTGATTGAGATTCTGATGGATATAGAAGACTTTCAATAACTTTTATATTCATCAGATAAGAATATAGTATAATTTTGACTAATCTAAACCTTCTAAAATGAGTAGAGTCAGAGACTAGATATTAAAATTTCTATAAGCATAGAATCAGGATAAAATGCCAAAAGTTTAGGGGGTTATTAAGGGATCAGTGTATATTTCCACATTCTTCAGAAGTTTCCTCTTAAAATAAACTTAAGAAAGTAAACTTATATAAACATTTCAGTTTGGTTTGGCTCAGAGCACTACGGTCAACGTTTTGCTACAAGACGGCTAATTAGACCAGGGCCTACAATTTAAAGCCAATTCTGAACGGCTAGAAACATCCATGCCAACAGTGGGACTCGAACCCACAGGATCTGAACTGAATGCCAGCATCCTAGCCATTCAGCCATCACCTGGCCATATTAAACATTTCAACTATCTCTTTTATTATACATGTGATTAACACATAGTCATCATTAAGAAACATTAACCAGTAGGAAGCTTTATCAGCAGAGAGAGTTACTACATATAGGATAGAATTAGGATAAAATGCCAAAAGTTAAGGAGGTTATTTAAGGATCACTGTATATTATAAATGATTACTCATACAGTGGAATCTCCATTGATGATTCCCCGGATAATCACTTTCCTGTATGTATTGTTTATTCCATCCAGTCCTGAAGATAATATTTCTTTGTATGCTCTTGCATATATAGTTTTCCTACATTTATTGTTTAATGCAATAAATGCCTTTAAAAACGATAGACAGAGGTTTCACTGTATTTAGTTTCTATTCATACAGAATGCAAAATTTCACAAAAACATTTCATTGAGAATAGAGAATTTTGCTTTATCTATGCAGTTCCTTCAGTAGAAATTTAAATGCTTATAAATATTTGAAAAGATTATAAACATTTAAATTTCTGTTTCATTGATAAGACATTTAAATTTCCATTTATTTGATAAGACAATTTTAAAACTGAGCAGTAAAGAGCTAAGTTTAATAGAAATTGGTGCTAAATGGACTTATGGCACTAAATTAAAAAGAAAATTTTCTCCTAACCTTTATTGGTTGATACTGAAACAAACACAAAAGTTATGGGCTTAGTTCATTTTTGTCAAATAAGAGTAGGACACACATGGAGCAAGGTCATGACCTTTTCTGGTCAATCAAAAATACTTTACTATCAAATCAATGAATTTTATTTCAAAAAGGTAATTTACCAAGGACGGAGTCTAACATCATATAAGTCAGGAAAGTTTGGCTTTCTAGGTAGTACCATCCATTCATGAGCTAAAAGTATACAAGACTTCAATGTATTAATAACATAGTCATTAAAATTACTAATAAACTGAAATTTCAAAATATTTATGCCAATGAAAAAATAAACAATATTTTGTGATATCTGCTGCAAATGTTGCATTTTGTTGAACAAATGTTTTACATTCTATAAGGGAATAATAAATTTTTTATTACTATAAAGAATAAAAAATCCTCATCCAGATAGCATTTATAAATAATTGTTAAATAATAATTATGCACAGTAAAATTTTAAAAAAAATAAGCATCTTAATATATCTATGGTGCCCGGTATAAAAGGCTTAAGTCAAAAAAAGTGATTTTTAGATATTTGTTAGTATTGATAAAAAAAAAAAAATCTTTTGACTTGTATAAAAGGCTTAAGTTTATCAATTTTGTATAAAAAATACATTTCTTCGTACAAAAGACTCAAGTCGAAATTATTGTTCTGCAATTGGTATAAAAGCCAATAACTTGGTATGTTTAAATCCCTGTTTTTAACTTAAGCCCTTTATACCGGGCACCATAGATATATTAAATAGATAAATGTATAAAACTAAAAATAAATAATCCAACAGAGCAAGATAATTATAGGAAGAATGTAGACAAAAACAGAAAACAAGCACTTAGGGCTGCACGCACCAAAGGCAAGATTCTGTAGTAGTGCCGGAACTAAATCAGAAATTGAGGTAACCGACTGGTCTCTTCATCAGGGAGTCTAACCAAATCAGTTACCTAAAGGGGAACTTTCTGAATAGGATGCAGGTATAACCAAAAAACATCCCAAGGCTCTGAGATCCCCATTGAAACAGATAGTCAAAAGAAATGAAAAGACACGGACAACTTGCACTAAGGGCTCAACGCACCATAAATGCAAGTACACATATAATCCTAATGCAAAGACTAAAATAAAGATGCAGACGTACCCAAAAACAGTAAGTGATGGCTATGGTAAAAACAGCAGCCAATTTTTACCCTAGTAGATATGTCACTGTAGCAAAACCACAACGCCACACCCCAATGAAGTTTTAAAAAAGTATGAAACAGAAACCCTATCCTAAATGTCTTTAAAACTTTTAAATTGCCAAAATTATTAGGAAAATTGTTCTTACGTAGATTTTCCTCGAAAATGCCACATGCCTCCAAAAAATCTTCAGTATTATTATAAATGTTTCTTATTCTGTTAAGTTGTGAGTCAAAAATATTATAATAAATTTTATAGTTCAGGTTGCTATGAAAATTGGTAAACGTGATAACCTCAAAGTTAAAATCTAATCTTTTATCATAAATCCTAATTTTTAATACACTATTTTGAATTTGAATTTTTATATCCAGATAAGTCACAAAATGATTATTTTCATTCGTCCTGTTTAAAGTTAGTTCCTTTGGGTAGATTTGATTAAGAAATTCCAAATCGTTACAGTCAAAAATTATCAGGTCACAATATATCTAAAACTGGTAACATTATTTGAGTTAAGAAATTTAGCTTCAGAAATTTAGTCAAGAAAATGTTTGCAAAGGCACTAGAAAAGCTATTACCCATTGCGATACCCTTTATCTGTTTAAAGAAACCCATGCCATTAAAGAGGTAGTTTTCAAAAATATTAAATTTACATAGATCAATCCAGTCAAATTTTTAAGATTAAATTACTATCAAGATAGGAATCATAAATTTCTGAGCAGATATTCATTAAGTTATCATGGGGAATACTAGTAAAAAGGTTTTCAAAATCAAACATGTGTATGCTATCTATATTCTTACACTTTTTTTAAAAGACATTTAGGATAGGGTTTCTGTTTCATACTTTTTAAAAATTTCATTGGGGTGGGCACTGTGGTTTTGCTACAGTGACGTATCTACTAGGGTAAAAATTGGCTGCTGTTTTTACCATAACCGTCACTTACTGTTTTAGGGTACGTGTGCATCTTTACTTTAGTCTTTGCATTAGGATTGTATGTGTACTTGCATTTATGGTGCATTGAGCCCTTAGTGCAAGTTGTCTGTGTCTTTTCATTTCCTTTGACTACCTGTTTCAATGGGGATCTCGCGGCCTTGGGATGTTTTTTGGTTATACCTGCATCCTATTCCGAAAGTTCCCCTTGTGGTAACTGATTTGGTTAGGCTCCCTGATGAAGAGACCAGTCGGTTACCTCGATTTCTGGTTTAGTTCCAGCACTACTACAGAATCTTGTCTTTGGTGCGTGGAGCCCTAAGTACTCGTTTTCTGTCTACATTCTTCCTATAATTATCTTGCTCTGTTGGATTATTTATTTTTAGTTATATTTGTTCTTTTTCAATGTATGGATTTACTGCAACTGCGCAATCTTTTAATGAAAAGTTATAAGTTTTCAATGCTAGGGTAGATTTTAGTTAATTTGTTTGGCAGTCTATGCCCGCTTTTTAATTTTTATGCTTATGTTGAATTGTTTATATTATCATAATAGATAAATATATATTATATATACAACTATTTTTGGAAATGCTTTGTTTTATTAGGTTAGATAACAATAAGTGTAATGATAAAAACATAAAATTTCTAGAATCAAATTAAGAAATGAATACTTCACACTTAATCTTGAGAAATGGCGATGAGGTGAGTACTACAGTTAGTTATCAAAACCAATTTAAAGTGGTTTTTCTATATTATATTAAAAACTGATGAACTGACAGTACTTCCTGTGTCAAACTGGTCAAAATCAAATCAAAGTGAATGGCATAAAATTTAATCCAATCACACAATCTACACTTTTCTAACTAATAACAACTAAGCCTTTCAGCTAGAAAATATATCAATCATTTAAGGAACTTTTATTATGCAAAATAATTCTCAGTAATCAGAAATCTTTTAGAAGTATACTAAAACTAGATAATGTTGACTTTTACAGCATAATAATATTAACTAACAGCATAAAATGAAGTCAACATGATTTCTAGACTATAACTTTGTTTAATGCTGTTCATAACATTAAAAGTAGGATTAAAAAAACAAACATCTTAATAAAATTCATTACATAGAGGAATAAAATAAAAATTTTGAGAATGTTTTTGAAGAGTTATCATCATTAAAATAAAAGGTAGAATCATAATTTATTTCATTGTTATTAAACTTTTTTAAAGCAGCCATCATCTTCAAAGCCTTACTTAGAGACTGCAATATTCTAATAATGGGTAACAAAAATGAAGGAAATTTTTATTACCCTTTCTTTATTAATAAAAGTTAAGGCTGCTGTGTACTAATCCTATTTGATTCGCTCACCTTAATATTAATCTATGGAGAAAATTTTTCCAAGGATTGCAGACTTGGATTTAAAGATTTTTTTTTTTTAAATTGTACTTTATAACAGAGAAAGGAATTTTACACCTTGGGGCATTTTTCATTTAAAAAAAATTCAAATAATATTTTTAAATTTAAATTATTTGGGGAAAAAATCTGGTAAAGTGTGTTTTAAATGCTCAAATTCCTTTGGTGGACAAAATTTATAAAATGAATCCTGTTGCAAGGTGCAGAAAAGTTCAGGCTATCTGAAAATATCATTTTTATTGGATTATCAGCATTTAAGCAGCTGTAAATAGTACACACATTTTCTCCTTTGGTGGACAAAATTTATAAAATGAATCCTGTTGCAAGGTGCAGAAAAGTTCAGGCTATCTGAAAATATCATTTTTATTGGATTATCAGCATTTAAGTAGCTGTAAATAGTACACACATTTTCTCCATAGGTTAACATTGAGGTGAGCGAATCCAGTAGGGTTGATACACAGCAGCCTTAATAAAAATATCTTTAAAACTATTTGCAAAGTGTTGAAGGTAATTTTACTTTATATCAGTTTTCATTAGTTTTATAAGCATGTCTTACTTGTTTTCAAGGGTTACATTATTAAAATAAGAGCAGAATTATAATTTATTTCATTATTATTAAATTTTGTTAAATAGTACAAAAAATACATAATAAAGAACACAGAAATGCAATACATACCTGGATAAGTTCTCATAAATCCCGACTGACTTCCAAAATACTGCCACATTAGATCAGAGTCATTCTGAGCATTGAATTTAAACACTTCATCAAGAGCAGCAGACCATTTCAGACCATTTAAAATTTCAGGATCTAATTAAAAGTGATGCATATTAAGAGAGAATTTTAAAATTAAAACTAAATTTTAAAACTTATATGGTGAAGAAATACACAGCAGTACTTTATAATTATCTCTATGATATATACTGATTTTTGTTAATAATGAATACATAAAAAAGATGCATATTGACATTATCTACATACGAATTCAATGAAATAAAAATGAAACAAAATGGTTAATAATGTATGCACTCAATAAACATTAAAGTAATGATAATAAATATTTATAAAAATTTAAATATTAATTTTACTTCAGCCCTCTTAAATATTACAACAATAATGTAGCCTTCTAATTAAAATATTGAAAGTAAATTCAAGTAACATTTTCTGCAGTATTTAAATATAACTAGGTGTATCCTTTAAAAAAATTAATTCCTACACAAATTTTACTTTAAAAGTCACTTATTACAGTGACTAAAAAATTTCACTATATTTTTAAATTAAGCTTATGAACTTTTCAACCATGGTCTGTTCTATTTTATGTTTAACACAAAGGCATGGCAGCTTTATACAAAAGACCAGAAAAACTTTTAGTGTCTACATTCTTTACTTCCTTCATATTTGCTTGCAGAAAAGAATTTTGGAGCAAGAAATTTATCACTGCATAATGGTAAAATAGGCATGGAACTTTATCCAAGATAATGTATAAAGCATATTCCTTCAATATTTGCTTTATCAAGAACATCTCCAACTATACAGGTTTATAATCAGTTCAACTGAATTAAAGGAAAAATAAATACAAGCTACTTATTTAACATTTCTGAAAAAAAAAAGGCAAACTTTTCCCTTCAAATTAAATTCTTCTGAATTAAGGTGTCTGAAGTGACCTTTCTGTTCTGTGAGCAGAGAAAAATTATAGCTAAGTTTAAAACCGAAAAGTAATATAAATTATTTTTTTATGCAGCAGAAGAAATATTATTAACAATTTCTGAACTAAATGGCATAAATTTTCATATTTTGAAGTGAGCGATATTAGAAACATTATTTTGATTTTATCATCTGTAAGATCTCAATTTGCAGATATCATAATAGTGTACCAACTTACATTCTTCATAAATTTCCACAGGAATATGCACTCCTGAATATGTGAAATTAACAGCATTCTTAAACTTGTCACTGTATACTAAATGATGAAGTTGCATTTTTTCCATTTTTTTCATATTTATAAATGGCACATTTTGTACCTAGAATTAAAGAAAAAAGTACTTAAAATATTAAAGAAATGATTTTAAAAACTTGAACATTATTTACTACAGAATATTTTTAAACCAATTATCCTAGTAAATTAATATTGGACAAAAAAATATTACATGTTAGCATAACTAGATTTCAAAGGATAAGTAAATTCAATGCTATACACAGATAAAAACAAAAACACCTTCTTTCTCAATTGTTTCTACTTGTTTTATGATTTAATATTCATAAATTTAAATAAGGTGAAATTTATAAAATTTCATTTACCTTTAGTAAAGAATCATACTTGTAATTTTTTACAGCTGTTTCTGCAGCAACCACTAATCTCTAAAAAAGAAAACATAAGTTTTATTATTGTTTCATGCATCTTTTTTAAAATTTAGTTTAATTAAAAAAATTAAGCTAAAACAAATGTAGTACACACCTCTAAAGCTTCCATTTTTCTCTCTAAGTTTTTTGTTAATTCATGAGACATTCTGTGAACTAGACCATGGCCATCCACTTTAACCAGTTTTGCTTTTCGTAAATCATCATATTTCTACAGAAAAAAAAGGAACAAACATTAATTCAGACTATATTTAATATTATGTAAAAACATAACAATTTACTCTCAAATTACATTGTGAAAAATACTTTCGCTAGTCATTATTATATATTGAAAATAAATCTGAATAATAAGCATATGAATGAAGAGAAGCAGGTTAGTTGACTTTGTTGTATTTTAGACAACATATATAATGAGCATACTGGATGCAGTGATTTATCTCAAGTAACTTATAAATTTTCAGCTATGACTAAAATTTTCACCAATTTCTCCCTACTACATTTAGCAGCAACTGAAAGGCATTATCACACTCACAAACTTTTTCCTGGGACAACAGCCCTGGCAAAATGCAATCAACTGCAGATGGGGAAATCTTTCAGTGTGATCAATAGTCTTGCCTGAATGTATCATATAAATATAATGAACACTGGATACTTTAAAATATGTATAACCAGCCAAAATATTGAAAGTGAATTAAGTGTGAAGAAATGAATAGTTGAGAATTGAATGTGATGAACTGCAAAAAATAATTAAGTCATTAACACACAAGAAAATATACATTGTTATCAATAAATAAAGAGTCTAGACCAGTTGTTCTCAACCTGGGGAGGCATGAGTGATATCCAGGGGGAGCGGGGTGCTAATGGTTAGGAAAAATATTGTAGAATGTATTTTAAGGCGGCTTGAGAAAGTGAAAATTAAATTCAGCTATTAGTTATATGAAAGTTATCGTATCATTTTTACTTTTTGATTTATTATTTTATTTATTATTTTATGAGATAGTGGTGCAAACAGCTTAGAACCATTGTGCTGTTTACTGTTAATGCATGCTTCTTTCATAGTTGGCACTACCAAAATCTGGGCCTTTCTTTGGCTGTCTGAACTACTACTGCAGCATGCTCATAAATTTGTATCTAGCAAGCATGTACACTCTTCTCCCCTTAGACATTTTGATCTTTCAAATTTTATGTAAGCATGTTTCAGGCCTAGAGGGGGGAGGCATAGGGTCATCTAACGGGGTGCACAGACAAAAAAAATTGAGAATTACTGGTCTAGACCATTATCTTAATATACAGCACATTAACTAACCCGACAGTATAGATGCTTTGTATAATTTTCAATCACATTTAAAACAGCTTTTATTATGATTAACTATTAAAAGAAATGGTTGATTGGGAAAGGGAACAGTAACTTAGAACACATTGGCCCCTGAACTTTCCAGTTATTTTAATTTGATATGACATATATTTATAATTATTACATATGCTTCCAGTGCCTCAGCTTGTCTACTTTGATACCTAGAATTTCATTAACCATGCCTACGGCGACACAGCGGTAACTTATATTTAGCAGTAATGATAGTCATTTAATAAGAGGCAAAGTTTCAATTGGATGGAAGCCCTGAACACATTTAGTATATTAATTTGCATGTCTGTATGTAAATAAAATAAGTACATGAATGATATAAGGTAATTTATTTTCAGATTTAGGCTTTTATTGATGTTATCAGTATTTTTTCTTCTACACTAAAATTTAGACTTTTCTCTAGTGTTCGAAATATTTTCAAATATGACGATTATAGTGGTCTGTAAAATGCATATAGTTATCTAACTGTTCATATTATGATTGGGTACCATTTAACTAGCTTTACGTTCAAGAGCAAAGATTTAGTGAACAGGTAGAAAAAAAGAATCCTTTCAGTTTTTGCAGCCAAAAATGATGATAAAACCTTGCAATACACTGCAACCTCAATAACCAGAACTCACAAGATTTTTAGAGCAACCCTGCAATCAACTGATTGCCCTGTGTAGTGAGAAAAATCACATGTTCTGTGAAAAAAGTCTGTAGATGCAATAAAGACAGAGTAAAAGAAACAGAATACTTAAGGTACAAGAAATGACTAAATTTTGTCAAAGAGATCAGTATGTATATAAGAAAAGCTTATATCTACAAGCATTGATCTTGGGCAATCCTGGTCCACTGAAGTAGTCTTTATACATCTCTAGTAGCCTTTATACATCTCTAATGAACATTTTAAACAGTTAAAAAAATTGAAAAAAAATATATGTAGCAAACTCTTTGAATCATGCTTAAAATGACAAATTCTAATCTGAGGCAACAATAAATATGTATGAGATGCACAAAAATATAAGTACCTGATAAGGTAAAATATCTTTATCTGTGCCACTGAGTAAGAATATTGATACATAAAAAATTATGTTAGTCTCAACATCACAAAAAGCAACTAAACATTTTAATGACACATTATAATATGCTTTAAACTTTAGCATATTTTACAGTGTATACCTATATAATATGCTAAATTTTATAACATACTTTAATACGTCATGTAAAGTGGACCTAGGACTAGCATTACTCACAATTTTCCTACTTCAGGAGTAACGGTTCTCACTAACTGTTCTCTAAAAATTTTTTAAAAAAACCATGTTCTTATTCTTTGAACAGCTAAAATTTATACCAAACCAATTGTATTCAGTGCTCTACTTGCCGGTTATATGAATGAATTCATAGAAATTTTGTAAAACTAAATGATTACACAAAAATTTTATTTTAGAAAAGAGTTCTTTGCTTTAATTTAGAGATCTAAAATTTTAAGTTTAAGCTTTTAACCTGTCTTTAAATATATAATTTTATTTGACCCCAAATTTAAGTCTCTCTTATTTTTTGCATGTACTGCCAATTCAGTAGAATTAATGCTTGACAGCATGCTTTAAATTATATTAGTTTAACCACAGGATATTTTACCTTTGTTAGCCATGGTGATTTAAAACAGTATTTTCTATATTTTCAGTTGGGTATTTGACTTGTGACACTGATGGGGGAGAATGGGTAAGATTTTGTAGGACTGTGATCTCAAATGGTGCAATATAAGCCCTCATATGGAAGCTAAATATAAGACGTCTAGAAGCACACTGAAAATCTAGACCCTAAGCCAACTGACAATGCCCTTGATCAGACATTAGGTCTGCATATATTTACTAATTATATACACACAACTTAAGCAATTCTAATCATAACTGATGATCAAAAAGTGACATCCCTCTGCCCTTCAAAGTTAAGCATTCTCTCGTTCCTGAAATAAGAAAATGGAGATGACCTCTTCGGTTATATGATGTCTACATTACATTTCCCTTGACAGCAGTGGCATATGACCATCATTATTGTTTCTATTCTTAGAAATTAAGTCAAATATTTCAACTAATATTAGTCTAGAAGACAGATTTTTTCCTATCTGTTTAATAAAACAAGTAAACTCCATTATTTCAAACTCTTGACAAATATTTCAAGAAATTATAGTCTAATTTTATTTTCTATCTCCAACTTTTTCTTAGAAAGTTTTGAAATTTAAAATTCCAGATTATGTGGTAACCCCTGGCACTGCTAGATGAGCAAAATTATCAACTATTCTACCAGTGATACTATAAACACATGAATAATAAAGCTGGACTTTGATTGGGAATTGCTACCATTTTAAATAAGGTTAAAAGAAAGACTAAAATAGTATATCAGAAGAGAATCAAATTTTAGAAGTCTGAAAATAAGTAAACATCAACTTGACTTCATTAAATAAACTCAGCCAAGCGTAACATGCTTGTATGTCTCAAATACCAAAGTTTGAACTCAAATTTTGAGAAGTTGTGAATTTCTGCATTCTGAATTCAAATATTTCCTTTGCGTTTTATTGAGAAATTTTTTTCTTCCCCAGAGTTTTACAGGCATATAACTAACACCCGTTATTTACACATGTCAGAGAAATCATTATATTAGATGGACATTGTAGTACACTTCGCTGTGAATGAGATGAGTGTATGGTTTGAAGAGTAAGTAAGATGGCTTGCAGCAAGTATCTTTGACACTAATATGTTAATACAAAGTAAATTTCATTGAAATTTCAGTGATGGGACTGTTCATAAAATATCATCTAAATCCAGGCAGAAAATAGTACAGAATATTTCAACAAGGTAATTTAAATTTTTATAAATGAAACTTATAACTACCTTTATAAATAATTTCATTCAATATAATCGAATATTATTAAAAAGATTTAAATTTAGAACAGAAATGAAGTTTTAGGAAATTTAAATTTCTTAAATGCAAACACTTAAAAATAAATGTTTATAACTTCATGGGCAAATCTATCAATTTAGTATAACAAAAGGCAAATCAGACTTAGAATTTCTGGGTCTTTTAATTTATACTCAGATGGATGTAGCGGTGCAATTAGATTGTTACAAGGATTATATTGTTCTATCTGAAACAAGCACAATTAGTTTATTTTACTGTAATTCTTTGGTTATTAGATCTGTAAAGCTTACTTATATGATGATATGTGAGCTTTGATTATGATCATATTTAATATGATCACATTGCCACATAGATTTTCTAAAATTATAAATTTACCCATAACAGGTTTGATCATGCATGCTGTTATGTTACAAAGGGAGAGAGTTAATACAGAGTGATTCTTATCTTTTAAAAGGCCATTTTGATTGATTTTATTCACTTCCATGATCTTACAGTAAAATTATTATTTTTTTTTTTACTTACAATGGGAGTATCTAGCACTAATACCATAGTTTAATGTAATCTAGCACTTAAATTCACCATGAATACCAAATAACATAACAGCAAAATAGCAAACTACAAGCAATATTGATACTTTTCCCAAAGTTAAACACTGATCTAAGAATATTGTTTTATACAGTTATGTTTAAAATGTATACATTATGGTGCCACAGAAATTCTTGATGAAGAATTATTTAAAATCAAATTACTCAGGAGAGCTCTTAACGTGACATAAGCTAAGAAACAGGACGTTTCATACAAAATTATTTAAACTAGACGAAATAAAATGCACACCGAAATTAAAAGAAAATAAATAGTACATTAAAATATTAAGTAAAATGCATAGTTAAATTTCCTTTTACATATTCTGTATATTTAAGCTTTATCCTAATGCTACATAATTTTAATTTCATGCAAAGCAATTAAATGACAAGATGGCTATTTTAAAATTACAGAAACCATTTCAAAAGGAAACCAGATGAATAAATACAATGAAAAAAATTATGAACACAAAACATCTTTTCAATTTATATTCTAAAATTAGAAAAAAATACACAGTTTCTTGATGTAGAAAATCATAATACAGAATTTATAATATTGATATGACAGATCAACAAGAGTATTTACTTTTTCTAGATTTTTCATTCCAGTAAATCTGTCAAAATCTTTAAGTAAGCGATTCTGAAAAAGTTCAGCCCATTTGGAAATTCTGCAAAAGGAAACATTTAAATCATATTGATTAAAAAATCCTGATAAAAAAATTCTTTAATATAATTGATGTTTAATAAAAATTCCAATTAAATGAACCTCTGTTTAAGAGAGTAAACAATACTGCTACTATATAATCATATTCCTTGCATAATAAACAGTAATCTGTAAAAGCTATGACTTCAAAATTTTACAGAAATAAACAAAGTGTGATATCTATTTTAATATGGTATGAGCCAAAACTCAGTAACATGCAAGTATATAAAAACAAAATACTTACAATAATAAATAAATTCATGTACTTACAGCTCTTACTATCATTATTTCCTTTTCTTTTCACGAGAAGTGATTTTAAACATTCCCTACATCATATGGGATACTTAAAAACACTTACAAGGAAAATATGAAAAATCTGGTAGAAAAATTAGTCTACTTATTACTACGAGGCATTCAAATATTTCTAGAGCAAAATCAAATATCATGGGTTAAGATTTCATAGGTAATAGACATGTTAACGAAATTACTTGTATTCGATCAAAAACTTAGAATTACTGAAATTATGATAAAAGACACGGAACACTTTATAACGAGCTTCCAACAAACTTAAAATTATATTTATAAGAGGTTGTTCATTCATACGAAAATGAGCATATACACAAAATTAAAACTTTTGAAGAACATATTTATCAATAAATGAATAATATACAAGTAAATTATAGTCAAATAATTATATACTTTTTTGATTATAAATTAAATTGTCATACATTTCCGGCGAAAGATTCAAAAATACCGATACAAGGATGTTTGGCGCGAAATGAGATTTCACGTTTTTCAAATTGAATTGTTACATCCGAAGGAATTATTCCGAAAGCGGAGAAGTATCCGAAAGATAAGTTTCCCCTCGTTGCGCAGGCATTACGAAATCAAAATAGCAGACACCCCTCGGAAAACGCACGGGGGTTTGATAAGCCGAAAAATGGAAAAAACAAAAGATATTGGATAAAAATTTCATATCTGAGTAACACAACTTACACTTCTCGAGTTGGAAACGCACTGTAAGCATTGACATAAGCAAAAAAAGTCAATTGTAAACACAAATTTGCGATTGCAGCCCACCGCACTTTTACTCCGCTCGCCGCCATTACGGCAACTTGCGGGAGGTGGCGCACCCTCGTAACCTAGAGACCGTCCAGAGATGCGCAACTGGGAGAGAGGTTATTCTGCGCCACGTGATCTCTGGACGAGAGCACCCTCTTTCTTTTCCCGCTGCTAAATAAAATTCATCTGTGGAGCAGCAGGTTGTTTTCCCGCGACAACCGATTGTCGTGGATTACAAGTTGCACCTTTCGTGAGCTTGAAGCGTAGGAAATTAATTAATTTACGGATTACAAAAACATGAAGAAAACTGACACGATTAAAAATAGGGGAATTCTTTCTGTGAATTTTCATGACATGAAACAGTCATTAAAATTCACGCAGATGTTTGTGATTTCTAACTGAAAAGGAGACTATAGATTTTAGGGAAAATCTCAGAATGTGATAGTTATGGAATAAAAAACTTATTTGAATTATATATCAAAATATCTCTGATGAATGGATTAAAATTTCAAGCTGTTTGAATTTTAATAAGAAGTTTTAAGACTTTAAAATTGACCTTGAAATAAATTTTAATCTTTAAGGGAAACCTAAATTATTCGGCGATTATTATTGGGTCAGCTTTGATGCATTGCTTATTATAAACTTCTCTCAAAATATTTTTGGATGTTCAACTTTTTGATTGTGGATATGCAGAAATTTTTTTGGTCTTTGCGCAATCAGCCGGTTATTTGCAATAACGACAATTTTTTCACCAACTGAAATGTACCGGAGGAAGATTTGAGACGAAATTCGTTTGTAATGCACGCCTTTGAGAACTTCCCTTACATTAACACTCATGAATTTAGCCATTATAAATTACCATCTTGGGTAAAATTTATATTGTGTGCTTCTGAGATCACATCGGGTCGTGATATAACATCTCTTATTTTAGTTTCGCTTATAAATGTGCTACTTTGATACAATGTGGCATTATGGATACAGCAAATTGTCTTGTTCTGATGACACAGGTAAATTTTCATTTCGAATAACAAACTAAATTTGAAATTTAATAACCATGAGTTATTATATCTATACACAAATCAGAATATAAATTTTGTGTAACGTGAATGTAAAGAAATTTAAAGCTTCACATTATTTTATAAGCAATATAAGATTAAATTAAATTTTGATCCTTTGACTCTGACAAACAGTAGAGACGAACTGCAATTCTATGTATTTAGAATAGCATATTTTAAAAGTGTTTATACTTTTTTTACGCTTAAATTGCATCCAGCTAGTATGAACTAAGTATCAGCATAACCATGGTAATAAATAATTCCAAAGTATGAAATAAGAACTGAAATTTAAACAAAATTTTCAGTTTGTTTTCATTGATAATTATTTACAAAATGATAAAACCCGTAAGGAAATTTTTTAACCTTAGTTTTCTCTAAGGTAAAATAAATGAATATGCTTTAAAGTTTTTTGCAAAAAGATGGATCTTTGGCATATATATTATTAAAAATTCGTAAAATTTAGTTTGTTCAAATACCAAAGCAACTTCATCAATCTTATTATTATTTATGAATAATTTGCAAATGTTAATAAAAGCTTAAAACCACGCTCGTATTTAGATTCATTTAAAAAAATCCTTATACTATATTTCTCTACGTTGTAAAACAGAAGCCTACGAAAAGCCTGTGGTGCTCCATGGTATAAGTTTTCCGATTACATTTTAGAAAGATTAATTACTAATTAAATATTGAATGAATCACGTTAACTTATGCATTGAATCGCTTCGAAGCAGCAAACGTCATAGCAAACTCTGATTGGCTGCGTAAGCAGTTATAAGCCATAGCCAGACAGATGGGAGTCAGAGGTTCTTAAGTTTTTTCGGTTTGTTTGTTTTAGTCATTTGTCAGCTTGCCTGATGTGTTTAAGTTGAGGCTGAGGCGATGGCTCCCTCATTTACGATTTATCACAAATTCTTTTAGACCTCTCGAGATGTTTAAAGTTGATTTTATCAAAGCAGGTTCGCGCCATAATTTAAGTATGTTGTGTATGCCGGCGTAATCTGCCTATACTATTACTTTGTGAATAAAGTTGTTAAGTTTGTTAATGAGTCTAGAGTGATTAACTTGGCTTCTACAATATTGGTGGTATACACGAGCCACCATATAGTGGTGACCTTTTGGACAGTTCTACTAGAGAAACCGAACACTTGTTTGCAACACCCCCTTTTTGATGACTTCGTAATGGATGACGTTGCAAGTTTGAAGCAGTATAAATTTTTTGATGCAGGTTTCATCAGCGCAAATTTTGAAGTGGTTTCGTCAACACAGGTGCAGGTAGGCTATAATTTTTGACCTTAACTCTTGACCTCTTGAAGTTGTAATCTGTGTTTATATTTGATTGAGTTCAAAGAAAATTTGCATGTAATGTTTATACAGAAGAATGCTCATTTGTGTGATAGTGTTTTTGGTATTTTTATAGCTTAAAGTACGCTTTTAATATATACACAAATTTCCCAAAAGTACAAACTGTATTTTTTCGTATTGCATACATATTATTTTAAAAAAAAGAAAGTAAAATGCCTAATACTAATTTGAATGTGGATGCCGACATATGTAGGGTGGCATTTAAAGCCCCGGTTTTTTGGGAGGCTGATCCTGCGTTATGGTTCCGACAGGTGGAAGCTCAATTTAAAAATGCGGGTATAACAGAGGATTCTACAAAATTTCATTCAATCATAGCTGCTCTGGATACAAAAATACTTAAATGTGTACGTGATATAGTACTTAATACCCCTTCAGAAAATGCATACATCACTCTAAAAAATAGCATTTTATCCTATTATGAGGAATCTGAGAGTTTGAAACTTAAAAAGTTGTTTAGTGGATTATGCTTAGGGGATCAAAGACCTTCACAGCTACTTTGCGAAATGGATAGTTTAAATGGGGGAAAACTTAATAATACCGCATTGCGAGAACTCTGGTTACAGAGATTACCCATTAACATCCGACAAATTTTAAGTGCTTGTGTGGACGAGATGCAAGATAACTCAAAGCTTGCTCGAGTAGCTGATAAAGTTTATGAAACCGCGGGAGAGTTTTTAGCTCCCGTTGATTCCCAAACCCCTCAAACACAATTGCAAAAGTTAGAATCACGAATAGCTAAATTGGAGGCGCAAAGTAAAAGTACACAATACAACGGTCGTTCTAGGTACTTTAAGAAACGTGACCGCAGTAAAACGAGGAATGAAGCTAGATCTCAACCCCATTTTTCTACTTCAACAGAAAGGTGTTGGTACCACCGGAAGTTCGGAAGGTTAGCTAAAAAATGTGTATCGCCATGTAATTTTTCGGAAAACGCCTAGGCACATCTGGAATACCGGCACCAGATGAGCGTGGTTTCGGAAGCCGGTTGTTTATTTACGAGAAAAATACAGGTGCTAAGTTTTTAGTGGACACGGGGGCAGCATTAAGCTGTTTTCCCCAAAAGCTAACAAGAAATAGAGTTGTGCAGGATTTAAAATTGTATGCTGCAAACAACTCTGTTATCAAAACATTTGGTATAGTCAATTTGAAGTTAGATTTTGGACTTCGTCGTGCATTCAGTTGGAATTTGGTGGTGGCAGACATTACCACGCCAATTCTAGGAGCCGACTTCCTTAACCATTATGGTATCCTGGTGGATGTACAAAATAAAAAAGTTACAGATAACGTTACAGCGTTAGCAGTATCGGGATATCCAGGGACTGGCCCTAGTTTAAAACTTACTCCACTGGAGGGGAAAACTGAATACGAAAGAATTCTAGCGCGATTTCCAAAACTTTTCAATCCAAATGTGCATTGCAATAATAATTTGCAAAACTTTCCGGTAACGCACTGTATTGAAACCACAGGACAACCCATTTTTTCGAGACCTCGTAGGTTGAACCCCGAGAAGCTTCAAACATTGAAGTTGGAATTTAAAGCTCTAATGGAACAGGGTGTTATTCAGCCCTCTAAAAGCCCATGGGCCAGCCCTATTCATTTTGTGAAGAAAAATGACGGAACTTGGAGAATATGCGGAGATTATAGGGCACTCAATAAGGTCACAACTCCCGACCGCTACCCCCTCCCACACATCCATGATGTAGTTATGGGGTTACGGGGGAAACATTTTTTTTCGAAAGTCGACTTGGTTCGAGCATACTATCAGATTCCGGTTGAGGTTAGACATTCCTAAGACCGCGGTGACAACCCCTATAGGTTTGTTTGAATTCCGGAAAATGCCATTCGGTTTGAGAAACAGTGGAAACACATTCCAGCGTTATCTAGACAGCATACTTAGAGACCTGGATTTTTGTTTGTCATATCTTGACGATATCTTTGTCTTTTCTGAGAACGAGATACAGCACAAAAAACACTTAGAAATACTTTTTTCAACTCTAAGTCAACATGGCCTGATTTTAAACCTCCAGAAATGCATATTCGGAGTTGACAAAATACCATTTTTGGGTTTTCAAATTTCAAAGCAGGGAATTGAGCCGCTACCTGAAAAGGTCCAAACATTACAGCATTACCCTCGCCCAAACAATATCAGTCAACTTCGGACATTTCTAGCAATTTTAAATTTTTATCATCGTTTTTTGCCTAATATTGCGGAGAAACAGGCATTGCTTTTTGATCTCATAATTAACAGAAAGAAAAAGGATATGACTCCAATACCGTGGACAGAACCATTAATAAATGCATTCGAAACTTGTAGGAAAGCTATTTCGGAGGTAAATGCACTGAAATTCCCAGCTCCCAGCGCACGCCTATTGTTAACTGTCGATGCGTCGGACCGAGCAGTCGGTGCCGTTCTTTCTCAACTTACCAAGGACGGTGAGGAGCCATTAGGATTCTTTTCACGAAAATTAACCCCCACTCAAACTAAATACAGTGCATTTGATAGAGAACTGTTGGCGGTATATTCTGCAGTAAAACATTTTAGGCACATGCTTGAAGGAAGAACAGTCACGATCTTCACTGATCACAAACCCTTAACCTTCGCACTTCACCAAAAATTAACAAGTGCTAGCCCTCGACAGGTTAGACACTTAGAACTTGTTAGCCAATACACTGCAGATATCCAATATTTGCCAGGAAAACAAAATATAGTAGCCGACGCGCTATCCAGAATAGACACTTTGAATTTAAATAGTTCAATTGATTTTAATTTATTTGCCGAGGATCAAGCAACGGATCCCGATTTACAACACATGTTGCGTTCAAAGGAGGTAAGAGGTCTTGAGTTAAAGTTAATTGCTTTGCCTGCCTGTGAAAGAAAATTGTATTGTGATGTGTCTCACGACCTAGTTAGACCATTTGTACCTAGAGTATGGAGACGGAGGATTTTTGAAGCCAACCACAAACTTTCACATCCTGGTGTAAAAGGAACTTGGCGACTCATCCAACAACGGTTCGTGTGGACGGGCATGAGGAAAGATTGTGCAGAATGGTGTAGACAATGCAACCAGTGCCAGCGAGTCAAGGTGACCAGACACAACAAGGCGCCTCTGGGAACATTCGTAGCAACAAATAGGTTTTCTCATGTCCACATCGATATAGTTGGGCCCCTACCTCCATCCAAAGGCAACCGGTATCTGCTGACTTGTGTGGATCGCCAGACACGATGGCCTGAAGCTGTGCCACTTCCGGACCAACGGGCAGAAACCATAGCGGATGCTTTCTTATCTACTTGGATAGCTCGTTATGGTATTCCCGAGGTGGTAACGACAGACCGCGGACCAAACTTTGAGTCTCAACTTTTTAATAGGCTGTCAACGTACTTGGGGATCCGGCGCAGCAGGACTACGGCATACCACCCACAGAGCAATGGATTGGTGGAACGATTCCATCGAGTGCTTAAATCATCTCTGATGGCAGTAGATCCGGTACATTGGGTTGATGCTCTACCACTGGTGCTTCTGGCTATCAGATCAACTGTAAGGGAGGATCTGAAGGCTGCCCCAGCACAATTAGTGTTCGGTGGTCTGTTAAGACTTCCAGGTGAGTTTTTTCAGAGTAACCCGGTGAAGGACGAGCCAGCTGAGATGTTGCAGAGACTGAGTTCCTATATGACCAACTTGACACCAAATACGACAGGAAGACATGCCAAGCCACCAGTTTTTGTCTTCAAGGATCTCAAGGACTGTACACATGTGTTCCTGCGGACAGACCATGTGAAGCCTCCTTTGGCGCCACCATATGAAGGACCATATGCTGTCGTGTCAAGAAAACCAAAGACACTGACGATTTGTATCAAGGGTAAACCTCAATCTGTAAGCATTGATCGTGTAAAGCCTGCTTATGTATTAACTAAAATACATGGAGACACTGAGAAACAACACATTCCCCGACAGGAAAATACAGTAACTAGATCTGGGCGAATTTCAAAGCCAGTTGTTAGATTTAAATTTTAAAACTAAATTTCAATCTTCTCTACGGGGGGAGTGTGTGGTGCTCCATGGTATAAGTTTTCCGATTACATTTTAGAAAGATTAATTACTAATTAAATATTGAATGAATCACGTTAACTTATGCATTGAATCGCTTCGAAGCAGCAAACGTCATAGCAAACTCTGATTGGCTGCGTAAGCAGTTATAAGCCATAGCCAGACAGATGGGAGTCAGAGGTTCTTAAGTTTTTTCGGTTTGTTTGTTTTAGTCATTTGTCAGCTTGCCTGATGTGTTTAAGTTGAGGCTGAGGCGATGGCTCCCTCATTTACGATTTATCACAAATTCTTTTAGACCTCTCGAGATGTTTAAAGTTGATTTTATCAAAGCAGGTTCGCGCCATAATTTAAGTATGTTGTGTATGCCGGCGTAATCTGCCTATACTATTACTTTGTGAATAAAGTTGTTAAGTTTGTTAATGAGTCTAGAGTGATTAACTTGGCTTCTACAATATTGGTGGTATACACGAGCCACCATAAGCCTATAATAGAAGCCTACAAGTAATATATCTGCTACAAAAATATACCTTCAGATAAACTAATAGATTTTAACTAAAAGTTATTATGAATTGACAATAATATTCGTATAAATATTGTATTAATACAATATACTTTCATATATAGTGCAAATGTGCGCTGAAACAATATTCCATCAGATACTACGAATAATACTAAAATTCCACCAGAATGGTAGTTGTGCTATTTATAGTCAAGAGTTCAACTATAGTACAAATAAAAGTACCATAAGTACTACATTTAAAAATCCGTTTTATATCTTATCTCAGAATTTAAAAATTTACCGATTTCAGAAAATAAATAAATAAATGAATAAATAATTGAAGGAAGAATGATTGTAAAAAACGTTTCTTGGCTATTATAAGGATTAGAAGGAAAAACAACATTTACAGTAATCTCATTTGAGATGACGGTGAGAAGTGATGGAGACTTATTATGTACTGTAGACTGTTGATTAATATTAATGCAATATACTTTCATATGTATTGTAAATGTGTGTTTAAGAAATATTCAGTCATCTGCATTAATAGTGGTTGCATTATTTATAATCAGTTAGACCTTAAATGGTCTAGAAAAATATGTAAAATATTTAATTTATAAAACAAATATACGCATTTGTTTGAAAAATTCTATAAATTGATACAATAATATAGACGAAGTAAAAAGAAATATACTTTTATAAATACATAAACTTTTGATTTCATAATTCCTTGGTACTATAAGTGGTTTTAGATTATAGTATTCAATTAACTTTGATGCTCATAATGTATTTTCATAACCCGAAAGAATATGAACTTCATAAAATTACCTTAAATCTGATGTACAGTTGAAAGAACCAAAAGAAGTACAAATTAAAATCCGCATTAGACTGTACATTAGAATTTAAAACAATTAAGTTTTCATCCATAAATAAATGTAAGAATAAAGTAAAAAAAAAATTAACTAAAGGAACATGTTTGTAAAATACGTTTCTGAGCTATCATGAGCTTAAGAAGGAAAAACAACATTTACAGTGATCTGATTTGAGAAGACTAGAAAGTGTTGAAGACTATTTATTAATTTTGATAAAATTATTTTAATTAATTTATTATTTTTTATTAAAATATTAACCAACAGTACATATTGCCGGTTAATATTTTTCAGCAATTTTCATGTATAAATAACTAAATGAAATAACACGATATAGTTTAATATTTTAAACAGCTAATAGGAGATTCATTTATAATTAAAATTGCATTTATATTGAATTGATGTAGAAGTGGAAAACTTTTGGTTACTAATTGAATAGAAGAGTTATTATGTCAGAAATGTTTTACTTTAAAACAATAGGTAAATATATATGACAGCTTTAAACTAAATGCTTGTTCATTCACAAGTAGATTGGTATGAATATTTCTTTTTGAAAACAAAGAAAAACGTTCGACCGATATGTTTTAAAAATTTTAAAAAAGGGATTATGTTTTGAAGCATTTAATTTATAGTGCAACGGATGTGAATACGAATTTCTCACGTAAGTCTTCGAAATTATGAAATTTATTTTAATTTCATTCAAAGACAAGGATTTTATTCTGGGCCATAAAATTTTTCTAATGCCATTAAATATAGAGTAGATAGTTAAATCCTTTTACAATTAGATACTTGTGTTAGTTAATCAATACTAGACAATAAATGTAAAAGAAATAAAATACTAAAAATATATCTATTGTTTAGTTTCGTTTAAGAAAATCATAGTTCATAATGTAATTCTGAATAAAATTCCCTAATGTAATTCTGAATAAAAAGGATTTCCTTCACCTATACTGAAGTTTATATCTGAAATTATATTCAGTCAATTTCTTTTTAGTAAGTTTGTACCTAAAGCTCTAACAAAAGTTTTCTATTTAAATTGTAAGAAAAGGGATATATATATATATATATATATATATATATATAGATTATAACATTTTTCCGATTAAGAAAATAAATTTCTGAAAACGAAACTGCATAAGAAAGTTACAAGTATACATAAAGCATCTACAGGATCATTGAATAAAGTTAGACTCTAGATATTGAAATCGATATTACTAGAAAATAAATATCTAACGCACACATTTCTCGGTGAAATAGATACTTCACTCATTTAAATTTCAAACACATCTTTTTTATATCCCTTAGGTGAACACATATAATTACAAGTAATATAATTGAGCACATTATTTCACTTTCACATGCAAATGATTGAATTTCATTATTTTGTCAAAAGTACAAAATTTTCCTCACATATCAGTTTTAACATTTCTTTTGCTACTTGAATAAAAAAATTATAAAAAATAATCGCTTATTAAAATAACTAGCATCTACTTGAGTGCTAAGAAAATATCAAAGGAAATGTCACGTGGTCCAACGTTCCACAGGAGAGAAAGAAAGCTGAAATAAAAAATAAATCAGAAAAATCATAACGTCCTACGTATGCGTAGGGCATTATATATATATATATATATATATATATATATATATATATATATATATATATATATATATATATATATATATATATATATATATATATATATATATATATATATATATATATATATATATATATATATATATATATATATATATATATATATATATATATATATATATATATATATATATATATATATATATATATATATATATATATATATATATATATATATATATATATATATATATATATATATATATATATATATATATATATATATATATATATATATATTTAGCGGCTAGAGAGCAGAATTAAAATTTATTTTCAATACATTTCAATGTACTTTTAAATTTTCAAATCACTCTCCTGAAAAATCTTGTTTTTTGAGATATGACGTTGTTGAAAGGAGTGAGCGATATATATATATATATAAACAACGGCATGTAGTGCCAATTAATGGTTTCTGGTTTCTTAAACATTTCAACTTTACATGCTCTAATACGTTTTATATGAAAAATAATTTGATAATTAACTAAAAGAATCATAAAAATTGATTTGTTACAAAAAATGCATATCATTATATAAATACTGAGCTTTTTTAAAATGTTCTTTAAAAACTATACTTTATTTTATTGAGCACACAATAAACTTTGACAAAAATTTCATTTTTACCATGTATTTCAGTAATTACGTATCATTTATCTTTCACAGTCCGTATGTTTATCTTATATATTAATTTGAAAATCAATGAGAAAATCTTACGATATAAAAATCGGGGTTAAATCTTAATTTCACGGAATATTGAAACTATCATGACTTTAACATAATCTTTGAATAATAGATGACTCAGAGGATTACCCTTTAAAAAACCTAAATTTATCTGCATTATAAGATCTGTACTAGAGGGACTTATAGAACAAATCAATCTAAAGACAAGTTCAAGTGGTAACAATAAAAATGGATTTATTACATTTATAAATTCGATATTAAGAATCATTGTGACCTGAAGGGAGCTAGAATTTTGCTTACAAAACATAAATTTGAATTTTCTCAGAATTGCTGAACATCAACCATTTCCTATTTCCCTCCTATCATTTTTTATTCCTTTCTGAGTAACATAGGTAAGTAAAAATGCTATAAAATTTGCTATCAAGTCAGAGTTACCATTCAAACTTTAAGCTTTACTTGAAATTTTGAACTGGTAATTCAAAATACAACATGAAGGTCAATGAAAGTATGAACTGTAGAAAGTATGAACTGTATGTAAGTTCCACACTATACAACTACCTCAGTATCAACTACTGTAATGATGCGCCTTCGAATAGGGGAAGATATCATAAAAATATTAAAAGAATAAGTCAATTCGAAGGCTTTCATCATTATATTCAAATGGTTAAAATTGGAAACGACGGCTAGAGGCAGCATGCTAATTAAAGAGCAAAGCGGTTCGGTGTTTTGATGTGGAAGAGCGAAGCGGTCAGCTTGGAAAGTTAGATCGCTAGACGCAGATAAGCGGGGCTGTCTTCAAAAGTGACGTTATACGACAAAGGGCTTTGTATTAGAATTTACGACAGCGGCGTGAGAAAACCACAAGCAACTTCGGAGGTTTTGCGTGCGGTTTCGGTGTGTGAAGCAGGGGCGGCCAATTAAAGAATGTTGAAGTGATGTAGGCAAATGAAATTTTGGCAGTATCGGGAATGGTTGAAAAGTAAATTAGAAGGAGGAGTCAAGAAAGAAGAATGGGCTTTGAAATGATATAAATTGGGGAGTTTGAAAATTTTAAGGAGCTCTCTCCTCCTCTCTCTAAAATAGCAAGCTCTCAGATCTCTCAGGGAGAGACTCCTGATTGTTGTGGTGTCGGGTCGAGTTTCAATTCCCCGGTCTTTCTTGAGTTTGGCGTATCGGGTCGAGCTACGGTTCCCCATTGCCTCATAAGATTTTGTGTATAGGGTAGAACTGCGGTTCCCCTTGTGTTCTACGGCGTTGGGTCGAAATTTGAGTTCCCCAAATATAATTGTGAAATAAAATATTTTGTGTGTGCGTGTGATGATAGAAGGTAGCAGCAAGCTCAACGACATAGAAAAAAGAGAATCCTCCGGCATATCCACGGAAGTCGACCTACAAATATACCGGAACACAACTCAACGAGTGAGTCACAATATTTCATTTGTTTAGATCAGTCCTTTTCTTTTGGTTGATGTCTGTATTTGATTTGGCTATTGGTTTACGAATAGGTGTAGAGATAGTTAATAGGAGATATAATTGGTATTCTACGTTTTGGATAGTTATAGTGTGCTCCCTTGTTTCCTTTGAAGAGTAATCTTTGAAATTTTATATTAAAGGACGAGAAACTAATTTCGCGTATGGCTAGGTGTGTTTATGAAAGTTATCATTAAGATAATGTGTATAAATGTACAAATTGTAATTAAATCCAGTTTAATTTAAATTTATTTAGTTCTCTGTTTTAATTGTTATCATTGGTTTTCAGTTTACTTGTTCGTTATTGCTAACTACGTCCAGAACTTTGGGTTATTAACAAATAATTTAAACACAACGCACCCAAATACCCCTTTCTAAAATAACTAATGTATTACCCCAACTAAATCACGCCCTAAAAAATAACTTTTGGACGAGAAATACGACAACTACATTCTCAAAGTCTTTGAACCAGAATTCTCCTTTTTGTTACGGTTCTCTAGATGATAAGTTACCATACTTATCTCTATATATAAAAATGAATGTTTGTTTGTTTGTATTTTATGCGCTGCCGCACCGTTCATCCGATTGCGATGAAACTTGGTCAACTTATTGCTTGAACTTGCTCAAAGATTATCGACTATTTTCATCCCGCTACGACTTTCCATTCCCGAATTATGTTAGAACAAGTTTGCTCGGTATCAACAGATATTTTTGTTCAAAGCCATTGTAACATTTCATTGTTGCCAATTAAATTATAACATTTCCGTAAAAATAAATAGACATGAATTAAAAACGTGATTTATTCATATATTGGCGCATGCAAGAATGAATTTGATATATTATTTTCATATACGGGAAACCCGTGCGTTTAGTCTTGACGCCTTGATTTATATAACTGAAGTGACATTGAAACATAGCAGATGAATAAGGGCCTGTTCACATAGAAGTCCGTTGCGTTGCGTTAAGGAAAAGATGACGTTGAGACGAAAATAAACCAATCATATGCCTCCAAACGATTAGCAATGAAATTTTTAACGCCTATGATTGGTTTATTTTCGTCTCAACGTCCTATTTTCCTTACACAATGCAACGGAATCCTATGTGAACAGGCCCTTAGTTTGGAGAAAGAATTACAATCATGAAATACGTGTATATTATAATTAAGAAAGTCTGAAAGTGGCATTGAAACGTAGCAGACGATTTAGTTTTGAGCAGAAGTAAGGGCAAAATGTCAAGGATTGTTGAGAAATGAGCAATGTGATGGAAAAGAAAACAGAAGAGCGCGAAGCCAACAGAATTCAAAATGTAGTTAGACGCACACAAGAATCTGAAGAAAAAACATTCTAAAGAGCTCGAAGGCAACAGAATTCGAATTGTAGTGATCTAAAGCAGTGAGATTGATGAAGAAACTTTTAATGCGTCGAACATACGGTCGTCTTCGAGCTTCAACAACGAAAGGAGAGGAAAGCGATGAACAACGACAGCACCGACAACAAACTAATGCTATTTGCTACCACAAAAGAATTTTAGCGAACACTTTAGAACATCATAACATTAGGCTAATCATTGAAAAAAAATAATAACAGAAACTGAATCCCGAGCGAAGCCGGGTAATACATCTAGTTATCTATATGAACGGACCATTCAAAGGGCTAATAATGGCCAAGAAATGGTTGCCTCTAAATCTATATTTTAAAGAGATATCATGAAATATTACCCAAGACTGATTTATGCTGTAGCAATAAGCAACTTTAAACCTACACACACACACACACACATATATATATGCATTGTCAAAACTGTTTTTTTTCCTTTCAAACAATTCCAATTCAATTTTTCTTCCCATTATTACAGAATAGAGGAAAAAAAGGGGAAATATGGGATGATTTGCAATTTCACAAAATTCGAATGAGTTTTGTAAGCAAGTTTGAGCTCATTCAGGCATTCCTGATCATTCTTTTACGCTAGATTGTAAATACCTGTTACATTTTACTTTGATATAAATTGTGCCAAATATATGCTACCAATAGGGGATTTTTTGGGATCGTGCTAATTTTTAAATTTTCGAAATTGAATATATTACGTTAGTACTCGGTGAAAAGATACTATATATTGATTATCCTTAAAATAAAAAAAATCACACTCTATAAGATTTAACTATAATTTACCCTAAAATGTGATTAAATACATGATACGTATCTAATGACACGTTGGAATGTGACCTTTTAAACCGTAATTAATTCAATTTTCATATGATGCTGCCATCAATCAGCTGAAAGAGGAACCTATTATTTACTGTAAAACTATTCCATTTCAAGAAAAAATGGCACTCGTTTGGTAATATAACTTCAATCTGTAAAAAAGGTAAAGAAAAGAGACTTATTTCTTAAAATAATGAGAATTAATTGATTCCGACTTCTAGAATAATCAACAATACAAATGGATTCAAATATTCAAACAATTTTCTTCCAAATAAAATTTAATTTTTAAGGAATATTGAAACTAGCACAAGTTTATCATAATCTATGAATAATGGATGACTCAGAGGATTACCCTATTTACCAATTTAAATTAATCTGCATCTACACTAAAGGGCTTTGCCTAACAAATGAATATAAAGATGACTTCAAGCAGTACCATATAAAAATGGACGTATAACATTTATGAATTTGACTTTAAGAATCGTTGTGACCTAAAGTGAGCTTGAATTTGCTAACAAAACAGAAATTCAAATTTTCTCAGAAGTACTGAACATCAACCATTTTCTATTTTTCACCTCTCTTTTATTATTCGTTTCTCAGTAAAATAGGCAAATAGAAGTACTATAAAATTTATCTTTGAGTCAGCGTTACCATAAAAACTCCAAAATTTACTTAAAATTTTGAAGTGGTATTCAACATATAACATGTAGGTCAATCTCAGTATCAACTTCATTATGTTTATATCAAATAGTTATTGATTATGATGTTTGACGACATCCTTCAAACTTTTAGAGTATTAACTTTAAATCCCCTTTAAATGAAATGTCATGGTCTCCAGGGACAGTATAGTGTCAAAAATATAAAATTTTCATGGGAAACATTTTCAGAAAACCATTATACCCCACTAAAAACTCAACATGGTAACTTAAAAGTTTCGGGTGGGATTTTTATAAATCCATTACTGTAGGAGGAGTTTGTGTGATCTCCTCCTACAGTAGGACTGTACGAGGAGTTCTGTTCCATTGCAGGAGGAGATTGTGTGTGAATTTGTGAGAAACTTCAGAGACGTGACTAGCGTATTACTAAATTACTTAAGTAAGCTGAAAATTTCTTCACCACCGGGAATGTTACTCCAGGGAGAAAAAAATAAACACTGTGCGTCTATTCGCTTCAAAAAATATTTCCAAATATTACTTATTTCACAAAACAAAACTCATAATGTAAGCCACTAAGTACTGTTAAACATAACCTTCTTTTCAAGCTTTTCGACGACACACGACATGCTTCTAAATCAGAAAATTATGACATTGTGGTACCCACAAGATACCTCTTTCAGTTGCTAAACTCTCTCAGAAATTTAATGCATAAATACGAAACTATCTTTGTAGAATCTGAAGATAAACTGAATTTAAAAAAATAGAGTTCCTCACATAGCCGAAATAATTCAATGAGAGAACGTCGTCTAAGTAAATAAAAGGCCTAGAGTTCCAGTCCTAGCCTGGAAAATCTGTTGTTTCAATAACACCCGAGCGTTCGAGGGAACGAATATGGCCTGTTAGCCAAGCGTCATGGTGAAAAAAAAATTTCTTCACCATAAAAGAACAATTAAAAAATGTGCTCTGTTTAACTTCTTGTGCCATTGGACCTAAACAGAGAAGGGTATTATGTAAAAAATGGGATGAAAATGAGTTACTTACGTTGGTGGTATAGTGAAGTTGGGACAGCCGCAACTTCATGGTTAGAAGATGGAGGTTTAGAAACCACTCCAGCAGACGGTAGTTATAATGGATTCATAAAATACACTAGTTATCAAAAATTAAGGAAAATCACAAAAAGAGGGATGACACGCTCAAAGCTAGGCCAATCTGTTTAAAATTCGAATATGTTGTTAAGTGAAAGGTGCTGAACAATACTACATTATGCAAAATAGTGGCGCTGCAGTCGGAATACGTCATTTGCAAGGAGCATAAAGGTGAATGTCTCAGAGCAAGGTGACAATTGTCGCTGCGAGGCTGAGATTAGACATCTGGCATAGCCAAATTGTAACAATGACCTCCAGGCATCATTTGACCGAAGAACTGCGATGGCGAGCTATTGGGAGACTAGAGACAGGACAAAGTCAGACAGAAGTAGCCAGATGGCTAAATGTGAGTCCGTCTGTGGTTCATAGAATTTGGCAACAATTTCTAACCACGGATTCGGCATCCAGGAGGTTCAGCCAAGGGCTGCCATACGGTACGACGAATGCCGATGACCGATATTTGTCATTATGCGCACGAAGGAATAGAACCGCAACTCCGTCTGAACTCCGTCTGAACAGATCCTCCCTCGCTGCAAGCTCCGGAAGGTTGGTATCAACGTCAACCGTGCGAAGAAAGCTTCACGAAGGTGGTCTTTTTGCGAGGCGACCAGACATTTCGTCCCGCTCACGTCACGCCATAGGCGGGAACGTTTGCAGTGGGCAAGTCATTATGTCCACTCGACGCGTGATCAATGAAGGGCTGTTCTCATTACGGATGAGTCCAGGTTTAGCCTCCAAAGCGATAGTAGGCGTACTTTGATTTGAAGAGAACGTGAAACTCGTTTTCATCCATCACACATCAATGAAAGAGATGCATACGGATCAGGCAGTGTCTGTGTTTGGTGTGGTATCTCTTTGGGTGGACAGGCAGACCTCCATGTCTTTACCCGTGGAAATGTGAATGCTCACACCTATAGAGATGACATTCTTGATGCTTATGTGCACCCTAAGGGCCTGTTCACATAGGAGTCCGTTGCGTTGCGTTAAGGAAAAGATGACGTTGAGACGAAAATAAACCAATCATAGGACTCCAAACGATTAGCAATGAAATTTTTAACGCCTATGATTGGTTTATTTTCGTCTCAACGTCATCTTTTCCATAACGCAACGCAACGGACTCCTATCTGAACAGGCCCTTATGCCGGGACAAAAAGTGATGCTTTCGTGCTACAGGACAATAACACGAGACCGCACAGGGCTCGCATCGTGGATGCTTATCTTGAGCAGGAAACAATTCAGCGCATGGAGTGGCCAGCTCGATCACCGGACATGAATCCTATCGAGCATGTTTGGGACGCTTTAGGACGACGTATAGCTGCTCTCAATCCTCCTCCTAAGACCCTAGCCACGCTTTCAACTGCTTTGCAAATACAATGGCTCTCACTTTCTACCGAACTCATAGACCACATAACTGAAAGCAACACACATCACTGTATGTGTTGTATTGCTTCTCGGGGGATCACACGCCATATTAAAGGTACTTTTGCTATACCAAACTGACACATCCGATTTGTTCATTGTATACATACGCTAATTTCTATAAAACCATAATTGTCTGGCGATTTCTTTTTATTCTATTTTATACCTATCTATGTGTTGTGTAATGTGTATAAGTGTCATTAAATTCTACGCGTAACTTTCTGAGTAATCGCTATTTTTGTGACTTTTCCTTAATTTTTGATAATCAGTGTACTACAAATTTGTTGTTTTTGGAGAGTGTCTATCAAGATTGCTCATCTGTACATTCCAGAATTAATAAACAGATATATCGTAGAGGAGCAGTTTTTAATTAAACTGTGGTATTTCTTTTACAAAAAGTGGACATAAAAATTCGCTTTTGTAAAATGGGCATCTTTTTAACGATTCACAAACAGTAAAATTTATCATAAAGATAAATAGATTTAACCAATCGGCCGACTGAGCCCCAAATTTGATGGTCATTTTCCTTACCTAATATACGCTATAATAGGTCAGTGTGAGTTCGTAAATTGAATAAAATAGACTTCATTTTCTGTTACTAAAAATTTAATGCATTTACTCAGTTAGCTCAAAACATATAAGATGTATATATACGGGAAAAGTGTGTTAACACAAGCATCAAAGAGCAATAAACTAAAGGTGAAAGACACGAATCTTTTACTACGGTTACAAAACAAGATAATCAAAGTTGAATCTGTGATTCATGAGATAAAAATACCTGGAATAACTGAAAACCTCTCAAATTTCTTTTAAAATTTATAGAGAAATTTTGCAAACTCTCCTGCTGGTTTAAACCTGATTCAGGAATATGGGAATAATGTAGCCAATTTATTTTTCAAACGTTGCAAAATGTCAGCAAAATCATTTTGCAAAGATCATATTAGAAAACTCAACTTTCATTCTTACTTAAAAGTATTTATTCATAGACACAAATATTTTTAAAAGAATTTTTTCGTTGTAAAAATAGATTTTCAGTTGATTCTAAAATGAAACGATCTCTTTGTTTATAAAATGAATGTATATTAACGGGAAACTGCAGTCATATTTTGCTTCTAATACAGGGTGAACCAAAAGTCTTGCCCTGATTATAAATATTTATTGTGCTCAAACTATTATAATTAGACATACGTTTGTTTGGATATATTGTAAGTACTGTTACAAATTGTTTTATAAGATCATTTACCTCAGTAAATTTCAACGTGTGCCCCCATGGTAGCTGAGAGAATGTCGAAGCGATATTCCAGTTCCCGACAAGTGTTTGGCATCAATTCTGTACAGAATCTCAATTGCAAATTCTGCACGTCTTGGGCAATCATTTGGTTGCAAGGGCTGAACGATTTTGCACTTTATAAGCATGCAACCTAAGCCTTTTATGAAGAATTCTTACCATACTTGTTTGCGGTATTTGAAGTTCCCGTGATGCTTCACGAGTTGATTTAGTACGACTCCGTTGAAACGATTGCCAAACGCGATTAACAGTTGCTTCACTCACACTAGACCTGCCACTTCTGGGAAAATCCCTAACGCTGCCTTTTTCTTTAAACCTTTCATACCATCGATTTATAAATTTTGCATCAGGAGGGTTGCACCCATAACAACGTCGAAATTTAAGCTGAACATTAATGGGCGATTTCGTTCCGTGAAACCAAAGCACCCATTGGGCTTTCTCTTGAATCGACGGCATTTCGGCCGAAAATGATGTCTTCCTTACAAATGTTCCCCTGAGTCACTCTTGAAGGAGCACTCGCACCATCTATTGCACAAAAAAACTGATAAAACTGACCTATCCAATGATACAAAAGTTACATTATTATAATAAACGGTTATTTTGTTATGAATTTTTATAATCAGGGCAAGACTTTTGGTTCACCCTGTATATCAATTTACTTTCAATTAAAAATAAAAAATATTAATTAAATAAGGTTGCGTGGTATTTATGCTGACATTTTAAAGTATAAGTATCTATATACGTATATAAAACGCGTAGGTATGAGGCACAAAAATCGACGATCTTTCTACACTTCGAATGGCAACGGCTGCAACTACAAGATGTAAACATTAGCGGCCGTCCGCAGTTTGCAACCGCGTGTCAACATGGATTTACGCACAGAAATCAGGAATGCTCGAAAGCGAGCTGTAAGATCAGTGATAATTGGGAACAGTCTCAAGAAAGAAAGCAAAGAAGAAATTATTCATTAAGAGAGAGGCGGGAAAGAGAGAACATAAATGATCGCTATGTTAGGCTTAACTGTCACCGGCATAGCAACCGACAGCCAGTAATAGTTAATTTTCTACACTTTTCTTCAGTACTTGCTGAATTTTCACTCCATTTTATAAGTGAAGAAATTTTTCCAACAATTTATTATTGGATGTAATGATAAAGTGTAGATATCTTAATTTTGAAAAATAGTACATACGGAAAAGGATGTAATTTATAAAATCATTGGTGTGGAGTTTCTCAGTCTTATCTTCAACTCTGTTCTGAAAAAATGGAAATTCATATTTTTTAATCACGATGTTTTAGAATCAGCCTTATGGAGAATACCCCTTAACAATGTTTATTTATGATGACAGGTAATGGTATAACATTTCTTACATATGTTACTTTCAATTGAGTTGTTTTGCAAAAGAAAATATAAAACTAACAGCGACCATGCTGGTCGCACAGCGGCTAGTTATAAAGATTTTCGTACATTAGATTTTGCCAGTGTACTGATTTCAACAGCTTATCAAATACAATTTCAAATAAATTATTCCTTTAATTTATACAAAACATAGCATGCGCCCCCATGATGCAACAGATACTCAGCTTAAAAGTTTGGCATGAATTCTCTGTCATTCTTCTATGTGATTACAATTTTTAAAATTAATTTTAAGGTTGTTACTTCATTGCTATTATAACTCACCTTCATATAAGTCATAGGTTAGCAATTCAGTATAACAAGTAGGTTACAGATATGTTGGATGGTTAGTTTTGTTTTCAGGACTTTTACGGTCATCTTTGTGCTTAAAGTTTTAATTCCTGATCAATACTGTTTTTTTTGTTTGTGTCTTTTGCTGAAAAATACTGTAACACAGAAGAAGCTAGAAAATAATAGAAAATACCGAAGTTTAGGTTCAGTTAAGGAATTATACCCTTTATGGATAAACTAAACAATTATGGATATACTAAAAAAACTTTATGGGATAAACTAAACAACAGTAAACGGCACAAAACTTAGAAGGAAATAGAGAAAGTATTATATAATCCATCAGTTTTCTCTTGCGTAAACAAAGATTATATTTTAGAAGAATCTTGAGGTAGAACGAGACTCTAGTAGCACCTGAGTTATAAAAACTTTCAAATTTTTACCCCTCAATATATCCAAAGATGCATACGCAAATTTCCTCTACTAAATAACACTTTTTTGACTGAGATACGACAAAATAGAATCTGGCATAATTTCAGATTAACTTTTCATTCCGCTGGACTCTTCAAGCGTGTGAGCAGCATCCAAATGAAACTGTTTTTTTCCCACATATGTTTATCAACAAAAAATAACTTCTCTATGATCAGCAAACATTAAATTGAATTTAAAATGAGCAATATCAGGTGGTTTGAGATTCTGAATGAGTTTTCTCGCTTCTTGAATCCCTCTTGCTTCATGACACATAACTAACATCTTAATCCTAGTCCTATGGGCGTTACATAGCTGTACTATAGAGTGCGGCAGAATCGACTCCTACATTTCTGAAGTTCACTTGTAAGGGAGTGGTGGGGGTAGTGTGGTGCGGGAGGTTGGCGACAGTTCAGGCGGATTTGCTAGTTGTCAGTAGACACCATGAGTTGGTCAGGTGATCATTGCGGTTTCATTATCGAGGCGTTCTTTAAATCCAACGATTCTGTAACCGCAACATAAAGGGCATTTAGGTTGCTTTTCAGGCTTTTATGCAAATGATGTCATTCCTGATCGAAAAACAATCCTGCACTGGTTTTTAAACGGGAGAGCAAGTGGGTTTGCATTACCAAGGAAACCAAGTATTTGTCATCGGAACATTAGAATATCTGAAATTGCGCGAAGAGTTCCGCTATTCGTGAAGAAGTTGCCGTCATTCCCCCAGAGATGTCCAAACAGTAAGGCCGTCCGCACACGGAGCGACTCAAAGGAAACTCAACTGGTTAGCGACTGAAATTGCTTATCGGTTGCAAACTCGTTAGTGATGCGGCTCCGCACACGGGCCGACTCAAAAGTGATTCAAATCAATAGATTGCGACCTGTCATGGAAGGAAGAACATCATTATTCCGGGCATTATTTTTAGTTAAATTATTATCCGAAGTTAATTTATTTTAAAAAATCGTCACAATAGATTGTCTTTGATCAATCGTTTAAAAATGGACTGTATATATGGGCGCACATATTCCATACAACAAAAAACGTTAGAATTTAATTTCATCGCTAGGCAGAAGTCACGTGACTCGTGTTCGTCATTTGGCAGCTTGCCAAAAGAGCGGCTATAACATAGATTGTGTAATAACACGCACAACGCAAGAGAAACTGGCGACTAAAGTTGCTAGCGACTCGACACGTTGAGTTGCTTGCGACTGATTACAAACGCGTCGCTGACGGGTTTGTAACCAGTGGCGCCGTGTGCGTGGCTCCATTCAATAACATAGGTTACGACTCATCACGGACTGGTTTGTGATTGGAGTCAGTTATCAGTTTCTTAGCGATGTTATTTTCAAACCCTAGTGGGAAAAAACTAGATTGTTTGTGCTTTTCGAAAATATTAAGTTTTTTTCCTGTAAATCGTTTCGTTCGTTTTTTATTATCCTTTGAAACATGGGAGTCCATTCTGACGCACCCTGTACTTGGTTCCACATGTTTTCACCCTCCCAGTCTTTGCGAAATGAATATCAGCGTCTGCACGCACCGAAAATTTTCTTGTAATGAGAGAAGGGCAAACTTCGTATGCAGGTACAAAATTGTACGAAATTCCGCATGAGAGGAATTCATTTCATCGAAAATACATTTGTGGGTTAAAAATCGTACTATAAAACTAGATGGTACCCGTCAAAACATGACGGCTGGATAGTAAATAAATGTACTAATATATAAATTATACTTAATACATCATTGCCAAATGTTGAAAATCATAATATTAGGAATAGAGAAATAAACTTTAAAAAATTACTTTGGAACCCAATAAAAAGAAATATGGTTACTCAACAGCGCGAAAATAAACAATTTCCGTCAGGTTTAATTCTATATCTCGCAAACATAATTAAAAATAAAAATGGCAGACAGAGAGCTAGAGAGATTCCCCGGAAAAAGCAAATGAACGTTTTTATGCGGCCTCGTGCTTAATGAGTATCAAAATCCAGATTAAAACATGTCGTTGAGCATGCGCAGAAACAAATTAGTATGTTTATGTGGCCTCGTGTTTAGTGAGTATCTAAAGCTATTGAGCATCTAAAGCCAGATTTAAACATTCAATGAGCATGCGCAGAGAGAAATTTTTAATTGTAAATTTTCTACAATTAATAGACATTGCGGTTAGAAAAAACAAATTTAACACATCTATAGATTAAACTCTGTCGTTTAAGACCAAAATAAAGTTTATTTATGCAGTAGTTTTCTCTCACGGACAACCCAAAGAATCGTCTAAGCAACTTAAATATATAGATAAACACAATTAACACACCCTCTCTCTCTTTCAGCAGCTGTAAACGATTTCGTTGCTTGGTATAATTAGACTCTTAAGAGCAGGAATCCCTTTAATTCTATATAATTCTTAGAAATTGACACAACACGAACACTAGTGGTTCGTATATTTAATAGAATCAAATCAATAAAGAAACTAATCAGATGCATGTAAGAGAAAAGTAATTCTTTTAATTACTAACTTTAAATACATATTATGTCTTAAAACATAGGCAAAAATAATTCCAAATAAGGTTACTTTTGTCTTCAGTTTTGAATGTATTTAATACAAGTATACATTGTAAATGCCTGTTCACATAGCAGTCCGTTAGCGTAAGCGTTAAAGGTCAACGTGGAGTGATCACGGATGATGTCATAGCGCTCAGCTATATGATTGGTTAAAATTTAACGCTTACACTAACGAACTACTATGTGAATACGCTCTAAAACTAAATAAGAACTTTATAATTTTTTTACACAGCAACGTAATTTTATTTATATGTTAACAGATATTACATTTCATAGAGAAAAGACATTTTCTGTACACAGCTCAGAGAAAACTTATCGTCATGTGATATATATATATATATATATATATATATATATATATATATATATATATATATATATATATATATATATATATATATATATATATATATATATATATATATATATATATATATATATATATGAGGCTAAAAATATGAGGGGCGATCGCGCGACCTTAAAACGGGATATTAGTTATTAAAATATAGGATTTATCAATTAAAGTCTGGGAGTTTTCAAATAATTGGAGTAATGTATTGCAGTGAAAATAGCGCGTAAGGTTCGACTTGATTCAATCTCCGAAGAACCACAGAACCACATGGGAGAATTTTAGGTAGACGTAGCCTTGGAATTGGCGCTAAGAAAGTGCTTAGGTCAGCATAGAACATTCGATTAGTCATCACGCATAAGTAATGAGCGTCGGTAGCGCGTTAATAAAACTTAAGGACAAAGGAGATCTTTAGAGTCATGGATAACTAGGGAATGGAAAGGACGTGTGCCGTAGGCGCACAGTTTTAAAATTGGGTGGGGTTATTAAGAATTAGTTTAATGGAGCTGACTAATTAATTAAAAATTAATAAAGATGTTTAGGAAAGAGTACCGACTTATCTTTGTGTTGTTCAGGCTTGGATTATTACCTTTTGGATAATTTAAATGATGCCGAGTGTCTTCGCCACCGGTTCACAGACTGAATCATGGTTCTTCAAAGTTTCGGATTAACGTAATTAAACTGGGCGTGAAGAAATACCAAATCCGGCATAAGCCGCCCAGGAAGGTTACCTTTGTGGGTCGAAACCCCAGGAAATTTTATCGTTTAAACAAAAACAAACAAAAAAAACCCGGCCTGTGATTATCAAATTTCTGTGAATGAAATTGAAGTCGGTGATGTCATCTGGATTTAAAATTGTGATAGGTGAAAATTTTTTTCAACTTGCGGGAGTCGTGTCGGCTCCTCATCGTTAAAAGTGTTCTACAGTTTGTGCTTCAAATTTCAGTGGTGATGTCATTTAGTTAAAATTTTTGCTGATCATCAAAATTTACAAGAAAAATTTGTGCTTCGGAAAGGGAAAAATCATCAAAATTCACCGGGAAAAGGTTTAAAAAAAATATTGGAATTCATCAAACTTAAATATTTGGATCGAGTTTAGTTTAAACAGCGACATGGCTGTTAATCGCGTGAACCAGAAGAAAGTGTGCCGTTTAAAAAGTAGTGAATTTTGGTGTTGTGTGAGTTTCTCGACGATGGTGTTTTGTATTAAAGAAAATATCAAGGAACTTTCCGGAATATTCCAAGATGTGTGCGAAAAAAGTTTACCATGGCTCTCCGGGACTGCCTGGCGAGTATTCAAATAAAATCGGAGAAAATAGTTGCGTTTGAAAATATATAATTTTTTTTAATATGGCAAAATTTAAAGGTAAGAAATTTCATTCAAATTATAATATACAGATGATGATAATGTTTAAAAGAAAATATTGACGAGAAAATTATGTTTGGTAAAGATGTTAAAATTTAGAAATATGATAATTAATTTAAATGGTTAAATTTGCAATTGACGATTGAATTATTTTTGTAATTAAAATTTGAAATTTTAAAATTGAAATGGTTTTGATGAAAAAGTGATATCAGTAATTATTATATGAAAAATGTGAAAATTTTGTGTAAATTTTGGAAATTGTGCTGACAAGTTAAATTAGTAAAAAAAGTCTGGCAATTTGGAAGTATTGGTAATAAAAAAAAATGAAAATTTTAATATTGTAAAGGAATTAAGAACATGTTGAATTTTTTTTTCTGGGGATTGATCACTGCAGTCAATCCTGTTTTGTTTTCAGAGGGGGGGGGGAAGCTAGGTAGCAGAATTAATAATAAATATTGGTAAAATGTTGAAAATTGTAATTTCATTATATGTTGGAAAATTTTAAAACATAGTCGGGTCTAAATGTTCATTTTGATTTTGTTGCTGTGGGCAGTCTCGTTATTTTGTAAATATTTTTAAAGTTTGTTGATTTAATAATGTGTTTGATTTGTGATATATTGAATATTGGTACTCAAGACTTTATAATAATTCATAATTTAGATAGAATTTTATAAGTGTATTTTTATTGTATTGATATAAATTTATTTGATATATGATATTTTGTGAGGTAGGGAATTTGGTTTGCATTAGTTGAGATGTAAGGTATGAAGTTTTTAATTTTGAAATTGGTAGAATTGTGAGTTTTGATCAAAGTGTGAGTAATGTAACATATTTTATCAATTTGTGTGTAGAAGCAGAACAAGACATGACTTCAACCATGTCTTCTTCAAACTTGAGTAGGGTATTAAAATTTGTTTTGAATGAAATGAAAAGTTTATGGTATTAAGATGTATAGGAAAGTGTTGTAATGAAAGTTAATTTCATACCTCAATGATTTAATTGCTTTTTTTCCATATTAATAAATATTGTGTATTTTGAGTATAAGGCACTTAAAATTGATCCTTTAAAAGTGTTTATTGTGTTTCTGTATTAAATATTTGATATTCATTTCTTGTGTATTCTTGGTTGCTATTTTTGGAGGTCTCCCTAGAAAATTTTCATATAAGCATGAGTGTAGGGACATCCTTCCTTGATCTGTAAAACTCAGAGGTATAATATTTTGTACATCATGGTGAAAACGAAAAATTTTCGAAATATTGAAGAATTTAGAATGTAATAAGGTTTTTTTTTCACTATTGATTTTGTTTGTGTCAAATTTGAAGTTTTGGAGGAATCAGGTATCCCCGATGATACGCTGAAAGCTCATAGTAAAATTCCCAGTGTTTCTCAATATATCCCAGTGTCCCTCAATTTATCGTTTAAAATCCCATAGCAACAGAACTTCCCATAAAATCGCATACGTTGCATTTCTACGCGTGTATACTTCTGGAGAAAAGCGTGGGTTCGCATCGCCAGCCCCAATATTTTGCTGACTCTTCAAAGAATAATAGCCACATGTACCTCGCTTCTCGCGCGTAAGGTTGAAAGGTGATATTCACTTCGCTCCCGAGCCGTCGTCTGAGATGGACGCATGTTACTTTCGCTCCAATAAACTATTCGGTCAGACTGCTTCAAAATTTTAATTCCTTTCAGGCTGAGTCTAGCTCCAGCCATGTAAATATGAGCTAGTTTTCCTTTTCAGGTTGCATTTTAAGGAAGAATGTAATAGATATATTATATATATATATATATATATATATATATATATATATATATATATATATATATATATATATATATATTATATATTAAATATAAAGGCACAACAGAACTTTGACGATCCTTTTAGAAATTCTGTTCCATCCCAAATAAAAAACTCGACGGAAATTCTGGAAAAGGTCCAGATATATTTTATTTATCTTTTAATCTGGGGAATAAATCAATTTTATTCGGACTTGCTGAGACATTTTTATTTCCATCTTCAAATACGCGGTCTCTTTTTCAATGGCTAGTAAAAAAATGATAGGAAAAGAACATTTTTTTTGGGGAAAAAATGTGGCCATGTAAGAATGTGAGTAAAATTTATCAATAGAATGTTTCACTAATACTAGCTATTCAATTGAAAGAGAAGGATCAGCAAAGACCCAAAAATTGCTTTTAATATACAGCTAAAAAATCCGGCACAAAGTATTTATGTTTTGAAGTTTTTCCAACGAAAAAAAAATTTACTACACTGTACAGTCAGTGATGAAAATTGCCAAACATGGTGCTTAGGAAAGCAAGAAATACTGACGCAGAAATACTGTTGAATTGCGATCATTAAATATTATTTGTGTCCGTTAATGATTCTATTCATAAATTTAACAAATAAATAGCATATAACTAAAAAATTCAGCACAAACTGTTTATGTTTTGAACTTTTTCCAACAAAAATATATCAGTATACGATATAGTCAGTGAAGAAAACTGTGAAACACGGCTTTTAGGAGAGCAAGAAACATTGATGTTGAATTACAGCCGAACCCTGTTATAGCGAACCTGGTATATAACGAACAAAAATTTTGGTCCCGCCGTTTTCCTATTCTATTTAATGCTAATTTATCCTTTTATAGCGAACCTCCGAAATCTTAAGAATCGGCTATAACGAACATTTTTTCAGTCGACAACTGAATTTTTTTAAAAATTTTGAAACTTTTTAAGAATGTTGAAGACAAAGCGAATGTTGAAGAAGCAAAGAATGTTGAAGAAGAAGATGATGAAGATAAACCTATCACGATGTGGATAGAAAAGCACAAAATATCATCATTGTAGCGTGCAATTGTTCGAAATATCTGATGATTAAGTCATTACATGTGAAAACCCGACTGATGAAGATATTGTGGAAGAAATTAAAATGAATCATCCTGAAATCGAAGATTCTGCTTCTGATGCTGATGAAGAGGAGCACATAAATGACGAAATCTCCACCATCTCAGATGCTACAGCAGAGATGAGTGTAATTAATAAATTTTTGTCTACACAAACAGTGGAAGAAAGAGTGTTGGAGTCATTTGATGTATTGGATAAAGAAATTCATAAAATGTTTTTGAAATCTGCATCACGTCAGCAGAAGATTACAGATTATTTCTGTACCAAAACAGTGAGCAACTATTAAAGATAAAATCAATTTATTTCCATTTGTCTTCATTTTTAGCTAATTTAATTAGTATTGTGTCAGTTTAATGTAATCGATTTTAGTCAATTTAATTCATTAATGATTACTTTTAATAGGTTTTATCATTCTTTCAATACATCATTACTGAATATACACAGGAACTAATGAGTTATACATTTTGTGAACTCTAATGGTTGATTCATTTTTCTTAATGGTTCGGATGTAGCGAACCACCGGATATAGTGAACAAAACCTTTGGTCCCTTGAAGTTCGTTATAACGGGGTTCGTTATAACGGTATTGCTGAACTGCGATCACTGAATATCAGTATTTGTGCTCTTTAATGATTCTATTAATGCATTCAACAAATAAATAGTATACAGCTAAAAAGTTCGGCACAAAGTGTTTATGTTTTGAACGTTTTCCAACAAAATGTTCTCAGTACATAGTAAGTGAAGAAAATTGTGAAACATAGCGTTAAGGAAAGCAAGAAATATTGATGCAGATATCGTTGAATTGCGATCATTGATAATCATTATTTGCGTCCCTCAATGATTCTATTTATAAATTTAACAAATAAATAGCATATTTAAAAATAAGGTGTAAAATATAACCTAATTCTAACTTGGAATGTATGAATACAAACGTTATCCAGAATAACTAAAAAAACACAAAAATAATGAAATATTCAGAGAATAAATATTGATTTACTGGGCTTCTAAGTTTTTTTCGCGTTTTATATCCGGCGTGCCGAATAGTTAAAATAATTTATATCATGACTATCTCAAGTGTCATGCACAAACAACAAGTGAAACGAGATGCATTTTATTCCCCAATAACTGCAATATTAACTGTGCAAACAGAAATGAATGGGTCAGTGGCGCGATCAACAACAGCATGTATCTGCATTATACATATTTGTTTGACACGTATCTGGCTTGATGCATATAAGCTTTGCTGACTCCGCGTCATAAATCATGAAATATGGAAAGTGGCAGCTACAGAATACGCCTAGTCTATTTTACAGGCAGTGAGATATGCGGTATGGCAAATGAATGGTATTAACTCGGAATGGAGGGGAAAGAGATTGAAATATACACCGTTCACTGTATATTAAGAAGACCCCTTCCCCCCAAAAAAAATAATAGAATACGTCAACAACTAAAAAGGCGAAAGTAAATCATGCATTTTTACTTTTTTTATCGGGGGGGGGGGGAGATTTTTTCCAAGCCCATAACAAAAGATGTTCTTGTAAAAAAGATCGTTTGTGAACTTCTTAAGAAGTGTATAGACGCTCTTGAAATGGAACAAAAAACAATGAAAAACTAAAATTATATATAAAAAAAGCTACGTTTGAGATTCGAGCAAAGGATTTGACCGAAACAAATTATTAATGTTAGGCACGCTATTGATTCAGTCTCAGATTGATGTCATTACGTTTCAAACATATGACTTTTAAGCCAAAATGATGCTTTTGAAATATAGTTACATGGCCTCTTCACTTCCGTTGTACCAGACAGGGATCGACATGGCAACTAAGACCTTCCGGGATTGAACCTCTGCCGGTATGGCTGCCACCACAATTTAGACCGAGCACCGTCAGGGTTGACATCTTGGGGGCTCGTACTTTCTCCCACCCTCTCCGACTTCATAGAAGAACTTTACGGTCTACAAATTGAACGTGCTCATATTAGGCAGAGACACGGAGGTATTTAATGGCGTCTTCTACTCATACAAGTTTGTATTAATGACGTACAACAATATTTAAAATGAGAGGCAATATAAAAGCTTCCAAATTTTAGTTTGCTTTTTAGAATAATTCAGCCCTTTCTCACTCTTCCAAATATTGTATTTTCAATTTTATTTTTGATGTAGTTTGATATGAACATTTATTCTGCCTTCCAGGGAAAATTTCTAAATTAATGAACCGGCAGACAACAAACCTAAAATAAGCTGTTAATTTCATGTATTAAGCAGTCTTAATGCATATATTGCTGTAAGAGAGATAAGAGATCAGTAAATCTTAGAACTCAGGTAAGTTCTAAGACAAATACATAAATGTTAATAAAATGTTATATACACATTAGTATCGAACATTTAGAAATATATGGATACTGGTAATGGATGGAAATAATGCCATTAAATTCCAATATTTATCAGTTTTCTGTTGCGATGGAGTTTGCTTTAGCAGGACATTTAACATAAGACTTTAATTATATGAGAGCTTTTATCCTCCAAAATCCTATTTAATATGACTTTAGCTTAGAAATTAAGTGAATAGGTTGATTTATGAGCGGTTTCTCAAATATATTTGTACTTTGAATAAATAACAAGTAAACACTTAAGAAATGGTTCTTAAATGAGTGTGCTGGGTTTTATTTTCATATCAAACAGTTGGCGATACATCAGGGATACTTAAACTGCATCCCGCGGTCCAGCAAGCTTTTATGTGTGGCCCGAAACACTTACATTCCTTATCAGACAGGAGCTTTTATAAACATAATTTTCGAAATGAGTGCCTGAAAAATGCCAGACTGTACAAAAATGTACAAGCTACTGCCTGCGTTGTTCGCATCACTGTATCTTTGCGAATCCTACTATTCCAAAATTACATATGCAAAGAACGTATATAGAAATCGACTTACTGATTCTTACCATGATGACGTATTGAGAGCAGTATGTAGCAAGATATAACCCTATTTGTCTAAAATAGCCAAAAGTTTGTCTCAACATCAAAAATCACACTCACTTTTAAATAAACCCTTGAAATACATTTAGGTTTTTGAGTTTTTTTTTTACATTATTGTATTATGAGGTGTAGTGTACTATGTTACGGCCCTCGTAACGTAGTAAACATATATAGGAGGCCCGAGAGAAAATGTTGTTGAGTAGGGCTGCTTTACATGAATGTTAAAAATAATTACAAGATAAAAAGAACTTTTTATGTACCATGTTTTTAAATTTTCTGTTGAATCATATAAACATGACAATTCTATGTATTAATAAACACTTAAAAAAATTTTTTTCATGAATTATCCCATCAACTTGAAAGAAATTGAAGTTAATTGGAAGTTAACTTGCGTTTAACTTTTCGTTCCCGTCCCGGCCCATAGAGGGCTGTACCAGTCTACAAAACAAAATTAACTGAAAATAAATTTAATTCTGCTTAAAGATGGCTAAAAGTATTAAAAAATGCATTGTCATCGTGTTCTGAGCTATTTTAAAAGTTTCAAATGTCTAGCTAGTCGGGAACTCAGTTAAAAATCGATTGCAAGATTTGTAAGGGACAAACACACAAACAAACAAGAAAGCAAGTTAATAAAAACATGGTAAAAAGGAAACATGCAGCGCTTTTGGCCTCCTGTACAATAAAAAGAAAGTTATCGGCCATGACGGCTGGTCTGTGTTAGAGATCCCATCAAATGATTTTCTCGTGAATCTAGTGTATAAAGTGTTTTGTATTTATGTACACAAATCCAAAAAATATTTCCACGGCCATGATTTCTTGAATCTGAATCAACAAAACATTGGAATTTCGCCTGTGTTTATCAATCTGTTCGAAAAGTGTGAAGTACTGGGTTAGCTTACCCACATCATCAGAAGATTAAGGGTTTCTCTTTCACATAGTGATGTATGCAATCTCAGGAAGAAAGTGTTTTGTGTCAAAAGATGGATCCAAGTTTACCAGATTCCCTGGAGATGCTTGAGAAGGACACTTATTATGGACTCCTCAACCTGGCATAAATGAAATGAACGTTGAAATCTTGAACTAACCGACTCACACGGACGACGCCGTCGTCCGTGTGAGTCGGTTAGTTCAACTCTATGTACTACTTGATCGCAACTGCGGTGCCGCAACGACACCGGATCGCTCGTGTGCACCGAGCCTTAAAGCGAAATTATACATCTCAAGCTTGCAGCTAGCCTTGGACCCAGATTTCGCATTTATTAGGTGCTCCTCAGCAAGGTATAACCGATGAGTACACAGGATTCCACAGGTTGTTGGTCGTCAACAGCATTACATGGGCCTAGCCCTCCAATGTTGAGTTTTCTATCGGTGTAACAAAATGAAAAACGATCATGAAGAAAACAAGGATATGAAAGGAAAAATGGGACGAGACGTTGATCCGGGAGTTCATAACAAACACACGCGAAATAAAAGAGAGTTTAGGGATAGATGCTAAAAAGAAAGTTTAAAACACAAAAAAATATTCTACCGTTGTAAAAAAACACCACGTACCAAATAAGTATGAAAGAGAAGTGCTGTTATTAATTAGGTGAGAGATAAATTAAATAAACTTGGGATGAGTACACTGGAAGGAAAGTAATTCCTGATGCAGAATTTATCAAAGCTTTTTTATGGTGATTACCTCATTTTTTACTATCTCAAATTTTACTACCTTAGTTTTTCATAAATTAAAAATGCAAAAGTTTACAATGAGATTCCCGAAACTCACTTTTGATATTTAAAAAGCACAAATATCTTAGACAAGCTAAGAATAATATGCTTTTAAAATGTATGCTTCACGTGCCAGCACACCTTTATTTGTTTCTTAACTTACACTGCTGGCCACCCAAATTGCAACACCAAGAAAGGTTCTATCTTTCTATGATAACCATCACGCGCGCCACAGGCACGCGTGATGTGCGTCTGCGCTGAAATTCTAATAATTTGCATATCTCACCTCCGCTAATGCATGTTGTAAATTTCATGTTATTTGCATGTTTCCTTCAGGGTGTTGCATTTACAGTGGCCAGCAGTGTATATTATTATTATTAATATTAATATTTCCTTGAGTTCTCGATACGTCTATTCCTTCCCATCTTACATTTTTTTTCTGTTTTTTTTTGTTGTCATCATCGGGAAAGTTTCTCTGCGTTTATAGTCTGAAGCTTCTACGAATTGCTCTCTATTTTCTCTTTAAGCACAGAACAATTTCCCTAAATCAGGCGAATGTCACACAACTTCCTCTAGATTTTCCGGAATTCGGATTCGTTTCGCCCTAAGATGTGCTACTTAGCCGGACTTTATAGTTTTTTTCTAACTGTTTTAGTTTTTTTACACGTTTTCTTTTTTTATGGCATGTTGCAAGGCAAGTTATTACTTTTATTCTAGATATGACGTGTTTGAGATTTTAAAGGTACAGTAGAATGCCATTTTTACATTTTCGTTGACACGCTTTTGCAATTTCACGTCATCCCCAGTCACTAATTCAATCAAATGAATTATAGATATACTTAATTGGAATCAGGCTTAATTTCCTTTATGTTTTTCCCCACTGGTTGATACAACAGAAAATTCTTATTTTCTCCGAGATTAGTTAGTTTGCTACTTGCAAATTATGTGTCGACATGCACTGATTTAGCACAAAGGCAATGCATCACCTTCACACTGATATTATTGTTTCCAACTCCACTACACAAAATTGCCGGTCTTTCCTGAAATGAACTATCTCGGCTATGCTAAAACTGAATGGAATGAAAGGATTTTTTTTCGTCGTTTGTTGCTAATGACCTCTGACTGGAAGTGTTACAGACCAGGTACATATAGGCTTTGCGGGCTGAGGAGTATAACTCCTGTTTACATTAGCACCACAAAGGTCGGAGTCTGTCTTAGCTAGGTGCCACCTAAATTTTGACAGAGCAACACCAGGGGTGACCAGGGGCGATCGCACACTCTCCCACTCTCTCTGAACTCATTGAGAGACTTGCAGATTTTACGTGCCCATATCCGGCCTAGACACGAAGGTATTGAATGGCGCTTGTCGGGATTCGAACCGAGCACCCCCAGCGACGAAAGTCAATGCTCTACCACTAGGCTACTTCGGGCCATTATTATGTTTGTTCGCTAGTGAACTGATTTAGAAATACAAATTCGTACAAGATGCTTTGTTGTTAATTCTTTACATCTTTACGAATTTCTAGATCAGTACCAAAGTTTTTTACTCGATGGTTACTTTTGGGGATAATATAAATAGGGAAAAAGAATCATTTTATTTCTCTGATTAGTTTTTTTTTTCATGTTGCTAGCTAAATTTTTTATCGTTGACATCTTTTAGTCACGCCACTTCCGCTTTACAATCTCAAATACTCTCATTTATCATCGATGTTCTGTCTCAAGATGGGTGAAAAATGACAGAAAGTTGTAGAAAAGCTTAGCAGTAACCGTTGCTATGGTCTAGAATGAGAAAACTTGAGTTTGTTCTTGTTTCTTCAATATTTATTTTAATTTTGAAAAAAAATTGAAATAAATTTAACTTTATATTTCCCTTTTACAATTGTTGAAATAGTGACTAGTTCAAAAGATACGTTTTATAAACGTAATTATTTACTGAGACTATTTAAGTGAGTTTGGTTTGTAAAATTTAAAGAAAAAATTGCCCAATCCTACACTATATTTTACTTTTTATATATTTTTACAATAACAACTCACGTTTATAAGGGAAGCGGCAAAAAGAGAAAGATCTGTAATTAAGAGACTTTAAGGATTTTAGAAAAAAAAACCTATGAAATATTCGCAATAAGTAACTGAAATTTGTAATTAATTTGGGAAATTCGAAAGTGAATCAACTTTTTTTTTACTTTGAGGGGAAAATATCAATTATCCCGATTTGAGTTTAATTTCCAGTAAATATTTTAAGGTTTCCCTATTTCTTAACTCTCTCCATAAGGCCTGCCGCACACTGAGAAAGCTAGTGTCTCAAACACGTGTGTCTGACAGAACCTGCGTCGCCGGACGATGGCCGAATGACTAGGCCGCTGGTTTACGGTACCAGAGTCTGTGGATTCAAACCCCCCTATTGGCATGGATGCTTCTAGCCGTTCAAAATCGGCTTTAAGCAGTAGGTATCGGTCTAATTAGCCCTCGTGTAGCAGAAAATGGCTGTAGCGCTCCAAACAAAACCAAACTGATATGACCTGCGCTGAAAAACTAGTTATTTCTACGCCAATCAGACATACCTCATGATAGTGCCGTTTTGTCGCTGTCTCTTTGGTGTCTCAGAAGCAAGGCGTGCGGCATTTTTGTTGCATGTCACGTTACGTCGAAAATGGCTAAGTATAGAGAGCCAATTGCTCGAAACTTATGATTTCAAAGCGCGTTCTCAGGCAGTTATTGAACACAGCTTTTGTCAGACACTAGTGTTTCAGATACGTCTTTTACAGTCTGCGGCAGGCCTTAGATCTGGTGCTATATATCCTGTGAAATCAAGGTACTTTAAGGCACTACTGCCTTTCTTAGAGTCTATTTGCAAGCTCAATATGGAGGAATACAGAATCAGGAAGTCATATTTTATTCCCACTGTAATCAACTTTAAATAAAGGATTGTGAGATTTTACTCCTAGTTGATCAACAATTCTAGGTATTCATAAATCTGTGTGACATTTATTTAGAGACAATTTCAGAGCTTCCAAAATTTTAAAAGTTAAGAGGAAAACTTATACCGATGCTATCCTAGAAATAAGCATTTGAAAGACTGCACTGCTAGATTATCAATGACCAGGTTCGATGCTTAAAATATGCAAATTTTATTGTTTAAAAACCGACGATTTGACTTATTTCATAGAAAAGAGTCAGAAAATCCCCCCTCTCGTTCTGAGAGAAAGAAAGAGGGGGGGATTGAGTTAATCAATATAATTACAAATAATGCAAGTAAACAACAGAATCTTAGAAACTTGCATCACCGGATGATCCACTAACAGAACGAGAACTGTCATGTCATGATAATGGTAGATAATGGAACTACAAATTATCTGCTGTCATACAAAGTTTATCGCGATATCATGACGGAAATATGCCGGATAAATTACACTATAAGCCCGATTTTACAAGGATTTCTCCACTGTAAATAAAACAACTTTACTGCATGTATTGATTACATAAGAACAAACACACACACACATAAACGTGTACGTATATATATACCTTTTTATATAAAAAAGTATATTGAAAGTAGTAAAATACATGCAGCCAGAAAAGTATTTAATACATCAATTCCTAAGCACATGAAATATATAACTCGCTCTTAAAAAGTCCCTGCATATAGGTAAAATGGAATTCTTATGTAATACTGTCAAATGCTTCAAATGCATATCACGTTGTCAAGGTGATGCAAAATCCAAATATAATAACGAATAATTGCTGGACATGCGGCAGTCTGCAATTTTCAATGCTTTACTTTATGTTCTTCAGCCTTGGCCAAGAATTTATGCAGTGAAAAAAGAAATTAAAAGCAGTAAAATGCCTGATAGTGTCCAGAAAAATTCTTGATACCTGATTACCCTTGGTATTATCTGTACATTGTCAGGAACACGCAGTTATCTGATCGACAGTCTTTGGCACCTGTTTACAAGCGTAACTTTATTGAATTTTTAGGTTCACTTTTCCTTGCTCTACTTTCTGTCACATCATTTAAATTATTCAATGCGTGTTGTTCAGAAGTTTTTGTATACGTAAAGCTACTGAAATTTAAGCCATTTTATTTCTTCAAAAAGGTTTAAGCTACTTTATAATTAAAGCCGTTTGATTTACTGAGAAAATAAAGTTTTGATTAATATTCGAAATTATTTGATCATTATAAGTTCGGTGTCAGCCAGGCATATTGTTTCAAACCTACTTTTCAAAATGTCAAGCTTTGTGTATTTGTTAATGATAAATACAGAAGAGAATTTTAACCTCTTGGTAAGATTCTGTAAATTTGATAAACTTGAAACTTTATTTAGTGTACCAGATAATCCCTGATTTTGCCAACCTAGCCCGTAAATAAGCATTGATATCAAATAATTTTATATTAATTTTATTTAATAAAGAATTATGAATTAACGTTGATTACTTAATTGTACAATATGGCATATTATTCTCTTAAAGGTTAATAATTCTTTATTTTTAAGACCTTATAGTCACACTCATGTTTGTACAATTTTACCACACCCGTATCCTTCATAGATACAGATCAGGAATGATGATTTGAAGTTTTCGTTTAAGCATACCACATTCAGAATTTCTATAAGATAATTTTTACCCGACATAATACGCTTACGTTATACCTACGTTATCGTTCACTGTTGTACTTCGGCAGCATCCAAATTTCTGTTTTTGTATTCTGTATTTCGTATATCTTTTATTGTTTCGACGAAAGACTAACAACTTTTGTATTATGGCCACGTTGTGTCAATCTATTGTATGTGGTTACTGTGATACAACGCAAAACACTGTTACGTACTTACCTCATCATGATACACATGATCATTATAATACATCATGATACACATGTTGATATTCAACGATTCAAACGTGGAAGCACTCTTACTCTTTTATCATTTAAACGTATCAAATACCTCAGTATTGCTGTCATGATATTGCTAGTGCGGGCGGTGCATTGTATTCTGTCAGCGTATGAAAATCTGATACACAGATATGACGCGATTACGATCCACTAAGAGTTGGTCTTGGGCCGACTTAACCTAGTGGTAGCACGCTGGACTTAGAACTGGGGGGGGGGGGGCGCTCAGTTCCCGAATCCCGACGAACTCAACTCATGTCTTGAATACTATCCATACTATCGAAGTGTTTATGTTAAAAAAACCATTTCTTTCAGCTTTGTTTAAAAAATAATAGATGCGTTCAATATGCTTGTATTGCATGTTTTTTTAATTTTATGCACATACACACATATATATGCTGTTGTTGCGTGTTTTTATATTTATATAAAAACTCACACAAGCAAGAGTATTTGTATAGTATTAAAGTATCAGCGCAAAATTAGAATAATCTATTCAGCAACACTGTGGCACCTATTAGCCTTATTTACCGCATAGATCAATCATAAGTTGGATACATATGGATCTGAATTATTCGAATACAAATCCACTACAACCTTTATTAACCCTTTAATCCTTTGTCGCTCACTGAAATGCCTAATTAAGGATACATTCCTTTGGATAAGTACCAAAATGCAGCCTAGCATCTGCAGAACTGATATGCAGCGACAGTTAATTGTTTGGACATGCAGCCGGGTTTTTCTATACATTTTTTAAACACTTAAACACTGATGTTATTTCAACAATTAAACAGGTATAATTCATCAACCTTTGCTAATAATCCGATGTCCCTTCCACAGCAAAATACACTGCGGACTCGAAATAAAGTTAGAAATCTGCAAGTAGTCAAAGGAGACACGCAGCCAGCCACTCGGTTAACTGTATCGTATTAAATGGTGGAACCTGATTTTAAATCTTGATGGCAATGGTTTTGGAATTTCGTGGACGGAGAGTTCTTGCATATTTTATGAAGGTTGAATATAAGTAACAAAATATTTAATCACTTAACAGAATAAATTTCCATCACTACGATATAATTATATCTCCTATATGCAATCTCTACACTTAATTTAAAAGGTGACGATAGCCAGTTATGAAGCCATTTTCATATTAGTTAGCACACGAGAACTCTTTAAGATTGTCATTTCTTATGTCAAAACAATTATAGCTATTCCAATTTTGCGATGCCATCGAAGTTGTATGGGTTATGCTTTGTGAAAGTGGTAAACATTCGAGAACGCCACGCTGCCACCATGATAAATGACAGAAAACCAACATAAATTGTGTAACAGGTTTTTTGTTAATGCAAGAAAAAAAGGGAGTATTTTTTCTGCAAAACATAGATGTTGAAGATGTTGCATGACATAGATGTTGAAGTAAAGTAAGGCATTACAGTAAAACCTGTCGTATCCGGACTAATTGGGACCATAGGCAATTCGGATAATTGAAAATCCGGATAATCCAGGTAATATGGGCAAAACAAAATCCTTAACTAAGCAGACTTACATTTTATTACGAAAAAAAATCTATGTTTTCTAGCAAAATTAGATAGTATTGTTTACAAGACATTAAAAAATATAAAAATAACTTTTCACATCATTTCTTAACAAACAAAGAATTGGTAAGTCTAGTAAAGCTTTCTTAAACTCAGCAAAAAGAATTTTATTACCATAATTTATTGAACAATCTATGCAGGAACTGTACTTTGAATCAAACTAAAAAGCGAATATTTGGCGTATTTGTAGTTACGTTCTTGCTATCATAGTTAAAAATTATTATCTAATGTGAACATTAAATAAAAATAATCTCTACAAATCTAATCTGGATTATCTGGAGATCCGGATCAACGAGAGCTGGATAAACGAGGTTTTACTGTGTTTCATCCTCTCCCATATTTCCTGGATATAACATTCTGAGGCGTTCCTTTCCTTTTGATGCATGTACGTTGTTATTGCTTGGAAAATATTCTTTCAGAGCAATGATTCTTAAGCTTTTGTTGATCAAAGATCACTTGTCAAAAAATAAAAAAAATTCTCCAGAGACCATCTTATAATTAACTGTTTTGAAGCAAAAATGAGTTTAATTTTCTGAATAAACCAACTTGTCTCTGATAGACAACTTCAACAAAAAGTTACAAATAAACTTAATAATAATAAAAAATTTAACGTAAACTTAAAAATTAATGCAACTTAAAAATTAATGATGATTGAGGTTGCGTTAATTTACTACATTTACAACTTTTGGGACGCTGCAGAAGACACGTGACAGAAAAAATATTAGGGATTTTTAGTAGAACAGGTATTTTTTTTTTCGTACTCGAAATGTCAAATAACGGGAAAATACAGGAATTTTAAGAATTTGAACGAAATATCGGAAACAAAAAACTTTTTCTTTCCCATATTTATAAAATTGTTAAATTCACGGACGTTTTGAAATCCTGAAGCCATTTATTTATTTTTTTTATTACCACTAATTTCGCGGATCACTTCATGGGTTTTCCCGGACCAACAGGTAAGAACCAGCGCTTTAGAGAGACATATAACCTTTCACGCTTTCTACGTTTCTTTCCTCGTGTCTTGCACACGAGTAACTGCAACCGTTGCGCAGAATTAAGGCCTGTTTACATAGCAGTCCGTTAGCGTTAGCGTAAAAGGAAAGTTGGCGCCGAGACGGAAATAAACCAATCATAGGCCTTAACAATTTCGTTGTTAATCGTTTGGAGGTTTGTCATTGGTTAAATATATTTCAATACTTTTACGTTTACGCTGCTCTGTGAACAGGCCCTAAGCCTTTATCCGCATAGGGTAGGTGGGGGCAAAGGTTCGCATGGGGCAAAGGTTCACACATACATTTTAAAATGACCGGGAAGAGTTAGAGGAAGAATAGGGTAGGCAATGCATTCCTCTACTTCCAGTCAGTTGCCTCGTAAAAAATGTTGGAGTTAAGACTCCCTCTTGCAGATAAAATGAGGTAAGTTTATTTTCGTCTCTTTTAATGTAATTTTTTGCAACTTTTGAGTAATTTTGAGCATCACTCAAACTCACGAACTGTTTTGGGCTTATTTTCGCATGTTAGGGTGGTAAATAACCTTTCAAATCCTACCTTAAGTTTTGGGTTAAATCAAATACAGTGGCGTCCATTCTGCAGAAACAGAACCAGCACGAAATGGGGTAAAGGTTCGCAGTGCAAACCTTTGCCCCTCTAACTATTAACATTTGTTTCATGTCCTCTTTTCATTAGGAATCCTTATTAACAACGTCTTTTATTATTAATGGGAATTCACATTTTTGTAATTTGAAAAAAAATTATGGTTTTTGATAAAAACTGCCTGTTTTTATCAGAAAATTTTTTGTAAAATGCTTGAAAATCCATAAATTCAAAATAAAATAAATTATTACAACACAAAAATAAAATAGCTCTGAACAAAGACCTATTTTACAAGATAAAAGAATTAAATGTTGTTACAAGACATTATAAGCTTCTAAGGTCTGGTTAGGGAAAAAAGCTCTAAATGAGTTCCAGATTTGCAAGTCTTTGAAATGCTCCTTGCGTCACAATTTTTGACGAAATTTTATAAAATTTATTACAAAGACTCCTCTTATACATTAAAATAAAGTTATGTATCCATTTCAGGTTTCGACATCATTCAGATTATCAAAGCGTGGAAAAGTACAAAAATTTCACGAGAATTCAGGGTACAAGCATAAAACTATTTCCTAAAAATTAATTATTCAACGAAAGCACAAATCAAAACATATAACCCTGATCAAAATGAATAAGCAATCTAAATGCAAAATTAAGGATAAGGTTAAAAATTGGATCGCAAGGAGCATTTTAAAAAACATAATAAAAATTTCAATTTTTTTAATATAAAAAATAAAATTTTAAATATTTATAAAATTTTATAAGGTGTTTGAAATAGTTTTACTTTAATGAATATTTATGCCCAATTTCATATCTCTGAGGTAAAAATTTCAAAAATTGCTTTGTAATGTCTCCCATCCCCTTAATTTGCTTAATTTTTACGGGTTTTAAAAGAATGAGTAAAGACTAAGATATGATATAACGATAGTGTTAATAGTTGATATTTTAATTGGAAGTTCTTTAGTTTAAGAAAAAAATTATTGAGATTAACCCCTTTTCATTTTGTGAATTTCTTTGTTAGATTCAACTTTCTGTGTTAATAGTTGATATTTCATTTTGAAGTTATTTAGTTTAAGAAAAAATTTATTGAGATTAACCTGTTCAATTTGTGATTTTCCATATATGTAACACCTTTAAAAATATTACAAAATGTGAAATAAAATTATTTAGACAACTCTTTTTGTGATTTTCGATGCCTATCCAGTAAGAAACCAACGAGTGGGGTAAAGGTTTGCAGTGCGAACCTTTGCTCCACCGATTGGGGCAAAGGTTCGCAAACAGGTGTTTTGGTAAAATTAAAAATTCGGTGACTAAATATTTCGGGAAAAAATTCATTATTTTATAGAAGGTAGAGGGGATACCCAACTACAATACAAGTGACTTTTTGGGGCGATAGGATCTAAAGGAGGCCCGTAAGAAACCCAAAACTCAAAACTGCAAACCTTTGCCCCCACCTACCCTATATCAGTAACAGCTACGACATTCCCGTGTTCATTGGCACCATCGAATCAGTTTTGTTCCTATTTTACATTCCCCACCCGGCATACATTACACATGTAACATTAATACACATGTACAATATATCTTTGCATGTACGTCCATATAGTATTAAATTTCGAGTAACATGCAATCTCGATCAGATATTATAATGACTCGGTAGAAGGAAATGAATGAGGAACTGAAGAAAAATCTTTCGCCAGCAAAGAAAAACGAAGCCTTTTTTTCTGTCGCCTCGGCACTGTCGAACTGATCACTTTCCGATTCTCATCAAACAGCATCGCGTGCGAATTCTTTGTTCTTGCCTTGAGCGTGTCTCTATGGTGACGAAATAAAGAGAATTCCACAACAACTTGCGTCCGTGAACACACAACGTGCGAAATTAAAAATTAGAATATGTTACTTCATTCATCTGGAACGTCCGGTAGTTCGATGCTCCCGCTTGTTTCGAATTTAAGAGTTTTAATTTTTTTCGTTTTTTTAGTATAGAAGAAGACGTTTTCCAATTCCGTCTGTTCCCATTTTAAGAGAAGTAATTACTTTTCCCCCAACTGAGAGAGACAACACGGAGGATTGAATTTTGTTTATAACGGAAAATTTATTTATAGTGGAATAGAGGTTCAGAGCAGACTTTGTGCCATTTATATCACGGAAAATTTGTTTTGAATTTTAATGAGAATAGAGATTTTTCCTTGAAGTAAGAAGTCGGGATTATAAGATAAAAAGTATGTTTATTTAATATTTTATTATTCGATCTTGATATCTATGAAAAAAGGAACTAGTAATTTATAAATAATATTTCAAAATAATCTGTTAAAAAACTATATACATAATTAATGTCTTATACAATGCAAAAAAATTTAATCTGTATGTTCAAAAGCTTGAATTCTATATTATTAGCATATTGCTTATTGAAAGAGTTAAATTTATAAAATTCTTTTTAGTTATAATTTAAGACTCTGTATTAAGGTATAAAGTTTCGTAATTTGACTTTCTTAGAATATCAGCTCATATTTTAAAAAGTGACATTAAAAATTCATTCAATAAAGTTTCTAATCCTTACAGCTCAAATACAGCTTAAAATTAATTCACAGCAAAATATATATATATATATTAACTAGATATTTATCTCATTTAAGGGTTTAAATGCTCTTAAAGAGAGCGTTAAATTCCAAGAATTTTTTTAGAACACCTTTTCTATAAAGTTTTTACTTAGTTATTGTCCGAAGCTCTTTTTTTCATGAATAAAGCTCCTTAGTTAGATATCCCGTAAAAATTACCTTTATTCAAAAATAAGAGAACTTACCATTTATATTATATACAGGGTGGCTAATAAATACTGTAACACTCCAAAAAATAAGAGTTAATTTTAATAGTTTGGAAAAACAATTTATCTATCTATTTGTGTGATTGGCAACTTTTTGTAAACGCAGACAATTTTTGTTTAAAGTAATACATGTAGAATATTTTTAAAGATGGAAGCCAAAAGGTTAGTGGTTAAACAGCTTTTTGATCGCGGATTTTCTGCAGGTAAAATATTTAAGCAATTAAAATGCCTTGGTTTTAATAGGACGTTTATATATAGGACTATAAATCGATTATTGGATACCAATAGATGTAAAGATCGACCAAGGTCCGGTCGTCCACGCACTATTCGTACAAAAGAACGTATCAAAAGAATTCGTGAAAAGATACGAAGAAATCCACAACGTTCTGCAAATAAAATGGCTGCAGAAGAGAACATCAGTCGCAGAACTATGCAACTTATCATAAATGAAGACCTGGGTTTTCGCCCTTATCGCAAAAGAAAAGTTCAAGGTTTGACTACTGCACAAATAGTAAAAAGGTTACAAAGATGTAAGAAATTGCTGAACCGGCACGGTAGCAAAAGTGTTGAAAAAATAATTTTCTCTGATGAGAAGCTGTTTTGTACAGAACAAAGTTATAATGCTGAAAATGATGTTGTATATTCAGCAACCTTCGAGGATATACCTGAAAATCTTTGAACTGTTAAACGCTTTCAGAACAAGAATTCTGTTATGGTTTGGGCTGCAGTATCACACAATGGAAAACTGCCTCTGAAATTCATCGATAAAGGGGTAAAAATCAATGCTGAATATTACAAACAGGAAGTATTGGCTACACGTTTATTACCACATGCTAACAGATTGTATCCCAAAAAGAATTGGATATTTCAGCAAGATTCTGCACCGTCCCACCGATCCAAAACAACACAGGAATGGCTCCATGCCAATTGCCCGAAGTTTATCAAGCAAGAAGATTGGCCACCTTCTTCACCAGATCTAAATCCTTTAGACTATTGCATTTGGGGGATTTTAGAGTCTAAAGTAAATGCTAAGCAGCACAGAAGTTTGGACTCCCTCAAAGCTTCCATACGGAGTGAATGGTACAAATTACCTCATAAAATGATTCGTGCCGCAATAGGACAGTGGCGTAAGAGATTATCTTTAGTAATCGATAAAGATGGCGGTCGATTCGAGTAAAATTATTTCATGGTAAACTTTCATGTATAATGTTCATAATATTGTTGTATTTTTCATTTTCTATTTCATCTGTGCGTAATTAAATGATTCGATATTTGTCACAGTATTTATTAGCCACCCTGTAGTTTCAATGCATGTTGTATAGTTGTCATTATCACTACAACATGAAATTAATTGACAGTTACACTAGCGTATGTTCAGGATATCTCAGCACATCAGAGTGCTTAGAACCTTCATCATTATTTGGATATGCAAAGTCATTTGTCAATTTATCTACAGCGAATGCGCGTAAATTCGAGTATGGAATCACGCGTTGACAAAGTAAGTCCATGTATGGGATTCGTGTCTCTAGAAATTCTTATTACTGGAACTATAGTTGAAAGTATGACTTTAAATATATCTGAAGTTTGATCGAAATGTTTAAATTAATTTACAGGAAATATAAAATATTTAGTTGAGAATATTTCAAGATAAAACTTAAAAACTAAATTATTTCTAATACTCAAGTTAAAAAAAATCAGGTTGTCTCTTCTAACAAAACTACCTCGGGTTATTAACGTAGGATTACTAATCGTTACTTACCTCTTTTGTATGTATATATGTATGTGTTATGTATATATGTATCTATATACTATATGTACGTATATATATATATATATATATATATATATATATATATATATATATATATATATATATATATATATATATATATATATATATATATATATATATATATATATGTATGTCAAAATTTTGACGCATTTTAGTACTTTTCTGTTCAACTGTTTACTGCTTGCCCAAGCGATACAGACTGGGTTTCGCGCGATGCTAAAATTATAACTCACGACGCAGGAGATCTGAAATTCTGCTTTCCGGAGGACCGTTATGGAAGAACGTAATCCTACGTTAAAATTTTAAAATTATTCCTAGACTTATTGTAAATTGCACGTGAAACAGTTATTAAAGGTGATTTCGATTTATTTTTATGCTTATTTAAAAAAATATTTTTTATGTCCTACGTTATTTGAAATACTCACGAAGTGGGTTATACCTGGCTCGGGAAATGAAGGGATTTAAAGTGAACTTTAACCATTGTTTTTATGTAATTTAAGGCATTTTATTCATATTTTACTAGTTTTGCTCTTATCTTTCTATTGTGTAGAGTGTTAGTAACCTTTATAATTTTATAAATGTTTAATACTTGGAGATTTTTATGGGTGAATGCTTGGCGATTTTTATGTATATTTTACTATTTTTACTCTTATCTTTCCGTTCAATACAAAGTATTAGTAACCTTTATAATTTTACAAATGTTTAATACTTGGAGATTTTTAATGCATTAAGCTAAAAATAAATTAAAGTTAGAAAGAAGGCACAGGTCTTTATGGAATATGAAGATAAATATACTCAACTTTAAACAAATTTCAGAGGTTCCATAATCAGTATTGTTCATAGTAGTATATTTATCACTCTTCCTTTTTTATGCTTATTTTTGACGTTCGGAATATCTGAATGAACATTTAAATATTCTGTATAAGACATCAAGCTTCTAGGTTCCTGATTGAAAGAAATATATTGCAATTTTCAAGCTTTTTTCGTTCTGCAATATTGAAATTATTTTTTGAATACTGGGAGAACGACATTAAAACCAGTATAGAAATGGTATAGACACCAGAACACGTACGAGAATAGATGACATTCGAAATTTCGAATTTTTCCCATTATATGTTCGAGAGTTTAAAATGTTTATTAAAAACTTCTGTGATGTAAAAGTTCCTCGCTATTTCAGACTCATAAATTGAGTCGAGCTTGACAAAGTATCGTCAAAATCAGCAGAGCTTTTGCCATATAAAAGAAAATTTCATGCCAGATTTAAAGAGGTCATCTAATTAGAGTCAAAGTGACTACTCTGGGACTAGGAGCTGGTGAGACTGAAAAGGTATATTTAGAAATTTTAAGGGTATAAAAATGTCTGTTTAAAAAAGAATTCACATTCAAGTTTTTCTTTTCTTTTTTACAATCGCAGTACTTTTCCATTGCTACTAAATATGAAACAGTTTAATCGGTAGTACAAGAAAGTGTTGGGCAAGTCACGAGGCAGGTAAGTTGCTCATAAAGACCTCCTGTCCTGGACGATTTCTAGAGAGTAGAATGTATTACAGCGCCTTTATAAGATTTCGTACAAATTTCAACGCATTTTTCTCAAACGAGTCTAGGGGAGAACAGACTCAAACTTCTCAAACTTCTAGGGGAGAACAGATAGCTCTGGCCGTTCTTCGTTCTCTACAGTTTGTGTCGGGCTTTAAAGTCTACCCCCTTTGCCAGAGGTGCACATTGGCTCAGACCACTCCTGCCCATATCCGGACAAGTATTGGTTGCCAGAGGAGCCAGCTGTACTCCAATCCTGGCGCGGTTCTTCATCTTTTGAAAACTCACGAGTTCATGGACTTGATCTGGTAGTGCTGTCGGTCAAGTGGGATAAGCAACAACAACAACAACAACACATTTTTCTTTATCTTTATGTCTACAAGCACACCCATACCTATACGTTAGATTTTTCCACTTGTAGAAATATGTAATATTTATCCAGGCATTACAAAATGAAGATTCTAATATCCTGAAAAAAAGTATCTCATATATTCCATCCTTGTTGCTTAAGCCCCCTAGCAGGAATGAATTCCTGACCAGGTCCATATAGGCTTGCGCGCTAAGGGGTGTGACTCCGGTTTATAATGAAACCACAAGGGTTGGAGTCCGACTCAGGACCCGATTTAGAAAATTCCCGACTATAGGCACAATTCAGAAGGGGGCCCCCCTAACACTAATGTGGGTGTAAAATTTCAAAAATTTTAAATTTCAAAAATTTTAAATTTCAAAATTGACACACAAAAAAATAATCACGAATCATTTCAAAAGTACCATTTTACCAAGAATTGGCTAGTTGAAGCATAGAGACCTAGAACATTATCAAATAACAAAATACAACATATTAACTTCATCATTAAAGCACGAATACAATGCAACCAGAAAAACTTATTATTCCTTTATATACACTATAACATACATATGATGAACCAATCAATAAAATTTGAAAGGATATATAAAAAAATTGCTATAAAAAGATGTAAAATAAAAAAATATTTGAATTTGGGAATTTTTTATTCTTTTAAATAAAAATTTTGGGGGGGCCTCCCAACATTCGGGGGCCCCTAGGCCCGGGCCTACTGGGCCTAATGTAACATCAGGGACTGGTCCGACTTAGCAAAGTGGCACCTCAGTTTTGACCAAGCATCCCTAAGGGTGACATCTAGGGGATCGTACCTTCCCCACCCACCGACCTCAAAGAAGGACTTTCCGGTCTACGTATTTAACGTGCCTATATTCTGCCTAGACACAAAGGTATTTAATGGAACTTGTTGGGATTCGATCCAAGTACCCTCAGTATCGAAAGCCAACGCGCTACCACTGGGTTTCCTCTGTCCCCATCCCATCCTTACGCACGGCTGGTTATACTGGGACGACCCAGGATTCTACATTAGTCATGTTTTTCTCTGTTATCCTAAATATTGGAAAGGGTGAAGCAAGTTGATAAAAAATCCGGAATCCTGAGTCGCCCTAATAGGACTAATGCAGAATCCCGAGTCGTCCAAATATAACCAACCCTGCGTAATCCTCGAATATATGAGATCCTTTTTTTTTCAGGAAATTTGAATCTTCATTTTGTAATGTCTGGATAAATATTACTAATTTCTACGAATAAAAAAAAATCTAACATGTAGATCTAGTTGTTCTTGTACATTTAAATGTTTAAAATATGTATTAAAATTACTTACCCCTTGAGTGCTTAGTTATAGGAGACTAATTCTTTAATAAAGTCTGAGAAACATTCACAGTTTAGACAGATGTACGTAACGGATTCGATACCATTAGCACAGTAATGTCTCGAAACAACAAAGTTAGAAAAGTTAATTATTTAAAATTGAGGTAGTCTTCAGCATAGAATTTTCGATGAATGTTTATTTCATAAAAGTAATTTATCAATTTAAATATGGAATGAAAGAGAAGCTGAGGTAAAGATATATTCTGCTGCAAAGCCGCTATAACCATTGAATGTCATTCAATAGATGTCGTATTAGAATTTCATTCTGGGAGAATAATCTCATTTCCTTATTGAGTTAAAAGAAATCTAATTATTCATATAGATTTCAAAGAGAGGACCTCTGGGTATAATAAGTTTTAAGACATTAGTAGAAGCGGAAATCAATAGTTTAAAAGTGTTAGAATAACTTTGGTTTTCAAGTAAAGAAGTTTTGAATTAAGTTTTTGAAAAAATTGATTCCATATTTCCCAAGTCATAAGAAACGTCTTGATAATTTAAATAAACTGATAATTTTATACTGAGTTTGTTTATTACAGTGTAAAAAATTACTTTAAAAAATAGACTAAAAAATTGAACAAACTTCCCGTCAAACTTTTCAACGGGATTACGTTCCTCAATACCGGTCCTTCGGAGAGAAAAAAATTGTCCTGCGTTGCGAGTAATAATTTTGGCAGCGCGCCAAACCCAGTAGCAGTAAACAGTTAAACAGAAAAGTACCAAAATGCGTCCCCTCCCCCACAAAAAACGATGTAAGCAAACGATAAGTAATCCTACGTTAATAACCCACGGTACTTTCGTTAGAGGAGACTACCTGAAATATATTTTTTTGTTTTAAAATATGAAATATAGCACCTGTATTGATAAATTTTATATCATACAAGTAACGAATATTTTTTTCCTATTTCAGGATAAGAATACCAGTCATCATTCTCATTGAAAATTTAAAGAAAGTAAGAAAGACTACTATATTTATTTGAAACCCCACTAAGTATTTAATAAAGATAAATGAATTAAAAGAAGGACTAAAAGATTAGTATTCCATATTAAAGAGATTTATAACCGCCATTATTTCGCTGCACGACGAGCGAACCAGGGGACTCCAATCCGGAGGGACCTGCTCTCTTCGTAAAGACGGCCTCCTTCATATCAACCCTGGAGCTTCCAGGCGAAGAAAAGGGGCCCGTTGTGGCTGAGAGGGACCCCCAGAACATCAATGAGCATCTGAAGGTAAGCAAAATACTTAACGTACTTTGCAATAACTGCCATTCATTTCTTCAGTAACTGTGCCGCATTTTAATCGTTAGTATTTAGTATATAATTTTACAGACCTTAACCTAGTCGGCTTTCGGTATTGAGGGTGCTCGGAACGAATCCCAACAAGCGCCATTAAATACCATCGTGTCTAGGTCGGATATGGGCACGTTTAATCCGTAGACCGAAAAGTCTTATTAAGTCAGGGAGGATGGGAGAAGGTGCGATTTCTCCAGATGTCACCAGTGGGGGGTGCTCGTTCAAAATTGAGGTGGCACCTAGCCAAGTCGGACTCCGACCATTGTAGTGGAACCAGAGACGAACCCCTCAGTCCGCAAAGAGGCGAGTAAAGGTGCCAAGTAAGGAGGCAAGTAATGGTTCCGAAAAAGTGGCCGTTTTGAGGTGTGGCCATCATTTTGGAGTCATTACTGGCCTCCACAGAGAAATTCACCCCTATTCTAAGGCCATCCCTAAAACGGCCACTTTTTTAGGAACCATGACTGGCTGCCTTAGAGAAGTTTATATGTATATATATATATATATATATATATATATATATATATATATATATATATCTTTATTCGCAAGCCTATACAGACTTGGTCTGAAAAATTTCCAGTCGGAAGTATAAGCAACAGCAACAACAGCAGATGATGTTTTTTCAATTTCCAATGCACCAGACAGGTTCCTACATAGAAACTACAGTCTTATGGCATTGAATCCCTTCAAGGGAATAGGCTGCCACCACAATTTAGGCAATTTTCAGGGCCGACATCTGGTAGGTTCGTACTTACTCTCACCTTCACTGACATCATAGAACTTTCCGGTCTATAGAATTAACGTGTCCATATCCGGCTTAGACACGAAGGTTATTAATGGTACAGTCGAGATTCTAACCGAGTGTCTCCAGTACGAAGCCCAAAGTTTTTAGTATCTTCGATATTTCGATCAACAGTCAGTACGAAAATACTGACTCCTTCAAGCTTAAATGACTCATGTGTGTAACTAACTGTGATTTGTTTTTTCCTCTTCAACGCTAAAAAATTGAAGCAGAATATGTCTTACGTGGTCTGAGTGGTACAGATAAAGAGAATATTTAATGATAATCATTCATGAAAATAAGATAACAACAGAATGAACTATAGCTGGGAAGATTGTGTCACTGCTTGAAGTATTTTCAGCAGAGTAATTACCTTCCCTTTTGTTTTAAGCTACCAATTCCATTGTTTTCGTAGTATACATATGACAGATGTTTTGTCGGTATTTTTGTGAGAGAATTCCTGAATACTTCTTCAGAATTAAATTCTTCAAGATCTAAGCATTTCATTTAATTAACGCTTCTAAAATAGCATTAACTGTTTATAATTTATAGTTTTTAGGGTAATTTCTTCCAATTATATAATTGAAAGGGCAAGCACGCATCCGTCCCCCACCATTAACATACACATATATATATATATATATACAGTGAAACTTCTCTTAGGGGGCTAGTAATGGTTCCGAAAAAAGTGACCGTTTTGAGGGGTGGCCATTATTTTTGAGTCATTACTGGTTGCGACAGAGAAATCCACCCCTAATCGACGGACACTTTTTTTCAGAACCATGATTGGCCTGGCCATATGCATGTATATATATATATATAATATATATATACATACATATTTATATATATATAATATATATATATATAATATATATATATATACATACATATTTATACACACACACACACACATATATATATATATATCTTTATTCGCATATATATTCTCTATATCTTGTTACAGGCAGATCAAATTATTTGTCTTTCGAATCTTTGCCATATCATACATTTTGAAGAATATGAATTTTACTTTACAACTAGCAACTTCAATTGATATTTACTCAGACAGAATGTTAGTAGAAGGTTTGTAAGTACACAATTTGTTAGTACACGGATGAAGAAACTATCTTACTAAATAACAGATAAATGAAAGAAGGTATTTTTCTTTCTCATTTTTGTACAACCTGAAAATTTCGGAATGAGCAGGTAACAACCTGAGATAGATAATTCGATTGAATACAAAACTATAATAAGTTTTAAAATATTGTAAATTAGTACATTCATACCTAGGTAATCGTCTGCCTCTGTACCCGTCGCATTTCGAACTGGAAAAAATACTCGATGTTTGCTCGGTATTTCGTCACACAGGCTAAAACATGTACGACACAAGACGCAAAGAAAAACCGAAATAGGATGGTTTACAAAATTTTGTTCAAAAGTATCACCCTGAAGCATCATTCAAAATGTATCCCTCCTTTGTTCAAAAGTATCCATATTTTGGGCTCTAGGATGCTGAAATGTGGTATGTTTAATGATCAAACAATATCTCATTTCAGAAACATTTTGAAACACAGACAGAAGCAAGTTTCTCTTGATAGGTTTGTAGTGAAACTCCCTAAATCTGAGTCTGCAACAGAGATCAATGGTGGTAAGAGACAGAAAAGAGAAATAATCCCTGGGCAAGTGCCTGATGTTTTATTGGAAGGAGACTTCCAAGCAATAACCCCTTTGTTCCTCCACTTCGCCACTATCCCATTAGGCCCTCATCTTCTTTCAGTACAGGTTGAGTGAAGAAAAATTTTTATTATATTTCAATTATCTAATTATTGTTTGAAATTATGTCTCTCTAGTTTAAAGATTTTGTATCAAAACTCAACCCCATTGATTTATAAATTGCCCGGTAAAATGTGAAATTTCTGGTTTTCAGGAACGAATTAATTCAATTTACATTGTTCTTTATGGAAAACATTCGTTCGGTACTCGTCGTTTTCGGTATTTTTCGTGCCTTCTGGAACCAATTAACGACGAATACCGAGGAATCACTGTATTATTGTATTTGAAACATTTCAAATAAAGAGCTATTTAAAACTAAAGAGCAGTTTTAGGGTAAGTGGAACTATAAGTACTCATGGAATTATATTTTTAAAAATCTTAATTTTGCGAAAGCATATCTTGAGAATATTTTATGACATAACGCTCTACAAAACATTGTTTACTAACAGATGTAAAAGTGGCCATAAATGAATATGTTTATTGTATAATCGAAATCTTGCATGACAGGAAGAAAAACAGTCATATAACCATAGAAACAAAATTGTAAACAACTGATCAACGATTCTGTTTAGTACATAGAGATATGCTGTTTAAGTGAATTTGGAAGCAAAAAACAGTGGATTTATTTCATTTGGGTTACCTAAATTAAATTTATAGCAAGAATAATTTGATTAATTAATTTATGTATTGGAGACGATGTTTCTATTTTTTGTCACTTTACATGTATTCAAATTCCTTATTCATTTTCTATTCATTATGTTGTTGTCGTTTCCAATGCCCTCTGGCCGGAATCATATTCAGAACAAGTCTATATAGGCTGTTGGGCTGAGGGGTGTGGCTCTGGTTTATATAATGGCATCACAGGGGCCGCAGTCCGATTTAGTCAGGTGCCACATCCATTTTGACCGAGTTCCCCCAGTTGTGACATCTGGGGGATCGTACCATGGCCCACCCTCTCTGACCTCATTCAGAGACTTTTCGGTCTACGGATTTAACGTACCCATATCCGGCTTAGACGAGGAGGTATTTAATGGAGCTTGTCAGGATTCGATTCAAGCAACCTCAGCCTCGCAAGCCGACGCGCTACCGCTAGACTACCTTATGCCCATTCATTATATGGAAAGCATTTATGATAAGTTTTGAAATGCTGTCAATCAGAGTTTATTTACGAATCAGAATTTTCCTTAAAAATTATATATAAGCCGACGCGCTACCACCAGACTGCCTCATGCCCATTCATTAAATGGAATGCATAGATGATAAGTTTTGAAATGCTGTCAATCAGAGTTTATTTACGAATCAGAATTTCCTTTAACAATTATGTATAAGCGACAGAATAACTATTAAATAAAAGAAAAAATATTAGTTTTTTATATCGTAATAGGATTTTTTTTCTATTTTAAATGTTAAAGAGAGGTAATTAAGAAGTTGTCGCTGAATATTGAAAAGAAGCAGAACGATAAAATTGGTTTTCCCGGAGCAAATTTTCATTACTTTCTTCCAATTATCATCTTATGTCTGATGATATTCAGAAAGAATTGAACTCCGGATTGTCTGTGCCGGTGCACAAAAAATGGAAATCACAAATAATCAAAAAATTGTACGGCATACGTAAAAAAATGAATTATTTAGAGGTTTTAAATGAGCTTCATGTATTATGTCAAATAAGGTTTTGCTAAAATAAAATAAAAATACATAGATATTCAGTTTTTCTTTTGGGATAAGTCTGCTTTACTGACAAGACATGCTGACATTCAATCAAAGAATTTGTATTTTAACTCTCAACCTTTACATTTGAGATAATCAGAATCTTAGAGTAGTAAGATTCGAATTATTTATCCCTCTAATCGAGCGTCGCTATTGTTATTTTTCATCTGTTTAGGGTTTATTTAAAATAGTCGTGACTCAATTTTGTAATGTAGGGGTACACAACATCTATCAGGAAAACGCAATATTGTCTGTTCGATTCCTTGACTAGTCAAGTTCCATAAAGGAGAAATATGATGTATGAACATATATGAAGGCCTTATTTGAATAGTGGTCCAATTCCACTTTTAAAAAAGATGGTGTTAGCCTCACTTTAATGTTCATACAAGTCATTTCTATCTTATTATTAAACTGGTACACCTCCAGCTTATTTCTTCTGCCAACAGAGGGCATTCCAAATCAGACTTCAGCAGTCATTTCTCAGCACTCATTATACTTAAAGACTCTGTATCTCAAAATAAACAAGAATCGAGTTGGACCACTATACAAATAAGGCCTTCATATTCACATGAATTAACTAGCAGCAAATATTAACTTTGCAAATTTTATACTAAGGATGAGGTAGAGGTGAGATTGCCCAGGTCTTGGGTTCTAGACCTGAGATATCTCCCAGGTGTGAATATTTCTACAATTAATTTATACGTATATTAAGTAAAACTTTCTTGATACAGAATTTGTATGTGAAACATTGGCCCAAATAAGGGTTCAGTCAAACACATCGACTAGATTTCAAATACCAGAAATTTCCATTTAAAAATTAGAATTTTGAATTATAAGTATTCAAATTTAGTTGTAGGAAACTCATTTTAAAAGAACTATTGTCATTGAAATTAGACACAGAATGTGCGGGGGCAAATTGTAACAAAGCTTTATTTACAATACTGAAGATATTATAGCTATAAACATTTTTATATAAAACATGATACCGAATGTTGAGATCCTTAAAATCTATGTATCTAAATTACTTTCTTTTGAAAAGATGAGAAACCACTTAAGTGAGCTACATATAAAGTAAAACCCCCTCATTTAAGCTAAACAGCAGTTTCATTTAATAAAGATCTCAAAAAACTACCGTTTTAACTTCTAATTCTCTAAATTACGTGAATTCAGATTTATTTTCATTAAAGTGAATCCAAGCTCACCGTAATCTTCCATTCATAATTCACGAATTACGCACAAACGGAAGCAAAACGCACACAGATTTTAACAATGTTCATTTCACCAGCAATATTTCGTAAAACATTAGATTAAGTCTCAGGGCCAATTTAAAATCAGTTCACCGTAATGAAAACCCGCCCGACGCAGGAACAATATCATTAAATAACCATAACAAGCTAGAATATGAGCAAACTGGGATCTCGGAGATAATTAATTCTCATCGCGTGATTCTGCTGTCTAACGTGACTATGTTGATGAATAATAATCAGGTGCAGAATTTTTAATAGTTCCAGTGAACTACACATCGGACTTTAACTTCTTCTCCCTGGTGAATAGTTAAAATAATATACGGCACCATGTGGGGATTTTCTTGAAGATGAAGCGGTATCTATAAATATACATTCATATATTAATTCATAAATGAAATTTTAGTTGTAGACAGTTCTCTAAACATTTTTACATTTTTTTGTAGCAAATATAAATTGTATATTTTCAATTCTGTATCTGCCATTAAAAAGATAACTAGGGCGCTGTGGCAGTTGGCAAGAGCAGCGGGCCAGTGATGTGAACGTCCCTGGTTCGATGCTCGTCGCTGCTAATCCACCGCCGTGTTCACTAATGGTGGCCGGGGCATGTAAAATAGGTCGTGGCTGCAATGTCCTCCAAGTTCTCAAATTTACCTCTGGAGGTGCGGGGTCAAGTGCTCCGGTCTCGTCACTTGACTCGGTTCAAAATTACGGGACCGGTCATTTAGCCAAGTCGGACTCCAACCCGTGTGGTTCTAATTCAAAACAGGAGCCGCCACTTTCAGCCCTATAGCCTATTAGAACCTGGTGAATGGAACCTCCAACCAGGGGCATTAGAAACAACAATAACAAAAGATAACTCACACAATTAAACTATCCAAATCGTAAGGTTACATGGCGTGAAAAACCTAGCCGCTACGCAATAATTCTGAATACACAGCGGAGGGTCCACCTGTTTGCTCTAATAACTTGGGTCTTGGGAGCCGTGTCGAGTAGTATTGACTACCGACTGTTGGCCTCCCCCCCCGGATCCCTACATTTAAAAGATAAAAATACCTCAACATTATTCTACATAAAACCGAATCAACCAATCATGTACAGTTATTTAGAAAACATTAGACTCAGTGTAGTTAGGCATTCAGTAAGATGCAATGATAAACGAATTTAGGTTATGTTAGGCTTACAAAAAGGCTAAAAAAAGAGTTTTTCTTGAAAATTGTCTCATCTTATAAAAGAATATATTTTTAAGCAATGGAAAACATTTATATCAGATTTGATAATTTAGTGTTCAGTTGTTTATTAGTTTACGACTGCTTGTTTGAAATCTACAAGTTTCATTAATGCGAAATGTTTTAAGAATCCCCTATTTCTTAATGTGCAGATGGCTGAAGCTCAGATTTAAGAACGCATAGGGAGGGGACAAATTGAAGTACAACTGGCCTCCCGCCTCGGAAGTTAGGGCCTGGTGAATGGAACCTCCAACCAGGGGGCATTAGCGACAGCAACAACTAGACTTTATTGTCTGGCATGAGCTCATACCTAAAACTCAAGATTAAATTAATGCATTGTAAAAATGCAAGGCTTTCAAAATATCGGAGATCTCGATACTTAGCATGTAACATTAGGTTTTCTATCTACATTTCCTCTTGCTCTATCATACGATAACTTCTTTCCACGGTCGGCACTGAGCTTCCCTCTGTATTGGAAAATGTGTCTAGCTGGCTTTTCTGAGTGGCGTAGAAAGCATTATCTCTAAAGACTTTCTATCTTGTGTGCGTACCTTTCTGATCTCTTCTCTGATTGGAGATACTCTCATATTCAGGCTAGCTGCCCTCCAAGTTGTAAAAGCAACTCATATCATTCAAACGTCATCTATATATGAGGCGTTGAAAGGCAAAGTGGTGTAAGTCACATTTTCAACTTTTTTCATTTGAGGGCAAATAGGTATTCTCCATGTTCAATTTATAGTGGAATTGTAAATAGTTATTATTCGCAGTATTGTAATAATTGTTATGAATTATAATTTGTTCAATTTATGGTGGAATTTTTTGTAGTTTTTGCAGTTACATTCTTTTGACTTACACCACTTTGCCTTTCACCGCCTTATACATAAAACATTTCTGTAACGGACTGACAGATAACGCACAGACCAAACCGATAGACCTAAAGGGCTGAAATTTTGCATGGGGATTCTTATTATAGTGTAGGGGTATACTAAGAAAGATTTTTGAAAAATTCTTCTTAGATTTTTTTAAAATTAAATTTTTAAGCCTTTTTGTAACATTATTTTAAAGTTTGAATTTAAAATAATAATGCATTTAAAAAAATCTATGGGGATGTTTATGTTTATCTATACAGTCGAATCCGGTTAATTGGACCACCGGTTAATTGGAACAGCCGCTTATTCGGGCCGAAACCTAAAGAACCGAAACAAATCCTATTGCATAAGCCTAATAGGGCATATTCGTGTAATCGGACCAGAAGGTTATTAGGACCAAAATGATCGCGTCCCGATGTGGTCCGATTAACCGGAATCGACTGTATATATAATACAGTTCAGTGACTGACTGAATGACAGATAACGCACAGACCAAACCGCTGGACCCAAAGGGCTGAAATTTTGCATGGCGATTTTTCTTAGAGTGCAGGGGCGCACTAAGAAAGATTTTTGAAAAATTCTTCTTAGATTTTTTTAAATTAAACTTTTAAGTTGGTTTTGTAACATTTTTTAAGTTTGCATTTAAAATAACAATTTCAGGGTTATAAAATTTATACCACGAGAAAGATCATAAAAATTCCTTCATAATGAAATCTTTTTCGAATCTTTACCTCCATTTTCTGATTTTTGGTGAATTTTCAGAGATTAATTTTTAGAATTTAATTTATTAAATGCTGGTCACGGGGTTTCTTTTCTTCTTGTGATACTTTAAATTAATTTTGCGTCACGTGCTTAACAACGAAATAAATTGACAAAAAAATATTAAAATACGGTAAAAGATAAAATTTAACCACTAGACTAATTGTGATGGAAGATTTTAAGAATTTAATTCAAATTAGTATTTTTTTAGATATTAAACATACAAATTAATTTCATACATTCACCGTTGTATTTAATTTGAATATTTTCTTCTACGTTATTTTGTCTATAAAAATATCCGTTACGATTATATGCATATATATATAGTATATATATATATATATATATATATAAATATCCGTTAAGATTTTTTTATAAAGATATATACACATTTTTGGTCATTAATTGCATACATTGACTGTTGTATTTAATTTGAATGTACTCCTTAGCGAAGCACGGATAATCATGTAGTTTTATCATATTTGGGCAGGGGAGTGATATTTCCGTGTGCCGCATTCCGATAGAAAATGGTGTGAAAGGTTATATGGGGAATTTGTCTGTAGACATAAGTAAATTGGAGAGCGAGTTTAAAAACTGATTAGGAAACAGAAGATTACGTAAAACTTTAATAACTGTTTTCACATGAATATAGTTAGCTACTTGGAGTACAGGAAGATTTTTCTATTTACTGTAATGGTAATATTTTTAGATTTCATCGTATTCTTTAAAGAGTTGATGTTACATATGTTAAAACATTGCACCCATTTTAATGTGAAGATATTGGGTAATGAAAAGTAATTTAATCTAGAACGAAATTTAATTAGAAAATTCATGATCACTGTTTATTATGTACGCATCTCCTTTACATCGGAAAGTCACAATTTATTCTTCATTTACTTTGTATACTTATATACGCTTATAAATAAGTATATATAAGTATACTTATTTATAAGAGTACGAAGTACTTGAAGATAAAATAATCAGAAGTGAAAAAATATGCATGGAACAATCAATTGACATTGTTCAATAACTATTAACTTAAAACGTAACACACATTTCTGCATGAAGAAATTGAGGAGTCAATAATGACTCAATCTTAGACAAAGCTTAACAAGAAAATTTATGATCCCTGACATAAAAATATATAAGATAAGTTAAGATAACATAAGAGCTTTTTAAAGTGAAGGAAAGAAGGTGTAAGGGGTAATCTACTGACATCATTCAATAACAATTTCTTAAAACTTCACGGATTTTGAAGCATTCACATAATATATCTAGAAATCAATAATAACTGAATCTGGGAAGGCAAAATTTAATTAGAAAATTTACGATCTCCAACATATGTAAAGAACTGAAATAGGATTTCCTGAAATGAATGGAATCGTGTGAGAAATAATCCACTGGCACTGTTTCGACGCTGCTAACGTCAACAATATTTATCAAACAAAGAGGATTTTTTTTAAATTTGAGAAATATGATCTCTAAGGCAAACAAAGAATTGGAGTTTGCAGTTGTTGGATTTCAAATAGGAAAGATGCTTTTCAACCGAGTGGTATTCCGAGAGAAACTTCTAATGCTGTTTATATGGTAAGTTCTACATATATCCTACTCGCACACACATATAAGTTTGCAAATAAAGCACATCAGAATATTCCCACCTGTTTTCATATAAGTGCAAATAAACACTATTGGCAAAAGACAAATATTTGATTGGAGTGGTATAAGTTTTCGCCAATCATGATGCTAACTTTAAATTTTAATAAATAGCAACAACCGTGGATAAAAGACGAATGATTTGATTATAAAATAAAGAAAAGAAAATTAATTCATATCAGAAAATCAAGATTCCATTAAATAAAATACAAAGTATTTTATTTATTGCAAATCTTTCACCGAAGGTCTCTATTATTTGGAGAAGTCGTTTTGAATGGTAATTTATTTTATATAGGAGACAAGTAACTATAAAATTTCATATATGCATTCCATTATAATGAAAGAGAAAAAAGGCAAAGAATAACATGACGAGTGCTGGCCGAAAGTTGAAATTATAGGAACCGTCTACGAGCACTGTGAATTCTCATTCCTCAAGTGTCATCCATCATTTATGAGGCCAACAACACAGGATCCTTACATATTTATTTTTGCTTTATTTATATGAGTTTTGATGATGCTGAATTTTTCCTCTGGGAAATTCTTCTTTTCGTCCCATGTCCAACGATCCCTCCTAGATCTTTACACTGGTAGAGCTCTGTTGTACCGACTGTCTGCAAAGAATAGGAAAATCGAACCTAGGTAATCCTCGGCTTGAGGCGATTGCTCTACCAACCAAATCATCTCGTTTGATGTGAGAAATTCCGACCGAAAAAAAAAATTCTTCAAACTTAAACTCAGACGAGAAAAACTGACATTAAAAAAAATCTATGGGGATGTTTATGCTTATCTATACAGTCGAATCCGGTTAATTGGACCACCGGTTAATCGGAACAGCCGCTTATTCGGGCCGAAACCTAAAGAACCGAAACAAATCCTATTGCATAAGCCTAATAGGGCATATTCGTGTAATCGGACCAGAAGGTTATTAGGACCAAAATGATCACTTCCCGATGTGGTCCGATTAACCAGAATCGACTGTATATATAAAACAGTTCAGTGACTGACTGAATGACAGATAACGGACAGACCAAACCGCTGGACCCAAAGGGTTGAAATTTTGCAGAAATTTTGCTGAAATTTTTTTTTAGAGTGCAGGGGCGCACTAAGAAAGATTTTTGAAAAATTCTTCTTAGATTTTTTAAAATTAAACTTTTAAGTTGGTTTTGTAACAGTTTTTAAGTTTGCATTTAAAATAACAATTTCAGTGTTATAAAATTTATACCACGAGAAAGATCATAGAAATTCCTTTAAAATGAAATCTTTTTCAAATCTTTACCTCCATTTTCTGAGTTTTGGTGAATTTTCAAAGATTAATTTTTAGAATTTAATTTATTAAATGCTGATCACGAGATTTTTTTCTTCTTGTGATACTTTAAATTAATTTTGCGTTAAGTGCATAACAACGAAACAAATTGACAAAAAATTATTAAAATACAGTAAAAGATAAAATATAACTACTAGACTAATTGAGATTGAAGTTTTTGAAGAATTTAATTCAAATTAGTATGTTTTATGGTTATTAAGCATACAAATTAATTTCATACATTGACCGTTGTATTTAATTTGAATATTTTCTTCTACGTTATTTTGTCTATAAAAATATCCGTTACGATTATATATATATATATATATATATATGTGTGTGTGTGTGTGTGTGTATGTATATATATATATATATATATATATATATATATATATATATATATATATATATATATATATATATATATTTGACATTAATTGCATACGTTGACCGTTGTATTTAATTTGAATGTACTCCGTAGCGAAGCACGGGTATTCAGCTAGTGTATTGTAACCCTAGAAAACTGCGTGTTTTGACGATAATTGCTAGTAAAGAGATGTAACATGATTGGAGAAATCAGACGACAGTTTGAATCTCTGGTTAAGGGGCCAAGAGACTTTCAACCTGATGGTTTAAATTTTCATTATTTTATTCAATGTACCACATGGGTATAATTAATATGCTTTTTTACTGCATTGAATGCACTTAGAATTCATAAATAAGTATTTTGTGGAAGAATAAGATTTGTTTTTCAAAAATTTCTTCATAAATGCTAGAATTTTTCAAAATTCTCCATTCGCATCCATTTCTTTCTGATTTTATCCAAACTTCTCTTGATTGTTAATAGAAGAGTTTGCAATTAAACTATGCATAGGTCTTTGAAACCGCAAATGTATTTCAAATTTATAGACCATGAAATAAAGTAAAAACATGCAAAAATATAAAAAAAATTACAGGCAGAATATAAAAAAGTTATTTAAAACTTTAGAGTCATACAGGAAAAAAAATCTATTCACAATTATGTTTAGAAACATACGGTAAACTTATATAAAACTTAAGGTTTTTAAATGATATAGAATGCGCATGGAGCATTTTGAATAATATTAGAATATTTGAATTTTTTTTTGAAAAACAGGCGTTATTCTGTTAAAATATCCTTTCTTTTGAATTATAAGGGTTTTCAACGTAGTAAAAAAGAATATTTATTATTCTCATTCTGTACATAGATTTAAAAATTGAGAATAAAAAAAAATCAGGTAGTCTCTTCTCACGAAACTACCGCGGGTTATTAACATAGGATTTCTTATCGTTGCTTACCTCCTTTGCATGTATATATGTATCTATATATATGTACGTATGTATATATATACATATATGTATGTCAAAATGTTGACGCATCTTGGTGCTTTTCTGTTTAACTTGTCCAGGAGATAGACTGGGTTTGGCGCGCTGCCAAAATTATAACTCGCGAGGACGGACGGACAGTTTTAGTGTCTGAAATTTTCCTTTCCGGAGGACCGTTATGGAGGAACGTAATCCTACGTTAAAAAATTTGAGGTTGAAGGTCCATTGTCCTCTTAAGCTCAAATTTTCGAGTCAACAACAAGCTCTTGGTTTGTAATAATTTTCCACATAGATGATAAATATTGAAGGATTTTATACTTATACCTAAATATTTCTCGAGAAATTACATTATAAGGTCTAATTTATTCAATTAGAGATGACAGCGAGTAATATCTTTTCCATATACAGATTTGTTGATAAGTATTTATCTCTGTTGTCAGGAACTCGATTGTTCTTCCTTTAGTAAGAAAGAACTCAAAGTTGTTTCACGTAATGATAACTTGCCTGACTCAAACACTGTAATAAAGTGAAACCCACAAACATCTGGCTGTAAGTTAATAAGTTCTTATCACGTTATTTAGCAATAACGGGTGAGCATGCTAACAAATGGTAAGATAATTGAATTTCTACTGGTTATTTAAATTATTTTTCACCTAAATTTCGTTACTGGAAAAGTAATTGAAAAGAGGAATCTATTTGAAAAAAATTATGTGTCTGAATAAATTATCCTCTTTAGCTAGTACGGGGGGGGGGCAAATTGCGGTTCCCTACAGATATTTTTGTGGCCCGCCAAGACAGCCAGAAAAATCTGGACAGCCAGAAAAACTACCAATGACAGCCAAAAACTCCAAGACAGCCAGAAAACTGCCAATATTTTATTTAGTTTATATTTATTGATTTTTACTATGTTTTTATTAACTTGCTATCTTGTTTGTTTGTGTGTTTGTGTGTGTGTTTGTCCAGTACAAATCTTGCAATCGATTTTTAACTAACTTCCCTACTAGCTAGACATTTGAAACTTTTAGAATAGCTCAGAACACGATGACAATGCATTTTTTAAATACTTTTAGCCATCCTTAAGCAGAATTAAATTAATTTTCAGTTATTTTCAGTTAATTTTTTTTGTAGACTGGTGCAGCCATCTATCTGCCGTAACGGGAACGAATAGTTAAATGCAAGTTAACTTCCAATTAACTTCATTACCATGTTTTTATTAACTCGCTTTCTTGTTTCTTTTTTTTTGTGTGTGTGTTTGTCCGGTACAAATTTTGCAATCGATTTTTAACTAACTTCCCGACTAGCTAGACATCTGAGACTTTTAGAAGAGCTCAGAACACGATGACAATGCATTATTTTAATACTTTTAGCCATCTTTAATCAGTATTGAATTCACTTTCAGTTAATTTTGGTTTGTAGACTGGTGCAGCCATCTACCGGCCGGAACGGGAACGAAAAGTTAAACGCAAGTTAACTTCCAATTAACTTCATTTTCTTTCAAGTTGATGGGATAATTCATCAAAAAATTTTTAAAAAGTATTTATTAATGCATACAATTGTCAAGTTTGTATGATTCAACAGAAAATTTGAAAACATGGTACATAAAAAGTTTTTTTTTATCTTGTAATTATTCATGATACAATTTATACCTTTTCTGAAACGCGAAATTAACTAATAAATGCATTAATTTTAAAAGGTGTGCTCTCTGCTAACCTCCGCATAAAGCGGTCCCTGGTCCAAAACAATTGCCCACCCCTGAGGTATAGATAGTCTATAGAGTTTTAATTTCCTACTTATTTCACTTGTATCCTTCCCATTTCCAAATAGAATTTAGTTTTCACTCAAGGAAATATGGGTATTATATCAGATCCGATCAGGTAATGATTATTGATTAGCTGCACCTCTTTTGTAACGAGAAGGTGAATGAATTACTCGGAAAAAATTTAAAATTCTGATTCTTCAAGTGACAATAAATTAAATCAGAAATAATTGCATTGCAAAATCACGATTCAAGCCTTACATAAAATTTGGGGAACATGAGAAGGCAGGAATACTGCATACCTTCTTGAAACACACAGTAAAAATGGAAAATGTTCCCTAGTTTCTAACTATTAATTATAGTTCTTTTCGAGGCGGGAGACATAATGTGTGATTGTGTCTTCGATCGCATTTGGGAATTGTTTTCAGAGACAATGACAGGAAATGTTTTCCGAAATTGTCCGAATAACTATATTTATTTAATCAAAACTAGTTGGTATTTTCAAGCTTTGTTGAGGATTTTAAGAAGCTGCATGTTTCTGTCTTTTGGTGACTTCAATAACATTTTGATTTACAAATCGTTATTACAAATGCTCTCGAATGCAACTTGCAAAAATAGTCATTTTCGAGCATATTTATAAATGGGTCCCATTCCAACGGAATTCAGATCAGTGTTATGATGAAGTCTGTTTATTCTTTAAGACCAGACAATTTACATACATATTTCGTTTCTGTTTATTTGAATTAATGATGCTTCTGAAGAAGGGACAGTGCTGAAAACCTTTTCTGATATTGAGTTTCAATATGAATTCCATCACTAAGCGGTGCTTACACGTGGTTTGTGGATAAAGAATAAATTGAAGATAAAAGCATCTTACAGTCACAATAACATTTGGAGGAGACCTAATAATTATTGTACTTTGAGCCTTAAGTTGTTTGGCGATACAATCGCATCAAATGTTCCGAATACCTGACGACAGGTTTTAACTGCTGGATGAAACCTAGTGATCACCTCCAGATAATTATTATCCTTGCCTTATCTACCTTTAAGACTCTAAGCTCCTTTCTTCATTAAATTAAATATAATTTTGTAAGGTAAAAACTCACATTTAAAAGTTTCTGCATTTACCTTTTCTAATAACGCATTCATTCTTTTAATATAAGCTTCCCCGTTCATTACGAATAGAACTGAAAACCTCGAGCCTGACTAAGGACAGCGTAAGGTAATCCAATACTAATGGCAGATGATTCGGGTTCATTATTAACTGTAGCTTCCTTGTTATCCTATCTTATCAACACTATCTCTTTACAAGTAGTATTTTATATTTCTGAACGAAACAATTATATAGATGTGTGTATGCAAAAAATGCAAATTCTATCTGATTATTTTGCTAGACTTTAAAATATCTCTAAATAGAATTTCATCGAAGAAGTAAACTGTATTTGTTTGATGCATACACATGCAGAAATACTATTTTCTACTGAGCAACTTCATATAAATCTGACTTTATATAAAATATGTATGTCTACAGATATTTATTTATTTATTAAAGGATTGTATTAAGGAAAATCTTATTTCCATAAAGCAACTTCATATTATAGGAAGATGGAATTTATATAAACTGTGTATGTAAGATTAGACATATGTTTATCTATTTAATGATTTATGTTGCTGCGTGTATTAAGAAAACGGTACACATCATTAAAGATAATTTATGTCCTATAGATCTTTATCATGCGATATCTGAATAATTCTTTATCGGATCTGTTGATATGCCGTGAATGAATGAGTTAATAAAAGGAAATCCGCATGTAACAGGTTCAGACATTTCCGGGATAAACGTGACGTGAATAAGAACTGGAAAATATACCGCACTGGATAATTTCATTTGCCTGTCAACGTCATTCACTCGGCAAGCGTTTAACTTAGCTACAAGCATTTCATTTATTTCTATCCAACGCACGTACTGTTTTTTTCCATCCATTCACAACACGGATTTTATGTTGATATATATATATATATATATATATATATATATATATATATATATATATATATAACATCTGCTTCATTTATAAGAGAAAGTTTAATCGAAAGTTCAGGGCACAATAAGATATATTCATAAGCATTTAAATGTGCTTATATATCCAGTTAAAATTTATAGTAAATTGATTTAGTAATTATATATTTAATTACCAGCCATGAAAATTGAGATACTTGTACCTATTAAAATATATTTAGAATAGTAATATGATTCATTTTGATCAAATTAAATACGTATTCCATTTAATTACATATAGATAAAGCCTGTTATTGTTTTAGACCCTAAAGACTAACATGTATCTTATATGAATGCACATATTTGATTGGATATATATTATAAGTTTAATTTCATATAAAGAAATTTATATTTGTGTATGAGTAATTACATATTGAAAACTTTAGAATTTATGTAGAAAATCTTTATTTAAATCGATTTTCTAGAATTGCTTAAACATGTTTGTTCCACTTATTATGAATTATTTTTGACTTTACATTTTCTTCTGGTTTTAATTCCTTTTTTGTTAAATTTTTTATCCAATATTGTTTACCGACTTTAAATCACACACATACACACTACACATATCAGTTTTAAAGTTGAATTGAATAAAGGTTTATGGTTTATATCTATATTAATGACCAACTAACAGATAGAAGGAAGGAAGCAGTAACAATAAATACATGGTATGTACCCGAATGTTCTTATTTCAGTAGTAAACAGACTAGAGAGCCGAACACAAACAAAAAAAGTAACACAGAAATAACGCTAAAAAAAGTCCACATGAACAGATAATTCACAGGGGTGATTTACATTCATCTGCAGACGAAGACGTTAGAAATATGAGTTAATTATTAGACGTTTAGTATAAAATCAGTCAGATCTGCAAAATTAAGAAATGCCGAGAGGCTCCCAAAACTGACCTATGAACCAAACTCACCCAGTGACAAACAAGAGTAATTTCAAATCTGTTTACCAATGGATAATCACTTGAGTGATATTATAATAAAAGAGGACATTATTCGGATATTTAATAATGGATATATTTTATAACTTCATCATCATATTTGGCACGAAAGCCCACGGTGGGCCAGGGCCTTCTGTTGAAGATTCCTCCAGGACAACCTATTTCTAGACCTAGTCTGCCAGTTCCTCACTCCAATCACTCTAAAATCTGATTCAACAGAGTCGACTCACCTTAGTTTTGGCCTTCCTCTTTTCTGACTAGTAAAGGACCTTGCAACAAAAATCTTTTTTACTGGATTTTTTTCATCCATTCTAGCAATATGAGAGGTCCAGTTTATTCTTTTCATTTTAAAAGTTGTAATGATATTGGGCCCTTTCAAAATTCTATAGATTTCTGAATTAAAACGTCTCAGCCATAGGCCATTTTCTTTGACACCACCAAGGATGCTTCTGAGAACCCTACTCTCGTAGATTGCAATTCGTTATCCTCTATTTTTTGTTAGAGACCAAGTTTTCGAACCCTACATTAGGACCGGCCTAATGATAGTTTTATAGATAAGAAGCTTTGTTTTTCGGGAGAGAAGCCGAGACTTCAATAAAGAGCGAAGTCCAAAGAAGGCTTTGTTGGCCAGTGAGATACGATCTTGAACTTCAGAAATGATATCGTTTTTTTGCATTAACAAAAGATCCAAGGTAATTAAATCCAGGAACAGTTTCATACTATTTTATGACTTACTTGTAGAAATGATTTACGAGTAACTTTTATTATATGTTATTAATTTTTCAGTTCAATTATAATAACGACATATCACTAATCTGTAACCAAAATCTACCGATTAAATGACTAATTAAATTACCAGGATAATTGTTCAGCATTCCTTTCGAATTCCTGGTACATACATTCTAAATTCCATTACCTTTAAAAGCAAACGAAATATCTTATTGATTCAGAATTAAACTTCTGATAGGAATGGTAAGAGTGCTACGATCAACATATCTACCCAAGGGCTAATTTAGACCGGAACCTACAGTAACCAAACTTGGGAGTTTCAACTATGAAGGCAAGCATTATAATTTAATTTTATTAATTTCAAATATGAAAAGTTAGCATTTGTTATGTAAATGGTGTTCCAATTTACTTTCAGTAGAAGAGATTAAAATCTAGGAAGTTAACATCATTTCGATTATTGATACTTTAAGTTCAATGACAGTGGCATGTCAATTTATGTAACTTTACTTTTATAAATGCAAAATGTGTATTTGATAGTTTATACTTGATGCATTGCGACCCTGAGGGAATCCTAGAGTCTTTAGATAAAATATCATTATTATGTAAAATGGGACTTTATGAGATATTGTAATATTTAGTAATTTACTAAAAGAGATTAGGGAGAGATTTTCGTCAGAAGATTTTAATCCTTTGAAAGATTAATTACTATAACATTTAAATATTCAATATCAAAATTATGAATGACCTTTCAGCATTAAATTTCTTCATCCCTAGGAGAATTTTATAATGCTATTAAATATCTACGTCGTCTGTAGCTATTACCTCTGTTATGTAATTAGAAGGCTTTTTAATCTCTAAGTGTTTAGAGTAATCTACAATGTAAATCTAAAAGTAGCTGCATGAGTATTATAATCCCCATATGACATTGCAAAATTTAATTCAATTTTTATGATTGAAATGCTAGAAGAAAAACTGAAGTTTTTTGTTTCAATTTCGACATCAAACTGAACTTTGATTTAACGATTTTGATAAGCTGTTATTATTCTTTAAATATTTTAGTAAAGTACGAATGAGTGTTCATACCATTATTAGCTATATTTCATTCATTGATATAAAGTTGATACATATGCATACATACATACATATATATATATATATATATATATATATATATATATATACACACATTATTATATATATATATACAGGTGGTTATCAAAATAAGGGAAACACTAAGAAACATCATGAAAACCTTGATTAATACGGCACAGGATCACCTTTGTTATGTAATACCACCTGGTTCACCTTGGAATCGGATTATACAAGTCATGAATAGTGGTAAAGAATATATTATACCATTCTTCAGGGAAAAATTATGAAAGTTCCTGTAGAGATGCTGTGGGAAATATCGATACCTGGGTCTATCCGCTTATACAGATCACAGTGGGTGGATGATATGTAGTCGCCGGGGCTATACAGGGCAAGATAAGATATTTGACTTCTTTTTCATGCTCTTCAAACAAATAAATGATAGATTTAGCTGTATATATAAGGGGATTATCATCCTGGAGAACGACATTTCCTGCAAGAAAGAATGTTTGAACCAATAGGATGGACTAGTGAGCTAAAATTTCGGCATAGTCCTTCCCTTTATCTCCCTTTTAGGGTTACAATAGGTCCTGAAAAAAACCATGAAATGCCATCCCAAACCCTGATAGATCTACCTCCATGATTGACAGTTGAGATGAGACTATCTTACGCTTGTGTTGGTGTTCTCCAGACATACGCACGCCCTGTTGTGAGGAACAATGTGAACAATGATTCGTCGGACCAAATGCATTTTCAAAATATTGCTCGACCAGAATTTGCGCTCGTGGCACTATTGTGGACGATATTTTGCATTGGCATCTATTACAAGTGGCTTGGGAATAGCTACTCTTCCGTAAATGCTTTGTTTGTGAAGTTCCCTTCTACCTCTAATGGTTGATACCGGAACATGCAGATGCATATTGAGCTCTTCGGTCAATTTGGTTGCAGTTGTTTTCTTTCTTCATGTCACAATCCGCTTCAATACCTCGTCCGTCTCTTTCACTCGGCTCTCCCTTTCGTTCACTGTTCTGTTTGGCAAAGGATGTTTTTCCGTGCACTCTGTATGCTATCATGACTTTCGATACTATAGATCGAAAAACACCCATTAGCCTGGGGGTTTCAGTAACAGATACTCAATTTAAACGCGCTCCAAGAATTTGCTCTTTTCGCAAGGTCTGGAGGGTTTGACATTTTACGCTGTTCCTGCCAAAAGCCCGATGCCCTTAGATTCATTACTGCTACCTGACAGTAGAATAATACATACACTGTATTATATAAAAAATACCGGTGGCCATACTTGTTTTTTAAGGAATACGAAGCACACTGATAAAAACAACTAATATTGATAGGTGTTTCCATTATTTTGATAACCACCTGTATGTATATTAAACATAGAAATGGGATTCATACAAGTTGCTGAAGAAAATACTTAAAGTTAGGAAACGTTGGTTTTAATTGTCTACTCATCACCAGAAAAGAATTGGGCAGTTTTATCACAGTTAGCTGAATAAATATATATGAAGATGGACGCAAAAAATGGAAGCAAATGATGAATGATGATTAGAGATGTCTCTTTCTCAGTAGTACTGAAATTTCCACAATACTGAGAGGAGTGTTTCTGAATAGTCTGATATTCAAGGTCAATAGGCTATGGTGGCACAAACACCCTTTTAACAAATTTATAAACGTACTGTTATCAAAACAGCCAATGAAAATAGGTAAGCCAAGTAAAACCTACTCATATTGGAGGCACTTTGAACTGTAAGAATATTAGAAGATGTAGATAAGGTTTGACTATGTACAGTGAAAAAGTAGACTTAAGAGAAGCAAAAAGTAAGAAAGAAAAGTGAAAGAAGAAAAACAAAAGCTCTTTTTAAATAAATGAGATATAGTGAAAGTGATTATTATATAGAAGTATATACATAACTAATACTTTCCCTATATATCTTATCTATTTAACAAAAGCTTTTATTTTCTTATTTTTACTAATATATATATATATATATATATATATATATATATATATATATATATATATGAATGAGAAAAAATTAAATTCATTCATACAAGTAGCTGAATGAGATGCTTAAATTAAAAAAATATCATTTTGTCTATCCATCACGAGAAAAAAGATCGATCAGTATTATTTATGCATTAAAACTGTTCCTTGGGAAGAGCATTAAAATGTTTGAAATGTTTAAGTTAAACTGTTTCAAGAGGGATAAATAGGTATCGATCATGCAGCCGATTATGGGAGATGCAGTTCTAAAATAACCACTCCATAATAACAACCGACGCGTATTTCAAAAGCAACCGGCGATAAATTAGTACGAAGTAATCACAACTGTATTTCCCTGTGGCCATTGCACGAAGATCGAGCGAAATTTGTTGGCATGGAAACTAACTCTGTGCCATCGAACTTGACAACTTTTAAATGTCGTCGACTCTCAGGAAAACCGATTGCTTATCAGGTCTTATTGATACTCCTTTTAGGCGAAACGTATAAAGGGGTGTAGCGATAAATTATATTTTTCTCAGTATTGGCAACTTTTCGACTCCACCCGCAAGGTCTTCGACCGTGAAAAGGCTTTACTCATTTTTCAAAATGGCATTCACCGTCAAAAGCTTTTATAACTGGCTTGACGAGCACGATTTTGCAAATACATTCTCAGGTATTTTAGCCCCGTGAATAGGGGTTCCTCGAAATTTAAATGAATATATAAATTATTAGGATTAAATTCAATTTCTGTAAGAGAGCGGGGCATAAAAGAAGTATAAAAGAGGAGCATATGATAGCAAGTTTAATGACAGTGGGGGACTTTAAATTAAGTTATGATCGATTGCCATATATTCCTAGATTTAAAATCCCTTTATATATATTCAATATAAACCATAGTATTGAAATGTATTATAATATAATAAAAGAGATTATAATAAATAAGTAGGCACACTGAACTTCTAGACCCACATAGTCAATTTTGCTTGCTTTGAATTAAATCTACGAACTGAAATCTTTCTACCTATGAAGTAGTTGTGTTTTATATACAAAGATACATCGAAGAATGATATACATGTGTTTTAAATGTATGCTATGTATAAGTATAATTGGATAATACACACACACACACACATATATATATATATATATATATATATATATATATCAGGGCCGCACAGAGACTTTACGGGGCCTGGGGCAAACTTCTGTTGGGGGCCCCAAGAAATCTGATTAATCGAATATTTTTTTTTTGGGGGGGACCCCTTTTTTCAGGAGATTATTTTGAATTTTGAAGTACGGTACAAGTTTCAGAATTTTCTTTCGGAGGAAATCTAATAAATAATTTTTTTTAAATTTTTTGGGGCCCCTCCGGCAGTTAGGGGCCTGGGGCAAAGTGCCCCAGTTGCCCCCCCCCTCTGGGAGGCCCTGATATATATATATATATATATATATATATATATATATATATACTTGAGAGACAGCCTACAGATTTTTAATTCAGTTGTTACACGTTCTTAGTATATGAAAAATAATGAAGTGTAATTTAAAATGTTGAGGGAACGGAAATCCTTTCAAAAAAATTATCTTTTGAAATTACATAATTCTCATGTCTAAATTGGAAAAATTTGAGGGCATTTTACCTTGCATTTTAGTTCCTAACTACCTTTTATCATAGCTTCCTTTCCAGTCACAGTCATTGCAAAATCGTTTCGCACTTGCCTCATACCCCTTTCAAAGGGATGCAAAAATTGAAACAAAACAAGCGTATGCAAAGCTAATGTCACCGTGGGTAGATGATAAAACAATGTGTTACAAAGTAAGCTAAGCAGATCTGGAAATATCAGTGATCCGTAAGTAATGTCCGTATGTAATGGTCTGACTTATAAGACTGAAACCAATGTCAATTAGTGATGGCAAACTTAAAACAGGAAGACTAGTTAGTAAATAGAGAAGTCGCAGGGAGTTATTTTTTTTATTGTTGACCTTTGTTATGTGGCCATCTAGATTATGAGTTTTTTCAGTATTCCTAGGTTTAACAAGTCAAATCTTTCTTTGGTTGATATCATAAAGTTACACTTAAATTATACATAACTATAGTTGTAGAAGACGACTTTTAAAGAAATGATTCCTTATAGTAGCGACATTGTTTTGCTCTTAAAACAGAAATCTGATATTTTGAGTTCGCTATCCGTGAGCAATATGTCATGGTAACACTTAAATACCTGACACAAACACAAATTTTAGGTTTTCGTCTAAAAAAAATCAAACTTTCTCAGGTCTTCTTAATTCATATAAGCATTAATGATTGTTATATAAACAACTGTATACAGGCTGATTATATGATGTATACTTACCGAAAATATTTTTTGTATAAGCTAGTATTGTATTAACAAGCAATTGTTGTAAAAACTTAAGCATCATTTCACACGTTGACTAATAGGGTAGATGGCTGTTTTAGTCATTTAGTTTGCTTAAATGGCAAATAAAAATTTTCTGAAATCAGAAAAACGTTCATTTTAAGGCATCCGACTGCATTCGGAGCCGTTTTCTTCAAAAACTTTACTTTTTTGTCCTATTTTTGTCCTACTTTTCGAGGGAATATAGCACCAAAATAGGAAAATCGTAAAAAAATAGTCCCCAACAAGACAAATTTTTACAAAATAATGAGAATAATGGTCGAAATTGAGAAAATTTTTGCAAATACAGCTCTAACTCACGGAAAAAAAATTGGGCATGTAACATTAATATCTTTTTATCATAGGGCCGTAAGACACTCGGGAGTGTAATGAAACTAAAACTAATCGATATTTTGAAATCTGAAAAAAAATACAGTTGATTTTATAAAAAAATTCAGCTATTTTTCATGAGATTGTTTATAAATTCAGCTGTATAACAACAAATATGATACCTAGAACCGAATATGTGGTTCATTACATTACAAGTATAATGAAAAACATACGTAGAAAATTTCATAGTCATATCATGATTATACTTTGAGCTATACCAATAGTCGTGTATATTTTTGATGAAAACTAAGGTCTTCAAAGAATATAATTAAAGTTTCCCCTTGAGCTGAAATTAACCCCTGTTGCTCCTTTTTAAAATCACTTTCATTTCAATTCTAATGATCGTACAGAAAAAATAAAAGAAAATTTCGAAACAGAAATTTACATTGCTTAAGAAAAAGGAATTTTTTTTTAAAATCGGGATTTTCATCAAAATCTATGTTTCAAACGTCGTCGGATACCTCAAAACATTAAGAAACATTCATAAAACCAATGGATATAAGCCAGGTAATTAAAAAGTAGAATTAATCCAGGAAAATAAGGCTGTCTGCTTCAACCGTTCTAAACGACGATATTTTATTGTCTTTTAAATTTTGCTTAATCAAGCACATTATACATTGAACTCGATCTCATCTACATTATTTTAATGCGATTTCTTCCTTAGAAATTGCATTAAATGTTATTCACTTCTTTTTTTTCATGAAAGTTACCATGTGTGATGTAAAGAAAAACTCAATCATGGTAATTTCCTCTTTCATTAGAGCTTGAATAAACTGAAGTAAAAAAAAAATGTCTTTATCTCTGAACAACAGTTTGTAAGCAGTCACGCAATTTGAAAATACATTACTTTCCGAATATGTAATCTTCATAATAAGAGAGAACTATTAAAACTTTAGCAATAATAAAGAATAAAGAATTGGTGTTAATATCGTCTTAAAGTCAGTAATGAAACGATATTTAGCACTTCGCGGAATATTTTCTTTTTTTGTTTTACTGGCGGACTAATGCATTTCCAATAATTTTAGTGGTTTGCAGAAAGAAAGAGAGATTAAACATCACATAAACTTAACTTTAGGAATTTGTAAAGTATATTTATAAAAAATCAAAGAATTTCAGTGAAAAAAAGTTTAAAACTTATTTTTAAGATTAAGACGAAAGAATTTCAATAGTAGATTGGAAAATACTTTCCAAGAAATTTTTTTAGAAAATGTGGTTGAGATCTCTTTTTTTATAAATTTTCATTTAAATGTACTGGATTCGTTCGGTTTGTTTTTGTGAGATGGCTCTATTAGCGCTTTCTTGTCTTTAAGGTCGTCCGAAACAATTTTATTAGATTGGATTGTGACAATTGACATATCAGAGTGCTTAAAAAAAACTTATCAAAATCAGTGAATTTTTATGTTACTGTTTTCCTATTGAATAAGGAAGAAAATAATCAACATTTTCGGTAAATTATGCTACGTTATTTTGAAAAAGGTAAACAGGTAACTAAAACACACACAAAAAAAGGATTTGTGCAGTGTATGAAAAAGGTATTGCGAGTTATAGAACGTGTCAAAAGGTGTTTGCGAAGTTCCGTGGAGATTTCTTGCTGGACAATACTCCAAAAGCGGGCAGACCAGTTGAAGTTGCACACGATAAAATCAAGACATTAATCGAGAACAATCATTGTTATACCACGTGGGAGATAGCTGGGAAACTCAAAATATCCAAATCAAGCGTCAAAAATCTTTTACACGAGCTCGGTTATGTTAATCACTTTCATGTTTATAAATAGTTATTAAATTAAGCGAAAAAATATTTTTGACAGTACCTTCGCATGCTATTCTCTACTTAAACGTAACGAAAACGTTTCTTTTTAAAAACAATTTATGACAGTCGAAGAAAGGTGGATACTGCATAATTATGTGGAAGGTCGTGGGACAAGTGAAATAAACTTCCAGGAACAACACCAAAGCCGGGTCTTTATGGTGGTATACGACCAGTAGTATTACCTGTGTATATGGTGGTATTGGAAAGGAGACCTCTATTTTGAGTTTAGAAAACCAAAAATTTAATTCAAACCAGTACTGCTCCCATGTAGATCAACTGAAAGCTGCACTCGACGAAAAGCGTCCGTATAATGAGTCAAAAGAAAACGCTCAATTTTCCATCAGGATAACGCAAAACCACACGTTTCTTTGATTACTAGGCAAAAATTGTTAAAGCTTGGTTGAGAAGTTCTGATTCATCCGCCGTATTCACCAGGGACGGTGAATGCGGCGTGAATACCATTCATGCACTTTCGGGTTACCATTCATTTCGGTCTTTACAATATTGCCCTGCTTGAAAAAAAATTAATTCTCTGGAAGACTTCAAAATGCACCTGGAACATTTCTTTGCTCAAAAAGATAAAAAAATTTGGGTGGATGGAATAATGAAGTTGCTTGGAAGATGGCAGAATGTAATGGAACAAAGCGGGGGACACGTTCCATAAAGTGATTGGTGAAAAGGAAAAATGTGTCAATTATTTTCACTAGAAGCTGAACGAACTTTTTGGTCAACCTAATATAATATATACATTTCATTGCCATATTTTACAAATAGTTATTACGTTAATATACCAGGATAGGATAACGCAGTGTAGAGTAAGAAATATTTCCAAGAAGTCCTCCGAATCAAAAAGAATGTATTGAGTAGTTTTATCTGTTGCAACAAGAAATCTGTGTAAATATTATCATGAATTTTTTGTAACTTTAATAATATATAGGAGATCTTTGTTTGTGAAATTTTCTTTTTTGAAAAATTAGGTGGATTGGTAGGTTTGTCATGCCAGATCAACGTTCTATATTTGGTACATGAGGGGGAAGCTGACTATTTTAAAATAGGATATATCTTTCTTTATAATTGTACTTAGGATTGAAATAACTGTCTGCGGAGCCGTGAAATATATGGAATTGCTTCAAATTTTGCTCAAGCTGTTCCTTGCAAAATTTGTATTTATTACGGCGATATGAATGCATACGCCGTTTAGGAAATTTGCCTCACTCTAGTGATATTTTCCATGGAGTATTTACTTGGTAGGGTCGTATCACATTTAAATTGCATTCTAAGCCCTGTAACTAAGCAATAATTCTACAACTGTAAGTGAAGAGATTCAATTTCCTGGTGCCATTAATTGCAGATTTGTCCACTGACCACGTATCTACATGTATTCTTCTTCTGAAACATGAAGTATAAATGATGTGTTTCTTATTATGAATATCATAAAGGCAGGAATTGTCTCCTTCCAAAGCATTATTTTAAATTTGAGTCATGTTTCTTTGCCGCACTTTAAAACATTTCTAACTGATAATTTTAATCTCTTTAAAGTAACCGACTCTTCTAGAGGTACACTGTTTACTAGAGTGTGATCTGAATTGTTGCTTGACAAGTCAAATCATATTTGTCTTGGATTTCCAAAGAAAAAAATTTAACCTGTTACATATTAACCCGTTACATATTGTTCAACTCTGAAACATCAAGGAAAATTACATTTGGAAATTGCTCGCTGTTACAATATGGATAGTTCTCAAAACACATTAATAATTAAAATATGCCAAAAAGTTTTGTTTCTCACATAGAAATCAGAAAAAGTCATTGACCAGAAAGTCTATTAAAACAAAAGAGGACACATATCAAGTAACAGTTGGTGTTGCGTTAACTGTATAACTGTAGCAGTTCTACAGTTAACGTAACAGCAGAACTGCTGTTATGTAACTGCTGTTACTTTACAGCATTTACATAACTGCATGTAATGAACAGCAGAACATGTAACTGCTGTTCGTTACATGCAGTTTGCTTAATTCACGTAACGAACAAACAGTTGATACAATGGGACATATAGAGAGAAGATTTTTCTTAACTAAGTGAAACATGAAGTCAGTTTCAGTCATTGGAAGTGGATTTCTTATATTTGGTTTTCCCACGAGATTAATGTTTTCGGAAACAATTTCATTCTTAGAAAACCAACATGAAAATTTGATATAGCAGTTTTTTCTGTAGTAATCAATAGTAGTCAACTAGTGTAGATAAATATAAAAAAATATTAAATATTAATAGTAAATTGTTAACTAGGGTGTAATGTGTAAAAATTGCAATAATTATTTTCTCAATCGATTTAGAAAGAAAAAAACCACTTTCAAATACTTTATCTCTCTCCCCTTTTCACGACTTAGCTTGATCATAAAAAAATAAATCTTCAGTAAGAGAGCAGCAGGTGAATTAATTACTACATTTCTGTTTACTCTACTGAAACTTTTGCCGTTCATTTCAAATGTTTTTTTTTACGACATAATTGAAAATGATAGATTATCAAATGATCAATGAATAGTCCTTTTAATTTCTATGTGCGAAACAAACATTTTTGGGATATTTTAACTATTACATGTGTTTTGAGAACTATCCATATTGTAACAGCGAGCATTTGTCATACGTAATTTTCCTTGACGTTTCAGAATATGAAAGTTTTGTTAAAATGTAACAGGTTAAATTCTTTGTGAATTCAAGTCAAATATGAGTTGTCAAGCAATATTAAGATCACACTCTAGGAGAGAGTGCACCTCTGGAAGAGTCAAAGGGATTAAAATTATCAGTTAGAGATATTTTGAAGAGGGATAAAGAAGAATGACTCTCAAACGTTAAATAATCTTTTTGAGAGAGACAGTTCCTGCCTTTAAGTTATTCATAACGAGAAGTGCATCACTTTTACGTTATGTGACAGGAGATGTATACACGTGGATACGTGTCAGTGGACAAATTGATGATCACAGTTAATCAATTGCTATTGAGGACACCAGGAGACTGAATCTCTTCACTTACAGTTGTTGAAGGATTGCTGAATTATAGGGCTTAGAATGCAATCTAAATGTGATAGCAGCTCACCGAATAAATACTCTGTGGAAAATATCACTAGAGTGAGGCAAATTTTCTAAACGGCGTCGCAGTCATATCACCTTACTAAATACTCTCATGGACAAAAAAATTAGCGCACCAAGAAGGAGTCGTCAAAATGAAACGAAATTTTACATACGTAATGACTACTTTGATATAAGTAAATGATAAGAAAATCAAAGAAAAAGGATAATTTATTTCAGAGAAAAAGGCAAAAGAACGGAGGAGTTAATACTCCGTTGGACCCCCTCTAGCGCGAATGCACGATGCGATACGATCGGGCATTGAGTCATACAAGTTCTGTATGATGTCTTGAGACATTTCATTCCATATTTGCTGTAACCTTGCCTCTAGTTCGTTCAAACTCGTGGGATGCCCAACTCGTCGTCCCAAATGATCCCAGATATGCTCGATTGGAGACAAATCTGGGGATCGGGCAGGCCAAGGAAGGGTAGTAACAGTGCGAAGACAGTCTTGTGACACCCTTGCCGTATGAGTCCGAGCATTGTCTTATTGAAAAATGGCTCCTGGGAGCCGTTGCATGAGTGGCAACACACGTGGTTGCAGGATTTCATGAACATACCGCTGGGCTGTCATGGTGCCACGGAACAATACTAGGGGTGACCGTGTATTGTAGGCAATGGCACCCCATACCATCACACCAGCTGTGGGAGCGCTGTGTTGCTGTACAGCAAAGGCAGGATTGAAGCGTTCACCACGGGCTCTCCACACACGAAGACGATTGTCATCACTGCCGAGATTGAATCTGGATTCGTCGCTAAAGACGACCTGGTTCCATTCCGCTGCAGTCCAGTTTCCTCACGCGCGGCAAAACTCCAAACGGAGGCGTCGATGGGTGGGCGTCAAGGGCAGCACACGTAATGGGAGCCGCGATACCAAATGTCCTTCAGCCAGGCGCCTTCGTATGGTTCGAGAAGACACAGAGGCCCCTAGTGAAGGTGCTACCTGTGCCTGGATGGCGGCCAATGAAGCAGTTGGCTGTACGCGTGTATTTCTTACGATGTGGCGGTCTTCTCGACGACTGGTCTGTCAAGGGCGTCCTGAGCCTGGTCTTCGTGTACATGACATCTCTCGGGTCCACTGGTCCCAACACCTCCTCACAACACAATCAGAGCGGCCTAATTGACGAGCTACTTGCCTAGCTGACCACCCAGCTTCCATCATCCCGACAATTCTCCCCCTCTCAAACTGCGACAACTGCTTATATTGTCTTCGAACACGGCGTAATGGCATGTCTATCTCAGCTCTTCCTTTATAAATGATTCAGCACACTCAAACAAGCTTTGGTTACCTGTTTTATACTCCACAGAGTACGATGTTCAACGCCCTGTTCCGGCTATACGTAATGCGCAATCACGCTGCATTTCTAATCATTTGCATATCTCCCCAGCATGTACCTTCATTGCAAGTTTCGTTACGATCCCGCAATTATTTCTTGGTGCGCTAATTTTTTTGTCCATTTCTGCAAGTGAAACGATTGGAAACTTAGATCAATAGTTTATCTAAATTGTTTTACAAAGATTTGAAAATTTGTATATGAAGCATCTAAAGAAGTTGAAAACTCTGGGACCTACTAATTGAACTTTCGAAAGTACATTTATAATACTTATTTATAAGCTGACCATATCAATACATTCCAACGTTGCAAAATAACGTACACGTTTAAGAAATAGGCATAAAACATTCAGTTAATGTAGTGTTAAGGGTTTGTTTCCTCGAATCTCTTTATTATAAGCACTCTTTTTCCTTAACATTATACATCACATTGATTATTCCCTTATATTTATAAAGGTAAAATAACTTATAGTTGCTTATCCCAACACTTGACAAAAACTGGTGTTAAGTGGACAGTGGAACCTCAAACCTAACTTTTTTTGTTTTGTATGGATTTGCTTGAAATTTGAATATGTGATTAGTACCATAGATATGTAAAATTAGTTAAAATTTAATGATGAAATATTAATAATTTATGAATTATGAATTATGAATTATATAAAAAATTGGCCTAATTAAAAATGTTCCAGGCACATTTTCCAGGCGCATTTCTTTTGCATATAATATGGTAATTTTTATTTACAGGATACTTTATAGAACTAACAATGGAACGTATTGCTTATTTTAAGCATTCATTAAAAATATAAAGAGAAAAAAATAATAATAGTGAAAACCCTTTTTATTACGCAAAATACCTATAAATCATCTTTTCAAGTACAAAATTTAGAAATTCTAAACTACGAAGCATCATTTTTTTCCATAAGATTTATTTAATACACAGTTAAGTATATAAAACTTAAATTTCAAAGCAATACAATAATGAGAAATGCGCCTGGAGCAGTTTGAATAGTATGACATGAACATTTTTATTTTGAGAAAAACGCATTTAAAGTTATTGCTATTAGCAACCACAAAATATCTAAATTAAATACAAATGCCTATAACTAGGAAAGTAATCACAAAAATTAAAGGTTTTTTGCAACACATTCCTGCTCGTTCGTAGTTTAACAATTCAATAAAATAAAAAAATTGAATTTTTGGACAAATTTCACAATTTTGAAAGTCCACTGTCCTCTTAAGTCCCAAACAAACTTTCCTCATACTGAGGAAAGGATTGGGAACGGTTTATTTACTTAACATAAATCGCGCACATATTAGTCATTTTTTCTTTTATTTTTCAACAAAATACATGAAACTGAAATTTTTAATAGTTGATGGTTGCTAAAGGAAATTGTTATATGAAGTTTAAGGATTATAATCTTTTATTTCATCAATTACGTTTCGCTCTCAGCAGCATAAATATTATTTTTAATCATCCGAATTACCTCAAGCTACCAAGTAAAATTAAAAAAAAAAATAGACACCCATCGATTATTTGTGTTTCAGAAAATGGTTAAAAAAAAGTATTTTAAACAAGAAAGGCAAATGTTTTAGTGGTCACGACATTGGAAAACCTTATAAATGAGATCTTTGACAGTAACCTTCAGCAATTGTTGCACGAAAAGACAAGCGGCAGAAATAAATAAATTGTTAACACAACCTCTAAAGCTCATTGGCAAATATACAGTTAAACTTTTTCCCGGAATGCTTTTGTGCATTCCACCAGCGCTAATGACTTTCCAATAATTTCCGTGCAGAAAAAAAAATAAATATGGAATTTAAGCAATAGCTGCAACACGCTAGAGCTGCAGATATTGAAACGAAAATCTATGGTGACTGAAGAAATAAAAGTGTTTCTTAAAATTTAAGATTATATTCTTGAAATAATGATTTGTAGAAGCTTAAAATTTTCTGTAATATATATTGTTATATTGTTTCAAGACTCTGTATTAAACGGTATTATAACTCTGCATTATTTTTGTCTGTAGATTATTAATGTCTGCGAAATTCCCAGTTTTAACTTTACTATTCTTTTTCCGCTCGGAAATTGTGCCTTTTAAATTTCCACGTTTGCAATAAATAGCAAATTAATTCTGATTTTCCCCTTTTTTTATATCCATTATTAAACTATGAAATGTTTTCATATTAAACTATAAATGTTTTTATATAAAACTATGAAATGTTTTCAATTTTGAAGTAATTTGATTCAAGAAACTAAAAAGTATCTAAAATTTGAATTCGTTTTCAAAAATATTTTGCTTTGCTTGTAAAAAAAGAAACTTATAAAAGTACTCAAAATATTTAGCATGTAAAAAATAAATCATGTATGATTAAAATAGCATTTTTCTGTAACTTTGCAATTATGATAAACGTTCAAAAGAAATTTGAATCAGTAAATATTAAAAAACCGTAACTACAGGCATCCTAGAATGATAACTTCATAAATTTGCTTGTTTTAAAATTACGAATATAATTACTGCATTTTTCGTCTTGTTTTTCATTATTTGTTTTCTGTGCTGCATTTAAATTAAATAACGTGTAATTTTTTACAGCGTAAGCTATAGGTATTCAATTGTAAAAATAATTTTCAGTTTTTATATACTGGAAAGGTAGAATGCTTACATGAAAGCTGCATTAAAAATATTGTGTGTATAAAATACTAGTAAGTTAAAAATTCTGAAAACTATTAAGCATATCACTTTAACTCTCTTAATATTGTTTTTCCTCATATTTTCGGTTTTAGGCCCATAAACTGCAGGTAAATTATTCACGAAACAAAAAAGAGGTAAATAATATAGAGTGGTGTCAATAAAATATATACTCAACTTATTTAGTGTGTTAAGGCTGCTGTGTACTAACTCTGGATTCTCTCACCTCAGTGTTAACCAATGGAGAAAATTTCTCCAAGGATTGAAGACTTGTACTGAAAGATTTTTTTAATTGTACTCCGTAACAGAGAAACAAATTTTACACGTTGGGATATTTTTCTTTTTAAAAATAATGCAAATAATATTTTAAAATTTAAATTAATCGGGGAAAATGTCTGGTATAGTGTGTTTTGAACTCGCATAAATTCCTTTGGTGGACGATATTTATAAAACAAATCCTGTTGCATGATGCAGAAAAGTTCAGGCTATCTGAAAATATCTTTTACATTGGATTTTCAGCATTTATGTTGATGTAAATAGTAGACACATTTTCTCCATAGGTTAACACTGAGGTGAGCGAATCCAATAGGGTTAGCACACAGCAGCCTGAAGTATAAAAGACTGGAATTTTGAACGTTACTATCATGTTTTGGTACACGGATCTAAACTGACCAGGTTTGACTGGTATTTAATTTGAAAGAAAGGTTTCTATGACTAAACATTTTGAGATGTGAATTAAACGAAGTTAGTAATATGACACTTCTAGAAAAAGAGTAGGATAGCTAAAAATAAAAATCCAGATTTTATAGCAGAGGAAAACTCGAAATTTCAATACTGATTTGTACATTATAAAGACACTGTAAACACTATAATATCAGTGCTTGTTATGCTATCAGAGACCTTCGATTACTTTGTCAAGAATTGTCACTTGAGAGACTTTTAAGGTTTATAGCAGGATGATTTTTTAGTTGTGCTGTCGCTTTTGCAGCGTTATTGTTTCTGTAAATTTTAAAGTTGTTTAGGATTCAAAAGCAAAAATATCTTCAAATTATCTTGTGATTAAAAATGAATGAAAACTATTTGACTCAATTACTTTACAAAACATTTGAACAGTAACAATAGCTTAATTTATGTATTTATTAATAGAAATATTGACCAGTTACACTGTTTTGTTTGGTAAAGGAAACAGAATTCAGACTAAAAATCTCTTTTGTGCTATAGCTAAAGATTTTGTAAACAAACTATTCTAAAGATTTCTGCAATGCATGGATGCGAGAGTTCCTGGACATCGTCTATGAGCTTCATACGAAATTGCAATTAAGTTTTGAATATTGTTTTTAATGGTTCGATATGTACTTTCGTAAGAATGTTATTTACTAAATAATAAAGAATATTAGTCTTCCACTAATTCCTCAGTCATTCCGATGGCGAGAAAAAGTATATACTTCTCAAAGGAATTCTGGAATTATTTTTTTGCATGCATCACACAATATCATCAGAGCTTTTAGAATTTATTTTTTATATAAAATTAATTACCATATTTTAATCTTTATTTGATACTTAAGAATGTTGGATTAAGTTTTTCTATTTTATGTATAAATACATAAACTTCCATCCATATTACATTCAGGTTGTTACCATTCCAATTTCGCAGTTAAGTTTTCTGTATCTTTCTACATTTAATTATTGTATATGCCATACAGCATACCCTAATGTACATAGGTATTAAAATAGAAAAAAAATGCTTTCTATAACATGCTTTCAAACGAAATACGCTGGAAATTAATATTAAAGGATTTGCTTCAGCCAACAGAAATGATTTGGAACGCTTAATCTTTTAATTTCTAAACAATTTTGGTCAAAATCAGTCCTGTATACTTAGCCAAAATTGAAAATTAGATTTTTTTCGAGTGTAAAACTTTTTCTATATGACCTAGGTAAACTGTAAAGAAACAACCGGTGCAGAGAGTCTGAAAGTACTTGAAAGTGGCAAATGGGACGCATGATTAGAGTTTGAGTTTGGCTTAGAACACTTGACCTCTTGGATTTTCGAAATTACGTCAAATCAGACAAGTAATTTTGAAACTTTAGCAAGCAAAACTTTATTTTCATTCTTCCTTTTTTTTTGTCAAAAACATCAGACAAAATATCAACCACATACAATTTTAATAGTTTTCCTATGATAAAGATAAGATATCCCCAAATTGAAGAGAAGAAAATTCTTTTAAATGGCCTAATTCTTTGTCCAGTTAAATTGAAATTAATTTATAGCTTTTCTATAGTTTGGCATCTCCGTGTCGACAGTAGTGCATGCCTAGTGCCGTGTAATAAACACATGAAATAAAGCTAAATAAATGAAGGTTTTACAAGTAGTATATGTAAAATCTTCATTTATTTAGCGAAGATGCAGTAATGAAAAATCCTGTTATTTAGTAATTTAATCTCATATGACATCGAAGTTTATCTCTTCTAGAGAGACAAAGTTTTAAAACCCCTTTACTAGGTTACATCACAATTTGGAATGCGCTGCCATAAAGGTATTTTATCTTTGTATAAAATACTTTTACATTTACTCCTGTTGTTTTAATTTAGCTTTAAATTGTTATCTGGCTCATCGTAGGTGAAATAGGATATGTTCTCCCCTTTTTTTACAACTTTTAATGTCGAGACAACTACTTTTTTTCCAATGGGATATCCATAACATCAATAAAAAGGAAAAAATAATAATACACGAAATGGTGAAAACAAATTAGAGTATTTGCTGTAAGGTGAACAAGATTCAGATTTTTCCAGTTCCGGATTTATGTCTGAACCGCAACTATTATGATCGGTAATACTAGAAAGTTAAATATATAGTGTGGAGACAAATAGGAAATTACATCAGTAAAAGTTACTAATATTTCGTGCAGTTTTCGACAGCATGGAGACATTAACCCGATAGACCTTAATTCATTATGAAACTGTAGCGGCTTTCTCATTTTTTTTAACTTTTATTATTCACAAAACCGTCCATTATTAACTTCCAAGGAAGCTTTTAAAATAAGTGAATAATCTTTTAAGAAAGGTAGCGTGATATTCAGAATGAAACTTGGTTACACTCATGTGCATACTCTCCTTAATTACTCCCCATACTGATTTAAATGTGCTAGCGCATGACATATAGCTTTCATTTTAATCATTTCCATGCATCAGCAGAATTAGAAAAGTTGAAGCGAAGGTTTTATTTTCGTATGTTTCCATTACCATGGTGAGAGAGATGTGTAAATTTTGAGATAAAGAAGTATAAGTAATATTTGTAACAGTGAGGATCACTGAGAATGTTCGGATATGCAACATTAAAGAGTTCATTACACTTCTACACTTTCAGAGGTAAACATTTACAAATGAATATGAGCCCCACTTAAATGTAGTATTCATCTTTCTTATAGTTTAATGTAAAATTATTGACTTTCATATCTTGATAATAATGATAATACTTACAGAAAGTTGCTAGTAATTTCTCGGAGACATAAACAGTGGTTAGTTAGACTAAGCAAATGACAGTGGTAAGTTTGAAAATATTTCAAAATTTATATGTAAATTTAATTGCGCATAAAAATCTTTTTATTTGTTAAACAATATTTTACAGGGGTTAAATTATAATTCAAATTTTAACAATAATTAACAATTCAATAGTCATTTTAAAATTAAATTACAATAATAAATTAAAATTTAGCAATAATTTATTATTGTCAAAATATAATCGGATTAATTTTTATTGATTATAGACTTTAATGATACACATATATAATGTAGCATTACACTAAATTACTACAAATAATTTTATACGGATATTTATGAAATAACTTTTATTACTGTATGATAGATATCCTTACAAGATAATGTAACATAATTTTAAAATAATGTAGGTTGAGTTCTTTAAAATCCGAGATAGAACGGGGCGACAAGTTCTCCGTCACGTCCGCGAAACAGCGATCTCGCGGTATGACGTCACACCACTGACGATTTCAGGAAAGTCCTTCATAAAGTTTTTTTTAGTCCTATACAACTACGCTCTGTCAAATGCATCCTAAAAACGAACACGGGGGGGGGGGGGGCGGAGGTTTCAAGTTACGTGGGAAATCAATGACGTAACCGAAACCGTCGTTTGAGTTTATGTTTTTGCTGGCACCTTTCTGACAAAACGTAGCACCAGAGACGCCTCTAATCGTTTTATCGGATTCGAGTTTAATTTATACATTAATAATATTTAGGAATGATTGTACGTGATTTTAATAAGGGAATAACAACAACTTGATACTGATTGAGAAAGGGTTGCCTGTCAGAAGGTTAAATGTACAATAATGACACTTTATTCATAATTGAGTTCTTGAAGAACCCACAGTTTCGAGAGGAAATTTATTGTCCAATGCATTCTCGAACCTATGGAAAAACTTATAAATCTCAAATGACTAAAGCTATAGAGAAATATCTTTACAGTTCCATTTCTAATCGTAAAGGAAAATTTAAATAAAGTACTCAATTTGTTATTGCTTTAATTAAAACATAACGTCATAATAACCTTTACCTGAGTAGTTTCACGGGTTTATATTTGTTTAGTGTTATTTTCTTTAGGAAATAAAGAACTGATATTTAGTAAATATATTGTTCCAGAAATCTATCCAATTTAGATACTCTCATCTGTAAACTTGACAAGGAAAAACACAAGGGCATGCTTACAACTCTTAAAAAGCTTTACATACTGCAATATTATATTTCTGGAAAGGTTGTATTGTTTGTGAATGTTTATCTCCAGGTATACATTATGATCATTACATAAATGTCAGTTAAATGTCTGTATAACCTAGTAAATCTTTAAATAATGTTTTTATAATGTGGCAGGCAATCATCCTGGGGACTTTCAATCATAGACATGACGATTTCTGTTAGGTCCTTTATTTCCGCAGCACTCTGCTTTAAATAATATTTACTGTGATTCATTAGTTAATATTGTATAATGTCACCATTATGGAATCCACATTGACGTTCTAGGCTTCCAAATGTTCTGGAAATAATATTCGAATACTGGAAAGCCTGCTCATTTGATTTTATCTGCGCTGTGATTGTTATATGGTATCCTATGAGTTAAATATTTGAATAACCTATCAAAGATAAATCAGATAAATAAGACATCTTGGCATTAACCGAGACATTTTAATTGCATTCTTAAGTATCATCAAGAAGTTAAATATTTTCCTCTTTTCGTACCCTAAATTATTTAACATAACAATCCTATATTAAATTTAATTGCATGTGAGATATTTAGGAGTCAAATTCAATTGCTTCATGCATAATAATTTGAAATTCAAACCGTGATTTAAAACATGTTTTCAAACATCTTATGTGTACTTATTATAAATGCCAATAATGTACGTTAATCTTAAAATAAAATTGTATTATTCTAGAAAGAGTCGATGAAAATTACTCCTGATTTCATCTATACACTTAATTACATTTCAAATTAGAAGGCTATTTTAAATTTGCTGTCAATAGTTTATTATTGAAGAGAGATAATGGAATGAAATCCTTTTAAAAACATTTCAAACTTTCATGAGAATTTTCGCAAAGCTAAAAATTGATCAGATTCTAAAAGCAGCAAGTGCCCTGCATCGATTGAATGTATACGTGTTGCTACTTTAAAACTCTAAAATTAAGAATGAACTCAAATACGATGAATTGAGTTCGGTCTTAATACTTAAATTTATTGGTATTCTATAATTCTATGAAAGAGATAATTCAACTGCGTCCGATAAATAACGAATTGACGAACGTCACATTTATTTCAATACGATAAACACTTCGAAAGGAAATGTGTTTTATTGATCTTTGTGAGGAAAGTTTGTGGTATAAAGCTGAACTATTGATACTGATATTTAGAGTAAATACACGAAACACTTAACTTAAACTGCAACTTGCATAACTACAATATAATGGGGAATTATTAATCATAAAACCAAATTAATCGAAATGCCCCTAGATTGTGAAGTGCCGACCGCAACCAGAAAATGCATAAAGAATAATTTAAGATATAAAATCATATATAACCTGTCATATTTAACCACGTTCGTTTTTATCTCACCATGCGAGCACTGTCGATGAACCAGCATTATAGGGCTTGGCCCAGGAAATGATGTTAAGGTACCCGGCTACGTTCGGAACGCCCTTTTTTTAAACTGTACTTGCGAAAATTTCTATCCTGTTTTCCGATGGAATATAACACCAAAACTTGAAAATGATGAAAAAATTGACATTAACGATGCAATTTTTTAAAAAATAGAGGAAATTTGCTCGGAATTTAGCAGATTTTTACATAAACGGCTCTAGCTCTAAAAGAAATACTATGGATATAACATTGACTTTTTTTTGTCATATGTATGTAAGCACCTTCTAAGTGTAATGACCTACAAGCTAATTGATATTTTAAAATCTAATTAAAATACAGGTCATTATATGCAATTACATGTAAAATTTTAGTAATTCTCCATGAGATTTTTTTATAAATTCAGCTATAAATCAACAAATAATATACCTAGAACCAAATCTGTAGTCCATTACATTTTAAGTTGTATGAAAAACCTACATGAAAAATTTCATAGACATATCATGATTGCATTTTGAGTTATCGCAAGAGTCGTTTTCATTTTTGATGAAAAATAATTTCTTCAGAAAACACGATTAAAGTTTTCAACTTGTATTGAAATTCATAGCTGCTGCTGATTTTTAAATCGCTCTCATTTCATTTCTAATCATTTTTTTTTTCAATGCGGAGGCACTCATTTTTAATCATCATACCGAGAAAATAAAAGCAGATTTAGAAACATAAATTTACAATCTATAAGAAAAAGGATTAAAAACAATTTCGGAATTTTCGTCAAAATCGATGTTTTAAACGTAGTCGGATACCTTAAGACTTCTCATCCTGTGGATCACCTGTGGAGCTGTCATAATTTAATTTTCGTCAGCATTAATAAGTGAAAGTGAAATCTTATGTAACTGTTAAATTCTATCTCCCATATTTAAAAAGAAGGAAAAATATGTCCATAGAAATGGGGTTAAGTGATATGTCAAATTTCTGAACTGGACAAGGATTACTAAAATTACTGCTGTGACGTCCAGCGTAACGACCGATAGCCAGGACCACGTACATAACTCGATTTTCCTCACTTCGAAGCGATTGATTTACGACTAAGCCATTCTGGTGAAGTGAGAAAGCCTAAATTTAAAAGCCTTTCCTCACAAGTGTTTTTCAGATTTCACAGATCCTAAAAAACAAATATCTGGCCCAATTTATCCGAATTATTCCATAAGTTCTCAATTAGAATTTCATAAAATCATAGTGGACAAATAAAATATATGTACGAGGTGTGGCTGGTAAATAACGGAACTGGTGGCTAAAAATGTATACATTATTACAATATTGCAAATTAATTGATATCGCCTTCAACACACTCATCTCCCCTCTCTATACACCGTTGGACCCGGAATTTACCATTGTTGGAAACGGTGCTGCAGATCATGATGTTTCAGCCTCTTCAGTTGCGTTGTCGTTTTATCCTTGACCTCGTTTGGAAATGGGTCCCCTTTAATGAGAATTTTACCCCAGAAACAGATAAAAGTTGCATGGAACTAAATCCGGCGAACAATGTGGTTGGTCTAGATGTGGGATCGTCTTATCGGTCAGAGACTGCTGAAATGACAAGCGCAGTGTGAGCGGGAGCGTTGTCTTGATGGGGAATTCACGCGTTGTTCTTCCGTAACTCGGAACTCTTGTTCCTCACTCGCTCTCTCAACTTTTCCAGAACCTGAAGATAATACTGCTGATTAACTGTATGACCCTAGTATCTGATGTTAACCCTAGGGTACCCATTCAACCACGACCACTGCATTGATATCAAAGAAAACAATCAGCATTGCCTTTCATCTTCGACTTGCTCATTCTTGCCTTCTTTCTTGGTGTCATCCTGAACGATCTATCGCGATTCACAGACTCACGCTAGTTGACATCATATTATCACCGATCACCTCTTGAAACAGTTTCAGACTCTTACTTGGCGATTTCTTTAATGTCATTAGAAATTTCAGTTTGATGCGCTGTTCCACAACTTTTACATTAGCCATGATTCCGGAAAGACTACAATCACTACTTGCAGACTGATTGCGAGTGCTAATGAAACCCCGCTTATCATATATTCTTTATCGACTTTTCACCCCATGTAGTACCTTCCTTCCTCTTCACTCGAAGAGAGTTCTGTAGCCACTATCTGTTGCTGTTCCTTTTGAAGTTCTTGCAGCACCTTAGTGCTGAGCTCTTCTTTCGGAAGGTTTAAGCTCCCTTTGCACATACGCTCCCCTCTCTAAGAGATAAAGCGACTACCGGGAGCTCAGTTTTTTTCCTTTATAGCCACACCTCGTATGCGATTTGTCCTGAGAATGTATAAAATTTCCCCTCATAAAGGACAAGGAAATCGCAGTAGGGAAAACTAACTCTAAAACAGGTTACCATTCATATGAAGTAATAAAAACAAATACAATATTTTTATAATTAAATGCTTACTTGGTAAACTTTTAAGCCTGTAATTCGATAATTCAATTTCGAACACATAACATTAACACTTCATTTGCTTCTAATCATTGGAGCTGAAACAGCCTATATGCATTTAAACAAACTAATAAAGTGGATTAAACAATCCACAATGAAAATGTAATAGTGTACTCGTATTTCCCTGGGGTCACTATTAATTTCTAAAATATCTCATCATGTGAGCCCCTATCAGAATTCCCGATACCTTAGGGTAAAACTGAATATTCACCCAAATAACTCCGGTTATTAGTTCTGGTATTTTGTTGTACATTGCATCCATGTATTTTATGGTATAATTTTTCGGTGCCTTATCTGGTGTGTTTACTGTCGAAAGTACTCAGTTATTTTTAAAATGTTTTATTGTATTAGACGTTTTCTTATTATGTCAGGAAAATTCCCAGAATAAAAACGAGAATGGGTGGTTAAATAAAAAATAATAATGTTGAGAGTGCGTCGATGTCCTGTCAATCAAAACGAAATTATCGTTGTTTGGGGGTTTTAGTTGAATATTTATCTATGTCCGAAAAATTTCAAATGATTTGTAAATGCGGGAATAGTTTCCATAGCACTTTAAACTTGTTCTAAGACGTATTCTTGTGTTGTTGTTGCCAATGCCCCCTGGCTGGAAGTTCCAGACCAGGTCCATACAAGCTTCAAGCTGAAGTGTGTGGCTCTGGTTTATATATCACCACAAGGATCGGAGAACATCATAGTCAGCTACCACCCCAGTTGTGACCGATCATCCCCAAGGGTTACACCTGGGAGTATCGTACCCTCTCCCGCCCTCTCTGACCTCATAGAGGGACTTTCCGGTCTATGGATTTAACGTGCACATATCCGGCCTAGATACGGAGGTATTTAATGGCGCGTGTAGGGATTCGATCCGAGCACCCTCACCCTCGAAAGCCAGAGTGCTACCCCAAGGCTACCTCGAACCCAACGTATTCTTGTTATAATACACAGTACTTTGTTTTTTTTTTTGTCTATTTTAAAAACAGGGTAAACCCAATTTAATTCAAATCACTTATTATTTCAACAAAGTTACACCAGTAAATTAGAATCGTTAGTAAATTTTGAACGTAATTACTTTTTAACAATTTTGTAAAGGTTTACGTAACGCGCGTTTGATTCCAACAGAGCCTTTTTAGTAATTTTTCTTCGAATTAACTATGCAATTATAGTATCATTGTATGGGAATACTGCTTAATCAATGTGATGTAACTCATTATGTAAAACCATTGACGTGTAAACACTGGAACATTCTAATATACATCTTCTATCAAACTCTACTTTTTATAAAAATTTCTAAATAGCAGTTTGAGTAATAGTTTGTCCTCAGATTTCCCACAAACATTATGTTTAGTGTATTTTTTACGTATATCTAAAAACAAAATTTAAATTTATGAAAGAAAATAATTATCTATTCGCTACACTTAAAACAAAATATTTCGAAATTTTTAATAACTATTATTTTTTTCTACAATTTATTATATTTCATCATGAAAGTTCATTAATTTGTTTTGTCATTTTGCACAACATATCATAACGCTGTTATAACCCGACCGAGAAACTTATCTGCTTCAAATAATAAATATTGTTTCCTTCTTTAAAGAGAATAGAATTACATATAAATAGAACATAGGGAGGGAAGTTTGATTTAAAAAAAATTTATTCTGAAAAGGAAGTAAAAGTTCTTGTTCAATATAATTATTTATTTCAAAATTTATCGTAATCTTACTTTTTTTCATAAAACACAGTTTGGAATTCGTCTTTTACAACCATTCCAATCAAAGATTTTCTAGATATCCTGTAGATAATCCGGACTTTGTAAAGTCGGGTGTCCATCTAATTAATTAGGGTTTTATAAGGCAGTTTGAAACTTTAACACAACAGGAGTAAAATATATAAATTAAGTTAAAGTAGAAACAATCCTGAACTTTTGCGGATTTTATAATTTACGTATTTTCTATAAAAAAATAAGCAAGCATTTGTTAGAGTCTTTCAGACCATGTCAGAGTTTGATTATAGTTTATAAAGCACGAAGATGTATTACACTTTTAACGTCTGCTTGAAGGCTGCTGTGTACTAACCCTATTGGGTTCACTCACCTCAATGTTAACGTATCGAGAAAATGTGTCTACTATTGACAGCTACATAGATGCTGATAGCCCTATTAAAAAAAGGTAATTTTAGATAGCCTGAAGTTTTCTGCACCTTGCAATAGGATTCATTTCATAAATTGCGTCCTCCAAAGGAATTTATGCGAGTTTAAAACACACTATACCACATTTTCTCCCCGAATAATTTAAAATTAAAAATATTATTTGCATTAAAAAAAACAAAAAATGCCCCATGGTGAAAAATTTCTTTCTCTGTTATAGAATACCATTTAAAAAAAATATTTCAATCCAAGTCGGCAATCCTAGGACAAATTTTCTCCATAGGTTAACATAGAGGTGAGAGAATCCAATAGGGTTAGTACACAGCAAAAGCCTTAAGGGAATAAATAAATGTATTTTTTTAAAATTAGTCTTTGTGCTAAGTTGTCTATGAACATAAAAATACATTAAAATATGTTTGTGTGTAATATGAGGACAAACTATTACACGCTATTTAGAAATTTTTATAAACCAGTAGAGTTTAACTGAATTTAGATACATATGAGATTGTACTAATGTTCCCACAGTAATAGTTTTACAGAATGAGTTAAACGATATTGATTAAGGAGTATTCACATACAGTAGTACTTGCATTGCATAATTAATATGAAGATAAAATTATATGCATAATTATGATCGAATGAATCGTATTCATTTTATGAAAATGTCGTAAGCGAATTGACGAATCCGGTTTATTGCAAAGAGCGCCGTCATTTTGCAAAGCGCCCGGCTAATTTTAAAAAATATGGGCAACTTTCTAATTAGACTGATATTTTGTAGGCTTATTGCAATGAGCTCATACACCTTTAGGCTAGTTAGAAATTTCGCAATAGTTTGCTCAAACAGCCTAATTTCATCCAGGCTTATTGCAATAAGCCCAAAGTAGTAAAGACTTATTAAAAACGACGGATTAAGATATTGTTACTTACGTAATTTCGTTAGTGAACAAATGAATTAGTAAAGAGTTACTTAGGTCAGGGGTGGGCAGTTGTTTTGGCTCGGGGGCCGCTTTGTGGAAGCGGAGGTTAGCGGAGAGCCTCACCTTTTTAAATTATTGTATTTATTAGTTAACTTAGCATTTCAGAAAAGGTATAAATTGTATCATAAAAATCAATAAATATAAATAAAATAAGATATTGGCAGTTTTTCTGGCTGTCTTGGCGGGTCACACAAAAATCTGTAGCGAGCCGTAATTTTCCCATCTCTGACTTACGTGAAAAGGAGTTAATTTAAAAACTGCACAAACCATCATCATTTTATGAAAAATAAAAATTTTTATTATTAAACAATTGTATTATTGTTATTAAATAACTGTAATAAAGAAATTATTAAAATAACAAACATCTGCCATTTTTAACAAGCCTTTCCTACTTCGGGCTTATTGCAATAAGCCTGGATGAAGCCAGGCTGTTTGAGCAAACTGTTGAGAATTTTCTAATTAGCCTAAAGGTGTATCGGTTCATTACAATAAGCCTAAAAATATCGAGCTAATTAGAAAGTTGTCAATAATTTTTCAATCGGCCTGGCGAATTGCAAAATGACAGCGTCCTTTGCAATATGCCGGGTTTGTCAATTCTCCTACGACAAACTTTTACACAATTGTTAAAAGGCAATTACGTTCAAAATTTACTAATGACATTCAAAATTAACTAACTGCATTACACTATATTACACTGTTCTTCACTTGAAAACATGAATTATTTTTCAGATACCTAAATATCGCAGTATGTGTACTGTACTGTACGCATATTGTTTTACTTTCTTTCCCACACGCTGTGAGTAAGAGAATATGTGATAGCCTGCATCGTTGATCTTGTGATTTCAAAGTTAGGAAGTGCCCTGTATTGCAGTATAGTACTTAATTGCTAAGTTTTCCTGTTAGATAAATAAGGTCAACAGTACTAAGAGTTATTGCTTGAGGAGAATATTAAGACAACGTATTTTTGATGACTTGTAAAAGATGATATAAAGTGGAATTGATACTTCGCTTTCAAATAGATCCTAGAAAACCACTTTTGTAATTCCGGTTCCCTATGAGGGTGGAGTGAGGGGATACTTTACCCTTGTAACCTCTACTAATTTGAAACCTTAACTGCAATTTTGTACAGTTTATTGGTACATAAGTGGTATTAAATAAACATAACCTGTTTATTTTATACCACTTATGAGACTAAAAACAGCAGACACTTAGACGAATAATACAAAACAAATAAGGTTAAAAAATCCATACAAATATTCTATTTTTGTTCTGATTCTCAAAAATGTTATTATTACATATGCACTCATACATTTTAAACGAGAGCCTATGATGCTTAACTTCCAAAGAGATTCCGGTAACATAATGGATTATTTCCCTCTAATGCGTTATTTTATTGTTTGTTTTGTTCTGGAGCGTGTTTAAATGCCCTGACGCCACGCCCTAAACCACAATACATGTCTTTAGAATAGTACCTCGATGACAGAAACATTATTTATATGATAGTTCGGTGAAAAAAGTTGCGTTCATCGGAAAATACAATACAGCGTTATACAATAAAGAACTAATAGTTCAGACTGAATAAAATATGAAAACTGAAAATATTGACTAGAATTTTTTCCATGAATGACTTTTCTTTTTTTTAAAAATAATATCCTGAAGCTCCTCTAGCCGACCACTCCTATTCGACATCCACCCCTCTAAACGGTCATATTTTGTTCAGAACCGAATAAAGACTCCACAGAGCCAATGCTATGGAAGAAACCTCTTTTCAACGACCACCCCTCAAAATAACCACTTTTTCCGGAACCATTACTGGCCGCCATAGAGGAGTTTCACTATATCTTTTTAAAGATTAAATACCGACAATTGCTATTTAATTTAAAAATATGTCACACATTTCAACCTTCTGTTTTTTTTCGATTTTGGCCACTATTTTCAAATAAAAATGCTAATAACAACAGGTGGTCCTAGCCATATCGATTTCAGATAAACATCCATCTAGACTACTTGTACTGTTTACAAAAGTGATTTGTTTTGCTTCGGTTTTGTGAAACCTCTAATAGTAAGTTATGGAGAATTCTAATTTGACCCTGTTGGTTTTGAATATTAGTAGGGCGTTTCAAAGTACAGATAAATCAATATCACGGACTCTTGGCGAGAAAATGCATCCATTATAGGAGAAAAAAAGTCTTCTTCACAATGTAAAGGCTATTATATAGTTGAAATATACATGTGAACCTAAATATATTACACCTGTATATATACACACACACACACACACACACACACATATATATATATATATATATATACAGGTGGTTATCAAAATAATGGAAACACTAAGAAAAATCATGAAAACCTTTATTAATACGGCGCAGAATCACCTTTGTCATGTAATACCACCTGATTCACCTTGGAATTGGATTATACAAGTCATAAATAGTGTTTAAGAATATATTATACCATTTTTCAGGGAAAATCATGAAAGTTCCCGTAGAGATTCTGTGGTGGATACCGATACCTGGCAAAATCCGATTATGCAGATCACAGTGGTCGGATGATATATAGTCGCGGGAATTGTTCAGGGCAAGATAAGATATTTTACTTCTTTTTCATGCTCTTAAAACCAATACTTGATAGATTTAGCTGTATGTATAGGGGGATTATCATCCTGGAGAACGCCATCTCCTGCAAGAAACAGTGTTTGCAACATAGGATGGACTACCGAGCTAAAATTTCGACATAGGCCTTCCCATTCAATCTCCCTTTTAGGGTTACAATAGGGCCTGAAGAAAACCATGAGATGCCATCCGAAACCCTGATAGATCTACCTCCATGATTGACAGTTGATATGAGACAACCATAATCTTATGCTTGTGTAGTTATTCTCCAGATATACGCACGTCCTGTTGCAAGGAACAATGTGAACAATGATTCGTTGGACCAAATGCCGTTTTTGGACTTATTACTCGACCAGGATTTGCTCTCGTCGCACCAGCGTGGGCGATATTTTGTATTGACATCTATTACAGTCGACTTGGGAATAGCTACTCTTCCGTACTCTTGTGAAGTTTCCTTCTGCATCTAATGGTTGATATCGGAATATGCAGATGCCGATTGAGCTCTTAAGTCATTTTTGTTGCAGTTGTTTTTTATCTTCATGTCGGAATCCGCTTCAATACCTCGACCGTATCTTTCACTCAGCTCTCCCTTTCGTCCACTGTTCTGTTTGGCAAAGGATGTTTTTCCGTGCACTCTGTATGCTATCATGACTTTCGATACCATAGTTCAAAAAACACCCATTAGCCTGGGGGTTGCAGTAACAGACATTCCAATGTAAATTGACATTAGAATAATATATACACTATATTATATAAAAAAATACCGGTGGACAGACTTGTTTTTTAAGGAATACGAAGCACATTCATAAACACCACTAATATCGATAGGTGTTTCCATTATTTTGATAACCACCGGTATGTTTAATCAAAAATGCACATTTGATAGCTGTATTATAAACACACAAGGAATTCTTTTTTGTTTCCTTGGAAAATATTTAAGCAAAGAAAATATTTAGTTAAATTTATAAATTATTTTCAAACAAACTTATATTTTTAAGTAACTAATAGAAAGGTTTAAATTGTGCGTGAAGTTTCATTTGTATATTTATTTTAATTCTATGTAATTTATTTTTGTGCTTAAAAATTTATAAAATTCTCTTACAGCCTGATTTGTGACTGATATTTTGGCATAATCAATCACAAAGATTCCCAACGTGGTCCATATGAACCCCTTGGGGGTCGATGGAAATTTAAAAAAAGTTCTATAGTATTCCAGGGGTCTGTTGGGGGTCTATGATAATTTTTTCTGTTTTAAAGTTTAATTTAATTTTTAGGAATGTAATTATTAGATAATAATATCCGATTTAATATGCACAAATACAGATTTGCATTGGGCGGAGTGATCCGCTCTTCTAAACTCGAATGTCATGACGCTTTTGTATATGCCTCGAATGCCGCCGTTGGCTCTTATTTGTGTATCAACACTAGGCAGAACTGGGTAAATTCACTGGACCTTAAACAGCACATGGGTCCAACCGAAGCAACCAGTCAGAAGCAGTTTCGTTTTTCTCTAGGCGATGTTGTGCAATTGCAATCAGTTTTTCTGACATCTTGTGAAATTCTGACATCGTGTGACATTTGCGAAATTGAAAATGAAAATAGTACAAAAATAATAAAACATAAACCTAATGAACCACTTTTTTCAAATTTTTTGTTCATGTTCTTAGTCAAATTGTTATCTTTAAGTTTTTTATTCGCAATTATTAACATTATAATTATGTTGTATGCTGTATATTATAGAGAGAAATATGTGAGGGGGGGGGGGTCTATGAAGAAAATCATTATTTTAAAAGGGGTCGATGTAGGAAAAAGGTTGGGAACCCCTGATCTAACAGACAAATTAAAAAATATTTCAAATAACAAAAAAAAAATTGGAATTGAAAATGTTTAGTGTCTAGAATTTAAAATTGTACTGAAGTGGCGGGATTCAACCTTAAAGGCATTCTTGTAATTTCCTACTAAATTATTTGAAATCCATAGATAGTATTTTAAAAATGTAATGTTTATTCAAGTTTAATACTGCCTAAGGAAATTTATTGTAGATATATGAAATATTATTCGAGGTCATCACTTGAAATTTCCCCTAATTTAAGAAGGAAAGATTTATTTGGTAATAAGACTACTTACACATTTTAAACAGATCCTAAGGAAGTATGGGGATTCTCTTCATGCAAAACATTTTTGTTGTTGTATGCACCTTGTTCATATAGACTTTGCGAGATGAGAATGCGGTTCCGATTAAAATAGCACCACAAAGGTTGGAGTCCGAATTGGCTAGATGCTACCACAACTCTTACCAAGTAACCCCAGGGGGGAAAACTGGGGGATTGTACCTTCCCCACCGACTGACCTCATAGAAGAATTTTCCGGTCTACTGATTTAACCTGCCCATATCCGGTCTAGAAACGAAGGAATTTAATGACACTTGTCGGGATTCAATCCAAACATCCTCAGTACCAGAAGCCTACGCACTAGGTTACCTCGGGCTAAAAAAAATTTTAAATTTATTTTATTAAACATAGAATTAAGTTTAAATTTTCAAAAAATTTAATCAATATATGTGGTTTATAATATACCTGTGAATGGATCCTAATGAAATCATATGACATGCCAAAAAAAGTAGTCCTAGGGTTGTAGCATAGCATAGCATCGGAGGATTGACTGAATTAAAACTGATAGGGAACGATAATAAGGGATATAAAAACTCGAGCTATTTAAATGCAAACTTTACAATTTGCATTAAAATGGTTTTTTTGATCCCGAAAGGAGAACATGTAATATCTCCTTAACAACAATTCTTTGTTTTTATCTGGTCGATTGACAACAGATTGAACGGCTTGGAAACTATAGTTACGTAAACAAGGAGAGAACACATTATGTATGGGGAGGGACATGTCTTACTCGGAGTTTCATAAGCACAACCATTAGTTTAAAACTGGAACTTAGAAAAACTGTTTACAATGCAAAAATGCATTCTAACGATAATTGTTTGATGTGAATATGTTTGGTGACAAATCTTTAATTTTACACCCACATGTAATCATTTACTGAAGATAGATACACTCAGAAATGTATTTTTGCAAGTGCCTTTCATTAGTATGCTTATGGATTCGATTATCACACCAGAACCATGAGTTTCATAAACGGGAATAAATGAAAATTTCTTTGCCTTGTACTTAGCAAACATAAGCAAATTACACCAGCTTCTTAAAAATGTGCTTTACATTAACACATTAAAAAGTCTGATACATTTTAAATTTTAAAAAAATTTAAAACTAAAATATAAAAAGCATTTTTTTCAAAAATTAAAAAAGAATTAAATGTATTTCTTGCATGTTTTAAAGTTTAAAAAAATCCACTGGTTCGGAAACATGATAAAAACAACAGAAGGAGAATTAAAAAAGGAAGAACTTCCATTTTCCCCTTCTGTCCCTTCTGTCTTTCAATAACTTGCTATCCGCGAAGACTCGCCGAGTTCAAAAGCTTTCCAGTGAATGAGATTGTCAGAAACTATTAACCTGTCCTTAGGGAAAATGGAGCCATTTAGAACTAGTGAGAGCGCCAATCAGAACTTGTGCGAATCTAGACGGTCGTGTACAGTTAGTTGACATGTGGTGACAGGCTCCGTGCGTGCTCATTTAGGCACAACGGCGTTGTCGAGGCTTTTCCAACATTTGAAAACTGCGCGCTCACCCAGACATCGCTGATGTTTAATTTTCAAATTACTTTTAATCTTACGCTTTGATGAAAGAAAAGAAATACACTCATGATCAACTGTTTAACTGGAGTTCTGATTTCGCAAGAGTATAAGCTTGTTTGTAAACTCGAATTTCGGAGTGTCATGGTATCCACTAGAATTCAACTCATTCCTATTTTACATGGAACTTTTTAGTAAGTTTTCCCGTTATAGATCATCTCTTGAGAAAGGTGCGTTAGAAGATCAAATTGACTGTAAGAAAGCCTTAAAGTCTTAAGGGATAAAAATCATATTTCGATTTTTAGACAGAGCATTGAGTTTTTCCAAAGAGACTCGATTAACAATGACGTTCCCTCAAAACTATACTCTACACATTCCAGTAAGAGTATAAAAACCAAAAAGATCAGAAATTCTTAGACCTGCATCTGAATTGTGTTGGATAAATTAACCCCTTAACCAATTAAATTCATTATATATAGAACAAATGGTTTTCTATATTTCTATGTACATTGAACTCTGTACATTTCTTACGTTATATAAAAACTATCTCTGAATTAATAACAAAAAATCCTCTACACCATAGAGTTATGGTATTTAAAAATTCTTAGACAACATGGCAATAAAATTTTGCAAGAAAATACGCATGGGTAGACACAAATTATGTCTTCATACAACATGTTAATTTTCTTACTGCTCTCAATGGCTAATCATTTTACTTTGTAAATGTGGATAAAAGTAGCATCGAATAAAGGGATGCTCTCTTCACAGCTTCGGTAAGGAGTCTTAGAGCTTTTATAAGACTGGCCTTCAATGCATGCAATAGCTCCCAATTATGCAGAGGTTCAGATCATTAAGTAAAAGTTAGAAAATAAACAATTTGGAAGTAGTGCAGTATTTCAACGAATGTTGTCTCCAGGATAACCAGCTAGGCCTTTTAGAATGATTAATTCTTTCACTGCACGATCTAAAATGGTATCAGTGTCATTCTTAGAGCTGAGCTTGTGATCGAAAGCCTCTCCTACGTATGTGAATTTTTATCTATCAAATGGATATGAATTTTTAAGAAATAAACTTGGATGAAATCTCTGAATGTTTTTTAAATTAATTTTAGTAGTTAAAATAGGTTTCCGTATTTAATAAATAAACTTAAAATATCAGAAAAATCTTTTGTCAGTGTTAAACAGTTTACGAATAACTAAAAAAAATAAGTAAAACTATAAGAAATAAAAACTGACATGCTTACTCATTTATTTTATTTATAAAAACATATTCTGAACACCGATTTCGTGTGATATACTTTGCATAATGGTTAAAGTACTTTAGAGAAATGATCCCTCTAAATCAGAGATCAATGTAATAATGTCTCTTTTACAGGTTTGATTGTCTTTTTCTTTGCAATGAGATTCGCAAAATAAACATTTGAGAGAGGAAAGAAAGAATATATATATACAGGGAGGAAATATAGTGTTTAAAAAAGAGATATACACATTATTATTGCAGCATATTATTGCTATGGGAATTTACACGTAACGATTAGTATAAAAAGATAAGTATCTTTTCTCAGGTATTTCTCAGGACAGCTGTACTTTGACAAAGCATTGGTACAAAGCACACGGGTACTCAAAGGTGTTTTATGTAGAATTCTCTAAAAACAGTCTGATAAAATATCATCAGGAAACATTATTATTATTATTTAGAAAAATATCTGGAGTATTGTTTAAAGAAGAAGTGATGTAGTTACATAAAGTGAGCGAAAACTTTATCTCTATCATTTAGGAGTGAACCTGCACATTTGTCGGTATTTATTTGCGTAACCTGACACGTGAAAAATTAAATCTCACGAGTAAATCCTTTTTTTCATATTGATTAATATTTAAAACACCTATTCAAAAAGAGTGTAAGTTTTATTAAGCATATACCTTAGCTAGTTCAGAAACGACGCGAAAGATGTTATTTTTAACTTTTGAAAGGCGGATTTAGGAATTACTAAAGCAAAGGTCGAGAAGAAACTGTCGTCGTCGTTATTGTTGTTGTTATTTCTTATGTCCACTGGTTGAAAGTTCAAGACTAGGGATGAAGTGTGCGGCTCCAGTTTAATTAGTACCACAAGGGACGAAATCCGTCTTAGCTAATTGCCACCTCAATTTTGACCGAGCAACCCCAGGGGCGACATCTGGGGGGGGGGGGTGCGGCGTACTCTTTCTCACTCCCAATGACCTTCATAGAGGGACTTTCCGGTCTACTGATTTAACGTGCCTATATCTGGTCTAGCCACGGAGGTATATTAATGGCCCACGCCGGGATTCGACCCGAACACTCTCAACCAGTACGTTACCGCAGGGCCAACTCGAGCCCAGAAACTGTCGTAAAATAATAAAAGAAAACCAAATAAGTGCTTGAAAGTTGATTCTGAGTTATATAGTGCGGAAGCCTAAAACTCCGGCAAAGCTTTAGAGCTTTTGACATTGCCCCATCTGCCACCTCTCCAGACGCATTGCAACGGTCATTTTTGAGTATTAGTCAAACTTCGCACGATATTTATTAACGCTCCTTGTCACCTTTTAGAGATTTTTCTCTTTTAATTAGCAATAAAACCTGAAACTGCAAACTACTTTGTTTTAGAACAACAGTTTCTCTTCAATCACATTTAGATCAGGGAGGTAATGTTGCTCGCTTACGTGAAATCCTTAATTCACACTTGCCTCCTGGGTGGTGCTCAATGTGAAACGAGTCTGGCTACAGGCTCCATGCAAAGCGATGCTATGAGGAACTTTTATTAAAGTGGTGACTTTTCCAGACTATATTGGGACACTAGAAACACGATGAACTCTCTATGAACTTTTTACAACCACAAGTGATCATCTCTATTAACTGATAAACATTGTAGTATTTCTTGTTCTTGTTCTCTGCTGTATTGTTACTTGTTCTTGTTCTATATTTTATTGTTCCTTGTCCCTTGCTTGTTTATGTTGGAAAACATATTGAATATTTTCATGATCGTTTAGATTTATTTGACATTCTTCGAGATAATTCTGCAATCTAGGATTATTAATCAGAGTAAACAATGCTAGGTTTTACTTCATAATTTTTAGGGTTGTGAAGTATGAAAAATGCTTCTTTTCTTTGAATAAATTCCGCTAAAAATTCTAAAAAGCGCTGTAAAATCAATTCAAGACAGGAGATAGCACACAGATTAAAAGTTCCAAATGTCCTGAAAAAATGATTCGAAGATGTTTGGAAAATTTAATTCCTTCATCAAATATTGAATTTTAAGGTTGGCCCTTCAAAACTAGAGCAAGGAAAAGTACATAAAAGGATATAAGATTAAATTTCTTTTCGCCCATATGTTTCAAAATTGGATTTTGAATGCAAATAATGTTTCTTAAATTGCCATATTTAATATCATTCAGTTTTGTCCTTAAAAAGTACTGAATAAATATCAAAATAAATATCTGTGACATACTAATGAGAAATCCAAATATTATCCTATATATATGTCCATTTTGTCGGTATATACTTAGTAAAATATTACTAAAATTATACTAACATTATGCTATTTTGAACAAAAAAAATTCCATTCTAAATACCTTTAATAGTTAATAATCAGATAATGTGCTCCATTAATAACTATTTCACTTAAGTCAGTGACCAAGAAAATTTAGAAAAAAAAAGCTTGTGTGTCTCCCACACATACTGGGGTATTAGTTCCTTAACTTATGGAAAACTTATTTTTCTCCAGTAAACTTTCTTACATGTCATGAATGCACGAATGGTCAGGAGTTTGCTTTAAAAAAACGTGAAGATAGGGATGCTTTTATATAAAAACAAGAATTAATTTTTTAACTGAAAAAATTGTACATAATTAATAAAATTATGTTTTACCAATCTTTTGTTCAAAAAATATTGGCAGCAAAAGGTATAAAATAGTTTAGTTTATAAAACACTTAGTATCATTTACATTAATTTAGGAAAAAAATCTAACCTAGATCGTGTTTGAAGTAGAGCACTGGTGGTAATAGGTTGCTTGGAACTTGGTAATAGATTGCTTGAGAAACAAAATAGATAAAAAATAAATGTAACGAGCAAAGTGTGTGTATTTAATAGAACCAGTTTATCTCTAGAAGAAACAGCTTTTCAAAGGAGTATTTATTTCTTAACTTAACAACTGGTAGTTATAGATAACAACATTTGATGTGAGGAAGATTTAGAACTTCACTTTATACGAGATGTAATGGTGCTAGAACGCATTTTATGGTACACTTAGGAAAGCTAATATGTGTTACGATGTTTCTCGAACATAACGTTTAGTTCACCATACATTAAGGAAATCTAAATAGGAGCAGCTTTATTGATACATTCATACAAAAATTTTAGGAGATTGATTGTAATATGTTCCTAGATTCAAATTAAATAGCTTCTAAAGTAAGTAACAAACTAATACTTATTGTAAGATTTAAGAAAACTGGCCGAAAAAAAATTGTGTGTTATAATTTATGGTGACCAAGTGGTAATTATAGGCATAAAACAAGGCTTCTACGATAACAGTTCTAAGCACTGAGCCTAGTGTTTTTTAAATTTACCTTAATCTCAGATTTTATAGGGTAAAAAATATTTATTCTTAATTCTAATTTTTTTTACCAAAATATTTTTTGGAAGGGTACAATTGAAAATCTTTGGAAATATAATTAAAATTAATTTTATTTTGAACATTTTTAGTAATAGAGATGACAATTTTTTTTCTCTGATATGTTAATATTTTGATTTACTTTTTTTGGTGCGTTCAATCTCTGAATGCATAAGCACCAGTGATGAATATTTTATAGGAAAACATTTGTTTAATCGTCATAAGGCAAAAGATTAATTAACACCAGTACTTCCCAAAACCAACCATTCAAAACCAGCCTTTAGAACAAGTATTGTTTGCTAAGCAAGGACCAGATTTATAAAGGATCACAAAGAGAAATTTATGACGAGAGACTCCAAAATCTTTTGGTATACTCTTCTTCTCCAATGCGGCAGAGGTTACTTCGACCTTACCGTCAATCCTTACCATCATATGACACCGCGGTTTTGCTAGCCACTTTTCTGGGAGCACCGTATAGGTGGACCAGCATTACCCCCCCTATGGGCCAGGCCCATAATTTTGAATCAAGTCAATTGACGACAAAGGAACACTTGACCCCGCACCTCCAGAGGTATATTTGAGAACTTGGAGGACATTGTAGCCATGACAGATTTTACGTGCACCAGCCGCCATTAGTGGTTACGGCGGTGGATTTTATCAGCGACCGGCCTCGAACCCGCAACCCTCAGATCACTGGCACGACACCTTTGTCAACTGGGCCACAGAGACCATCTTTTGGTATACTCGTATTCTATATATTTACGAAATTTGGAGAGTGAAATATTCCAAATTTGTGGCCAGCATTTATAAGTATCCTTTTAAGTTAAAGTAATAAATTATGAGGTAAGTGATCCAAATTCTGGACTTGGGTCAAGAAACTGAAACTGGCTATAGCAGTTCAATTGGATTATAGTATTAAAGCTGCTGTGTACCAACCCTATTGGATTCGCTTGCTCCAATTTTAACCTATGGAGAAATTTTGTCCAAGGATTGCCGACGTGGATTTAAAGATTTTTTTTAAAAACTGTACTCCGTAATATAGAAACAAATTTTACACCTTTTGGCATTTTTTTAAAAATTCAAATATTTTAAAATTCAAATTATTCAGTGAAAAAATCGGGTATAGTGTGTTTTAAACGCTTATCAACTCCTTTGAGGGACGAAATTTATAAAATAAATCCTGTTGTAAGGTACAGAAAAGTTCAGGCTATCTGAAAATACCATTTTTATTGTATTATCACCATTTATATAGCTTTAAATAGTACACAAATTGTCTCCATAGGTTAACATTGAGGGGAGCGAAACCAATAGAGTTAGTACACAGCAGCCTTAATACTTAATTATTTTGTGAGTAAGTGTGCAGAACGATTACAGGCTGGTCGAAGGTAGGAGTAGTAGTCGTAACGTATTTGCCATCGTTCGCACCTCGTCTGGGAATGAATATCAGGAATGATCAAGAACTTTGCATCAAATTTCCCGTGAAAGAGGATGCAGCGATCCTAATACTAGTTCCAGAGTAGTGTTTGATGCTCTTTCTCTTCATATTAGTAGAATTGTTTTATTCTGCAACACGCAGTTTAAGACATGCCAAAAATCGATTGACGATGAAGTTACTCAGGGGGGCTTGGGACAAGCACTTCCTTGATCAGATGATTGCGTATAAATGTTTTATTACAGCTGATCAAACAGACAAATACAACTTTCTAATGATAAGTAATGATGTAAAGTTTTGTCATAACTATGTGTAGGTTTAAGGAAACGAAGCCCACCCCCCCTCCCAACAAAGACAAATCGTTGTATTAAAAAGCGAAGTATGATTAACTTGCTGTAGGACTTTTTACTTTTTACAGACTTTTCATGAAAAGCTCGATTGTACCTTATATTTTATGCATATTTTTTGATTTAAGAAATATCTAATGTTACCGAGTTATTGGATGTTTACGAACTAAGCAAGCTTACCACGAACACATATTGATTTGCTGCCTGCTTATTACGTGTTGCTTCAGATTATCAACAGATAATTATTACAGATACCACCTTTAACTGTAATCTTCCAAATACCTAGCTACTTATATTTAAAACTCGAAATTATGAGGTGACATAACAATGGACAGAAATACTGATGATTTGAATTTTCTATTAAAGTTCAACGTTTCGATTGACGTTTTAACATATAATTATATTTGGACATTAAAGGTATAAATCTTTTTTCCTAATTCTCCAATACACACGAATCTTCGCGTATGTAATCGAATTGAAACTATACATGATGCGTTAAACTTTCGCTTCTTTTTCTAAGACTATGGATAACTTTTATACATTTGAAATGTGTAGATAGATACAAATAAACCTTGAGCTCTAAATATCTGGGGTATTGGTTTCGAAGTTTTCGAAAAACATTTATCTCTTGTTAGAAATCTAGATAAAAGCATGTTTGATTTGAAAATATAAATAATCGTTTGTAGTTTGAGAAAGATATTTAAATTACTTAAGACACATACAACTTGTGTGTTCAAAGGTATTCAACATAAACTGCTATCATTAGTTGAAGTTTAAAAAATATAATATCTTACAACTTGAAAAAATGCAGTGATAATGTAGTCCATACAATGAATGCATTGTAGAGTGCATGGAATATGCGAGAATTTTTGACTTCAGGACTTTGTTAGGAGTAGTTAGTAGGTAAACATACTAAAAGTCCCCGCCCCTGGGAGGTGAGTTAAAGACTGGAGGGGGGTGGAAAGGTCCCATTTTTGGTTTTTTGCTTATATCTCGGAAACTGTGCACTGTAGAAAAAAAGGTTCTAATAAAAATGAAAGCTAATTAAATTTTCTATAAAATTGTCTATATACGTATTTGTCGAATTTCTAACGGTTTTCGAAATATACGTTATTGAAAATCGATAATTTTCGAAAAAATCATTTTTACCTCATTCTTTTTGTCAAACATTTGCTTGTAGTGCCCCCCCCCACAATCGTTCCCCAGAAAACTTGTCACATACGAAGTTGTAGAGCATTAAATTTCCTTCAATTTGATTTACACTTTTGCTACTTTATCTTCAACCAATCAAAAGTTATAGAATTTCTAACATGTACGCTCAATTTCGATGTTCCTCTAGAAATGAGTATGTTGAGAGCCTGTTGCATTTTAACTGCTGTAACTTCCGCTGGCAAATACCCCAGCTAGCTGCACGTTGTATGATTTTGGACTTCTGGTACATTTTGACAAAACCCACTTTACTCTTGCGATACGCTGCGAATATTGTGTCACAGCCTGTGAATGCATGTAAAAATAACAAATGGGCATTGTCCTTCATTTTCAACTCCTGCTGCAGCTGTTGTGAGGAATATACTCTCGTCTTGAACTTTCCTGTTCCAGGTTTTACCAGCAGAAGGTCGCGATCAGTTGGGGTTTTGGCTACGATGAGAACAGCCAAGTCGACGTCCACTCCAATAACAGCAACCGAGGAATTTTACGATTTGCTGATAGTTGTATTCACAATATCAACGTCAGCATCACCTGAAGCTTGGAGCATATTTATCCCATTTTTCTGCAGCTGCATCATCAGCAAGTTTATCAGCTGACTCTTATTATGAAAGTTGGAAAAGAAATCCTCTTGTTTAACTTTAGTTTCACTTTCCAAATTGACATTGATATCCACCATGAAGCTACAGAAGGAGCGTAAGCTTCAATGGGGAATTTTTCGAAAAATGAACCGATTGTTGTCGCTCACTGGAAGAGGGCGTGACATGCAAACGAAGTAACTATTTTACATTGAGTTATACGGCGTGGTGGTGAAAGTTGTTTTATAAATTTTAAAATTTATTCTGTGTGCAGAAATATGCCAAACACGTGTTTTGTTCCGGGTTGTTCTACTGGCTATAGATCAGCCTTAAAAAGAAATAAAGAAACTGGACAGAGAAATCCTAGTATATTTGCTGCTCCTAAGGTAAGAACATTATTATTGTTTTGTGTTAATCATGAAGCTACAGAGCCATAATTTTTTTTTTAATTGTGCACAGAAATAAAATATTTCTAGTTAACTTTTATTAATATTGAATTTTATCACTATTAAGTTAGTTGATAAGTAAATAAGTTTTCATTGTATGATAAAGAATGTTGTGTATGATAAAGAAAGTTTTGCATAAATGCTTATGCAAAATCTGTTGAGTATAATTTAAAAAAAAATTAATATTTTCCTATATTTTTACTGTAAGTACAATGAAACCCATACTTTGTGAAAATGCGAAAATATAGCTGATTTGTCCTTATCAATGTTATTTGGGGTTTTTTCTTTTTAATTTGCTGACAATATTTGTAATCGATAATTTACCAACTTGAAGGTAATTCCTGACAATGCTGGAACCATAATATTGAATTTAATCACTATTAAGTTAGTTAAATTACGTAAGTTAGTTAAAGTACGTAAAAGTATCATTTTTAGACCTATGCTGGATTGTATGTACTACTCATGATTTTTGCTTGATTTACAAGAAATTTTTTGAGTAACTGCCTATAATACTGTTTATTATATATGCAATATTTCAAGGTAATTAATAGAAAATTAAAATGATTTTTTATGCATAAAAAGTGAACATATTTTTTAAATCGAGCATTTTGCAGTCAACTACTGTGCGCATTCTATCAAAATCAATTATTAAGTTACATTAATAATTGCTTACTATATGTGATTACAACACTTTAGACAACAAAATCTACCAAAATTTTTTAACCTTAATATATTATAATTTTTTAAAGAATTTTTTTATAAGCTTTTACTCAGTCATTTTTGAAATTTCTAATTAAAAATAGCACGTACTTAAATGTTTTAATATATTTTAGAATAATGTTGCTGGATATTGTTGCCTGAAGTATTGTAATCACATATAGTAAAAAAATATTAATGTACCTTAATAATTTATTTTGACAGAATGCGCACAGCAGTTGACTGCAAAAAGCTCGATTTAAAAAAAAATATTCACTTTTTATGCATAAAAAGTCATTTTTATTAATTACCTGGAAAAATTGCATCTATAATAAACAATATTATAGGCAGATACTCAAAAAATTTCATATAAATCAAGCTTAAATCATGAGTAGTACATACAATCAAACATAGGTCTAAAAATGATACTTTTAAAGGTACGTAAAAGCGACCACACCCCTTAAGTAAATAAGTTTTCATTGTATGATAAGCAATGTTGTTACTATAAATGCTTATGCAAAATCTGCGTACAAAATCTACTTATGCAATAAAATGCGTACTTTGTGAAAATTCAAAAAATATAGCTGATTTGTCCTTGTCAAAGTTCTTTGTTTTTTTTCTTTTTAATTCCCTGAAATAATTTGTATTCAGTAATTTACCAACTTGACGATTATACCTCCGGTTTTAAAAAGTGTAATCTGAGATGCTATGACTGATTTTTCTTCCAAAGGAAGATATTTTAAAGTATTGTCTGATTAAATACAGAATTGACTTCCTATTTTATTAGTCCTGATAAGAATTTATTTGTGATTGATAGAAAATGTTGCTTTTCTACTATGTGTGTGTGTGTGTTTTGGTTAATCAGTATTATTTCTCACATTTTTTTTTCCATAAGACATTATGAACATTGATAAAAAAATTTCTTCACAATTCTTTTCTGTAATTTCATTTCCTTGATTATTAAATTATTACAAAATTCTGGACTCCATTCTGAAACCAATACACAATTATTCTGAAAAAGTATATTTACTCATTTCCTTTAAGAATTTTAATGAATTATAGCAAAAAAAGCACTTGAAATAAAGATTTTGAATGAAAATAAGCAATTGTTAAATTGAATAAATAAATTCATATTAAATACGCACTAAAATAAAACAACTTGTTTTCGCTAGGAAAAATACGAAAAATCCACATTAAAGCGTATGGTTGTCCGTGTCTAAGCCGCCCGCTAGTGCACGCGAGCGCCCTCTAGTGGCGGCGACAAAAAGGGAGACACATTTTTAACACTGAGCTGCTCCTCCTTCTGTAGCTTCATGATATCCACACATCTTGAGTCGATATCGTCGACTCTGTTCAGCTGCTTTTGTGCTCGCTGATGTGTCAGTGTACCCATAAAAAACCACTGTACAATCTCTCCCATAATAATGGGACTTCAGAAATCTAACATAACCATTACAAATGGTTGATACAGTTGACTCTTTTTGCCAAACAACTTTGTGGACTAGGAATCCCCCATCAACAACAAATTCAAAGGTAGTTAAATCAACATCCTTATCAATTTGCTTAAACAGTGTGTATAGTGCTGAATTTCTGCACTGCCTCATTCCACTTTCGTTGAAGAATGCCAGGGGGTAGGGAGCCAGTTTATATTGCATATAATTCTTCAAATACCCGTCCGATTTCTTGGTAATGGAGATTCGCTGAAAAAGCAAGAATGGATCCACAACATTTTCACTGTCAATCTTGATTGTCGAATTCATTGAGGAAAGAGGAAGTGCGCGAGCTTTCCTTGACAGTTTGAAATTTGTGAATGGCAAGTTTTCCATTTTTGCCATTGCTCGTTTGCCAATTGTAATTGCACCATCACATAAGATTGTATCATCTCCTACGACTCCTGTCGCTATTGACTTGATTTTTCTCGGTCCTCAATAAAGGAGGGTAAGTATCAAACCATTGTGTAAGCTTGCCAATGTCACTTGCATCTCGACTTTGGCGAGTTTCTCCAAAATCCTTGTGCTGCTCACGTGATGAAAACAAAAATACCATAATATGTCTTGAGTTGCAGTCATCCTAATTACCCATTTACTGAGAGCACTATCTGTCATACCTCTACCACGGGTCATGCCACCTCGGCTTGAGAATGACCGCATCAAGGTTGTCTCGATGGTCACGTCTGACCACATGCTTCACCAGAACCGGTCATTCCTTCTCATAGTGAAGTAGCCTTTGTTCACGAACTTATCATACTTCTCTGGTGTCAATAGAGAAGAGAGGCTTTCCACATCCTGTACATATAAGTGGCAAGACTTGGCATAAGGGAAGTGTCCAGCAGCGTGAAAATAGGGTATCATTCGCTTACAGTAGTTCAGGTGAGCAAGGAAATAGCCAGACCTCTCTGCATGGAGGTACTCCTTTATCAAATTCACCATTTTGAAGTATTGGATCCATAGCATTGCAGTGGGTCCATTGTTGTTGATCCTGTACATCCTGTTAAAAATGAAGCCACGGAAAGCTTGACTTACAAATATGGTGAATTTTGAGGTTGTAAAGTTTATACATCATTTTTTGTGCTACATTAAAATCTTTATTTGCGTTTTCTGGAAAACTGCATTTTTCATTTTTTACGTTTACGATAAATCTCATTTCTTAAAATATTTCTAAGACATTGAAATAAAATTTTGTCACAAGGTTCTGCTCCTCTAGGGGTATGTTATGAGCTAAAATATAACTTGTAAGTATGTATTTATTAATTTAAGAGCTATTTTTATTGAAAAATATATGAAATTTTAAAAAAAAAACTTGTTGTGTATACAAAATTTGGTATATGTTAGTAAGTTTAAGGGGTATTGCAAATAGTTTAGTTAATAACACAGGTAAGTGATTTACTAATATATTGTTGAAAAAAAAAGTGAAATATATTGGTTAGATTTTGTTATAGAAGATTTGGCATAAACGCTAATTTTTACTAAAATTTGACTAAAAATTGCCTAAATTTGAAAAGTTAATAAAAATTCCATTAAACTTTTTTTTAATTCATAGTTTTATTCTCTGTTCTAACTAAAAACACTTGTATTTCATAAAAATTTCGTATTTTTAAAAAAAAGTGCCCAAAAGGTAGTCACATACCTTAATATCGTTGCACTTTTGATATCGAGGAGGAATCCTGGAAGATTCTCGAACGTTCTACCCCTACCACCATTAGTTGTTATTAATCAACTTCACCCGAAGAAAACATTACAATAATAAAAGCAATAATTATAAAAAAGTGTTGTGTTTCAATTGCAATTACCTTATTTCCATTGCTAAAGTGTTTTTATTCACCATGATAGCAAGTTACAGCAGTTAAAACGCAACAGACTCTCAACATACTCATTTCTAGAGGAACATCGAAATTGAACGTACATGTTAAAAATTCTATAACTTTTGATTGGCTGAAGATAAAGTAGCAAAAGTGCATATCAAATTGAAGGAAATTTAATGCTCTACAACTTCGTCTGTGACAAATTTTCTGAGGAACGATTGTGGGGGGTACTACAAGCAAATGTTTGACAAAAAGAATGAGGTAAAAATGATTTTTTTCGAAAATTATCGATTTTCAATAGCGTATATCTCGAAAACCGTTAGAAATTCGACAAATACGTATATAGACAATTTTATAGGAAATTTAATTAGCTTTCATTTTTATTAGAAGATTTTTTTTACAGTGCACCGTTTCCGAGATATAAGTGAAAACCAAAAAATGGGACCTTTCCCGCCTTTAGCGCACCCCCCCCCCCCCAGGGGCGGGGACTTTTAGTATATTTACCTACTAACTACTCCTAACAAAATCCTGAAGTCAAAAATTCTCGCATATTCCATGCACTCCTCTTTTGAGCACTCATTGACTGAACTAATGTAAGATTTTCTAAATATTGAGGCTAAAAATTGTTTTCCAATGAATATATTTAAGTATGATATCAGATAGATTTATTTGAAATATAATTGCATTGATACGCAAGACAACAATTATGCATATGGTTAAGCATTCTGTATTATACTAAACGAAATAGCTCAATACTTCTCTTCTTTGGTTGAGAAATTTCTTGTTTAGATTATTCATTAGAAATTTAGTCATTCTGAAAAAATAATTTATTATTTTCTGTTTCTCACATGTATTACTGATAAAAATATTTAATTTTAAGAAGATACATATATCAGAAAATAGTTGAAATAATAACTATCGAAAATATAAAAAATAGAATTTTATTCCTACAATAAACCAGGCACTTGCTGAAAATATTATTCTAACTCGAATTTTATAACGACAAAATAATTTTTGAAAGGTACATGAAAAGTGCATAGTAAATCTTTGAATTACTAAGCTTCTTGCAGTTATATTTTTTGTTGCGATCAGTTGAATTGAAATTTATGAGTCAGTCTGAATGTAAGAAACTATATATATATATATATATATATATATATATATATTGCAACTTTTAAAGAAAACATTTAGATGCCAACCGTAAATGGTTATTGGTTTTGAATTTTTAAACTTTTTTTTTACTTTTTAGGGTATAAATCTGGAGGCAAAGCATTTTAACTTGACGTAATAAATAGCTGTTCGAAGCAGATATTTTTATTTGTGTAAAATTTCGAATTATGTAACATAAATATGAATATCATCAAAAATTGATATCATTAGGTACGTGTCGTTTTAGATATTTAGAGAAAAAGGATTTACAGTGATGTTTTAAATGAATATGTACTTCTTTTTATTCTGAAAGATATGTAATTCTTATGGATTATGCAACCAATTTTATATACTTTATGCTTTGCATAGAAGTAGTTAATACTCCAAGTCACTGGTTCCCAACTAGTGGTACGCGAGAGCATTTGAGGTGGTACGCACGTGGTTTTCAGAACTAGTGTATGTGAAAACAAAATCAGGAATCGACTGAGTGGGGAAAACCGACTTAAGCCTTAATGAACCTGACATAGATGCTCTAATAAGAAATAAGCATAAGCAACAGCAAGTTTCTCATTAAGCCTCCTGATAAAGACATTTTAGTGTTAGGAACTGTATTTCCCATTTGTTAATAAGAATTACGTACAAACGGCTTTATCTAATTTTATGGGTTTATTTTCTGTATCTTGTTTTATTTATACTTAAATACGTTTTTTGAAGTTATTCATAGAATTTATTTGCCCCCCCCCTGAAAAGGCTATGACAGAACCAGTGGTACGCCACGACCCTACAAAGTTCTTCGGTGGTACTCAAGTATAAAAAGATTGGGAATCACTGCTCTAAGTAGCTACTTCTAAGTCTTCTAATTATAGGGATAAAAGAGGAAAAGGTAGCAATAGTTTAAAAACTAAATTGAAACTGGATGATCTGCAAAAAATTTGTAATTTATTTATTGATTTTCAGAACATTAAAATAATTAAACATTATTTGTTCAACCAAAAAAATTCTGGCTTAAGGTGGTTAATTAATCATCACTTATCTTTAATTAAATTTGTTTCGAGGTTTACAAAACTAATAATTTTAGATTTAATTAAATACAAGGTTAACCTGACTAATTTGGATGATAAGAGGGGAAGGGAATTAGGGGTAGAGTACTGTACTATAAATTTTCTAGATAAAGATTTCGAGCATTTAAAACTACCTACTATTGTACACAATAATTCTAATTTACTACCAATCAAGGATTGGGGAAAAATCGCCATCGCTTTTAAATATCAACAAACGTTAAGTGACCTAATCTGTAACTACAACTTTTATAGTCATAACTTAGGCAACATTTCTAATGCAGATTGTAATTGTCATATTGAGGAGTTTAAAAACTTTGTTAATCCAGCTTCGGGGCATATTGTAACTGGGGATCTTAATATAGTTAAAGATGTTAGGTTGAGGGAACTTTTAAGTAAGGGCTCAAAATTTAGGATAAGAAATAAGGTAAATTTAGAGCAAATTATAAGTTCTATCACTAAAGATTTGGATTATTATACAGTAAAATTATTAAGGAGGTACAATTGGCCTATCGAAGGATTTATGGAGTGGAAGGTACATATTTTACAGGATATAAAGGGGAATTATGGAGAGTATAGTGTAAAAGACAAGAGGGGTTTCTTTCTAAACAAAGATCTATACAGTAAAATTAAACGGTTAAAAAATATGTTTATTATTACGGTTGTTGATAAGGCTTCCAATAACTTTGGTTTTATGTGTAAAGATTATTTTAATCAGTTAATTTCTAGGGAATACAACTCAAACAATACCTATAAAAAAATTAACCTTACCAAAAAAAGAAATATATAATAGGATTTTAGCCTTTAGAAAAAAATTTAAGTTTAAGATTAATAGCCTAAAATACCCGTACCTTTATCCTACCATTAAATTCCATAAAGTACCTACTAAATTTCGGTTCGTTACATGTAGTACATATTGTTATAACACTTTGTTCAGTAAAAAGTTCTTTAGCTTTTTAAAAATCATTGTAAATAAAATTAGGGTTACCGAAAATAGCTTTATTATAAATAATAACCAGGATGTTCTACAATTTTTAAAGAGTAAGAATATAGATAGCATACACACGTTTGATTTTGAAAACCTTTTTACCAGTATTCCGCATGATTATTTAATGAATATCTGTTCAGAAATTTATGATGCTTATCTGGATAGTACTTTAATCGTAAAATGTGACTGGATTGATTTATGTAAATTTAATATTTTTGAAAACTTCCTCTTTAATGGTTTGAGTTTCTTTAAACAGATAAAGGGTATACCTATGTGAAATAGCTTTTCTAGTGCATTTGCAAACATATTCTTACATTCTTACGAAACTAAATTTCGTAACTCAAATAATGTTACCGGATTCAGGTATATTGATGACCTCATAATTTTTAACTGCAACGATTTGGAATTTATTAATCAAATCTACCCAAAGGAACTAACTTTAAACCGGACTAACGATAATAATCTTTGTGCGACTTATCTGGATTTAAAAATTAAAATTCGAAATAGAGAAATAAAAATAGGGATATATGATAAAAGGTCAGATTTTAACTTTGAGGTTATCACGTTTACCAATTTCCATAGCAACTTAAACTATAAAATTTATTATAATATTTTTTACTCACAACTTTACAGAATTAAAAACATATGTAACAACGCTGGGCATTTTTGGAGGCATGTAACAGTTTCGAGGAAAACTTAAGTAAGAATAATTTCCCTAAAAATTTCGGGATTTTAAAAGTTTAAAAAAAATGGCATTTAGACTCAGGGATTTTTAAAGATGTTTGGGATAGTGTTTATGTTTTCATTTGTTTAAGCTGTAATGGGGGGTGGCGCTGTAGTATTGTTACAATGATGTAACTACTAGGATAGAATTTTCTGCTGTTTCGCCATAACCGTCACTTACGGAACTGGGGTGTGTATGCATCTTTGGCTTTGAATTAGGATTATTTGTGTGTTTGCATGTACGGTGCCCTGAGCCCTTACTGTAAGTTGTGTTTGGCTTTTCATTTTATTTCGACTAAATGTTTCCATGGGGAACTCGGGGCCTTGGGATGTCTTTTGGTCTTACCTGCATCCTATTCAGAAAGTTCCTCTTGAGGTAACTGATTTGGTTAGGCTCCCTGATGACGAGACCTGTCGGTTATCTCTATGTCTTTTTATGGGTTAGTTCCGGCACTTATACAGAATCTTGCCTCTGGTGCGTGGATGCACTGAGTGCTTGATTTCTGTTTGTTTTTTGTCTATATTCCTCTAGTTTTTATCTAACTCTGTTGGATTATTTATTTTTAGTTATACATCTAAGTATGCTTATATTTCTATATTGCTTTCTTTTGTATATAACATAAGATACATTGGGACGAAAAAACTTTTTTTTCGATTTTCGATGATGAGTAGTGTGGAAAAGGTGCCATTGGTGGCACTAAGTTAACACAAAAATTTTTAGGACAAGTCGTTGATTTGTCGCAAATGTCTTGAAGTTTTGCTAAAACGTTGATTTTAGAACTGATTTAGCAAATCTTTTCAAGATGTTAAATTTAATTTATTTTGGTTGTATTATTTGTGTAGTGATGTTTAGTGTGCCAAATGCCTAAATAAGCTCTGATTATGTATTATTTAAGTGCCATGTGCTTTGAAAATGTATAGCTTTTAGCTTGTTTTGCATCCGGACCAACGCGAAACAACCCAGAACTCATCACAAGGAGGTTGCTGTACCGCGAGTTCTGCCCACCCACTGAATATCATATTCAGAATGTGAACATTTTTAAGCTACGAAGTCCTTCTTTGAAATGAATTGTGGCACCATTTTTCGTGATTGCAACTTTGCTCTGATGAAAGCATCTCTTCCTTCATTCCCACATATTTTCGATGCAGCTTCCGTCTCAATCTTAACGGTTCTTTCCACAGCCTAGGAGTGACTCGGAAAGCAGACTACTGATTGATCTAACATAGATCCTGATTTATATTGTCTTGAATTTATTCTGATGAAAGAATTTTGGTGATTGGAGGGTCACTGTTTTCTGTGGAGACGCAGTCGATGCAGTCATAGTACTCCTTTGCCTTAAAGTTCAGCTTTGAAACCTGGAACTCTCGCACTCTGTTGGTCTTTTTTTCTTTGAATTGTGGTATCTTTTAATTCTTCTACATGCTAATCTTCTAATATCTTGGTTATCGTCAGTTGCCATTGCTGCCAGTAAATTCTCTGGAGGGGCATAGTATCTATTCGTTTGAACCATAGAGTGCACTGTCATCTTTAGCTCATCCGGGAGAAAAATTGAGAGCTGAATAATCTACCACACATTTTCGCCTGCGCAACCTGGCCGTTTCCTTATGCCTAACCATATTGGCGCATAAAGTCGTATCACGTACTGTGCGAGATCTTTTATATATTCGTCAGAATTCAAAGTACTAAAGTAGAAGCGTAATGCTGCAAGCAGTTGTTATACATCTCGATTGTACCGATAGCCCAAGGCTTTCTGTTTAGAAGTCCTTGAGAGCAATGTACAGTTGAAACCGCTGCATAAATATCAAATAAATTCTTTTGATCTGTGCTCATATCATCAGATTTTTCCATTTCTGATGTCCCTGCGACACGAATAGGCTCGAACGTAACAACACGTAGATTTTTGCACCCCTTTTGTCTATCTCCCATTGGGCCGGAAAAGGTCTTAGGTCCCTTGGTTCTTCCGTCTGATTAAGACAGTAGATGTCTAAGTGGGAACTCGTTCGTATGAAGAATACAAACCAAATGCAGCGATTCTCTTTTTAATTTTTCCTCACGACAGGCAATGACACGTTGCTTTTTCTTGTATTAACAGCGGTGCATCAAACTCGACTGCTACCAGTTCAGAAATGACCACTTTGTTCTGGCCTAGAAAATTATGTAATGATTTCGCTATTTCTTCTCCGTGACCGAAACGAGTTGTGAAGTGCCCGAAATATTCCGAACCAGGTTTCGGCAACACAGTGGTATGTTCTTCGTCTTTCTCTCGACGAAGCCGCTTGTCCCCTTTTATTCTAAGAAGATCATTAGGTCATTTTACATTTTCTACCATCAAATGCGTTTTTAATTTTTCTTCCTCCAAGGTCTTCTTCCTCCTGTATCTTCATTGGTTTCATTCAGAAACTGTAAACAAATACCATCCTATCCCTGTTCCACCACTGTTCCCCTTTCAGACTTGCTGTCAAAGCGTGCTGTCGTTCATCATCCAAAAATAGGACACATCGACGCATCAAAAAGGTCAAACGAAGGAAGAACAAGGGACATAAAATACAAAAGAGAGAAGCTTCAAACAAAACTTACAACTTTTCCCACTTATACGCGAAAAGACTGTAAAAATCGACTTATTTAGAAGGCACATAGAAATTACAGACTAGATAATCAGAGCTTATTTAGACATCTCGTACACTAAACATGACTATACAATATCAGCACATGACCATACAATATAAAAGTTCCAAAATCAGCATTTTATCAAAACTTCAAGACATTTGCGGCAAATCAAGGAGTTGTCCTAAATATACCAAATTTTGACACTTTTTCCTCATTAACCATTATCGAAAATCGAAAAAAAGTTTTTTCGGTCCACCCTAATATACATAACCTATTCTGTATATAACACAACATACTTCTGTATAACTCTTCTACTTCTAATCTGAAAAATAGAATAGCCTCCAGAGTTGATTGCATATTTATAATTAATAGACATTGCAAAATAAATTATTTTTAAATAACTGGAGAGAAATACATATTTATCTTTTCCGTTTTTTTTCAGTGAAACTTTTAAAAGGAATCATGGAATAAAATCAACAGTTACTGTTTTGAATAATTTGTTTTGATAAAGGAATCTTAATTATAATTTCATAATGCAATATCAAATTAATTCCCTGTATCTCCAAAAATTAAACATATAAGTAGCAAAATAAAAAAAAAAAAGAAAATCTGGATTGTTATGAACATTGCTGTCAGGGATTTATACTCTTGTTCATTACTTTTAATCAGGAAATCCCGTTGTATTTTGTAGATGATTTAAAACAAATTCTTCATTAATTTTCCCTTCCGGCTTTATTTATTTTAATGATCCGCTGCTATTCAGATAAAAATATAATTGCTGAAGCATTTCGCATTTGTTGGAATTGCAATGATACAAGTGAAATGCATTAATTAAGTTTCTCTCCATGGACCTGTTGCGAATAATACTCATGAGTAAGGTGTATTTTTAAAATCGTTTAACGGTCTTTAAACTAATTTTGAATATATGGAATTTCGAATTAAAAACGCTCCATATTTTTCAAATTTCTGCAGTATTTTTATTTGTGTGCCACTGATTGAGATAAACCGATATAAATCACCCGGTTCTTTTAAGGTTTTGAATACATAAGAATGTTTTAAAAGTGTATATTAAAAATGATTTTAATTTTTGAAAATATGTTGCAGCTGTAGAAAATTACAAATGGGTAATAAGTCCATATAAAAATTTATAAAGCACAATATAGATTAAAATATTACTGAAACTAATAACGTAAGCATTTAGAAGTAGGCTACGACTTCTAACAGTACATTAAAAACTGTTTTCTTCCTAAAACTTCTGAAAAAATTTCAGTTTTTTCAGTTCAGAAATGACCACTTTGTTATGGCCGAGAAAATTATGCAATGATTTCGCTATTTCTTCGCCGTGACCGAAACGAGTTGTCAAGTGCCCAAAATATTCCGAACCAGGTTTCGACAACGCAGTGATATGTTCTTCGTCTTTCTCTCGACGATGCCGCTTGTCCCCTTTTATTCTAAGAATATCACTTTACCTTTTCTACCATCAAATGCGTTTTTAATTTTTCTTCCTCCAAGGAATTTCAGTTTTTTTTCTGCTGTTTTTTCAATAAAAACTGAAATGCTCTCTTTGTAGATTTCGTATAAAAAATATTTTTGTACATAAAATCGAATTATTTATGACTCGTATTCTCTTTGTATTGCAAAAGAACCTTTCTATACTTATAAAAATATGTGAATAATATTGCTGTTAGTCATAAATTCTTCGTATAACAAATAATTTATGGTAAGATCCTCTTTATAATGCAAAATAATTAGAAATTGTTCATTGTATGCAAATTGAATTTATAAGCTGGTGCTCTCGTATTAGTTTATATTCTGGTAAACTGATCTTTGAAATAACTGTCAATTTACCCCTAACAAAATGTGGAAGCAATACTAAAATGGAGCTGTGCAAGCCTCTGAAAGCTTTCGGTAATTAGCAAAATGCTTATACTAATAATGTGATACCTAAGTCTTACGAGGTTCACAACATAAAGGGATATAAATATCTTAGAGGTGGCAGAATCTTGCTTGCCAAAATAGGTAAATATAATCTAATACGTCTAATAGACCTTAGACAAGCCACAAAACACATGGATAATAACACACCACTAATATTATACGACGAGATCACTATTACTGGCCTTAACAACCCATGAAGTAACCTCAAGAGTGACAGTTATACTCGAGCAAGCTTCCCACAAACACGCTTGCTCGGAAAAGTCCAAATCTTCATTATATGGGATTACGAACTACTATTGCAAGTTTATCCTAAGTATAAACGGATTAAAAAACAGTCTTGGTATGTATTGAATATCCATCCTTCAAATAAAGTAAACATATTCAAATTCAGAAGCGTTGAAACGTCTGTCCATGTGTAATTGTTTGATAGGTTATCTTTCAAGAGGCGACACATTTTTATTAAATGTTTGTTAAGGAGGGTAAAAAGTGATACTATTTTACATGAGTCTTTATTGACTTTAAAAAATATTAGGAGGTTAATTAAACCTAAAAGAGGCAAGTTAATGTTCTTGATGTAATGTCCTTTTATTCGAAAATCTCATTAGATGAGACCTTCTTCAATGAGTATAATGATTTCTCTGAGAGTATCAAAAAGTAATCGTATTAGTCCAAATAACTGAACTATTCTCACATATCTCCCAGTTAATATGCCTTATATTGGAATATCAGTTTCAACTAAGGCTTGTTTCACACTTACATAATTTATATCGTCTGTCGTTTAAACGATGACGTCCGACATTTAGCCGACGACGACACGAAAGTGGATCTTTCACACCCGGCTGTCGTGTAAACGACATCTAGCTAAGCCGACACGCGTTCAGACGCGCGTGATGTGAAATAAAAAATATGGTGTGTTTATTAGTTTTCTGTGCATTTCTTTGTATTTTGAGTGCATTGATTGATGAAATGTTTTTACTGTATTTTCTCATATTTAATAAGAAAATTAATGTGTTTTTAACAGGGTGTATCAAAATCAGGATTTTCTTTATTAAATAAAAAAAATCATTTTTTTTTAAATTAAAAAAAAATCATTTTTTTAAAAATACGAAACAAATAAGATTTTTTTTTATTTAAATCAGATTTTTAAAATTTTAATCATGATTTTTTTTATATTTCAATTTTATGTGAGATAAACTATTATATATACCACAGATTTAAAATTATATAATATACTACTTTATAACTAATGCAGGAAGTAAACATCTTCAAATTGAAACATTGTTGTTCATTGTCAATAAAATAATTTTTAATACTTTAAAAACAAAAAATCTAAGAAAAGAAAAGCAACCAATAACAAAGTGGTTTGAAACTAAAAATCAAAAAAGAAAATAATTTTATTTCGTCAGCAAAATATTTAAAAATTAGTAAGTTTGATTGAAAGATTTAAATATGAACACTAATTTAGCTGCATTTTTCTACACCTAATCGGTTTCGCAATTTACTCTGTACGAGTCCAAAAGTGGTTAACATCCTCTATTCTAGCAGTTGTTCCTTTTGCAGTACATAACATATTATATCACACACTTTCTGATCCATACAGTTCTTTAGGATTGCTATTGATTTCCCCCACTGTAAGGAATTTAATGATTTTAAAGTTATTTTATTAAACCAAGTTCCATTAAAAGGAGGAGAGAGCACAAGGAATTTTAATAAAATGTTTAATTAGGAGGTATCTCCATACTTCTATTTAATAAAGTTTAAAGCTTGGTCTTTTTCATTTATTGTTAAACATTCCACTGCATAATTAGTCTCCAAGAGTACTTAGGATTGGTTGTTTGACTTATTCTCAGAAACAAATCTGGCCAATCAAGATAAAGTAAGTGAACTATCACAGTGTCAAGGTTGATAAGTAAAGTAGACCAATACACACAATGGAAAATGTTCTAAAAAGCAAATAAGTTATACAGGGAATAAGTTGAATTATATGAATGAGATGTAAAATATACATAAAAGTCTCCTTTCTTTCTTGTTTATATTTAAATTTAATACTCTTAGGAAAACATACAAAAAAATGCTCAAAGCAATGCATGAAATAATTTTTTTTTGTTTAAAATCGATGATTTAAAAAACATTCGATTTAAATCATGATTTTAATCTCTGGTTTTAACCATTTGATTAAAATTATTTACACCCTGTTCCTATAGGATTCTTATGTTTTATCCCCTAAAATAGGACGATGATGAACTAGTGTAATCAGTACTTCAAGATCAACGTCTGCCATGATAAAAAACTTTGAACTAATTTAACACAACCTCTGTTAAAATTTATTTTTTTTTCGGGTGATCTGTAAGTAAGGATAAATGAAAGCAAAATCCGTTCTGTTGTTTAATTAATTTGTGGAATATATATTTATCTCAAAACAGCAAACAAGAACAATAAACCCAGGAAACTGCAAACTCAGGTATCAACTGCAAACGACACGTGTCGGCTAGATGTGTACTGCGCTATTGATCCTTTCCCCCTATTCATTAGCATTTTTTTCGACGACAACGACAGTCATCCACTGCCGTGGGGCCAGACGACTTCAGCACGACAGCCGGGTGTCGTTTACATGACCACGACATTTCTCGGGCGAGTGTGAAACCGGACGTACACTCTTCGTCCCGATAAAGTGTACACGGCATCGTTTAAACGACAGACGATAAAAATCGTGTAAGTGTGAAACAATCCTTACACCTAATCCCGTCATACATGAAAAAAGAAAATAACACCTCTTCAAAATCAAGTCATTTACGTAGAAAGTTTTCTCAAAAGATCTGAATTTCAATAAGGTAACTGTTACTTTTATAACAAATATTTACAGTAACCACTCACATTTCATAGTGGTTAGCATCGTGTGATTCCATAAAGTGAGTTCGGGTTCAAACTCCATCTAAGGCATAGTTATCCATGGGCTGTTTCAGTATAGGAAGCAGTGTTGCCTCCCCTATAAGCTGCTCTCGTAATAAAGCAGACAATATACACTGCTGGCCACCCAAATTGCAACACCAAGAAAGACAAGAGATATCACAACAAAATTTATTTTGTAGATAACATGTTGACCAAGTATCAAATGATTAAATTTATAGACTTCTGTGAAGTGTGGTTCCTGCCAAAATCAGTAGCCAGAGTAGCCGCCATTGTTGGAGATCACCGCTGCCACACGCCTCGGCATTGATTCAAAGAGACTTTGGATGAGTTCTTGGGGTACAGCAGACCAAGCAGCTTCCACACGTTGCCAAAGTTGATCTGCTATGGCAGCTGGGGATGGAATCTGGGTCAATCGTAGAGCAACCATGGACCACATGTTTTCTATCGGCGAAAGATCCGGAGAGCGAGGCGGCCAGGGAAGCAATTCAATCTGGCGATTGACGAAGAACCGTTGGACAATGCATGCCACGTGTGGTCGCGCATTATCCTGTTGAAATATGGTTGTGGGCAAGCCCTAAAGGTAAGGAAGGACAACTGGCTCCAACACCTCGGAGATGTAGCGCTGGCTGTTTAAAGTACCGGCAATGCGTACTAGAGGTGTGCGAGAGTGATATCCAATACCGCCCCATATCATAGTACCCGGTGCAGGACCAGTGTGGCGATGCATAACACAGCTGTTCAGCATCCTCTCTTCACGGTGTCTCCAGACTCGAATGCGACCATCGTGGTGTTGCAGACAGAAGCGTGACTCGTCAGTAAAGACAATTTCATTCCATTCTGCCGTCCACATCCTTCTGTCATCGCACCATTGGCGGCGGAGACGTCTGTGGTTCTGCGTCAAGGGTAGACAAAGCAATGGACGTCTTGCGGACAGACCACTCTGCTGTAAACGGCGTCGAATGGTACGCGCAGACACTGGATGATGCGTTACAGACTGCATGTGTTGTGCTATGGTTCGTGATGTGACTGAGCGATCCGTCACTGCCATGCGCACAATTTGCCTGTCATCACGTGAAGTGGTGCACTGAGGTGGATGCGATCGAACACGCCGTTCCGTCGTACCCTCCTGCATCCAACGATCACATATCCGCATTACAGTTGTTTGGTTTCGTCCAACACGACTACCGATTTCCCTGAAAGATAATCAATAATCTCGGTAGGCCACTATCCTTCCTCTGTCGAACTCGGATACTTGATCAAAAGATGATCGCTGTTTTCGACGAGGCATAATTGATCGTTTTTTTGAAAAAAACCACAAGGAAAACACAATTGCCGAACTTGAAATCGTCGAAATCTCCAAGCCTTAAATAGCGCTTTGAAGTGGCGCCACAGGCGCGCGTGATATGCGTCTGCGCTGAAATTCTAATCATTTGCATATCTCACCTCCGCTAATGCATGTTGTAAATTTCATGTTATTTGCATGTTTCCTTCAGGGTGTTGCATTTACAGTGGCCAGCAGTGTATTTGTGGTGGGAATGGGCAAATATCCCCAGAACAAATGCCTACCGCGTTGAAAAACATTATATATTTTTGCTTCATTTTTAATACTGCAGTTTCCAATCAAATTTGAGCAGTTAATTAAACAGTTTAATTTTTTCAGCTAAAATATCTTAATGAAAATGAAATAAGTGTATTATTAGTAATTATGTGCACGTAAACTAACGTAAGACGTAATAATGCCCTTTAGAGAAAAACTTACACTGATTTATAATCGTATCAATATATGCTGTGTTAGTAATCTCCGAATTATACGTGCAAGAGATTCACAGGCCTGCTCTTATATCTCGTGGAATACAAATAGGTTTTTTGTGCCATTGTGCTTCATGAATAGATGATATAATGGAAAGACTATCTTATGTGTATAACTGACGTGGATATTTAGATTCGCTAAAGTTAATTAACTCATATCGATTCAGGGTTTCTCTGCACACGATCGAAGAAATTGTCTTCATCAAATATTTTTCTTTGAAAACATATTGTGCGGGGAAAAACGTGCATAAAAGAAGTGATTACATAAAGGAGCATTCAGGGGGTATCAATTTTGTATTCCTTGTTCAGTAGAGAATCTATAAAACTTTTATATCTTAATAATAAAACCACATAATAGAGAGGGAATGAGCAAAAATTTGTCAAATTCACAGTTTTACGCTTCACTAATTAGAGAAAATACTCAGCAAAGTTTGGCTGCAAAAATTCTTATCCTAATATTCAAGTGGTGTATTTTTAGGAGCAAAAGATTATACCGATGGACATGAAAAAATTACCTATCAGTTATATTTTAAGACTGTTATTTACTCGTATTTGCATGGGCATTTTTGATTTATTTTGATTATTGTTACAGTTAATTAGGCGTTAGTGTCTAAGAATAGTACCTCCCTAATAGGGTTTCCAAAACGAATATACAGTGATTTCCGCTTATAAGAATCACGTTTGTTATTACTGTTTTTGATTCTTATAAGCGGTTGATTCTTATAACAGAAATTTAGGTTTTTGGACAGGAACACACACACCTATATATACATATATTAGATAATTTAGTATAAAATACTCTTTAATTTACGTTAATTACCTTTTATTAAAATTATTTTTATAATTTTAAAAATACAACTTAATTTCTAGACCTATAAGTAGATACACATGATTATAGTAAGAGAAGAAAAAAAATCCAATATTTATTACAACATACCTGCTTAACAGTTTAACATTTCAACTACAGGAAGGGTGCAAGAAAAAGTTTTCTATGGTAGTTTGACGCAATGAAGTTTTCAGGAGGCTGTTTATACCTCTTTCAATACCAATAGTCTCAGACCAAGATTCACCTTGTATCTTACGTTTGACGGTTTGATAAAGTTCTGAATCTAATAATGTCATGTTTTTCTAAGTGATAGTGGACACTTCCCAGAAGATTTATGTGTTTCAGGGTTCAGGAAGCCGCAACTAGGATGTGGGAGGTGGGAAAAAAAGAGTCCCTGTCTTTGATTGTCAGTGGAGAAAAGTGAAATCGGATCCGCACTGTTAGGATGCTCCCGGGTCAAACTAATAGGACAGGGTTTAGCTAAAGCGTTTAAAGGGAAACTATTATGTTATGTCTAACAAGGAGAGGGATGCATTTTACGACTGTATTCCATCCCATATTATCACTCTTACTTTTAAAAAGAATAAAGAAAGAACTTCGTACCTTTTGAGGGTTTAAGTAACTTTTTTGGAAAAATGAAAGGAAAGCGAAGAGTGTAAACTGATTCTTAAAACCGGTGGATTGATTCTTTAAAGCGAAAATTTTAACATGGAAATAATACATTTGTTTTTGTTTTTGCGATATTGATTCTTATAAACGGTTTATTCTTATAACCACTGATCACTATAAGCGGTGGTTACTGTATCTGTATCCGTGAAACGCGGTTTTTGAATTCTTAAGGATGTAATGACTTTGCGCCTCTTTCACACCCGGAATTCCTGAGAGGGCCTGACGGCAAGACGTCCATTATCAACCTACCGTATTCATCGGTGACAGTCGCTTTGTCACCGAGTTGTGGCAGACGCCGCGTCGCCATCGGACAATTAGGAAGCCGTCTTCTGTAAGAAATCCCCCTCCTTGCAGACAAAGCCTGTCCCGAGGATAATCGTTTAGCCTTTAGCGGAAGACGCGGAATGGTTTGAAGACGGTCTACAGAAAGGAAATCAAAGAGAGCCCGCTTCAACCACCCACAGATTTTTGTGAGGATATATAGTCGCCACCTCGATGTAAATGGGGGCAGTTGACTTTTTTTTACAGGTGTGAACAACCTTCATCGTCGGACGTGTGCCAGAGACGGAGAGCCTGCCGCATTCCTCTCGTGATATCCTGAACCCGCGAATTATCCTTAGATAATGTTTACTTTGTAATTATTGTATAGAGCCTATATTTATTCAAGAATGCCAATAAAGCATTTTGTAAATATTAAAGGCTGTCAGTCTTGGTTTTAGGCGAAGTCCTTACAAACTGTTATTAACTGGTGTCAGAAGTTACGATAGGATATCAGTGATGAACGAAAGGATTACAGGTAGGCCGATTCTTTTTATCAGATTCTGGCTTTGATTTAAAAACTAAATAATGGTTTTGTATAAATGCAATAAGTAAAATTATTTTATTGTGTTTTTAAATGGTATATTTATAAGTAGCCATTTAGAGTTCGCATTAAGAACTAATATTTTAGAAATTTTGATGAATTAAATCAATTTCTGTGTTTTTTTAAATGGTATATGTATGTACAAGTTAGCCATTTAGAGTTCGTATTAAGAACTGATATTTTATTTTAGAAATTTTGATGAATTAAATCAATTTCTGTGGGTTTTTTAAATGGTATATGTACAAGTTAACCATTTAGTGTTCGTATTAAGAACTGATATTTTAGAAATTTTGATGAATTAAATCAATTTCTGTGTTTTTTTAAATGGTATATGTATAAGTAGCCATTTAGAGTTCGTATTAAGAACTGATATTTTATATTAGAAATTTGGATGATTTAAATCAATTTCTGTGTTTTAATGGTGTATGAGTTAACCATTTGAAGTTCTAAGTAGGAACTATTGTTTTAGGAATTGTGATAAGTAAAACCAATTTCTGTGTGTTTTTATGGTATATGAATGAGTAACCAGTTAGTGTTCAAGTAAAGAACCAATATTTTGTTTGTTAGGAATTGCAATAAGTTTAGCCAATTTCTGTGTTTTGTTAATTGCAAATACTGTATGTTTTTCTCTATTTTTAAAGAAAGTGAATTTTTTTTTGCTTTTGATAATAACAGTGTTTATTTAGAATTTTTTTTCTTTTAATAGTAACAGATATATTTAAGTTTCTTATGCTTGGATATTAACAGTGATAATTTAGTATTTGTGTATTACTGTGTGGGAAATCTATATAGAGCGTTGATTAATTTGAGAATTCTGTTTATGTGTATTCTGTGTAAGAGTTCGGTATTTTGATTTGATAGATATTGAGTAAATTGTGAATGTTTATATTGTGCGGTGCTAGTTTGGTGTTCATAAGGGCTAAAATTATAGTTCGGTCTAAAATTGATCAGTTTTGAACTTGTTAGTTCCGGTTAGGACACATACCGTCGGAAGGTATAGCTAGTAGCTGAGGGATAATTTTATTGTTTATCATAAATAATTAATAATAACCCTAAATTAGAAACCCTAAATTTGGAAAAATGTCCTTTTTAAATAAGGGTAAGAAAGGGGACCTTTTAGAACTTTTAGAAGAGTTAGGAGAACTAGCTGACGATACGCTTAAGATTTTCGAAATTAAGAAGATCATTACAGAAAACGAAAATTACGTCGAAGAAGACGCTAGACTCGCACTAGAGCGTATTATTGAAGATAGAAAGGAACGTGAAGAGAGAGAGAGAGAAAGAGAAGACAAAATTCGTCAAGACCAACTTACTCTCGAAATGAGGAGACTGGAATTAGGAATTAATGGAGACAATAGAGCCCGAAATGGGAGGGACAGAGAGGCAGACGCAACTCAGAACATTCAGCTCCTTAAAACCATGCAGAAATTTGACGAGAAACGGGACGAAATGGGCCTGTATCTAATTAATTTTGAGAGAAGAGCAGAGATGGCGGGAGTCCCTAAACAAGATTGGGTGCCATATTTGTTAGGGGTACTAACCCCAGAAATTTCCAACATGATGGCCAGAGAATCGCCAGAACAGGCAAAAGATTATGACTACGTCAAAGAGATGATTCTCCAGAGATTTAGGATGAATACAGAAAAATTAAAACAACTGTTTTATCGCCATCCTAAACTCGCAGATAAGTCATGGAGGAATTATGCCCATGAGCTTAGTGGCTATTATGATGAATGGATAGCAGATTTAGAAATCACTACATTTAAGAAACTGAGAGACCTACACATAACGGAACAGATGAAGAGACGGGTACCTGCCGATATAAAAGATCATTTTTTGGAGCAGTGGATGCAGATTAATACTCCTTTAGAATTAGCGGAAAAAATCGATAAGTATGAAAGCTTACAAGACAGTTTCCGAACAAGAGAATTCCCAAAGAATCAAAAGTCCACAGATAAATTTAATAAGCCATTTAAAAATAACCATAATTTTAAGGAAGAGAAGAAAGAAAAAAAAGATGTGGAAAAAGAAGCTTCTAGTGGACAAAACAAGGAAAGAATTTTTGAGAAAAGAAAAACAGCTCCGTTGCTACGAGTGTGGTTCTTATGACCATCTGAGACCACAGTGCCCTAAACTTAAAGAGACGGAAATTATCGCGGCAACAGAAACTAGTGGAGGAGACTCGAGTGGCGTGATGACTCCATATATCAGTCAGGGAGTCGTTAATGGAAAATCTACGTCTATTCTGAGAGACACAGGAGCGAGCATTGATCTAATTTCTAAAAATTTGGTACAACCCCATATGTACACAGGAGAGCACGTTTATGTCAGTGCACCTGTGTTAGATTCATCCGTTTGCTTACCTATAGCAGAGGTCGATTTAAAATGTGAATGGGGCCACACCAGAACTAGAGCAGCTGTCAGCAATACGGAATTCGAGCAGAAACACTATTTGTTAGGAAATAAAACGGCAGCCTTGCTTGAGAAGATCAACAGGAATGTAGAAGTTCCGGTGAAAAATACTGTGCAAACTCGGGCCGAAAAACTAAAATTTGATAGAGAAAGACTAGACACGGGAGATGAAAAAACGAAAATAGAGCAAGTGATTCCCGGATCAGAAGCGGTAGAAGAAATCACTTCGGAAGAGAGCGCGACTATCTTGCCTCTCCAGGAGAAACAAATAATTACTCCCGACTTATTAAAGACTTCACCCGAAGAATTTAGAGTTGCACAAAGTGAGGACGAAGAATTAAAAGTAATTTTTGATAGAGCGAAAAAGAAGACGCCCGAAGAAAATAAGTACGTGGTGGTAAACGAGATGTTATTTTACCAGAAAAAAAATAACGATGGAACCACTAGAAAACTGCTTATTGTGCCTCGAAAGTATCGAGAGAAATTAAAAAGACTCTGCCACGAACAAACTAATGTTCATTTAGGCGTTGCTAAGATGAAAGAATCATTAACTCAGTATTTTTACTGGCCATATTGTCACTTAGACATAAATGATTACGTGTCGGCTTGTGACAAATGTCAAAAGGGGAAATGCCCTAATGTTAAGAATAATAAGAAACGTCTTAACACTGTTAATTCCCGCCGAACACCAGGCTAAGCCGAAGTTTAGTCCTAAAAGTTTAAATGTATATTATAAGTATGTTGATTAATTGTAGTTTCAGTGTAAAAATGTGACCAGAAATTAATGTGTATTCGTTTGAGTAATGTTTTTTTATGAAGTGTAACATGCAATTGTTTGTAAATTTGAGCGACTCGACCATAGAAGTTGAGTTTTGCTTTAAAGGAAAATTCAGGTGAAATTCCTTTGACGTTATCATAATATAACGGTTTTGTAGTGGCAAACGCCATATGACGGTTTTATGTATGCCGTGTTGGAATGCCTCAGATAGGTTTTAATTAATGTTCAATTGTAACATTTTATGTTCTGTTTTGTTTGTTGCATAAGCCAGTAGAATGCCTCAGAAAGGTGTTGGCTAACTTTTAAATGCAAATGTGTATGTTTTTGTGTATACCTAAGAAGGTAGTAATTGGAGTCAAAATGCACTCCGTACGGTGTTTGAATACCGCAATTGAATGATTTATTGTGAAATCGATAAGTTTTGTCTGAAGAGTTGTTACGACAACAGATAAATGTAAGTGTTGTCAAAGAAACAAAGTGATTAACAGGAATGTGAAGTTTGTGAGTTCTTTTTGATAAGGAATGAGCCAATGAGCTATTTTGTTATAATTTTATGTCAGTCAGTACTGAAAAAATTAGACCCTAAATCGATTGTGAATCCTATAGTAGGATAAAATGAATATTTGAATTTAGGTCACTGATGACTGTCCACTTAAATGGAAAAGATTGGATCACAGGTAATCGTGAACGAATTAAGTTCCCTGATCCAGGATTTACGGAAAGCCGAGTATTAAATTGTTTTATGACGATAAGTGTTAAATGTATTAAAAGATAAGTAAGAAATTTAAAATTTTCATGTGTATTAGTAACCGTGATGATATGTTCTGTATGAAGTTTAGGTATCCATTTTGGATTTGTATTTAATTTTATTTGTGTAAAGTTGTTTCATTGTAACTGTGTTTAATATCGATTTGAGAATTTATTTGTGTCATGTGATCACAATTAAGGTAAATTATGGGATCCCAGTTGAGTGATTTACTAGTTATAATGTTTTTTATGTAGTGTCATGTGTATGTACTAGTGTTCTATGAATTTAATTTTTTTTGATTGACATGTATTAGTATACTGTTTTATTTAAATTTTTTGCCATGATTTGTTATATTATTGTGTAATTTTATAATTTCTTTGCTACGGCATGTTCTCTTATTAGAGATTTTAAAAGTGCGTAAATTTTAATTATAAATTCCTTTTGATGTGCTTTTAAAAATGGTACTTTGAAGTACAGTTAAAAATTTTCTTTCATGAAGGTAAAGCCAGAGTTTGATCAAAACTAACGGTCTACTCGTAATGTCAATTGGGCGTGCATTTGCCTTCGGGAAAAGTTTTATAATTGAAATTGTCCTGAGAAGGACCATGTTTTTGTTCTGTTTTTTGCAGGTGAAAACTCTCTGCAGAATAACATCTGGGGAGGGGAGGAATTTAGTCTGTAATGACTTTGCGCCTCTTTCACACCCGGAATTCCTGAGAGGGCCTGACGGCAAGACGTCCATTATCAACCTACCGTATTCATCGGTGACAGTCGCTTTGTCACCGAATTGTGGCAGACGCCGCGTCGCCATCGGACAATTAGGAAGCCGTCTTCTGTAAGAAATCCCCCTCCTTGCAGACAAAGCCTGTCCCGAGGATAATCGTTTAGCCTTTAGCGGAAGACGCGGAATGGTTTGAAGACGGTCTACAGAAAGGAAATCAAAGAGAGCCCGCTTCAACCACCCACAGATTTTTGTGAGGATATATAGTCGCCACCTCGATGTAAATGGGGGCAGTTGACTTTTTTTTACAGGTGTGAACAACCTTCATCGTCGGACGTGTGCCAGAGACGGAGAGCCTGCCGCATTCCTCTCGTGATATCCTGAACCCGCGAATTATCCTTAGATAATGTTTACTTTGTAATTATTGTATAGAGCCTATATTTATTCAAGAATGCCAATAAAGCATTTTGTAAATATTAAAGGCTGTCAGTCTTGGTTTTAGGCGAAGTCCTTACAAGGATATTTGACATCCGTCCAATATTTTCCGGATATCCACAACTTACATTTTTTCAAATTTTCCATATAAAATAGGCATTGAAATTTGAATTTTGATATATTATTTTTCAATTTAGGAAATATTTGGGAAATAAGTTTTCGAAATTTATTCAAACACATTGTACACCAAAAGAAAAGTATGTGTTACATATGGCTTTACTCCGGAAATTAATCAGGCAGCCTACAACATTACAAAGGATCAGGAAACAAAACAAAACAAAACAAAACAGTAATATAAACTAGAAACCAACAATAAAAACTAGAAACAAAATAAACTAGAAAAGTATACACAATCGAAAAGTTCAGTCACATAGAGAGTTCATACTGGTCCTTGCCTCCCAATACAATTTGCTGATGTTTCCATTTCTCCGGGAGATTCCGTCAAGTCCATGGAAAGTTAGGAGGTGATCCGAATTCATAAAGCCTACCCTGCAGATCGGGCAAACGTTAGTAGGAAATGTAACCATTTGAACAGATGTTCTACCAAGCAGTCGTGTCCAGTCTGTAGCCTGAAATTTGCTACTGCCTCCTTGCGGGTTTTGTGGCTATACGATTTCCAACAGTCCTGAGTGTTCTCCCAGGTTTTACCTTTCAATTTGTCCACCATACCGGAGTTGCTTACCTCTCTGAAATTTTCAAAAACGTGTCTTTTGAGTGTATCCGGTGTAACCTATATAATATCATGCTGAATGTGGGTTCCGTTTTTTTTGCTAGCAAATCTGCCTGTTCATTGCCTTCAATGCCGACATGTGATACTAAAAGAAAAGTTAAAAACAAAAGTTTGCATTAAGGGGACAAAGGACCTTCAACCTCGAATTTTTAAATTTTCAATTTTTAACTATATATTCAATATGAGAACAATATGTAATCTTTTTTTCTACACTGAAAATCCTTAGAATTCAAAATAAATGGTTTTTGGAAGAATAATGCATGGCTTTCAAAAAATGTTTCAAAATGCTCCATGGTCAATCTAAATCCTTTAAAAACCTTATTATAAGTTTACTGTATATATATAAATATAATAGGGCATTGACTTTTTGTAGTACTAAACTAAAGATATAAATTTAAATATTATTTTTATGTGCCTGTTATTTTTCAAAGTTTATGCTTTTTACATCATGATCTATTAATTTCAAAAATATTTGGGGTTTAAAAAAATGATGCGCAGTTTTGTGGCAAATACTTCAATAAACAATCCTAAGAAATTTGGACGAAATCAGCAGAAAATGCATGCGCATTGAGCATTTTGAAAAATTCTAGCAATTTTGAAGAATTTTTTGATAAAGATGCCTTATTCTTCCATAAAATACTCATTTGTGTATTCTAAATGTCTACAATGAAATTAAAAAAAATAACATTAATTATTTTCATTTTGTATATAGCGTAAAATACTTAAAGTCTATGTGGTTCTTCCTTTCTTTTTTATATCTAACGGTCCAGGCACATTATAAAGTACGAGGGATAACTCTAGAATAACTCCTTTATTCTCTACGTAGAGGCAGACTAACATATACAGACTTGGGGCTTCCAAAATAATACACAACAGTACCGCAACCCGCGGTACTAAGAAACTAAAGGTCTCAATGAATCCCTCAGGCAGAGTAGGCATTTACTAACAATACACGTACACCTCGGCTCTGAGCTAATTCTCGAAGTCGTGCAGCCACCTCGGCTAAATACCAATACACGCTCTATCAGTTAAACACCGCTATCACCTTCCATCAAGCTTGCCTCGCTCTCTCCCGTATCGCTACTAAAGTCTTGGGCTTTTGCCAACTCAGCGTGTGCCCTTTAAATAGATCAAACATCTGCGCCGAACTCACTTTGGCTGGCATGTACAGCGCTGCTACCCGAAATTTGCATCTGAGCAACACGCGAACCCTACAAGTCTTTAAAAAAGGAGATTGAAGGTCCCTTGTCCCCTTAAATTCGTATAGTGTGAAAACGCCAATGTCACAAAGCTTTTGGATAGCGTAAAAGGACAACATCACGGCTTTAATGAAATGTCTTATATATCCTATATATATTCCCCCTGATGAGACAATACAACATTTTGAGGATGACGACAACATTTTTGTGTGGAGAATTCACATACCATGGTGAACCAGAAAAATAATTACAAGAAGAGCTAAATTCATACATTTCAAACGCATCCAACGTTAAACATGTAAGAATATCAAATGATAGCGATCCTTGAAAGCAAGAATTTAACATCTTCAAGTGAACTTCTAAGAGAACACAAAATCTTGAATTGCTGTATACGGCACTGCAGACAGCGAAACCGACTTCAACAGATTCGGAGAGAGCCTTTTCTGTTTCTGGAAATTTCAGTACAAAAATTAGATTAAGGTATTCTTGCGCATCCCTGAATGCATTAGTATTGTTTAAATATTATTATTTAAATAAGCAATGAATAAAATTTTGTAATTAAAATTTAAGGGGATGGTGGACATTACAAAGCGATTTTGGAAATTTTTACTTCAGAGATATGAAATTTTGAATATATATTGATTAAAGTTTAACTATATCAAACACCTTATAAAATATTATAAATATTTTAATTTTTTTTATATTTTAAAAATTGAAATTTTCATTATGTTTTTTAAAATGCTCCTTGCGATCCAATTTTTTAACTCTCCCCCTTAATTTTGCATTTATATTACTTATAAATACATTTTGAACAGTATTATTTTGTGCTTTCGTTGAAAAGTTAATTTTTAGTAAATATTTTTATGCTTATACTCTGAATTTTCGGGAAATTTTTGTACTTTTCTACACTTAAGTTAAACTTTGATAATCTGAATGATGTCGAAACCTGAAATGGATACATAACTTTATTTTTATGTATTATAGGAGTCTTTAATATAACTTTTATAAGATTTCGTCAAAAATTATGTTGCAAGGAGCATTTCTAAGACTTGAAAATCTGGGAATGACGCATTTTGAGAAAAAGCTATTTAAAAGATTTTTTCACCTACCTTTAATATTTACTTTTCTAAAGCCACCAAGTTTTCATATTAATTTTCACTACATATTTTAAATGGGTTTTATTCCAATATTTACATATTTTAAAATATTAATACATCCAAAAATAAATTCCAATTTTTGTTCGATTTTTGGTAGTTTGAAAGTCCACCAAATCCACTCAAAAGAAATAAAAGTAATATTTATTAAGTTCAGTAATATTTATTTTTTCCGTTGTCCGGTATCTGCCGGATAATTTCAAAATTACCATCCGATAACCGAATTACTATCCGATTACAGAAAATCCGGATATTTGGAAACCCTACTCCATAACCTCATCGGAGCAGCAGTAAATATATGTCGTGGGCTTAAGATGATCTAATATATCATATTTCCATGTCTCCAGCACATTGGTGTAATTAAATCTGTTACAAAATGAAACTGATAGAAATGACATAAAAAGAGTTACATCCTTATTAAAGGGGCTTTGGAGTAATTTAAAAAGGTTTTAGCGATAAAGAGAAATACGCTATTGCAGACAGTGTTTCAAAAGAATAAACGTTAACAAAATTTGATTTATCAATAACTTTCACAATTTACAAAGAGGAAAAATTAGGACGGATTAACACCTTGCCATCTTGTTGTCTTCAATTATTCTGCTAAGAAGCACGTTTTAAATTCATTTCCACTTACTATTTTCAGAGTTAAAATGCACTTCATATGATTTGCATATACTATGTTAAAAAAACACAAAGTAAAAATATTTATCTTAAGAATATGTTTAAATACATTTTACGGTGAAAGCAAATTAAAACTTTGCTCCAGAAAAGGTAGATGTGTTTTTTAGAGGCGCCTGGTTAAACTTTACGATTAGTCTGTCTTTCTCCATAATTGTATCCTCAAGGAACGCTGCTTTAATAAGGAAATACCAAAAGGTCAGACATATTATAATTTTATATAAAAAGACAAATGTCATAGGTGGGAGTCAAATGTCAATGCTCATTGAGATGACTGCCACCTACATCGTTGTGTAGGCTGTATAGCATTCTGTGATTTTGTAGTAAAGAATCATCAAACGCCTCCAATTTCTTCACAGTGTTCAGTGTGGAATTTCATTTTTAGCTTTAGCAAAAAAATGAGCAATATCTGCGACCTTGTGATGAGAGTTCTCAGAAGTATGCTGAATAAGCTTAGAAGAATGTGAATATGCCTGAATTTTTCTTACAAATTAAAAATAAATAAAATCACATAATGGATAATACACTAGTTATCAAAAATTAAGGAAAAATCATAAAAAGAGGGATAACACGTTCAAAAAGTACATGTCTCAGAGCAAGGCGACAATTGTCGCTGCGAGGCTGAGATTAGACATCTGGCATAACCAAATTGTGGCAATGACCTCCAGGCATCGTTTGACCGAAGAACTACGATGGCGAGCTATTGGGAGACTAGAGGCAGGACAAAGTCAGACACAAGTGGCCAGATGGCTAAATGTGAGTCCGTCTGTGGTACATAGACTTTGGCAACAATTTCTAGCCACGGATTCGGCATCCAGGTGGTTCAGCCAATGACGGCCATACGCTACGACGAATGCCGATGACCGATATTTGTCATTATGCGCACGAAGGAATAGAACCGCAACTCCGTCTGAACTCCGTCTTAACAGATCCGCCCTCGCTGCAAGCTGGAAGGTTGGTATCAATGTCAATCGTGCGTAAAAGGCTTCACGAAGGGGGTCGTTTTGCGAGGCGACCAGCCATTTGCATCCCGTTCACGTCACACATAGGCGGAAACGTTTGAAGTGAGCATGTCAACATGTCCACTGGACGAGTCATCAATAGAGGGCTGTTCTCTTTACGAATGAGTCCAGGTTTAGCCTCCAAAGCGATAGTAGGCGTACTTTGATTTGGAGAGAACGTGGAACTCGTTTTCATCCATCACACATCCGAGAAAGAGATGCACACGGATCAGGCAGTGTCTGTGTTTGGGGTGGCATCTCTTTGGATGGACGCACAGACCTCCATGTCTTTCCCCGTGGAAATGTGAATTCTCACACCTATAGAGATGATATCCTTGATGCTTATGTGCGCCCTTATGTCGGGGCAATAGCTGATTCTTTCGTACTACAGGACGATAACGCGTGACCGCACAGGGCGCGCATCGTGGATGCTTATCTTGAGCAGGAAACAATTCAGCGCATGGAGTGGCCAGCTCGATCACCTGACCTAAATCCTATCGAGCATGTTTGGGGCGCTTTAGGACGACGTATAGCGGCTCTCAATCCTCCTCCAAGGAACCTAGCCACGCTTTCAACTACTTCGCCAGAGCAATGGCTCTCACTTCCTACCGAACTCATAGACCACATAATTGACAGCATCACACATCACTGTATGTGCTGTATTGCTTCTCGGGGGGATCATACGCCATATTAAAGGTACTTTTCCTATACCAAACCTACACATCCGATTTGTTCATTGTATACATAGTCTAGTTTCTATAACACCATAATTGTCTGGCGATTTCTTTTTATGCTATTTTATACCTACCTATGTGTTGTATAATGTACATAAGTTTCATTAAATTCTACACGTAACTTTTTGAGTAATCGCTATGTTTGTGAATTTTCCTTAATTTTTGATAACTAGTGTATATATTTTCTTAGGGTCTATCACTGGAAAAAAAAGAATCCTAAAATCAAGAAATGCTGCGTTTGTGTCAGTAATAAGTGCATTTATATTGAATAATTGAAGTCATTAAACATTTTAAAGTTAGAAAAATGCTTCGGTTTGATTCCTGAGTAAAGCTATGTTGTCATCTGAGGAAAAGTCAGTTTTACGCCTGAAATAGGATCCCATCTTGAAAAGGAAGCTGGGAAAATAGCACTGTCCCTCGCAGGGTTATCATCTGTGTAAAAATAAATTATCTCTGTGTCTGTGTATATCTTTCTGCATATTGCCATCTCTCCTTTCATATGTACTTCGGAAAGGGGACTTTATCTCCCAAGGCCCTAGGGACATAAAAAAAACAACCTATTATTTAAGGATACATATCAACTTAGAAATTTAACGTATACAAATGACACATAATTACTGCAAAAAGTTATTCTGTTGCAGTTGTTTATAAAATGTTTATCCACTTAGACCCAGAAATCAATAGTCTGATAAAGCAAAAGAAGGCAGCTTGACTTTATTGTGAGCTATAGTTGTATTATTATAAAATTTCTCTCCATTCAATGAAATTCAATTTTAAGGCAGTTATTAAGGATAAAGAAATAGAATCAACCGTGTTTAAGCAACCAAAAGAGAAAAGCATAAAAAAATCTCTTTTGATCATACGAAATATTATGTTATCAAATAGTAATTTCCCATCGCAATATTGATGATCATAGAAATGTCTACGTATTTCGAATTCATTATCCATTTATTACAACGTTACGCTACTATTAACAGCCTTCGATTTAATTAGAAGTTCTTTCATTTTCATTTTCCCCTGTTATAAGAAGAAAATTCCTTCGTAATCCAAATAATTGAAGGATAGCAGCCTCTTTCATACTGCATTCGAAAGTGATGAAGTATTATTAGTGTAATCCTTAATCCTGTCTCAGACATAATACCAGCCCCTGTGCTCCCGATTCTTTATGAAACCCGTCGAGGAGGCATTCAAATTTTATATATCTTCTATACTATAATTATTATTCTATACCTCCTATAAAACTTTGTATAATAAACAAGTGATTATAATGATAAAGGGAATCTTATTTTGTTCATTCAAAGAATTCTGATTATTGATGAAAAATATTATGAACGGTCTTACGGATAATTTCTGAGAGCATAGTGAAATTAATATTTACTATATAATCGTGAAGAAATGCGTATCATTCGGCAGAAAATGAGAATATATTTGTGAACGATTTATTATTGAGAAGTTATTTTCTTCCATAGTGTGACTTCATGTTAATGTCTGGGAAATTACTGAATCTCAATTATATTTGTTTAACTGTTAAGCAACTGTTCTTATCCACATTATAGTATTGATCCGAAACATGGGAATGAGTGATTTGATTTTGCGTTGATGAAACATGGAATGCCAAATATGGTAAATTATCAAACAAGGAAGGCTTCCTCTTCAAATTTTGAAATTTAAAATTTTTTACTGATTTTTTTCAGATCTTCATCGCTAAAATCTTCACGCGTGATTAACAGTATGTGTCGAAGGACTATCTGTAAATTACAAGTTGTGAAACAGCAGTGAACTCTGCCAGTCAAATAGGTGATTTTTTGGTGGTTTTGCTTCAGTGACTCTCTTAATGGAACACCTAATATGATACATTGTTATCTAATAGACTGGTAATATTGGAAGGAAATAAAGAGATTCCATAATAATTAGGTAGACAATAAAAGATAAATCAATGGTTTTAGATTTTGGGTCTAAATATACAACAAAAACAATTAAAAGAACAGTATCTTCAAAGTATATTACAATCTGTTAAAAAATATTGGAGTGACGTAAAATATCCCGAGGAACACAAAACAGGTTATTTATTATTAACCTTTCCAAATCTCCCCTAAGGTAAGATTGTTTGGTCAATAAATGTTTAATCACATACCATAGTGTCCTGAATATGTATTTTCTAAAGCACATATGCGGATTGTGTCTCACTTTCGGGGACAATTTAAGAAGCTCTTAAAGTTGCCTATACCGCCACTGAATATGATTCTTGAAAGATAGATTAGAAGAAATTATAATAAAAAAAGATGGACTGAAAGAAGTTAGTAACGAAGGCTGGAATTGGGAAAAATGAAAAAAATGAGGGGAATAGAGCGGCATCCAAAATACTTGAATATTAGACGCGTATCATTCAAACCAACAAACATTAATGAATAAACAGGAAATCCAACGTAAATACAGCACAAATAGCAGTAAGGTGCAATTTTGCATACGGCCGTTTCGAAGCTGCCACTAAGTTCTTTGCGCTGATGAAAAAGCTCCTTTTCAGCTTCGAAACGGCCATATGCAAAATTGCACCTTACTGCTACTTGTGCTTTATTTACGTTGGATTTTCTGTTTATTCCTCGAGCACAAAGGTTTGTCTTTTCTTTTCAAACATCAATGAATCATTAACATCGATTTAACGCAATATTATCAGCATTCTAAAGCTAACTGAGGTTTTGAGGCTAAAAATGAAATCAGACTATCCAAGAAAAAGAGCTTTGATATGATGAAAGGATTTTAATGCTATGAGATTTCAAATATGAACGAAACTGTCTTCAACAATTTTATTGGTAGTGTAATGCATTATACTCATTTTATAATTTCGTACACGTATGCTTCGTCTAGCAACCAAATCTGAATCCGTTTACACAAGAGGGGGGGGGGGAATGATTATCAATTTGGGGTCAAAATAGACTTTTTTTTAATCTTTTATCAATCATATATTAAAATATCATGCAGCATATACCGTAATTTATATGCCTGAAAGTCGTTGCAAAATAAGGGAAAATTATGTAACTTTTTTGAATTTTTAATATACACTCCTCAAAACAATTAGGGGAGCACATGGTTTTAACGAAATTACGCAAATACTTACACCGATAAGTAACATAAAATAAATCATCCATAATTTAAAGCCTAGCAGGAAACAGAAGAAGAAAACTTCATATGCAAATCAAAGTTCATGACGTCAAAACCAGAAAAAGAACATAAGGGCGGAAAACGGGATGTTGCAGAAACGTCTGTTTCACTGCCTTAACTGTGAAATTCGAATGCTCAGTTATTCTTTTTGAGAAAAGGTAACTTCAAAATGTCTCAACAACGTCATTTACCGGAATCCATGGCATGACGTATTATAGGTAGACTTGAATCCGGGCAAACACAACGTAGTGTCGGGGACGCTGTTGGAGTCGCCAGAAGTGTCGTTTCAAGGCTGTGGAATCGATTCCAAAAAACAGGGAATGTTAGACGTCGACCAGGGCAAGGTCGGCCACGCGCCACTACAGCAACTGGTGACTGGTATATACTGTTGACAGCTCGTCCAAACAGAACAGACAATGCTACTCAGCTGCAAAGAAAGTTGCTCTTGGCAACAGGACAAAGGGTGTCCAGCCAAACAGTACGTATTAGGCTTCATCAGGGAGGTCTGTATGCACGTAAGCCAATGGTCTGCATTCCGTTGACCTCACGCCACCCTGCGGCCCGAAGAAGATGGGCTGCTGAACATCGAGATTGGAAGCAACACGATTGGAGCCAAGTGCTGTTTACAGACGAGTCCCGATTCAGTCTGGAGTGTGACACCCGAAGTGTTTTGGTATGGAGGGAAAGGGGCACTCGAACCCCACATTCGTTCGTGAAAGGTCACAATACAGACGAGCTGGTTTTATGGTATGGGGTGGAATCAGCATAGGTGGACGTACGGACCTGCATATCATTTGGAATGGTACTTTGACGGCCCGAAGGTATGCAGACGAGATACTGAGACCTCATGTCATACCTTACGCTGCAGCCATTGGAGATTCCTTTGTTTTCCAGCATGATAATGCCAGACCGCATACAGCTCGTCTTGTGGAGAACATGCTTGAAGCTGAAACAATACAGCGTATGGAATGGCCAGCCTACTCTCCTGACCTTAATACAATCGAGCATGTTTGGGACATGCTCGGACGACGCATTAATGCGAGACCAAGGCCTCCTTTTACTGTCCGAGACTTGGAGATTGCACCTCTTGAGGAGTGGAACAGTATTCCCCAAAGTCTTATAGATAACATCATCGCATCCATGGAAAACAGGTATGCAGCAGTCTTGGCTGTTCGAGCAGACCACTCGCCATAGTAAAAATCTTGTATCATTTCTAAATAATATTTTTTTTTATCGTTTACATGTAACCAAATTGCTGTCCTAAATCATCTTTTCATGTTTTTTTCATATTTTCAAAGAATTAAAGCTTAATTACAAATTTTTTTACGTCTTTTTTTCTGTATTGCGCATTGATACGCGTGTACTATCCATTTTATGCCAATACGCGGCTGTTTCGCACGGTTTTCTTAACTTCTTTGCTTGCTCCCCTAATTTTTTTGAGCAGTGTACGTTAGAATAAGCACATCTTAATGACGCGTCTATTCTAACGAATGCTCACGAATGCTTTAGTACTGAATCCTAAGCATAAAACACGTATATAAATTTTTTTTAAAATTTTTACGGTTTTCTTGTTTGTGAGCTACCTTACATTATTCCTAAGCCAGAAGGCCGTATCTTATTTAGAAATAGTAGAAAATCATTAAAGAAATAAAATGCATCTAAAAAAACTGTTGAAGTCCTAAGGGAATTGGCCATATCTCAGTCTTTTTTTCTCAGAAAAAAATTGAGATACGTCTTTTATGCTTAAAAGGGCAGATTAGAAAGTCCACTTTTGCTCCTTTTCTTCAAGTACGAAAGTCATGATGTACATGTCTGAGACTACAGTTCTTCGGAATTTCTACTAGTCTTAAGGATAGCTCTTTAACGATCCTATTTGTTTCTATACTGCTAAAACTGCTGTTGCCACCATTTTTGAATGGCTAAAATTCATAAAAGTCAGCTATAAAGCTTTATCTTTTCACGTCATTAGACGTGTAGATCGAGAAGACACATAGACAATGTGAATACTTGGTAGTCGACATGTATTGAATAAATCTATGGACAAGTGATCGACGTATAATACACGTAACGTCTTGCAGTATGAGTACCAACTTATGTCTCTTACATAGAAATAGTAGGATTTCTGAAGATTTAGCATTTTCCATGCATAAAATATGCTCATATATTTTTACGCTTTTAATATAAAATGTTTTCTTACCATTACTCGGAAGATTAAAGGGCTCGAGGTAGCCTATAAGTAGCGCTTCGGCTTTCAATACTGAGTGTGTTCGGACCGAATGCCGACAATTACCATTATATATCTTCGTGTTTAGGCCAGATATGGGCCCGTTAAATACGTAGTCTGGAAAGTCCTTCTATGAGGTCAGTGGGTGGATAAGGTACGATCCCCCAGGTACGATCCGCCCCTGGGGGTGCTCGGTCAAAATTGTGGTCGCACCTGGCCAAGTCAGACTTCGACTCTTGTAATGCTATTATAAACCGGAGACTCTCTCCCCTGAAGCCTATATGGATCTGGTCGAGAATTTCCGGCCAGGGTGCATTAAGAGCAACAACAACAACGGAAGATTAAAAGCATTTATGAAATTTTAATTGAAGTAATGCTGAAATAAATATCTAATTTCTCCTTACTTATTGACGCACAAAATTTGCAAACTCTAACTGTTGTCCGAAACGTACAACAAACATTAAAAAAAATCAAGTTAGATTATTCGAAATAATCGCATTTCGTTTGTATGGTATTCAAAGACTTAAAGATGTATTTTATTTCCGAATAGAAAAATTTTCATATATTTTCCCGTCTTTAATGCGCAGTGAATTCCTTTACAATCGAAATAATGGGAGACTCTGCCTTTGTAGTCCATTCGGAAATAATAAAGCTCAGTATCCTCTAACCTATCATTATCCTGATTACAACTCGCGTATTTGGAATTCTTTGAGTAATAAAAATTTGCCAACAGAAGCTCCGAATTTCTTCGTCTCTGAGAACAATGATCTCACATTTTAGCTATTGCGCATTGAAAAGAAATCAAGCGACAGATTAAATGCACGAAGAGGGAAAATCTAATTTTTTTTTTCTATGGCGGTTTAATTCAGAAAAAGGGAAATGATTTTGCATTTCTATATCGAGTAAAAAATGAAAAAAAGTTATCTTTCAAATTGTAATAGGCCTTTGGGTCTCAGTTGGAAATATTTTCTTCTATTTTTTTTATCAATCTTTAAATTTTAGAGTTTAAGGATTAATTACTTAGTTTTTTTCAATACATGGGAAAAAACAACGAAATATTGCTGAAGGAAAAGTTCAAAATATTTACTATAAATAAATAAAAAGAAATGTTACTCGCATATATTAACAGCCAATAATGCCACTTCCATCGGCAAGGGTCCGAGGTAGCCTAGTGGTAGCACGTTGGGCCTCGGACTGGGGGTGCTGAGTTCGAATCCCCGATGAACTCCATTAAATACCGTCTAGTCTGGGCCGTATATGGGAACGTTAAATCTGTAGACCGCAAAATTTTTCTATGAGGTAAAACAGGCTGGGAAAAGGTACGAGCCTCCCCAGATGTAGCTCACGGAGGGGGTCGGTCAAAATTCAGATGACACCAGAGGGTGGTGTTCCTTCACTAGCGTTACCCCCCCACCCCCATTGAAAGCAACCAACGATTCTCGCGGTTAAAGTGCGAATGTCTTCAATGACGAGTACCCCGCATTCGCTAACAACAACAATTTCATCAGCATTTGGAGTGTGCGCAAGAAATTGCGCACACTCCGAACAATGTTAAGGATTCATAAATTGTAACTATATGTTTGATAAATATTGTTAATATTTTCACAACTAAAAATTAACTAAATATTTTTAAGCTATTTTACTTAAAAATTTGTGAGGAATGCAAGATTGATTCCTAATTCTTGCAGGTGGTCGTGACAAAATAAAATATATTTTATAGAAATTCCCCCAGGTGAAGGCGATTATTTGCAACGAAAAAACGTTCAGGAGGAGGAATTCAGAAGACAGTAGCCAATTGTGTTTATGCATAACATGCTGCTTCCATATAAATGTATATGTATACAATTATAAATTTGTTATTCCCTTAAGAACATGTTTAAATGTTATGCTTAAAAACTATATATCATTCCTTTTAACTTTTACAAAGCAAGTGCTTCGTATTGACGGAAGAATAGCTTCAAATTAATTAGAGCAACAACATAAGAGCTGCAGCTCCAACGATCCTTCATTACTTTTTTACAATTTTCAACTCAAATCCTTATTTCCTCAAAGAACCTAGCAAAAAAAAAAATATGAAAAGCATAATTTTCCAAAATTATCTTAGTGTTTTATTCTTTATTATATCAATAATTTATTCTATTTTAAATATAGTTAAAATTTGTTCTAATGCTAGACGGGCTTTTTAAACCTTCATTAATAACATTTCAATACATAGTGTATGGTTTGCAAATTCTTAACAATCTATTTCATCCGAAATTAAATATATTCATGATATTAATTTCTAGTATTAAATACATGGTGCACTTTTTGATTCCAAGTCTCTGCTTATCCCAGGGAAACCAATATGAAAACTTAAAGTTCCTGTTAAAACAAACCTGTTAAATTACAAATATATATATATATATATATATATATATATATATATATACATATATATATAGCCGTGAAATTTGGCACACGGCTAGGGGGTGGGGGTGGGAAAGTGCACCTCGAAGCCCGAATTTTAAATTTTATTCTAGAAAATTTTTTACTTTATGTTTTGTGGGATATTTTATGTTTTTTTAACTTCATATTACGATATCTCGGCAAAAAAAAATCGTAGAATTTTGATCTTTTTACAATCTAAGACTACAGACATTTCTCCTTCAAACAAGACCTCATTTGTTTAAAAATAATTTAAAACAGACTAATATTTTCATCAAAATATTAAACACACTTTTTCGAGAAATTTAAGCACTTTTTAGCATCTACGGTCGATGCTATTCGTGTTTTTATCTTACAAGGACAATATTTACATCAACTGGAAGATTAAAGCTTTCTCATTCATATAAACCTCATTTCAAGTTTCTTAAGTGCAAGTTCAGCCTCCCCATTAGCATTGGGGGAGAGGCGAGGGGGGAAAGAAAGAGTAATTAAAAATGTCCAAAATGACCGAGAGTAGTGTCGAATCCATAGTTTTTGGGGTCGCTGAGATTAATAATGATACTTCCGATGATGTTTGAGTGCAAGATTAGCCCCCCCCCCCATCAGCATTGGGGTGGAGGGGGGAGGAGAAAGAAGGGGTGCATATAAAATGCCCAAAATACCGAGAGTAGTGTCGAAACCATAGATTTCTGGGTCGCTGAGACGAATAGCGACATTTCCGATGCCGTTTAAATGCAAGTTCAGCCCCCATCAGCAATGGGGAGGGGGGAGGGGGAAGAAGGGGTGCATATAAAATGCCCAAAATACCGAGAGTAGTGTCGAAGCCATAGTTTTCGGTGTCGCTGAGACGAATAGTGACATTTCCGATGCCGTTTAAGGGCAAATTTAGACCCCACCAGCATTGGGGGGAGGGGGGGGGAAGAAGAGGTGAATATAAAAATGCCCGAGAGTAGTGTCAAACCCATAGTTTTCAGGGTCATTGCTACGAATAGGGACACTTCCGATGCCGTTTAAATGCAAGTTTAGCCCCCATCAGCATAGGGGAGGGGGGGAAGAAGGGGGTCAGAAATAAAATGTCCAAAATGACCGAGAGTAATATCGAATCCATAGTTTTCGGAGTCACTGTCCAAGTTTTCACTTAAATTAATAATGGAGTAAATTTGTAATTTTACTTGATCATTTGAATACTGTACTTAATTTTAAATACGCGTAATCTCTTTGACACCTCCGCCCCCTCCGCTCATCGCTTTAAATACGTGTAAATTAAATTACTTGGATTTTACACTATAGGTGGAATCCATTCCTTTCCCCGTGTAATAAAAAAATTGAGATTAATAAATACTCTGCCAAACAGCTAGCTGTTCTGTGCACTTAAACAGCGTCAGGAGCAATACTCCCGATACTGTTTAAGTGGGCAGAACAACTTTAAAATGGTTAGAAAATCGAATTTTTTTGTGGTACCAATTTGGTACCACACTTTTTGTGATTGGACACAAGATATTAAAATAATTTACCCCTGTGCCACGACATATGGGTTTTAAGTACCGCTAATGCAAAAAAGTAATCAGGCACACATTTACACAGTGAGAGGTTATTATATAAAAATGGATGTGTGTATGTGTGAGTTTATGTTCCAGCATCACTCTGGAACGCCTGGAGCAATTTCAACCAAACTTGGTACACATATCACTTACAATCTGGAAAGAAACACTGGGGGGGGGGGGGGCAAGACACCCCTAGAACCCATAGGGGGCAGGGGTCACATGTAAAAATAATCGAAAATGACTGATATTAGTGTCAAATCCATAGTTTTTGGGGTCGCTGAGATTAATAGTGACACTCCTGATGCCGGCTATGTGCAAGTTCAGCTCCCCCCCCATCAGCAGTGTGGGAGAGGGGAGGAGGAAGAAGGAATGAATATAAAATGTCCAAAATACCGATATTAGTGTCAAAACCATAGTTTTCAGAATCGCTGAGACGAATAGTGACATTTCCGATGCCGGTTAAGCGCAAGTTCAGCTCCCCTCATCAGCATTGAGGAGGGGGGAGGGAGCATAGAAAGGATGAATATAAAATGTCCCATATACCGAGAGTAGTGTCGAAACCATAGTTTTTGGGGTCGCTGACACGAATAATGTAATTTTCGATGCCGTTTAAGTGCAAGTTCAGGCCCCATCTGCATGGAGGAGGGGAGAAGGGGGAATATAAAATGTCCATAATGACCGAGAGTAGTATCAAATCCATAATTTTCGATGTCGCTGAGATGAATAGGGACACTTTCCATGCCATTTAAGTAAGAGTGCGACCACCCCATCAGCATTGTTGGGTGAGGTGGGGGTAAGAAAATGTGAATATAAATTGTCGAAAAGGAGCGAGAATAGTGTCGAATCCATAGTTGTCGGGTTCGGTGCGACGAATATGGATACTCCCGATACCGTTTAAAAGCAAATTCAGCCTCCCAACATCATTGGGGGGGGGGAAGGGGTAGAAATAAAATGTCCAAAATTACCGAGAGTAGTGTCGAATCCAATTGTGTCGATGAGATGAATAGGGCCCTCCCGATGCCGTTTAAGTGCAAGTATAGCCTCCCATCATCATTGGTGGGGTAGGGGTGGGAGAAGGGGTAAAACAAAGTCCAAACTGAACGAGATTAGTGTCGAATCCATAGTTTTCGGAGTCACTGAGGAATATAGCAAACTAAAAATGTCGTTTATAATCAAGATTTAAGTTAAATTAATAATAGAGTGAATTTGTAATTTTACTTTATCATTTGTATACTTACTTTCAAATGCCTAAAAATTAAATTACTTAGATTTTACACTATAGCTTGAATCCATTCCTTTTCCTGTGTAATAAAAAAATGGTATTAATAAATACCCAGGCAACGCCCGGGTATTTATTAATACCAATATTATATATATATATATATATATATATATATATATATATATATATATACAGTCGAGTCCAGAAATTAGGAGATGTACAGTCGAGGAATACAGTCGAGTCCATAAATTAAAGGATAGTTCAGAATCACATCGAAATCGAACTCTAAAGTAAAAATTTCACCTGTAGAATTATCACACATATCTTCAAGAATAATATGGAAATGACAGGAAGGCACAAGATGACGCCGATAGTACGTCACAATGACGAGAGTGTAAGAGAGAGGTATATAAGCAATGGTGGCAAAGAAGTAAAATTGTTCACAAGCGTTCTGTAAGCCGCTCAGTGCCATAACCGAATAGTTATGAGACAGAGGACACATATGGATGATTTTTTACGTGGTAGAATTATCCGCCGCCTTGAATGTGGCCGTACTCAGACGGAAGTATCCGATGAACTTTGAAATGCCCAAAGTGTCATCTCTAAGCTTTGGCAACGATTCTAAGATGATGGAAATGTCAGTAGACGTTACAGTACAGGTCGACCGCGAGTTACAACGCCAAATGAAGACCGGTATTTGGCAGTAAACGCCAAAAGAAGTAGACGGAGCACAGCATCCGACCTGTCTCATCAGCTATTTGCAGCCACGGGTACCACAGTTTCAAGGCAAACCGTGTACAGACGTTTGGGAAATATTGGTCTATATTCTCGCAGGTCTGTCAGATGTGTTCCGCTCATAGCAACACACTGTCGGAAGTGATTAGCCTGGAGTAGAGAACATGCAATGTGTACATCGTCACAGTGGGCTTGTGTTATCTTTTCCGACGAGTCCAGGTTTAGCTTGCAGCCTGATTCACGCTGAACTTTCATATGGAGAACGCAAGGTACCCGTTATCACCAAGACAACATCATTGAACGACACCGTTACGGTGGTGCAGGATTGCTCGTTTGGGGTGGAATTATACTGGGCTCCAGAACAGATCTGTGTGTTCAAATCGGAACCATGAACGGCCACATTTATCGGGACATCATTCTGGAACAACATGTATGTTTGTTTAGGGGTGCCATGGGTGCAGAATTTGTGTTTATAGATGACAACGACCATCCTTCCCGATCAAACATCGTAAACAATGCCTTCAATCTGAGGATATAACACGTATGGAATGGCCAACATTCTCACCTGATTTGAATCTGATATAGCATGTGTGGGGCATGCTTGGCCGACGAGTTTCAGCCCGTCAACCACCTCTTTCGTATGTACCGGAACTTGGGAGAGCATTGCTTGCTGAGTGGAGTAATGTTCCTGAAGATCAGCTCGATAATTTGATACTCAGCATGCCTAGGCGTTGTACGGACTGTATTTGCTCGCATGGGAGACATACAATGTATTAACCATCATACCAACCATGTAATATTAAGTTTTTGTAAAGGAGATATTTTTTACAATTGCTCCAGGGAGCAAAAATCGTAGATTTTATGAATGGTATTATATATACACCATCTTTTTTGTTATTTATCATTTGTTTAATAAATGAGCTTTATGAATATGTCACGTTTGTTTTGTTTCTGAACCTTTATTTGCCGAAGCTGGCACTATCCTCAATTTATGGACATGAGTATATATATATATATATATATATATATATTTAAGAATAATGGTTTTATTACATAAATATTTTATATTAACTATTTTATATCTATATATATAGAAAAATTTACAACTACCCTTCGCTTGTATTTTTTTACTTTCTGAAATTTATTCCTAATCTCTAGAAAATTCCCCCAGAGTCTGAATGAAAGGATAATATCCCTCCCTCCAGACATAATCCGCTAGGGATGAAGCATTATTGCCTTAATCCTGTAATTATTTCTGGTTACCACTTCTGTCCTTGGAGTTCTTTATGAACGAGAAATTCAAGGGCGCAAGCATAGTATTTCTAGTCTCATGAAGATAGAGCTAACCGTGTATTTTATCTCTCAACTGTAATTTATAGAAATTTTCGAAGAAGATTCAAGTTTCTTACTTTGAGGAAGAAGAGACGTGTTGATTAAAGTAAAAAATAAATTTGGGTCTGAATTGCAGAGAAAATTGTGGGGTTTATAACATTATTTTTATTTAGCAAAGAAACAATTGTCCATTAGATTTATTTCATGATTAGTAACAATATGAGGTTATTTCCTTTTTTCTTTTGGATGATGTAAGAAAGAGGCTAAAAACCAAGAAAAAAGTCTGAGTTTATGTGCTGAGGAAGTCCTACAAAAATATTTTTACAAGATTTTTTATATTTCATCTTACATGAATTTTGAATGAAAGACAGTAATTAGCTAAATAATTTTTTGGGGTAATTGAAATGACGATGTCTTCATTTTGCAGTATTTAAGACAATTATAAAGAATTTCAGATATTTAAGTGAAAAACAGAATATAATGAGTGTAACTTTAGAAAGATTAGCTTAAATGTTTTGTTAATAATGTAGATTGATTATTTATGATACCTTTTGGAAATATAGAAAACAACGAAAACACATTATTCTTCAAGTTTCAGTGAAGTATGTCAAATAAAATTGTAGAAATGTTTGAATAAATCTGTAGAAAGAAAAATCAGAAAATACCCTTTTATTCAATAAATGTACAATTAATCATTCGGGGACAGTCTTTAACTGCAATTTTTAACTGATTTTTGTCAAAATGGGTATAAAATAATCTTAGCCTTTGAAAGAGTACGAAAATAATTGGTTTCCATGGACACACAAATTACTCTTTACTTATCAAGATATACATATATCTTGTTTATTCATAAATATTTGCAGCATCTATGATACAACATTTCCATTATCAGTTGATAATTATGAACCCCCAATCAGAAAAATCATCAATCGAAATCCAGAGAGAGAGAGTCATAACTCAGTGCAATTTAAAATCCAGCATAGAGGCCGGCAGCACAAGCCATAGTTATCTCTCCTCCGTTCTCTACTTTCTTCCCTTTATATACGACACTCTTTCAGAAAATTCCTGATCATTCTAGAATATTCCGCCTCGGCGTGGGAAAACTCCGGCCTCCGGTCAGCCAGTCTGTCGGAACCTCTGGTCCCCCGGAGGTGGCTGTAATTAGTTTGCTTTGAGCTGTGTGTTAACGACTTGTTTAACAACTTGTTTAATGACCCCTGTCAATCTTTTCTTAAATTGGTCGCATCTGAAAAGGCTTTTCCCGATTAGGAATAGGCACAGCACCACCATATATGTAGACCTCTGACATTAAGTTTATTGGTACTTTGGAGCATAGAGTGTTATCAATTGCGATAATTTTAGACAACTGCACCCGTCAAATATGCAACAAACCATAATCTAAATTTATAGTCAGTTTTCATAAGTAAATTGCATAACAATAATTGCACGTGATAGAATTTCGACTTAGTTGCGATTTTTTTGTTTTTATAATAGCATACAATAGAAATATTTAATTACAAATGCAAATAAAAGCAGAAACTACTTCCCGATTGATATTTCACTTTGAAAGGATATTTATGAATTATCCTTTTACAATGCTATAATTATTACACATAAATCTTTTATTTTAAATTTAAAAAAAGTTTGACATCATTCCATTTATTTGCACTCTCCTGTGACAATATAGGGTCGATTCTTTTGTTTGTAGTTTCATTTTTTTCAAAAGTCCATGAAAACAAACTGTCATTCATTAAAGCACATCGCAACCCGGCAAGAAAAGTAACACAAGACAAAAAATGGCAATTTTGAGGTTTCGTCGTTGAAAAATATGCATGAAGTGCCCCATCGTGCACGAAAAGTGACACATCTCTATCCCGTAATTTGTCCACCTGAGGGCAGCTGTATCAGTTTTATTGTAATGCTAGTCGAAGCTGTATAGTATTCTTTAAGTTGATTGTTCTGAAATGCTGCATTTTTGATTTGTGTCACTTTTCTTGCCGGGGTTCGATATATCTTTGGAAAATTTATCAAGTAAATAAGTAATCGTCATCTTGTTTGGGAACATATTGCACATTTGGAAGAAAGTTTGGTTAGAAATTTTGGTTATTAAAAAAAAGAGAATTTTTGGTTATTAAGAAATTTTGGTTATCAAATATTTTTTTGAGCTTCAGTCAAAGTCTTTATATATATATATATATATCACAATTTTACTTAAATAAAGATTAAAAAAAACACATTCATATTACACAGAAACGCGGTGTTACAAACATATTACATGTTACTTGTTTTACATACATATGTACATATTACTTAGAGTTTTACGCTGTTCACAGTTGTCTATACTAATAAAGGGACAAGTGGATGTCGGATCACGTGACCGTAACTCATCCGGGCGGGCCACTCCTCGAAAAAAAATGGCCGACAAATATACCGGAAAATCGGTGTATTTTTTTTCTCATGAAAGTACATAAATGTTACATATTTGGAAAGAACTTCGAAAGCTGATAATTTTTTCTGCGTACACTTATTCTGTTAATTCAATAGTTTTAGAGATATTTCATTCTAAAATCACTCACTGCTGAGAAACCAAATAATTTGGTGCAGTGGTGCTGCCATCTGTCGGCAGCGACGGAAATGAAAATTGAAACGAATTTATTAAACTTGAATTTAATACATTTGTAGGCTTTTTTTTCTTTTGTGGGGCCCGAAGTACATAAATAAGTTACACGGATGGCTTGAGCGTAGCTAGGCGAAGCCAGAGCCTAGCCCGAGCCTAGCCGGGCTAAGCCCGGCTAGTAGAAAATAAGATCTCTCGAGGCTTTAGAAACACCTCTCAGATGCTTCATACTGATTATCTGGTGGATCTATTCCAATACTAAATTATGTTTCTCTTTCATTTACAAGAAAAAAAACTTTAAGTTTTCTTCACACATCCATAAAATAAACTGTTCTCATTATTACATTATGTATAACTCAACGCTACAATAGAGAACCAAGCTGGAAAAATGGTATGGGTACATTTTAAACTTTAAATTACTGTTATGAGAAACGAAATTGTAAATCTACCGAGATAATTTGAAAAATAAATAAATGCCATCGATAATTAACTACGGCATTGAATATAAACTTCCCTTTTTTGAAAGATGTGTATTATTATTGTGTTTTAAATGTTTTAAGTATTTAAAACACCGAAAAGGGAAATATTACTTAATAACACGAAATCTCGACTGTCGTTAAATACCAATTAAAAATTAAATAAAAAAATTCAATTAAAAATTTATCAAACGAATTTAGAGATAATTTAGCTTAAAAAAAGCAATTCATTGTTTACTGCTATTCGGTATATTCTGATTGATAATTATGAATCCCCAATTTGAAAGCTGATTCGCTTCCCAATGCGACAAAAACAGCAACAAGAAATAAGTTTTAAGCAACACCTAATAGCACAAATCAGCAATTCACAATTAAGACAACATTTCAAGGACAAAAAAAAACAAAGACGTTTTATCTTCTGCATTAATTACCAATTTGAGTTGATTTTTGCATTTTTATTATTCATCAATTTTTTTATAAAAATTATATCTAAAAATACATATTTTCTTGCGTTGTCCAATTTATAATCAGTAAAAATATTAAGGCCCTAAATAAATATATAGAGGTGAAAAAAGGTTCCCTAATTAAAATAAGGAAGGAATCTACAGTCTCAGGTGTTTCTTTCATTACATATAGACTAATCTTAAAAATATTCGCTCGGTATTGAATACTATGCTTGCACACACATGCATGCACTTTAACAATTGAATATTCATCAGAATGGTGCCGCAGTATTATCTCTCGATTCTGGGCATTCGATAGCATATTTATTGTATTTGTAATTTTTTTATGGACGATAAGTCTTCATAGTCATGGAATGATAAATTTACAGCTACATGTTTCATCGATCCAAAGGTTGTATTTTATTTTCCTTCTAGACCAGCCTTTTATGAAATAAATCTTGCTTTTATTATTGAGAAAAAAATGAAGGTACTCCTGTAAGAAAGTTTACTACATTCAAGAGAAATAAACATTAAATATTTAACACGGTACAGGGAAAGTTGTGAGATGTGTTTGCATATTAAATTGTCTGTCTTTTAACGTCGCATGTAAACTGCACAGTCGCATGTTGTGATAGAATAGAAAAAAAAATGAATTTCCCAAAGCCTTTTTAGTTTCTTTTCTCTTAACTCTTCGTTATCTTTGACATGCGCAGTTTTGCATTTCCTCTCTATGCATTCACTCAACACGTAAGATTATGAAAGCATTAATTTAATTTTTCACGAAGCATTGTTTAACAAGAAAGATAGGTTAATAGAATGCAAAATTAGTGGAGGTGAGATGTTTTTAGACGTCCTTGAAAAAAAATATGAATAAAGATGTTCCATTCAAAGGAAACCTCTCTAAACACTGTAATGCTTATTTAATTACTGGACAAAAAAATTGAGCCTATTTCCTACAACGGGTGCATCATCCCATTTACTTTGTGTTTAAGCGTTTCAACTCTAATCTTATGACGAAGCTTCTTGATTTATAGCAGGGTCTATTTGATGCAATTATCTTTTGAAGATATGTCTTTTGAAGTTATATTTTATAGAAATGGGCGATCAGGTATAGCTCTGATACAGGACTACATGTACCTCAGAGAAAACCATTAAAAATATGTTTTGCTGCAGTTGCTTTCAGCAATCAGAAAATTTCAGATTTTTTGTACTGGCGCAGTAGCCCAGTTGGAAAGGGCAGCGGGCTAGTAATCTGAAAGTCTCTGGTTCGATGATCGTCGCAGAGAAATCCACTGCTGTGTACACTAATGGCGGCTGGTGCACGTAAAATTTATCGTGGCTGCAATGTCCGCTTAGTTCTCAAAATTACCTCTGGAAGTGCAGTGTCAAGTGTTCGGTCTCGTCACTTGACTCGGTTCACAATTACGGGACTAGTTCTTTGGCGAAGTCAGACTCCGACCCTTGTGGTGCCAGTCAAAACACGAGCCGCACCTTCATTGCCCATAGCCTTCGGGACTTGGTCTGATGTTACTGTCGGTCAAGTGGCATAAGCAACAACAACAACAAATTTTTTGTACATGCACTTATTTATTTGTATTATAATATCAAAAGATAAATTAAATTATTATACAAATTACGTTGTTTTATGAATACATTCGTTTGAATATAAATTGTAAAGAAAATACCATTTTAATTTAAATGGTTTATGCTCAAAAACTGAGGGAAAAACATGCTATTTATACAAACAAAGGAAAGGCTTTAAGAGTTTAACTTTGACTAGTTAAAACTTTTTACCCCCACGTTCATGATAAGAAACAATAAATGTAGAATCAATGAAATTATCAAGTTCAATGAAAAATAATCTTATATAAAACAAGGAAAATGTTTTTCAAAAAGGTCTAATTTAAAATAAAGCCAATTTCCTCAAAATACAGTTATTAGATTGAACAATAACAAAAGTTACAGCTTAATCGTACAAATATTTACATGCCTACCAGTATAAACTATTTCAAAATAAACAATTTAGTAAAAGAATTAACTCATACCTAGTAAATTTCAGCGTTATTGTTATTAAAATTCTCCACAAGAAGATGCATTTATCTAACAACGTTTCCATAGTCACTGTTATGCTCAGAACAAAAAACGCGAGTTCTGTTTATTTTAACGTTGAATAAAAAATAAATATAAGCCCATCAATATCTGATATGAAAAAAAACTCTCTTAAATCTACTCAGTTCAATGAACTTTGCTCTATAAAGTATTGTTCGTTCCCATTAAAGGTTTGTTTTAAGAGGTGATTTGGGGTCTTTCAAATATTCAGGAGGGAATTATTTTCTAAACTTGTCTGTAAAAGAGAAATTCTAAACTTTTGGAAATATTTATGAACCAAATAACAAGCTAAGTTCTCGGTGTTTGTTTTTAATAATTTAAAATTATGCGATGTACTTACAAAGAAGCAGGACGAAAATGTCTCATCTACACTAATTACAGAACATTAACTTAAGACACCATAGATTTTTTGTCATTTTTTAGACAATAAGTTCGAAGCGTATAGGTTTACAAGACATTTTACACTAAGTTCTCGACCAAAATGAAAGTTTATTGACGGTCGGGATCCCTATAGCAGTAAGTTCATAAAAATATTTCAAGACTTTATTTTGAGTAAATACTAATTTTTTTACAACATTCTGTGGATATACTACTTTGTCCTTTGCTGGCCAGGGTTTGGACACTCCTATTTAAGTCTTTTTTAGTTATTCGAAAAATCATCCTTGGAAAATGTTTTTCTAAAGATAAGTATGTCATTTGCGTGAAAGCACTTCTCAAAATTACTATATTTAAAATTATATATATATATATATATATATAAGAAACTAGGGGCGTTGCCCCTAGGCTCGCTACGCTCGCTCCTCTGTTATGGCTAATAGCGAGATACATAGGGGTGATACTCGGGCAATGTAACAAATTTACTGTTGCCAGTCGCCCGTATGCGAAGGGGAATCAGTGTTGAATCACTGTTTCAGCTTTAAAATTCAAGTAAAAGTCGAAATTTTAAGATAGAGACTTGAAATGAGGTTTATATGAATGAGAAAGCTTTCATCTTCCAGATGATGTAAATATTTTCTTTGTAAGATAAAAACTCGAGGAGCATCGATATTACATCCACATATGTGACGAAATTTCTCGAAAAAGAGGGTTTAATATTTTGATGAAAATATTAGTCTGTTTTAAATTATTTTTAAACAACTGAGGTCTTGTTTGAAGGAGAAATGTCTGTCAAAATTCTACGATTAATTTTTGGCGAGTTATCGTAATCTGAACATGAAAAAGTCAATATTTTCCCACAAAACATAAAATAGAAAAAAAATAAAGTCCGACGAAGATGAGACATGTCTTACTTTCTTCCTCGAATTTTTCTGCATCTATTGGTATCGGTCGCGACCCCATACCCCCAGAGGTTTTGGAGGAGATACCGTGACAAGCTTTTGACAGCGGCGACGGCGGCGCCAGTTATTTTTTTTAGAATAGAGAGATAGTTGAAAGAGAATACCAGTATAAGCACTAAAGCTACTTGCAGCCAGGAACTAAAAACATGAAAAGATAAGTATGAAAAAGGTTTTAGACAGCATCTCTTCGTCAGCGGTGTCAATACTGTCTATATATATATGTGTGTGTGTGTGTGTATGTATGTATGTAATGATGACGCTCCACCTTTATTAATTAATGCCTATTCTAAATTTACACGTTAACGTTTCAGTAAAGTACAGCCCCCTATTTCAAATTATGACCTAAGGATATACGAATTAACCAGCTAAATTGTCCCTTAACGCACGTGCTAAACAGTAAGAGTTGTTTTGAAGACAAGACGATTCAACTTCACCAGTTTTTCTCGAAACTTCCGAAATATCATACGATTTCTGACGCACGAGGTCAGATGGTCACCGATAACCAATTAGAATTTTTTGGCCCCCTGGTGTACAAAGGCCTGAACCCTTCGTAAAAGCGAGAGAAAGGGTTCTCAGCGGCTTTTTTTCCGGGACTGTCCTCGTATATTGATGTTGTCCCGTGTATGCTTTTGTATATCCACGGTCTCTCGTCCTGTGTTGCTTTATCGCCGCGCGTCTCTTTCTAAATATGTCGTTACTGCTCCATTAGTGTAAAGCATATTCAAGCTTCGGATGGTTTCCGGTGCCGATATTGTCATGCCGTATATTTGTGCCTAGTTATCGAGTTACAAGACGTACAGTTACTGTTGCTAAAATCTCTTGAGCCGTGTAACGTCGTCATCATACATCTGCAATAAAATTAAGTTACTGTTCGTGCATCTCTTCCCTGGATCTCCACAGTGTAGGTAGTTCTGCTCCTTCTGTGTTGCCCTACTACTATTCTCTCCACCGCCTTGACTACGAACTGATGTATTCGCATATCCTGTATTTACCAGCATTCAGAAATCCCCGTGATGTATGCATCATTATACACACACACACACACACACACATATATATATATATATATATATATATATACTAGCTGAAAACCCGTACTTCGCTACGGAGTACATTCAAATTAAATACAACGGTCAATGTATGCAATTCATGCCAAATATATATATATATATATATATATATATATATATATATATATATATATATATATATATATATATATATATTGTATGATAAACACGACGATCAATGTATACAATTGATGTAAAAAAATATATATGTATTTATAAGAAAATCGTAAAGGATAATTGTATAGACAAAATAATGTAGAAGAAAATATTCAAATTAAATCTAACATAAAGAATACTAAAGTATGTAGTACAGTTAATATAGTACAGTTTGTAGAACATTTCTTTTACTGTATTTTAATATTTTTTTGGATAATGTCCAATCATCTGCCGCATTAGCAAGGAAAAAAAAATTTAATTTGGTTGTTATGCACGTGACGATGAATTTATTTAAAGTACCAGAAAAAGAAATCACGTGATCAGCATTTAATAAATTAAATTCTAAAAATTAATATTTAAAAATTCCCCAAAAATCAGGAAATGGAGATAAAGAATCGAAAAAAATATCATTTTAAAGGAATTTTTATGATCTTCCTGGTGATATAAATTTTATAACCCTCAAAGTATTATTTTAAATGCAAACGTAAAAAAAGTTAAAAAAGCAGTGTAAAAATTTAATTTAAAAAAATCTAAGAAGAATTTTTTTAAAATCTTTTTTAGAGCACCCCTACACTGTAAGAAGAATCGCCATACAAAATTTCAGCCCTTTAGGTCCAGCGGTTTGGTCTGTGCGTTGTATGTCAGTCAGTGAATGAGTCAGTTACGGAACTGTTTTATATATATAGATAGATAGCACCACGCTAAGGATCGTTGAAGACTTCGGCACAAAAAGCGGTAGAGGACAGTACCGGTAACAATGGAGATTGTTAGGATTAAGCCCCTAACTTTATTTCTACTGATCAGATATACATAATATATAGCCTATGTCCATCTGGAATAATGTGCCTTTCAAACAGTGAAAGAATTTTTCAAATAGGTACAGTGGTTCTGAAGATTACCCTCCACGTACAAAATCGCTCTCTCTTTATATATAAGTATAGATAGCACCACGCTAAGGATCGTTGAAGACTTCGGTGCAAAAAGCGGTAGAGGACAATAGCGGTAACAATGGAGATTGTCAGGATTAAGCCCCTAACTTTATTTCTACTGATCAGATATACATAATATATAGCCTATGTCCATCTGGAATAATGTGCCTTTCAAACAGTGAAAGAATTTTTCAAATAGGTACAGTGGTTCTGGAGATTACCCTCCACGTAAAAAATCACTCTCTCTTTATATATAAGTATAGATAGCAACACGCTAAGGATCGTTGAAGACTTCGGCACAAAAAGCGGTAGAGGACAGTAGCGGTAACAATTGAGATTGTTAGGATTAAGCCCCTAACTTTATTTCTACTGATCAGATATACATAATATATAGCCTATGTCCATCTGGAATAATGTACCTTTCAAACAGTGAAAGAATTTTTCAAATAGGTACAGTGGTTCTGAAGATTACCCTCCAAGTACAAAAATCGCTGTCACTTTATATATAAGTATAGATAGCACCACGCTAAGGATCGTTGAAGACTTCGGCGCAAAAAGCGGTACAGGACAGTAGCGGTAACAATTGAGATTGTTAGGATTAAGCCACTAACTTTATTTCTACTGATCAGATATACATAATTTATAGCCTATGTCCATCTGGTATAATGTACCTTTCAAACAGTGAAAGAATTTTTCAAATAGGTACAGTGGTTCTGAAGATTACCCTCCACGTACAAAAATCACTCTCTCTTTATATATAAGTATATATATATATATATATATATATATATATATATATATATATATATATATATATATATATATATATATATATATATAACAGTTCCATAACTGACTGACTTACTGACTGACATACAACGCACAGACCAAAAACTCTGGACCTAAAGGGCTGAAATTTTGCATGGTGATTCTTCGTATAGTGTAGAGGTGCACTAAGAGATATTTTTGAAAAATTCTTCTTAGATTTTTTTAAATTAAATTTTTAAGGTGTTTTAATAACTTTTAAGTTTATTTTAACTTTTTTAAAGTTTTTTTTCATTTAAAACAATAATTTGAGGGTTTTAGAATTTTTATCACGAGAAAGATCATAAAAATTCCATTAAAATGAAATCTTTCTCGAATCTTTACTTTCATCTTCTGATTTTTGGAGAATTTTTTAAGATTAATTTTTAGAATTTAATTCATTAAATCCTGATCACGTGATTTACTTTTTGTGGTACTTTAAATTAATTTATCCAACATAATCAGAGCGGCCTAATTGACGAGCTACTCGCCTAGCTGACCACCCAGCTTCCATCATCCCGACGATTCTCCCCCTCTGAAACTGCGACAACTGCTTATATTGTCTTCGAACACGGCGTAATGGCATGTCTATCTCAGCTCTTCCTTTGTAAATGATTCAGCACATTCAAACAAGCTTTGGTTACCTGTTTTTTACTCCACAGAGTACGATGTTCAACGCCCTCTACCGACTAAACGTAATGCGCAATCACGCTGCATTTCTAATCATTTGCATATCTCCCCGACATGTACCTTTATTGCAAGTTTCGTTACTATCCCGCAATTATTTCTTGGTGCGCTAATTTTTTTGTCCATGAGTGTATATATATATATATATACTGTCGAAACCCGCTAAAACGAACTTCAAGGGACCAAAGGTTTTGTTCGCCTTATCCGGTGGTTCGCTATATCCGAACCGTGAAGTAAAATGCTATGATACACAAAATGTATAATTCATTAGTTGCAATGTGTATTAAATAATAATGTATTACAAAATGATAAGATCTATTAAAAATTATCATTAATGAATTAAATCGACTAAAATCGATTACATTAAACTGACATAATATTAATTAAATTACGTACTATAGAAAAATGGCTGGACCAAAATTTTCGTTCGTTATATACCAGGTTCGCTATAACGGAGATCGACTGTGTATATATAAATATATAGGTGATTATCAAAATAATGGAAACACTAAGAAAAATCATGAAAGTTCCTGTAGAGATGCTGTGGTGGATATCGATACCTAGTTCTATCCGCTTATACAGATCACAGTGGTTGGATGATATATTGTCAAGGGGGATTGTATAGAGCAAGATAAGATATTTGACTTCTTTTTCATGCTCTTCAAACCAATATTTGATAGATTTAGCTGTATGTATAGGGGGATTATCATCCCGGAGAACGCCATCTCCTGCAAGAAACAATGTTTGCACCATAGTATGGACTAGGGAGCTAAAATTTCGACATAGTCCTTCCCATTCGATCTTCCATTTAGGGTTACAATAGGGTCTGAAGAAAACCATCAGATGCCATCAAAAACCCTGATAGATCTACCTCCATGATTGACAGTTGAGATGAGACAGCCAGAATCTTACGCTTGTGCAAGTGTTCTCAAGGCATACGCACGTCCTGTTGCGAGGAACAATGTGAACAAAGATTCGTTGGACCAAATGCCATTTTTCGACATATTACTTTACCAGGATTTGCCCTCCTGTCACCATTATTGACGATATTTTTTATTCGCATCTATTACAAGTGGTCTGGGAATAGCTAATTTTCCGTAAATGCTTTGTTTGTGAAGTTCCCTTCAATCTCTAATCGTTGATACCGGAACATGCAGATGCAGACTGAGCGCTTCGGTCATTTTGGTTGCAGTTGTGTTCTTTCTTCATGTCACAATCCGCTTCAATACCTCGTTCGTCTCTTTCACTCAGCTCTCCCTTTCATACACTATACTATTTGGCAAAGGATGTTTTTCCGTGCACTCTGTATGCTGCCCTGACTTGCGATACCATAGCTCAAAAAACAGCCTTAGTCTGGGGTTGCAGTAACAGATACTCCAATTTAAACGCGCCCAAACAATTTGCCCTTTTCGCAAGGTCTGCAAGGTTTGACATTTTTGCTTTTCCCCCAAAAAGCACGATGCCAATAGCTTCATTACTGCTACCTGACAAAAGAATAATACATACACTATATTATATAAAAAATACTGGTGGCCAGACTTTTTTTTTAAGAAATACGAAGCACATTCATAAACACCACTAATATTGATAGGTTTATTAATGGAAAAATAATGGAAACATTCCTCACGGAATGTTTCCATTATTTTCATAACCACCTGTATGTAGTTGGATAATGCCTTTAATAAAATGTAAAAGAGTATGCCTTGTAGATTATTGTATTGAGATATACATTTTGGGAATTTTAGAAAAGTTTCTCTGACGAAGAATGAGGCTCAATCCACTTGAAAAAGTCCGGCATTCTAAGCATCATACTAATAGTAAAGTACATTTGTTTTATCATATGGGATCATAGATGACAAAGATAATCTTTCTAGCCATGGTTATTTTTATCATTTTCAACGTAAGTAAGAAAATGCATTTTTAATTCATTGCGTGTCATAAGACATGATGAGATAATATAAAAGCCGCTTAAACACACCACTGATCAACAACATGAACTTTTAATCTCCCATCCATTCCTCTCGAGAAACAATTTTGTTCCTGGCAGATTAACCTTTTTCTTTAACTACTGATGTTTTGCACATAGAAATATTTCACGCTGTTGTTCTGAAATATTTTCACTCTGTTTGGTTTTAAGATAATAGATAGCGTTAAGAAATTTAAGCATTCGTGACAGGCCAAATGTATATTTCACAATAGTTAACTGGTATACAGTTATATCTATATTCAGATAAGATACAGAACAACTAGGCTCCAAAGTTTCCTAATTTTTTTCCCGTTAAATCGTCTCATATTTATATACAAGTATATTAAATGTAGAAATTTGATCCGTTAATTTAACATAGAGTACTAATCATACAACAGTTTGAATTCATAAAGAATATGCTAGACAAAAGTAAAAGTAGAATATTGTTTAAAGCATAACATACGAGCAATTTAAAAATAACAAGGTCAAAGCGCCGTGTAAAAGCAATAATCCCACCCTCACTTTACAGAAGTATTAGGTAAAGAAATGCTAATATTTTTACTCCAAATATGTTTCTCTTTATGGCCTGTTTATATGAAATAAGTTCGAGAATTCCTAGATAAGTAAAGAAATGTTATGTAATGAAATTGTTGCGAGATATAGTGAGTACAAGATATTACGTCCAGGAGTATAAAATGCAACTGTTATCAATTTAAATGTTTGACGCATGTGAACTTTCCCTGGAAAAACGGCTTAAAAAGGTATTGATATGGGAAAATATTTTAGTTAAATAGAGTAACCAATGACAGCCCTTTCAGGGGCGCCGTTCCCACATTGCGAGCGTCTAATTATAGTCTTCTTTTCACTTGCATTCAATGTATTCCAGTTGGATGAGGAGCAAAATGGCTAGTTCTGTCATCTGTTATCAGTTTAACGAAGTAAAAACATTTTGCAACCTTTAATTGGAAAAATTTTCAAGATTTTTTAGGTTAAAAAAATCGGGAAAAAAATCAGCACCGGAGGTTGCTGCCCCTAGAGTATCCCAATAACAGAGAGAGAGCAATATAACACTTTAAAATGGATTAATGTTTGAATAAATTTATGTATTTTGAAATAAATTTATGCAAATTTATGTAATTTATAAATTTATGTGCTAGGTTAGCAAAATAACGGACACCATGTTTTATTAATCTCAAGAACACCTTATAGCTTTAATTTTAGCTGAAACTATTATACACACTACTCTTACTAAATTTCGGTAGGGTTCTGCCGTAACGTTTTCTACCGCCCTTTAAAACTATCTTTTTCTTATGGGATTTTCCCCCTAACAGTTGCGCGTACCACATAAATGTGGATACTGCCCTTGACTGCCCAGTTTTATTCAACGAAAACCCACTTTTAGCGCTAAGAACGCATCCCGCTGTTTTGTCAGTGAAATTCCTCGTGCGGGGGAGAAAGGGTTGATATATTATGCTACAAGTTTGGCTACTTTTCACCTCCCGAGATACACAGGCATAATCGCTTCTGATTGTGTCGCTTTGTTTTCACAATTTTTCTCGCCGCTTGACGAGCGCTCTTCACAAAATTTGGTAGACTGATGGACAGATGCGAATCTCATCAACCACCTGCAACAGAGATCTCTCCCGACCCGTTGGACGAAAGACTCCAGAAAAAGGCTTGTAATGATTACTAAGAGGAGAGGAGAGAGTTGGACTTCGAAAACGGTACTGTTCGCATGGGGACTCAAGACTCATCCACCGGTCTTCATAAGCGCATAGAATGCTAAGCATTCTGTATTTTTTGAGGCCTTAAACCATTTTTCATATTTCCTCAAAATACATATGTTCCATGGCTCATAATTTTGGGTCGTCATTCCTCGTTTATCTTTTATTGATGTCATTTTTCTATTCCAGAGGACGAATTCCCAGTTACTACTCTGCAATATGCCTCTCAAACTATTTTTAATACTACAGGTTCTTTAGAGTCTCCTACAAAGTATTACCCCAGCTGATGGTGGACATGAATGTTTTTGTGGTCAGAAGTGTTAAATTTATTTTTTTAGAAATTTGCATCGGGAAATGGAAAGGGGTCAATCAAAATTTCAAGCAACATTCTCAAAAAATTTCTCATATATATACAACTTGCTGTTTTTCAGGGGGCACTAAAGTGTCAAAAGTGATAATGGTCACTTTTTTTGATTTTACTGTAATGAAAGAAGGATGGAACTGTCAGCATGTCTTGAGAAATAAATATATTAAGCTACGAAATTGATCTCGAATTAATAAGCAAAGATGTCTATTTATTAAAGCATCGCTGTCTACATGTTCCTCAAACGCAAGTTTAAAAAAAAAAGGTACTTCAGCACAGAAAATAAATGATTATCCCCTAACCTTTATAACACGAAAAACAGCTATTTTGAAATACTTGTTACATTTTATGGTCACGTGATTTATTTCGTAATTGGTCTTGATAGCTCGCGTGACAACCCGCTGTTGGCAATTCAACAAAGGATTAAAAGTCAATAAAAAGAGTTATAGCCTGCGCTCTAAACGCAGCTCACATTCAACAAATAATGTGAGTTATTTCTTAAAAGTGACGTTTATTAATCCCTTGAAAGGTATAGTAATTATGAAGAAAAGAGCATATAGTTAATCACTTTCACGCTAGTACTTGATAGATGAATATTTGAGAGATTATTCAAGTGTTTTGCAGTTTAAATATATATTGAGATGCGGGTATTAATTACATGGGTTCTATGTACGAGCTTTCAGAGAAATATCGAAATAATGATATTAAGGCTCATTAAATTGCTTTAAAGGGGGATGGATATTGTAGCTATTTATCCGTTTCAGTGAATCTTGATTTTGTTATTAAACACTGATCAATAAAGTAAAGGCAAAGTAAAGAGAAATTAAAGATTCTCAGTAAAAGGTTAGAGTAAAGACATTAATGATAAAATAATGAGGAATAAAGATTAAAATATTAAGTTCGAAATCGATTAAAGCAACTAATACTCATTTTCTGAAATGTACGTCACGTGTCATTTTAATCGTAACACTCCTGTAATTTGCATTATACTTGATTCCGAGGAATGAATTTTTTACCACATAAATGGGATACCTTAAGATTTATACAGATCTGATATAAAAGTTCTAAAACTAAGATCTGATTAAATGTAATTTACTCAGGTTGGCAACAGTTTGAGCTTTGTGAAATGTGACTTTTAAAGAGGGAATATAACAAAAAAACTTAGACATATATTATGCTATCGAAGAAATAATTTCTTCAGGTATAGAAAAATGCATTTGCACAAATATTTTGATTGAGAGGGGGAAGAGTGAGAATATTAAAAAATATCCAAATTAGCTCCTTAGATTCAATCAAATTTTAGAATAACTAATAGTAAAAAAAAGGAAATTGATTTCATTTTTTCATTTAAAAAGCAGGGCCACCCAGAGACTTTACGGGGCCTGGGGCAAATTTCGGTTGGGGGCCCAAGACTATTTTTCAGAAGACTATTTTGTAGTAAGAGAAATCTGATTAATCGAATAAATTTTTTTTTTATTTATTTTTTTTTTTTTTGGGGGGGGGGGCCCTTTTTTCAAGAGATTATTTTGAATTTTGAAGTACGGTACAAGTTTCAGAATTTTCTTTCGGAGGAAATCTAATAAATAATTTTTTAAAAATTTTTTTGGGCCCCTCCGGCAGTTGGGAGCCTGGGGCAAAGTGCCCCAGTTGCCCCCCCCCCTCTGTGCGGCCCTGTAAAAAAGCAAAATTCAAAGGTTTTTTTCCCCAATTTTAATTGCATTATATTTTTGAGTTTAACGAGCTGAGAGGGACTATTGATGCTTAAATCAAATCACAGTCCGAATTTTGGACCTCACCATATAACTATTGAAAGTAACTATTCAAAGTAACCGTTGATTATGTCAGAGTTGATGGGGACCAGCACATCATCGAGACAACAATGAGCACATATGAGCCAATGAATATTGTTGACTTCCCAATCGGGGAGCTGATATCCAGGACAAATTTCTCGGATTTCTCATCTGTTTGACACCCCAAAGACAACAAAACGCCCACTACTTTGCAATTACCAATTCTGTCTAAAAAAATAATGGTACAGAACAGAAAAGTCTCTGCTATACGACTGTGCTTTTATCCCACAATATCGAACAAGAACATTTCCATTTTTAAAGCTAAGAATTCTTTCTCTCACACTATGCCTAGTCAATGCATGACATAAGATAGGGGTTATCTTCACAATAACTAGGGGGAATAATTTTCAGCAATATTAGATCTAATAAATTTAAAACAACTATTTACAAAATGTCTGTAAAAAATTTTAATAATGGGTTGAAATTCTTTATTCGTGGGGTCTCTAATATTTAAGTAGCCAAATATTTCTACAATAATGAAATATTTTTATTGAATATTTAATTTTTATTGAATATTTAATAAAAAGTTGCTTTCCTTAATCCAAATTTCCTCTTATCAAAAAGAATCACTAATGGATATGCTCTTAATAAATTTTCATTACCAAGAAATGTTCGAAAAAATGTCAAACTTCTAAAGTTATTTGGAAGATAAAGACCATTTTTATATCTTATAATTTTTGCTTCAAGACCATTTCTAATTTTATTAAAACATTTATGTGTCTTAACAATTAGTAAATTACATGGAAGAAATACATAATTTTGTTATTTTTGTTTGCGCTAATAACATTTGCAAAAACATAATTTAATCACACAGCTCTCTAAAACTTTTATAAAATTATTTCATGGAATCACTTCTTTCCGTGAGAATTCTTTGGCCAGATCAATCTCTATAAAAAGTGTAAGCGTGTACAAACATTACACATTCTCTATGTGTGAAAGTAGTAAAAGCATATAAAATATACATAGTTGTACATAGACGCAGAAACAGCGTAATAAAACAACCTCTACTACAAACAAGAGTATAAAAACAAGCCTCTACAAAAACTCTTTCTAAGAAAAATAAATAAATATGGAAATTTTGGATGCAAAATTTAGACACTATGTTTTGTGTGTTTTCTTTTCTACTCTAATATTCGTTTACATGAATGCGTTTCAAAATTAAAAAAGAGAACACACATGTTCACCGTTTAAAATATGCGAATAAGGTTTTAACATTTCTCAAGAGAAAAATGAAACAAAATTTATCCTTTCCTATAACTTGTTTTGCTTCGTAGGCTACTGAAATATCCTTTGATATTTTACATAACTGATAAATACATGAAAGATGTTATTTTCAGACATTTAAAACTTCAAGATTTATAATGCTCTGATCGCCTACGCTCCAAGAAGCTAAATAATTTGAGTTATTTAATTTAATTTATATTGAATTGTATTTATATAGTTTGCAACTGAAATTGTGGTAGATATATGATACTTTTTAGAAGTTTGCTTTTTTATTTTGTTATTGTTTATATCACAAAATATACATATTACTTAAAAACTGACGAATAGACGATTAATTTTACTTTATTTATTTGCGTGTCCACTTATGACCTCCAGTTACCATCAATAAAACATAATTGCTATCTCTATGAGTTGGTTTTTCCGTCTTATCGATTAATGGAAGATTTTTGATAAAACTGGGTGAATGCTATCAGTCGATAAGTACAAACACAAGGCCTATTTCTAATAGATTAAAATGAAATCTCGATTTAGAGTTCAAATAGACGAAGTTAATAACTATATTGATGCTTCACAAAACATACATGCCTCCTTTGATTGATACGTTGAAAAAAATTACCATTAAACAATTGTTTATAATATAGATTTTATTTTGTTTGTTAAACTGAAATTTACACGATTTTGAATATTTAGTAACTTGAAAAAGATCAGGGCTTCAGAATCTAATCACATTCTCTCACTGTCCTTAATTTTTATTTTATTTTTAGTGGTAAATGCTATATTGCTAAGACTTTCGTAGTTTTCTATTACTGTCAATATTTCTCCCTTCCTATGTATACGAGGTTGTTTGATAAGTACTTGTAAAATAATAAAACTACTCTTCTGGAAAAATTTTCATTTATTTTTTATTTTTCTACATAGTCCCCCTTAAGTTCGAAACATTTGGCCTACCGACGTTCATTTTTTTTGTGCCCTCCATAGCAGTAATTGTCAAACTCAGCAAAATGTGTTTATCATCGCCAATCTCTTCGAAATTTGTGGAAATTTCTGCCCTGCAAGAAATTGTTTCATATTTCATAGCAAACAGTAGGCTGAGAGAACCAAACATGGAGAATACTAAGAATTGAGAACAATGTCGTAGCGTAAAATTAACATTTTTGTCAATGCAATTGTAGATGAATGAGCTGGAGCGTTATCACGATGGTAAAAAACCGCTTTTTTCATTAAATAGGTATTTTCTCTCTCAATTTCCCTATTTAAACGATCCCTTAACGATGTATGGTACTCTCCCGTTATTGTTTTTCCCTTTTCCCAAGTAGTCAATAAAGATTATGTACCATAGTCGTTTCAAAAAACAACGGGCAAAACGTTTCTTGCTGATGAAACCGTTTCGCATCTTTGGGGAGATGGTTTCTCCCACTTAAACTCAGCATTTTTACTGTTCTTTTATTTCTGTAGTGATATATCTGTGATTCACCAACTGTAATGAAAAAGTCATCTGGGTTTCTACAAAACAGCTCCAAATTTTTCTTCGATTGCACAGACCTCGTCTTTCTCCATTGTGTGAGCAGTAGCAGGATTTGATCGATTTAAGGGGCATCCAGTCACAGACGAAGCGTCGAATCTGTTTACAATTTGACATATGTGTCTTTGAGTCATGTTAAATGGGAGGGCGCCAAAAATCTCAGTGCATTGCGTCATCTCTCGAAAGCTGCGAGGAATAATTAAACATGGCTGTATTCATATATATGTATATATATATATATATATATATATATATATATATATATATATATATATATATATATATATATATATATATATATATATATATACTCTGTCACAAAAAAATATATGCACCCAGAAGGAAAGGAGCTACTGTCACGAAATTTAACATGTATGTGGTGTATGAGGAGATAAGCAAATGATTACAAATTCAGAAGAACAGACCGTTTTATTAAGAAGATATGGCATGAAAAAGGTAACAAATCAGTAAGTAGTAAATCCACCTCTGGCAGCTATACAAGCCGAAACACGGTGTGGCATCGAATCAATGGGGTTACATATGACATCCTGTGGAAGATCATGGCATAATCTTTGCAACTGGGCAGTTAATTCACCAGTATTCTGGGACGGCTGCAGTTGCCTTCCAAGCACGTCCCAGATGTGCTCTATTGGCGAGAGGTCTGGTGACCTGGCAGGCCATGGGAGTACGGCATATCCTTGAAGACATTGTTGGGAGAGTCGCGCAGTATGTGGACGAGCGTTGTCTTGCTGATAAATGGCGCCTGGGTGACCTGATACCATAGGAAGTACAACTGGCTTTAAAATCTCGTCTACGTAACTGCGTGCCGTCAAAGTGCATTGAAGGACGACTAGTGGTGATCGTGTGTCCCAACAAATTGCTCCCCACACTGTCACACATTGTGTAATCGCCGTAAGCTTCTCGACAACAAATGCCGGATCGCCCGGTGTCCTGGCCGCCTCCACATGTGTATGCGCTGGTTATCAGCATTGAGACTGAATCGGGATTCATCGCTGAAGATCACACGCCTCCTTGGGTCACAATCCAGCTTGACGAGTTCGGCAAAAATCCAATCGACACTGCCTATGATGTGGGGTCGATGGTAAAGAGTGGGGAAGTCTAAGGTGGTAGGCGTCTTATGGACTTCGGCTCCTTATACCTGCGTCGACCAGTCGTCTCTGAATGGTTTCCCTTCATACCACCGGATGTCTGGAAGGTGGTAAATGGCATTGAACCAATTCTAGCGACGTTGTTGGTGCGGACGTGGCCGCTCTGTAGTCAGTTTCGTCTGCGAATTCCTCCACGTATTCAGCAGAGTACAGTGGAATGTTCGAAGAATGACAACGTTCTTGATAAAAAAAATTATTCACTCGAACTACATGAAAACTAAATGGCATGAAAGCTTTTCACAGAAATTAATACTTAACATAATGTCTGCTCAGCCACTTCTTACAAAACAGTTAAAGAAAAACAATAACAACGAAACAACAAATGATCAAATGAACAAATGAACTCCCATAGAGTTTCGTTACTCTCTTTTAACAAAGTTGATTCGGCACGTCAGTCGTGACGAAAGGAAGGCGGAGCTTAACGTTTCTTCCGAAATTTGCATTACCGCTTTCCAACACGTTCTTATGATTGCGCGATCCTCGTTCGCATTTATGTTCCTGGAACGCTCTGACCCTCCGCGACGCTAGACTATTCCTTCCGTGATCCATTGTTGCCAACACCGAGCAACTACCATATCGCTCCGTCCGAGGTGGCGGCCGAAACGCCTGTTGGATCAACCTGCTTCTCTGAGGCCTATTATACGTCCCCTCTCAAAGTCCGACAATTGTTCGTACTGTCGCCGGTTATGCCTCAGAGGCATCTCTAGTCACAATACCGTCTATCCAAGTAGACATATTTGTTTGAATAACCCTATAGCACGAACAATCATGCTTTTAAACTCTCCCAGCTGCGCATCTCATATGCGCATAGAGCGCTTAACCTTGTCTCATTGGCGTCGAAATTTTAATCATTTGCTTATCTCTTACCAGCCAAGTGTCGTGAAAGTAGCTCGATTTCTTCTGGATGCATATATTTTTTGTGATGCATATATTATATGTATGCATAGATACAGAGCGAGAGAGGGAGGTAGAAATCCACTTAAAAACTTTCCTTTTCTGTTTGAATTATAAACAAACAAAAATAATGCTGAATAGTTGCTATTAGTCAAGTATTCTGTAAGTGGTTTTTAATCTCTATCTTGTTGGAAATATTATATTTTATTATACCTGTATTACATTAACTCTGAATAATTTGTAAAGGAAATTTCCCCCCTGTTTAGTGCATTCCTGCTACTTTCTTTTGAAAGACAGACTAAATATGAATAAAGATTTTATCTATATTTCATCATTTTTAAGAAACACAGATTAGCTAAAAAATTACACCCAATTTTCGTATATTATAAAATTTAGCTGGATGTATTAACATTCGCTATTTTTATAAAAAAAAGGGCTTTTTTTCTTTGATGTACAATATTAGTTAATTTAAAACAGATGATATTTATTCTCAAAAAGACAGTTCCCTCATGATAAAAAAAAATAGTTAAAATAAAAATTTAGAGGAAATATATAACCCAGTTAGTTTAAATCTCCGGGTACCAACATATTTATTTCCAAGATTTTAAGGAATAGCCAATTCAAGACTTCTAAAGTAAAAATTTTCCGGGCAAGAAAAGATATTATAAAACGTTGCATAAAACAACATAAAGGTTAAAGACTTGACTTCAGAGATTATAATTCCTTATAACGGTTTATTTAAACCACAGGTTTTAAAATAACCTGAATTGCTTATTATCTTGGAAACGAGCGTCACGGAAAATATAACCTTTCCAAAAAATATTCTACTCTGTAGATCCTGTCTTTGGAAAGCCTTTTGAATACAGCCCAACAATATTTCAGCGAAATATGTTTGCTCCCTCTGTCTGTGGTTATTTCCATCCCCGTCGGAAGGACAGGTTGATAACGCGTAAGAAATGTTTTCAAGTAAAGTCTTCTGTCACACAAATTGGAGACGCTTAAAGAAAACTGTTTTGGAAGACGTTCAAAGTACAGAAATTGAAGAGAAGGGATTTACATAAGCGCAGTTAGTTGAGATAAAATACATAGACGACTGACACTCAAATATTTTATACATTTCTGCAAATTTTTTTTCTAGCGAAATTTTCAATTTACTAAAATTGTCCATTATGAAATTCAATTGCCAAATTGTCAATTATGAAAATTCAATTTATATAATTTCCCGAATAATGATAACTATGAAAATCAATGATAATTATGCCCACCAGTAAATTTTTTCACCTAAATAATCTCGTAATCCTATTCCTTGGAATGCAGATACTACTTTGTAAGATTTTTGCATTTGTGACATATTTAAGAACTACATTGTCCGATTCCCTCAATCCTTTCTATTCTTAGAATTGAAATTAACCAAATAATACTGAAAAATTATTAACTTTAAGTGCGCGCATATATTTAAAAATCAGTTTCTACAGTTCAGTCAAAAAAAAGTGAGCAACAAACAACTGTATCATACCTTTACAGGCTCCGTTTAACTGTGGTTATATACACTGCTGGCCACCCAAATTGCAACACCAAGAAAAACAAGAGATATCACAACAAAATGTATTTTGTAAATAACATGTTGACCAAGTATCAAATGATTAAATTTATAGACTTCTGTGAAGTGTGATTCCTGCCAAAATCAGTAGCCAGATTAGCCGCCATTGTTGGAGATCACCGCTGCCACACGCCTCGGTATTGATTCAAAGAGACTTTGGATGAGTTCTTGGAGTACAGCAGACCAAGCAGCTTCCACACGTTGCCAAAGTTGATCTGCTGTGGCAGCTGCGGATGGAATCTGGGTCAATCGTAGAGCAACCATGGACCACATGTTTTCTATCGGTGAAAGATCCGGAGAGCGAGGCGGCCAGGGAAGCAATTCAATCTGGCGATTGACGAAGAACCGATGGACAATGCGTGCCACGTGTGGTCGCGCATTATCCTGTTGAAATATGGCTGTGGGTAAGCCCTGAAGGTAAGGAAGGACAACTGGCTCCAACACCTCGGAGATGTAGCGCTGGCTGTTTAAAGTACCGGCAATGCGTACTAGAGGTGTGCGAGAGTGATATCCAATACCGCCCCATACCATAATACCCGGTGCAGGACCAGTGTGGCGGTGCATAACGCAGCTGTTCAGCATCCTCTCTTCACGGTGTCTCCAGACTCGAATGCGACCATCGTGGTGTTGCAGACAGAAGCGTGACTCGTCAGTAAAAACAATTTCATTCCATTCTGTCGTCCACATCCTTCTGTCATCGCACCATTGGTGGCGGAGACGTCTGTGGTTCTGCGTCAAGGGTAGACAAAGCAATGGACGTCTTGCGGACAGACCACTCTGCTGTAAACGGCGTCGAATGGTACGCGCAGACACTGGATGATGCGTTACAGACTGCATGTGCTGTGCTATGGTTCGTGATGTGACTGAGCGATCCGTCACTGCCATGCGCACAATTTGTCTGTCATCACGTGAAGTGGTGCGCTGAGGTGGATGCGATCGAACACGCCGGTCCGTCGTACCCTCTTGCATCCAACGTTCACATATCCGCATTACAGTTGTTTGGTTTCGTCCAACACGACTGCCGATTTCCCTGAAAGATAATCCACAATCTCGTAGGCCACTATCCTTCCTCTGTCGAACTCGGATACTTGATCAAAAGATGATCGCTGTTTTCGACGAGGCATAATTGATCGTTTTTTTTAAAAAACCACAAGAAAAACACAATTGCCGAACTTGAAATCGTCGAAATCTCGAAGCCTTAAATAGCGCTTTGAAGTGGCGCCACAGGCGCGTGTGATGTGCGTCTGCGCTGAAATTCTAATCATTTGCATATCTCACCTCCGCTAATGCATGTTGTAAATTTCATGTTATTTGCATGTTTCCTTCAGGGTGTTGCATTTACAGTGGCCAGCAGTGTATAAACAGAAACTGATAAATAAACAGAAACTGATGAGAATTTTTTTATAAAAGTCTGTTCGTTATTTTGTAGGTATAAATTTTGCCAGTTAACCCCAGAAAGTTATTGGAAAGGAACTAGAAAAACTGGAGTGGTGACTAAGCTAAAATATATTTTAAGAGCCCTTTTGTTTCAGACGAAAAATTGAAAACTAAATGAAACAGAACAATTATCAATTATTTAGCTTCTGAAAAGGCTTGTATGCCTGTGAATCAGCTCATTGGAGAGTGAGCCACGTATTGTTAATGATTCTTAACATGCAACTAACTCACAACATTTTTTATCTTAGGCCAGACTTTGGCCAAGTTACATCATCAGTTTCTTTCGGATGGCCCAATAAAGTCTCGAAACATGAAAAGCAGTATGAACATCATTTGCAGAAAAGCCTACTACGTCTTTGAGTTCTCGAAAACTGCGGAGGTGGGCACCAGTCACATTGTTGATGCCACATAGCGGGCACAATGGAGAACTCACCAGACCAATACGGTAAAGGTGTACCTGTAAGTAATCGTAGCTTGTTTTGAGTCAAAAGTTCACCACTCCCATAGCTCTGGCTAGGCCAGAGGGAACAGAGGACCTCAATAAGGAGCCACAGGGATTTTGACCTGTAGACTCACCATAGAGACCCAGCTGATATGATTTAATTTTAGATTTAATTAGTCTCTTCACTATAAGATGGTTAATTGGCAAATGGGGTTGAGGTAACTCTGCGCCAGCCTTAAACATAATATGTATGATTCATAACATTCACAGTGTTATGTAGTTATCTTAAACAAAAGACTAAGTATCACTCTAATTTGATTCTGAAAAAATAAAGGAACACTACACATATTTGGGTTCGCCACGCTCACAGCTCTGGGTAAGCCAGAAGGAACAGAAGACCTCATTAAGGAGCCACGGGGCTTTTGACCTGTAGACTCACCATTGAGGCCCAGTTGATATGATTTAATGTTATATTTAATTAGTCTCGTTACAATAAGATAGTTAATAGCAACTGTAGTTGAGGTAACTCTGAGCCAGCCTTAAATAGAATATGTATGATTCATAACATTCACAGTGTTATGTAATTATCCTAAACAAAAGACTAAGTTTCACTCTAATTTGATTCTGAAAAAATAAAGGAACACTACACATATTTGGGTTCGCAACGCCCACAGCTCTGGGTAGGCTAGAAGGAACAGAAGACCTCATTAAGGAGCCACGAGGCTTTTGACCTGTAGACTCACCATAGAGTCCCAGCTGATATGATTTAGCGTTAGATTTAATTATCTCTTTACAATAAAGATAATAAATAGCAAATATGGTTGAGGTATTTTTGCGCCAGCCTTAAACAGTCTATCGCTGACTCATAATATTCACAAAGTATCTTAAACAAAAGACTAAAGCATCACTCTAATTTGATTCTAAAATAAATAAAGGAACACTACACATATTTGGGCCTTCCGGTTTTTATATTGTCGTATAAGAAATTCACGTCAATAAGGAGTTCTCTATTTTTGCTAAAGATAAAGACTCAGTTTACCAGCCCCTACTCTTGGTAAATTTTAAATAAACGAATATATCCAAACAAAAATTATTACTGTGCATAACGGGAAAATTTCAATAACTTCCCAAATAATTCCGAAAGAGAAAATATTTCAGCGAGCAGCTTTTTTTAACACACACGTAAAGACGGAAGTAACACTTTGACATCTAATTAAAATGCATTTTGGTCAAAGGAAGAAAACAGGTAATAAATGACTCCGAAATTAAACCTAATAAAATGAGATCCTCCCTCCCCCAAATAAAACAGTGAGTTTCGTAAAAAATATTTAACATATAATGTAACAAAACACTTCTCCACGTGTCAAAATATTTATAATAAACATGTAAAAATACTTTAAAAATCGTCTTGTCAAAGAAATTAGAATAAAAATTTAATTTAACCTTAAAGTAAAAGAACTGGATGTCAAGAGAAAAATTCAATTTCATACCCTTCGTGTGGAAAACATTCCATCCTAAATTCATGTCGTTCGTGTTGGTTTTTTAAATTGCAGGATTGTTAAATTAGAAAAAGAACCTTAAAAATTTTCAACTTTTGAAACGAAGTGTTAAGTAAATTTGGGTTAAATTATATAAATATTAATAAATATTTACGTGTAAAAAAATAAATAAGTCTTACATTAGATTTTTTTTTTCGCTTTCAGAATTCCTTTCATCGAAATACACTTATAGGATTTCAGACCAATAATTACTTCATAACAATGAATATATAAGTAATCATCTTACTATTAACAGCTGAAGGTAAACAAATGTTAGTTTGTCAGTCAGCAGACACGGGGATGGGCTAATATCGCGAACCGAGCATAGCAGGATATCGCGACTGGTACCGATATACACGGAAGGCCGAGACACGTGCACTGATGCTATCCTCAACTTTCAAAACTTTAAACTTTTTTAATTATTCATTTAAAACCGCCGAACTCAATGGAAGAGGAGAGCTGAAACAGCTGACATTCTGGGTGGGCCAGCTCCTTTCCGTTTCGCAAATTTCCACTATTTTCATGCATGCAAAATTCAACTTTTCCGTCCTCCAATCGACAAATTTTTTATTTCCATGTGTTTTACAACCCTTCATCTTTAAGGACACACACATATTTATAAAATTAAAATGTTTTACATTACAAACGAAGCTTTTTCACCAAAGCAGTTTTCCGAATTTCATGAAATCGACAATTTTGATGGACAAATATTTGGGTTTTCTGCACCTAATAATGCAAATTTTACGATTTATCGGCATTTGCTAGATGTTCAGCTTCCAAAATATACCAAATACATTTAATAAAAAAAATTTTATCATTCTAAAAAAGCGTACTTACAAAACTCACTTTTGAAATTTCCCGCGCTGATCGCCATAGTATCTTAATGTAACTGAATGGGGAGTTCGCAATTTTTCGATTCATTATTTTACTCACTATTAATTCCAGCAAGTTCGTGAAATTTGTTTCTAATTAATGAGCAACTGATGAGGATTCTTCCGCCACCAATTTTGAATTCCTGAGAACTGTCTTTCTATTTTTTAAGCACTTTTTCACCCATGAGATTTTATATTTACATTTTGCCATGTTGCCAAAATGAAAAATAATTAGTTGAGAACGAGTCTGAAAACAAGTCTTTAATAATTGAAATCCAGAAATAATTTTAAATTACCAGAAATAATTTTTGTTTTAGGAAAGGAGAAGTTAAAACCTTTAGAATTTTTTTCTAATTGAATGAGCTTTTTTGTTTAAAAAGCAAAGTTTGAAAACGGAAATTTGAAATAAATTTCAAAAGCCAAAAACCAAAATTTGAAAAAGAGAATTTTAAATAATTATTTCATTTTTTAAAAATTCTGATATATTTTTAAAAGTCATTAAACAGTTTTTAATTTTTAAGAAATAAAACCAAAAAGCAATAAATCGAAAACGCAACACATCGGGTTTCCACTCAGCTAGTCTATATAATAACAGCTGAAGGTAAACAAATGTTAGTTAGTTAGTCAGCAGACACGGGGACGGGCTAATCTCGCGAACCGAGCATAGCAAGATATCGCGACTGGTACCGATGGACGCGGACGGACTAGAGACGCGTGCACTGGTGCCATCCTCAACTTTCAAAACTTTAAACTTCTTTAATTATAAAATTAAAACCGCCGAACTCAAAAGAAGCGGACAGCAGAAAGAGATGACATTCCGGGTGGGCCAGCTCCTTTCCGTTTCGCAAATTTCCACTATTTTCATGCATGCAAAATTAAACTTTTTCGCCCACCAATCGACAAATTTTTTATTTCCATGTGTTTTACAACTCTTCATCCTTAAGGATATACACATTTTTATAACGTTAAACTATTTTTCATTGCAAAAGAAGCTTTTTCAACAAAGCAGTTTTCCGAATTTCACGAAATCGACAATTTTGATGGACAAATATTTCGGTTTTCTGCACCAATTAATGCCAAATTTACGATTTATCGGCATTTGCTAGATATTCAGTTTCCAAAATTCACCAAATACATTTAATAAAAAAAAGGGTATCACTCTAAAAAAGCGTACTTACAAAACTCACTTTTGAAATTTTCCGCGCTGATCGCCATAGTATCTTAATGTAACTGAATGGAGAGTTCGTAATTTTTCGACTTATTATTTTACTCACTAATAATTCCAGCAAGTTCGTGAAATTTGTTTCTAATTAATGAGCAACTGATGAGGATTCTTCCGCCACCAATTTTTTATTCCTGAGGACTGTCTTTCTATTTTTTTAAGCACTTTTTCTCCTATGAGATTTAATATTTACATTCGGCCATGTTGCCAAAATGAAAAACTATTAGTTGAGAACGAGTCATTTAATAATTGAAATCCAGAAATAATTTTAAAGTACCAGAAATAATTTTAGTTTTAGGAAATGAGAAGTTAAAACCTTTAGAATTTTTTCTAATTGAGTGAATTTTTTTGTTTGAAAAGCAAAATTTGAAAACGGAAATTTGAAAGAATTTTTCAAAAGCCAAAAACCAAAATTTGAAAAAGAGAATTTTAAATAATTATTTCGTTTTTTTAAAAATTCTAATATATTTTTAAAAGTCATTAAACAGTTTTAAATCTTTAAAAAAATAAAACCATGTCATTTTAAGTCCAAAAAGCAACACATCGTGTTGCCACTCAGCTAGTGTAATATAAAAAATTCAAAAGAGAAAGTGATAAAGGAATACAATAAGATAAAACGTCATTATTAAAGTATTTTAACTACCGATTTTAAATGTTAATCAATTACTGATAAAAAAAATTTCAGGAATTGAATTGCCTTTTATAGGAATTTTTAGAAGAATAATTACTTCATAACAATAAATAAATTAGCAATCATGTAATATAAAAAATTCAAATGAGAAAATGATAAATGAACAATAAGATCAAACGTGATTATTAAAATATTTTAATTACGGATTTTAAATGTTTATCAATTACAGATTAAAAATTTTCAGGAATTGAGTTGTTTTTAATAGGAATTTTCAGAGCAATTATTACTTCTTAACTTTGAATAAAGTATAATCTATGAATAAAGTAATCATGTAATAATATAAAAACTCACAGTAGAAAATCATAAAGGAGCAATAACATCAAACGTGATTAATTAAGAATTTTAACCACCGATTATAAATGTTTATCAATTACGAATGAAAAAAGCACATTTTTTGTCCAGTGTAACAAATATGTTTTACTGGAAGACATTTCTTTATTTTGAAATTTCCAGTTCCCACAAGCCAGAATTTTAAAGCACTTTCTAGAAAAAAACAAACAAAGACAAATTCCTTCCCGTATGAATTTCCTTACGACATGTATTGTGTCGGTTCTTCAACAATATAATACTCTAGAGACCCTGGTTTTGAAAAGCTTTGTTAATACCACCTTTCTAAGGCCTTAGGGAAATTCTCCGTAATTTGTTTGTTCTCAGTTCGAAGTTATTTCCGCCTGCTTCACTGTAAAGCACCAAGAACATAAGGAGTATATTCTTGCGTAAACTCTTTTGTCATAGGAATTGGAGACGCTTAAACGAAATAGTTTACGGTGTTGCATTGAATACAGACATTTTACAGGGGATATCCAGGTAGGCGGTAGAAAAAAGGAGTTTGCGAAATGATCTGAGGAAGAAGTATTTTAAACATCTGTTCTCTTCATATTTTGTTCTGCACTTTACAGAAAAGATAGTGATTTGCAAAAATTAAATTATCTGCTAGAGATATACTCCGGGGTAATTCATGAGGAAAATTGGATTTATTATGCGAAAATTGTTGTCAGCAGTTTAAGAAATACAAATTCACAAAAGGAATCACATTATATAAATTTATCAATTACGTTTGGAAGTAAGATCCATTTTTACTTACGTGATTAAATGTAATTCAAATAAGTAATTGGATAATATTTATTTGAATTACATTTAATCACGTAATTCACACACTGATTTACGTGACGTTACGTTACGTTACGTTCACACACTGATTACGTCACACACTGATTTTCTCTTGTAGAAATAATTGTAAAATTACTAACACTAATACTAATGAGTACTGATGAGTTCTAGTGAGTACTAATGAGTAATACTAATAAGTACTTTGCAAACATTCATAGATTTTTTTGAGTAATATCGACACTTCTTCAGTGAGGTTAGGGAGCAAGAATTTATGGATTGATGTTGCATTATTCGTATTAGATTTAGAAAAGAATTCATTGTATTGAAATGGTACTCCCTAGGAAAATAATTGTGTGAAACAGACAAAAAACATGAAATGTAATGTAATTGATTTTGGTTTTTACTTCTTTTGTTTTCAAATGCAGATATACTCCTTAATTATAAAAATATTTAAGAAGCTAGAATCGTACGATTATGCATCCATGGAGAAAAAGAAAAATTAAATTATTAAATTGGGAACATGAAAGTAAATATTGCTGACATATTCATATAAAATAAATATGTAAAACAGGAGCAGTAAGATGTAATTGTATTAACAGATATTATTAGAGGAAATATAATTGGTTTCAGATTGCAGAGACATTTTAAAATTCATGCTTATTTTATTAGCGTATAAATTTATTAGTTTCTACTGATTTCCAGCGACTTGAGATAATTTTACGCTAAACATATGCTAAAAGAGTATGTTGTTAAGTTTTAAAATTTGCTCTAAGAATTAATATAGAAATAAGATTGTAAGAAAAAGCAATATATACTCTCAATTATATTTGAAATATTGTTGCTTTTTCCTAAGAATGTTATCCTGCTGAGAGATGAGATAGACTTCTACAGAATGTTTCTGCTTCATTAGTGCGTATCGATCATTATCTATCTATATCAATATATATAAAACAGTTCCGTAACTGACTGACTCACTGACATACAACGCACAAACCAAACCGCTGGACCTAAAGGGCTTAAATTTTGCATGGCGATTCTTCTTATAGTGTAGGGGTGCACTAAAAAAGATAGTTGAAAAATTCTTCATAGATTTTCTTAAATTAAATTTTTAAGCTGTTTTAGTAACATCTTTAAGTTTGCATTTAGGGTTATAAAATTTATATCACGAGAAAGATCATAAAAATTCCTTTAAAATGAAATCATTTTCGAATCTTTACCACCATTTTCTGATTTTTGGTGAATTTTTAAAGATTAATTTTTAGAATTTAATTTATTAAATGCTGATTACGTGATTTCTTTTTCTGGTACTTTAAATAAATTTATCGTCACGTCATAACAACGAAATAGACAAAAAATATTTTTCTTTTCTTGTTAATGCGGCAGACGATTGGACATTATCTAAAAAAATACTAAAATACAGTAAAAATATCTTCCTCAAACTGTACTATATTAACTGTACTATATTCTTTAGCATGTCCTATTAGATTTAATTTGAATATTTTCTTCTACATTATTTTGTCTATAAAATATCCCTTACGATTTATTTATAAATGTATTTTTTTGCATCAATTGTACACATTAATCGTCGTATTTATTATATATATATATATATATATATATATATATATATATATATATATATATATATATATATATATATATATGGGGGGTTTTGGGGGGAATAATCACAAACAGTGATTACATATGTAACATTTATTTAAAGAGGGACATTATTTACAGGGGGAACGAACGTCTAAAAGGGGGAAGAACAAGCAGCGCGGCACACACATGTGCACGCTCGTCGAAAGCATAGCACCGTCTATCTCTTCTGTTCTTCACGGCACTCGCTAGGTGGCGCTCACGGGAGCTTACAAGGGCGCACTCCATGTGAGAGTGGCATGCATGGGGCTGTATCGATGGCATCCCACATCGGCCATCCGACAAAAAGCATCTGCCCCCAGCTGCTGGTAGGGGCACAAACAAATACAGGTGGCAATTTATTATGACGAAATGAAAATAAAGTATAAAAGTTATAAGAATACACATAGGTTATAAGTCTAGAAAAATGAGCTGGAAAAGAAAATGAAAAATATAACACTAATTGTAGTAACATCTAAACAGCAAAACAATCCTAGCTAATGAAGTATTTCTGAAAAAGAAAAAAAAATAATGAAAATATAGTTGAAAATATAGTCCAAACGGGTTATGTAAAGTTATGAGTCCACGGTTTCATGAACTCGATGCATGTACTGGTATGCATGGGTCCGTCGAAATGTCCACACTTTTGAACATCATAGGTGTCGTTGGGCTTAAGTCTGATGATCTTGTAGGTTCCGAGGAACTTTGGATGGAGTTTTAAACGAGGTCCGAATTGGGTGCGTTTTATGGCGACAAGATCGTGCAACTTGAACTTCGGAGGTGTCTTTCGTCGTAGATTGTAGGTTTTACGGTTTTCGTTTTGAACTCTCAAAATCTGTTGTTAATTAATTGACCGTTGTATTTAATTTGAATGTACTCCGTAGCGAAGTGCGGGTTTTCAGCTAGTACCTATATAAATCTATAAATTTATGCATTTTGCTTGATATAGAGTTAGAAATGGATGAGCAATATTTACTTTCTTAAAAAAAAAACTTCGGCTCGAGATTTTAAATACCCACTAAGCAGTTATAGATTAAATTCATAACCTTTTCTTTCTCTGCAAAATGCCCTCTAGTTATTTCTGTAAGACTTGTATTAACGTAGGATTACGTTCCTCAGTAACGGTCCTTCGGAGAGAAAAAAATTGTCCTGCATCGCTAGTTATAATTTTGGCAGCATGCCATATCCAGTAGCAGTAAACAGTTAAACAGAAAAGTACCAAAATGCGCCAAAAAGAGAGAAAAAGGAAAAAAGAGGTAAGCAAACGATAAGTAATCCTATGTTAATAACCCACGGTAGTTTCGTTAGAGGAGACTACCTTAAATATTTTTTTTCTGCTTTCCCTGTTTAAAAGTTACAGAAACATTGATCCTACATTTTTTTCTTCCTTTATTAAAGTTACCAAACATTGCTTTATTACTTTTTTTATGCCCTAACCTTGCAGGCATTATAAATTACTTATTTTATTGTTAATTTTGACAATTTTAAAAGGGCAGAAAGACAAATCTGTCAAAGCAGTAGTACCCAAGTATTAACAATGCTTGCAAGGACTCGACCTATCGAGCTGAAGTAAATGGAAGTCAGCAAGTCTGGGTAAGAAATACAGTAACTTTCTTACCCAGAGGAAGCATGCTAAAATTGCGATTAATGTCTTCCTATAGCACTCATTCCTTTTTAACAGTGATAATTTTTTCAGTATATGAGTGTCAGTTTAAATCAGCACTGAGCAGCTTGAATATGAAGGCCTGCTATGATCACTGAGTGTATTCTGTTAAATCCTTTTACTTTCGTTATCTGGGTAAGAAATCTCACACAATTCGTCTTGCAACATTCTCGTATGAGCAACTCGTGTCATGTCAGCATAGTTAGCACATAGTGAATGTTTCTTTAGCCTTGAAAGTAGAGTGCAATGTAATTGGAAGATTTGTGCCCGTAAGACGTTACAGTTATCAAAAGGAACTTAGAAGTATTATGTTAAAACCTTTTCTTTCGTTATCTGGGTAAGAAATCTCGCACAATTCGTCTTGCAACCTTCTCGTATATGCAACTCATGTCATTCAGCAGAGTTAGTACACGGTGAATGCTTCTTTATGTTTGGAAGTAGAGTTCATTGTTATTGGAAGATTTGTGTCCGCAAAACGTTGCACTTAGCAAAAGGAACTTAGAAGAAATGGTTAGTAAAAAGTTAAATAAAAAATGTAACACCAAGATGCCTCCAAATAACTCAACATACTTCTCTTGGCGGGTAGTTTGGTTAGATGATATTTTCCCAAAAGCCTCCGCAACTTGCGGATAATTCAATCTGTGTTTAACGTCAAAGCCAGTAACTCGTCCTTTGGATTTACTTTTTTTACGCGATTTAATTGGCTTTTAAAAACCTGATTAATACTATTTTTCTTTTAAAAAATAATATTTTTAAATGTTTTATAAAACTTGCTTCAATGGAAGCATTTTTATGTTAAAAAAACTCATGAACCAATTTCCTTTTCAGAACTATTGAGCAATATTTCTTAAAATTAGCACGTAAATTATCTGAATAGTTGATTTTATGGAGCACTAAAGGAAAGTATCATCAGGGTGGATAAACATGGGATAAACATGTGGATAAATATGTGGTGGATAAACATTGATCACACAAACTGCAACCTTACCTTTATAATAATTTCAGGCTATAGAATTAACCTTTTGAAATAAATATTATAATTTCAAAAATTTATGCGCATTTCTCTAAAGATGTCTCTAAAAATGTATAGAAAACTGTTAAGTGATATAAATAGCATATCTACGTAAATCTGACAGTAATTGCCTCTCTACCCACACGAAAGCGCACTCTATTTATTACAAAGATGAGAAAGTAAAAAAAAATTTCACCTCCAAACTTCCTAAAACATTTACAGCTTCATTCTATTTCTACTATTCCATAAAATATATATATATAATATTCGAGAGAGATTATTTATCCCAGCATGCTCGATTATAAATATTTTAAGCCGAATTCACAAGTAAAAAAAAAAGAATTCCCAACACAAGAGAAAATGCTGAAGAGGCGAATCAATGCATGATTCTTAGTGGCCCCAAGGATAAATGATGCCACGAAAATAAGAGAGAAAAAAGGGATAAAGAAGAAAAATTACGCAGCGCAAAATCGGTAAAAGAAAATGGGGAACTCCTGTGAGGTAGGAACGTTAGATAAGAGAAGCGTTTGGGCCATATTTTCGACACAGGTAGTATATTGATCGATAACAGGTGTGCAAGAAGATTTGGGGAGAGAGAGAACTATCCAGTAAATGGAATAAGGTTGTTCAACAGTTTTTACTTGAACTCGCTCTTATTTTGTTCTGTTTGGAAGTCTGGAATCAACTGGTTTAGTGAATATATTCATTTTAAAATTGATTAGCGATTTCAACGGAAAGATATTATTCATTTTATAGCTTAAAACTTATTTTATGGGAATCTTGCGAGGTGGATTTTTATTTGGGAAAAAGAGATAATTGTTAAAGTAAACAAGCCGAAAATAGAAACAAACACTTTAATCTGATTATTCTGTTTTTTCCATAATCTACACCTTTCATTGCTTAGGAACTCGGATCAGTAAAATTACAATATACCTGTATAATAATTAAGGGGATGGTGGACATTACAAAGAGATTTTTGAACTTTTTACCTCAGAGATATGAAATTTTGCATAGATATTCATTAAAGCATAACTATATCAAACACATTATAAGATTTTATAAATATATTCATTTTTTTAATTAAAAAAAATTAAATTAATGTTATTATTATTTTTTAAATGCTCCTTGTGATCCAATTTTTAACTTCCGCCTTAATTTTGCATTTATATTGTTTATGAATATATTTTGAGCAGAGTTATGTATTAATTTGTGCTTTTGTTGAATAGTTAATTTTTAGGAAATATTTTTATGTTTGTACTCTGAATTTTCCTGAAATTTTTGTACTTTTCTACACTTAAGTTAAACTTTGATAATCCGAATGATGCCGAAACCTGAAATGAATACATAACTTTTTTAATGTATTAGAGGAGTCTTTATTATAAATTTTATAAAATGTCGCCAGACATTATGACGTAAGGAGCAGTTCAAAGATTTGGAATATCTGGATATTACTCACTTTGAAAAAACCCCATCTAAAAGATGTTTTTTTCCCTACCTTTAATACTTACTTTTCTAAAGTCCTCAAGTTTTCATTTTACTTTTCTCTATATATTTTAATTGCATTTTATTCCAATATTTACATACTTTTAAAATATTAATACACAATAAAATTCCAATTTTTGTTCGATTGTAGGTAATTTGAAAGTCTACCACCCTTTAAAACTGTTAGAATTTTGTCTTTAACAAAAAGAAAATTAACAGAATTTATACATTTTCACCTATAAGCTCAAGCAAAATCTGAATTTATACCACAAGTACACAAAGTTAACAAATTAAGAAATGAAATTTCAAACATTTTAGACTGATATTCTGAAAGATATTTAAATTTGTTAAAAGGAATTTTAATCTAACTCGTTTCACTTTAAATAATTGAAGGTAAATGCAACCCATTTTTTTCCAGATAATTACCCCATGGATATCTGGTGGTATCAGATATTAATACATTATAAACACAGGGGTTAAAATGTATATAATGCTTTTTTAAGTACTTCGTTGCTTTGAAATGGAAGTGTCATGGTTAATCCTTAGCGTGCTGCAATATTAAAGGAACCTTTGATTGTGAATAGCATCCATTAAGACTGCTGTGCCCTAACTCTATTGAATTAGATCACATCAGTGTTTAACTATAGAGAAAATTTGTCAAGGATTGGCGACATGGATTTAAAGGTTTGTTTTAAAAAATTGTACTCCGTAATGGAGAAGGAAATTTTACACCTTGGGCATTTTTCGTTTTTTTAAAAAATGCAAAAAATATTTTACAGTTTTTTCAGTGCTTAAAATCTTTAAATTGATTTTTCTCAGTTTGCTGTTTTTTTTTGAAATATTACTGTGTTTAAAACACGATTACGTCTACAAATATATGTTAAATGACTCCATTATTTTTTTGTATCTTGAATATAATGTACTTAAAAAAATTAGGGATGGATTTTACAATATAATGAAAAGAAAAAAGAAAAATCGTAATGTTGAGGAAACCCTGTTTTTGCTGCATTTTTGCTTATATTTGTATTTTTTTTTTCTCATAAACTAATTCATTAATTGTAAAATCTATCCATAAAATAATAAAGTATAATGTCATACACATCCCCCCCCCAAAAAAAATATAAATCATGGTTAGAATTTTGAAAAATAAAGGAGAAAAACAATTTTTAAAATTCTTTAATTTTTTTAATCTTTAAATTTCTCAATTTTTACCCACAAAATGATTTTTTTCTTGTTAAAATCAGTTTGTCTAAGTATTACCTATAATAATATGTGTATACTATAGGTAAATATACTTCTGCAAAAATATTCCTTCAAAGGGTACCGAGTCCCTTTAAAATTTAATTGTTAAATCGATCCATAAAATAATAAAGTATAATGTCATACACATCCACCCCCCCCCCAAAAAAAAAAAAAAAATATATATATATATAAATCCTGGTTAGAATTATGAAAAATAAAAGAGAAAAACAATTTTTAAAATTCTTTAATTTTTTTAATCTTTAAATTTCTCAATTTTTACCCACAAAATGATTTTTTTGTTAAAATCAGTTTGTCTAAGTATTACCTATAATAATATGTGTATACTATAGGTAAATATACTTCTGCAAAAATATTCCTTCAAAGGGTACCGAGTCCCCTTAAAATTTAAGTTATTCGGGGAAAAAATCTGGTATTGTGTGTTTTAAACGCTCAGAAATTCCTTTGATGGACGAAATTTATAAAATAAATCCTGTTGCAAGGTGCAAAAAAGTTCAGGCTATCTGAGAATACCATATTTATTGGATTATCAGCATTTATGTAGCTGTAATAGTAGACAAATTTTCTCCATACGTTAACATTGAGGGAAGCGAATACAGTAGCCTTAAATCTAGAGTAGGTAAAATAACGATAATTTTAACAATGCAATTATTAATTACGAGCTTGAGAAGAGGCGTGCGAACGAGATCTCAGTGAACTCCAATTTTACAAGTATAACGTCATGTATCGAGTTTTGGTCTTGTTTATGTCATCCCAATCAGATCAGCAGAACAACCAATTTGCATACCATGATTCGAGCGATAAGGGGGAGTTTTGGGGGATAGTCAGACAGTGCATAACGGTTAATAATAACGTCACTTAAAAAATTGCCGTGGATACAGTCAGACCTGCGTCATTAAGTCAATTAGTGCGTATATATATCGGATTTTTTGGGGACTGATAATGTAAAGCTTGGAATTTATTTGCACCTCAAATTGCACCTGAAATTTATGGGAGGATTTTTAGAAAATAATAATTTGTATTTTATTAGGTATATAAAGATATTTTCAATTTCTTGCTTAACCTTTTCCTTAGGGGGTGGGATAGCATGTATCCCAAAAATACAGGCCCAAGAATGAATATATATATATATATATGTGTGTGTGTGTGTGTGTGTGTGTGTATAAACCCCCTTAATGGCCGTTCTTGCAAAGGGGGTATGATCTCGTAAGCTAAAGGTTATAGAAGAAAAAAATATATATACAATAAATATAAGAAATAATATATAAAATACATTTATATAATGAAATATTTATTTTATTTTCATTTTACCTTCCGACCGTAAGACGCACCGCTATTTTAAGTCGATTTTTTATGTAGAAATGTCTTATGGTTTTTTTATGTCTTATGGTTCGAAAAATATGGTAACTAAAAATTTTCATGACTATCGTGTACTAAGAATGAGTCCCTTGGGAGAATAATCAAAATAGGATATTTTAAACGAGTTCGAGTATAAATCTTTAAAGTATATACCTGTGAAATTACATATGACACAGGATATGCTTTTTATAAAACTTTTTTTACCATATGCAGTTACAATTTGTAATGAAATGTCCATGTTAACTAATATTTAAAAAAGGCAAAAAAATATGTTTTCATTTATTTAAGTCAGCTTATAGCCGAGAATCGAGATATTTTGGAAGAAGGTGCCTATGAACCTGAATTAGGTGAACTATAAAAATTAAAAAAGCTAATTATTGAAAATTACTGAAAAGTAAATTGTTGAATGTTTTTTTTCCATGAAATGTAGAAAAATTAATAATATGCACAAACGGGCCAGAGTTTAAAACATGGGTGGCCAACCCGCGGCACGCGTGCCACAGTGTGGCACGGCGGCGTTTCAACAGTGGCACGCGGATACTTATTGAAAAATTAAGAAATTTGAAAAAATAATAATTTGTCAAAATCTGTAAAAACCCTACTAGTACGCTACTGAAAATAACAGGCAGGAAAGCGGCACTGCTTGACACCAGTACAACGATGCGCTAAGACAGCGGGGTCATAGGACGAACCCAATGGTTTGAGTAGCCTTGCTTTGGCGCCGTTGTGTCTTGCTATGGTTGTCCGTTCTCAAGCGAGAGCGAGTGCGACACTCTGGCTGTCTGGCTCAGTTAATTTTAAACTGCCGAGCAAGACGTTAAGCTTTTTTTAAGCTGTTATTAGATTCTGGCGTCGAGCGTCATTGTTATAAATATTTTATTTTCACTATTTTATACATAACCTAACTGACTGAACCTTTAAAAATGTTTATTAACAGTAGAACCTAAGTTTGTACTTTTGTTTTATTTATTATATTATTTTTTAAATATCCACTACTCAGATTAAAAAAAATGTGCTATTTGTGTAAAAATCCCATAATCAGCCTATAAATAACATTTTTTCACCTTTTTATATTTTTTGTATGTTGGAAAAGGTACGCATATCTTTTTTTCAGATAGTGGCACTCTTCCCAAAAAGGTTGGCCACCCCTGGTTTCAAAGAACAGTTATCAGATACAAACCCTTTTATAGTCCGAATTAATGAGAAACGAATATTTTATGGAAATTTGTACAATTCTCTGCTTTTAAAATGAATACTTATAAAAGATTATAGGAATAATAATTTTTTTTTAAATTTATGATCGATGGGAACTCAAATGAGCGCATTTATCTATGATCCTAGGGCGCGGTGGCCCGGTTAGCAAAGGCGTCGAGCCAGTGATCTCAGGGTTGAGGGTTCGATGCCGGACGCTGACAAATCCACCGCCGTGTACACTAATGGCAGCTGGTGCACGCAAAATCTGTCGTGAGTGCAATGTCCTCCAAGTTCTAGAATTTACCCCTGGGGGTGCGGGGTTAAGTGTTCCGGTCTCATCATTTGTCTCGGTTCAAAATTACGGTACCGGCTCATAGGGGAGTAATGCTGGTCCACCTATATGGTGCTCTCAGAAAAGTGGCCAGCAAAACCACGGTGTCATATGACGGTAAAATTAATGTCCAAGAATACCGTCTGCGGCATTGGAGAAAAAAAAACATGTGATCCAATATAATATTCAATAATTAGTAAGCATTTCAGTTATAAATATGAAAGAATAATTACAAGATAAAAAGAACATTTTATATACCATGTTTTTAAATTTTCTGTTGAATCATATAAACTTGACAATTCTATTTATTACTAAATACTTTAAAAAGTTTTTTTTGATGAATTATCCCATCAATTTGAAAGAAAATGAAGTTGATTGAAAGTTAACTTGCGTTTAACTTTTCGTTCCCGTCCCGGCCGATAGATGCTGTACCAGCCTACAAAACAAAATTAACTGAAAATGAATTCAAATCCTCTTAAGGGTGGCAAAAAGTATTAAAATAATGCATTGTCATCGTGTTCTGACCTATTCTAAAAGTTTCAAATGTCTAGCTAGTCGGGAATCGATTGCAAGATTTGTACTGGACAAACACACACACACAAACAAGAAAGAGAGTTAATAAAAACATGGTAAATATACAATGTAAACCATCATATTTTTGTAGAAAGAAATCATGAGGAATTAAATGGCTAATTTTTCCTAAATGCAAACACATAATATGCATTTTCTTTCCCCAAAGCTTAATAAACAGAAGGACATCAGATTAAATGTCTGTCGATAAAGCAGTTATCTGAAACACACAGCTAGTATGGCATCTGTGCTTTCATTTACTATTCATCATATTAATTACATAAGATTAAATGTAAACAAGAGATAACTGTATAGAGACAGCAAGACTGTTGAGCTTTCAAAACGATCAGATTGAATGAGTTATACAGTAGTAGAGAGAAATGGACCAACATATTATCGCCGAGATGTTCTGGGCGAAACGGTGAATAAAGGACGGATGGCTAATTATCACATGTAAGCTGGAACTTTGATCGATATTTGTGTGGTTATATACTCAAAATTTCGGAGTTTATGCAAAATAAAAGTACGTAAACACTGTAGAGTCCACTAATAAGAAAAATGCTGGGGAACTTCAAGCACTGCGACTTTATTAAGTTTTTTAGTTTTCTTTTAATAAAACTAAAACTCGATCATATTAGAGAAGAAAGATTCTTATAAAATTCCATTTAAAGTACAGGTAACCCTCCTAAAACACGGTAGATAGGTTCCTAGAAAATGCCGTGTTGTATGAAACCGTGTTATATGAGACCAAGAGACAGTTCAAAAAAAGGGGGTTTACGTTCTGAAAACTTATTAAAAACAAACATTTTTTAAAATTTCTGTATAAGCAACTTAATTTTTATTAAAAATATAAATGCATGCATAACGCAAAATAGAAAGAAAGAAAAAAAATATTTTCATTTAATGCGACCTTAATTTAATAAATTTCTTCCTCATCACTGCTCGGTACAATCAAACAAAAACGTTTTTTCGGTTGAACGGTATCACCTTCACTTTCAGAACCCTTTTCTTCATTTAGATTTTTTGCACCTTCTGTCCTATTTAAAAAAATCTGCAATTTTGGCTTATTCGCTGGTTCTTACAAGGTCATTGTAGATTCACGGTATGGAGTTAGACAATTTTGCAGCTCCCTTTCGAATTTTCGGTTTCTTTCAGCGGAAGGATCTGCGTTCAGGAAAAAGGATTCAAAATTTTAAGCTAAGCTTAGACTTCTTATAATTTTCTAGAGTTATAAATGAATAAATTATAATTTGTTTATACATTTTTATATAAAGCCGCTATAGTTCATTATTCTTTCTCGTCATTATTTTAAGTTAATTCCGTTTTTAAATGTGTCAAACAAAAATCATGTTATCTAGTGCTATTGAAGTATTGTTGTTGTTATTACTTATTGAAGTATTGTTGTACAAAGGTTTTCCCAATTTTTTTACCGTGTTACAGTGAAACCGTGTTGTAAGATGCCGTGCTGTAGAAAGGCTACCTGTAGTTACAAAAATTCCAGTTTTAAAATTGGTAACAGCCGATCAGGCTCGAAGTCACAAATTGCACTTTGTGCGAGTAATGACAATAAAGTCAATATTTTTATAATTACTCTTCAATTAATTTTTTTACTTCCTCATCATTATCAACTAGTTTTGAAGTGTTTATTGTCTAACTACGCATACCGTGAGTATTTTTGTTTTTGCTGCTGACAATAAATATTACATACATATTTTCCTTTTCTTTTCATTGTCAGGTAGACTTCGAAGATGTCATTGCCGAACCTGGAGGTCCCTATTCACCGGATTGCGTCTGGCGAAATTCCCGCTGGCTGTTTGATTGCAGCAGAAATTGTTGCTATGCTTGCTTGGCAATCACGTGCGCACTTCCTTGTGCCTTCTGCTCAGGATGCACCTTCGCGTGCCTCTATTTTCAACAAGTGTGGTGCGCATCTCCTTCGCTTCGACATTGTCGCATTCACTGTGCTACTGTGAAGAAGTTCTTGACAACCCTCCTGGAATCCATCATTGGACCGTGCTGTGGCAGCATAGGACTTTGCCTCAGCCAGATAAAGATAGGCAAGTACCAACTCGCAGGGACGGAGGTGGTTTGAAAGGTCGTGTTAATCAGCATTTTCCTGCACTCACATACCTGCTTACTCGCCAGGATGTGTATATATATCCACATCAAATGAATAAGTTAATCATTATTATCAAACATACGACATATATATGGTTAGTATGGGACGTCAGTTATCTCATTAATGTGTGATCATCCAAGTAAGAAATTGTGCACAAATAAAGTTGTCAAACAGATGTACTGCAGAAGTTTAAATTACAGAATTAGTAATAACGAATAATGTTTGAAAATAAGTATACGATGTCATGGATAACTGAAATATGGAGTTGCATCATCAGTTCAGTCATTTTCAGTTAGTAATGGAATATTACGAACTAAAAATGTTGGTGTTATTGATTGTGAATAATCGCGAGTGAATTTTTAGATTCTATTTTTATCTAGAATAATATAGATTTAAGGATTTTGAAAATGGCAAAGCGATACATAAATAGAACAGACAAAATACGAAAATAATTGCAGTCATCTTTCTCTTTATTTGCATATAGAAGTTTCTCATGGTAATTTGAATTACATGTCATTTAATGATTTATATCACTAAGCATTTGTTTACCTGTATTATTGTGAAAAATTGTCTTTTTTGTTGACTAGGATAAAAATTTAGTACCTCACAACGAATTATGAATGCCATACAATATATTATTTAAGAATATTTGGAATGTAGCAGTTGCTGTTGCCCTTTAACCCAAGAAGATATCCACTTTAGTTTGACAGTGATTAACGAATCAAAAATCATATATGTCTTGCTTTTACAAATTGAGCACCAGAAAGAAAACAAGACTGATGGCGCAGTTTATTACATTGTTGCATTACGAATTGACAATAAAATTGAAACGTGGGAAATAGTGCTTTTCTTTTTCATGTTATTTTGTTCTATTGCATATTATTTACACAAGGGTAACTATCGATTTATTCAACAACATTTTTATTCAAAGAACCCGAAATACTTCACAAAATTAATGGAAAGAGTTTAAAGTACTATTTACGAAGATTATCTCACAAATTCTGAAAGAAAAATGTATGTTGACGGGAAATTCATCAGTTAAAAAAAAGTGGGAAAATGTTTTATAACATAGGATCATACTTTATATGTGTTACTTTCATCAAACACATTATGAGACGTTACCAATAATATAACACGCGTAAAACTTCAATAATATCAGCAATATAGCACAAAATAATATTAATAGAAATTATCCACAATTGAAATAAAACGTACAAATTGCAATAACTATTTGAATGTTGCTACTTGAAACGTGTGTTCTCAGTTATTACTCGTATTTATTTTCTCACTGTTTGATAATTAGCTTTTAGTGAAGTGTAATCACAGAGGTGTGTTTAATGTAGTTCTTATGTATAATAAATGTTTTCTGTTTGATAAATCACCACATGCTGTTGTGATCTCTCTAATATTTCGTTCGAAATAAAAAAATGTTGTTTTGTGTGTTTCAGAAATTCTTAAATCAAGGATGATTGATGGTTCATAAAACGTAAAGTTGTTTTAAAAAACTGGTACATGTGGTGCAATATATACTTCCGAAGCACCACTGAAATATCCCAATCTTTATAGTAATATAATGCGTAGGTTGCAAAGAAAAGGAAACCGGCAAAGTTACGATGTAGTATGACAATAAAAGAATGAGTTCATTTTATCAGGGAAAAAACATGAAATTTCCTATAACGAGAAAAGTCTTTCGATTTATGATGGTAAACAGAATAGGAATAAGAACAAAATACTTCGGTAAGCCGATAGATTCAAAATATGCTTTCTGCGTTTCAATCTACATTTGTTTTTCTTTTCAGACATTGGAGTTCTTTTATAAACAGAATGAAAATCTAATCCAACGTTCTACTACAAATAACCTTATAACCTACTTTCGTTCCAAAAAATACGAAATTACATTTTGTTACAGTATTGATGTATATAATCTAGGATATGGGAACAGGAATCATAGTGCGTATACTGTACATCCATTAATATATAGCCATTGGCTGCATCGGAGCTAAACACGATTTATGTGACTCATATATCAACCTACCTTTCGGTATTGAATGAATTTGAGATAGTACTTTACAAATGATTATATGAAGCTATTGAATCACGCTGAGGATTCTTAACTAACCAAATGAAACAAAAATTTAATTTTACCGATGTGATGAGCAAATGGAGAAGGAATAGGGCTGAATCATTCAGGAAATGGCCAATAAAAACGCGTAAACTAAAAAAATTCGTAAGAGAGTTTCGCTGAATGAGATACTCAAATCCCTAAACTTATTAGGGTTCGAAGATTATTGCAACACAGATAGATTACTAAGAAGCCTTATTGCTCTGGATTACTTTGGTCACACAGATGTTTCCAAGCCAGATATTGGTCGCCAGAAGGCGACCTATATTTGGTCACCGTTGCAAATATTGGTCGCCTTCTTGCATGATGTAAAGAACGTGTATACTACATTCAAGACCTACGGATCTCATTCCCCTGGATGGCAAAGATTTACACTCCATCGGTTGAATACTTTCTTCTTGGTGTTGCAAATGAGAACAAAATTGTTTTGTACAGAATGTATCGTCATAAAAACAAAGCATTGCGGATCATTGTAGGAAGCGGGCTTTTAGTGTCTTCTTTGGGCTCATTAGAAATTACCAACGAACCCATGATTGCTGCTGCTCAATGCCTTAGACAGTAATTGGTAATTATATGCTATCATCATTACGGCAGGGGGGGGGGGGCTGATACGGATGTGTTTGGAGACATGGTCTTATGAAAATGCTAGCTTATGTTAGGGATGAATTCAAGGCTGGAGTACGAACGCTTCATGAAGACTCCAGTAAGGAAAGTATATGTTGGCTACGTTGGACACCGAGGAAAAGAAGATTTTACCTGGCATTTTCAAACAACTAGTGAAGAGTGTCCTAAAGGAGAGACTGGGATTTGAGACAATAGATTCCCTTTCCAAATATTAGGAATAAGAAAACATTATTCGTGCCTCATCAATAGTTTTATAATCGCATATGTGTCTGCTTGTGATAGCAAGAAAAAACGAAAATGCGAGCCATAATAGGCAATTAAAAAAGCTAAATAACTGAAAATCTTGATGATATTTTACTATGTATTTCTAAAATCAAGCAAGCAGACCAAGAAACACTCCACTATACTGGTTAGAGGATTCATGGAAGATAAACTTCAAAACACGTTTTGGCTAAGAATTTACAAAAGATTTCGAATGGCTGAATTATGAGCGATTATGGTTGAATGCTCTGAGCCTTATGGCATGGAGCATTGCCCAGCAAGGAAGTATCCATCTCTAGAGGGGTAAACCGTTAACATGACTGGATGTAGTTGGTCAACCGCAATATTTAAGTACCTTTTCGAATTCAGACGTTCTTACACACGAATTGAAGGGCCCAGAAAACGACCCCCACACTGTAAAATTGTCCCCACAAGGTGTTATGGCCATTCATTGAGGCTTCATGTCTTCATGTTGTTTTCACCATACTCTAACGAGCTATCTGCATGGTGTAACTGAAAACGAGATCCATTGGACCACATTACCCTTTTCTATTCATTTACTTACAATTCTTGTGATCCTGTGCAATCTTGTTAGCTGCTGATAGCAGAGGCTTTCGAACAGGCCATCGGTTTTAATACCTGATGTGGTGTAAAGGTCGACGAACAGTACGATGAGAGACCATCGGAGTTGGCCCCTGAGTAAGATTAGCAGCTGTAATTTCAAGTACTGTTGCCCTTATGTTGGATTGCACAAGTCTGGAAACTCTTCTTTCAGCTAGAGTATCCAGTAGCCGATGACGACCCCACGCTTTAATTTGAGACCCTGTTTTTTTATTTGGTAGCCGACTCGTTGTAAACATGAACAGTAACTGCTCTCGAACATTTCAAAACCGAAGCAGTTCCGTTGATACTCGCACCATTGCTCCTAGCACACAGAATCATTCCATAGTCATTGGAAGTCCGTTAAACTGAGTATTTTCACCCATTCTTCCACAATCAGTACACTTCAACTATCTTTACAAACATCCAGAAATCCCTTTACACACCATTTTCATTCTTTCGCAGCACCAGGGGGACGTCAAAACTGTTTTGAATAAAACATTCATGTGGCTATAATGAATTGGTCATTCAGTTTATAATTTTGCCTTAATTGACTTAGTAAATGTTGCTTCATAGGTCTGTTAAAATTTAAATCACAAACGATTATGGCTTATAAAAAATAAATAATTTTAAGATTGGTTTTCAAAGTATCGTTAGTTGCGTCTTTTTATCGAAGACTAGCTGAAAACCCGCACTTCGCTACGAGTACATATATGCAATTAATGCCCCCCTAAAATAAATAAATAAATATATATATATATATATATATATATATATAATAAATACGACGATCAATGTATACAATTGATGTAAAAAAACAAAAAAATATATTTATAAAAACATCGTAAGGGATATTTTTATAGATAAAATAATGTAGAAGAAAATATTAAAGTTAAATCTAATAGGACATACTAAAGAATATAGTACAGTTAATATAGTACAGTTTGAGAATCATATCTTTTACTGTAATTTAATATTTCTTTGTATAATGTCCAATCGTCTGCCGCATTAGCAACAAAAAAATTTTTTTTTGTCTATTTAGTTGTTATTTGTCTATTTTTTTTGTCTATTTAGTTGTTATGCACGTGACGATAAATTTATTTAAAGTACCAGAAAAAGTAATCACGTGATAAGCATTTAATAAATTAAATTCTAAAAATTAATCTTTAAAAATTCACCAAAAATCAGAAAAGGAAGGTAAAGATTCGAAAAGAAATTCATTTTAAAGGCATTTTTATGATCTTTCTCAGGATATAAATTGTATAACCCTCAAATTATTATTTTAAATGAAAACTTAAAAAAAGTTACAAAAACAGCTTAAAAATTTAATTTTAAAAAATCTATTAAGAATTTTTCTAAAATATTTCTTAGTTCACCCCTACACTATAAGAAAAATTGCCATGTAAAATTTCAGCCCTTTAGGTCCAGCAGTTTGTTTTGTGCGTGGTACGTCAGTCAGTCAATCAGTCAGTCAGTGAGTCAGTCAGTTACGGAACTGTTTTATATATATAGATAGATACTTTACGTTATAATGTTAAGCTTTATTTGGTAAAAGTATTTACATTCAATTGCAATTGCTGTTAGTTTTGATTAGAGACCTATTGGCCACATTAATTAACATTCCGAAAATTTTTATATTTAGAAGATTCTTAAGAGAGATTTTTCGATTTAAAAAAACTCCAAGTAAACCAACCTTTTTTTGTGTATATGCATCGCTTGAGACATATGCTGATTTAATTGTGAAAGGAAAGCCTATCACCTCAGATAAGTGTAGAAGAAAATTTATCCCTTAAATATTTTTGGTACTTTATTTTTAAGGATTTTTCTTTTAAATCCTATATTAACAACTGTATTTACTCAAATTTCATACAATGTAAATCAGCGCTCTTATATTTCAGAAAGAAATATTTTTGATTTAAACTTTATATAAAATTCTTATTTTTTAAGTGTGCCATGCGTGAAAATTTCAAAGAACCGCATAAAACATTTTATACAGTTTATATTTAAAATATAAAAGAGGTTTAACAGAGTATATTTCCTGATCCCATTACTTCAAGCTTTCTTAAGTTATGAAGAGTACATAAAAAGAAATTCCAAAACAATGGGAAATACTTTTCGCTCCAAAAACCCATTAGAAAATAAAGCAAAAGATTTCAGGAAAAGATAAACTGAAACAGAATACTTTGCACATATTTCATAAAGAGAATGAAACAAATAATGCTTTAGTTTTCCCTGGCTGCTTTATATGATCTTAAATTTATGCTTTATTCATGAAACTTAGAAACACTGGTAAATTTCGCACTTCTTTTTTTTTCCTTCTTTACTGCTCTTACTCATAAAGGCTAACATATATTTTGTTCAAGACATATAAATAATCCAGACTGATATGAAAAATACGGAGATAAGTCTTGTGCATCAAAAATTATGTTCTAACGTAGGCTCTTCACAAATATTTTTAACGACATTAATACTCAAAGCTATTTACATAACCAACTGTAAAAGCAAGAATGGATACACAAAACAAAAATACCAAAAGTTTAGTTAATAACATGGATTGAATAGGATTACTTCATAGCATAAATATACTCTTATATAGAAAATTTAGATTGTTTTCAATGAGAAATGATCAACTGTAAAAGCAAGAATGGATATACAATACAAAAATAAAAAAAGTTTAGTTAGTAACATGGACTGAATAATATTACTTCATACCATAAATGTACTCGTATATAGAAAATTTAGATTGTTTTCAATGAGAAATATTAAAAATAATCAATATCCTAACGTAAAGAATAGGTAAATATTTATGTACATTAAATTGATGGTCTTTCTTGCAAATGGTTATAAGTGCCGTTTTATATAACAGAATTAAGGAACAATAAAAGTATACATAACTTATTAACATTATTCAGTACGTATTTCCTACGTTAAGATACAGGGTGACAATTATTGAGCTATATGAAATAAAAAATCAAATTTTAAAAACTACTGAGTTCAAAAATTTTATACAAATTTGTAAAGTAACTACAGATAATCGGATTTAGTTTATGACATATTCGATATGCTTGCCATCAATGACTATGATGTAGCGCATACGATGAGCAAAATTCTGCAATAATTTTTGCTCGATTAGTTGACTTGGGACGATGGATATACGATCAGAAACGCTATATTTCGACATTTTCAACGAAAAATGAGCAACAGAAACAATACGAGTGTGGATGCTAAAAAAATCCCAATATGCCCTGCATTCAACGGCTTAGTTTTCACTAAATCTCACCAATGGTTCAAAAGTTATCAAGTTTTTTTTTTCATATAGCTCAATAATTGTCCCACTGTATCCCCCAGTAAGTGCTGTCGCAATGTGTTTTTGGATTGAAAAATCTATATGGAAACAAATAGGAAGTATCGACTCACCGTAGTAGAAACTGTATCATCGTGTTGACACAGAAGCTTTGCTATATTTTTGAATACACATTAAGAATGATTTCTCGGTATAAAACTTCTTACATCTTATTAATTGAATCTTATTCATGCTATGTAAGTGTCACAGTAGCCATGAACATGTTCCGATTAACCTTTCTTATCAAGCTACTAGGGTTTAACCAGAGATGGTAAGGTAGGTTTGGAAGAGAATACATGCCGAGGATGGTGATATTTATTCCTACCTCGTCCGTACTTCCTTGTAAATTGGACAAAAAAAATCTGAATGAGATCAATATGAGAGAGGGGTTCCTAACATGCTACTTATAAAATCAACGTTATGCTATGACTGTTCTTTGATAATTTCAGCCTTGTGGAAAACGGATCTGTAGTATGGAGTAAATTTATACAATGTACTCTCTTTAGATAGATGCCTTGTTTCGAAAGAAATGGATATTTGGATGTGGGATATCTAATGCACCGTTTATGGAATCTCAGAATCCATTAGGGCCAAGAATATTATTGACTATTCGAGAAAAATATATCATTTATCACGTATCATGTTCGGCAGGCATTATATGAGTAAAGAAAATACTTTTTGCGCGTTACTCATTAAAAGTATTAGGCTTAAAGGGAAACAATTAATTAGCATTCTGTGTACTACGCTTTTTTTTAGTTTCATTGTATCTGTTGTTGTTGTTCTTGTTACTAACTAGGAAGTACCTATCCGGAGATATTTGCGCTATTAACTGCGGTAATTTGTGGATATGGGAGCACCATATACGTGAGTCAACATTTCTCCCCCGTGCCATCTCAATTTCGACCGAGCAACCACAAGGGCGACATCTGACGAGTTCGTTCCTTTCTCCACCCACTTACCTCATGGAAGGATTTTCCAGTCTACGGATTTAACATGCTTATACCCGACGTAGTCAATAGCTTCACTGTATTCTCTTTTTATTTTTTTTATTTTTAATACGAGTGTTAAAAATGGAGTGATGTGGTAGATTTCAAAACAAATGGGTCCAAGTGCCGGCTCTAATTTACGCATTAGGAATTCACAAAATCATCATACATCTATATATTTAAGTTGCTAAGCCGACTTTTTGTGTAGTCCGTGAGAGAAAACTACAGCATCCATTTACTTCATTTTGGTCTTAAACGAAAGATTGTAATGTGTAGATTTGTCAAATTTGGTTTTTGTAAACGCAATTTCTATTAATTAGCGATAATTTACATTAAAAAAAATTATTTCTGCGCATGCTCAGTAGCATGCTTAAATCTGTCTTTAGAAACTCACTGTTTCTGCGCATGCTCAGTGACATGTTTTAATGATAAACACGTTTATTCCGAGAAGTCTCTGTAGATCTATCTTTGCCATTTTTATTTTTATGATAATTGTGTTTGCGAAATATAAGATTAAACCTGAGGGAAAATGTTTATTTTGCGCTGTTTAATTAGCGATTATTTACAATTTTTAAAAAAAATTGCTTTCTGCGCATGCCCAGTGACATTTTTAAATCTGGCTTTAGATACTCACTAAGCACAAGGCAGCTTAAACACATTAATTTGTTTCTGCGCATTATTATGATTTTCAACATTTGGCAATGATAGGTTGAGTAAAATTTGTGTTTTGGTGCATTTATTTACTATATAGCCGTCATGTTTTGACGGGTACCAACTAGTTTTTAATTAATTTTAAAAGAAACCTATTTTTTAGTCTGTGTGTCTTTTCAGCCATTTTTTTTTCATTTATTCAGCCTCGAAGAAGCTAATACTGTGCTCCATTAGCCATCTGCAATTTTTGCTCTGACACTGAGCACATGTGAAGTTCTGCAAACGAAACATTGTGGTAAGCAAATACCGCTACCCCTCAAATTGGTGGACAATTTTTCCCCATGTGAGAACTTTTCCACTAATGCAAAGGTTATTTGAATTCACAAAAAACAAAAATGCTAAGAAATATTAGCTACATAAGTGAATGAAAATACACTTCGTACACTTTTAATTACATAAGAAATCTAAATTCCGAACTATTTTTGTACAAGTTTCAACAGTAGGTGAGTAAGAATGTAATATTCTTCCAGGGAATTAAAAAGAAAAAAAAATGAAGCAGCTTTAATGTTCCCTTTTGTGAAAGAAAATTTGAAAATTACATTTCGTTTAATATGTGCAGACCGAAAATGATGACACCAACAGGTCATTAAGAAAAATCCCGTTACAGGAAATCACATGGCTGATACAAACATAAAAAGAAATAAATTTTCAAATTTCCGCTTCAAGTCAGCTTGATGAAATTATAATCCAATTTTTTGTATTCTGCTCCATAAGAAAATGTTGTGTTCCATTGTGTTCAGCTATATATGGATAAAATGTATTTTTGTGCGCCTCCGATCTTTTTTGTGATATATCACTCGATAACACTCATAAAATATGAAACCCAAGTAAAATTTTATAACATTACCATAATAATAGGATAAAGAAAAACGATAACAAAGTAACAAAGCAATATAAACATAATAGCTAAGATAATAAAATGATCTAAAAACCGCAGATAAATTGTGTGGTGGGAAAAAATGAAATGAATGAGTGTAGAATGAAACTTGATTAAAATAAAGAACCAGAAAACACTCTAAAATTAATGTACTTACAATCTTCTACACATATTTTATAAAGAGAATGAAATAAATAAATACGGTATCATCTTTCTTCTATAAGATTATATTATCTTAAATTTCTGTTTTATTCATGAGCCGATTTCTTTCACGATGACGGTACCTATAAACGTCATTTTTTTACGTCCCCCATTTCCCTCCTAATGCCTGAAATAAATTTTCTGTTCCGGAGCCTAAGTATATAAATAATGTAAACTGAGGCAGAAAAAAAAATCTATAAATATTCAAGATGATAACAAAATTGTTTGTAATGCACTATGAGGATCTGAGTTTTTTTTTTCGGAAGTGAAAATTTAACCATGTCAGATTGAATTGTGAGATGTGAAACATTCAAATACTCCGAAGTCAAATCTGTTTGATGTAAATCGAAGTAAGAAATCTTGCCTAGTTTATTAATACAGTAGAGCCCCGATAATCCGAACTTCGGTAATCTGAAAGTTCGCTTAATCCGAAACCAAAAGTCAAAACGAACTAAGGTTACAATAATACTGCAGTGATACTAAGTAATATAAAGTATATTTCTGAAATTTACAAGAAAATTCAAAGTTAGACAACAGTAGTATAATAAAGTAGGACATAGTAGAATAAACAACACGTGTTTATGTTAATGCTAAACTGATTCTAACAGTAACAACGCACCTCTCTAACTGTCGAGCACTGTGACGTAATGTTAGAACATCTTACTCTGCTGCACTGTACTAGGAAGCATTCTGCTCTCTTATCACCCATTTCGTCCCGAGATTTGGTTATGTTTAGACAGGTCTCGGGTCTTTGGTTATGTTTATGTCCTTATAAAATAAACTGTGCAATCACACGTAATATGTAATATTTATGTACTGTCCGACCACAGTACGAAGAACCACGGTTGGCATAGTGCCAAGACGATTCTATTCACGCTGTAGGTAAGGCTGCTGAGCAAGGAGGGGGAAAAGTCTCGTATTCTCTCGACATTCTTTAGAATCGGTTACTAACTACGCTCGCTTGCTTTTTCCTCGTCTGTTATTTTGATTATTATATTAAAATTACTGGATCCTTTACCCAACACAACTGCTCGGAATAAGCCGTTCCGTAGTGATTGTAAACGTATAATACAGAATGTAATTAAATTGTGTGATAAAGAAGCACTAGAAGGAAATGTTATTGTTCCACTTTCGCAATCCCTAAAGAGAGCTAGTGAAATGACCGGGATATCGATGTCCAGAGTAAAAAGAATACGCAGAGAAGCAAAGGGTGAAGAAACTCCAAAATTTGAATCTCCGAGGAAACGTCAGAAAAAAAGAACCACCGAAAACGTAGCTTTGGATAATTTTGATTGTGATGTAATCCGAAAATATCCACTCCTATAAAACTCCTATTTTTTAAATAGATTTGCTTCTTTCTTTTTATTATTTTGAAATTATTATTCACATATTCGATCAAAAATAAAGTTTTAAAAAATAACTTTAAAATTGCGGACAAAAAGCAGTCTGAAATACATGCCGTATTTCATAAACAAACACATCCGAAAATATGACGTTTTCCCCTATTTTCTCAGTAGACTAGCTTTTCTCGCGCATGCGTAACAGTTTCCAGGGACCTTGCTTCCGTGGTCAGACAGTAATCACATGTTACTATGTAATTTAAGTTTATTTTAAGAATGATTTCGTTTAATCCGAAAAATTCGTTAATCCGAAAAGGGTCTGGTCCCATTCATTTCGGATTATTGGAACTTTGCTGTACTATATTAAAACATGGTGAAATATAACTTAGTTGATGGTTATTTTCCTCTGGAGAAATTTGAAGTAAGTTAATCAACCTTCATTTCTGTCAGGGAATATTATGATTGGTTTCCATTTATCCGCCTTTGATATGAGAATGAAAGTAAAACTATTGTTGTTATTTGCCAATGCGAGACTCATATCACTCAAGACATTCGCACATAATCCGGGAGAATCGTTGGTTAGTTACATTGGAGGCACCCTATATAAACACCACTTCCTGGTTCCACCTCAGTTTTCTCCTAGAACCCCGAGAAGTGAAATTTGGAAGGCTCGTACCTTCTCCTACTCTCTCTGACCTCATAGAAGACTTTCCGGTATAAAGATTTTACATGGTTATATCCGGCTTAGATACGAAGGTAATGAATGGCGCTCTACGGGATTCGAACTGAGCACCCCAGATCCAAGCCCAACGTGCTAACACTAGGTTACCTCTGCCCATGAAAGTAAAACTAAAAGCAAGAGTAAAGTTTTAAAAAGCAGCATAGTAGTTTTTTGAATTTAAAATGTAACTGTGCAACATATCTGTGTAATACCAAAACTGAAATTAAGTACAGCAAACAATTGCTCTCCCTCTTCGGATGTATACTGGAACCCTGGAATGAAAAAAAAAACCCGTAAAAGCCGGTAATGAGGTTAAAGAATCATGGGTATTTTTATCTAAGTAAATTAAATTAACAATCTTTTTACATTAATATAGATGTACATTTATTTTTTGTAAATGACCTCAGAGAAGATGCGATCTATTATTATTCATACTTAAAACAAATCTAAAATGTGAAGTTTTCTTGATTTTGCGAGGAATTGTTTCAAATAAAATAATGAGGAAATTTCTTCCAATTTTACAATACGTTTACTATTGATTTCCTTTCTTAAAACTTAAATTATGAATAAGTGTTAAATATGAATTGAAAATATTTATAATTCTCTTAATTTAATTAAATTGAAAATAAAAAATTAATATCCATAAAAACAGTCTAATCGGAACAAAATATCGAATCCTAATCAGTTTCACGGAGTTATTTTTAACAGTATCTAGTTAACAAAAGCAGATCTATAAACAAATAAGTTATGAAATTTTCTATCTCTCCAATATCTCTTTTAATTGTGTTTGGGCACCGTCCGGAACACTTAAAAAGATTACGAATTTTATGGGATCACAAATTTTATTTGTTGTCGACAACCTTTTAAATGGCCTTTATCGTACATTTTTACCCACTATTTTTAGGCGTGATCAATTTGGCTCTAAATAAGGGGTAACCTGAATTTAGGAAATTAACTATTTATATCCATATGATGTATCATACATTACACAGAAAATTAGAAAAGAGAAATGATAACAAAATTGAATGTAAACACTAAAAACTGGCACATTATTTTGTTAGTACGATTTTGTAATTGAATGAGATTGTCTTTGGAAATCTAGTTGCGAATTTAATGTAATTTCTAATTAGTTTCTGCAACTTGTGAAGATATTGTGACGTCACTCAAATATCGTGGTGTGTTCCCATACCCCGGGTATGTTCACGAACCCAGATGCGGGTTCACAGCGAATTTTGGACAACTGCAGGATTAAAATCACATCAGTATTTTGACCCGTCGAATTCTTAGCCTGGGAAGTTAAGCTCATACATATCGGTTTCCTGAGAAAATGCGCGGAAAATGGACGAAAACATAACTATCTCCCAACGCCACTCGTAAACCTATGTGTTCGTGATCATATCCCAGTGCTTCTGAAGTTACAGCCGTGATAAAAATCGCCATAACGATCGACCGAGTCACGGCTGTCATCGTGAACTAAATCCCTCGGTCCCTCTCTTGGAATCTGGCAACTTCTAAGAAGACACCCGCCAACAGCGAAGAATTCAAGAAGACTAGATATGACTATATATGCGAGACTGTGTTTATTTCGAGACAGGCCCATGAACATCTGGGCTAAGCGGTCGCATGATTTTTTCGCTCCCCGAGTTGCCACTGTTATCATCTTTTGTACCAGTCTGATTCTTCTGTAAAATTATTTAAATCAACCTCTTACTTGCTACGTTTTGTTTTTAATAAATATTAAGTGTTTTGTTACTTCTGGCCTGCTATTTTAAGGCCACTCAGATACCACGCCAGTTTAAAATGCCTCACCGTCTTAATTTTGGCCAAGCAATCCTCAGTTTAGCCATAGTACGCCACAATATCAAAAAATATCACTGCTCTTAAAATTGTGACATATTTTAAGGAAATTAAATATAGATCCTTACTAACGAATTACCCAGCAAGGCGCAATTAAGTTTTATGCTACTTTTCTTGAATTTTATTTGCAATTAGCAAAAATGAACTACTCTACACAACCTGCACTTATCAATGAAAACAGCTGATTTTTTCTAAAAATCTTACATAATTTATTTTGTGTTCTCATTAATTTTTTACTTTTAATTTCTCGCTTCACATCAATATATTGAGGAATAATATTAAGTTTCAAACTTTATTTTTATTTCAACAAACTTGGTACATTTCTAGTATAACTATCTTAGTTATCCAAGACTAAAACAGTCCTAGATATTTTCCCATCGGGGAAAAACGATCCGGGAGTTTTATTTTTATTGTATTTCGAAACTAGTCTTGCTCATCACATTTGTTGCAAAAAATGACCGTTTTGTACTAAATGAGCCACCCATAACTGCGCCTAATCTGAAATTATGTTAGTTTTCCCCAAATTTAGCATGAATTTTTGATAAAACTTCATAAAATGAAGGTATTTGCCATCTTGCAGTCAGACATGCTTAGTTTTGCAATTGCGATGTCCTCTTTTTGTCAATAATTGCATACATTTGGAGATTAGATACTTCCAGTTTTGGAAGCAATTGTGGTGTCTAAAGTTTGATTAAATAAATATATTAATCGTATTGGACAAATATTATAATCTTTAAGGACAAATATTCTTTATACGTGTTATTTTATAATTCTATCAATTCTTGAGTTTGTGAGCTATCTCTTTCAATGTAAATAGAAATTAAAGGTGATAATTAACTTTAAAAAATGTGTAACACCCTTTAAAATTTATTTTATTTTACTACTATGAATAAAAAACAAAAACCCATTTCTGTAATATGAATAGAAAAAACAACAGATTCGGTATGCTGAAGTAAATACGTATTTAGTGGGGTATTCATAACGTAAAAAATCATCTTTCAAATTAATTTATTTGTGGTGTTGTAGCTAATGCCCCCTGGCTGGAAATTCACAGACCAGGTCTATGTCGCAGTGCGGGCGACAGAGTTCTCGCAAATAGACCAAATGCAAGATGGGCACAAAGTAATGTGAGGAGAATATATTCAGAAACGAGCAGTAAGTGGTGACCAGCTGGATTTAACGAACTGCTTAGGCAAAAATGGACACGAGAGATGCCAAGTTGAAAGGAAATACGGACAGCGAAGGGGGACCAGCTGGATTTAATGAACTGAGCAGGCGAAAACTGGAAACGAAGGGGTCCGAAGTTAAAGATAAAAAGGGGAGATAAAGGAATTTATGATGTTGACTTCGTTCGGAGGACAGCAGGAGGTCGGAGAGAGGCGTGAGAATTTGGGAATTGGGGGAACCCCAGAAAGGAAGGTTTCAGAAACAGGGACGGTCGCCTCCTTCAATTTAGATTGGGAGAAGAATAATTATAAAATATATGTTCGGACAATAATATAGGTCCAAGTTGTCCCATTGGTCAGAAGGTGGCCACCAATGGAAGTCCAGAGTGAAAGGGTTGAAGTTAAGTTCTGAGTGGGAAAAGTGCAGCAGAGCAGATTGATCTAAAAAATCGGGAGACGTTGGCAGAATCAAAAAGTTGAAACGGCCGCTGTCGCTTTAGCATGACGGGTATGTAAGCTCCATAATTAGTTAGAGAGATAGATAGTGACGCAGAGTCACGTACATACTGAACCTGGCATAGAGAGGCAGTCGTACTGATACACGTAGTCTACCTAAGAGATGTAGATTGAGCTCGAAAGAAGCAGGTAGCTTTGACGATCGGCCATAGTGATAATAGTCTGAAGTAGACAGAGAAGTATTAGCGAAACAGCCTGAATGACTATTGGAGAAGCAGACGCAAGCCCCTGTTCCAGTGCGTGAAATGCTTGCCCGTTAAAGTGCCAATCACCCGGAAAGACTCCCGCACCGACTCGAGCCAGCGACGTGCGTTTGCCGACCCAAGGAGAGGACAAGACGCCGCGACCAGCCCCTTAACCCTAGAAGGAGTTCCCAGTCCAGTTCTGAGCCCTGCCGAACCCCCTCGTCGAGCGTACGCCATCACCCACGGGAGCTGAGTCCGGTTACAAATTCGACCAAGAGAAGAGAAGCGCGATCTAGCCAGCCACGCTATTGTCAAGAGGAGAGCCCATTGTATAGTAAAGAAAGCGCCTTCCCAGCTGTGTGAGCGAGAAAAGTGCTACAGGTATGGTATTTTTGTGTACTTGGTAATTCCATGTCATATGGTCACTGGATAACGCTAAATTAGATGATCGCGTAGAAGAATAAGGGTAATTACAATTAATATTAACATATATTGCCATAGATATATATCACTTAAGAATTGTTGATTAGTAAATTAGTAACTTTAGTATTATTAAGAACCTGATATATCATGAAGTATATAAGTGTATGTGTTCTATTATTTATGTTTATTAAATTGATTTGTGTATGTACATATGAGTAATCACTCTTTGTGATATAAAAGAATGTACTAACCACAACAATTAACTATACGGTCACAGTCTACATAGGCTTTTCGGGCACAGGGGTGTAGCTCTGGTTTAAAATAGCACCAGAAGGGTCGAAGTCCGTCCTAGTTATGAGTCACATTAATTTTTGACCCCCTCCCCGGGGTGACATCTGGGGGGATCGTATCTTCTCCCACCCTCTCTGACCTCACAGAGGGATTCTCCGGTCTACGGATTTAACTCGCCCATATCCGGGGACAAAGGTATTAAATGGCGCCTGTAAGGATTCGAACATAACACTCTCGGGGTAGACAGCCAACGCGTTACCACTAGGCTACTTCGGGCTCAAAAAATTTTTGCTTTTATTAATTAGACATTGTCAAAACTTTAACATATTATAGATAAATAACATTTTCATAGTAAAACGGTTTATAACGATACAAATTTAACAACAAGGGGTTTTTATTTTAATCCACATAAGAAGAAAAAAATTGAAGGTAACTAGATCGAATGACTTGAGAAGTAAAAAAAATATTTATATGCATGAATTAACACAGAATTATGCACATTTGAAATCACTTTGTGGATAACTGAAACGTATCATTAACATTTAAATGACATCTGTTCAGTCTAGAGGCGGACTGTTTATTTAAAAATTTCTCTGCATACTTTTACAATTGTTAAAAAAATTTAAATTTACATTTATTTTCCCGTTTTTTTAAATTCCTACTTTTATATTTTCCTGTCTAAATTTATAAAAGAATTCTGAAGCTATAATCACAGACATTTTTCAGCCGAGAAATGTTTAAATATATATGAGTGGTCCCAGTAAATGATCTAGCATTTCATTTGAAGCATCAGTTAGCACGTAGAAAAATCAAATCTGCTGAATGTAATTTTTTTTTCAAGTAAAAGTCGGCCACTACAAAATCTGGAAAAGTAATTTTGTAACTTTGTATCGTTTTAATTAAAAAATAACAAAATTATTTCTTCTACTTTTTTCTTAATTGCTATGTCAAGATAGTCAATAATTAATGGACTAAGTTAAACGACATCGCATTAATAATTTATTCCCTAAATTTTAAAGCTGTTCAACAAATATAGATTTTCTGAGAGTTTTTTTAAAGTAATTAATTATTAAATGGAAATCTTTCACTAAAGCGGTGTAACAAGTAAACTATCTATTACAAAAAGACTGTTATACTATTAAATTCGTTTAATGGAGAAACCTGGGTATTAGACTTAACTACTCGTAGTTCTGAAGTACAAAAAGTTACTACAACATTTAGAGAGGTTTAAAATAAATAATTAATGCAAGAATTGCGATCCTTATTGCAGAGTTCGGAATGCGCTAATTTGTATGTAAAAATAATTTGTAAATAATTTATAAATGTAAAGTGTAAAAGTTTAATATATTTTCCTTTTTTTCACTAATGCTATTAAACATTATATACCAATAAAAATTATAGTCTTCCATCTAGTCGGATCAAAATTTTAATAAATTTATTTTTTACGGAGCGTGTAAAGTCTGAATTTTTACAGAATGAGAAAAGTCATACTTAATTAATTTAGAATTTATAGAATGAAACACCTCTTGCTTCATAGAACCCAGTATAATAAATCGTGTACTTAACAAGGAAAGTATTTTTCTTAAGTCTGTTTTATGTTTTTAAATCTTAATGGAAGATTTATGCAATATTTTACTAGACTAAAATTTTTTAACGGATTTAAAGATAAATAATTTTCTTCGTTCGTACTTAAATATGTCTAAACTCTAGACTTCAAAATTTGATAAACTTATAAGACAGAATTGTTATATGCTTTCATATCTTTTGCTGTATTTCGTCGGTTCATTACGCGATTGAATGCATTTGAAATAATAGCAAAGTAACTTTTTTTTACTATTTAGTATTTTTGCTTTTATAGCTTTCGCTATATGATTCAAGTATACTAAAGATTTTTTCCAGATTTTAAACAACGTAGTCTTTAATCTCTTGACAGTAGAGGGAATAGGAGTACTAGTAAAATTTTTACTGCATAAGTAAACAAGATGGTTCATTAAAAGCTGGAGATCTAGAATTCTGGGGGAGGGGGTACTGCAAAATATTACAGGGGATTCTGTAAGTTATGATTCCTAGGGATACGTAATTTTCGTATTTACGAAATAGATGCGAGTATTCGAAATAGATGTGAAGTTTGCCGATATGAACGAATAAATGAGAAAATTATTTCTTTACTACTTTTCGGAGAAAACTAGGTGATAAACGGCTTTTTTAAGCGAAACTTGGTAATAATAGTAATAATTTATTAACTTAATTGCTTAACTAAGACCATCCATGGTCTTTAATTGAGAAATACCACTCTCCTTCGGATTTGCTCCGAATTTCACCCGCACAGTTTTTCCGTTCCAGAGTCAAACCTAAAAATCTAACTGTAAAAATCAACCATCAAGTTTTGTGGAGAAACTTAGTACATTTAAGAAAGTCTCTTAAGCGCCAAAGTCAAGTGTATTTCAGCCACTTACAATAGTAAACCAAAAGACTCCTCTTGGTGTTATACAGATTTTAATTGCAACGAAATGCTGCTACCTTAACTTTGCAATGGCAGCTATACGAATCTTCTATAGTCCCGTTAACAGAGTGGATGGGGAGGTATTTTAGTATGTACAACATAGTAATTAATGACAGTAAGCATAGACTTCATAATGTGGGGACTACTACAAAGTTGCTTTTAACTAAGAATTTTGATACTTACCTACCAAGTAAAACTGTGATTTTTTAATAAACGCGGAATTTTTGAATTTGTATTTTTTTTGCGAATAAATGCGAAATTTTATGTATCGTATTTTTTTGTTGCGAAATTTCGATATTTTTTATGCGAAATTTACGTATCCCGAATGGTACCTCATCTATCGACATTGTTTGTAATTTGAACCTTGACTGGAATAGTAAATATTCATCCATGTAAGATAACCCAATTTGTAGAAGTCAAGAAATAACTTTAAATTATAAACGTCAACGATAAATCTTATATCCATACGCAAAGAGTTTTACTTGGAAGTTAACCACAAAAAAGCTAGCCATACGTCGGCATTCTAATACAAAATGATGTGTAAATGAGTTACCTATAGGGGAAAGTAGAGTAAGATGACGAAGGGGAAAAGATGGCGAACTCGGTATTTCTCCGACGCAATCATAGATAGCAGCACCTGTCCAGGCAATTCGTAAGACTCTATTATTGTGTTATGACACCCACTACAAGTAATATAAGTTGAGATCGTTTTGTGAGTAGTGGCGACTCAAATGTATTTCTTTAATCTGGGCTTGTAAATTTTGGACTTCACAGCGCAAGGAAATACCCGACTACGGTAAATTATTTTTTCTCCTCCCTTTTTCTCTCTCAAAATAGAACTCGTAACGTTGAAAACCATGTATGTTGTAGTTTATTTACGATAAGCTTGGATACTGATAAACAAGTTGAAATCGAAAATGGCGTTGTGGGGTAAGATGACGAGGTGCCTACCTTAGAATTAGTACTGTCCAGATTGCTGCGAACGGATTCAGAGCTACTGGCATTGAGCCTCTAGACAGCAATATTTTCACAGTCGAAGATTGTCACGCTTCATACACCACTGATGTTGTTAAAAACAACCAATTAGATTATCCTACCATTTGTCAGCAGCACATTTCATCGGCCTTTCCTCCTGAACCTACCATTTCATCAACCCTATCTCCCCAGCCATCAACTACCTCAGCTCTTCCTCCACTTCCGATGGCCAGCAAGAAAACAACCAGGAAACCAAGGAAGAAACTGCCTTCTTACCAAATTTCTGGATCTCCTGTAAAACAAGATATTGAAAAAAAGAAGAAAGAAAAACAACTGATGGAACTGAAACTACAGGAAAGATTGAAAAGGAAAGCTGAAATATTAGCGTCAAAGAAGGCTAAATGTTTACCGAAAACACCTAGAAATAGAAGGAAAACTAGAATGCGTCAACGGGATTACTGGTCATGTGATCAGTCATCACAAGAAGAAGTTCCATATGTGGAGGGCGACGACTATAATACTGAAACATTATTGGAAAAAGACTGCATTATTTGCGGGGAGGAGGGAAAGGACGAATTATGGTATCAGTGCTTCAGGGGCAAATCTTGGGCACATGCTCAATGGTCCCGCTGGATGATAATGAAAAGAAAAACAGACCCTGGAAATGCGATTTTTGTATATGAACTTTATTACCTATGTTTTTTCTTAATTTTTGTATCTAATTCTTTGTAAGTTTTTGTTTCATTATGGGTTATCTGTCATTGTATTTTAGTGTTATCTCTGCCTTTTTCACTAAGTACCTAAGTGAAATTGTTTCTCTGCATTTTTGAAAATACACCTTTATATCTTGATTTATATCATTATCAATTCGTCATCTTACCCACTGCCCTTAGTCATCTTACCCCACCTAATGGGTAAGATGACGAAAATTACTTTCTTGGGGTAAAGAGAATATTTTGCCATCTTCCAAGAGGAGATGGAATCGTTTCAATTTTTTTTATAAAAAATAAAAGTTGAAAGAAGTCTTTCTGTAAATTTCAGGTTTTTAAACCTCTTATTGAATTCAGGAAAAATATTTGAAGCTTAAGTTCGTCATCTTACCCCACCTTCCCCTATATACATACATATTCAGATATAACATGCAAAATATGAATAAAATGTTATCCTAAACGTCAGACCGGGAAAGATATAAGCATACACATAAACAAAAGAATTCATTTAAAGATTTACATTTCAGGGATACATTTCAGGTCGCATACATATCTATTCTTTACATTTAAGATTATTACTCTAGCCCTTTACATTACAAAAAGGGTTTCGGTTCTTATTTCCCTTCCTTACAAAGAAAGTTTGTCTTTGACTGTCAAACATATATTACTTTCTTCGAAATATCACGAAACATATTCAAGCGTAGAAATAATTCACCTTATTAACGCTGTACTGGAGTTAGAGTTTCCCGAAAACTTTGCTCTCCATACTTATTTCTAAGCTTTAGCCAATCACTTTTCTACTTTATCAAGTGCCTGGATAATTACCAGCACATAAATGTGTCTTTTATTCCTCTTTCTCGCTTTCTTTTAATAATTTAGCCTTATTCCGTTACTAATTCTCATTCATAATTTACTTCTTCTTGGTTCTATATTCCTGACTTTTCGCTACATTCTGATTTGTTTGTTTATTTCATTTTCTGTGTTCGCTTGCTGACATAAAATTTTTCTCCTCAATTCCTCTTTTTAAGACAAACCCCGAGTTTTCGCTTCTGCGGCAGGCTCCCATAACGTTTATCTGGAAAATTCAGTTGCTTTTCTCAATTTGTATCTAAGAGATTAATGACCTTTGGGGTTGTGAATTGTATATAGCAGGGGTTCGCGAAACAATTTTAAAGTGCCCGCCGTTCAAATATCTACATTTTGTATATTTGAACAACAAACGCTCGTAGTTGCAATGAATAATTTTAGTAAAAAAATTAAAAATCGTAAAACCATAAAAATTAAAAAAATGAACAACCTGCTCTCTCTACAGCGACGTTCTCCCCTGTGAGTCAGCTTCTTTTTCCTGTTCTGAAACTGAACTCTCTTTGTGCGTCGACATATGTTTGGGAATCTTTGTTTTTCAATATGAAATACTTAAAATCAAAGTATCGATCAAGCCTCACTGACACGCATTTGTACAAATGCCCGGGAATTCTCTTATGTGCCACATTACAACACATTTGCCGCAGATTTGCAATGTCAAATATTGCATTTTCACTTTAAGATTGTTTTGTTCAAATTAAAATTTGTATTTATGCATTAAAAATTTATGTCGCATTAATATTTTCATGTTTAAATATTAACCCCCAACGTCGCCTGCCCCTCCTCCTCCTCTGAATCCAGCAGTGCCCGCCGAACTCCCGCATTTCTGAAATATGCCCTCCTAGTAAAAAAGGTTGCCGATCCCTGGTCTATAGCAGGGGTCGTCAACCTTTTAATATCTACCACCCACTTTTGTATATTTGGTGATGGTAAAATTTCCTTACCACTCACTGGTGCCGCAATAACATAGTTTGTAAAAAAATATGTCCTTAAATTTATCTTTTTATTTATAATTTATGTATGTTTTTTTTATTTTTTTCAATGCGGAGGCACTTGTCGCGAAGACATTCGCCTAGTTTAACCTTATTTAGCCTTAGCATTCATAATTTACTTCTTCTTGGTTCTATATTCCCGCCTTTTCGCTACATTCTGCTTTCTTTGTTTATTTCATTTTCTGTGTCCGCCTGCTGAGATAAAATTTTTCTCCCCAGTTCCTCTTTTTAGGACAAACCCCGAGTTTTCGCTTCTGCGGCAGGCTCCCATAACGTTTATCTGGAAAATTCAGTTGCTTTTCTCAATTTGTATCTAATGTATGTTTATTTATGTATGTTTATTATGTATGTTTATTTATGTATGTTTATGTATAGATAATTTAAATTTAATGAATTTCCACATTTACAAGAAAGAGATACAGATTGAAAACTGTACGATGGAAAGTTATAAGCGTTAGACCTTGTTATGCACACTAAGCACGTGCCATTGGCTGGGGAGCTCATTATTATTTGCTCCCTAGTCCACGAGTATACTTCGAGGAGTGTCTGGTGAATTCTTATCTACATTCAAAGTTTAGAGATGGAATTCAAAAGTAAGTAGCAAAATAATGTTTTTAAAAAGACAAACTCCGGAAGTTGTTAGCAATGTATTAGCAATGTGGTAGCAATATATTGGATATATGGAGGAAGAACAAAATTTGTAGCAACAGACAAAAACTCTCACCGCCCACCATGAAAGCTTGAATCGCCCACTAGTGGGCGGTAGGGACCAGGTTGACTACTACTGGTCAATAGCGATAATCACGCCTAATACTCTCCAGCCTTACGAAGAACTGCGTTAATTTGTTGAATTAATTGACCTTTTTAATTTTTATTGCGGCGTTCAAGAAGCTGTGTGTTGTTGTCATAATTACATTGATATCTCTCATACCTATAAAGTATAAAAAAATCCTAAACTAATAACATATTCTAAAACACGACTGGAGATTTGAGATGTCTTCCAAAGTTCGGAGCACTTTTATCAAAAAATCTACAGTACTGATTAAATAAATATATATTTAGTTCAAATATAATATAAAATCATGAAAACAAATATAATTTCGGTAAAAAATTCTTAAGATTTTAAAATAGCTGGAGGTGTAACAGTTTAAAAATAAGATAGAAATAACTTGTGTGAACATGAAATTGAGGCTAACTCCGTTTTTTCTAAAGTGGAGTTGGACCACTATTAAAATTAGGCCTTCAAAAGTGACTGAAAAATCAGTTTTCTAGAAAATGCATTTAAAGATGCTACATCCAGTCATTTAATACAACTTTCGGTCTATTAAATTAGCCATAAATTATTATCGAATGATCGTAAGAATAATAGTAAAGCAGTTTTAGAAGCCTGAAAGACTGGCCTTTGAAGCAGAGCAATAAAAAAATTTCGAATTATTCCTCTAAAACAGCCATTTCAACGTAAGCAGATACCTTAAGAAACTTTTCCCAAGTATTACATCATCATTTTTGCTGGAAAAGTTTGGCTTTAGCATTTTCAGTAAGCGATAAATTTCTTTCTAGTGGCAGGGAATTCTCGACAGAACAGATTAATGATTAGGTTAGCTTGGTTTAAGGAATCTACTCGGACTAAAAGTTTCACTAGGCACTTCAAACTTTGTACTCTCTATTATGTACTTCAATGGGTAGTTTTTCCTGCTTTACTTTGGTATTATAGAGAATAACTCATGATATTTAATTCTGATGTCAATTTTCGAAAGGGGCAAAACATATGAAAATGATGGAGAATCGAAACACATGGTTATGAAAGGAAGCAAAAAAAAAATATGTATAAAAATGAGGAAAATTTATTGATCGAAGTTTCTCTTCAAAAGATTTTATTATTTGATAAAAATTAATACAAAGTTTTTTTTCAGAACTTCTGAAAAAATATGCCATATATATTAGTTGGGTATTTATTATAAGAGGATTTTTGTAACGAAGTCGTATAGATCATGTTTATTAAAAGTTAAAAATTTTTTAAAACTACATTTTTAAGGTTTTGTTTAAGAAATAACACAAAAATCTGTTGCTCTACTAAAAGATCTGTATTGTTTTTTCCACTTTAGACTTCCCTTGTTAGACAGATAGTGAAAAATATTTTGTGTGCACCGATATCAATTATTTGTATTATTTATACCCCCCCCCACATATATATATATATATATATATATATATATATATATATATATATATATATATATATATATATATATATATATATATATATATATATATATATATATATATATATATATATATATATACAGTCAAACCTCGCTAACTCAAACCTCGTTTTCGCGAATTTTTCGATATCTCGAAGAAATAAAAATTCCCTTCAAATTGCCTATGGTCTCAATGTTAAAAAAACCTTGATTTGTCGAATTTTTTTTGGCTCATCCCTCGATAACTTGAATTTTTTCCATGAATGGAGGAAATTTTTTTTTCTAAAAACAAAAAAATAATATCCAAAAAATAGTAATTTCTAAAAAATAGAAAAGCTATTCAAACATTACAGTGGTAAAACCCTGCATAAACTTTAAAAAGAAGGGATATAAAGACGGAAGATAACACAGTGAAATGACAACTTCTCTTGTCCTCCAAGATGGGATTTGAAATTCTTGTTTATTGTTTTCTTATCTCGTTTCAGTTAGGTGCCATGCATATGCAGTGACCATCGATCCTTTCTTTTATTTTTTTCTCCTTTTATTCTCCAAGGTTACTTTCTAGAGGGGTTGGGGTGGTTTTAACAAAACAGGAAATTAAGGCATGGACAAAAATCAAGAGGTGGGTGGCTTCCAAGAAGATTGTAGAATTTCTTATCATTGCAACAAGGAGTGAAAGAAAAAAAATTACAGGTGTGAATGCATGCCTGTGCTGTCTTGAAATCAAGCTAGAGCCTCAATGCTCATGCACCTCGATAACATGGAATTTAATGACTTTGCCATCGTAGATGATACGGTAATAGTGTGTGGTCAGTGGGAGGACAATGACATCATCCGTTAGACGAAAGTTTCTTGTGTATTATCAGAAGAAGAGGAAGACGAAATCCGCCATTTGCCACCTAATGTGACAAACAAAGAAGGACTATTTGCAGTAAACGCTTTGAGAAGATATGTTGAAAGTCAACCAATTAGGTAAGAGGACACATTTAAAGCCATTGTCCACTTAGTGTAATAAATAAAATTTAAGACTCTTTTCTGAAGCAAACAACAATTGAATCTTTTTTCAAAGAATTTTGTAAATAGTGTTTATTAAAATAAAATATGGACTACTTTTTAAAAAGGTATGTAAAAAAGCTTTTATTTTAACTATTACTATTGATAACATGCGATTTTCGATAATTCGAATTTTCGATATTTCGAATTATTTTGTCTCTCCCTTCAAGTTCAAGATATCGAGGTTTGACTGTATATATTATATATATATAAATATATATATATATATATATATATATATATATATATATATATATATATATATATATGTGTGTGTGTGTGTGTGTGTGGCACGGTGCTTACACCACGTAACCATTATCTAATTAATTAATCTAAAAGCAGTCATCAAAGTAAGCTTGTGGCAAAGAACTAATACTTGAATAACATTTAAAGAACTTTATTTCTCAACATTTCTTAAAAACCTAACCAATGCAGCTAAATCGTTATTTCCCTCATCTCAGCTGACTACACGCGAGTCCTACATCTCAGAAAAATAATCCCTAATCAGCCTTTGTTTGCAACTGCGTAACGTTGAGAGTCGCTTGACAGTGATTCATACTCACATGTTTTCAGATGTACCCAGAACTCTCTAGGAGCACGAGGTTGTTTATGCTACATCTTCTGCTAGCCGCTCAAGGCCTCTCTTAAACCGAGAGATTGAAAGCGTACTCCGGTGTTAATAAATTGTGAATTTCTCATAGTAAATTATCGTTTAACGCTAATTTGCCTAATTTTAACCCAATTAAATCTAGTTCATTATACTTTACGTTCCTAGCATTACACACACACACAAACTATATATATATATATATATATATATATATATATATATATATATATATATATATATATATATATATATATATATATATATATATATATATATATATATATATGTGTGTGTGTGTGTGTGTGTGTGTGTGTGTGTGTGTGTGTGTGCAGAAATGTGCACACACTCCACGGATGCTGGTACATGATTTATTTCGATTTATTATGCCGAGGTAAAAATCATGTAAAGAAATAAATTAGCCGAAACAAAATACCAGATAGAAATGACCAGATAAATAAGTTTTTAAGTAATGGAATACTGGAAATTAGAAACCGTGAAAAATATTCTTTTAATATCCTTCAACAGTAGCTCCAATATTATTTTCATGATTTTATTGTTTTATGCATTTCCTTAAATACGAGAAAAAAATAAAGCATACTCAGTTCATTAGCTTTATTAGATAATTATGTTTTAATATGCAAACTCTAATGAATTAATCTTATAATTTGCACTTATCATTTCGAACGACGTGATTTGTATTAACAATATCTAGTGGTACAATATCTCTGATTTGTCCTATTAAATTAAGTCGCTATTAGAAAACTTATAATGAAATTATAATGTTGAAATTTTCATTTTTTATTAAAAATATATATACAAATTTATAGTAAATATACTTTTAGAATTCTTTTTTGCAAGTTCCTAAATGTTTTATTTTATGTATAATTTGGAATGAAACATTATCTCTAATGTGCTCCTTGAAGTAAGCTTGGAAATTGTAAAAGCCAAAAATATATAATAATAAATCTTCAGAAATGCTTTATTCAATTTTTTAATAACATACAATAGTAACTTTTTCTAAATAAAATTCGAAATAACTCAAACTAATTAAAAGAACAGATATTATGATTACGCACGCTACTTACGTTACATAGCAAAAATATTAAAAAATAACATCAAAAGTTTATTTTTAAAATTTTTCAAGGTAATACTAAAATATGAAATGTGTAAGATCAAATTAATAACACTCCTCATTTTCAAATTACTGGACATCCATCATCATTATAGTGCTTTATTATACACTGTTTTTGTAGTTGAATAACAGTTATCTTATTTACCTTGTGTGTAGCATTGATTAGTGTTTCAAACTGATTATTCGTTTAGGTTGACTCCGTTCAGTACTTGCGTTTATAGGCATATATAGTTAAGCCGGTCAGTTTCTGATCAGTATGTAACTGATTTCTTAATTATATATCACAGTTATCTTATTTTGTATAAAAAGTCCAAATGTATATGGGTTTCCGTATTTCCGTACTTCAGAATTGTTCTGAAGTCGTACATACAGTGCAATTCTGCACTAATTTTGTTGATTTATTCAACATAAATCCACGTATAACATTTATGGAGACGTACATGAAATGTCGAAATTTGTAAGATTGATAAAACTGTAAAATAAAAACGTTAAATTACTAGATACTTCGAAAAACAAACAACAGTGAGTATAAAACGGCAAGAATAGAAAACGCTGCTTTATGTGGTGCTGAAATTATGACGCAAATTATATTTTAGAAATATTTACCATACCGTTTTTATTATTCACCATTTCCTTTCGCACATAGATTTTGGTACAGGGGTACTCAAACTGCTACACACCAAGCTTGAATGTGCGACCCGAGACACTCAGACTCATTATCAGGCAGCCATTTTCGAAATGATTTGGTTGGCGTCCCTGAATAAAGGCCATATAAGGTTTTACGTTGAAACTATGTCAAATGGTGATTGGAAAGTATATTAAAAAATTATTTGATACACAAAATGATATTGCAATATTTAAGATAGAATTCACTGCAATCCAATGAAATATGGGAAGTTTGGATCAAGGATAATTACGAATAGGGCTTATTGAGTGTCTAAAAATTGGAAACTCATCAAATTGTTGAATACATACAGCGTGTCCGAGAAAGATGTTTATTATTCTAAATTTTAATAACAAAAATATGAACAGATAAAACGAAATGCAGTTTACTGCAAAAGAATGAAAAAATCTAGCAGTTTTTTTCTAGTATCAATACTTGATAAAATGTTTCCCGATCAATGGCCTTGGAGGGCCAATACCCTGGCCTCCGCGATCGCTAGACAAAACTCCACAAGATTTATTTTTGTGGGGTAACGTTAAAGACATTGTTTATCGAACTTCTGTTTCTGATATTTCCATTTGAAAGGAAAGGATGTAATTCGCGCCCACCACTGTTATACCACGAATGTTAAAAGACGTTTAGTGGGAAATCGACTACAGACACAATATTCTTCGTGTTACTAACGAAGCTCTCGAAGGGCTACCATTGAAGGTACTGTATACACACACACACACACACACACACACATATATATATATATATATATATATATATATATATATATATATATATATATATATATATATATACACTCTTAGACCCCCCCCTTCCCCCAATAAAAAACGACGCACCAAGACGGATTAATCCGAATGGGACGAAAATCGGTAGATATGATATACATGTATAGAAAAAAATGATTGCAATTTGAGAAAAATGTGGATGGTTTATTCAAGAGAAAGTGCTTGACAAAGGGAAAAAGTCAATAACGCATTGGTTAACCCCTGGCCCTTATGCAAGCAGTTATTCGGTTGGCATTGATTGATAGAGGTGGCGGATGTCCTCCTCGTGTCAAATTCTGTCCAATTGGCGCAATAGATCTTCAAAATCCCGAGCTGGTTGGAGGGCCCTGCCCATACTGCTCCAAACGAGCTCAATGGCGGAGAGGTCCGGAGACCTTGCTGGCCAAGGTAGCGTTGGGAAAGCTAGAAAATAAGCAGTAGAAACTGTCGCAGTGTGCGGCCGGGCATTGTCTTGCTGAAATGTAAGCCCAGGACGGCGTGATATGAAGGGCAACACAACGGGCCGTAGAATATTGTCGACGTACCGCTGCGCTGTCGAGATTGGGAGCAACATGATTGGAGCCAAGTGATGTTTACAGACGAGTCCCGATTCAGTCTGGAGTGTGACACCCGATGTATTTTGGTATGGAGGGAAGGGGGCACTCGAAATAACCCCACATTCGTTCGTGAAAAGTCACAATACAGACGAGTTGGTTTTATGGTATGGGATGGAATCAGCATAGGTGGACGTACGGACCTGCATATCATTCGGAATGGTACTTTGACGGGCCGAAGGTATGCAGACGAGATACTGAGACCTCATGTCATACCTTACGCTTCAGCCATTGGAGATTCCTTTGTTTTCCAGCATGACAATGCCAGACCGCTTACAGCTCGTCTTGTGGAGAACATGCTTGAAGCTGAAACAATACAGCGTATGGAATGGCCAGCGTGCTCTCCTGACCTGAATCCAATCGAGCATGTTTGGGACAAGCTCGGACGACGCATTAATGCGAGGCCAACGCCTCCTTTTACTCTCCGAGACTTGAAGATTGCACTTCTTGAGGAGTGGAACAGTATTCCCCAAAGTCTTATCAATAACATCATCGCATACATGGAAAACAGGTGTGCAGCAGTCTTAGCTGTTCGAGGAGACCACATGCCATATTAAAAATCTTGCATCATTTCTAAACAATACTTTTTTATCGTTTACATGTAACCAAATTGTTGCCCTAAATCATCTTTTCATGTTTTTTCCATATTTTCAAAGAAATAAAGCTTAATTACAAATTTTTTTACGTCTTTTTTTCTGTATTGCGCATTGACGCGTGTACTATCCATTTTATGTCAATTGTTACCGTGGTTTTATTATAGTAATGGTGGTTAGTACTTAGCATAATTAAGTGATTACTCTTATGTATACATACAAATCAATTTATTAAACATTCATAATACATATACAATTCATATCATAAATTACTTAATTCCGATTACTCCTATATCATGTTACAACAATATTTCTTATCATTAATACCTTATTTATTCTCATCAATTTTCTCCTTCACTATTCAGTACCATCATTTAATTATAAAGGAATCTTCTTAATTAATAATCTCACCTATACAGCATTAAAATTCTTAACTGATACGTATAAACACATTACTAAATCAATATAACACACTAATCCCAAAACAATATTTCATATCATTAATACATTATTTATTCTAATCAATATTCTCCTTCACTATTCAGTGCCATCGTTTAATTATAAAGCAATCTTCTTAATTAATAATCTCACCTATACAGCATTAAAATTCTTAACTGGTATATATAAACACATTACTAAATCAATATAACACACTAATCCAAAACAATTATTATGGAATTCCACAACCAAATATTTTATCATAGATATCTATGTACATAGCAAATCACATTAAACAACATTTCCCTTTACGCTAATCCCATCTAATAACCACTGATTACTCGTACGAATTGGGCATTGGTAGAATTAGCAAAATTTCTTCTACCTTATTTGGAGACACTCTGTCACGCCAAAAGACCTCTCCTTACAACAATGGTTTCGTCGTCCAAGTGCGCCTCATCGGGGTGGCTAAGGGGGGGGGGGGGGGTTGGGATCATCGTACGTCGCTGGTCCAGAGAAACGGCAGGATCACCATACGCTGGCGGCATCAGTCAGGAAACCTGTTCCGTCATTGCACGCACATTTCGGCTGGGCGGGTGTCAGTCATCGGTCAGCTTCTTCCTTGGTACTCGGCAGGGTAAGCTGTCGGTCACTCCGGTATATGGGGCTTACATCTATTTCTCCAGTCTAACTTCCGTATTACTTCATACTCTCAATTTCGTCTAAATGCTGTCTGTCTCACTTTTTGAGTTCTCAAAACAACCTGATACCTCTCTGCCACATTTCATCTCGAGCTAAACTTTTTTTTAATTATCTATTCAGGCCTCCATTGGTGGCTATCTCCTGCCCAATAGGTCGATCCGGGGCCACTTCATTGGCCGACCATCTATTTTTATATTAATATGCTCTCCAATCGAAATTGAAGGGGGCCTACGCCCGTGCACCCTTCTGGGGCTTCTCACACTCCCAACTTCTCACGCTTTCTCCGACTCCTGCTGTGCTTTTTCACAACGTCCCACATCGTAAAAACTGCCTAAGCCCTTTTTTTTTGTCTCACTATGACTCTTTTTTGCATCCAATTTCAGCTCGTTAAACCCATCTGGTGACCCCTTTTCTTATTTCCAACTCCCCCAACTTGTCACATCTCATCTTTCATTTCGCCTACGCAGCTTGTTGCGAAGTGAAGCGAAAATAGGCGCTGCGCGAAGTGAAGGGAACTTACGCTGCACGCCGCTGTATATAACGCCAGGCTGGCACTTGAGTTTATGTCTTCTGTAGCGCTGACTGTGATGCAGGATTGCTGTCGTTGGAATAAATTTATGATTGTTGTGCTTCTTGAAGGACTTTGTCTTTTATTTCCAAGACACCTAGCATCGGGTAGATGCAACCCGTGAATGAACTGAATTTACAACATAGTGGCACCCTCGGCGGGAGTGGTGCTTTGGATTTTGAATAGAATTTTGAAGAGGTAGCGATAGAATTTTGAATTGGACTTTAGAATTTAGAGCTTTTGAATTTGAATTTATTGTGAACTTAATTATTTGTGTGTCGAAGATGGATTTGATTGCTTTGAAGACCCAAAGAAAAGGACTGCGTATTGCATTCACGCACACTTTGAAGAAAATCGACACGGAATTAGCGAACAAAGTACGCGATTTGAAAATACTTTCAATTTTAAGGTATCAACTTAGTGATAAGTTTCAGAGACTTGAAAAGTGTCAAAATGCTATTTCGGAGCAGTTTTTGCAGAGTGCAGATGCTGAACAATTATTTAATGAGGATTTTGAAGAGGCTGAAAGTTACAGAGATAGGTTCTTAGAGCAGTGTGCTCAAATAGACTCGGAAGTGCAAGTCTCCGCGCTCCCAGGTGATAAGACAGAAACACTTAAATTTAAATTGCCTAAAATAGAACTTAAGAAGTTCTCAGGTGAAGCAAAAGATTACTTGACCTTTTGGAGTCAGTTTCAGAAGATCCACGATGACAAAACTATTGCCGATGAGGATAAAATGCAGTATTTGATACAGGCCATGGAACCCAAGTCGAAAGCGGAACGCCTGGTACTTAGCTTTCCTGCTACAGCTGCTAACTATCCTAAGGCCATCGCACAATTGAAAGAGCGACTGGGGCGTGACGATTTACTTGTGCAAATTTATGTAAGAGATTTGTTAAGGTTAGTAATGAAGAACGCCGCCTCCGGAAGAGTCAAAACCGATTTACCCTCCCTTTACGATGAACTAGAAGGAAAGTTGAGAGCATTGGAAAGCCTGGGGAGAACACAAGAAAAATACGGGGATTTTTTAGCCCCCTTAGTGGAGAGTTGCCTGCCTGAAGAAATATTAGTGGCGTGGGAACGAAGCAGAAATAACGACTCGACAGAAACTAAAGGAACTCGATCCTTGGAAGCTTTGATGAACTTTCTTTGTCAGGAAGTTAAAGGTGAAGAAATGGTTCTACTAGCTCGGACTGGTTTCGCCCCCCTCCAGAGTCATCGAAAGAAAGACTTTCACACCGAACAGATAAGACAAGCTGATCCGGTAACAGCATCCGCCCTGGTAAGCCTCGATAATTCAGGTAAGAGGTTTCCGAATTGTATATTTTGTGACAAATCACATCCCAGTGAAAATTGTTTTTCCGCGAAAAAAATGACTTTAGCTGATAAGCAACGAATTTTATTAAAAAAGGGTGCGTGTTTTTCATGTTTAAAAAGAGCGGGTCATCTCAGTAAATTTTGTAATTTAAAAAGTCAATTAAACTGTTCTCATTGTAAAAATAATCATTTTGACATAATGTGCACCAAACAGGTGAAACATACTGACCAGAAAAGCATTGCAAAAGAAAGTTCTCTTTCTAATTGTAGCAGAAGCGAAACGGTATATTTGCAAACGCTTTGCGTTTTTATTAGGTATCAGGGTCGTGAGAAAATTATTCGCTGTGCAATTGACAGTGGAAGCATGAGCAGCTATGTAAGAGAAAATATTGTGAGGCAGCTTAAAGCAACGCCGCTTAGAAACGAGACAGTTATACATGCACTGTTTGGGGGGAATGAAATGAGGCCAAAGCAACACGAAGTGTTTTCAATCGAAGTCTGTAATTTGAACCGAACGTTTGCTTGCAGTTTTGAAATTCTTTCTGAGGAAAGGATTTGCGGGTTTATTCCTAAGATTAAGGATAGAGATATTTTAAAGGATTTAAAAGAAAAGAAAATAGATTTTTCTGATTCTTTCCGAAAGAAAACTGAAATTGACCTTCTAATCGGGTCTGATGTTATAGGCAAATTATTGACAGGAAATTCTGTTGAATTACAGTCTGGGTTAACGGCTGTTGAAACAAAACTTGGATAGGCGGTATTTGGAAAGCGAAATTCGTGTGAAAGGGCTAATATTTTAGAAACATTGTCAATGCATTCTATGAAAGTGCCTATAAGTAATTTATGGAAACTTGAAATTCTAGGAATATCTGATCCAACCCAAACAGAGAGAGCAAACGCTGATCTTAATTTAAATGATTTTAATTACAAAATGAAAATTCTTCCTGATGGAAGATATGAAGTAGAACTTCCGTGGAAGTATAACTCGACGAATTTACCCACTAATAAAGAATTGGTTTGGAAGAGACATGAACGAATGGTTAATAGATTGGGTTGCGGTGAATTTTTAACTGATTATCAGAAAGTGTTTAAAGATTGGGAAATGTTAAACATTATTGAACGCGTGCCAGATTTCGAATTAGAAAAAGAATGCCACTATTTATCTCATAGGCCAGTAATTAAGCTAGATAGCATTACAACGAAAATTCGACCCGTTTTCGACGCTTCTGCCTCTGAGAAAGGGAAACCTTCTTTAAATGAATGTTTATTAAAGGGAGTTAATCTCCTTGAGTTAATACCTGATATTCTTGATAGATTTAGAATGTATCCTATCGGAATAAGTGGGGATATAGAAAAAGCTTTCTTAATGTTATCTGTTGCACCTAAGGACAGAGATTTTCTCAGATTTTTTTTCCCTTCTAATGAAGGTCGGATTATTTATAGACACTGTAGAGTGGTATTTGGAGTATCTTCCAGCCCTTTTCTGTTGAATGCTTCTATAATGCACCTTTTAGAAAACTGCCCACCCCAGTATAAGGATATAGCTCAGAAGCTGCAGCGTTCATTTTATATGGACAATTGTGTTTCAGGAGTATTTCATAAAGATGAACAAGAAAGTTTTATTGAACATGCTAAATTGATTATGTCAAATGGATGTTTTAACTTGCGGGGGTTTGAAAGCAATGTGGCTGGTAAAAATGTTGACAAACATTCAGGGGATACTTCCGTTCTGGGGGTAATTTGGAATTTAGATAATGATACGCTGAGATGCTGCACGGATTTAGATGCATTGACATGCGATACGAAAATTACAAAAAGGCTAATTTTAGCAATTGTGCAGACATTTTTTTGATCCCATTGGGTTGTTAACGCCAACTACATTGCTTCCAGAGCTGTTATTACAAGATTTGTGGAAGTCGAAAATTAGCTGGGACGATGAATTGTCTTCAAATGATGTAAATATATTTTTAAAATGGTTTAAAGAACTTTATGTTTTAAAAGATGTTTCTTTGTCTCGATATATGTTTATTAATGACACGTCTGAACTACATGTATTTGTTGATGCTTGCAAGGGGGCGTATGCAGCGTGCGTCTTTGTTCGATCAGTATTAAATTCTGAAGTTAAAATAAATCTCGTACGGGCGAAGTCCAGAGTAGCGCCCCTCAAACCGTTAAGCATTCCTCGCTTAGAACTAATGGCTTGTTGTATAGGTTCTAGACTTGCGAATTCTATTATCAAGGCTCTCAACTTGCCGGACTTAAAAGTCACATTTTGGTCGGATTCCACTACAACCCTTTGGTGGATTAAAGAACAAGGATATTGGTCCGTTTTTGTAGAAAATAGGGTTAAAGAAATACGAGAGCTAACGCGAGGTAAGTTATGGGAACATGTCCCAGGAAAACTAAATATTGCGGACCTGCTTTCACGTGCGTGTTCTGCAAAGCAAATGCTTCTGTCTAGATGGTGGGAAGGCCCTTTGTGGTTGCGAGAAACCCCTGAGAACTGGCCCATTGGTGACAAACTCTGGTCGACCGCAGAAGTAGAGTTTGAAAGGAAAAAAAACGAAAATAGTGAACATTGATCTTCCAAAAGACGCACCCCCTTGGCATCGAAACATTTTTTCCAGTTATGATAAAATGATACGAGTATTTGCATGGATATTTAGATTTGTGAATAACTGTAAAGGTGGTCACGTAAAAAGTAAAAACTCTGAACTTTCTCAGTCTGAAATTGAAAATTCTGAAAACAAATTAATTCGTTCAGTTCAAAGCTCTTATCTGTCTGATACTAAATCTTCAAATTTTATTGAAACTCTCAAAGATGATGAAGGTATTCTGAGAGTGAAAACGAGAATACTTCACCGAGATGATTCTAAATCTTTTTTGTATCCAATATTATTACCAGAGAAATGTGAATTCACCAAACTGTTAATCCGAAATGTACACAATAAAAACTGTCATGCGGGTATTCAAATGATGCAATGCCTGTTAAGAGAAAGGTTTTGGGTAATTAGGGCTAGAAAAGCTATTAAAAATGTCCTCTTTAACTGCATTGCTTGTAAACGATTTAAAGTTAAAGCTATGTCAAGCGAACCAACACCTTTGCCACCAGACCGAGTTTCGGATTGTGCGCCTTTCGAAATTGTAGGAATTGATTTGGCTGGACCTATGTTTTTAAAAAATGAAGGAAAGGTGTGGATGGCACTGTTCACTTGCGCGGTGTACCGAGCCATCCACATAGAACTTGTGAATTCTCTATCTTCAGATGCTTTTCTACTGGCACTCCGACGGTTTATTGCTAGACGCGGACGGCCTAGAACAATTTATAGCGATAATGGAACTAATTTTCGAGGTGCATCTAATGATCTTTCGAAATTGAATTGGGCTAAAATACTAAAAGAAACAAGAACTAATAAAATACTATGGAAATTTATTCCTCCTACCGCGGCATGGTGGGGCGGCTGGTGGGAGAGGTTGGTTCGCACGGTAAAAGAGCTGTTAAAACGCACTTTAGGTAAATCTGTATTATCTTATGAAGAACTTTATACTGTAATTTGTGATTGTGAATCCATAATTAATTGTAGACCTTTAACCTATGTATCTGAGGATCCGCAGGAATTGGTACCTCTGACACCCGCCATGTTTCTGATCGAGAACTGGAGTTCCAATGTTGAGGATATTGATGAATTAAATTCAATGAGTCTTAATAAACGAATTAAATATAGAAGTAAATTGTTAAATGATCTGAGACAACGCTTTAGAAAAGAATATCTTAGTCAGCTGGTTCAAAAGCATAATGAAAAACGATCTCGTGAGCCCATTGTTGGCGAAATAGTATTAATGGGTGATGATAACAAAAAACGTTTATTTTGGCCCTTAGCTAAAATTCTTGAGTTGATTCCAGGACGCGATGGAAAGTGCCGTACAGTTAAACTTAAGACTCAGCACGGAGAAGTTTTACGTCCAATACAACGTATTTTCCCTTTGGAGATACAGGTGAATGAAAGAAACTTAATTGGCGATACGAAACTGGGTGTAGAGGAATCTAATTCTGGCGCTGTTTGTAATTTTGCAGGTGGAACAGCACCTGATAAGATAGTAATGAAACGATACACCTCCTCTGAAATATGTGTAAGAGCTCCAAACAGACTGGATCTTTTTAATAATGTTTGTTTTGAACTTGAGACTCAATCTGAGTCTCAAGGGGGGGGGGGGAGGATGTTGCGAAGTGAAGCGAAAATAGGCGCTGCGCGAAGTGAAGGGAACTTACGCTGCACGCCGCTGTATATAACGCCAAGCTGGCACTTGAGTTTATGTCTTCTGTAAGCGAATGAGCGCTGACTGTGATGCAGGATTGCTGTCGTTGGAATAAATTTATGATTTTTGTGCTTCTTGAGGGACTTTGTCTTTTATTTCCAAGGCACCTAGCATCGGGTAGATGCAACCCGTGAATGAACTGACTTTACAACACAGCTCATTACATCCAGCAGGTCAAGGCACTTCTTTGTCTGCTTCCTTGCGTTATATCTTCTGCCCCCTCTAAATATGGTTTTCCGCACCTGCGGTTTTCCCATCTCTATTTTCTGATAACGTGTCGTGTCTCCACGACACCAATACGTGGCTGTCTCGCACGGTTTTCTTAACTTCTTTGCTTGATCCCCTAATTTTTTTGAGCAGTGTTTATATATATATATATATATATATATATATATATATATATATATATATATATATATATATATATATATATATATATATATATATATATATATATATATATATATATATTAAATAAAACCTGTTAGATTTCTTCATTCCTTTGCCGCAAACTGCATTTTATTTGACCTGTTCGTGTTTTTTTATTATTCTTTTGAATAATAAAGATTTTTCTCGGACACGTTGTATATGATTTTTAAATTTTGTTTTCTATAGATTCAAAAACTATTTAATGACTTTTCCAAATAATACGATCAATACTTATATCATCTTTAAATGGTACAAAAAAATTCTATTAATGGTATCTTAAGAGTAATTTCCTTTAATTTTATCGAAAATGAAATTACAGGCAATATAGCACCAACTTCGAATCATACTTGAAAACCGAATTTTCCAAGCTTTAATTGCCAGAATTTTACATTAAGCTCTCTTGTATAATGTATCGTTTCCGAATTTAAGATTGAATTATTTTAAGGCAATAAGCCACAATAAATTATTTCATTTGCTGTACTCAACTCGCATTTTCATCATTACTTCTTGAATTACTAAACTATCGTTCATTTCATCATTCATTCCCTATTTTCCAAGATGCCAATCCAAATGAGTTTATTATTCATTAAAATATAATGAAAATGCCAAACGCTAAGCTCTCTAAACATAAATTTCCAGGTGAATACCCACTCATTTGTGAAATATAAATCTTTCGGCGTATAATCTACCCTGAATAGAACTGTGGAATTTTCTCCCACTTCATTCAGATTGCGTCATGCCTATATCGATTGATCCCGAAATAGAGTAGAAATGAGAAATCGCACTTAAAGTTAATTAATCCGGGCGACTCTTAATTGGGGATAAAAGTTTTCATAGACAAAATAACCATAATTGTTTGATAACTAAAGGCAGCACACGGAGTTAAAATGAATCGTGATTCTACTTGTAAAATTTTTAATCACTGAGGGGAAGGCGGAAAAAATATCACGTAGGAATTTTAGCGTGGATATCAATACAGCTGTGATTTAGTGTATGTGTCAGGCAGAGAAAGGCAGGAGAGAAATAGAGAGAGAGATAAATATAGCAAGTTTGTTTTTATTTAATATATTTAGTTGATATTATACGATATGTTATTAAAAGAAAATCTAAGTATTCACTTACCTTAAAAGGTTCAACATTTGATTAGTTCAACAAAAATTTTACCTTTTTAGACATCTGCCATACAAATATGCTGAAGCTCGATGAGTTCAAAAAAATTTCGGAAAGTCCTTCTATGAGGTCAGAGAGGTTGGGAGAGTGTAAGACCCCCCCTGCTAGTGATAGGTCAAAATTGCAGTGGCACCTGGCTAAATTGCACACTGACCCTTCCGGTGCCATTACAAACCGGAGCCCTCTAGCCCACATGGACTTAGTCAGGAATACTTTCAACTAGGGGGCATTAGGAACAACAACAACAACAAAAAGCAAAAGGAAAACAATGAAAACAAAACAAAACAAAACAAACAAGACAAGCGTAAAAAAAAACAGAAAATAAAAATTGCTACATATTGTTTCCATTTTAATACGGTATATATACATTCGAACCCCGTTATAACGAACTTCAAGGGACCAAAGGTTTTGTTCGCTTTATCCGGTGGTTTGCTATATTCGAACCATTAAGAAAAAGGCTAGAGTTCACAAAATGTATAACTCATTAGTTTCAATGTGTATTCATTAATGATATATTAAATAAAAAGATAAAATTTATTAAAAATGATCATTGATGAATTAAATCGACTAAAATCGATTAGATTACACTGACACAATACTAATTAAATTACTTAAAATAGGAAAACGGCGGGACAAAAATTTTCGTTTGTTGTATCCGTGAGTTCTTTATATATCGTGTTCGCTATAATGGAGTTCGACTGTATAGTAATATTCCTGTAATATCTGTATTATAAGTACTCTGAGAGTTAATTCAATTGATGAAAAATTCTTATCGTCTCAGAAACGTCATTGTTCCTTATGACAGTATGAACAAATGATTTATCACAGACGTCTTCGTATGTCAAGCGGTTAGTTACACACACATTTATTACGATTAGGTTTCATGAAATGAGACTTTTTATAAGGATCATTATGCATCTGAAAATACTAAGTAGAGATATATTTTTTTTATTTAAATAAAAACTTTAAATTAAAAAATTGAAGCATGTTTAGTTCTTAATATGACTGTTGAACCAGTAGCTTAATTTCCATATTTTTTTCCTTTCTGCAAACGAAAGGTTTGTAAAAATGCATCTATAATATATATATATATATATATATATAAATATTTAAAAAGATTTTAAAGGGCAAAAAAAATTAGTTAAATTTGCTTTATGAAAAACATTTTTAGAGATTTTACACGAAATCAAAAATTTTCAAAATAATTTAACGAACCAGAAACGAAATACTGTACAAAGTTTAAATACTTGAATGGACTTTTAGATATATTCTTTCAATGCTAACAAATAAGGAAAAATTCGATTGATACGAATAGACTTAACCGCTTTATCATTGTTATTTTTTCCTTTTCTGTACCTATAATAAGCATGTTTTTCTTTAAATTTAAGTTTTTCTAAGCATATATTTTAGCACTATTTATTAAATAAAATTTACTGAAAATATGTTTTTTCTCATTTTTTTTTCAATTATTTTCGTAATTTTCAACTCAGAGTATCATAAAAAAAAGTGTTAAAGGAATACATTTTTTGTTTAGAAAAATCTGTAAATCATTGTAAGCGAACCCCAACATCGTGTGCTAACGCTTTCATACTCCCATTCACAAACGTAAGACATATTAAGGCAGAGTTATTTAACAAGTTAAAATAATGTGTATTTGTACAGATAAAAGTAAGTAAAAGATGGACTAAATTTTGTGGAAGCATTGTCACACACGAAACTTTGAAGGAAGATGATGGATCAACGGGTATGAATCATGTGAGAAGAATACGGTTAAGTTCAGAGACCCAGCTATATAACCCCGAAATTCACATGAATAAAATTTGGAAACAAATTAACCACAAACTTAATTAGCTTTCTTCACAATCGCGCAAAAGATTGAGCAGATATGACTAAGTACCGTATGACGACATAAAAGAACATTGATAAACGGTATGCCACCATTTGCAATCGTACTCGCTAAATTTCTTGGACAAAAAGAGGGTCCTTTTGAAGACATCTTGAAGGACCATTAAAATATGTTTGGCCTCGTAACTCATTTTTTACTTAAAGAAGAAAATGAATGCTTACTTATATATTTAGTTCTTTCACGTACACGTATCACGGGAGTTAGGGTTAATTAAACAAAATGTGATTTAAGAACCATATTTGGCGTTATCAACTTGCGCCCGGCTAACGGAAAAGTACCGAATTGTCCTCACAAATATATCTGATACAATGATAGCACATGCTATTATAACATGATATGAAACTAGAACTTTAGAATTGCCTTAACCAATAGCCAACGAGATACAGCTTATTAATTTTATGATAGTTTCTTGCCACCTCAGCGTACGTTATACGGGTTAGCGATGTAGGGAGAGCGGTTAGCGCACGAAGTTCAAAATTTATTTCATAAGTTTCTAGTTTTATTTAAGGTATGTGTCTACTTTTAGGGCACTCTTTTTTCAAAAATATACAGTACTGATTAATTTAATATATTTTTAGTTCAAATGTTATATAAAATCATAAAAACAAATTTACGTTGATAAAAATGTCATAACATTTTAATATATAGGGATTTTTCTATAAATTTTAGTACAATTTAGTACTTACGCCAGAAACCCTACACTTAATTCAACTAAAATATATTTTAACTTCTTTTATATTATACTCTGACACGAACTTTTGATCGTCAGCTCAGCTGTAGATTTCGGACGTGGTTACCTGGTCCGGAAGCGTTGCTCTAACTCGTCCCACAAATGTTCTATGGGGTTTAGGTCGGGACTCTGAGCAGGCCAGGGAGGACGTTGTACATCCATATGTTGATATCAATGCTTAACAGAGGCTGCAACATGACATGGAGCGATGTCGTCCTGGAAGTAACATTCGTCCATTCCATAAAATTGTGAAGGAAGAACCTGATTGTCCCAAATGTTCATGAAGGCTTCGGCATTCAATTTACCAGGAAAAACATTCAAATGTCCACGAAAAACACCCAGAAAAATGTACACCACCACCACCACCGAATTTGAGAATTAGTGATGCACTCGGGTAACAGACGTTCGCCTGGCATTCGCCAAACCCAAGTATGCTCATCCGACTGGATGAGCACGTAGCGTGACTCATCGCTCGTTAAAACAGTTTTACAGTAGTCCACAGTCTAGCTGTGACGTTGCAAGCACCAAGCGATTCTGCCGACTGTGTTGGATGGGTTGATGTTTGGTTTGTGTGTGGAAACACATCCGTGGATATTAAGGGCGTGCAGTTCTTTCCGCAAAGTATTGAGATGCACCGTAACCCCTGCTGCCTGTTGATACTCACTGTTGATAATCTGGAGTGGTTTGTTGTGGTTCTTAAGAACCTCACGCTTCAGGACACGTCGATCCCGTTCGGTCAATTTACGGGGACTACCAACGTGTGCAGTTCGCGTCCCAACTCTCGTCTTCAACTTCTTCACGACATCACCAACAGTTGACCGTGGCTGTGATAATTCTACCGCAATTGCGCAAATAGACTTACCACTAATGTGACAACCAACTATAACACCTCTTTCAAAGTCACTAAATTAATTTCTTTTCGACATATTGTCACAATTTCACACAGAACTAATGACGTTACCATTTCGCGAATCGTATTTAACCTTAACAGGTCACGTGCAAGTACTGGATTTGCATAAAATCTGACATGCAGTCGGATTTTGTGCAAATCCGCTGGCGTTCGGTTCATTATTGCAAGGTAGTGTATATAAGCACTTTTGCCTAACCCTTGGTGAACGTAAGTCAAGACGTTGTTTCGAAAATGCGGAACCATCAGCAATTATAATAAATGTGAAATATATATAAATTTATAGCTAATTACCGATGAATGTCTGCGGGCAGAAACTTCAGCATTTATTTTTTGGAAAATGAATATTTACGCCATTAGGCATTTCAAATCGTTTTGAGACATCAATTATACAAACAAACCCAATTCTCTGAATGCAAATAGCCGGAGTACGAGAAATAGCACGGAAAATTGATTTACGGCGGTGACGGGATGAGTAAATGTTCGAAAATAACCTTCATCGACCTATCCGAATCATGAACTTTATCGAAGTTACGGGTAGTGTTTGTAGAAAATGACTTATGATGTAGACTCACCCTAGCAATTTTCCCGAATTATCAATAACAAAGAAAGAAGAAACATATCAGATACAAGTGGACCGTTTAAAAGGGTGGAGTAACATACAATTCGGAATCGAAAATAATTTGCTAATATATATATATATATATATGTAATGAAGTTGGTAGTAATTGTGCGGATACAAAATTAGCGATTTGCGTTCGTGTACTTACAAAGCAGCTAAAATAGGATCAATACGTGATGAATAATAGTAACCGTGGTCAGTTTTAGAAGCCTAAAAATGTGTGGCGAATTGCCGAACTGAGTTTCAATAGAAATGTTAAGACAAGGAGAGTAGATAAAAAAATAAACAAAGAAAATACTGACTGCCTAAATATAACCATTTATGAATTCCATTTATTTTTGTGCTCAATATAAAGGATGTCCAAATAAAAGCGCTGGATATAGTTTTTGAATTAAATACATTATTTATTTGAAAAGTGATAATATTTTTATTTCATTGCAAAGTACAAATGTTCCGATTATGCATGCTATAAAATGTCAGTCAAATGGGCAGAACGGATCTCATTGTAAACTCATGCTCTTTTGATGAAATTTAAGATAACGTCGTTGCATAATTGTGGTTCGATTGTGGCAATCACACATTTGATACCCGCCTTGAGCTCAGTAATTGTTTGTGGCTTACTGACATACACATGTGACTTAAAAAAACACAGAAAAAGTCGAATGGTTTCAAATCACACGATCTTGCCAATGTGGTAAAAAAATAGCGTGAAATTTTAATCTGGCGTTATGCAATGACCTTATCTTAAAATTCATCAAAATAGCAAGAGTTTGCAATGAGAGCAATATATTATGACTTTTTATATAAATAATGTGTTAAGATCAGAAACTAAATACGTTGTTTTTATTGGGAAACTCTTTATAAGAAGGTAAGAGACACTGCCGTTACAGTTCTTTTCGGAGTACCTTGGCCAAAGGCTTTAACCCCAGTGATGACTATGATTTCCGAAACACTGCGGGCTACCCGACATAGCAGCATGGCCCTATTGAGTTGAATTCCCGCTGGTGGGGTTAGACCACAGCAGGTAGCCACTCCGCGCCTACCCCTGAACAAGCAGCCCTCCACAGCAGACCCACAGAGCAATCCCCTCACAGCAGGAGGCACAAAGCGACCAGCCGCAGAACAGACGTATGATGTTGAAGAAAACCTTAACAAAATTTTGAAGAAAGGTAGGTACTAGCCTGCTCTAGTAGAGGAAACACTCAAAAAAGCTGACCCAGCAGAACTGAGCAAACAAAGGCAGCACAGAAAAAAGAGCACGCAACAAAGCGGATGTGCCCAAAAAGAAGACGTTGACGAACTTAGTGAGGGTGCTCCAAAACACAAGAACCAAAATCAGAGACTCCAGACCCCAAAATGAAAATTTTACGACGGTATCGAAGCAAAGACTTAGACGAAGAGACTACTTGGCCTAAATTGGGTATGGTCGATTTTGAGAGGGAAGAGTCATAATCTTGGGATCAAAACCAGCAATAAAAAATGATTTCTCATCGTTGCTGTGCAACCCACTCTGTGGAACCTCGGTGATCCAGCGTGTCCTGTAGTTGCCAATGGACACCAATGACAAGGACCGGGGCCTCAATAGTTAGACTTAGAGCCCAGCTTACCTTACAAGGTTGCTGTCGATAGGTCAGAGTCCGAGGACAGGACCAAATCTCATGACTTACGCAAGCCTCGTTACCTTCTTGCTCATCATAGCGTGCCCTAACTTTAACCCTGCCATGCCCTTAGACTTCCAACTCATCCCAAGTGGTGACATATTTGGACTCGGGGAATCCTAACACCTAAAGGATCTAGACCAGAAGGATCAAGGACAATTTTTTTACTAAACTGAACTAAGCTGATCAAGTAAAAGAGAAATTAAAATTACTGACACTTGGTAAGAGGGGTAAGTTAAAAAAAACTAGACTAACTGCTTATAATTTACACAACGCGTGCGGGGAGAAGAAATTAATAGGTGTGACGGAATACAATACTTACTAGATGACCCCGAGCGCTGAAAAATGCCCCTGCTCAGTTAATCCTTTGCAAGCACAGATACTTGCCTTTCTTGGTTTGATAATCAATATTGTCGGGATACACTGAATTGGCTGATTTAATCCACTGACGTTAGAAAATGGTTCGGGGACACCTACCCGGTGTCTCTTGATATACCGATGGAAGATACTTGACACTGTCTTTTTTCCTGTTTTATTATATATTATTTTCTATACATATAACACCTTTGAGACAATACCCAGGATTGCTCGATGTTCTCTCTCGGAGAATCACAGTTGTACTGACTAAAAACAAAAACCATATACCGACGCGCATGCGTCATGACTTCTCCCAATCATCCTCTTCGAAAACATCTGAAGAGACGGGGAGGTTTCTCCCTCTATTGGGCAGAATGTGTATGAAAACTGACATCCTCCCACCTGAATTTACCTTTGGTAAATTCACCTAGACACAAAATTTACTTACTTTTGGCATATACAATTCTAAATATCAATACTCTTTCTCACGACTGAAAAAATAGTACCTAAAATTAAAAGACATAGAAAATATTTACAAAAACTATATACATATGTACAACATGAATTACAATAATTAGAAAAAAAAGAAAAATTGTCTTTCGAATCAAAGTTTTTCGAATGTCAATAAAGAAGTCTTTTGGGAGCGACTACGGGCCGCCCACTACGGGTATGGACGATTGGTTCGAAAGAAGAGTCAATGTTCACCTCTAAATTGTAAAGTCTTTGAACCGGTCGGATGAACTCTCCTTGCTGCGTTTTTACTCTAGCCACTCGTGAATGACCGTCTTTTCCTGGAAATAGTTCCACTATTCGGGCTAAAGTCCACTGTGCCCGTTTTTGGTCGTTTTCAATGATGACCACATCGTTCACTGACAATGGTTTAACATCTCGGCCAGATGTTTGTTGTTTTAGTTGTCCCAAGTATTCACTCCGGAATCTCTTCCGGAGATGGTCCCGGATCCCTTGTACATGTTTTATTCGGTTGTTTAACCCCTGACGGTCCACCAAATCGATGTCTTCAACATCGGACAAGCTCAGTGTCTGGAGAAACATAGCCGGAGTTAAAGGAGACGGGTCCTCCGGACTCTCTGACACATAAGTGAGAGGTCGTGTATTTATTACCTGCTCACAGTCACAGATGACGGTCAGGAGTTCTTCATAAGAAAGGACAGCCCTTCCTAAAACCTTTCTCAGAATCCGTTTTACTAACTGGATCAAGCGTTCCCACCAACCGCCCCACCAGGCGGCGGAAGGGGGATTGAACTTCCAACGGATTTTCTGCAATGTCGACGCTGCCGTAACAAGTTCCCAATCGATGGAAGAAAAAGCTGAATTAGCACCGACAAAGTTCTTTCCGTTGTCACTATACACTGTGACAGGCCTACCTCTCCTGGCAATGAATCGCCGGAAAGATTGCAGAAACGATTCGGTTGAAAGCGACGTCACCAGCTCCAAATGTACCGCCCTGTATACTGCACAAGTGTACAAAACGATCCAAGATTTCTTAGCTCCTTTAAGGAATAAGGGGCCGGCAAGATCTACACCCGTCACTTGGAAGGCTGCAAAGTCTTGCACTCTGTCAGCTGGTAACGAAATCGGTATGGACTCTGTCTTAGTTGCATTAAACCTTTTGCACCGTACGCAACGGTGTATAACAGCTCTGATTGTTCTTCTAGCCTTGATGATCCAAAACCGCTCGCGTAAACTAGACATCAACAGGGTGACCCCAGCATGTAACAGTCTCTGGTGTTCCCATAAAATCAGGAGATGTACTACCCGATGATCGGAAGGTAAAAGTACCGGGTACTTGAAATCATCTGTATCATGTCTGTACATCACTTGAGTTTTTACTCTGATAATGCCCTGTTCGTCAACCAGTGTTCGAAGGTTCTTAAAACACTGTTTTTCATTTTTCGAAAATGATTCTTTCTGTATCAGAATAAAAATTGTTTCTTCAGCTTTCTTAAGTTCCGAGATCGACAGTTCAATTTCTTTACATATGTCTGTTTTTCTAACGTTGTTCAAAAAACGTAATATCCACGCAACTAATCTCAAAATTCTCGGGAATGAAGAGAAATAACGATAAAACCAATCATTCGGCACGAAAATCCCTTCAGTGGCGGCAAGCACCGATTTTCTCTTTTCGGAGTTCACTACTTCTTCGTCAGGTTTCTCAACCTCGGAGGGCCACGACTCCTCAGGTCCTTTCAGCCAGTTGGGTCCCTCCCACCATTTTGATCGAAGAAAGTGCTCTACTGAACAGCCTCTCGAAGGCAGATCTGCTGAATTTAGTTCAGTCGGAACATAACGCCACTCTTCTACTTTTGTCAACGTACGGATTTCCTGTACTCGATTCCAAACGAAAGTGCCCCACTGAACATCTCTCCGGATCCAAGTCAGTGCTGTTGTGGAATCACACCAAAAGAATCGTTTTATTCCAGCAATTCTTAAATCCGAAGTTACTGTGTTTCCCAGTCTGGCTCCTATAGTACAGCCCAGCAACTCTAACCTTGGAATAGTTACGTTCTTAAGTGGGGAAACTCGTGTGCGTGATTGCACTAAATTAACACTAATATGTTCATTTGTTTTTATCCTTATAAAAATAGCAGTAGCATATGCTTGCCTACTCGCGTCACAAAAAACATGCAGGCTGACATCTTCGGGTATCGAACCCCGAACCTCCATCCATCTCGGAATCTTAATTTCTTTCAGTAATGTCATCTTCGTTAGCCACGTAGAAAACTGCTTTTCTAACGGTTCTGGGAGTTTCTCGTCCCAACTCAATTTTTGTTTCCAGCATTCTTGTAAGGCCAATTTTGGGAAAAGAGTAACGGGAGAAGTGAAGCCCATGAGATCGAACAATTTATTCGTGCATGAAAGTAGGGACCTTTTACTAGCGACCATGTTCCCTTCCGTCTTCGTTTCTATTTTACATGACAACGTGTCATCTTTTAGATTCCAATCAAGCCCTAAAACACAAACATTTTCCTCTAACCCCGCCTGAGAAATTACCTCACTTTCTCCGTTCGTCCTCCATCCCCTTAAATTAAACTTTGCGGCCGAAAGCAGCGTCCGCGAAAGCATCACAAATTTGTCTAGTTCTTCAACTGTCTTGAAACTCACAAGACAATTGTCTACATAAAATGACTCCTTTAAAGTCTTTGCAGTGTCTAAAAAACACTCCGTAGCATTATCTAAGTGACAATTTAGAGTAGCCGCCAACAAAAAAGGACTACACGTAAGCCCGAAAACCACCCGTCGGTGGCGATAAACCTTAATATCCTTCTCATTCACACCTTTCCACAAAACCCGTAAAAAATCCCTATCCTCTTCTCCAATACTTATTTGTAGAAAGGCCTTCTCTATGTCCGAAACTACTCCTACCGGAAACTTCCGGAAGCGATTTATCAACGAGGGTATGATTTCGAGGAGGTTCGGACCCGTTTCTAGACATTCGTTTAACGAGACGGTTCCCTTAGTATGTGCTGACGCGTCGAAAACCGGCCTAACTTTCGTAGTACCAGCTTCCTTAAAAATTGGACGGTGGGGAAGATAATGTTCATTAGGTACATCACTACGTACCTCCTCAATAATATTATCCGCCAACCAGTTATCAAATACCTCCTGATAGGCCCCAATTTTATTCGAGTGCATTAGTTTCTTCCGAGTAGTCTCTAGGCGTTTTTCCGCCAATTCTCGGTTGCTAGGTAACCTAGAACGATCTAAAACCCATGGTAGTGCAACCTCATATCTACCTTCGGAATCTACTCTCAACCTTTTCTCAAAATATAGCATACTCTCTTTTTGCAACTCTAGTTTTGTTTTCGCTTCGACCGGGTCAGTTATTCCTATAGTATCTAATTTCCAAAAATGTTCTGCTGATCTCTCGTTCAACAGTAACGAAACACATGTATGGGTATCCTTCTCGTTAAAATTTGGTACTTTTCCCATGATGACCCATCCCAATTTTGTTTGCATAGCTACGGGACCACTCTTTAAACACTTTAATTTTCCAGTAAATAATTTTCCCGCGACGTCAGAACCGATAAGCATTTTTATTTCATCTCCCACTTCCGGAAAACAACCCTGCATATCATTCACATAAATACCATAAGCTTTTAATTCCTCTGACAACGACCCCTTTGAGGATATCCTTTTTACATCTGAACAAATAATTGCTTTATTTAAACATAACATCTCACAACTAAAATCATTATCAAGACTATTTACACAAATGTTATACATGCGATGTAACTCTTCACCTGTCTGTACGCCACCGAAAAGTTGATGAATTAATCTCTTTTCCCCCACGCTCTCACATCGTAAATACTCAATGACGTCATTACAAATGAACGACTGCACCGCTCCACTGTCAATTATAACTCTTATGTTTTTTTGCCTGCTTCCGTTGGATATTCCAACCACTAATGTCTGCAATAAAACTCCCTCATCTTGTAAACAACTTGACGAAAGTATTTGATCATTGCCAACCGATTTAGATTCCTCCCCTTTAGACTCAGAGCTTGCAAATGTCTGTTTACTCTTGTCTGGCGCCGTTGGGCAAAGGATAGACAAATGACCTACTTTCTGGCATATGCCGCATCTGACCTTCAATTTTAACCGACAGTTGCGGGAAATATGATTTCCCCCCTTTTTCAAACATACATAACAAACTCCTTTTTTATATAACAAATCTTTCTTTTCCTGATAGGAAAGCGTTTCTGCTTTAAAGCATTTTTCTGTCGGGTGAGGCTTCTCACAGAAAAAACATAATTCTATTTTTATCTTATTAGGCGTCGATTTTTTCTCTCCTACCCACAATTCGTGACAAGTAGGGATATCTGATTCCATTAAATCTTTATTTTTTGAACTCCTTTTGGGTTTGTTCAAACCGAAATCATCGTGCGCTAATAGCATGCGTTCTTCAGTTAATACTTCAGTTTTTAAAAACTCAAGAAGAGAATCTAAATCTGTCTTACCTCTAATTTCTGTGGACTTTTCCCGTTCTCTTTCCCAAATTCGTAATATATCCGTGGGCAAACAGGATTCAACTAGAGGGAATATTATGCTGGCATATTTATCCTTAGTGACACCAAGCGATTCCAACGCTCGTAATTTAGTCTCTAATTTGTCGTAAAGCGATGATAATGAAAATTTTTGATTTGACGTATAATTTGCTAAAACTAACTGTAATAAATCACGAACATAAATTTGTATAAGAATCTGGGTATTTCCAAATCTAGTTCGCAAGTGCTCTATCACTTTTGAATAATTATCAGCTGTGCAGGGGTAACTGTTCACAATCTCGCGTGCTTTGGAATTCGGGATCGTTGACTGTATTAAATACACAAATTTCGAGTGTTCGTCCAACGTATCGTCTTCATGAATTTTTATGAAGGTATTCCAGAAGTTTAGCCACTTTCGGGGGTCTCCATCAAATTGAATTAAATTAATTTTCGGCAACCTGATTTGAACTTGCGAAATTCTAGCTTCGGTTTCGTTTTCACTATTTTCTTCCACTTGACTTTTTTGACCTCTTGACGAACAAATTTGTTTTGCTTCTGTCTTTATTTGTACGAATTTTTCCACATACACTTCACAAGCTTCGAATTCTTGAGCGTATTCTTTCTCTTTTGCTCCTGAAGTTAATAAGGCATCTAGCAGTTCTTGATCAATTTCTCGGAGCCGGTTTGACTTATCCGTCAACTGTTCCAGACTTATTTCGATGTCTGTCATTCTTAGTTCCTTTTCTGCTAATTTTTCCTTAAGGAGATTATATACCTTTGTAAACGCCGTACGGAGCGGTGCTCTCTTAATCTTCAATAGCTCCATTTTTCAATCAATAATTAATCTTCCATCAATAATCAATCCTGCCGTGCTGCGCCACTAATGTCGGGATACACTGAATTGGCTGATTTAATCCACTGACGTTAGAAAATGGTTCGGGGACACCTACCCGGTGTCTCTTGATATACCGATGGAAGATACTTGACACTGTCTTTTTTCGTGTTTTATTATATATTATTTTCTATACATATAACACCTTTGAGACAATACCCAGGATTGCTCGATGTTCTCTCTCGGAGAATCACAGTTGTACTGACTAAAAACAAAAACCATATACCGACGCGCATGCGTCATGACTTCTCCCAATCATCCTCTTCGGAAACATCTGAAGAGACGGGGAGATTTCTCCCTCTATTGGGCACAATGTGTATGAAAACTGACAAATATCACTCCCGGAAGGTGTTTCCGTAACTTTAATTTAGAAGATACCCTCACCAAAAAGTCCTTTACGAGAGACGATCTTCTAAAATATTGTCTTCCTCTTTGGCCATGACCCTAGCAGGACCCTAACAAGTCCACTGGTATTGCGCCTAAAACAATAAATAATAATACGAAGGCGAAGATTGATGAAAACTGATCCTAAAGTTGGGGAGAGAAAAGGGGGGGGGGAATCCTAACGCCTTTTTTTAATGTAGGATTACGTTCCTCCTTTAAGGTCCTTTGGAAAGCAAAATTTCAGATGCTAAAACCGTCCGTCCATTCGTCCTTGCGAGTTATAATTTTGACGGAGTGCCAAATCCAGTCTGTAAGGCTTCGACAAGCAGCAGGCAGTTAAACAGAATAGTACCAAAATGCTCACATACATATACACAAACAAAAGAGGTAAGCAACGATAAGTAATTCTACGTTAATAACCCGCGGTAGTTTCGTTAAAAGACACTACCTGCATTTTTTTCTTCTTTTTTTTTTGGTGATGACTACTATAATTAATTTGAATAAGGGTGCTCGTGATATGGGTTAATAGAGGCTATTGAGATAAAATTACTTTACAATGAAATATTGTGCTGAGTTAAATTAAATTTAATTGAGATAATTATTAGGAGTAGTTAATTAAAAGTTAGTGAAACATAAAAAGTTAGAAAATACGGAAAATATTTTAATTTTATTAAAATATTTTTTTCAACTTTAAATTATTTGTATTTTTTATGATTTTTATCTTGATTTTTATTTATTCATTTATTATTTTCTAATTAATATTTTATCTTATATTTTATTTGTTTTGATTAAATAAAAAGACGTCCACACACAGAAAAGAAGAGAGGAAAAGAAAAAGTGCCTGTAGGAGGCGATCAAGAAAGAAACAGTTGTTCTAACGAGGGAAAAACCAACAGAAAAACCCGAGTGAGGGGGGAAAATTATTCCGGCACGGGCGCAAATTAATAGGTAAGATAATTACTTAAAAATGAATAAATTTTAATTTATCCCGCAAAGGTTTTTCATAACATATTTATGACAAATATATAAATATAATTCTCACCTAATTCACATTCCCCTGACAGCAATTTACCACACTCTTTTCTTACACTTCGAACTTATAATCGAAATAAACCGTCGCCAGATTAATGCGAGGAATTTCTTTTGATTCTTCCAGTATTTTCGCTGCCCGCCGGTACATTTGTCAACAAACAGTATATATTTCAATTGACAGTGACAGATTGCGATAGATATTTATGGGAGGCTAAACATACTACTGAAACTGAGCAAAGCCACCCGTGACGTTAGATGGCTAGAATGAAATTCTTTTCCTAAAATAATGGGAATAAAGTGTCGTAAACAAGAAGGTAAAAACAGTCTAATTTGTAGATTTTTTTAACGCAATGACGTTTAAAGAAGAAATAAAACGTCACATAACTATATCAAACCAGTTATGAATTTTTTGCTCTATCTTATTTAAGTGATGTATTTAAAAAAAAAAAGATGCTGTGGAAATTTATCACTTCTTCCATTTGTGCATTTCAAAGATTTTTTTAGTTTTTTATATTCTTATTTTTCAGAATTTAAAAATCTTTTCTAGTAGGTGGGACGGACGTTTGCTGCTAATTTAATTAAAGGTCAATATAAATTTTTAAGAAAATTGAAATTTCTTGATATTTATAGATTAAAAAATATTGGTACATCCTAATTTTCTCATATTTTTAGATCTTTTTTATTATTGATTAAATTATTATTATTATTACTTTTATTTTTTTGGGGTGGGGTGGGGTGGGGTGGTGTTTAATTTTAATTAAGGTTTTTAATTAAAGATCAATTTTTCTAAATAATAGTATTTCTACATCTTTGAATTTCTTCAAAACTCTGCAAACAGTTCTATTTATTATGAATTCTACCTGTTTTTCCCATTTTCATTAATTTTCAAAATTTTCTTTATTTTGCGGGATGGATGTTCAAAGTTACACAAGCTTTTAAATTAATGTCTATTCTTAGAAATGCTCTTTAAAATTCTTGAAAAAATATTTTTACTGCCCAATCAGTTAGTTTGCATGTTCTACCGTAAGTTTATCAGTCGTTTTAGTTTTTAAGCCATATGTTAACCTATTAATGCGTAACATTATAATCATCAACAGATCTATAACATCGCATAAACCTAAAAATCGTAATCCACTAAAACACTTTTAAAAAGCAGTGGATGGTATTGCACGCAAGCAATGTACAGCTTCACCGCGAAGCAAATTGAAGAACGAAAAGGAGAAAACGATAGCATCATTTTTAAAGCTCCGATAGCTGAGTGGTTAGTCGGCATGGAAAGTTTTTCGCGCCCAAATTGTCATTTCGGCTTGAAATCTCGCCACAACGGTACGAATAAGATACTTTAGCTTTTTGTCTTGTGATAAAGCTCTGTGCTGGCTAGAATCTAGCCAGTATAGAGTGAAGCTAGACTTCATCGCTTTATTCAAAACAGAATGAACGTAGAGCTTTTGATTAGTGGCATAATCTCGAAATGTGAAAAAAAAAAAAATTCAGGTAGTCTCTTCTAACGAAACTACCGCAGGTTATTAATAATTGCTTACTTACTTATTGTGGCAGTGAAAGTTGTTAAAAATATTTTATTAATTCAATGAGATGATTGGGAGTTATTTTATTATTCTTATATTTATTATTGATGATGATTTAATAATTTATTGGTTCTTGATTGTGGTTAGTACATTGATGTACTTCCCAAATAATGGAAATAACTCTGGTTATATTGACAAATCAATTTATTGAATATTAACACACATAAATAATACACTCCAATATTACTCAATATTTCCTCCGGCATTTACACATTATTCACAACTTCATTCCTACTAAATTAATTCTTTACGACACCTATATTTGACTCATTCACTTATTATAACAATATTTCGTACTTCATCTACACATATTACTTTCAACTTAATTCCTACTAAATTAATTTATATATATAAGCATAACATTATCTTAAATTGTTTGTACGAATTATCGGTCAATTCCTCAACATCTTATATTCAAACACTATACTCATCGCGCTCTATATTAATTATTATGGCTACACACTGCGAAGCAATGATAACAATATAAAAAGGAAACGCAAAGTCGGTACCTTGGAAGATGGCTGTGGAATCACTATGAGCAGCGGGCACTCGTAATGGTGACTTCGTCGTCTTTATCATCACACGGAACTAGGGCACTTTCTTTATCATCACAAGGAACTAGGGCACTTTCTTTATCATCACAAGGAACTAGGGCACTTTCTTGTTTGGTATAAGGCTCCGTCGCTCATTGCAGACCTTCGGCATGGGACACTGGGCGCTCGATAACTTCTATCTCCAAACTTTTAATGCACTCTCCTCATACGTCTATATGCCTTGACACCACTTCTACATCTCCACAAAAACTTCTGACTGACTCTGACTTCTTAGGTTATCTCTGCCTTCACACTATTTTTCATTTCATATTATTTTCCTACTAATGTCTCCGCCTCTAATAATTTCCAGTGGTCATATAATTATCATGCCATCACCATTCGTCCGTGGCTGCTGCCTCTTCTCAATCCCCTTTTTACCAATGCTCATCGAGGGCGGGATTTATAAATTATCCCTCCAAATTTAACTTTTTTCCCATGCTTCGGCTTCAAGTAGGGTGGGCTGTTTTATAGCCATCATAAATTTTCTTTTATTCTCTTCGTGCAACTCACTCTCTTCAACTTTTATCTTCTATTTCTTGCTACAAACACAATCTCTAAATTTCGTTTCGGTCTATGGCTTTCTTCCCTTCTCTTTTATTGCCCTGTTTCTTTCTTGCATTTAACAATTATTTTACTTTGTCCTGTACTTTTCAATGCTCCTGCCCCTGGCCGTGACACTACTGTCATGTCCCTATGACACTTATCATTGCGGATTACTTATCATTGCTTACCTCTTTTTTTATTTTACAATAAAATTCCTACATACGAAGAGAAGGATGAGTGATAATCCTATGCAGAATAGGTCGATGGTAAGAAAATTGAGTTACATATGTCTATTCTGCCACTCTTGATTTATAACTCGCGACGATGGTTTTAGCGGCATAAATTTTGCTTTACCGCGGACCGTTATGGAGGAACGTAATCCTACGTTAAAAAAAGACAACTTAGTCACTTTTGCATTGAACGTCTCAAATAAGAGATCAATTTCTATGTTATCAAACAAATAAAAAAATAAAAAAATATAATTTCCAGTATTATTTGAAATGTTGCGAACAAATACTATTTTGACTAAAAGAACCTGGCTAAAATATATAAATATTGTCAAAAAAATCAAAGAGTTTCCTTTAAACTCTTAAATGTTGATATATGATTATATGGTCTCTGATTAATCAGGATATAAATGACAGTTAAAAGAGGCGGTAACCGTCAAATGCCCTGTTCTTTTAAAATTTAAGCAGGGAATCTCACATGAATTTGCTAATGTATCTTTAATTTTCACCTTATTTTAAAGCAATTTTAAAGATTGCATACCATTTACACACACAATTTCTGTCAAACGAACTGTCCCTAGCACTTTGAATCATAACCGTGATGAGGCATTAAATATATACAGGTAATTCTGCGAGTTTACCCATATCGGGCGCGAGAAATGGACCCTTTAAATTGATTCATGACACTTTCGGGATTTATAAATGTGAGTAAATAATCTTCAAAGTCCTGCAGGAATAATGTATGTCTGTGAATTAACGGATTCTGTTTGTAAGGTGCATTGACTTAGGGATGTAAAATTATCTTCGATTCGAAATATCCTGGATTACTGACAATAAGAAAAACCAACATATTACATGGCCAACATGTATGGTAAGTAAATGTTTAAAAATGTGAAGGACACGTTTGCATTAAATGAAGAATTTCTGACATATTTTAATTATTTATTTAACCTACGAAAAGAATATGAAAAGTAAAAAAAAGAAGGCATCATTTTGGCAGCTAAATTTTTCTTAAATTTCTGTGTTTTGAAAGTGTTGGATATCATCAGTTTAGAAACTGTAACACACCCTAATTCTGGAGGTATATTAAATGCTTTGATTATTTGAATATTAAATGAAATTGATCAAAAAATTAGAAAAAGTGCCTTTTTCTTTTGGGCAATATTAATTTCATAAAAATGACCAGATATTGCCTATCTCTATTAAGAAAGTAGGTCAGACATACTGTTACGCCTACGAAGAAAGTCATTCAAGATAAGACACCTTCACACTGCCTGAGTAACCTACAAGTTAGAACATTTATAGTAATTGATCGAATAGGTTTAGGGTTAATGTTCTGACACTAGCGGATTGTCCTTTTTACGTCTAATACATTCGGGGGAATAAATTCTCCGATGTCCGGGGCCAGTTTAATTACAAGTGCTTGAAATACTTATCTTTCCTTTTTACAATTAATAAACACTCTGCAATTTAATGCAAATTAATTAGCCTATTTCCATTATTAAAATATTTTCTTATTTATGCTACCGCCTCAAACTCGAGATATCAAAACTCGGGTATGTTTAATAACAGAGGTATATTACAAAACCAGGAGTAAGTTTTGTAATCATGATATAGAATCCAATATTTTGTGACCACAGTCGTCCCAGGCTATTAGTTATAGTGAACCTTAACTTCGCAACTGCTTGCACTTAGTCGTTGATAGAGAAAGGGCGGAAAGTTCAGGGTCTAGAACTGACTATTTAATTGCTAACTATAAACAAGTTATGTTACAATACGAGTTCTAATTTTAATTTGTGTTAGCGAAGAGTGATCTAATCAATTAGAAAATTTCCCACAAGGTCAGCTCTAAAATTTTACCAAAAGATTACCCATTACACTAGAAATGTATGTGTACATGCATTTCGTCCCAGTTAAATAAAAAGCACCGAGTTTCTTCTTGAATGTCTCATAGAGAGAGTGGATAAATTTAGAAGACAGGTGATACTATACACTGAATAAAGAAACAAACCGAAACCCAATTTCAAATTTTACTATTGCTCTTAATCGTAGGATTTAATTGTGAAAAGCAATTAATTAAAAGTGATTATCGACAAATAATATCTCAGTAGTAAGGAATTTTCGTTTATATTTTAGCAATGAAAATCCGAGAGCTAGACTCTCTCTTTTAACCTGACACATTATTTAGGCGATATATATTAAAAATGCAAGGATTGATTTCCGTTAAATGCTGTGACACCCTTCTCTTACACTTGACACGGTTAAATACGGTCTTAATATATCTGAACATACACAAAGCACGAATCATATATCATATATGATTATTCTGTTAACTAAATCTGAAAGGCAATCTCATTTAGTTTCCATCTCCAAATTCGAATGGTGAAGGGTCATCAACCATGCAGGTATGCCTAATCCTGAACTTGTAAATATCTTAGATATGAGAAATGGTTAAAGGAAATTGATTTATGGTATTGTGATTCTGGTTGATAAATAATCAAACTTAACATATGATATACCACTGAGACTATAAATGTTGTCATATAAAGACAGTTTTCAGTAATATAAATTGTTACATAGGTTTCCTTTTATGTTTGATAACACGTTGTGAATAATTCATAGGCTAATTGAAGTTTAGAAAAATGCTGAAGTTATATTAGTGTTATTTAAAATTGAGCAGTTTTCTTGAGTTATAAAATCAGTAGCCATCTCGGAAAAATATTTGAAGAATTTACAGAGCTACAAACGGAAAGGTATTTTCATAATAATCATGTACGTAGAGGTTTTATACACGAAGGTTCTCTATGTATATGATTTCTTAATTATGTACATACATAGCTAAGCTTGTTTCATCTAGAATTCCGATACTATGGGAAATATAAGGAAAACATCTAAAAACTACTCCACTCATATTAAATTGTTACTACCAGAATAGAAATACCGCTACAATTGTTCGCTGTATTACTGTCATAAGTTAGGAATTTTTTACAGTACAACGAACAGTTGAGATGACCTTCGCATTCGTGCTATAGGCGTAAAATGATATTTACTATTGATATAATAATCCAGAAACAACCGAAAAGAAAAATGGAACATTATTACTGACCTCAGATTCAAGGCATCAGAAATAGGTCAAAGAAATTCCAATTACAAAGCTCCGAAACTCTTGAAAACCGGGAAAAGTGTGACAAAAACTTTCCCTACAGCAACCATTTAGAAAACGGCATCTTTGGATATTCCACATAAAATATACAGAAAACATAAATAATGGTAGTTTTAAAGAAAAGATAGTTACAGCAGGTTGTATATACCTTTTAACTTATTTAATTTCTGCAGTGCGTCTAATTAGATGCATCGTTTGGTAACTTTAATTGTTAACTTTAATTATTTTATTCTTTGGCTCATTTATTGAGAATATTTTAAGTGAAAGGGTAATTTTCTTGTTAAATTTATGATATGTCAAAGGTGTAAAATTAGCATTCCATTGACACCCTGTGCCTTCAAAAAACTGGGAAGGGAATAATCATTCGATGAAACGACCATTGTATATAATTCCTGCAACACGGGCCATATTAGGGTCATTGTAAGAAGAGTATACTTTAATTCAAATTTTCAAAAAGAAGTGTTAGACAACAGCTCTTTAAAATTATGTATTGCGAATTTATAAATGATTTTAGAATAAAATATTTTAAAGGGAAATAATTCCCGATAAAAAATGTAAGATATTAATTATAAGATATATATTTTAGAAACAAATTATAAGATACAAATTATAACATAATTTTTAACAATAATTAATAAAAGTATTTATACATTAAATAAATAGCAAATGAAAAAAATTAAATAATTAAATTACTGAAATTGATAATTTTTTTAGAATAGATTACTAAAACATTAGATATAATATCAATTTATGCATTAAATTACAATTATTCTAAAACACTGTACTAAATGCTAATAAAAATATTTTACAGACAGAATACATTAGTTCTAATATAAACTATAACACGGGTGTTCCGTATCAGATATTTTAATATACAAGAAAACTAAAAGAAGCCAATAAAAAATCTTATTTAAATGAAAGCACATAAGCTCTAGATGTTAAAACTAGACCAGCTAATGAAGAAAATTCCCTGAAATTAAGCTTTTTAAATATGCCGAAAAGGAATTCGTATCGAAACTAAATTCGCATTATTGCAACAAGTTTCTTGAAGAAGAAAGCTTATTGAAACTAGGGAGATATTATTTCTGTTTAAAAAAATGCAAATAAACTACATGCGCTGATATTTTCCTACACAAGAGTTATTTAAAAAGAATAGATAGTCCAAATTTCCGAAATTTGTACTCTGGAGACATGTAAGATGGAAAAGATAAAAATTCTTTTGTCTCAGCAGATTTTATTTCTCAGTTTTTTTATTATATTTCCATTACAAAATAGGATGTTTCTCCCAACATCAATTTAAAAATAAATCCATGCAATATTTTTTCACGAAATATCTATTTCTGAATATTTCTTCTCCGAAAGAGATTATTATCGACAGTCATAGGTTGAGAGCTCTTTGAAAATGAACCAGAGATAGAAACGGTGAGTAGCAGTTTTATACAGATTTAAAATATGATCTCGTGAAAACACTTCAGTATTTGCAAACATAAAAATGAATTTATTTGTATACAACAATGCAATAAAATATTAAATTTGTTGAATATGCCTCGAGGTATGTGGTTAAAGCTTTTTCCAAAATTCTTTTATACTAGAAAACATGAGCTTTTAGTATCACAATAAAAATAGACGGGTGGAGCTAGTTTGGTATATTGTTGTTGTTGTTGTTTCTAATGCCCGCTGGCCGGTACTCCGGACCAGTTCCATATAGGGTAACGGGCTGAGAGTTGTGGTTCCGATTTATAAGGGTACTACAAGGGTCGGAGTCCGATTTAACCCCGTACCACCTCAATTTTGACCGAGCATCCTCAGGGGTGACATCTATCGTACCCTCTGAGACCTCATAGAGGAACTAGTTTAGCATGATAAAGACATCAAAAAAGGTAAAAAATCATGGAATTGTCATAGAAGTAGAACAAATAAGTGCAAGAAACAACTATAATTGAAAGAAGCTGCATAAAAGAACAACTATTTTTTCATTGAATGGGCACAACGAAAATACATAATACATGGCGCCATTATATTTCTCTGCAACTCTATAGTCTTGAAAATTCTGTATGTAAATTATTCATGAAAGAAAAACTTGTCGGAGAAATTTTCCAAGTAAAAACTCAATTTCTTCTCTACCATAGACTTTTAGCTGAAAAGATTTCATCGAGGTGAATTACGTTTTACGTTTAGAATCTTCTTCTTGTTCTCGAATGCGGAGGCACTTGTCGTTTCTAGACATTCGCCCGAATGTGAATAACCGGGCAGACAACGCCTTGCAGACACCAGACCAGTAGTGGTCAACATCGAATGCTGACGGCCTCACACAGCAAAACTGCTGGCCATTTAAGGGGGCACCATATACGCTGCCAGCACTACCCCCTACAAGCCGGTTCCGTAATTTAGAAACGAGTCAAGTGACGAGATCGGAACACTTGACCTCGTAAATCCAGAGGTAAATTTGAGAACTTGGAGGGCAATGCAACCACGACAGACGTTTATTACCACTATCATATTCCATATCTTATCGCTATGATTCCACATAGTTTTAAAATGGTTTGAATTTTGTAGGACCATCTATGGAGGATTCCATTGTTGTGGTGGTTTAATATTTATATTTATTAGTATTTACAAAGCATGCGTGAAAGAAACAGTTTGTTGTTTATATAAGCGATAATTAAAGAACTTGTTCCATTACTGATTGCAACAGATGGAACAGCGTCTATTTTAGAGCACTTGTCTTCCCGAAACGAGACCTGTCTAAGTGACAAATGGAGGTTAACTCGCAGCACACAGTCAAGGTTTATCTTCATGGTAACGGTAACTGTGGTTGTTGCATTCTCATACGATTGGGAGAGAGCGTGCTGGACAGATTTACCACTAATGGGGAAAAATGCGAAGGAGTGAGGTTGACCCAGTAGCGTAGCGATAGGGGGGAGAAGGGGGTCTATCATGCCCCGGGTGCCAATCGCAGAGGGGCGCCAAATGGTCCCAAAGACCATTGAACCATTTGGTCCCCAAGACCATGGGGGACGCCAAAAAGGTACCGTGCCCAGGGCGATAGTTATGCTCGCTACGTCAATGGGTTGATCTTCCTGGTATCCAAAATTTGGTAGATTAAAAAGGTGTTTTCGGTATTAATTTTCATCAACCTCTTCATCAGGAATGACAATAACTTCCTCTTAAAAGGGAAAACCCCACTAGGTATTCTTTAAAGTTGCGCCATTGACTCATCTTTTTGTGTCCTGTTTTTGCCTCAGAAGAGTGACGAATTTTAATTCACTAACAAACACCAATATTAAGTTTAGTCTATTTGTTGTAAAATTTTGAAATATTTAAAGTGGTATCCAACTGATAGTAAAGACAGTTATTTGAATCCTTCTAAGTATCAAGCGAATTTTAAGCAATTTAAAATATCAAGACATTGTTCGTATCAATCAAAGAACGCATAGTTTTTGATTGAATACCATGACATACATAATAAATAATAGAAATCTTCTTCTGTTGTTATTTTTTACACTTCTTTGTAAAAAAACATGTAATTTAGGGTGCTCTTTTTGTAAGTAATATACAGAAGAATGGCCCATGCGTAGAAAATTGGCTCATACAGCTGAGTGTCAAACGCTAAATTGATTTTAACGTTAAATTTTCTGAATGAAAATGGAAACCGTAGATCAATTTTCAGTAGAAAAATAAGTACATACTTATGTATCACCTGCAGAGTGTGATAGCCGTGTTTTTGAGCACGTCTTGTAAGTAAACCAGTCGGGACACGGAATATAGACATAAGAAGAGTGGCTCTGACCACATTGTAGAAATAATGAAGAGAAAATTATTTTGCAGTCAGAGAAATAAAATCCTTTTAGAATCTACAATCTTGATGAATAAACACGGTGGCATTGAAAAATAGGCTGTTAAGGACATACTTTTCTTTCAAATCTTGGTTGTTTTCCCCACAATTAACAAAAGCATTGATTTTTCTTAATTTTTAGTTCCTTTTTTCAATAAATACAGCTAGTACACAATATTATCATAACACAAGAATTCCTCATTATGAATGGCTGTGATCTCAATTTTTTGTGCTTAGGGCCACTCCTATTGTATGTTACTGTTATTTGCCAATGTGGGGCATTTAACATTGAAGACATTCACACATAATCCGCGAAAATCGTTGGTTGCTATGAATGCGGGCAACATATAGGTGAACCAAAACAACCCTCTGGTACCACCTCAATTTTGACACAGTACCGCCAAAGGTGAGATCTGAGGGATCGTACCTTCCTCCACCCTCCTTGACATCATAGAAGGACTTTCCGATCCACGGATTTAACCTGCCCATATCTGGCCTTGGCACGAAGGCGTTTATGGCATCCGTCGTGTTGCGAAGTGAGCACTCCTAGCTCAAACCCCAACGCGCTACCATTATTCTACCTCGGTCCCCTCTTCCTGTATGTCAACTTCATGAATTAAGGGACAATTGTAGCGATACCTTGATATAACAATTATAAAATCTTACTTATCTCATCGACATTGAGCAAAACTGCAATGCAAATAGTGAAAGTGAATAGCCTTAATAATCTTAAACACGTATGGATATATTTAAAGCCATAGCTGTGTTGTATAAAGATGTAACAACGAGATATTGACTGTAATGCAGACCTCGAATGACTGTAATACCCACTGTACGAAGTGAGTCACGTCCGGCCTAATTAAATTCTTTTAATCCCAGAGGTTTAATTCCAGTAAGATATCTTAAATTATTAGTACTTCAAATATATATCAAATGGCCGGTAAATTCCCCAAAGCACCAAATTTAAACTCGAAATCATCAACTACAGGGATAACAATCAATACTGCTTTAAATATTATTCCGCATTTGAGGAATGGTTTCAAGAAATTAATTTGTCATTCTCAAAAGATTCATAAATCTAGTTAAACACGAAATTAGAGAGCGTTTCAAAATGCCAAATTGTATAATTCATAAGATACGCCTTATTTCTTATTCTAAAGAATGCCATTTGTGATTAATTTATTGGCATGCATGTATTCAAAATAGCGCCATCAATTTAACTGTGTCATTCCCGTATATAATTAACTATGTGAAAACGCGAGTTGACGAAGGTTATTCTCAAAAAGAGCAGAGAAGATGAATAAGAGGTTATTTTAAAATTATTTATCAGTGTGCATAAAAGAGATAACAATTTTCTTGCGATTAAGAAGAAAGATATAGGTGGGAGAGTAAATATCAATAATAAAGATCATATTCTTTATCTACATTAGTTTCAATTTCAAAATAGGATGTTTCATCAATACAAGTGGATAAAATGTTATGAATTCATTCTGACGACAATTTAAGTTATCTGAAATTGTAAATACATGGGGTAAATAATTTAATGAAAAAAATTGAAGACATAATTAAACTGCGATCCGAAAAGAAAAAAGGAAGATATTAATGTATATTAATACATGCTTGGAACAATGCTCTGAATAAGAATACCTATTAAGCAAAAATACCCCTAAAAATTAATCTTTTGCAAAACGCAATGAACTCCATTCAGAATGCATTCTATTATAAATCATATGCTTCAAATATTTCCTCAGTTATTCCCTTGGGGATTTTTCCCGAAATCCTGTAGAAGCATATTATGGGTTATTAACCTACAGCTATGTCATTATATATTATAGTTTAGTAGGAATCTTTTCTAGATGGCGTATAAATAAGCCGAAGAATAAAGGATAGATAAGAAGTAATTTTGATTACGGAACAGAGAATGAGATAATGTCTCATTGTGTTCCGGTAAAGAAAAAAAAATGTTGGAAGCTTAAGATGCTCTCTTCTTTAACACAAAAGTGTGTGTGGGTCAGATTGTGGAAAGAAGGAAATACAGAATGTCATTTAAAATGACTAAGGTTTAGGTATGCAAGTTTCGTTGCTCTCAAAAGCATGAGAAGAAACACACTCTTTATTTCGTCTTTATTTCATCACAAAACCTAATAATATTTTAAAAACACACAGATTTGTTAATCTTCTGAAGAATTTAGATAGTTTGACGCATGTATATTCTAAAGATATGTATTTTAATTTATTATTTTTTGTTTGAATTTCTTTTTACTTTAAAATAGAAGCCCCCTTATATCCCTGTTGGTATTTTATGACACTACACTACTTCATTTAAGCCATTAGCATTAAAAACCTGGCTGTCATAAGATATGGAAATATTTATACCATGTATTATATTTTAAATAATATTATTAAAAATATAATGTATCAAAAGTACTTATAGATGAACTTTAATATAATTCATTATAACCTCTGTATTTATTTGTATAAAATATTATTAAAAAATTTTGGTTGTTTTCATAATCGTTTTTGGTATGTCAGAGTGCTGGGAAAATCGTATAAATTGCTTGCATTCACACTTCTATTAGTAATATAACTGTTTCTATTATAGTAGCATTCACCATTATTTTCTATTGTGGGGCTGAGCAGATATTATATGTTGTTGACTAAATTCAATCTGGATACAGTATAATCTTTATTTGACTTCATCCCGAACCCAGTTGTTAATTTAAAAACACCTTATACCATTTTCCAGAGTTTTTCTTTGTTACTTACTACAGGCTATTGAAACGAGTAATTGTACCATTTATACATATATAAACGCATAGACAGAAATGATTGAGGGAGAAATATAAATTTTACTAGAGTAACTTATTCAAATTTTGAACAGAAAATGTTTTCGCTATTCTGTTATGATGTGAAAAGGCAGCCTGATCATTTTCTTTATAAATACATTAAAACTTTAAAACAATACTGATCATAAAGTATCCTCTAGATAACTGAATAACTGAATTTTCGTATTCGAATACGTTGCGTGTGTCAATAACATTAGAAACTACATTTAAATATATATATATTTGTGAAAAAAGTCTTGTATGTATGTATTTCTGAAATTCGTACCGGATACCACACACGATGCACATATGCGGATTCTTATAAGAAACTTTGGAACTTTTACATAAAATTTTCATAATTAATATGCATCAGAGCGTACTATACAATACAAGATGTATGTATGAAGTAACTAACAGGACTCTACAGGCAGTTTCATCAACACGAGTTGACCTATAAAGAAATTTCATCCGTAGCTAATTTTTGTTCGAATAAACCAAAGAGATGAAAAAATATATTTTTGCAGCTGGGCATTTATATGGGAGGTAAATATTTTTTAACAAAACTGCAATGATTTGCAATTTCCGAATGGTGGTAGAGTAATGGAGTTGATTAGGGATAACTTGGTCATAAGAATAGAAAATGATATTCCAGAAAGAAAAACTTTTGTTTCTTCAGCAATAGGATTTAATGAAATAACTCCCCAAAATATTTTAAAACAATTAACTATTATGCCGTGTTGAGTATTTTATAAAATTTGCTGTTCAATTCTAAATACTTAAATTGAAGGCCTTATTTGAATAGTGGTCAAATTCCATCCTTGTTCATTTTGAGATACAGAGCCTTAAAGTCTAATGAGTGCCGGGAATGACTGCTGAAATCTGATTTGTAATGTCCTCTGTTGACAGCATAAATAAGCTGTAGATTTACCAGTTTAAAAATAAGATAGAAATGAATTGTATGAACATGAAAGTGAGGCTAACTCCAGTTTTTTTAAAGTGGAGTTGGACTACTATACAATTAAGGCCTTCAGTTACAACTTATTATTTTTATATATATGAAACCGAAAACTTAATAACATCTCTGTTATGAAATCTATATATGATGAACATCAAGGGTAAATATTATGTTTAATTTCTATTCGAATATTTTTTTTTTTGTCCAATGCGGAGGTACTTGTCATGAGACTTCACCTTTTGTTATTGACCGCTGTTTTTGCCTGTTACTATATTATGAGGACACCAATCGTTTAGTTGAGCCAGCGTTACTCCCTGTATGGACCGGTCTACAGATTTAAAGTTCCCATATCCGGCCTAGACACGGATGTGTTTTACTGGCGCTTGTCGGGATTCGATCCTGTGCCGGACGATGGCCGATTGGTTAGGGTGCTCAGTGCCAGAGTCTGTGGGTTCGAGTCTCACTAATGTCACTGAAAATCCATCGCCAATGCAAATCCATCGCCAATTTGGTGATAACTCTCATATTTGGCTTGATTACCATATACTCGTAAAATTCGTAACAATATGTATTTTCAATCTAGCTTGTAAATTAATGATATACTATGAAACAGAGCACTGTTTGCTAATAACACGTTTCGGTCATAACACAAATAGACAAATTTAATGCAAAACACATCAATGTTTTTAATACAAGGATTATTTAATTACTTCTTAAAATGGGTTTTAATAACATTCATATGCAATTCTCTTGAAATATACGCTAATGCACTGCGTAATATAGCACACATAATTTTTCTACTAACTAAATCTGAGAAATATTTTCAATGAATTTCGATCTCCACATTCGAAACTGAAGGGTCATCAACTACACAAGTGCTTCATAAACCTACTGCGACTGTGAACATTCCAGACATGAGAGATGGACCTACAGATTGATTTATTGAACTGATAGGGTTAATAAATGTGTAAGCTTAACCTTCCACAACATTCGCAGTCCTGCAAATTTCAAATTACAGGCAGGTAGGCGATGGATGTTTAATACATCGATTGGATTGTGTCGCTTACATACATATAGCAATATATATTAGAGTAAATTATCCTTTCAAAAGGGGAGGATTGTAGCAGTTCAGAGAATGGAAATTTTCGTTAAATTAGGAGAAAATTCTCACTGAGATTAATTCACACAAATGCTTCAGACATTTTTTTCATGTATATTTTTTGCACAAGGTTGCTCCATGTTAAATAAATTATTTTAAATAAGCATATTTAAACGGCATCATGTAGTAAACAGAATTCAAATAGAAAAACCGTATAAAAATTCGAAAACGTCCTTCCATAAATTTACACACAGAGGTAATAAAAGGTCACATTTTCTTGATTATGTATATGATATAAATTATATATCTTATAAAATCTTCCGGCTAAATTGGTGACTGCGTTAGGACCTCATTCTTAATGACATACACAATAGACAGATCAAAGGTAGCAATTCATTGATAGAAATTTTCTTAAATATCTTAAACTACCACAAAATAGTGACTATCTGAATTTTAAAATATTGAAGTTTACATTATAAATATGTAAAGTGCACTAAGTCTAGAAATTGAATTTGTTGTCATGGATGTTTACAGCATTTCGGAATTGGATTTAAACTGTCAGCCCCGGGCTAACTGACCTTTGTGTAGCAAAAGTTGACCGTACCTTAAAAGCTGACCGTTGAGCTTTAAAACCAATCAACCAACCAACTAACCAGAAGTTGAATACAGTACAGGAACTGTATTAGTTGCTTAGAGAAAGTAACCCTTACCTCAAATTTTCTTTCTATTTCGTGAATAGATGTATAGATTGAAACATCCAATTACGGCTCATACGAACTCATACAAAGACATCTATTCGAAGTACTCATACAAGGAGATCTATTTCTACTGACTAGCTTTGAAAATTCCATGCATTTATTTGTTCCCGAAAAACGGATTGCATCCCCCCTTTATTTAGACCAATATACGACTTAAATATTCGAGCAATTTCTCTTCCATCCAATAAAATTGTATGAAGCACATTAATAGTAAGAAAATACACTGTTTGCTTTAGTTATACCTTGTCTTATTTGAGAATATTTTGAAAGTCAAAACCAACTTACTTCGGGGTGCCAACCAAAGCTCGAAATCACCATGCTTTTACTTAGTTAAAGTGATAGAAGGAATTAGCCTAAGATTTCAGTTTGAGATACTGATTTTAGCAAAATGAAAATTTATTACATTACTCCTGGTGACATGCAAAGCTTGGAACAGGGGCGCAAGTTAAATGCCATCGTAAAAAAATGGAAAAGGTTAACATTTGATATAAATTAAATTCAATTAGGATTTCGATGGATTTTCATTGTTCTATGTTGTACGTCTAAAGAACTCTAAACATGTTTTTCAGACTTGACTAGACTTTAAAAAGTTACCAGAACTTCATTTTATTTTTCTACAAGAGAGAATTATTGAAGTTGGTCACTAAGATAGAGGACTTAACCTGTCTGGTAGTCAGCCTTTCATATTTCTATAAATAGTTTAGAAGACTTATGATAGAAATACGGATGCCAGTTAAGTCCTTCTTCACAAATCTTACTGAAATGTTCTGTCACTGATCATTTTGAAATTAGGTATCATAATCATATCGAGAGATAAAATTCCTTAAGTCGAAAAGTTGACCCAAAATTTAAGCATTGAATATTCATATCTCTATGAGCTGATATGCATAGTCATAAGTTTTAGAATCTCTAAGGAAAGTAATGACACCAAAGCAATATGACTTTTTCCTCAAACTTATTGGTAAAACCATTATCATGTTTGCTAAATTTGATTTTTTGACAAACCTAGAGTAGAACACAACCTCTTTAGTGGAATATGTTTCTCTCCTCCACTTCTCTGTACGCTTCCTTTGATCCTTGAGTGTAGTTACTCGAACTCCAAATGTAAGAGTTCTTCTAAATATTCATTTTTGCACTTTGTGGTGTTTGTGTGTAATTTTAAACAATCAATCAGATCGCTGTTAAGATTTTGAAAGACATAGGCATCTCAGTTCCACGAGAATATTGCTTTTATATGACTAAGGCAACTAAAACTAAAGAGAAATTTATTGCGGTGACGAGTATAAAAGGTGGAAACATCTGACACTGTCTGGCGACTCCCAGAAAACTATTGATTTTTACGGAGTCAAACTTTACATTTAATGTTGATTTATGAATAGTATGAATGACAATCATCACAATACTTGCTTGGGCAAAACATTCTTTCAATCTGCTATATAGTAGAGTCTCTGATACGGAGGATTTTTCAGATTTTAATATTTCTCTCTCTCACACACACACTCACAAACATGTAGCACATAAAAATTTGAGACGAAGACATTCCTTTTAACTTGCACATCATCCGTATTTTGATCTACACTGGCACATTTGAATTGTTTCATAATTGAAAATCTACAATCAGCATATTAATAAATATATTTTCACCGTGTTCTTAAATACTTATAATACTTTTACCCACAAACGTTTCATAAGCCATGTTTCCTCATCGATCTGAAACTGATGCATTCAGATATTTGAAATATAATGTATCTGAATGCCTTCCAATCTCGCATCGAATCAAAATGTAATTAATGATAAACCGGAAAGGCGAAATCTACAAGTTTCCTACTGCAAATTCAAAACCACTTCACGTAATCGAATATGCAGATAAATGCAGAGAAAAGACTGCAAATTTTCTGCATGATCGAGAAATACTCCTAAAGATTGATTTATGGTATAGATAGAATAACTGAATTTCGGAAATAAATTTCTGTAAACCCATCAAAATTACGCCCGGAGAATACTCGGGTATTCTAAAATATATAGTAAATTAATATGCAGGAATCAGAACTGTTTATTAGTCAGCGTACTTTAGAATCAAGTGACGTGAAAATGTAAGCGGGAAAACAGTTTTAGTTATTTTATATGAGCAACTTAGTTTGAAAGAAAATAAATAACATGTTACGGACTATTTAATCTAGTTTGTAGAGGATTTTGAAAAACCAATTTAAGTCATGTCTCTTCGGTAAAGAAAAATAGTGAGTTATATATTTTACTCTAATGTAAATAAACACTCCAAAACAACGATACCCGCATCTTAGATAATTTTATATGACCAATAGATGTCTAATCTATATAGTATATAAATCGCGTAGGTCTGCGGCACCAAAATCGACGATATTTCTACACTCCGAATGGCAACAGCTGCAACTACCAGATGTAAACATTAGCGGCCGTCCTCAATTTGCAACTGCGTGTCAACACGGATTTAAGCACTGAAATCAGGAATGCTCGAGCTGAACGATCAAGTGAAAATTGGGAACCGTCTCAAGAAAGAAAGCGAAGAAGAAATAATTCATCAAGAGAGAGGCGTGAAAGAGAGAGCATAAATGATCACGAGGTTAGGCTTAACCGTCGCCTGCATGGCAACCGACAGTCAGTAATAGTTAATTTTCCACACTTTTTTTTAATACTTGCTGAATTTTTACTCCCTTTTATAAGTGAAGAAATTTCCACAACAATTTCTTATTTGATGTTATGATAAAGTGTAGATATCTTAATTTTGAAAAATAGTACATACACAGAGGGATGCAATTTTTAAAATCATTGATGTTGGGTTTCTCAGTCTTATCTTTAACTCTCTTCTGAAGCAATGGAAATCCACATTTTTTTTAATCACGATGTTTTAGAATCAGCCTTATAGAGAATTTAGCAATGATTTAATTTTTTTTGGCTGAGCTCTCACTACCTCTTAACAACGTATATTTATGATGACAGGTAATGGTAACATTCCTTATATATGTTACTTTCAGTGGAGTCTTTTTGCAAAAGAAAGTATAAAAGAAAAATCGACCATGCTGGTCGCGCAGTGGCTAGTAGTATAGTAAAAGGCTATGACAACGAGTAAAACACTACGTTATGAAAGGATTTGAATTATTTGGCTGATTTTGTGAAATGATTGAATTTATTTGTTTATTTAAATAGGGAAACGATTGTAATGGAACAGTGTGAACAGTCTTGTATACTCATATAGCTGCAATAAATATAAATTTGATATTCAAATGGTATTGGGATATTCCATTCAACAGGATCCATATTATTTAAAATTATAAATAAAAAATATCCCTCAAAAGGGAATTTAATTATTAAAATAATCACAACAGAAAAAAAATTCTTTCTCACCTACTTACCTCGTTGTTTGTTCAAACAAATCCTTTTAATGTCCAGTGTAAGGGATCTTAACACAAGTAACAATTGTGTTTCTAGTGAATTAAATAAACTCAAGTAACAATTATCTTGAAGAGTACAGTTTATGGTAACATAGGTTAATAATTGATTGGAATATTTCTGACAAGGATTTAATTCACCCTGAAGATTTTAAGAAATTATTTTCGAAAATGATATTACTACTATTGATCAAATTACATAAAAATTGCCCTTGAAACGTCTTATCTTTTACTCCGGGGACTAAAGCAGAGATTTGTTAGAAATCTTTGAAATTATGTTTGAATAATTTTTTTTTTTTTTTTTTTTTTTTTTTTTTTTAAATCCAATGCGGAGGCACTTGTATTCAAACATTGGCCCTTACTACGCCGCAGTTTTACTGTCCATTTTATTGTGGGGGCACCATATAGGCGGACAGCGTTACCCCCTATGAAGGGACGACACGAACGGAGGCATTTTTCGTGGCGCAACGCTGGGACTCGATCTGAGCACCCTCAGCACCGAAAACCAGCGCGCTGTACCACTGGGCCGCCACAAGCCCATGTTTGAATAATTGATTCTTTGTATAAAGCTAATTTAATTGAAATCATGTTTCGAATGCTTGTATTTGATGTTACAAATAAGAATGAAGGGTTTATGAAAATCTCACACATTTCCTTGATCTTTTCTATAGTGAGTTACCTTGTTGTATATATTTCTTATCAGCTTATCAAAGGGTTCAAATTAAGATTATATCAGAAGAAGAATATGTGTTTTTGATATTAAACAATGACCTGAGTTCATGATGATACAGCGAAGAGAAGCGAAAGCTGGAAAAAAGTTTCTTAATACAAATACTGCTAATATCAGTCTTATAAAGTTGCTTACGGTTTGTGTTCTAATAGTTTAATTTTGTAAAATGTTACAGGAGGTATAATTTTGTTTACTAAACCATTTCTGGGAATTCGGATACCAATTTTTCTTATCAGAAATTTTATTACACGGGAATTCCTTAAACTGCGATAAACTTCACGCTTCATTAAAAAAATAATTTTATGAAGTGTGATTTATATTGATTGAATTAAATATATTAATGTGAAGAGGAAGAGCCATGGTCATCACTGATAGTCATGACTATCGTCTGGAAATACAAGCATTGCACCCATTAGCATACATGAACCCTTTTAATTGGTAATAAGATCACGTACATGGATCAACCAGCTGCAAATATCTTTTATAGTTATTCATCACTATACTCGAAGTGACTCCAACTTCCCACATCTGGACTCAACATCTTAAAATTCAAACCCATGAACTGATGCAAATGAATGAAATCTAGTGACTGTGAATATTCAGAATGTGACTGATGGGCCTACAAAGTGATTAACGACTCTTAGGAGATGCATAAATTATCGTATACCAAATCTTCAAAAACGTTCAAGGATGCCGAATGGTTAAATTTACCAGAAATGTCTTACATATTTGAAGAGTCACCTGTCGCGTTTAACTCCTTGAATTATTTAACAGTGACGATGATCTAAAGATTGGTATTTAGCAGCATATGTATCACCTGTCGTGAACATTTAAAAAAAAATATGTTAAGAACACTTTCAGATGATAACTTATAATAGCAAGGAAGATGAAATAGACGCGATTAGAAATATTAAGTACAGAATCTTTGTTTTATTCTAAATTTATTTTTAAATACTATAGGCTAAAAAGGCTGAAAAAATCCGTCACTAATCTCCATAGCCTATTATTCCCAAAGGTTTTTTTTTATTTTATCAAATTTAAAATTCCATATAAATAAATAAAATAAATGCAAAAACAATTGATTAATTATTAAAATTTAATTCAACAATTATTTATGTCTTTTATGTTTCTAAGTTTATATTAGTTTTATACCTCTTATCATTTGGGGTTACTTTTTCGTACCACATTACAGATTACTGACACCTATTATGTTTAGAACAACTATAAAATAAACAAATTATAATCGTAATAAACAGACTGTGGTTTAATACCCCCCCCCCCTGCATCTAAAAAGTTTAAATTCTAAGCTGTCTTTACAGTTCAATATATATACATGAGTACAACTCTAAAGCTGTACTTTTTGAAACATCGATTACACCGAAGTGTTGAGCGACGTCAGATATAGAAATTAAGTTTTCTAGATTAAATTAAAGGGAAAATACTCCATTTCATTAAAATATTAAATTTAAAGCTTAAATGAATTCTTAAGTTTACAATTTTTGTTAAACAACTTTATACTTTGAGATACATGTACAAACAGTTCAATGATTAATGAACGAATTTCATTTATATATATTTATATATGTTGAAAATCATTTATATATAGTACTGATACCTTTATATATATATATTGCATATTTATATATATTGCAAATACCTTTCAAGTTCAAAATAAGTTGAATTTTAATCTCATGACAACTTCTCTGTGTCATTTCATAGTTTGGCTTCACTGAAAAACACGAAATTTTCCCTTGACTCATCGCATCAGGTCTTAAAGCATATTGTTTTAATGAGGTTAAATCTTTGGATGAGACTTAACAACTCGTGGCACTTTGGGCCACCCAATGTTAAGAATTTATGCTAAAGTTTGCTGCACAAAAATGAGATAATTTTATGAAATATTCAAATTTAAATAGGCTTTAGGTAATTCCGGAATTTGAATAAGATATTCAATATGATTTTGATAAGCATATCGTCTGAGATATACCAATAAAGGGGCAGTGGTATCCTAGTGGTAACGCCAGATTTCGGCACAGAGAGTGCTGGGTTCGAATCCCGAAAAGCGCCATTTAATACCTACGTGTCTAGGCCGGATATGGACACGTTAAATACGTAGACCGGAACGCCCCTCTCTGAGATCAGAGAGGCGAGAGGGTACGAACCGTCCAGATGCCGCCTCTGGGGTTGCTCAAAATTGAGATGACATATGGCTAAATCAGACTCTTGTGGTGGCATTATAAACCGAGGCTGCAACATTAAGTCGGCTAGAATATATGAACCTGGTCTGGAATACATTCCGACGAGGAGCTATTAGAAACAACAAATATATCAATTAGGATTCATTGTTTAATGTATGTCTTCATACAATTCACTTTACTTTGTATTCGATAAAAATGGTGAACCTATTTTCTCCGCTGTGTTAATGTACATATTTACCATACCAGAAGGTATGATAGCATGTTTATAAAGTTGATTAGTTGAGAGCAAATGAGTATTTTATAAACTTGTATGGCTGATACATACTGCAAAATAATCACCGATAAATTTTGGTTAAGGAGCATCAGATGAATAACGAATGGTACCGGTAACCACTCTCATATTGGATGAAAATTATACGATGCAGTAGTTTTAACGTAGGATTACGTTCCTCCATAACGGTCCACCGGAAAGCAAAATGTCAGATGTCCTGTGTCGCGAGTTATAATTTTGGCAGAGCGCCAAACCCGGTCTGAATCGCTTGGGCAAGCAGTAAACAGTTATACAGAAGAGTACCAAAATGCGGGAAAATTTTGACATATAAATATTGTCGCAGTGGGGGCGGCAGAGTTTTCGCAAATAAAACAGAGGCAAGATGGGCACAAAAATAATGTGAGAAGAATGTATTCAGAAAGGACAATAAATGGTGACCACTGGATTTAACGAACTGTTTAGGCGAAAATGAAGATGAGAAATGCTAAGTTGGAAGGAAATACGGATAGTGAAGGGGGACCAGCTAGATTTAATGAACTAAGCAGGCGAAAATTGGAAACTAAGGGGTCAGAAGTTAAAGGGGAAATAGGGAGATAAAGGAATTTATGATATTGACTTCGTTAGGAACACAGTAGGTGGTCGAAGGGAGTCGTGAGAATTTGGGAGTGTGAGGGAACCCCAGAAAGGAGGGCGTCAGAAACAGGGACGGGCACCCCTTTAAATTTAGATTGGGAGAAGAATAATTATAAAATCTATGTGTGGCCAATAATATAGGTCCAGGTTGACCCATTGGTCAGAAGGTGGCCACCAATGGAAGCCCAGAGTGAAGGAGTTGAAGATAAGTTCATAGTAAGAAAAGTTCAGCAGAACAGATTGATATGACAAATTGAGAGGCGCAGGCAGGATCAAAAAGCTGAAAGGGCCGCAGTTGATTTAGCATGGCGGGTATGTAAGCCCCATCGTTAGTTAGGGAGATAGATAGTAATGCAGAGTCCCGTACAGATTGAGCCTGGCATAGAGAGGCAGTCGTACTGATACACGAAGTCTACCTAAGAGATGTAGATTGAGCTCGAAAGAAGCAGGTAGATTTGACGATCGGCCATAGTGATAATAGTCTGAAGTAGAGATAGAAATATTAGCGAAACAGCCTGAATGACTATTGGAGAAGCAGACGCAAGCCCCCTGTTCCAGTGCGTGAAATGCCTGCCCGTTGAAGTTCCAATCACCCGGAAAGACTCCCGCACCGACCAGAGCCAGCTACGCACGTTTGCCGACCCAAGGAGTGGAGAAGACGCGGCGACCAGCCCTTAACCCTAGAAGGAGTTCCCCATCCAGTTCAACGTGGAATTGGAGCCTCATTCATGCCGAACCCCATCGTCGAGCGTATGCCATCACCCAAGGTTGCAGAGTTCGGTAACCAGTTGACCAATAGGAGAGAGGCATAATCCAGCCATCCCCGCTATTTTCAAGAGGAGAACCCATTGTATAGTAAAGAAAGCGCCTTCCCAGCTGTACGAGCGAGAAAAGTGCTATAGGTATGGGATTTTTGTGTACTTGGTAATTCCATGTTATATGCTCACTGAATAATGATGAATTAGATAATGACGTAGGATAATGATAGGGGAAGCCACAGTTAATATTAATATATATTACCATAGATACATATCACTTAAGAATTGTTGATTAGTAAATTAGTAATTTTAATATTATTAAGCACCTGATATATCATGAAATGTATAAGTGTATGTATTTTATTATTATGTTTAATAAATTGATTTGAGTCTGTACATATGAGTAATCACTCTTTGGCATCTAAACGCAAAGTACTAACCACACCAATAAAACTTTACTGCCACACACACACACACACACACACACATACATATATATATATATATATATATATATATATATATATATATATATATATATATGTCAAAATTTTAACATATACATACATATATATACATACAAAAGAGGTAAGCAACAATAAGTAATCCTACGTTAATAACCCGCGATAGTTTCATTAGACGAGAGACTACCTGAAAATTGTTTTGGTACCGAGGTGTTTGCACTATCGCTAAGCAAGGCTTCCCAACTTATCTGAATTGCTGTGTTTAATTTTCCTTAAATACAGCGTTATAAATATTAACACGCTGTTAAACAGCTTGGACAATTTATATGAAATTTACATACATAAAAATTAATAGTCATAAATAAAGAAATAGGCAAAATTGTCTTAGACATGGACTACTGAGTATTGTATGCATGATACATGAATATTTAGATAGCGATATAAATACAGTGATACGTATTTGTTCATCCGTATCATCAGTAGAATCCGCATCATTAATTTTTAGTATTTAATTTTAGGCAGGAGAGATCCATATGCAATGTGGATATATCTAATTTCGCAACTTTAAATATGCTAAGAGGGAGAAATGACATCGAAAATTGATTTACGATAGAGAGGGATTAACAAATATTAGAACTTAACCTTTGACAACTACTGTAAGTAATTGCTTTGCAATACGAAGTTTCAGCTACAGCGAACAAAGTATTAGAACTTGCGACGAACATTTATTCTGCCACTCATATCGACGAAATTATTAACAACTTGTGCGCTTGCATATTAGAGAGAGTGACATTGAAAAGGGTGGAGCACACTTTGGTTTGAAACATGGGTTCGTTTGTAATTCTTTCCCGAGAAGAATTTATTCAGTAAGATGATATAAGTTATGTTTGGAATAAGAGGGCGCGTTTTGGAAATTAAATAAAAACTTAAGGGTATATATAGAACCTAATATTTTTTTAATAATGTGATATAGAAATCAACTGCTTGAAACATAGAAAAACAATCCCTTAAGGCAGGGGTTCCCAAACTTATCCAAATCATGGCACCCTTAAGAGAATTAATATTTTTTCACGGCATCCTTATCATATAATATCTATCTGTGGTATATTATGATTATATATATTATGTATAATATATATATTTCATATTTGTATGACTGTGAAGAAGAAATTAGAGAAGTAAGTAGTAAGAATATTAATAAATTAATACAACTTGTGTTTAAAAATCTGTTAAGTACTTTAATTGTAATTAATAGGAAAAAATATTAATAAAATTAATAATAAAATTACCTTTAAAATGCTCTTGGTATATGTGTGTTTAGTTTTAATGTGACGGGTGAGCCTGCTGCTCACTGCACTATTGTTCGAATCGTGGAATAAAGCTTGATAGAGATACTCTCATTTCTTTTTTGATATTAATTTTCGAACAATATTTTCTCTTTATAACAGCAACTGCTGAAAACTCAGCTTTGCACAGATCTAAAGTTACAAAGGGAATGAGAAACCTTATAATTTTTGCACTTAGAATGGGATACTCATTTTTTATAGATATCCCAAACTCCATCAAATCCAAACAAGCGAATTTCGCTTTCAGGCTTTTGTCACTCGATATCTCAATTAAATTTTATTCTTTTTGTGAAGTGAATTGTTTTGGAGCTTCAACATGGAATGGATATTGGATCCGCGCAAACTTCTCGGTTTGGTCTTCTGCGAAGTATTTTGCAAACCAGTCAGTTAGTTGTGATAGGTGCTCTGTGAAAACTGTCACATGCTATGTGTAACCTTTTTTCAACTACAGACCATGTACTGCTGCAATAGAGATGTATTTGGGAGTAATAGGTCCTTTGGACTTATACCGCAATAGTCCTTAGCAATAGATTAGATTGGAGATCATGGGCGCTTCGCGGCACCCCTGGTCTCTCTGCGCGGCACCCCAGGTTACGGGGGCACACACTTTGGGAACCCCTGCCTTAAAGAGTTATTCATGCCGTTAAGTTTTTACAAGCGTGTGTAAAGAATGGTAATCTTTTTCAAATATCCAATTTCTTATCATTCATCATTTTATGACAGCCTGATACATCTGGACACATCATATATTTAAAAGACCTAATGAATATTACAGAATAATTTTAAAGCTTAATTTAAAACGATACTTTTTAAGGTGCGTGTACCGGTTTGTAACGTTTATGGACCAACACTAGTTCTTGTACTGACGATTGCAACTATATAATCAACAGAAACAGCCTGCATTATTTTCATTATTACGGACGTTCAATGGAATGATGTTTCACATCCAAACTTTCGAAGAGGAAAGACAGAGGTCACGTGGTATTACCAAATTGAATCTGATTGTTTGTTTTCTTTTCGTTGTTTCTTTCGGCTCATATATATATATATATATATATATATATATATATATATATGTACTATTATGTACGGTTCTAGTATACTTTAACAGGCAGGAAAGTGAATTTAAAAAAATTAGAAAATCGTAAATAATGACATAATATCTTACAAACAATAACATAAGTTACGTGACAACACTAAAATGATAAAAAAAAACTAAGTTATAGTTTGCTTAGTGTTTTGAGAGAGATTAAAGTTCAAGATAATTGAAGAATTTTGCTCTAAAAGTCGGAAGATAGAAAAATAATTAAATGAAACAAAGTTAATCAAACAGTAAAGAAATATACAATACTTTGCAAACAATAACAGTGTTTATGTTTCTGCATTAAATGTATAAAAGGAAAACAGTTTCTTTCTTTGTGTAGCGAACGCTAGTTACATACAAAGTCACTGTAGAATTTTCGCTTCGACAGATAGGATAGCGACCCAGAAATTAATGGCGTAATACCTTACAAGCAATAACTAGAGTAACGTGGTAGCTCTATAGAAATAGAATCTGAACTTATTCTTTTCTTTGAGGTCCTAAAGCGAATAATGTATTAGACTTTTGAAAAATTTAAAAATTATGTATACTTCGACACATAGAAAAGTGACCTTAAAAATAGCTATTAAATAGTAAAAATAATGGAATAACTTAAAAAGAATAGTTAAAATATTTTTTAATAGGAAAAATGTCTCTGAATCTAAAAATTCATTCTTTCTACGTGGTACACTTTTCATTAAAAATTTCCTTTTGGTGTTGTTTGTACAGGTTGTGGAATTTAAACCTGGAATTATAGTCTTAGAGCAGTCCATATTTCTCTGTACTGATATTAGCCAGCAACTCACATATTTTAATAAATACTAACGGTCATTGGTAGATATTTTTAAAAAATCTCTTGGGGACCTCTTTTTTCGTAGAGTGAGACTTCCTTTCGCCCGAAGATTAAAGCCTCCAGTAAAAAATTTATGATATGAAGTTTTTAAAAGGATACCGTCTTGATAAGGCACGATCCTCTTCAGACTATACTTCAAGCTTGGAAGATATTTAAGGGAATAACAAAAGTTAAAAGTTTTTAATTCCCCCTAATAGATTTTAATCACAATATTAAAATTGAGAACGTATGTCAGCTGGGCACACGAATGATTAGTAAGTATCGTAGATGAATGGAATGGCAAAGGGTATTATTAAGACACTGTAGAGATTAGACGTCGGAATTTATTACTTGCAAACTGTTATAAACTGTCTATAAAACATGCTGGATTTAAAGAGGAAGTGAAAAGACGTTTTGCGTTTAAATCGTCGTTTACAAGAGACCGAAAAAATTTATAGAATTCTGTTTTATCAAGGATGCTGAAAGAATTCTACAAGTACGGAAGAGTAACTGAAAATAGGAAATATACTACAGTAAAATAAAAGATTAAAATTCTCCATAAAAAGTTAGCTTGAATTTTGAATAAAAAATAGCGTGTGAGTGTCTGTGTCTGCATGTATTTTGTATTGCATTAAGATAGACCCTTTTACGTACTTCATGTATAGTTAGAAAATATCAAAACTTTTACGGATTCTTAAAAAAACATTTTTTGACTTATTAATTATTTGTCTATTTTTAGATATTTTAATAATCACTGAAATTAAATTTTTGATTTATAACAGATGTTTTATGATTTCAATGTATAAAAAGTTATATATTTTAGGGAATCACATTCCGATAAACATTTCTAAAGATAGTCGTATGCTAAAAATTTGTAATTTTATATTACAACTTTGAACACCGTATTTTTCGGACCATAAGTCGATTTTTACATAGAAAATCGACTTAAAAATGGGTGTACCTTATGGTCTGAAGGTAACATTAAAATAAAATAAATATTTTATTATATATATACACTGCTGGCCAGTGTAAATGCAACACCCTGAAGGAAAGATGCAAATAACATGAAATTTACAACATGCATTAGCGGAGGTGAGATATGCAAATGATTAGAATTTCAGCGCAGACGCACATCACGCGCGCCTGTGGCGCCACTTCAAATCGCTATTTAAGGCTTGGAGATTTCGACGATTTCAAGTTCGGCAATTGTGTTTTTCTTGTGGTTTTTCAAAAAAACGATCAATTATGCCTCGTCGAAAACAGCGATCATCTTTTGATCAAGTATCCGAGTTCGACAGAGGAAGGATAGTGGCCTACCCAGATTGTGGATTATCTTTCAGGGAAATCGGTAGTCGTGTTGGACGAAACCAAACAACTGTAATGCGGATATGTGAACGTTGAATGCAGGAGGGTACGACGGACCGGCGTGTTCGATCGCATCCACCTCAGCGCACCACTTCACGTGATGACAGGCAAATTGTGCGCATGGCAGTGACGGATCGCTCAGTCACATCACGAACCAGAGCACAGCACATGCAGTCCGTAACGCATCATCCAGTGTCTGCGCGTACCATTCGACGCCGTTTACAGGAGAGTGGTCTGTCCGCAAGACGTCCATTGCTTTGTCTACCCTTGACGCAGAACCACAGACGTCTCCGCCGCCAATGGTGCGATGACAGAAGGATGTGGACGTCAGAATGGAATGAAATTGTGTTTACTGACGAGTCACGCTTCTGTCTGCAACACCACGATGGTCGCATTCGAGTCTGGGGACACCGTGAAGAGAGGATGCTGAACAGCTTCGTTATGCACCGCCACACTGGTCCTGCACTGGATATTATGGTATGGGGCGGTATTGGATATCACTCTTGCACACCTCTAGTACGCATATCTGGTACTTTAAACAGCCAGCGCTACATCTCCGAGGTGTTGGAGACAGTTGTCCTTCCTTACCTTCAGGGCCCATAGCCATATTTCAACAGGATAATGCGCGACAACATGTGGCACGCATTGTCCGACGGTTCTTCGTCAATCGCCAGATTGAATCGATTCCCTGGCCGCCTCGCTCTCCGGATCTTTCGCCGATAGAAAACATGTGGTTCATGGTTGCTCTACGATTGACCCAGATTCCATCCCCAGCTGCCACAGCAGATCAACTTTGACAACGTGTGGAAGCTGCTTGGTCTGCTGTACCCCAAGAACTCATCCAAAGTCTCTTTGAATCAATGCCGAGATATATATATATATATACATATATATATATATACATATATATATATATATATATATATATATATATATATATATATATACATATATATATATATATATATATATATATACACACACACATATATATATATATATATATATATATATATATACAGTAGAGCCCCGATTATCCGCGAGCGGATTATCCGCGAGTGCGAGTGGAGCGAAAACAAATTTTAATTACAAACCTCAAAAAGACCAATTTTAATTTTTAATCCAAGCCAACTTACAAGGGAAATACAATAGATCCTGTACGGAGGTGTACGATGTTTAAGAAAATAAGCACAGTGGACTGTAAATAACATAACATAAATTTAATAGCGAGGCATTGTTTGCCATAGTAAACTCCGCTTGTTGCAGGAGCTCCGTGCTAGACAGATACAAAGTTCGTTCTGATGCATACTTGCAGCTAGAGGGCGTACATAGACAAATGGGTGGAGACGTTACGACAAACTTTACGTAACAGACCCTGCAGTGCGAATGTCGAAAATGAACGTCGAAGGTGAGAATGCCGACGAAGAGAACATAGAAGAGTGGCTGGAATGCGACGCAAGTGAGTCGGGGTTTGAACAACTGACTGGCATAGAGATAACGAACAAAGCAATGGGAGTGAACGAGAATGAAGGACAAAATAAAAGTGAAGACGAGGCGCCTACGCGGATGACACACGGAACTGCTTTGCAGCACGTAGACGGATTGCTTCAATATTTAGAGTAACAAGACGACGATGCACATCTGGCAGAAAAAATCATGTTAAGGAAAGTACAATTTAGAAGAAAAGGGATTTTCAAAGCAAGAAGCAAAAACGAGTGACTGATTTTTTTAAAAAGGTGTAACTGAACACTTTTTGTACATACAGTATGTGTGCATTGTTTTTGTTTACCGTTCTTTATATTAGTGATTTAGACATAGAGCAAATGTGTCTGCTGTACTGTACATATGTACCCAACAAACACAGAAGCATCGGGCCGGGGTCGGAAGGTTCCGGCCAGCCGATTTCACCACTGCCGGGCCGGCGCATTAGGTCAGTATCGTTTCCGTCACGGCTGTGTCCTCTCGCCCGCGACTACCCCGTCGACTGCCGGGCCGCTTCCGGTAGGATTCGAGCCATCGTTCATCCGACTACGAACCGTTAGGCAGCCGCGATTAAGCCATCGATGCGGACAGATAGCCGGAACGTAACCGGAGGTTGACGGGCCGGTTACGGGAGCAATAATTGGTGTCGACATACCGTCATCTACCCATCTCGTAAACAGCAATGTGCCGTAGGTCCGGGCATCATGCCAGCATTCTACCAGAATCGGACCGCCGGCATTTTTTTAAAGTTTTGCGTAGGACCCTTTCGTTTATATGCTTATTTTTATTTAATACATTGACGAATAACCTCTGATATCAACCCTTTCACTTTTTTTTTGCCTTCATATTTCTAGTATTCTTGCCAGTTTTGCCTTATGTATTTTTAGGTATTACCAAATACTGATCTTTGTTATTACCTAAAAATTTTCATTTGAATCACAAGTTTACTTGTTAGAACAAAACCTCCTTTTGTATTAAGATACATTTACCCAAATTTGAAAGTTAAGATAACATTAATACCAACCATTAAAGCTAAATCATCTTTCCATTCGATCTAAGGTTCCCGTTTGTTTGTTTTTTTAACTTAGAATGAGATTATAGTATGTAAAACAGTACTACTTTAATAATTAACCCAAAAAATTTGTTCTTCCCCAGTATAAAATTTATTAACATAATTTGATAAATTTATAAACATAAATTTGATACATTCTTCAAACCTGAGTAATGTGTAGTGTGTATGATGAAGCCCATCTTTGTGAGCTTGTGAAAACTTGCTCAGAATTTATTTAAATTATTTTTTGGTGTAGAGTTAATAAATGCTCTACAGATAAGAAAATTATTTTTTGCATAGTTTTGTGAATTAAAGAGTAATTCATTAAATTCTTATAAGTCATTTTAAAAAAATATTTTATTTTATATTATATTGGACTATATATCCAACTATTGATAGTACTATTTTTGAGAAATAGTACTATGATAGTAATATCTTCTATTGTAATTTTAGAAATTATAGACACATGTTTTTAAATACAGAAAAGAGCTGGTTTAAAGTAAAAATAGTTTATTTAGAAAGTACATAGCACATTTACACAATTTTTTTCTATATTTTCTACAAAACAGGATCCTTTCGCTGTACCTCTGGCTCCATCTTTACAGCATCTAGGGAAAAAAAAGAAAGAGAAAATCAGTTCATAAATTTATGTGAAAGGAAAATGACTCCCATCCCCAGATATAATTTATGAATCAAAAGAATTTATTTAAATTATTTTTCTATGTAGAGTTAGTAAATGCTCTGCAGATAAGAAAATTATTTTTTGCATAGTTTTGTACATTAAAGGGTAATTTATTGTTGTAAAAATAGTTGATTGTTGAAAGTAGTTGAAAAATTCATTGTTGATAAAGTAGAATTAAATAAATCCAATTAGGAAATATAAATTCTGAGACAGGGGTTTAAAAAAACTTGATATAAAACAGCACCCAACACATGAGTGCAGTTTTAAATCTGTTGTCATTTTATTGATAACTACTTCCAAGAAGTAAATTCCTACCACATTTTTTTTGTAAAACCAATTACATACTGTGAAAACTACATCATGTAAAAAATATTTACTTGATTAAATAAATATACTAATAGAAAATAGTTATAAAATATTTGTTAAAGAGTATTCCCCTTTTCACTAAATTTCTCTCTGTACAGTAGAAAATCCAACCATGTCGATTAATTTGTTATTATAGATATAAATAAAATAGGGTAGATTGCCTTGATAAGAGTACAATAATAAGTTTTTAATGTTGAGCATAATTTCAGCTCAACATTGAAAGCTGAATCAGAGACTTGTCTAGAATGACACCAAAATTTCCTCTTCACTACTGACAATAATGCTGTTGAAAGTAGAGAAACACAAGAATAAAGATTGAATGCTAAGTAAAACATTTGCATACAAAATCTTAAATTTCTAAATTTAATTACAACATGCCATAGAGAGCATTAATACAGATGCTGGGTCAGATTTAGAAATTTAAGATTTTATATGCTAACATATTATTTGGTATTCAATGTTCATTCTTGTATTTCTTTACTTTCAATGTGAGAGTGATTCTCGATAGTGAAGAGAAAATTTTGTTGTCATTCTAAACAAGTCTCTCAGTCAGCTTTCGATTATTGTACTCTATCAAGGCATTCTAATCTATTTTATTTATATCTGTAATAACTAATCATTTAATTAACAGGATTGAATGTCTTACTGTACTCAGAAATTTAGTGAAAAGGGTGAATACTCTTTAACAACTAATCTATTACTATAATAATGAATAAAGTAAACATTTATTATATGATGTAGCTTTCACAGTAATTGGTTTTACAAAAAATGTGGTAGAAAGTACTCTGGGATAAAACTTCTGCATAGTAATTTAATAGAGCATATCTTTTGTTACTTAATTGTCAAATTATGGTGGAGATCTGTGTATAAAATATTTTTTATTTGCGAGCAGCTGTTATTAGGGATAACCACAGTAAGAAATTATTCAAAATATACTATTTAGATTCAGTAATTACTAAAAAATTGTTATGATATATTGTTTGATTAGTCTAGGTTAATTTGAAAAATGAGGTGGGTAATATTGACTAGCTGTCAATGTTGAGTGAAATGGCATAGATTATATTATAAAGCGTGAAGAAACACTTAGACTTTTTGAACCAAGCTTCTAACCCAAATTTAAAATTTTTTTAAAATATTTTGCTAATGAGAGTATTTTTCACAGATCTTAACAATGGAATAGAAAACCCGTATAGTCAACAAATTCATGGATAAACGATTCAGTTCTAAAAGCAAAAAGCCTGGTTTCTGTATACTGTTGTAACATGATTATTATAAAAGTATACAGAAACCAGGCCTTTTGCTTGTAGGGCTGCATCTTTTATCCATGACTTAGTTGACAATACAGGTGTTATGTTCCATTCCTTAGATCCATGAAAATATTTCCAATTTTAAAAGTTTCATTAAATTTTTTTTAAAATTTTGGTTAGAAGTTCGGTTTGAAAAGTTAAAAGTATTTTATTGCACTTTGTAAAATAATCTATGCTACTGCACTCAACATTGACAGCCAGTCAATCTTTGTATGCTTGCATCATTTTTCAACTTAACTTAGATAAACCAAATAATACACCATAAAAAAACCTACACACTTGCAAACATAACCTTATTATAGTCAACAATTATTTAATAATTAACTGAACCTAAATAATATATTTTGGAATATTTTTTTACTGCCCTTATCCTTACACTTTATAATAACAGCTGCTCACAAAAATATATTTTATGTGACAGATCTCCACCAAAATTTGACAATGAAATAATAAAATTAAATACTAGGCAGAAGTTAGTATTCCAAATGACATTCAACTACCTATTAGCTCATCAACGAATAATCTAATACATCTAAAAGCAATATTATTATTATTATTACTTGTGTAAGGAATTATGAATGAACATCTAACTACTTCTCATGAAATTCTGATAATTAAATTAAAAATTTTTTAACATTAACTATCAAGAGTAAAATAACCCTTGGCATTTTATATCTTTATAATATAAAAATATAAAATTTTTTTTGGTAAGCAGTTATGATAAAAGACTTTCACAAGAGTCACGGTTAACTGAAGTCCCTGAACTGCACTTTCAGACATACCTAATACTTTAATAACATGCTTGCCAGTTAAAAATATAATGAATAAAGGAAATCAATATCAATCCACAAATTACTGCAACCAAAGTTTATGAAAATGTTCGGATTAGCGTATAAAATATACAAAGAGAAATTTGAAAATTTGAGTTGTTTATTAATTAAGAATTATGTAATAAAAATATTTTTTATGGTTTTTCATAGAAAAATTCAAATTTAAGTACAAAAAATAAATTTTAAAAAAATATATTATCAACTTTGTGATTTTGCCCACAAGTTCACTGCTGAAAAAAATAAAGGATATCTAGAGAATAAAAAAAAAAATGGGTTCAGTGAGGTTAAAATGAACTTACAGATTATGAATCGAGCACACTGCCAAGTGAGTTGTGGAATCTTTTCATGGAAATCACAATGAGGTGAAGATGGATTCAGTTTCAGAATTCTGTAAAGAAACCAATATTTTCTTACAATGCCATAATAAAAATTAGAGTGATTTGTGACACCAAGAAGCATTGAAAAGCAGAGTTCATTATTTATTTATTTATTTTACAAATGCCACACACTACCAAAAATAGCACCTATGCAATCAGTGCACGTGCTCTCCAATACTTCTCAACAAGATCAGTAAAACGTTTTAGTGCAGAGCACTCGTCTATTTGCTTATCAGTGAAATAAAAAAGGTAGTATGACCCCCTTACATGTATACTTTGGACCATAGGCGTAGCGTGCTTCTAACATTTGGGACGGATACAAATTGAATTCAGCTAGGGCCCTTCTCAGCGCATTGACTACCGATCGATCCTTAAAATTTGAAATATGATTTTTTGAAATTGAGTAACAATAGAATTGGTTTGAGTAGTATTCAAAAAATTATACAATGAGGAAAATAAATGTAATATAAATAAAAGAAGAAAAAAAAATGTAGCATCGAATTTTTGTTATGGATCATATCATTGTTAAAAACTATGTTAGGGCTAAAGACATAATCGGTATTTTCAGTGTCACAGTTTGAAAAAAATGGGAAAAAACCAACTTTTTAAAAAGTTTTCTACAATTTTCTGATTTAACTGAACCAAAAATTTCTCCTCACATGAATTTTCAAATCAGATTAAGTGAAAATTACACATAATGGAATATGCACTGAGCATATAATTTAATACCAAAAATTGCCTGGTGATTAAAAGTTGAGAAGTAATCAGACTTTCAATGTGCTGAATATGTTTAGCACAATATTTAAATAAGACTTTAATATACATGAACTAGATTACTACCTCGCAAAACTTCCAAGAAACAATTTCAACTAACTATTGTATAACTTTCCATATAATTTGGCTTTCCATAAAACTCCAACTGATGTTCAGAATCAGTTGAGTTATTTTTCAGGCACAACTTTATCAACATATTTAATTATGAAACTTTGAGAAAGTAAAGACAATTTACAATGCATTTCCCCCCATTTTTTAAACAGCTAAACAAGATGCTCAGTGGAATTTTAAAAAATTTAGTACAAATTTAGTACAGGATCAAAAATATAAAATAATGGTCTATTAGGATTTGAAGGATGATTATATACTTAAACAAGGGGGGTAGCAAAATAGGATATTGTTTAATAATAAAGTCAGTTGTTCAGTCAAGAAGTCAATTATTGTATTTTGATGATCAGAAATTTTATGTCTTAGAACATCAAGCAATTCAATTACCACATTTAATACATTTTCACCATCACTCATTACTGTTTTCATTTAATCCAAATTCTTTATATAAGTATTAAGACTTAAAATGGAATAAACATGTTTAACAGAGAGAAAAATTTATGGCATGCATAAAATTAAATTTTACCAAAATTTAAAATTACTTAGCCCATTAACTAATGATCTAATACATCCAAAAGCAATTTCCTTTTTACTACTTCTGTAATGAATTATCAACGAACCTCTAACAACTTATCAGGAAATTCTAAAAATATTTTTAAAATTTTAATGTTAACCATTAAGAATAAATAAAGCTTGGCACTTCACATTTTCATAATATAAATATCATTTTTCTGTTATTATAAAAGACTCTGTAAACCAGGCGTTTTGCTTTTTGGAACTGTATCTTGTATCCGTGAATTCATTGATTATACAGGAGTTCTATTCCATTATTAAGAAAGGGTTATTTCATTCACTTATCAAACACACATTTTGATATAATAAACCACAACTCACAATGGATGTCTTACCTACAATTTTATAAACAAACTTTGTCTATGAACACATTTTATATTTTCTAAATAAACCTTGGCATTTTATAATTTTATAATATAAATCTCTTTTTTTGGCAAGAGTTAAAGTCTTTCACAAGAGTCGTGTTAACTGAAATCCCCGGACTGCACTTTCTCACTCACCTAAAACCTTAACAACAAGCTTCACAGTTAAAAAAGAATAAATAAAGAAAATCAATATTCTATCCACAAATTATTGAGACCAAAGTTTATGAGAAAGTTCAGATTAGCGTCTAAGTTAAAAAAACTAATTTGAAATTTTTAGTTGTTTAATAAATATTTTTAGTTTTTTTCATAGAAAAAATTTAATTAGTTAAAAATAAATCTAAAAAAATATTAAAAACAGTGATTTGGGCCACAAGTCCACTGCTGAAAATAAAAGTATATCTCGAGAATAAAAAAAGGTAGGCTCAGTGGCGTTAAAAACTTACGCATGTTATGAGATCCAAGTGGTATTTGTCTTTCAAGCCTGAAGCTCTGAATAGATTCCAGTTTCAAAATTCTGTAAAAAAACCAATATTTTCTTATAATGCCATAATAAAAATTTAATGTTTTATCAAACCAAGAAGTATTGAAAAGTAGAGTTCTTTATAAACTTGCTTATCACTAATATAAAAAGGGGAAAAGAAACTAATTTTACCCTTTATATATATATATTAAGCCAATAAGTTCACATTTATTTTGCACAGCATGACAACAAAATAATTTCCAAAAGACCTTTAGAGATGAACAGCTTATAGATAGTCATTGAGAACATTCTCAGATTTATAAAATCTTATCGTACAATATCTATTACAATAAAGCAATTTTTTGTATGTACACATTCTGATAATCTACAAATCTATATACTTATAAATATATAATTTAAAAACATGGAATGCAAATTAATAAGTTAAGAAACAATTTATGTATCTAAATAGTCTATTTTGGAATAATTTTCACTGCCATCATCTCTAATAACACTGATAAAAGTGATTTCAAACACGATACAAATTAGAAAATTAAATGCACGTGGCATCTATATTGACACAAATTTAAAACTCTAAACTTCTCATTACTCCAGAGGTTCTTTGAATGAATTCAGGAATACAATGGAGTTCACATACATACAAAAATTAATAATTCTTGAAAATATATATACACTCAATTGCAAGAATATATACACTCAGTTGCAAAAAGTATGCACCATTATGTTATTCCTAAAGAGTGAAATTGTTTTATTTTATATCTTCAGAGAGAGTAGAAATATAATCTAAATATCAAAGCCAGTTCAAAATATTGATTAATAGCAATTGAAATTCAAAATGTTCCTTAAATAAGCTTTTTATTTAATGAGATATTCAAAATAAAAAAATGCTCCAATATTTGCTATTGTTTCAATATTTACTTGACATGTGGATACTGATTAAACAATATTTTGATCTGGTTTTGAAATTTTGAATATATCTTTGCTCTCGATAGACATAAAGAAATTTCACCCAGTAGGAATAACATATACATATATAGCAATTGAGTGTACACATAGAACATTATAAATAGAATTTTAAAAAAATTATATTTTAAGGCTATTAAGATTATACATGAAAAATACCTATTAGTGTTTAGCATTTAAATTAAAATATATAATTATACTAAATACATTCTTTTAAATTATGAACACAAAAATTTTAAGAATATTTGTTCTTTATTTCTTTATAATGTATAAAATGCAGTGTATTTTATAAAGTTTACTCAAAACACAATTTGATAAGGAATTCAATAGATCCTTTTGTATGATTTACAAGTTCATTTTTAGAATCTTTTATAATGTGGAACGTTTTTGAATCCATCTTTTAACATTTAGACATGGATAATTTGTTGCCTATTGATACCTGGCAATAAGAACATTGTAAAATATATTTAATAGGAAAATGGACAATTTTTCCACCATTGAATACTATGCATGAATTTACTATGGAGGAATCATGTGTAACTGATTTATCAATCCAGTAGTAAAAAAATGTTTAATTTGGATTAACATATTAAAAAAAATTTCATTATAATTTTCTTTCAAATTTCTTTAAAGAAATAAAATGGAAAATATTATACTGGAAATGAAAATACATTTTTATTTTTCAACTATGTAGATTTGGAATTGATATTTGTGTCATGTATTTTATACTTTCTAAAGGATATAAAAATCTAAATAGTGCGTACAAATTACAATTCTAAATATTAATTTAATTAGCAAATACTTAAGACTTTCACAAGAGTCCATTTACTTCCTTTGTCCATCTAAAATATTAACTGAAACACGAATCTTAAATTATTCCGAAACAAAATGTTTTTATTTATACATACGAAAGTGCTCGTAAGTGCCATAAGTATTGCTAATTCAATACACTCAGTTCAGTAGAGTTTGATCTGAAATATGGTCAATTCATATATAACTTGGATTAAAACACTATCTTATAACAGAAATAGAATAATGTTCACTATGTAAGGGTGTTAAATAAAATCTAAAGGCAATAATTTAAGACTAACGAATGAAACTTACTTGTGGATTAATTTCAACGAACTTGTAATCAATCTTTAATGGCGCCTTTTCAATCACGTGCAACTGAATGTCCAATCAGATGACACTAGTGCATTGTAGTATGACGAGGCGAAAAAAAAGATGGTTTGAAATTTCATTATGCTATAGCTTTCAAAAGCTGCCTTTTGGTATTGAATATAAAATTTTATTGCTCTACTGAAATATTTTTCAGGTGCTTCAAAATAGATATTTTTGTGAAAAGAGATAAAATTCTTTTTTTCTGTTTATTTTATGGTATATTAAATTAATAATATATATTTTTTGTAAATAAAATATTCAAAATATTTTTACAAGAAACTTAGGTATTTCTAAGTATTTCTAATTTTTAGATGTCATTACAGAACAACTGATTTTGTAGAATTTCGCAATTTTCATCATCTTAATTTTACAGTAGTATATTCTTATAATACACATTGGAATGAAAAAAACAATTTTTAATTAACGGACCTTAGTTAAAATAAACAAATCACATTTATTTAGAAAAATATTAATGTAATGTCTTTAAAGGCAAAGTGTTATTTTGAAATAAACATTCATATTTTTCAAAAGTCCATAGTAATCATACATGGTTTGCTTTACTTATTTCACTGACACATTGAATTGCTTTCTGTTTGTCATCAGAAATATGCCTCTTCATAGGAAGTCCTGTTACTTTAACATCATTCCATTCAATCATATCAATATAATCCTTGGCATCAAAGTTTATACGTTGAAATAAAAACTTTTTGATGCCACCTTCATTTTCAGCCCTTGCTTTTAGATTCCGGGGTAATCCAAGCTCTCTCTTACATGACTGCGATCATCTGATATCATACAAAGGACGAGATTTTCAGAAGCAGATTTCTGGCACTGGAAAATGTATATAAGATAGCATAATAGCATTTTTCAATGACAACAACCAGAATTTAAACATTACTGTAATTGGAATGGGTGGAACTGCCGTGAACACTGGATTGAATAATGATGTGGTTCGTTTATTTGAAAAGGAATTAAGAAGGCCACTGCAGTGGTTGATTTGTCTATTTCATGGAAATGAACTGCGCCTACGTCCTAATTTGGAGGAGAAATAGGTAAACAACTAGAAAACTGCTATGAACTTCCAGTAATTGAATTATCACCTATTGAAAATGGCATTCCATTACTAGAAATTAAGGATGATTTAAGTGTTGACCCAAAATATTTGTTAGAAATGTCTAATGCAATCTCTGTTGGAAGGTGCTCTTCTGATTTGTCTATGAGAAAACCAGGAAAACTTTGTTATTCATGATAGCTTACATTAGCAAACCGAATACTTCACTTGTATGTGGGAACAGAATGTACTGCAAAAAAAAATCTCCGAATACTGACTGAGTACATTTTGTAAGTATATGCATCTGTTTCGTTTCACATAAAGCGGAAACTATCTTATATCCATGGATCGAAGCACTTGTGGAAACTTGTAAGCTATTCACGTTACCTCCATCAGACTCTTAAAAATGTAATTGACCCAGTCATTCAAAGAAATTCGTACTTTGCTGCTTCTGAAAATCTCCTCCTATGTATGATATCAGTTGATCGCAGCCACGTAAGACAGCTTGGATTACGCCGGATTCTAAAAGCAAGGACTGAAAAATGAAGGGGGCATTGGAAAGTTTTAAGTTCAACGTATAAACTTTGATGCCAAGGATTATATTGATATGATTGTACGTAAAGATGTTAAAGTAACAGAACGAGGCATATTTCTGATTACAAACTAAAGCAGTTTCTAAAGGAAGCAAAATAATCTGATCAGGAGAGTCAATGTACTGACTTCAGCAATTTTCCATGTCACACACAAGCAGTAGAAAGGATTGTTAAATTCGTTACCGAGTCACCCTTACCCGTCCGTGGCACTTCTGCAAGAGTTGCATTGATAAAAACGAAAATACATTCTCAAAAGATAATGCTAAAATTTAATAATAAAAAACAAAACAAAACACAATTCAATGTGTCAGTGAAATAAGTAATGGAAACCATGTGTGATTACTATGGACTTTTGAAAAACATGAATTTTTTTTTTTTCAAAATAACGTTTAACATCCCCAATCTCAAAGAACTTTTTAATCTTATGCACAGTAAGTGTGCGTTTAAATTTTCTTCTACACCCACTTTTGATTATATTCCTAAATCTGAAAAAGTTAAACCTCTGAATCAGGCTGATGAGCTTAAAGCAGGGTGTTTAACCTTTTGCAGCATCTGGGCCACATGGTAAATTTTTTCAAGGCAGGCGGGCCGCATAAAAAAGTCAACTACATTCAAAAGTTTAGTTTTATTATGAAAATGAAAAATACATTGTATATGTAATGTATAAAATATTATAATCTTGGTATGCAATGTGATGTGGTAATTTTGAACGAAATCGAACATAATGTGATTTTTAAAATTTGGGTTGATCTAAAGCGAATTGCTCTCGACTCTACTTAACTAGCATTAATGATCGAATCAATCTCTCAAACCAATTTTCTATCCTAGGAAACTGTCGTAATCCGGAGGAAAGAAATTCCCGCTGCTAATGATGAATTTCCTGTTAGGCGGGAAACCAAACCTGAGCCATGTTTTTTTTTAATGGCGGAAGGGTACAAAGATACCCTCAACAAAATGTACAACCTAGTCAAAATTCAATATCCCAAATCAATTTCATGAAACTTTGTCAAAATCTTATCTGAAAACATTACTGCAATTGGATTAATATCGGACCTTTCAAAATTACTTAATTTACTTACGCATTGAATTTTTTTGGAAAAAAAATCCCAAAACCGAACGGCCACTTAAAAATTAAAAATTTATGTTCCGATCTTAATATTTCAAATCTTACCCAGTCCATTAATTGTTCACAGGTTAATTCTGATAGTGTTATTCTGATAGTGTGGTTTCTGATAGTGTTTAACATTTTTCCTTTATTTTTCTGTTCCATGCGAGGCAGTTTCCTCTTATTGAAGTTCCACACTTGATACCCTATCAGGGAATGCTGGTGTGGGGCGTTCGTTTTTGCTTCCCATGCTTCAGTCCTCGGTTCGATCCTGCAAAGTGCAGTTCTGTTATCTGTACTCACGGATGTTCAAACCTGCCAATTTAATTTATTAAATATAACTTACTTATTATTTTAAACTTAATTGCCTTAATTTTTATTTCTAACATTTATTTAAACTAATTTTTTGGCCTTTTTTTTCTTATTGTAAATATTATTTCTCGTATCCTGATTCAATTACAAAAAAAAACAATGTAATATATATTCTTCAATGTACGTACTGAGGATAAAGGGTCTTATTTTTTGATATTTTTTGGTGTCTCATGACATCTACTGTCTATGTCTCTGACATTACATTACATTAATATTTTTCTAAATATGTGTGATTTGTTTATTTTAACTAAGGTCTGTAAATTTAAAATTCTTTTTCTTTCATTCAAATTTGTATTATAAGAATATGTTACTGTAAAATTAATACGATGAAATTCGAGAAAAAATTCTACAAAATCAGTTGTTTTATAATGGCATCTAACAATTAGAAATACTTAGAATATGTAAATTTCCTGAAAAATATATTTTGAATATTTTATCTACAAAAATATATATTATTATTTTAATATACTATAGAAGAAATTTAAAAAAATACAAATTTTATCACTATTTCCTCTCTTATAAATAAAGAGTGGTGAAACAAGGACCCATTTTTAAGTAGATATTTAATTTCTCCAGTAATATATAAAAATAAACAATGAAACTAATTTTCATCTGTTTTTATAAGCTTCTAGGGAGTTAAAAACATACACACAGAATACAATCTTTACATACAAGGAAAATTATGTGAATTTTCACATAATACAATTATACAATTTCACATAATACTTTTCACATAATACAATCTTTACATACAAGGAAAATTATGGGAATTTTCCGCGTGAAAGAAGTTTCACAACAATGAAATAAATATTTTTGAAAAGTCTGTTAAATTTAATCTTCGCCTTCCCTTTCAAATCCATAATTCTGATGCAGATATCTGTTACTTGTGGTTACGAATCGGAGGTGCAGTTCCGGGACGATGCAGGGAAAACGGTTTCGGTACGATTCATATCAACCCATAACAGGCCCTGAAACACGTAAACGGAAAGCGTTTCCCCTTCGGAGGTTCGTAAACAACCCGCCAGTGGCCCGACAAAATTCTCCCGTACTTGTCGTTCAACCGGTGCCTCCAGCACTGGCCCGATAAGCTGCCGTCAGTCCTGTGTTTGTTGGGTAAGTATTTTAAAAGTCTATTATGTTTTTGTACAATAAAACATAGTTTTTATGTTCAAATATTTTTTTTTTCGTGTTTGCAACTCATTTTTAGACATTTTCGGGTTATCCGCGATTTTTGTTATCCGCGGTGCCCTTGACACCCAATTCCGCGGATAATCGGGGCTCTACTGTATATATATATATATATATATATATATATATATATATATATATATATATATATATATATATATATATATATATATATATATATATATATATATATATATATATATACAGATATATATATATATATATTTATATATACTATATATCTTTTTTAACTTTATTATGAAAGAAATTCAAAATATCTTTTTATACCAAACAAATTACAAAATATTCAAAATATTCTTTTCTAAAATTCTTCCCATAAATTTGAGGTGTGTCTTATTGTCCTGTTCGTCTTGTGGTCCGAAAAATACGGTAAGTAAAAATTACATATTTCGGTACCGAACATTTAGATTATAGATTAAAATGTCTAAACATGTCCTTTTATTTTCAGAACATGTTTCATAACTGTTTAGTCATCGCTCGACAAATGATGGCCGTAGCTGTCCAACAAACTCCATGTTCAGGTGACAGGACTAAGTTACCGGTTCGGATTTTTAGTCTCGAAAGGGAACCGAAACTTCTTACGTCGATCTATCTACATATAAAACCATTCCCTTTGAAGTTTAATACCTTAAAAACCGGTTGTGATACTCCCCGAACCTTCTAAAAGTTCAGCAAATGTAATTATAGCCTTTTCTTAGACTCTGAATGAGAAGCATAAGGATTTAACATTTACAATTCCCGTTACTCATACCGTTCCATTTGCATGCCTAATCAGGAAAATACTTTGAAACTAAAATTTGGCAGTAAAATTTACCAGGTGGTAGTCGTGAAACTGAAACAAAAACGAAGGAGAATCGATTCTCGGGTAAGATATGAGTCATCAAAACTTCGAAAGGTTAGAGGGTTCAAGCCCATTATATCTAACGGATTATCGACAGAGTAAGTGAGAGGATCTAAGAGAGGGAAACTGTTAAAAGAAATGGCGTTCACCCTTAGCATTTGATACCTGCAAGAGTTTGACTAGCTGTTTATGTTACTGTTATTAAAGGTGTAAAATTGTATGTACTGAGGTGTAATAACATAGTTGAATAAGAAGTGTTTTATCAATTGAGGCCAGTTTCAACTATGTTTAATGCATCGAAGATAAGGAAGCCTACAGTGAGTGAGAAATACGTAGAACAAATGGTTGTTACAATAGGATAAAATGGTAATAATGAAGACCATTAAAATTTTGTTTAACCTTTAGCTTACGAGACCCACTTTTTCAATTCCTTCTTTAGAACGGGAAATTTCATATCCCCTTCGTAAGATCGGCCATTAAGGGGGCCGATTAACGAGCGTCCACTGTGTATATATATATATATATATATATATATATATATATATATATACAATGGAATCTCGATCGATCGTTTTCGGATCCATCGTTTTTCCGTATGTGTCGTTCATTTTATCCGGTCCCAACGATCATATTGATTTGTTTTGTTTCCGCATCTATCGTTTTCCCGCATTTATCGTTCATTTCAATCGGTCCCTTGAAAAACGATAGATCGAGATTCCACTGTATATATATATATATATATATATATACAGTAACCACCGCTTATAGTGGTCAGTGGTTATAAGAATCAACCGTTTATAAGAATCAATATCGCAAAAACAAAAACAAATGCATTATTTCCATGTTAAAATTTTCGCTTTAAAGAATCAATCCACCGGTTATAAGAATCAGTTTACACTCTTCGCTTTCCTTTCATTTTTCAAAAAAAGCCACTTAAACCCTAAAAAGGCACGAAGTTCTTTCTTTTTTTTTAAAGAAAAATTGATAAGATGGGATGGAATATAGTCTTAAAATTCATTCCTTTCTCTTTTAGACATAACATAAGTTTCCCCTTAAACAATTTAGCACAGCACTGTCCTAGTAGCTTGACCCAGGGGCATCTTTACCCGTCCGGGTCCGATTTCATTTTTCTGCACTGACAAACAAAAATAGGGGCCCTTTTTTTTCCCACCTCCCACATTCTGGTTACGGCTTCCTGGACCCTGAAACACATAAATCTTCGGCGAAGTGTCCACTATCACTTAGGCAAACGTGACATTAGTAGATTCAGCACGTTATCAAACCGTGAAACGTAAGCTAGAAGGTGAATCTTCGTCTGCGACTATTAGTATTGAAAGAGTATTGAAACAGCTTTCTGAAAACTTGGTATGTTGTAACAACTATTGCATTTTTTCTTCTCTTACTACAATCACGCGTATCTACTTTATTATAGGTCTAAAAATTAAGTTGCATTTTTAAAATTATAAAAAATAATTTTAATAAAAGATAATTAACGTAAATTAAAGAGTATTTTATGGTAAATTATCTAATATGTGTATATATAGGTGTGTGTGTGTCTGTCCAAAAGCCTAAATTTCGGCTATAAGAATCAACCGCTTATAAGAATCAAAATCAGTAATAACAAACGTCATTCTTATAAGCGGAAATCACTGTATATATATATATATATAGATGTGTGTGTTCCTGTCCAAAAACCTAAATTTCGGCTATAAGAATCAACCGCTTATAAGAATCAAATTCAGTAATAACAAACGTGATTCTTATAAGCGGAAATCACTGTATATATATATACATATTCATTATTGGCTCCCGATTCTTGGAATGCATGCTATCCCACCCCGTAACGAAAAGGTTAATAAATGGTAAAAGTAAAAAATACACGATATATAACATTATAAGTGTTCGCGATTAATGCCTATGTATATATTACACATGTACGTATATAATGTGTAAATCAAAAACATTTAGTTCGCTTGTATTTAATACAGTCCAGCATAAGGCGTATCAAAAACATTTTTTTATGGCTAAGGGGACACTGAAACAAAACTAAACGAGAAGAAAGGAATTGGGGTTATGAGTTACAAGCATTTTAATTGTGTTTTCTGTTATTTATAACTATGCTTAGTAGAAATATTTCTGTTCCTTTCAAATTTCGTTATTATCATTTGTTGGACGAAATAAAAAACACTTCAATAGCAAATTATTTCAGTTTTAGAAAAATCAATATATAGATCTATGGGAACTTAGCCGGTGGTAGAGAAAAAGATTTTGTATATTTAAAATTGTTTAATTGCATTTTCTCAAAATAAAGTCTAATTGTGATTCAATATTTCCATTAGCTTGAATCTTTATATCATGCAAGACCAATCAAGGATTTGTCATCTGTACCATCTGAAATACAGATAGTCATTGAATTTTTTCCGTAAAATGAATATGCTTTTGTCCCATGCCCATTCATTTGGTAAATCAGTTGGGCATACATGGAATAACACATCCGAATGAAAATAAAGTCTTTATAGAAATTTAGGCCCACAAAACTACTTATAAAATGGCATTCACAAGCTCCTATCAGAGCCAGTCCTAGTTTACTTTACACAGCTAATTTACACTCAAGAGCCAAAACATTATGACCACCTCTACATTTTGCAATGAATTCGCCTGGATGACGTGGAAAGCACGTGATCAGGTGGAGGTGGTATTTAACTGCTGCTGGAGAGTCTGAAGAATCATTCTTTCACTTACTTCTGTGTGTGATGGGAAAGGCCGCGGATCTAAGCGACTTTGATAGAGGGCAGATTGTAATGGCTAGAAGGCTCGGAACAAGTATTTCCGAAACTGCACGACTCGTGGGTTTTTCGCGACCTACAGTTGTTAGTACTTATGCAAAGTGGATGAATGACGGTGAAACCAGCAGTATACGACATGGTGTTGGACGTCCACACGCTATCAAAGAAAAAGGTCGCCGGAGACTGTCTCGCATGGTGAAGCAAAACCGGAGCCAGACAGTGGCTCAGCTGACAGCCCAATACAATGCAGGACCAAGTAGAATAGTATCGCAGCACACTGTTCAGCGGACACTGTTGGATATGAGGCTACACAGCAAACGTCCCACTCGTGTGCCTTTGCTGACCAAGCGTCATCGCCAACTGCGCCTGCGCTGGGCCCGGGAACATCGGTCCATGGATCAGTGGGAGAGAGTTGCCTGGTCAGATGAATCACGGTTTGTCATTCATCACGCCGATGGCCGTGTCAGGATATGCCGTCTTCCAGGCGAACTGTTGCTCCCTCAATGTACAGTAGGTCATACACAGGCCGGTGGTGGCAGTATTATGCTTTGGGGGACGTTCTCTTGGGCGTCTCTGGGACCCGTGGTTGTGGTAGATCAAACCATGAATGCTACAGGGTATCTGAACATCATTGCGGACCAGTTGCACCCTTACATGGCCTCTGTTTTTCCAGCTGGAAATAGAATGTTCCAACAGGACAACGCCCCGTGTCACAAGGCTAAAATTGTGTTGGAGTGGTTCCAGGAACATGATGCTGAATTCCAGTTAATGTCTTGGCCACCTAACTCACCGGATCTCAATCCGATAGAACACATTTGGGATGTCATGGGACGGCAGCTCAGAGTTCAAAGACCACCAATTCGCAATATCTCGGATTTGCGTGACCGTAGCTTAAACATCTGGTACAATCTGTCTCCGGCCATCTACCAAAGACTTGTGGCATCCATGCCAAGGCGGGTTGAAGCTGTGTTGCGCGCCAAAGGTGGGCCAACTCGTTATTGACAGGTGGTCATAATGTTTTGGCTCTTGAGTGTATAAGAAGGGGATTGTCTTGTTTAAAGACGTAGTCACTACAAAGAGTTTTGTGCCAACATTTGTCACTGTAAACAGCATCTACAGCGTTTAGGGATTCTCGATACTTATCTAGCTAACTTACAGGCCTCTGGTTCGATGGACAGTCAAAATTCAGTGCTCTAAGAGCATGTTCACATAGAATCCAGACCGTTAGCGTAGCGTCAGTGTAAAAATTGAGTGTAAAAATTGCTTAACCAATCAGATACGAATCATCACCAACGGAATCTTAAACACTGACGCTGACGTATTCCATGTGAAAGTGCCTTTTACTCTCTTTTCAACTCACGCGTGCCGTTGGAGCGGTCGCATATTTACTTCAACTACAACCGACTGAAGTCAGCTTGAGAAGAGCCAGTCAAACTTAAAAAACTGCTTCACGGCGATTGCTAGCAGCACTTCATTCTGTGCGTTCTGTGAAGAATGTTCGGAGCGTGAAACCGTAGCTACTTATGGCCTGTTTACACTTTTGTATTATGCTATGTTAATTTTGTTTACTAAGGTTATGTAGTAAATAAAATGAATTAATTTGCTTCATTGATTCGGAGTCAATGGGAAGTTATTTAATCCCCCACACCGTATTCACTTACCTTGCACAAGAAAATATCTGCTAGAAATAAATCTACAAAGAAGAGTCTAACTAATAGACGAAATGTGATCATCGGAGAAAATTGCAAGAAAGCAAAATAAAGCATGTGCGTGCAGACTACAAATATGTGTATGTGTTAGATTCATAATTTTCTTTTTCAACTCCAAATCATCTAAATGTTTATTAGATGTATGTATAAACATGCGAAATGCAAATTTGTGAATTATTTATATAAATAATATGATTTGTTAAGTTTTACGTAGTGGTACGGAAACCTGATTGAATTCTCCATTAAAATCTTTTCTCAAGTTATGGATGTTATGATTATGTAAACACAGGCTACTATTATAATTTTTTCTTGAATAAAAAATATTCCCTTCGAAAGGGTTTATTTTAATTAAAAATTTCCTAATTTCATTTAGTCATTTATATTTACAATAATTTATCCGAGTAACGAAGCAAAACGTCTTTAAGGCGACTGCCTACGTTCGGAGCCAATTTTTTGAAAATCCTTTTTTTTTAGGGCTTTTTTGGTCTTTCATGGTAAAATAGCACTGCCTACGTTTGGAGCCAATTTTTTGAAAAATCTTTTTTTTAAGACTTTTTTTGTCTTTTGTAGTAAAATAGCACTGCCTACGTTTGGAGACAATTTTTTGAAAAAAAACTTTTTTTTAAAGTCTTTTTTGGTCTTTTATGGTAAAATAGCACTTAAAACTCAAAAAATGGAGCAAAAACGTACCTGTAAATACCATACTTTTTCATATATTGGTCAATTTGAAGTAATTTTTAATGAAATTTAGCTAAAATGCCTATTACTCTGCATAGAATTCTAATGCTACTATCTTAATTTCCTTTTCACTCATGGTACATAAGACAGTTAACTTGAAAAGGACCTACAATCTAAGACATTTTAAAATGAAAAAATAACACAGACAATTTTATGTTCCAATATGAAAGTTTTCCCCGATTCGTCATTTCCTTTCCTTATAAAAACAGCCCTAAATAAAAAAAAAAACCCTATTTATTATACATCAATTATTGTAGGTAATTTCATTATCAATAATATTTTAAACATCTCTGACAATTTCATCAAATTATATGCATTATTATGTGAGATATCATGATAACGGAAGAGATTTGTGCTAAAAAAAGTTCTGAGAAAAAACGCCTTTAAAGTTTTAAAAAGCAACGCAAACAAACGCTACAGTGAATGACAAATTTGCCAATTTCTACCAAGAAATCCATTACACAACAGCAGCAAAGTAATGGCTGTGCACTAGCAACATTATGGCACATATTATTTATCAATTAGAGAAAAAAATTGCAAATGCTAGAAGCTGCAATTTACGGTAACTTCCGGTTTCAAAACCATACTTCCGGTTCAATTTTGTACCAGATGATGTTTTTTTAAAAAAGTTATAACTCTGCTTCTAATTGATGTAAAATGAAAATCGAAACGGTTTTGAAAAGAGAAAATATTAAATTACACGATTCTTGCAAAAAATAAAATTGACTAAAATAGTCAAAAAATGACATTTTAAACGTAGGCAGTCACCTTAAATAAAAAAAAATGCAATTCAAACGGAAATGGGTCCGCAAGAAAGAATTTTTCCATTAGGCCATTACTGCCAAATTCATAAACACGAGAAATGACAACGAAATTAGATTCACGGCACTCGCTGAATAAATAGACGTCACAGAACCCAACTCTCGACGCTCTCCCTAAGTGGTGCCGAATCAGCAAAGTTACAGGTAGTGCCAGCAAAGCATGCTGATTTTTAACCGAGAGTGTGACCTGTCGCTTGTACTTATTGAATTATTAATAACAGTGGCGAGAAGCGATAATATAAAGTGATGTTTAAAAGGGTGGAGTACAATTTAGCTCTGCGAACCTGGAAAGGGCTATAATAGTTTGCTAAGCCGCATTAATTAAAGATCGGAAGAGGTGTTGAAATCATTATGAAGTTATCATTTATATTTAAAGTCAAGAAACTAAGCAGATGCGTATCTTTCACATTAGAATATACAGAAAGGGAAAATTGTTGATTACTAAACGTTTATTTTGAACTGTTTGTTCCTGAAACAAAGAGTTATATTTGTAATGTATCTGAAGAATTCAGATCTATTTATAAAGCGATTTTCAGGACACAGACCAAAATAAAACTAAAGATTTGTATTTTTTTATATCCTAATGAAGCTATTTACTTATTTAAACGAATATATCTACACACCAGTATTATTTTTGTTCCAAAAATGAAGCACACACGCAAACGACTGAGCTTCCAAACGCTCACGGGAGGACCAATACTTATGCTCATAGTACACAAGTTCGTTCGCACTTTATGGAAACGATTTTGTAACTTATTTTTGTCATTTGCATTTTGAGATAAAAATTTGACAACTTCAGAATAATCGTCTGCTATGTTTTGTTTTGATTGGAATGTAAAATAAAAGATTTATTTTGAAAATGGTTCCTAAAATTGATAAACGGATCGAAGGTTACGTAACTGCGCTTTCCGAGGAGAAATATTCGTATCAACAAATTATAAATCGGTGTAAAAATCGCGGTTATGGCTTTTCAAAAAAAGGTATTTCAAAAACCATGGATAGAAGCAAATCGCCGCAAAAAATATGGCATTTATACATAAAACTTAACTATAAAAATCGTTTCCATAAAGCACGAATGGCCTTCTGTATTCGAGAGGTTGTAAAAAATTGTTTTTCATAAGAATATACTAAAACGTTTTATTTTTTTCCACTTTAATAAATAAAAAACGTTTGTTTATTTGCGTTTTATTTTTACCTCTTTCGTATGTTGATTTTTGTCGGATTGGTAAATAAGTTTAAGTGCCCCGGAAAAAAGTCGTTTCATGCATGCCTAGCTCCAAAAAACAGATATGGTTCTCCATTCCGTTTAGAGTACTGGTCTTCAACCCGTGACCGGACGATGGTATTTTAGTGGTCCGCCGAAACATTTTGAACATGCAAAACGAAAGTTTGATATTAATTTGAAAAAAAAACACATACCTTAGAACGGCAAATTCTCTCACACAATAAAAGATCAAGACAGCACGGGGGAAAGTAGCTCACGGAATATAAACTTATCAAAATAATAAACTGGTAATTGTATTCAGAATATTAAGACGAAATAAACACAAAAAAGCAGCATGCATGCCAAGGCTCCTCTTCTCGAGAATCTAACGTGCGTCTTGTCTTTCTGCATTCATTCTGTTTCATGCAATATAAAGTTCAAAATACATTGATTCAACTCCTATGTTTCGTTGTTTGTAGAAAACAAAAAATAAAAGCAATTTTTGATTAATAATGATTTTAAAGGTGCAAAATACTTTTTAAAACACAACATACACGCAAAACTTCAGTGACGTGTTTTGAAGGAATTAATCCTTCATCATCATGCTATAAAATGCTAATCAAGCAATCATCTTTGTTAATGATTATTGCTGTGGCCGTGATTATAAAAGATCAGCACATTGCATTAAAAATAAAAGAATAAAACTAATTCACTTACCACACTTTATTTTATACTTTTGCTAGGACAGCACAAAATTATTTGCACGTGGACATCACAATTCTTAGCACAAAAATTATTTGCACGGGGACATCACAATTTTTAGCACAAAAAATGATTTGCACGTGGACATCACAATTCTTCCTCAAAATACCAAGAAACAATAGGATGTCTTGAATCCATTACATTGGTCAATTCTCCATTTGACAAATCTGTCCAACACATGCTCTTACATAAGCTCGATTCAATTCTTCGTAAAACCCTTCGTAGATTAATCCCATTTCCTTTGTGCTATACGTGCAACCACGTGCTTCAGCAAGCCTTCTCTATAAGAATATGAATGGACACTCTTACCAAAGAAAATTCGAAGACTGACTTTACATAACGTTCTTCAGTCGGAAAATTCAAAATTCGCCACACCTTTTTTTGTTGCCAAAGTTTTTTTTAAAAACTTTGTAAGAAGTTTGGAGAATGTCCATGCACGCTCATTCATTGCCACGTCAACGCTTTGAATTGGACGAGCAGGAGCAAAGCAAACCAGTTCCGTCTAGTTTTAAATCGGATGTTCCGGAACTAGTTTTAAGTTGATGTTTTCATAGCAATCTCAGAGGCTGAAGCTCGTTTGCAAATATCCAGTTGATGGCTGAATGACTAGGGCACTCGCATTCAGTTCAGATCCTGTGAGTTCGAGTCCCACTGTTGGCATGGATGTTTGTAGCCTTTCGGAATCGGCTTTACACTGTAAGTTCTGGGCTTATTAGTCCTCATGTAGCAAAATGTTGACCATAGCGCTCCATACCAAACATGAAACCAACGTTTACCTATAATACATTTTCCTCTTCCAAACTACTTATTTCCTAGATGTGTGGCTCGCGGATCTTTACGAATTTATTGGTGTGACCAGCGAACGTGAAAAGGTTTAAGATCCCTAGTTTAGAGCCAATGGCAATGGTTAAATTTGAATTACCTTATCCTCTTCAAAATCATCGACCATACATTAACTATTATTGGAGCGTATTTGCCTTTGTACAGGGTGGCTAATAAATACTGTAACACTCCAAAAAATAAGAGTTAATTTTAATCGTTTGGAAAAACAATTTATCTATCTATTTGTGTGATTGGCAACTTTTTGTAAACGCAGACGATTTTTGTTTAAAGTAAAACATGTAGAATATTTTTAAAGATGGAAGCCAAAAGGTTAATGGTTAAACAACTTTTTGATCGCGGATTTTCTGCAGGTAAAATATTTAAGCAATTAAAATGCCTTGGTTTTAATAGGACGTTTATATATAGGACTATAAATCGATTATTAGATACCAATAGCTGTAAAGATCGACCAAGGTCCGGTCGTCCACGCACTGTTCGTACAAAAGAACGTATCAAAAGAATTCGTGAAAAGATACGAAGAAATCCACAACGTTCTGCAAATAAAATAGCTGCAGAAGAGAACATCAGTCGCAGAACTATGCAACTTATCATAAATGAAAACCTGGGTTTTCGCCCTTATCGCAAAAGAAAAGTTCAAGGTTTGACTACTGCACAAATAGTAAAAAGGTTACAAATATGTAAGAAATTGCTGAACCGGCACGGTAGCAAAAGTGTTGAAAAAATAATTTTCTCTGATGAGAAGCTGTTTTGTACAGAACAAAGTTATAATGCTAAAAATGATGTTGTATATTCAGCAACCTTCGAGGATATACCTGAAAATCTTAGAACTGTTAAACGCTTTCAGAACAAGAATTCTGTTATGGTTTGAGCTGCAGTGTCACACAATGGAAAACTGCCTCTGAAATTCATCGATAAAGGGGTAAAAATCAATGCTGAATATTACAAACAGGAAGTATTGGCTACACGTTTATTACCACATGCTAACAGATTGTATCCCAAAAATAATTGGATATTTCAGCAAGATTCTGCACCGTCCCACCGATCCAAAACAACACAGGAATGGCTCCATGCCAATTGCCCGAAGTTTATCAAGCAAGTAGATTGGCCACCTTCTTCACCAGATCTAAATCATTTAGACTATTGCATTTGGGGGATTTTTGAGTCTAAAGTAAATGCTAAGCAGCACAGAAGTTTGGACTCCCTCAAAGCTTCCATACGGAGTGAATGGGACAAATTACCTCATAAAATGATTCGTGCCGCAATAGGACAGTGGCGTAAGAGATTATCTTTAGTAATCGATAAAGATGGCGGTCGATTCGAGTAAAATTATTTCATGGTAAACTTTCATGTATAATGTTCATAATATTGTTGTATTTTCCATTTTCTATTTCATCTGTGTGTAATTAAATGATTCGATATTTGTCACAGTATTTATTAGCCACCCTGTATTTCGAAGTTAGTACTTTCTGCAAATGTCTGTAATAATAGTCAAGCCTTGGTTTCAAAATCGGAATCCCACATATCGAAATTTACCGTCAGTATATGTAAGACATAAGAGTCTACTGTAATACTGGAGGTCCCATTTCCAAAATTCAATGAATTTTGCATGAATCGTAGTAATTTTATGACAAACGAATTGGCTGTGGAAGTCGATAAAAATAATACATTAAATTAAAGCAGTGTCACTCTATCAGACTTACTGGAAACTTCTATAAACCTCAAACGGGATCCAGCAATTTCTCAAAATCCACAATTATTGTGGATTTTTAAAAAGTTGTTTGTTCCCGTTCATTAAATTAATATTTCTTTCTTTCAATAAGTCAATACAGTTTGAAACGGCTTACTTTAAATGAACTATTATTTTCTTTTTTCATTTGCTAATTCGTGTTTCCTGTTGAATCAGGTCTTCAATATATATATATATATATATATATATATATATATATATATATATATATATATATACATATATATATATACACACACATATATATACACACATATATATATAGATATATAGATATATATATATATATATATGTATATATACACTTATATATATATATACACACAAATATATATATACATACACACACAAACACACACACACATATATATACACACATATATATATATATACATGAAGAATATATCCATTTAACTATATCTACATTGTAGTTCGATAAAAACTATGGAAGTCGAATACATAATTACTCCTTATCTTTATTCGAATGGACATGGTATGCGGTAAAAAGAAGCTCAATGATACTCAGTTGGTTAACAATCAGTGCTTTACGTAGAAGTTGATCAAAGTTATAATTGAACCTAGCATCCCATAAAATAGTTAAGCGTCAGCTTCTCTATTTGTGCTATATAAAAAAGTATATTGTATATAGCATTTTAAGGTTAAGTTTTAGCATTAATGAATAATGAATGTAGCAATTCAGAGAGCGAATAGAACGAACTCTATTTAAAATGTTTCTACACAAAGCTAGAAAAAATATTATATTATTTTTCTGTAACATTTGGTTTTGACAAGGAATATTTTAAATTAATACTCTAAAGGAATATAATTTTGGTACCGATAAATGCTTTTCTTTGCTTAGGTTAAAGTATTTGTATACAAAATATTCTCTTTGATGTTTTATATTTCTTTCTCCAGTTTTTTCTTTAAATATTTTAAACGGAAAGATTACATTCCCAACTTCAGAGAAATAATAAAGAGAAATTTTTCGAAATATATTTCCTAAAATTTAGAAAAAACAATTTCACAGAAGAAGCAGAAGAAACTCAAGCATTTATGCTTAAACAAGGAAATGAAGTATCATTCCAATATTCTGCTTTAACAAATTCTTTAACTATGTTAAGAGATTACTGAGCATTACAAAATTCTCCAAGCTTTATATTTCTGTTTTAATTTTTCCCCGAGAAATTGAAATTCACTGCTTGTTCATTCAAACAAAATTCTTACAAAAAGAGACTTAAACTTTTATCGCTTCTAAATATGTTTAGCAAATATTTTGAGACTGGATAAAAGTTTAAAGTGGAATGTTGAATTCCGTTTCTTTTATCGGTCACAATAAAAAAAAATACGTTGCTATACGATCTGAATTTAATATCGCAAGCAAAAGAATTTTAATATGTTTGGATTTCAGTGCATGGATAAAGCTACATCTTATTTAATTTTCTTTCAGAGATCCTTAATCGAGGGTGTATAGAAATGTTATCGAGAAATTTAAAAACTTAATTTTAATTTTTCATAATATGTTTCCTCCTTTATTTTACACCTTAAAAATTATTTCAGTGCAGATGTGTTTGTGTGTTGACAAGACGAATATTTTTAAAGGTCTCGTCTCTTGGAGTATGCTTATACTATCACAAATATAACTAAACGTAAAATAATTCAACAAATCAAGAAAATTATTAGCATTTCTTCCTGCTAATAATTATCTTGATTTGTTGAATTATTTACTGTTAGTTACATTTGTCCGTTTTCATTATGAGGATTTGTTGCAAGAGTAGGTTTTCAGTTAATTTTTTCGGCAGTCTATGCCCTCTTTTATTTTGTGTTGAATTACTTACATTATCTGTCATATGCTATCACGTAAATTAATATGCTGAGTGGGAAACGGTCTTTTATTGAGGAGATTGAAAGGAAATACGCATTTTATTTATGTATCATGCTAAAGAATTCATGTAGGTGCTTTCACCTCTGTCTGTAATGACAAAGTACATCAGGTGGCTTTTCATACGGCAGTTGAAAGGATAACTATATTGCTATAATCCCTGAAATCCCCCACAAATATAAACGCGCATAAGAGGCAATTATTTTGCGCAGCTTTCATATATATAAAGAAAAACCCAATAATTTCCACTAAATAAATGTTTGATTTAGCATGTACGTCAGAACTACTGGGATGTAAACTTTTAATAAGGTGTTAGCTATGCCATTTACGGTTCCAGTGGAGTTATGTAATAAAGTTTCGTATAGCGTAGCATTGATTTCTCTCTCCTAAAACAAAGATTTAAATTGTGTTGTTGTCATTTGACATATATTTGAGGTAAATTAGGGGCAGAAGACTGGGAATGACTAGGTTGGTGAAAGGGATACAGTTGATCACACATTCTTAAATACATTTTACGGCCTTTTGTTTCATCCTCCTGTGATCGACATTCGTGCGCTTAAAGCTGCTGTGTACTAACCCTACTGAATTCGATCCCCTCAATGTAAACACATGGAGAATATTCGTCTACTATTTACAGCTACTTAAATGCTGATAATCAAATAAAAATGGCATTTTCAGATAGCCTGAACTTTTCTTCACCTTGCAACCGGATTCATTTTATAGATCGATAGGATTAATTTCGTCCAACTAAGGAATTAATAAGCGTTTAAAACACACTATACCAGATTACTTTCTACGAATAATTTAAATTTAAAAATATTATGTGTATAAAAGAAAAAGAAAAATGCTCCAAGTTGTAAAATTCTTTCTCTAAGACGGAGTGCAATTTAAAAAAAAATCCTTAAATCCAAGTCGGCAATCTTTGAACACGTTTTCTCCATAGGTTAACACTGAGGTGAGAGAATCGTGTAGGATTAGTACACAGCAGCCTTAATGCTTAACTAGTATTTTGTGAGTCTCTTATAACATAACAAGCACTGATATAACCTAGTTTACAGTATCTTTATAATATAAAAATATATCGATTTCGAGTTTACCTCTCCTATAAAATCTGGATTTTTATTTTTAGCTTTCCATCTCTTTTTCTAGAAGTTTGATATTACTAACTTCGTTTAATTTACATTTCAAAATATTTTGTCATAGGAATATTTCAAAATATTTTGTCATATTTTGTCATTCTTTCAAATTAAATACCAGTCGATCCTGGTCAATTTAGATCCGTGTCCCAAAACATGATAGTAACGCTCGGAACTTCAGGATGCTGTGTGCTAACCCTATTGGATTCGCTCACCTCAGTGTTAACCTATGGAGAAAATTTGTCTACTATTTACATTAACATAAATGCTGATATTCAAATGAAAAAAATATCTTCAGAGAGCCTGATATTTTCTACACCTTGCAACAGGATTCATTTTATAAATATCGTCCACCAAAGGGATTTATGCGAGTTTAAAACATACTAAACCAGATTTCTTCCCCAAATAATTTAAATTTAAAAATATTATTTACATTATTTTTAAAAAGAAAAATTTCCCAAGATGTAAAACTTCTTTCTCTATTACGGAGAACAATTTAAAAAAAAAAAATCTTGAATTACAAATCGTCAATCCTTGGACAAATTTTTTCCATAGGTAAACACTTAGGTAAGAGAATCCACTAGGATTAGTACACAGCAGCCTTAGGGCCTGTTCACATAGGAGTCCGTTGCGTTGCGTTAAGGAAAAGATGACGTTGAGACGAAAATAAACCAATCATAGGCGTTAAAAATTTCATTGCTAATCGTTTGGAGGCCTAAGATTGGTTTATTTTCGTCTCAACGTCATCTTCCCCTTAACGCAACGCAACGGACTCCTATGTGAACAGGCCCTTAAGGTCTAAGGTCAGGGATCACATTGAAAATAAGAGATGCTTACATAAGGGCGTGTAAAATTCTAAATAATGTGACCAACGAAGTATCTGCTTGGTCGGTCTATTTTAGTCGGTCTGTTACAATCCAATAGGATTTGTACACAGAAGCCTTAAGCGTACATTCTGTGTTGTACATATAATGCTGCCTCCGGATTCTCCTTCCCATTCGCAAAAAAAGAAACCATTTACATGTATTGATTGGGTCCTAATTATATTATCATCTTGTGCCAAAATTAAAAAAAAATTCACTAGCACTCTGGATGACAAGTGTGAATGACTGTGGATTGTTTTAATTTTCTTATGTTTTGAAGTTTTAAATGCTTCAAGTTTATTAAAGTTTGCTGAGTTTTGAGCTAGTGCCTGTATATTCACAGTCAGCACCTATTTCAGTGAGCCAGGTAGGAACCTTCCAGTAATGGAATCAGATGGCGTGGGGCAATACAGGCACACTCATTTACCACACTCATTTACCACTTTCGATCTTTAAATTCTCACCAGCACCTTCCTTGAGAGCTTTCTTTTTTACACATATCCAGCTTCTGGCGCTGTAATAATAATAATAATAATAATAATTAATATACACTCATGGACAAAAAAATTAGCGCACCAAGAAATAATTGCGGGATCGTAAAGAAACTTGCAATGAAGGTACATGTCGGGGAGATATGCAAATGATTAGAAATGCAACGTGATTGCGCATTACGTATAGCCGGAAGAGGGAGTTGAACATCGTACTCTGTGGAGTATAAAACAGGTAACCAAAGCTTGTTTTGAGTGTGCTGAATCATTTTCAAAGAAAGAGCTGAGATAGACATGCCATTACGCCGTGTTCGAAGACAATATAAGCAGTTGTCGCAGTTTGAGGGGGGGAGAATCGTCAGGATGATGGAAGCTGGGTGGTCAGCTAGGCAAGTAGCTCGTCAATTAGGCCGCTCTGTTTGTGTTGTGAGGAGGTGTTGGGACCAGTGGACCCGAGAGATGTCATATATACGAAGACCAGGCTCAGGACGCCCTCGACAGACCAGTCGTCGAGAAGACCGCCTCATCGTAAGAAAGGCACGCGTACAGCCAACTGCTTCATCGGCCGCCATCCAGGCACAGGTAGCACCTTCACTAGGGGCCTCTGTGACTTCTCGAACCATACGAAGGCGCCTGGCTGAAGGACAGTTGGTATCGCGGCGCCCATTACGTGTGCTGCCCTTGACGCCCACCCATCGACGCCTACGTTTGGAGTTTTGCCGCGCACGAGGAAACTGGACTGCAGCGGAATGGAACCAGATCGTCTTTAGCGACGAATCCAGATTCAATCTCGGCAGTGATGACAATCGTGTTCGTGTGTGGAGAGCCCGTGGTGAACGCTTCAATCCTGCCTTTGCTGTACAGCGACACATCGCTCCCACAGCTGGTGTGATGGTATGGGGTGCCATTGCCTACAATACACGGTCACCCCTAGTATTGTTCCGTGGCATCATGACAGCCCAGCGGTATGTTCATGAAATCCTGCAATCACATGTGTTGCCACTCATGCAACGGCTCCCAGGAGCCATTTTTCAACAAGACAATGGTCGGCCGCATACGGCAAGGGTGTCACAAGACTGTCTCCGCACTGTTACTACCCTTCCTTGGCCTGCCCGATCCCCAGATTTGTCTCCAATCGAACATATCTGGGATCATTTGGGACGACGAGTAGGGCATCCCACGAGTTTGAACAAACTAGAGGCAAGGTTACAGCAAATATGGAACGAAATGTCTCAAGACATCATACAGAACTTGTATGACTCAATGCCCGATCGTATCGCATCGTGCATTCGCGCTAGAGGGGGTCCAACGGAGTATTAACTCCTCCGTTCTTTTGCCTTTTTCTCTGAAATAAATTATCCTTTTTCTTTGATTTTCTTATCATTTACTTATATCAAAGTAGTCATTACGTATGTAAAATTTCGTTTCATTTTGACGACTCCTTCTTGGTGAGCTAATTTTTTTGTCCATGAGTGTATATATATATATATATATATATATATATGTTGGCTTCTTGTTTATGTTACTAACTAATTTATTAAATGCAGATACTAATTAATATTAAACATTTATTAAATCATAAAACGTACTCGTAACCTTTCTGCAGCGTACAATCTTTATCAACTTAACTGACCTCTTTTTTTTTAAATTAAAAGATAATATAACCGATACATACAGCTGTTGCCATTCCACTGTAGATATTCTGTAGCGTAATAATAATAAATTAATATGCCTTTTGAAAATCACAAATAAAAGACGCTTACATTCGACCATTCTGACATTTCAATTGTCCTCAATTGAACTAAATACTGACATACATTACAACAACAGTAAAACACAAAAAATTATCTCCGACTTATATGAAATCTCTTTAACGTAGAAGTCTATGCATAGTTCACTTGAGTCGTTGTTGGCTTTCAGGTTCGTCATCAGAACTTCCGTTGGAGTTATCATCATAGTCATTCCAGCATTTCCAAGCTTTTAATTGATTAACATGAGCTGTAGTGGCATAAAGACGGCCATTTTTATCCTCTATTTTTGAGATTCTATATGTATCACTAGGAAATTGTGAGGAGCGATCCCTCTCCCTTGACGAGGCTTAACCGCCCCCGGGTCCGTTCTTCGTGTTATGGGAAGGTATTACGCGGTTTACGAGTCCAGACACGGTCTTCAGCCCCAAAATTTATTTATTTACACATCTACTGGGACACATCACACATTATAAAAACATATATATTCAAATTTGCGCTGATCACACATTATAAAACCATATATATTCAAATTTACGCTGAGGAGCAAAATACAGCCACTTTTACACGTGTGCGCCTCCTCGCTCCCCTCTTCCTCGATTCCCGGGCGACTTTTTCCCCCGTCTCTCCTCCTTCGCGCCAAACAGGTTTTCGGTTGGTCACTCCACGGGAGGGGAGGAAAGCGGAGATATATATATATATATATATATATATAATCCATTCCTGACACGCCCCCGCCGAGAGTGAAATCTGTCTCCTTAGCTGATTTCACCATCACCTCACAGGAATGGATAATCGTGGGCGGATGATTCGTAGAGTCACAAAAACACAAGAGACAGTTTCTTTGGAATGCAGACTCTCCAGGGTGCCCTGGCACCTCTAAAAACTAAGATCTATCGGTTACTCCCGATATTTGCTCCCTCCATTTCCAGTACACAAGGAAATGACCTTTGCCCCTGTAATCTGTAGGGATTCACAACTTACACAAGATAACACCACTATTCTTTAACTTCGCTAAGCAAACATATTTAAGAAGACATTTAATACTAACTCGATATGTTTATATACATATACCACAGAATAAATTTTAACCAAATTAATACACATCGAGAGAGAGAGAAAAAAACTAGGAATTTCCAACATAGGCATCTCCCCTCGCGCTATTGTTGTCCTCCTGTTCCAGACGAGACAGGGCGTCTGCTCCATAATGTTGCTTACCCGGTAGATGAGTTATATGGTGATTCCACCTCTGTAAAGAGAGTGCCCATCGGGTTAATTTTGGGCTCTTGGGAGTAGTCGCATTCAGATATTTTAACGGATTATGGTCAGTTATAATTTCCACCTGGGCCCCATATACCCATTTGTCAAACTTGTTTAATCCGAACAGCACTGCCCAGGCTTCCTTTTCTATACTAGCCCAATTCCGTTGCGTCGTCGACAATTTCTGACTGGCAAACGCGATGGGTCGATATTTGCCCTCCGCGTCAATTTGGGTCAAACAGGCACCGACGGCAACATTCGACACGTCGCAATGTATTTGAAAGGGCATACCCATATTTGGGGTAGCCAACACCGTGGCTTCACATAGAATACTCTTTAATTTGGCGAATGCGGTTTGCTCCGCCGTTCCCCACGGAACAATGTTCGGGGACCCCTTCTTGGTCAAATCAGTTAGTGGGGCTGATATTTCTGCATAATTCGGAATATAAGACCGATAGAAGCCCATCAAATCCAAGACCGATCTAACTTCCTTTTTATTTGTCGGCCTCACAAGTTTCTTTATGGCCGCTATTTTTCCCTCCTCAGGAGCATGTTTACCCCCCCCCCTATTTCATGACCCAGATATTTAATTTTCCTCGCCACAAACGTGCATTTGTCTAGACGAATAGAGAATCCCATTTCCTCCAAGTTTTCCAAAACTGCAGATAAATGTCTTAAATGATCGTCGAATGTCTCGAAGAAAATTGCGACATCGTCCATATAGGCTTGAGCATAATCACTATGATTTTTAAGAGCACGATTCATTTCTCACTGAAATGTACCAAAAGCTCCCGACAGACCAAATGGCATCGTTTTCCATTGGAAAACTCCATTGTGGGTTTTAAATGCGGTTAACGGTTTACTACTCTCATCCAAAGGGATCTGCCAGTAGCCCTTTAATAAATCTAAACTAGTTAACCACTGAGCCGCCCCCGCCATGAAGATTAATTCCTGCATATCCTTCATAGGGAAAACTGGTACTTTCGTGACCGAATTTAGCGCACGATAGTCTACACACATTCTAACCGTCGCGTCTTTTTTTGCCACACAGACTATGAGATGGGCAATTTCGGCTCCCGAGGGTTCGATTAAATCCCAATCTAACAATTCCCGTATCTGTCTGTCCACCTCCTTTCGGTAAGCAATAGGTACACTGTAACAATGAGGCTTTTTACGTACTGTGTTAGGGACAAGCTCTATCTTATGAGTTCCTACCCTAGCCGGTTGAACAGGTCTATTAAAAAGCGATTTACGTTCCGTGATTACATTTCTGAGGTCCCTTGTTCGTAGCTCACTTAACCTTGGTAACCCCAAGTTGTTCATTTGTTCCATAAAGCAATCCCCTTTATTAATAGTAGGAACTGTTTCTACTATTCCAAACTCTTCCTCACCCTCAAAAATAACGTTCACCGCACTCATTTTCGTTATATAGTGCCTAATTTTATTTTGGTGTACGTGCTTCTTCGTATCATCCGGCAATTGAACTATGAACGAATGAGGATTCCTTTATTCTAGAATTGTCGCCGGACCTTGCCACCTAGCATATAATTTATTCGCCGAATCCGGTATTAACACAACTACCTGATCCCCTAGCTTAAACACCTTGTTAGATGATCTTAAATTGTAATAGTGCGCGGCTCTCTCTTGCTGGACTTCGGCCGTAAGATTGGCCTGTTCGGCAGCCCTTTCAAATCGCGCCTTTAAATTTTGCAAATACGTAGGGATCGAAGTCAGGTCTAACCGCAGATTATCATGTTTGCCGGTCCAAGCGTTTTTCAAAATCGATAATGGCCCTTGGGGTCTCCGGCCATACATAAGCTGGAACGGGGCGACCCCCGTTGTTGTATTTGGAATTTCCCTGTATGCCCACAGTGCATAAGGTAACTGCAAATGCCAACCCCTACCCTCCTCACGAATTATATGGTGTAGCATCCTTTTCAACGTCTGATTAAAACGCTCTACTAACCCATTAGACTGTGGATATCCCGGTGTTGAAAATCTGGGAGAAGATCCGATTCTCTTCTGAAATGCCCTCGTTAACTCTGACTTGAAATTTGTCCCATTATCTGAGGCAATTACACTGGGTATCCCAGTCCGCGAAAATATACCCAACAAAGCTTCACACGTACCCCTAGCGGTGAGGCTCGTTAAGGGTACGGCTTCCGCCCACCTGGTATGCTGATCCACCAGGCATAAAATATATTTGTGACCCTTTGAACTGATTGGGTCGATAGGTCCAATGATATCTACGTTCACCACCTGAAATGGCAATTCCGGTCTAGTTACCGGCGTAATTGCCGCTCTGTCCGATGTTCTCACGGGTCGCGTCAATTGGCACTCCCTACGCGAGGAACAAAATTCCTCCACTTCCTTCTTCATCCCTTCCCAAAAGAAAGAGTATCTAATGCGTTATAGTGTCTTTTTCACCCCCATATGACCGCCAAACACCGAACAATGAGCTAACCTGACAATTTCTTCTCTTCGGCATTGGGGAACAACCAGCTGTGGGACGTTCTCCCCCAAAATTTTATCCCTGTGGAACAGCCACCCATCAGCTACATAATAACTCCCTTTTCCCGCCAACGCCTTCTCCCACCCATCCTTTAATAAATCACAACCTTCTTGTTGCCGCCGAAACTGGTCAGAAACAGACCCCCCCCCTATTTTCGCCCGGCGCGAAATCTCTCGTCTCCAGTTCATGCTCATTCATCCCGGTGCAGTTCGAAACGTGAATGCCCTTTTCGCGCCCTGGACAATGCTCTGATTGTTCGGCGGTCGGGAAGTAGGATTTCTCTGTCTCCTTTGTTCTTCTCTGGGGTCTGTCATTTCTCTCGGGAGACTGAGAAACGTTTTCGATTCGACTTCTCTATAACATTTCAAATATTTCTGGGCGAAGCAAAACGTCATCTACCAGCGATTTCGCAACTGCACATAAAACCTCCGGCCGTTCGTTAACGCCTGAATCAAAGACTCCCAAGGGAATATTCACCAACGGGCATTGAACTGCGGGTCCAAAAATCCCTTTTAAAAATATGGTGGGTTTTCCCTCCGTTTTAACTTCTGGTACAATACTTTCCCGCACTACAGTTATTTCCGTCCCGGAATCAATTAGTGCGTTAGCTATTCGCCCGTTCACGTTGATAGGAACCCTTTTTAACTTACATAACTGTTCTTTTAAGGACTTTCCGGTATTTCTTGGCACACTGAACGAGTTCGCTCTAGCAACTACGGTATTCTCTGCCAATAACCCCTGTTCTTCGGAATTTTCCTGTTCTTCTATCTCGTGGTCTTCTTCCGCAAACGACATATTTACGTTTGCCTTTTCCCTTTCCCCCCATGTTACATTTCTTTCCTGTTTTGGGAATTTCGGACAGTTTCTTTTTAAATGAGCAGTTGACCCACAACCATAGCACTCCCACTTTTTCGGCGTTCTACCGAACTTTTTATTTTCTCCTGAGAAAGAACCATTTCCCGGGAGCATATCTAGTTTAAACCCCTTGGCATTCCGGTCCCGACCCCTAAAATCCGCAAATTTTGTGTCGTTACCCCCCTTCGTGCTATAAGCTCTCCCTTTAGCCGAAGAGAATATATCGCACTCTTCCGAGAGCTGCTTTGCTTTAAACCAACCACTCCCCTGTCTAATCCTGATATGCATAGCCATTTCTTGGTCCAACGTCTGAAACATTCTATCAGCTACCACCAACTGATTTAAACCTTCGAAGTTATTTACTTCTCTCAATTTAACGTAGTGTAGCCACATAGACATTAACCTGGTTGCGAACTGACCGAAAGTTTCGTCGGTGCCCCTTTTAGCTTTCCTAAAATTATCTAGGCACGTCTGAGGAGACGGTTCGTATTCTTTCAGCACTATCTTTTTCACCTCCTCGTAATTATTGTACTGACCCTCATTTAAATATATTAACAAATCTGCCGCCTTATCCTCCAAAAGGTAAATTAAAATTTTGGCCTTCTGTTCTTCTATCCTCTCACTTTTGAATGCCCTTTCTAGACTCGTAAAGAAATAACTCCACCCTTCGGGTTTATTCGGGACTTTCATGGTCAATAATTTTATGGTTTTAATAATTTCATCTATTGATTTAGATTTAATAGGTATGCGATTTTGTAGTTTTAATGTTTCGATTTCAATACGTTCGTCTTTCCCTTGTTTTTCCTCTCTCTCAGTAACTATCACGCTGAGCATATCCTTAATGAGGCTTTCTTCATAACTTTCATGTTCGAGAATAAGTTTCATTAAATCTAATATCTTATATTCTTCCTTAACTTCGATTCTTAATTCTAGCGCTAGTGCTACCAAGTCGCACTTTCTCGATTTTGCAAGAAATGCCATGTTAGAAATACCAGTTAGGAAATACAATAACAATAAAACTAATACACAGAGAAAAAAAATCAATTGAAACTCCACCCGACCTTTTCTCTTACAAAATTCTATCGAACACTATTAAATTTCATCTAACCATAAACATTTTTAGAATCCCAACAGAGAACAGAAGCAAATATCACTTACCTTGGACAACATTTCTGGATTGTACAGATTTCCTGGAGCTAGAATCGAAAATAGTATGGCCTCCTGTTGATCATTATCCTATAGCCTTTACCGATGACTGAACACTGATGATAGAGCGCTGATATCCTTACTGACGTAAAGCTGCGATCCTCGCTTGCGTATTTTACCATTCCACGCCACCGTTGCCGCCAGATGTGAGGAGCGATCCCTCTCCCTTGACGAGGCTTAACCGCCCCCGGGTCCGTTCTTCGTGTTATTGGAAGGTATTACGCGGTTTACGAGTCCAGACACGGTCTTCAGCCCCAAAATTTATTTATTTACACATCTACTGGGACACATCACACATTATAAAAACATATATATTCAAATTTGCGCTGATCACACATTATAAAACCATATATATTCAAATTTACGCTGAGGAGCAAAATACAGCCACTTTTACACGTGTGCGCCTCCTCGCTCCCCTCTTCCTCGATTCCCGGGCGACTTTTTCCCCCGTCTCTCCTCCTTCGCGCCAAACAGGTTTTCGGTTGGTCACTCCACGGGAGGGGAGGAAAGCGGAGATATATATATATATATATATATATAATCCATTCCTGACAGAAGTATTTCTGTGACAACCATAGGTCCTCGATAACATGGTTGCGATTTTGCTGATTCACCGGTCGCCTTAGGATTTCTCCTTGCCACTACGATTTGTCCTTTATCAAATATTAATGTACGAGACTTCTTTTTATCATAATATACTTCCATTTTTTTGTTCTTTTGCAATTTTTTTCCTTTGCTTCGAGTTGTAATTCTTCTGGATAATTCCAAACTTCACAATCTTCATCAGCGAATAACCTCAAAATTCCATCTTTAAATCGTGTTTCATGAAGAATTTAAAAAGGTGTTTTCCCAAGAGTTTTATTCACAGTGTTGTTCAAGTTTCTTCATGACTTCTTTAATTTTTTTGTCCCAATCCTTTTGATTAGTATTTTCAATTGACGTCACCATGGTAGATAATATTGTTCTATAAACTCTCTCGACCATTCCATTTGATTGTGGGTGGGATGTAGAGTTCAATGTGTGCAAATTTCCATTCTCATCGCAGAACCTTTGAAAATTATGTGAAGTGAAACACGAGCCTCGATCTGATATTATACGATTCGGTAATCCGAAATCTTCAATAAAATTTGTCACTGATTTAAGAACATTCATGAATGATCTCTCACAGGATAGAATCGTACAAATCGGGTCATGTTATCGATAATGACAAGTAATTCTTTGCTTCTTTTAGAACTTGTTACCTATCTTAAAGCCTGGTAAAGATGCTAGCTCCCCTGGGAGTTTTAGGTCTATTGCATCGACTTCCTTTGTTTGTAAACTCATGGAGAGACTTATTCTTGCCAGGTTAAATATCCATCTGTATTCTAATAATTTGCTGCCGGGATAACATTATGGTTACCGTAGAGGACATAGCACTACCGACCAGATTTTGTTTTTCTTGCAGAGTGTCCGGGATGCTCAGAACATGAAGCCAACTAACCATTCTGCTGCAGCCCTCTTGGACAGGTCTAGGGCCTTTGACAGAGTCTGGCGTCAATTATTAATCACCAAACTTCATGATTTATTTGGAATTAAGGTCAGAGTCCTTTCCTGGATTTCAGTCTTTCTCTGGAACAGATCCATTAGAGTTAAATACAATAACTCTTTGTCTAACCCTTTCGGCCTTAAACGTGGAGTTCCGCAGGGTTCGGATTTAAGTCCCGTCCTGTTTTCTCTATACCTTGCTGGCATTGAAAGAGAGATTTCTAAATATTGTAATGTGGGAATCTTTGCCGATGATATCATAATCTGGCACACTAGCTCTGACATTAATGCAATTAAGCTTAATATCAGCTGTGCTGTGGGAGAGGCTCATCATTTCGCAGAGCATCATAAACTGAGTTTTAATGCTTCAAAATCCTCGGTGACTTTCTTTACTACTAACAAACACCTCTACAATTACCAGCCTCTGATCTTTATGAACGGAACTCAATTAAACTATATTGAAAATGCTAAATACCTGGGTTACATCTTGGACCAGGAAATCACAAGCAACAAACACATTGGAGGCCAGGTGGTCAAGGGTAGAAAAAGACTCAATATACTTAAATTTATCTCAAATTTGTCGTGACTGGGGAGCAGAAGCTAGCACCCTTCGAACTACCTACATTTCTCTTGTTAGGCCAATACTGGACTATGGTTTTCCCATCTATTCTTGTGCTTCCAATACCAATCTGAATAAACTTGAAAGGGTGCAGTTGAGCGCTGCTAGAATCATAACAGGGCTTCGAAACAGTTGTCCAAATGACATTGTGCTTTAGGAAAGTAATCTACCTCTTCTTTCGTTGAGAAGAACTTATCGCCTCTCAAAATACTATAACAAGCTTTACAGTTACAATGATCAGCGTAGAACTTCTGCATACCTTCATGCTTGGATTGACAACCAGCGTGTGAGGAAGCATAGCCCCTTTTCCTTTGCAAAAATGCTGGGTCTGCTTTCTGCTAATGTGGAACCCCACTCTTTAAATCATCTGGGCGTCGGTTTGGAACTTGAGGGGATACATTTCCATGAGGGTCTCTTAACTAGTGTTATTAAAAACTCTGAGATTCCGGCCCTCATCAGACAATTAGCTCTTGAGACTATCCATGGTATCCCTCAATCTTCTTTGAAGATATATACCGATGGCAGCAGGGGTAATGGGGGAATTTCTGGTAGTGGAGTGCACATACCAACTCCTACCGGTGCTGTGGAATTTAAAATCAAAAATCCAGATTTCTGTTCAGTTTTTAGATCAGAGCTTATTGCTATCAAGAAAGGCTTGCAGTATACGTGTCAAGTTGAGGATCAATTTCACGATGTCTGGATTTTAACTGACAGCTGTGCTTCAATTCAGCACCTTTCAAATTGGACTATTATTGGGGACCAGACTAGCTTGGACATCTTAGATCTTCTTGACCGGATTTCTTCTGGACACACTATTAATTTTCAGTGGATCCCTTCCTATGTTGGGATCGACGGTAATGAAAGGGCCTACTTTTTAGCCAGGACTGCGTCTGAGGAGTACGTGAGCCCTTGTGAAGCTCTTACTTTTAGAGAGATTTACTCCCTTAAGAAGATTGAACAAAACCATCGTTGGAGAACTCCTTGCCAACCATGGTACTTTGGAAGAAGTCCGGGTGGGTCTTTCCAGATCAAGCCCAGAAAATATCAAACAGCCTTCTCGTGCTTCATGAGTGGTCATATTAAAGCACTCACTTTTCGGCAGGGTCAGAAGATCTTCTCGGAGTGCCACTGGTGCTCTGTCGACATGGCCTCCCCTGCCCATATTTTGGCTTGTTTGGGTTTTACTAAGGACGAGGTCCTTCTGGACCCTCTATTGTTTTTAGACTTCTCAGAAATTTTTGGTTTTATGGAGATTGTCTAGCCTTGCTAGACAATCTGGGATTAGTAAAAAAAAAGAACTTGTTACAAACGGTCCTAGGTGATCAAGATGCACAGTAGCAAATGGTCTCTGGCCTGATGAAATAGGATGAAGAAAGCCTTGCTTCCTTCCGCTTGGAACTTTATTGACCAGACATTCGAAACAAATTGATATGTGGCGACTACCATATTTCTTCATAGAAGGAAACCAATACAGTTCCTTCATTTTTGACACTGTCTTGTCTACAGCAAAATGACCCATAAGGTCATGAAATTTTACAGCAATGCTTTTTCTCATACTTTTGGTATGACAAATAAAAGTCTCTTTTTCACACCTTCATTAATGTCACGGAATAATCTGTTTTTCTTAACATAATTTTGAACTTTTTTGCTTTTCTCCTTTTGTTGTGTTTTCAATATCTTTTTTGAGAATTATCAATAGCCCTTTCAAAGTATTATCTGCATGCTGCTTCGTGAGAACTTGGTCTTCAGTACTTAACGTGAGACAAACCTCTAATTTATTTTCGATCAAGTAATCTAGTGTATCTGAAGAATTCACAACTGGAGCTCTACTGACTGCATCAATATGAAACCTTTTAACGCCGGGCCTATGGTGGATTCCAAAATTAAATTCTTGAATAAGGAGACACCAATGAGCAATTTGAGGGTTACTTGTTTTCTTCGCATTCATATAAACTAAAGCTTTGCAGTCGGCCACTACTCTGAAACTGATACCTAGCAAAAATTGTCTAAGTTGTTCCAGTGTCCACACAATTGCCATTAATTCTAACTTACACGAGTGATATTTATTTTCCTTTTCTGTAGTCTTTTTACTTACGCAGTAAACTAAATGCCCTTCATTATCGTTTCCTAGTTGAAGCAACATGCCAGATATACCGTCCGCACATGCATCGGTATGTACTTCAGTTTTCGCTTCAGGATTGTAGAGAGCCAAAATCGGTTGGTTCGGTAGCTCACTTTTTAGGGTTTCGAATGATTCTTCTTGAACTTTTTCCCCTTTAAGAATTTCATTCTTTTTTGTTAGTTGAGTCACGTGTTTTGCTTTTATGGCATAATTTGGAATAAATCCTCTAAACAAGTTTGTGAAACCGAAGAATCTTCAAACGTCATGTATATTTTTAGGCTGGGAAAACTTGGATATAGTTTCTACTTTTCTGTATCCTGGTTTGATCCCATATTTGTTAATGATAAATCCTAAATACTCTACTTCTTGTTTTCCAAATTTGCATTTGGGTAATTGCAGGGTTAAATTTGCGGAACGTAATCCTTTGAAAACTCCAATTAGTTTTTTGATCATTTCTTCAATATTGGCGAATATAGGCGAGACTTCAGCATTGCTTTCAAAGCCGGAAACAAATGGAAGTCACTGGTTGCGAGATCAGGATTGTATGGTGGATTGGTCAAGACGCTCCCAACCAAGAATTGCATAAAGGTTTTGCGTTGCTGTCGCCGAGTGGGGTCTCGCATTGTTATCCAACAACAGAACGCCAGATATAAGAAGACCAGGCCACTTTCTCCGAATAGCCTCCTTCAATTTCGACAGGGTGTGACAGTACCGCTTAGTATTGATGGTTCCAACCTCCAAAAGTCCAGCAACAAATCTGCTTTAAAGAATAATCTCGGTGGAAGGCGCTTTCGAAGCAATGCTTAAGTCACACAAGCTGTTAAACGCTTCTTCCGTATGCAGAGCCCTGATTTTTTCCCAGAGGGCTTTTTGAAGCTTATAAAGCGGTATGACAAATGTCTCAACGTACTTGGTTTTTATGTGGAAAAATAAAGTTACGTTTTATCTTTAGTATCGATATTCTATTTGCCAAGGTAGGTCAGGCCTTTTTGTTGTATTGTATTCTGTACATTAGAGATTTCTGTGTATTAGGTGACTCGAACAAGCTGTTCGGAATCTCTCCTTCAAATTGTAGGAGTCATTTACATTAACAGGGCTGTAATTGCAATAATTAATTTATTCACAGCATCTGGTATAATTTTACAGAAGGTAATAACGTTCAGGTGGCATAATCATCTATTTGCTGAGTAGTTCGGTTGGTTAACTGACTTCTGTGACATGAGTGATAAAAACAAACCTAGAACTAGAACTAATGTATCTGGAATGGTGCTTCGTAATGTGAGAGCAGAGGATATGCAAACACCGAATATCGGAAAGAATGAAAAGAAACAAAAATCTGGAATTGTTAGTAAAGAAGCAATGGAACCAAAACCAGATAGCGAAATATGTGAAGAAGAGGCTGAAATTGGTATGCCGAGCGGATCAAAGATCTATAAAGGGTCAAAAGATAAAAAGAAACAGGGCTTAGGAACACCAGAGGCGTTAATGCAAAAAGAGGAGGAAATTAGAGGGCTGGTTAGAGCCACTATAGAGGATATAGATTCAATAATGGGAGATAGTGAACAAGACAGCGTGATAAATAAAATGCCCACACAAACTACTAAAGTTGACGTAGAAAACCAAGAAATTGTTGAGCTAGAAGTACCAGTGCAGAGTATAGAAGGTAGTTCAACAGAGGAGGGAGAGAGAGATAATGAAAGGGTAGTACACAAAGAGGAATTCGCTGAGAGAGACAATGCAGTAAATATGTTGCATGAAAAGATACAGATAACAATTGCAAATAGTAAATGTTCAACATTAGAAAAAAGTAAATTACTTGCAGATGTGAACAGCTTGGTGGTCCTATTTAGGAGTCAACAATGCCATACGCAATATGTAAGAGGCATGTACCAGGAACTACAGAAGAGTAGAATGAGTGAAAGAGTTGAAACTTATGCAGATAAATTAAAAAAGAGAGTTACTGATAGATCCAGAAGTAGATCTAGAAAAAGACAAGACGAATCTGTACATGTTGTTACAATTGTGCCTAAAACTCAACAAGATTCAGAGGTAACAAAGTCAGTGGTACAAAGAGAAATAGACCCAGTAAAAATTGGAAGGAATATACAGGGTCTTATAGAGAAAAAATATGAACTCAAAAAGTTAAATTGGATGTCATTTAGGGGAGATTTAAAGAAAGAAATTAATATAATTTCAGAAAAGCTAGATAATTTTTCATCAAGAGAAGTTTTAAGTGAATTAAACACAATTATAGTTGAATTATGTGAAAAGCATAAGAAAAAAGGTGGGAGAATTCAAAAGAGGGCCTATTGGTGGAGTGGGTCCCTGGCTACAAAAAGAAGCAGAGTCAGAGCTTTACGAAGGATAGCACAGAGGGAGAGTGATATAGTGGAAAGACAGAGGAAAATGCTAATATTCAAGGCTGAAAGAGCGTGCTATAAGAGAGCGTTAAAAAAGGCCAAAAAGAGGTCGTTTAGTGATTTTATTCAGAATCTTACAGTTAAAGATACGCATGGTAAAGTTAACTATATCATTAAAGATAAGAAGCAAAGTGTTATAGCCAGTATCGTTGATCACGAGGGTGTCATACATGAAACAGAAGATAATATTGAAAAGGCACTTACATCGTATCATTTTAAGACTGAAGAAGATACTGAACTGAATGTCGTTGATGATGAGAGGGGAATTGAAGATAATGAAATAACGAAACGAGAAGTAGACTTAATTCTAGAGGAAATGCCAATGATTAAAGCGCCTGGCTATGATGGGGTCACTTTTAGTATAATTATGGAAATTTATAGGGCAGATAGAAACTTCTTATGGAAACTCTATAATAAAATCTGGAAGGAAATGAAGTTTCCAGCAGTTTGGAAAATAACTAAGGTTATTTATTTTTTAAAGGCTGGAAGGGATCCAAAGAGCCCATCTTCATATAGACCAATTTGTTTGCTGCCAATATTGGGTAAGGTGATGGATAAAATAATAACCAAAAGACTGGTTTACCACCTAGAAAGCAATGGAATTAACTCTGATAACCAATTTGGTTTCAGAAGGAACATAAATACTAATACGGCTCTACACAATTTAAAAGGAATAATTGAGGATAATAAAGCTAGACAGGAACATACCTGTATTCTGACTTTAGATATAGGTAACGCTTTTAATTCAGTCCGCAAAAATAGCATTGTCAAAAGTTTAAAAGAATTAAAAATAAGTAAGAATCTCTATAATATAATAATTGACTACTTGCAAGATAGGAAGATTAAACTAAGAAATAATGATCTAATGGATTATAATATTGGGGTTTCTCAGGGGTCTTCCCTGGGACCTATTCTTTGGCTACTGGTAATTAACCCGCTGTTACAGAAGGAATGGGAAGAGGCAAACATTAAAATGCAAGCATTTGCTGACGATCTGACTATTACAATTAGCAGTAAGGTATCTTATAAATTTACTCAATATGCGACTAAGATCTTAGACTTGTGTCTAGAATGGGCAAATAATAATAAATTAAAATTTAACACGGATAAATGTTTCTACACGATAATAGCTTTTAAAAGGCAAATCAAACGCAAACCTACAATCAAATTGGGTATGCATGGGATTAAATATTGTAAAGCAGTAAAGTATTTGGGTATACTCTTGGATAAAGACCTAAATTTTATGCAACATCTGGCGGAAGTACAGGATAAGGCTCTTAGAGTGATGTACGGTCTGGCAAGGTACAGTAAGAAGACTTGGGGTTTCAGGCCCAGTATATTGAAAGAAATATATAAAGTAATAATAGAAAAAAATATCCTTTATGGGGCCCCATTCTGGTTCAAGAATACAGTAAGACAAAACAATTTATTAAATAAAATTCAAAGACCTTTCTTACTGAGCATTACAAAATGCTATAAAACAGTTTCAACGAACGCATTGGCCGTACTGGCAGGTTGTATGCCTTTAGATCTCAGAGCTGAAATTGACTACAAAATGTTTGAAATATATTACAAGGAACAAGGAATAAAAGTTATGGATATAAATTTTAACAAAAATAATTGCGAATTGGCGAACAGACCTATAAAACGTGAGACTGATTTATGGACAATAAACTGGACATTTGATTTAGTTCCAATTACTGATATTAATTATTACACGGATGGCTCCCGCATGAATGGAAAAACTGGGGCAGGTATTAATAAATATATTAAGGATTTAAAAGTATTGGAAATAAAACAAAGGCTATCTGATAATGCGAGTTCCTTCAGTGCTGAACTGTATGCAATGCAACTGGCTATTGAAGATGCTATTGGACAAGGTCATAAAGCAATTGATATTTATTCAGACTCACGTAGTGCGTTACAGGTATTAAATACACTCAGTTTTAAAAGTGAGATGGTGGATAACATAAAAAAATTAGTTCAAACTTCGGGACTTAATGTCGCACTACATTGGATAAAAGCGCATATTGGGATTGATAAAAATGAAGCAGTTGATCAGACTGCAAAAGAAGCAACTAAATTGGAAGTAATAAATAAAGAAATTAAATGGACTAGAAATCAAGTAAAAGCAAAATTATTTTAAATGGCGGAACACGTCTGGCAAGATAGGTGGAACAATACAACTGCTGGAACTAGAGTAAGAGAAATTTTTCCTCAAGTTAAAACTGACAGGCTAAGTGCAGATTTTTACATAAACCAAGCAATCACTGGACATGGGTCATTTGGTAGTTATCAAAGCAGGTTTCACGGAAAAAGTAGCACTTGCTCTTGTGGTGCTGAACAATCGGTGGAGCACTGTATGATAGTATTCAGTCAATTTAATAATATTCGCAGAAGCTTACCTACCAATATTGATATCTGGAATAAGAATAGGTTTTATAATGATTATTGCTGTAGAAGAGCCATAAGAAAAATAGTTATGGCCCTTATGGCTGTTCATTATCCGATTTCATAGGTATTCTATTTCGTTGTGTGTTACACAATTAGCATAAGTCCCCCCCCCCCCCGTTTTTTTTTTTTTTTTTTTTTTTTTTTTAAACGCATAACCGAAAGGTTGGGTCGTTTATATATTTGTATTTGTATCTTATCTTTAGTATCGCATTATATGTTTTGTCTTTCATACACATCTATGTCCACAGTCGCCAGGGGAAACTTATTTTCGGACTATCCCTCATATATATACATGTGTATGTGTGTGGTTACTAAATATAAAATCCCACCTCTGAAGTCTCGTCATAACTTTTCAGGACAAAGGTAAAATACCTGAAAATATAAATATGTGAAATGAGTTACTTTACCTCCCCATTTCCCACCACACCAAGACGAGTAAGGAATTCTAGAAGAGGTACGAAATGGGAAATACAGAACTTATCATTCTTGTTATCTTATGCTAACATTTTCAGTTGCAAAAAGATGTGGCTCTCTTTCAAGAAAATTTCAGTGTACGGAATTACCAAAGTTCCCCTATTTTCAGTTGATAATTACACACGCCAAACTGCTCGCAAGTTAACATCCTTGTGGAAAACAAGTAAAGATTTGCCTATTCCTATCTATTTCATTAGTTTTGGAGTTGCGATAGGAATACCTTTTGTGTTTCAGTATTTTTTTAGAAACACTAATGGTATTCCTATTATTAGAAGACATAAATTCTTAAGCGTTTTTATAAATCCAGGCACTTAATATACAGGAACAACATACCTTGAACTCCTTGGTGACTCCTTACTGGGTGGTTCTAGAACACTTAAGGCTGCTGTGTTCTAACTCTATTGGATTCTCTCACTTTAATGTTGACTTATGGAGAGAATTATTCGAAGATTGACGACTTGGATTCAAACAGTTTTTTAACAATTGTACTCCGTAATTGAGAAAAAAAATTACACCTTGGGGCATTCATCTTTTTTTAAAATGCAAATAATATTTCAAAATTTAAATTATTTAGAGGGAAAATCGGGTATAGTGTGTTTTAAACGCTTATCAATTCCTTTAGTGGACTAAATTTATATACTGAATCATGTTGCAAGGTGCAAAAAACTTCACGTTATCTGAAAATACCACTTTTACTGGATTATCAGAATTTATGTCGCTGAAAATAGTAGAAAAATTTTCTCCATAGGTTAACATTGAGGTGAGAGATTTCAATAGAGTTAGCGCACAGCAGCTTTAACGCTCCCGGGCATGGAGAATTTTCCTTCTCTTTTCGTAGGCATGATAAGAGCATAAAAAGGACGACTTGAATTTGAGAAGCCGCCTAGAATTTCCATGGCATGAACGCTGGAAAAAACGGTTTGCAGTTCAACACCTGTCAAAAGATAGCGTTAGTCATTTTTGTTCTATAAGAAAATTTTATCCCTTTACATTCTTAATGGACATATATACTGTCATTCCAATCAGTTGCTCTCTTTAGGATACTTTGAAATTTGGCTGAATATGTGCACATCCGTAGAAAAGATTGAATACGTATATCTGCAACATCACACTTGTTAAGAGAAAAACGCTTGAAGATTTGTCTTAACAAAACGAAACAAGACATATAGCTAAATTTTCGAAGTTGATTCTTTAACGACGTCATACACATGACAATTAGAATGGTATTAGATAATTATGACAGTTAGAAAGGTATATTCCAAAATTCTATTGAACCCTGTATCGAGTGATATTTGTCAATGACTGTAAAAAGTCAAACTGTATAAAAAAGTTAATTTTGTTTCGTAAAAATAATAATTTTTGAAATAATGACTATAATTTAGTTATACTAAATATTATGAAATATGATGGATTTCAAAGCACTTTTGTAGTAAAATCCTTAGTGGTTTTTCGAAGCACGAGAGATAATATAAATAAACATTATATTTGATAATTTTATTTCGCCTTATCTAATTGAATATGAATATAGATATTTTGAATTGATTTTTTATATATACTAGTTGGTACCCGTCAAATCCTGACTGCTGGATAGTAAATAAATGTACTAATACACAAATTATTCCCCACAAACCATTGCCAAGTGTTGAAAATCATTACGTAAGAATAGAGATATACATTGAAAAAAAAAATCACTATTAAACGCAATAAAAAGAAATATGGTAGCTCAACAGTGCGAAGAAGACAATTTCCGTCATGTTTGATTCTATATCTCACACACAAGGAAGCTATTTGATTCTATATCTAATTTTCAAATCATTTGTTGCGCATGTTGACTTTTCAAACTATATTATCAAAGCAATATCAGAAAAACTATGTTTTTATTAATTTTATATGATAATAAAAGTTTTTAAAGAACAATTATAACAAGTTAATGTCACAATAGAGGAGCCAATTTTTAAATTCCGTGAAAAACAACTCTTGAATAACGTTTTAAAATTACAAGTATCACTCGCGTAGTACTTAAAATTTAAAAATAGTTAGTTCAAAGGCAAAAATTAATGACGAAAAATATGCATTTCCCAACTATCAATTCATAAAATACTTTGAGATTTTAGTATTAAAGAGGTAAACTGGAACAGTGTCTTTAATAGAAAATATCGGAAATATTTCCGACGTTGCAGGTGCAATAATGATAAACACTTGTTTCATTTGTCAATTTGATATGTCAATTTCTCATAAAATAGAAAAATTCTCTATCGAGACTCGACCTATTGATCACATGCTCTCAGACAGATCGCATATTCAAGAGAAAGAAAACTTTTCTCTAGGCGCGGATGTAATATTTCATTCCTGTTTATATTAGTCTTCATTTGAAACGCGTCTTGATACTAGGAAATGAAAAAGCAACAAAGAAACATTGCAGGCGGCTGGAAAAAAACATTGTAACTGTTTTTTCCTCAATGTTTCGCATTCTTTTAGGTTAAAAATATTATTAAAACATGCATAAGTAATTATAAACTTTTTACATTTATTACTGAAAAACAAAGATTCGGGAATTTTTAAGAAAAAAAAATTCGATGAAAAACTCTTTAATCTTCTGTGCAACGATATTAATAATTAATAAACATTAATAATAGCACAGGTCTATCTCTCTGTATGGAACGCTTTTTCCTTTATCTTGCCATATTCAAATGTACTTTGATTACCGCGCTAAAAAATAAATAAATTAAGCTTTGATTGTTGAAATATTTTAATATTATACTTTCCTCTCGATCAAAATATATAAAAATATTTTTCAACTTGTAATATTTTTTCATATCGAACACCTCAATGGTTTATATATGGCGCATGTTCATTTATGAGTTAAAATTATGAAACAATTATGGAACAACTAAGTTAAATTTTTCCACTGCAGTTAATGTATTAATTATTTAGTATAATAGAATTAAGTAAAGTGATGCTATTATGTGGAGTTAAGATTTTATTTAAATTTTTTTAAAAATTGCATCTTAAATGGATCATAATTGTTCTGATATTGCGTAATTTTAAATAATTAAAAAAGTGTATAAATTAAATAAAAGAAAGTAGAGAAGCTATTAATTATACAAATAATATTGACTTCGCAGATGTAAATTGATAAAAATAAAAATTAATACGTCATTTTTGACGGGCTAATCACTAGTAGAGTACGAGTTATGCAGTACTGTATGTGTTATGTAGGAAAAGTAATTTGTATTCAGTATGTTAACGCCCATCTGGTTGTCTATATGCTGATTAGTTATTCAATTGAAGACATGTTTAAATAAAATGCAATCTGGAATATAAAATATTCACATGCTTGCATAATGGTTTATACTGATTAAAATCAAATCTATCGGTTCATCAACTTATTGAAAAACGTATCAAATTTTTGCATATCTTTTTTATGATTATTTTTATCTAATTCATTTATTTTTTACCATACTGCCTATTTAACGTAACGGTTATTTCCATTGCTTCTACCAAAGTGATAGGATTGATGTGAATATTCTCTTAAATTTTCTGTTAAAACATCCGATTGGATGTTTCACATAAAAAAGTTGTTAGATTGATTCCAGAGACGGTTAAAGTCACTAAAATAAAATTTGTAGGTCCCTTTCCAATTTAATAGGAAGAATGTCTGTGAAATTCAAATTCTGGTTCTCTGTGCTAGTCTTAACTTTTGAGGTTCTCATGGAATCTCTTCACGCATCATTTGGAAAAGGACAGGTGAAGGTGTTGACGCCTGACTTCGTTTTTTACTGTAATCTTCGCGCCGTTGTCAAGGTTAAAATTTGTCCGTAGTAATGAAGTTCGTTAGTTGGCTTCAAGATGTAACTGGTCGCCAGTTCGAATGTCTTCATTTCGGAAGCATTAAATAAAATAAATTTCGTCTTTGGAAAAGCCTCTAAGTAATTTTAATAAATTTCGATTCGAACCCACAGTCCACTCCAAGGATCCAATATAATGGTCCTAGTGATCCGGTGTCGCAGCAGTGATTAAAAAGAAATTTTGTTTCGTTTAGAACTTTAGTTGGACTCTGGAAATTGATAGCTGCGTTGTTGCAAAATGGAAGACTCGAAACAAATAAAAGTGCTAAATAGACGCCGTGCAAATTTTAAAACACGAATAACAAAGTTACAAACTTTTGTTCAAGATGAAAATTTGACTAGTAATAAAGTGCGACTTCAAAGAAAATTGGATAATGTCATGGAAATACTTTCGAATACAGAAGCACTAAAACTGGAATACTACGACGTTCTAGAAGATGAACAATTTGCAGGGGCACTTTGAAGAAATGGAAGACGAATTAGAAGATATCAAAGGAAGATTACAAAAGTTATTGAATCTTAATATAGTTGATAACAATTCTTCCTATAAATTTTAAAATACAAATTATAGTTTTACTAAGCTACCAAATATTAGCTTATCAGAGTGTGATGGTCATATTGAAAACTGGACCAATTTCAAAAAAACAATTTGACAGCTTAATTACCAATAATATTTCCTTAAATGACCATAAAAATTATTCTATTTGCTTTTGGCTTTAAAAGGCGAAGCAAAAGCTGTCGAAACGGCAGAATATACATTTGAATCGTTAATTCACGTTTTAAGCAAAAGATTTGAAATAAACGTTTTCTTGTTAATTCTCATATTATGATTATTTTAAATATTGATAAACTTTGTATTGAATCTCCTAAAGGTATAAGAAATTTAGTTGATGTTTTGAATAAAATCTAAGATGTTTACACTTACTTAAATTGGAAGCTATCGAATTAACACGCCAATTTTTGATAAATAGTGTTACCAAAAATTAGATAAAGATTCAAGGAAGCAATATGAAATGAATTTAACGTCAACTGAATTACCAAACTGGGACAATTTTATAGAAATTTTACAAAGAAGGTCTCAATTATTAGAAAATTTGCATAGTGTGCAACCACCCTCAGTAAAAATTAAAACTTCGTTTCCAAGCAAAAGCAGAAATTTCATGCTGAAATCAAATGTTCTATGCAAACTATGTAAAAAAGGTCATGCCATTTATAATTATACCTTATTTTTCCAAAATTTCACCTTTGCAAAAATTCAATGTCGTGAAAAAACATCAACTTTGTATTAATTTTTTGAATCACAACCATTAATTTTCACTGTGCACATCCAAATATTCGTGTAGATTATGTGAAGGAAATCACAACTATCTGATGCGTCGTTCCAAAAGTGATGAACCCTTAATTCAAGAAACTTTGCCAAGTTGGGATAGTTCACCAAATATGCAGTCTAAGAACGATTCCACATCTGTGGCGACCTCAGCCCTGTGTGAAACCCAAATAAACAATCCAGATGAAACTCAAGTAGTGCATACATTCTCCTCTTTAAATGTTGAGAGCTGTTTTTTATTGCATGCATAATGCGTCCGTTTTTTGTGATACACGTACCATTCCAACGCTTTTTAGGATTTTCGCATGCGATAAGCATTTTGCGACGAAGAAAAGTGGGCGTTGCCATTCGAAAATTTTGAGTTTCTGTACCGATAACCGTAACTGTGAGCGCCACTTGGTTGCCCTTCCCAGAATCACCAGCTCATACCTTTGAATAACTATATCTGAAATCTCATCTTGATTGGTTGAACGGAACAGCCGCTAGAGGTCCATATAACGGAAAAGTTGTTTTATGACCACCCTGTATGTTAGTAAAAGGTGTGATTTATGGTATTGTAAAGTAGATTTATTCGAACTCGTGCTGGAAAAAAGGAGACAATCTTAGACGTACACTTATCTATTCTGCTATTCTTATTCACTGTTATGTATCAGTTAAAATAATTTAAACAGAAATATTAAGGTACACCACAGTCAGTAATTCGAAAACTGATTTTCCAAAGCATTAAATGAAAAATAGCCTTTCACATATATTGTACAGTTTATATAGTTCAAATATAGCTGGTACAAAAAAACAAAAGCTCTGTAGAAAGAAGTATGCAGTAATATTTTATTTCTGTGTACATTACTCTTCGTTTAGAAAGAATGGTATAAAGGAATGGGAAACAACATGTGAATAATGTTGAGAGAGGAAGAAAAATAGCAGTATAGAAAAATTGTGCGTTGGTATTTTGTTTATCGCATTCATTTGCTATCTGGTTCCTTCTTTTCATTGTACATGACCTATGAACAACTTTTATACGTTATGGAAATAAGACAGAAGAGATAGAAACATACTTTCTTCAAGAAATCCCTATAAAGAAACATATAAACTTATCTTATGTAATGATATTTACGATGTGTGCAAATATTTTCTGATTTTGGAGAGAAATGGGCACAAGGAATTAATTTTGACATTCAAGAGGATATAGTGTGACAGATTGGTTACGGAATATTTGACAGGCAGTTGTTTGCTAATACTCTAAAAACCATTTTTTCTAAGAAGTATTTCTATGGTTTGCCGTACATAATTGAAATAAACATAGTAAAGTGCTTTCTTCGTTTTTCGCGTTATGTAAGTCTGCATTTCGTATTTAGTCAAAAAGAAATAAAATTGCAGTACACAAACTTTCCTTAACAATTCTTAACAGATTTTCTTGACAAACTTATTTTACATTTCTAGATTTACACAAACCTTAATGTCATACACTGAAGTGCCACTGAATTAGGGATAGCAAAGCCTATGCAAATTGTGTAGCGCTGCGCATCATGTATGCGCAAGTGAAGGCGCTGTGGTAACTGCATATATAGCGCGTACTGTGGTTGTTCTGAATTAGTTGTTGGAATTGCCAGTATGGGTAAACTGTCTGATTTAGACGTCTTCGATCGGGGACAAATCGTAGGTGCGCGACGCATGGGCCATTCAATTTCCGAAATCGTCAGACAGCTAGGATTTTCAAGGTCGACAGTGTCAAGAGTATACCAAGAATACATGGATGGTGGAAAAAAAACTAGCTATCGGGCAAACTGCAAAGGACAATTAGCCTTGACAGTGCGTGGTGAGAGACGGCTCAGGCGTATTGTACGTAGCCAGCGAAGCCAAACATTAGCTCAAATTACCACCCAGTTTAATGACGGACGGTCGTACAGTCAGTAAACGGACTGTGCAACGCTCGCATCACCGTATGGGTTTCGAGAGCCATCGACCTACGAGAGTACCATTGCTCTATACTCGCCATCGGGCTGCACGTCTTGCCTGGGCAAGAGACCACAGAGACTGGAGTGTAGAGGACTGGAAACGAGTAGCATGGAGTGATGAGTCTCGATTCCGACTACTTAACGCCGACGGGAGGCTGAGAATATGGCGTCAGGCTCATGAAGCCATGGATCATGCATGCCTGGCTGGAACTGTACAAGGGCATGGTGGCTCAATCATGGTCTGGGGTGATTTTTCGTGGCACAGTTTGGGATCTTTGGTGCGTGTACCAACCCCCCTAAATGCAATTCGGTACGTAGAGTTGCTGGGTGATCACCTCCATCCGTTTATGCTGTTCTGTTATCCGCACGGTAATGGAGTTTTCCAGCAAGACAACTGTACCTCTCACAAGTCCCGGTTGGCTACTGGCTGGTTGGATGAGCATTCCTCTGACTTCTCTGTCATGAATTGGCCACCTAGAAGCCCAGACTTAAATCCTATTGAGCATCTTTGGGATGTTTTGGAAGAAGGCGTGAAAGGCCATCACACAGCACCAAAGAACCTTACTGAATTATGGACAGCTTTAGCCAATATTTGGCAAGCCATTCCCGTGGAACGTTTCCAGAAACTTGTTGAATCTATGCCTCGTCGTGTGGCAGCCGTTATCAAGGCCAGAGGAGGCCCAACTCGTTACTAGGTAGGTATCCCTAATTCAGTGGCACTTCAGTGTATTACCAAGAAATTTTTGATAATATAACACAGGGGCGGCTCCAGTCAGGAGTTTTTATTTGTGTGGGGGGCGATCTTAGGTTTATATATATATATATATATATATATATATATATATGTATATATAAGAAATAAACATCGTCTCATTTTAAATTTGGACTAATTTAGTATTAGGTCTGCGATTATATAATTTTAAGCTATGGAAAAAAATACACCGGGTTTTTTTTGGGGGGGAGGCAACTGCCCCTATTGCCCCCTCCCCTTGGAGCCGCCAATGCCAACAATGAGAGTTAATTCCTATTGTAAGACAAATTTAGGATTTAAAAGAAAATGATACTGTGGATAATAACTAAATGTTTGATAATATTTGAATGAAGAAATAATTGATGGGGATGGTGTAAATTCATTCTACTATGTATTTTAATCTAAATTTTCTTTGGTATCAGAAAAACGTTTTTTTGCATGTTCATAATTTTAATTTAAGATATTGTTTCGGTATTCAATTGAGTTATTAAATTTACTGCTCGTGTTATATTGCTATGACACAGGGGATATTGTTTTCTCCACAATATTAAGGGGTTTTGATACAAAATTAGGGAATCATTATAAAACATTAGGGAATCATGAAATTTATGAGGGTTATGAAAATTTAATTCTATAACTTTTCAAATTTTATTTATATTTCACAGGAAGAAGTTACATAATTTTCTATAAACAACTCATTTTAGATAATTTTCTTATTTAGCGAGAATATTCAATAAATTTATGTTCCCCTCTCCCATCAGTAAAATTAATCGTGATATCTTCAGCACAAAAGATAAATAAGATGCATTATTACCATAGTTACAGTTCAGGATTTTATGCTGCGGAAACAAGATATGGATCGATTTTGCTCTTTAAATAGGATTTACGAGAAACGATGTTTGGAATTAAAGAGGAAATTCATATGGAAATCTCTTCTCAAAATAACAAAACTGTAGCATAAAATGAATTTATTGTTACAAAAAATGACAATAATTATTAGGTTTTCAATTTTTTTTGCTGTAAAAGAACAGGGGAACTCTACCGACTTCGAAAGTCTCAAGAAAAGCAAACAGTATCTAAATAGTTAAAGTAACATTCAATCTTGCAACAAAATGTTACTCAATATGCATAAATATTTGTTTTAGAAAGCCTTAAACGGTTTACAGATGAATCTATCGCCATACCGAAGGAACGTGTTACGAGAGAGCATTGTAAGGAATGCGACTAAAAATTATCTATAGAACCTCTTACCCTGCGATCTAATTTTGTAAGCTTACGCAAGATTTTGGTTGTGTTAGTGAGAGATTTATATGATAGGTCAAACAGTTGTTTCGCCTGATGTTTTGGATGAGTAGCGATTAGAAAAGCAAGTTGCCAGTTATCTCGTAACCTGTGAGGTATGTAATTCTCCTTAGAGCTAAACATGAGGAATTATTATTTCTAGTAAAATTTTTTTTTAATGACTTCACAATTATTCGGATCATCCGTAATATTACATAAATTTTCACTACGCTTACCTGAATGTAATATTTTACCATTTCGACTAACTCTAAACGGAAATAAACAAATACTTCCCAGAAGTTATAAAAAATTCTAAACCTTAAATCAGTTTTCTACAAGAGACCTTTAGAGGTACGTGTTTCATGTGAAATTAAAAAAAATGTCCATAAATAGATGACACGAGTTGTAATATTTATAGAATAATAAAATTGTATTTCTAACTTTCTTTGTTTTCTCTCTCCTGAGTTCTAAATCTAATATATTGAAACATAGTTCTTTATTATACCAAGGCAGCTGTATTTTGATTAGCGAACATTTACATTTCAATTTCATTTTAACTAGAATCTTGCAAGGTAAACACGAATAAGAATGGTAAGGAATAAGGAATGGCATGTGCTAAGGAAAGCGATATGTTATTAGGATATTCTGCTGCATTTCCCTGAAAAAATAGGTTGGTATTTAAATTAATACAGAAAAATGAATGACTGTTTTTGAATATATTTACGCTACGAAATAATTAAATGCTTAATAATAAAGAAAAAACTAACGGAGTTGTAGCATATATCATAGAGAACCCAAGACATTTACAGGAAAAAATAAATCCAGTTTGATAATTTTGACGGAGGAAGATTCATTTGTTCCTCAAATAAGCTTTTGCTTTCACTTTTTGTTCCCTATTTGCTTCGATTCACTACAGTTTTTAATGGGGTACGAATAGTTTTTGAAGACCATAAATATGTAGAATAGATTTTCTATTACTCCGACTTATGTTTTCCTTGATAGGCGAAGACTTTGTAAGCTACCTAAACATCTTAATTAGTTATTAATAGTTATCTAAAAATATTTAATAAAAGAAAGTTAGTCCTTCCATATTATAAGTCAAGGGATTAACATGTCCAAGTACAAGTGTGCTTAGCTGAAGTTGCCAATAAATTAGTTGTTGCTGTAATTAACCTGCCGAATGTGTTCGATTAAATTAGTTTACTTTTTCATGTTTAAGTATACGTTAGTTCATAATCCAATAGAGAAACCGACCCACCCGAAGGCGTCAAGATTGGCTGAAAACACATGGCCACTGCATGCAATCCTTCCTGCACGCACAAGGAAGTTCGGCTTTCAGAAATTAGTTTAGGGTCATTGTAACCTGCTAGTACTTACCAAATGACGAGTAAGACTAGGTCACCAACCCAGGCCCCTCTTAGCCTGCGCAAAGTTCAGTTTCCGGCCAGTACCACGTGGAGGTGGGGGCACCAACGCCGATCACAATGCATCCTAAAACTCCAATAGACTATACAACTCCCCTAAGAGAGTCATAGAAATCGCGCCATTACCTGTTCTCTAATGATTTTGTTTTCACTTTAATTTGTCTCTAATGAATTTGTTTTCACTTTGGAATTCAGAGCACCAACGTCGAAATCAGGACACGTTAGTTCATAAAAACAAAATTAATTCATTACAGAAAATTATATATTTATGGAAATATTTAATAATTATTTGAGACTTCGGATAGATAACGTTGCACACAACCTTGAATGTTGCAATGAGTTTTTTAATTTGTCTCTAATGAATTTGTTTTCACTTTGGAATTCAGAGCACCAACGTCGAAATCAGGACACGTTAGTTCATAAAAACAAAATTAATTCATTACAGAAAATTATATATTTATGGAAATATTTAATAATTATTTGAGACTTCGGATAGATAACGTTGCACACAACCAGTGGAATTAATATGAAATGTATGATAATTTGAAGTGAATAAGGAAGTCGTGTGCCAGCTAAATAAACTGGAGACCAGCCTGTAATATTGAATCATAACGTGAGCTAGCAACCATTTTTTCGAGTCTGTACGTAGATTTAATACTGTAGTAGAGAGACATTTCTAAGACTTAGTCGTTTCTGAAGGGGAAAACTTATTTTGAATTAATAGTTTTGTGAATGAAAGGCATTTTGCATTCGACTTTGAAGTCTAAAAGTCCTGTCAGCCTTGAGCAAAATATGAACATCGTTTGTGAAATGTTACTGAATCTTAATACAGTTAGTTTGGGGTATTTTCTGTTGATTGTTACATTTTGTATAGAGAGGCTTTGTGCAAAAATTTGTGTACTTATATGTATCCTTTGATACCTACAGAAGCAAACATATTAAAACGTTTCTTACGATAATGAAAATAATTAACGCTAGAAGTACCAACCGTTCACAAAGACTGATGACAATAGCGGTACACAAGATATTTTCCTTTAAATTTCATCTCATATTTTCAGATAACAGTATAACTTTTCCTATTTATAAGTATATGAATAATATTTTAATCCATTTTTCTTCTCCACTCTCATTTTTCTGAGATATGTATGTGGTATACCTAAATATACCATATGGTCATTTTGACCGGATACGAAATTTAAATTTATTAATATGATAACGTTCTCAAAACACTTTAAAAAGTTATCTAATTTTTATAAATCCAATGTACTAGGAACATTATTGCATATTCACTTAATTTTCGTAATTTTCCAATACTTTGTGACATACTTGTAATTTACTGTGAGGAACTGCTGAGAATAACTAAAATTAAGACAGCTGTTAAAACTTTACCGTATTTTGAAAAAAAAAATGAATTTAACTTTTGATAATTTCAAATCGTACTTGGACACATCGTCAGTAAAATGTAAAGGAATATTTTGATACCGAATGTGAAAATAGTATATTTTTACCCAGTTATTAAATTTTATCCAAGCAATGGCTAGACGTTCGTAATAACCTAGACTATTGGAAAACACTAATGATGCAAACAAAGACTGCTCTGAAATCGATAAGTGATAATTTTGACACTAAAGTGGAAATGAAGTAAAAACAAGTATGTGTCTCAAGACAGCTAATGTGAGACAGAAAACATTTTTAATTTATGTAGCCGAAGGAAAAAGCAATGAGACTGCCGTCAGACAATTATGGGAGTCCTATATAAACTGAAATAACTGTTGATTTAACCATGTGGAAATAAATAAAAGATGGGTGTAGTCTAGGAAGACCACAACTTAGTGCCAATTTCAAAGAAGTAACTGGCTGTACAAGATATGTAAGTAAACAGCATCTTATCATTAACTAACCAATCATCGTGTTATAGATTATATAGGGTCTTGCACAGAATGTCACAACGAAAACTGATCACATTTATCTTCATTTTATATGCATAAAATAACTAAAAGCTTGAAAGTGACTTATTTATGGTCTAAGAAATGGGAACCTGATTTTTTAAAAATAAAACTATGAGAAAAAATAAATTTACGGGAGCTTTACGATTTATTCACTTTGATAAAAGGATGGAATGATATCAACGGTTACAAATCGATAAATTTGCTCTTGAATGTATCAATTGAAAAAAGCCAATATTGCTGTATAACTGGATAAAACATTACCATTGATTGGTAATAATTTACAACTAAGGCTAGACGTAAATTTTCTCAGTGTACGCCAGACAGACCCTTTAAGTTTCGAATAAAATTTTAGTTGGCATCGAATACCTCTAGAAACTAGTATAGGGGTTTCTATACTTGGAAAAAGATTAAATAAAGCACCTCTGAGTGTCTTTCTCTTATTAATATGATCCATTTACCCGCATTGGAAAAAATATAACTACCAATAATTTTTTTACAAGCAAACGACTTGTATGAAAACTATTAGAAAAAAATGACAACTTTAATTGGAACTATTTTCGGAAATATAAAAGAATTACCGAAACTTGGTTTTAAAAAAGAAAACGATCTTACACCTTCAACCTTTCAACAGCACTTTATAGATTAAATAATTGCATACTCGCATTATATGAGAGTAAACCAACAGAAATAAAGTACTTCTTCTAAGTTCATAGCACAACTTTGTCGAAATTGGAAAAAAAATATCTGCTGAAAATATTTCATTTTATAATAACAATAAATGCAGTGTAGATATGACAATTTAAATGGCAAGGAAATGCAGTGTGAAATCCAGATTTTGAAGATGGAATTTTCAAGTATTTTTAATATTCTTGTTTTATTTGCTATAAATGCGAGGGAAGTATGTAAAGAAACAAAAAGTCAGAAATTGATCTTGAAAAGATTTAATTCAATTAGTAGTAGAACTTTCCACTGAATATAAAGATTCAAGGAGACCAGAAAACTTTGATGAACTATTATTAGACAAATTTGAAAGTTCTCATATAGGAAAATATTGCTACTAAATATGTTCTTGTAAGGAAATTAAAACCACGAATATCTGTGCTGGTTATTGAAAATATGTTAATAGGAGATGCACACTGAAAAATATTTCTATTTGTATATATGACTGTCAACTGAATTCTAATAATGAAAAAAACTGATGTAAGTCCTATTGTCGTAAAAAGAAATATCATGCAATTTCAGTATTTGAGAAAAATATGTGTATTATTAAACCCTCTAAATGGTATAATGGTTTGAGATGAAATAGATGGTACGGTCGGATCGTATCCGACCCGATGTCATTTTTCATGAGGTTTTTGGTAGAAATATGTACACAATAAGCATTTTTGTTGTATAATAACATTTATTGATAATATTTTACATGAAATAAAAACCTTTTTGTAGAAAAAAGACCAACGAATTGTAATTTTGCTTAACAAAGAAAATCTCTCTGGCATTTTCATAGAATGTTGTATATAGTATATACATATTAGGTCTAATATGTAATTTAGTCTTCTACCTAGTCTTAGAAGTTACTGAACCGAATTCCGAGCATAAAAATGTAAAAAATAATATATACTGGCATTTTTGACCTTCAAAATCGAAATTAAAAAATTCAAAATCTAAAAAAAAAAAAAAAAAAAAAAAAAATTGAGTAGTGATCATGAATAACGTTTTTCAAAAAAGACACTCATATTTACTGCAAACGTTTAACTGCAAACGCTCTAACACCTGTTGAAAGACTGTCTGGTAGGGTTCCTTGTCAACTCGATCTCTTGAAATGATAGGGGAGAGTACGGGAGGGGGAAAACACACCCCTAGGTCGGATGTGACCCGCACCGTACCGTTAGAGGGTTAAAACTCATTTTTCTTATTATCACTTGCATTTATTGTCAAAATCATATTTTTATTTCAAAATTTCAAAATGGTTATTTGGAAAGATTTGATAGAAATAGGTATATCTCAAATATTGGTACAACTAGTGTTACAGAGCTGTTACAGTAATCCTTATAAATAACTTACGAATGCATAAAATAATGTGTGTTTTGACTAAACAAAACGTGAAGAACAAATAACGATTAACTTTCCGGCAAGAAATATGCGATCGTTTCAGGGGGGAAAAACTGTGATGAATTGCAGCGTGCTTTCCAAACTACCTCAATGTTTCATAACACTGTTAGCGGTGAAAGATGCTGATCTCGATTTATCGCACGCGATAATGGCAGCACATATTTAACACCCCCATGCTACAGAGATCTCTTGTGCGAAAATACTGATAATTTATGTATTTTTTTTCTGACAGTTTGTACTATAAATTCGAATTGAAAAACTGTCTTCTAAAAATGTCATGAAATATTTTAGCGATAATACGTAAAATTATTTTAGAGTTTGAATTGCACACTTTATAACAACTATGGAATTCTATTTTTGGATTTATGATTAAATTGCAGTTGGGGATATTATTTAATTAGATAGAGAAGAGGGGAATTAAAATATTTTATGATTCATTTGCATAATGTTAATGACGAAAGAATAAACGCTTAGTGCGCAATGCCTCCTGTGTCCGATATGAGCGATTCTCAAATCAAATTCATTAACTCCACTTCTTGAATTTTTAAAAATTTTAGTCTCTTGTTTGAGTATTTGATTGAATACAAACTTTTTATATAGTGGAAACCCGATAATCCGAACTTCGGTATTCCGAAAGTCCACTTAATCCGAAACCAAAAGTCAAAAGAACTAAGGTTACAATAAAATCACAGTGATTCTAATTAATGTAAAGTATATTTCTGAAAATTACAAGAAAATTCAAGGTTAGACAATGTACTGAACTAATTATTACTGAACTTTATTGGTTTGCAAAAAGCTGTTAAATTTTTTGTCGAGGGGAAGAATACCTCTACCTTGAAGCCAAATTACGCCAACACGTCAGAAAATTGGCGTCCGCATGGGTCGTTGCGGAGTGTTGCTCTACGTAGCGTAGCGCTACATCAAATGCAGTCGCGGTGTCTGAGTGGGATACCCTTTACTCTCTGTCGCCGTCTGCTTCACCTTCACTCTCGTCTGAGACGTTGAAAATGATTTTCAAAACCATTTCAACAATCTGCTGATCATCTAAAATCCAACTGTCGAGCACTGTGACGTATCGTTAGAACAACTTACACTCTACTGTACTGTACGATACTGTTCGTACAGTACATACATACCTTATAAAATAGTTTAGACAGAACATATAAAATAAACTGTGTAATCACACGTAATATGTAATATTTATATAATCGTACGTTATTATGTAATTTAAGTTTATTTTGAGAATAATTTCGCTTAATCCAAAAAATTCGTTAATCCGAAAAGAGTCTGGTCCCAATCATTTCGGATTATCGGGACTCAATTGTATTAATAATAAATTTCTCATATGATAAGGATTAACATCACTAAATGGGAAATTTTTTTGTCCATCGAATAATAAGTAACCTATTTCAGAAACCAATCAAGTTAACTCAATACTCTAATGTAAATCATTGCAATAATTCAGTTCAAACGCAGTAGCAAGTATACGTGGAGAAAACGGTAAGTTGTTGAAGGCTGTTTCATCACAAAAAAGTAAAATTTAATTAGTAATTCATAGTGTAACTGCTGCTGAAGTGAATTATTTAACAACTGTTTGTGCTTAACTTGTAAAATATTTAAAATTTTTTTTTTTTTTTTTTTTTACAATAAACAAACAATTTGAAGAAAAAATGGTCATCGGAATTTTTTTTCACCGTTGTTACAAAGAACCTCTCTTAAAGCTACTTTTTGCTACTAGGGTGTCGAAAAAACTTTAATTTCGTACGGCGGGTCTGACGTCACCGCTTTCACGAATAATTTTAAACCGAAGCCCCCTTGTCCGTATTCGGTATACACTTGACAGTGCGTACAAGCAAGCCCTGGTTTTCCATTAGGCCCGGTAGGCTCGGCAGGCTCGGCCTAGGGGCCCTCCAAGTTGGGGGTCCCCAAAATTTTAATTTTAAAAGGAAAAAAGAAAAAAATCCCAATTCAAATTTTATCTATCTTACCTTTTTTAATAGCAATTTTATCTTATATATCCTTTCAAATTTGATTGATTGGTTCATCATATGTACAGTTATATGTATAGTTCATCATATGTATGTTATAGTATATATAAGGGATTAATAAGTTTTTCTGGTTGTATTGTATTGATGTTTTAATGATGAAGTTAATATGTTGTATTGCTTTTTGTTATTTGATAATGTTCTAGGCTTCTACGTTTCAAATAGCCAATTCTTGGTAAAATGGCACTTACACAATGATTCATGATTTTTTTTTTTTTTTGGTGTGTGTGTCAATTTTGGAAATTTTACGGCCACATCAGCGTTAGGGGGCCCCCATCCCGCGTTGTGCCTATAGTCAAGAATTTTCTAAATCGGGCCCTGCGTACAAGAGAAAAGAATGGCTTCAGAAAGGACTTTTAAGAAGTCTTTAGCGCTATGACGTCAGACGGGGGATCGCCTAGATCGTGGATGTGTCGGAAACCGAATCGCCCCGTGGTCCCCGGGATTTTAAATGTCTAGCAAATTTGAGTGTTCTTGAGCCTCGGCGCCACAACGCCTAAGAGGGACGGAGGATCGTGTCGGAAGCTTAGCGTTTTACTGATCAGTAGCGGAGAATTCGGAATCGCGATAGTCAGACGCTACTACTTTGATAGTTCATTCGGACCCTGTGCCAATGGTTTATTTTCAGGCCTCTGACCATAAGTCTCTGAGAGCAAGAGATATTTTGGATAAATTAAAGTTCTTTGTGGCGCTACATTTTGCTTCTAGGGGGCCGAAAAACTATAAACTCGTACGACGGGATGTCTGATGTCATTCCATTCAAGAATAATTTTAAACCGAAGCTCCCTTCTCCATTTTCGGGATACATTTGGCAAAGCGCACAGGTATGGGAGAAAAGAAAGGTTTCAGAAAGGACTTTTAAGATGTCTTTAGTGCCCAAAAATTTCCTTATAATTTCTCAAATTATCCCAAGGATTTAAACCACTAAATGACAAATCATTTTTGGTCATCGATCAATAAGTGACTTTTTTCAGAAGCCAATCAATTTAAGTCCATGCTCTAAATCATTGCAATAATGCAATTCAAACGCAGAGGCAAGTACTTGAATATAACGGTAAAACGCTTGGTGTTGTTTCACTACAAAAAAAGTAAAATAAACGAGTCTTTTAACCCTTTGAGAGGCGCCGTTTTCACAGTGCAAACGCCTAAATCTAATCTTTTTTTTCACTTGTATTCAATATATTCCAGTTAAATGAGCAGAAAAATGGTTAGTACTGCCATCTGTTATCAGTTTAAAGAAGTAAAAACATTTTGCAACCTGTAATTTAAAAATTTTTGAAAATTCTTTAGGTAAAAAAAATCGGGGGAAAAATCTGCATCGTGCAAACTGTGGAGGTTGTTGCCCCTGAAAGGGTTAAAGTTTAACTGCTGCAGAAGTAAGTACTGGGGTATTACTAAACAATTATTTAATTTTTTTTCTGACGTAAAAAAAATAATTTGAAAACTTAATTGGATATTATTGTTTTTTTTTTCATTTGGCAAATCCACTAACTCCCTTAGTCACGCAAAAATTGTAATTACAATATCAATTACTCCAACGGTATTCTATCTTATACATTTTATAAGTATTTAGATAAAAGCTACATCTGGAATAATGCAGTCAACAATGTTTATTTGAATCAATTTTTTAAAAGGAATTTTAAAAATACAATGTTTATTATTTTATCACTTTTCCCCACTTTTTGTTTTATGGACTTCATAGATTTGGCAAGTGGGTGGCTTATATATTACTGTTAGTAAGAATTTTTATTAATAAGTTATAATATTGCGAAAATATAAAACAGGAAAAAAAATGACACAGACAGCGACTTATTCGGGAAATACATGTCATTAAGTAACACAAAATTGGCAGGGTTTTAAGAGCTTCGGTCAAACTATTAGTGATTGACATATGATAGTGGGAATTTAGGTCATTCTGTCCTTCCTAAGAAATAAGGCCAATTGAACAGATAATAGAATCCGTCCCAAAATAAAATGATAAATTAGAAATCAATAATAATGAAAAAGAAAACATTCATTGAGTATGAAGAAAATATCTATTGAATTAAAAAGGAAACTTATAATTATATAAAAATAAATAAACTTATATTTATCGAAAAATTAAGTTATACTTATTCATCATTCATTCTTATATTATGATAAATTTATAATCTAAAATTTGAGAGCATCTAAGTTTTACTACGTTTTTTTAAAGAATACACTGATTTCCCAGTAAAATATTCATGTATATTTATACGAAGAAAAAAATTCAGGGAAAAAAAAACTTAATTTATGTGATGGCAGATGAACGACAGACAACTGCAGTTATAGTAAAAACTGCTTTTTCGTAAATCTGTTTACTTAGTAGCAGCTGTTTACTTGCAATGACTTTTCATTATGTCGCAGTTGAGAAACGAAGGTGAAAATATTTTGCTGAGAAAACAGCAAATATTTAAAAACTTTTTCTTGGGAGTGATAAATTACTGCACTCATATTCCAACACATTTATTAAAATAGCATTGAGGGCCCATAGTACTTGTATAAATATTTATTATTCGAAAGAGATCAATTTAACTCGAATTCGATAAGATCTTTAGCTGATTGATATTTTGCTCATTCTTCTGTACCTCATTCAAATTTTGAATGAGCTTAAAACAGCTTAAAGATCTTCATTTTAGAGTCTAAAATAAAAATAATGCCACTGTTCATTTCATACCTCAAATATTTCATCTTTTGTTTTTGGTAGTCATCAGTAATATTTGCAGAAAAAACAGAAAAGGGCCATGAAGTTTAGATGCATGGCATGTTTAGTTTGAAATAAAGCTATTCAAAAGAAATGTGTCTTAACATCTCAACTAACAGCTATTTCAAAATCTGTAATTCTCGTAAAACACATTAGGAAATTATAAATATATGCTTAAGCGATAGAATATACTGATAAATGTTTTTAAAAAGATATATGATAAAGTTTTTAAAGTACGATTATTATTGTATAAGTTCTTTCTTTGGTCAACGCCCAAAAGTTTTGTTCCAAGTAAACTGTTATCAAAATGGGAGTGGTGTAAAGTGGATAGAAGATTAATGCCGATGAACTAGGTTACATACTTCGATAAATCGATACAGAAATATCTACATACTAAGTGAACAAACGTAACAGATGTTTAAAAGTTCCTTTAATGCTGTTGCTTAGAACTAAATAACAATTTAATTTCTACATGAATACAACTCAGAACTCTTGGTTAAAATTTAATTACATTGAACTGTATATGAGGTTATAGGATGATTATTTTCAGTTTTTGGTGCCAAGGTGTTTCTAATACAAAGGAAGATGAAATACAGTTATTGCAATTTACGAGTAAATTGAACTGAGTGAGCTGTCGTGCCATCGGCAACCTATTGGTCGGTACTTTGGAAATCGGTACTGAGGATGCTCTGTTCGAATCCCGAAAAGCGCCACCGCATTTTCTCGTATCTAAGTCAGGTATTATTATGCCAAATCTGTAGGCTGGTAAATACTTCCATATGATTTCTAGGGGTGGGATGATGATATCAATTCACCAGTCGTTGCTCTTGTCGGTGCTCGGTCAAAATTGTGCTGGTGCCGGGCTAAAAGGTAGGCCTCTGACCCTTGTGGTGCCAATAGTCGTCTGCTAAAGCGGTGCCACATCGCTTCGCCTTACATCCTACTACTGACCTGGTTAGATTTAATTCGGTCATGGGTTATTAGTACAAAAACAACAGCTGTAATGTTTTAAATTGACCTACTTAAAATATTAAAAGAATATCCAACTTTATACATAAGACAGGCCAATTTTCAGAAACAAGATTTATTCAAATAGTATGAAACCTGAAAGTTTTCAAGTTACAGAATATGCTAGTCCAGTTTTAACTTTTGATAATACTAACAAGATCTTTCTTAAGTAACGTTCTGCCAAAATATACTGAAAGTTAGCAGATTAAAGTTAAATTTATATTACATACATGCTATGGTAATGGAGAAAGTTTTACAAAATTGGGAATAAAATCGGAATAAATACTTTTATGAAATGAAATGAATGCAAGATTTATAAGGGAAGAAAACACGAGTTATAAGTGAAAAGTAGACAATTTTTTACTAAACACTTAACCTTAACTTAAACATTATTATGAAAATATGTGTGCAATATACATATTATGATGCCAAACTTATTCTAAGTTAATCGACAATTTTTTGAAGGAAATCATGTAGAAAGACTGACTAAGTTTGTAACATCACTTCACACATTTCTACTCTTTTCAGCGGACGTATAATTGGTCCATACAAATAATTATAATTAATTGCTAATAAATGGAGAGATATAATGTGATGATTCGTTCAAAATCGTACTTGATATGAGAATTGCATTAATTCCAAATACACAGATTAATGGCGTATACTACCAGTCATTACATCCATTACTGATAACTCTATACAAACACATCATTAGCGTATAGAGAGTGTATAAATATGGTTCTAGTTTGGGAAACTAGAAATATACGAGACTGCTTTTATGTACCCCCAATCAGTCTTGATTTATCTACGAGCTCCGATGGACGCAAATAACTGTTCGAGATACCTTGTGCGGAACAAACCACTTGTATCAGTTCTAAAGCGTGTAATAAAACACAAATAATACAGTATGGAAGATAAATATATCCTTGCAGTGTTCTAAATTTGGATTAGCTCATATTTCAGCCACAGTAAAACCCATTATGAAGATCCTATTTATTCTTTTGATCTCGGGTAGAAAATGATTTCTAGTTGCTCGCATATTAGATCATTTTGAGCAAAATGACTTGACAATGAGCTGAATGACAAAAAACTAGCAAATTATTGCATTTTAAAAAATAAAAATAATCCACTTAATGGTTTTAGATCCTAAAAAAGTATAAAAGAAAATGTTTTTTCCTTTGTTCTTTAACAGAACCAAAAACTATTAAAAAAAGTTTCCAGTAACTATTAAAAAAAGTTTCCAATTCAGAAATCTGAACTAAACAATTGTTTTGTAAATTCTTTTATACTTGAACAAAATAAAAACTATAAGCAAAAGTTTCTAATTCAGAATATATGAAATCCTATTCCCTTTAAATGGGAAACTTGTCATTATATTTCGTAATGTATAATTCATGCGAAAAATATGTACAAAAGAAGCATAATTAAAAAATCTATTTGAACTGAATGAAAAGGAAGTAGCGATTAAACGTCCCTATGGACCTGCTTCATTCTAGTGTCACATTCCACATATCCAAATGTGCCAAACGGGGACCAATTTGGCAACAAGGCCTTCCAGTTCACCCCCACCCTAAATAATTTACATATCCACAGAGAAATATATATCTGCATTTAATCTCAGGAAAGAATTATATCCTGTATAATTTGAATGAACTAGGGGCTTCGCCCCTAGATTCAATCAATATTTTTCTAACAATAAAAAAATAGAGTGATAATAAAATTTCATTTGCATCAAATTTTATTTGATAAGTTTTGCATATTTTATAATCCTGTTTTCTCTATCAAATGAAAAATTGTTCATATTATTCGAGTGACGGAAGCTACTCTGTTTAACTTTTAATATTAACTCTGGAAACTTTTAATATTAACTTTGTTAATATGGAATATACTGCGAGAAAGGCTGAATGCTTGAATATTGAACGAAGACGCAAAAATAAAAAATGATCAAGGAAATTTGAAAAAAAAAATTGAGAGGTAAGTGCTAGCCAAAGAGTACACTTCGTCATTACTGTACCATGCCTCTATAAAGTATCGTGACCAGAAATCGACGACGAAGTGAAATCATTTTCCTATTACGAGATGTAGAAGTAAAGTACACATCCACGTCATTATCCAGTAATTATACGGCTACGCGGCAACGTCAAAGTGACTAGACAGTGGCTTGACTTGCTCATTATATATAAAAATATGTTTCGCAGCCATAAGTGAATATCATTAATAAATAGAGACGTAATAATCTCTTTAATGTACATAATATAATAACTTGTATCATTATATACACTATTATTGTTTATGTGGTAGTCGTATGAGTATAAATATATTATCTAATAGCATGTATGAACCGGCATATGTCTTTTTCATAATTCTCATATTTGTATTTGAATATTTTATAACAACACAGTACACAAGATCTCGGACATCCTTATAAACACACGTCAATACAACCTCTTCTAAAATTCAAATGCTCTCTCTCTATTTCAGTTGAGTCCGTCAGATTATCATACATTGGACGTAATAGCGGTCCAATTCTTAGTCTTCCGAACTTTCTGAGAGTAAATTATCGGAGAGCGCTGTGTCTTGTTACTCAAAGCACCAAAATATTTCATTTCATTTGACACGTATTTTCCAATTCAACTTCGCGACCGCGGGCTCGGTATAGATTCTTTCTGAGACATGCCTCAGAGAGACTGACTTCTGCGGATGTGAATTTGCTCTCGTCTTTTAGATAAATTTTTAATGGAAGTTCTAAGTGCAAACACGGAATCAAAAGTGCGTTCAGAGGTTCCGGAGAATCAAGATAGATGAATGTTCTTGTTTGACATATCACTTTGAAGTATCTTGTTTTTGCATCCAGAAGGGAATTCGAAAGTGAAAAGATTTGTGTAGAACACAGGATATCAATACAACAGATTTTACTTGTAATAAGGTCACATATAAGTCTTCAGTGTTTTGTTTTAATGTTTACTGGACATTTAAAAAAAGAAACTGAACAATGAGTAATTCTTCTTAAACACAGAAAAGTTTTCTCTTGAGATTTTTTAAATTATTAGTCAAAAAGGATAGAGAGTTATTAGTGCTAAGTGTTTAGTCCCTTGTTTCCCTACGTATATGCAAATTTATTCATGTATAAATGGAAAACGGCAGCCGTTTAAAAACAATTGCTCCAGTATTTAATTATTAACTACTTGCTGAAGTAGTTGTCTAGGGCAAATTCGGTGACACGGTGTATTTGGTAGTACTAGGAACTACGTCAACTCTAGCAGTTTCTAAATTGTACCTGAGTGTTACATCTCAAGATAGCCATATTTTCCTGAAGAGCTAAATAAGATATTTGTCACAATTTCATTTCTTGTTTCATGAATGCCTATGATAATTTCGGGAAAACTTATTGTTTGAATCACTTCAGAAGGAAAAACTGTATACTATTAAAATTGTTTTCAATTTTTAAAGCATGAGTTTGCATTTTAATTACAAGATATAAGCCTCATCTAGTAACCTCATTTCGTAAACATGGACTGAAAATCTTGAGGGAATACTGTCATATCTCTATGCAAATGGACTATCTATCTAAACTTTTCACAATACAAAGAACAAAACTTGATAACATGAACAGCAGGTTACAAAAAATACAAATTTATTTTCCAAATAAAAACATTTAATTTCAATATAAATTTTAATGAACATTTTTATTACAGGAGCGTTTTAATACAATAACATTAGGCACTGACAAAAATCGCGCATGAGCAAGTTCCCCCACCTGTGTTGTGGGAGAGGGTAATAAGCGCCATCTAGGAGAGTGTGTTGGTACTAGGCTTATAAAATTATTCGAGAATGAGAAGCACTTCTTATAAAGTATTTTGGTGCAATTATTTTAAAATCGAAAATTTCGGAGATGTAACACTTGTAAGGTATACACAAGATTCGATTCACAAGAATCGAACTTTTGAGTGAATGAATTAAAGAAGCTGCTTGGGATATGCTAATTTCGGTATACGCGCATAGTATGAATACCATGCAGCGTCATTAATAAAAAGAAGGTGGTTAGGGTTGAAGAAGGTTGTTAAAGTTGATAGATATGCGATAGGGAGCTACGAGGTATGCAGCTCCAGTACTATCCTGAGCTAGTGCTTAGGGGGCCCAAAGTTTACGTGGCAGAATTGCTGGTTTGACTTACTGTTTGTGAGTATTGAAAATATATTGTTCTTGAAAGCTGTATTTATATATTCCGTACAAGTAGTACGTATGCTTATTACTGTAAAAGCCAATTATATATGTGCAACGAATTCAATAAACATTGTTTCATGTATAAACTGTGTTTGCATCAAATTCAAATAGAGTGCCCCCTAGTATTTACTCTATACACTCTTCTAGAAGAGGTGTGACACATCTATTCTGAGAAATAGCAAGATAACAAAATGTTTGAAAAATGCACAGGAATTAGACGGTTAGAATAGATCACAAATATATCGCATAAAGAGCTATTTATAACGTCTGAAATGTGGCAAAGAAAAATCTGTACGTACTACACCACCTTGAGTACTATGAAATATTAGTTATTTTTCGAGTAACTCACTACTGCTATATAACTTGGACAAAACATCTTACCAGTCAAATTTCTACAGTCTTCAACCTGCTTTCGAGAAAGATAAAGTCTTTTCCTATCTAAATACCACGGGTGTTTCAATGCATCTTAAAAATTGCTTTGTGCCATTTTATATAAGTTCTATAAGATATTTTGAATATACAATGCACGTTTTCTGGATGACAAACGTTCATCTAACATGTGAATAAATTGTGTCTAAAAAATTAACAAATCATATCTTCTTCAGTTCTATTAGACAAGATACAATATAACTAAAATTAAATATTTCAACAGAGCTAGATAATTATAGGAATATTTGGTTTAGTTCCGTCACTACTACAAAATCTTGCCTTATGGTGAATAGAGCCCTAAGTGCTTGATTTCTGTTTATTTTTTGTCTACATTCTTCCTATAATTATCTAGCTCTGTTGAAATATTTAATTTTAGTTATATTTGACCATTTTCAGTAAGAGGATTTGTTGCAACTGCGCAATCTTTTATAAAATTCAACGCAAGGGTATGTTTATAGTTAATTTGTTCGACAGTGTATGCCAAATTTATAAGTTGTAGTTTGTGTTGAATTGTTTACATTATTATACAAGATACAATAGCAGATATACTGATGAACAAATCGGATGTTCAGATAGGTGTTTTAATAGTTTCAAAATATTTTTGAGAGAGAGGGCAAAATTTGACCATGATGAAAAAATATGCAAAGATTAGTTCACAATATTTATTTTAAAAGAGGATTGTTCACGCTAAAAAATATTTTCAATATATACAAAAATAGCATCTTATACCAGTTACCAGAAATTCCTTTCGAAGTTCGTAAACATGCTTAAAGGACGGGTTTCACTAATTAGATGAAATAAAATAATGCGTGCAGATTAAAAGCTTCAGTGAATGTTATTCATCAGAAATCAGCTTAGATGTTTGTTTACGTATTACTCTAATAAGCAGATCATTTATTCTGAGTTACAAATCCTATGCAAATGGGACTTATTCATGATATCCCTTCCCATACAACCCAAGAAAGAAAGTCGTTTCTTACGAAATTGTGGATCTATTCTGTGGGGAACGAAGGATTTTGAATAAGTTTTACTATTGCATGTAAAGTATTGATCGAACACTGGAGTAATCCGAGCAGGTGCTATGACTGATGAAGCAAGTTACTGCATTGATAATAATAACGTCCAAATATCGATTTATTCCGGCTCTTTATTATACTAGAGAGAGAAAATGACTGTGAAAACGATTATCGAACTGCCATCGGTAGTAATATTTATCAGTGTTTAACTGTTATCAACGGTTATAAGTTTGTCATTTGTGTAAGAAACTGTCATTTACAATTTTATGGGTATATGGTCTGTATTAGCTTATGAGATAAATTTGAAATGAATCATGACGTGTTTAATGATATAAGTACATATATTGGACGAACACACGTACACACACAACCCCCCCCCCACACACACACAGACACACACACACAAACAAACAAACAAACACACACACACACACACACACACATATATATATATATATATATGTGTGTGTGTGTGTGTGTGTAGCAGGACACCCTCAACTCAACTTTTTCTGACACTAACCCCGCCAGAACTCAACGTCTGGGTTAGAGAGTAATAGGTGGAGAGACAGAGAGGACTTGCGCCATCTGCGCGCAAATATAATTTTTTTTAATCCGTAAAAATGTAATTTTTGTAACTTCTGTTCAATGTTTTGTTTTGAAGTAAAAATGTGTTTGTGCCAATTCTGGTGTCATCTCTGCATCACTCCATCACATTGGCGCCCAACGAAAATTTGGATCATCGTTCGTTCTTCGTTCTTGGATTATATCGTTTTACGTCATATCCAGATAAGTAGATTTTTATTTCCATAAAGAAATGAAATATTTTACAAACCCTTGCAATTTAGCAAATTATATGGTAGAAGAAACTTAAGCGTCAATCCTGATAATAATATATGAAAAATATTCTTTTAAATATTTTGCAAATCCGTTGCATTCTTTATTGAATAAAAACCAGTTCAGTAGTACCTGAAGAAAATATCGGCATTTGATTGTATTGAAATTGAAATTATTACATATTATTTGTTTATATGTACATTGTACTTGAATCGAAAACGGAACTAGTTTTCTGAAATTTCGTTCTAAATCCTATACAGTTACGTATATTCAAACCGAAAGTATTCCAAAGTGAACATTATTATGGTAGAACATTATTATGCTTTTACTGTTTAATATTATACATAAATACGCAAATTAACGAAAATATGAATTTTTTTTTCTTTTGCATTTACAACATTTACTTCTTGTTTTGTTTTATAGTTTGATTGAATTATTAGTTTGAAAACTGTTTTGATTTGTTCATATTATATTGTTTATCTTATTCCTTGCTCAATATTGGTGATTTTAAAATGTCTGTGTGGGGGAAAGTACAAAAGAAAGATTTACTTCGATTTATTACTGAACACGGCATTCAAAATGACCCTAATTCTAAAGTAATCTATCTAAAAGATGCAATAACAAATGATGTTAATTTTGATAAAGATCATGCTAAAGAATTTCTTGCCTCTATCGTTGAAGAAAGGCAAAAAGCTGAGTAAGCTCATGAAAAAGAACAGGAACGAGTATTCCAATTAGAAAAATTAAGATTGCAACTTCAGCTACAACAATTAAATCCCCAACCCCAACCTAATGTGAATAATTTGGAAGCGGAAACAATAAAATTTGAAATAAAAAATTTAATTCCGAATTTTAATCCAAAACTTGATGACATGAACAATTTTTTAAACCTATTTGAAAAACAATTGAGTTTTATTAACATTCCGAAAACAAAATGGATCGCTTATTTAATTGGTGTTCTACCTTCCGAAACTGCACAACTTATCGCACGAAAACCTATAGCCAAAATGCATAAATATGATCATATTAAATCTGTATTTTTACAACGTTTTAAGCTTAGCTCAGAAAAATTCAGACAGCTTTTCAGCTAACACAGAAAGTTGCCCGAATCATCATGGCGAGATTTTTACTTTAAGATCAGAAGTTATTTCGAAGGCTGGCTATCTGAACTTAAAATTGATGATTTCGAAACGTTAAAGGATTTAATTATATCCGATCAAGTAAAGAAAAGAGCACCCCCAGCATTTAAAGAACATTTTTTGGATGAATGGGCAGAATTAAATACGCCTAGTAAATTAGCTGACAAATTTGATTTTTTTGAAAACGCAAGAATAAATACGAAAAAAGGAACTTTTCCTCTACGAAATCATCCTAAATATACTTTTCCTAAGCGAACACTTCCCAGTTACAAACCGGAAAGAGTTAGAGCAGATGGAAATAAATTTACCTCTCCCACACTTATTTGTTATGGTTGTGGAACACCAGGATTTATTAAAGCAAAATGCCCTCAATGCAACCCTTCCCAAAGTTCAACCTCAAAATTTGATACTATTCAGATTAACTCTTGTTATTCTCATTCGAACATTCCGCAATCATCGGTATTAAGAATTTCCATTCACGGAATGTGCGGTTTCGCCTGTGCTGACTCAGGGGCTTCTCACTCAGTGGCCGGAGAAACATTATACAAGCTTTTATTAGACCAAGGCGTACAATTCACAAAAACAAATTTCACCATCTGTCTCGCAGACGGAGAAAAAAAGTATACTCATGTTTACACAAGTGAGGTGAAAATTATCATAGAAGACCGATTAGTCAAAACAACTCTGTTGGCGCTTCCAAAGGCGACAGGAAATCGCACTTTGTTAGGCGTAGACTTTTTGAGAGCAGCGAATATTGTATTAGATATCGCACGAGAACAATGGTATTTTAATGATCGACCACATAAAAACTTTAGCTTTGAAGTTAATGATTTTTCGCCTCCAGTCTCAATTACTCATAGTGCTGCAGATGTAACATCATCGTGTTTAAATAAAGGCGAACGATTTTCTCCTTTTGAAAAACAAAAGTTAAACGAACTTATCGAGGAGTTCCAGGAAATATGTCACCCAGGGGGTGAAGCTACACCTTTTATGGATCATCACATTAACACTGCTGATAAACCACCCGTTTCAGTACCCCCCTATCGTATGACACCTGCGAAAAAGGAATTACTTAAAATAGAATTAGATAGACTTCTTAACGAAGGGTAATTGAAGAGTGCGAATCGCCTTATGCGGCACCGGTTGTCCTTGTTCCCAAACCAAATGGTGATGAACGTATGTGCATAGACTATCGAAAACTTAATGTTAACACAGTAACTGATTCGTATCCCCTCCCTCGGATGGATGATTTATTACAAGGAGCAAAACAAACAAATTTCATGACGACGCTTTATCTTAAGTCTGGATACCATCAGGTCAATGTGTATCCACCCCACAGAGATAAGACCGCGTTTGTTTGTCCATTTGGTACATACCCGTACATCCGCATGTCCTTTGGACTTAAGAATGCCCCAGCAACATTTGAAAGACTTATGGATAGATTTAGACTAGAGTTACCCCAGGTTAATATTTTAGTATATTTAGATGACATCATAATCCTATCTTCAAATTTCGAACAACACATATCAGATTTAAGAGCTGTCTTCGCTAAACTTTCCAAATTAAAGCTTAGAGTAAATCGTGAAAAATGTAATTTTGGTTGCCCAAAAGTTAAATATCTAGGACATTGGATAACCCATGACGGAGTATAGATAGACCCTGAAAAGACAATGGCTATAATGAAAATACCACCTCCCAAAAATATTAAAACTTTGCAGTCCTTCCTGCAGACCTGTTCCTGGTATCGACGATTTATTAGAAACTTCGCAGAAATTTCTCGTCCTTTGAACAATCTAACTAGAAAAAACGTTCCTTGGACGTGGGTTGCATCTCAACAGACTGCATTTGAAAAACTAAAAGAATGTTTGGTATAACCACCAATTTTGAAACAAATTGATGAAAAAGAAAATTTTACTATTCACACTGATGCGAGCAACTTTGCATGGGGAGCAGTTTTACTTCAGGGGGAGGGTGCAGATCAACATCCGATAGAATATGCTAGTCGACTTCTCACTGCGTCGGAACGTAACTATACCACAACCGAGATAGAAGCTCTCGCTGTGGTTTGGGCATTGAATAAATTCCGAGGTTATATCGCAGGTTCCCAAATCAAGGTGGCGTCTGACCACCAGCCTCTCAAGTGGTTAATGACTTTGAAATCTCCTTCAGGTAGACTAGCTCGATAGGCTTTACAGATTCAATCGTTCAACATAAAAATTGATTACGTCCCAGGAAAATCCAATGTTGTTGCAGACCTATTGTCTCTCCCCGTGTGCGCTCATGAGGAAAACACGTGTGACATTTGTATGATTAGTATAGACATACCTTCCAGAAATTCCGCAGAGATTAGAGAAGAACAATTAAAAGATGAACATCTCCAAAAAATCATTGAGTCATTCGAAAGTACTGACAAAGACGAAACCTTTGCAACGTGGACAGGTTGCGGTTACCTGATGAACAAAGGTATTTTATACAGATATGCTCCTGACTCCGAATCAGAGGACGCTGAACTTGTTGTACCATCTCAAGAACGAGACGCAGTTTTAAAAGAATTCCATGATGCCCCGACAGCCTGTCACTACGGTGCGGAAGGCACTTACAAAAGAATTGAACAGAGGTATTACTGGACTGGTATGCGAAAAAACATAGTTGATTACGTACAGAATTGTCACGAATGCAACCGGCACATGGCTTCAAACCAAAAACCAGCTGGGTTATTACAGACTCCAGCATACGCTCAACGTTTTGAGACACTGGCAATCGACCTGTTTGGATTACTACCTGAAAGTAACAATGGAAAAATGAGGATTTTTATAATCGAAGACTGCGCCACTAAGTGGGTTGAATTATTCGGTTTAACAAGAGCTACAGCCAAAGAATGTTCTGTCATAATGACTGAAGAAGTATTCCTGAGATATGGACATCCACGTCGCATTATCAGTGACAAACGACCTCAGTTCGTCAGTGCAGTTATGCAACAAGTATGTTTTATTTTAGATATAAAACAATCTTTGACACCTGTCTACCATACCCAGGCCAACCCGGTCGAAAGCAAAAACAGGGAATTGAAACCTCGATTTACTATCCTGACTGAGAAGGATCACACAATTTGGGATGAAACACTTCCTACTGTTCGTTTGCCTTAAACACAGGTAAATCTGACACCACTGGTCACACAGCTGCATTCTTACAATTTGGAAGAGAATTGCGGACCACGGATGATATCTCACATGATCTACGCCAAATAATTTTGCATGATAACTTTGTTCCAGAAATAACACCGTATTTAAGGTGACTGCCTACGTTCGGAGCCAATTTTTTTAAAAAATTGTTTTTTTAAGGATTTTTTGGTCTCATATGGTAAAACAGCATTTAAAAATAAAAAATAAAAATAAAACTTTCCTGTAAACATCATACTTTTTTATAAATTGGTCAATTTGAAGTAAATTTTAATGAAATTTAGCTAAAACGCTTATCACTCTGAACAAAATTCTAATGCTACTATTTTAATTTCCTTCTCACACATGATACATATAAGAGTTATCTTCAAAATGACCAACAATCTAAGAGAAATTTTGAAATGCAAAAATAATACAGACAATTTTATGTTCCAATATGAAAATTTTCCCCAATTCGTCATTCCTTTCCTTATAAAAACAGCCCCAAACAAAAAACTATTTATTATACATCAATTATTGTACGTTATTTCATTAACAATAGCATCTAAAACATTTCCTGAAAATTTTATCAAATTATATGCATTATTATCTGAAATATCATGATAACGGTAGAGATTTTTGCTAAAAAACATAATTCTGAGAAAAACGACTTTAAAGTTGTTTGTCACTTCAATTTTGTATTTGACGATGTTTTTTAAAATAGCTATAACTCTGCTTCTAATTGATGTAGAATGAAAATCTAAGCGGTTTTGAAAAGAGAAAAGATTGAATTACAAGATTCTTGCAAAAAATAAAATTGACCAAAACGGTCAAAAAATGGTCGCATTTAAAGTTGTTTGTCATTTAAATTTTGTATTAGACGATGCTTTTTAAAATAGCTATAACTCTGCTTCTAATTGACGTAGAATGAAAATCAAAACTGTTTTGAAAAGAGAAAAGATTGAATTACAAGATTCTTGCAAAAAATTAAATTGATCAAAATTGTCAAAAATGGCATTTTCAACGTAGGCAGTCACCTTAAGAAAATTTAATAAAATAACCACCGAAATTCAAGATATAATCCAACAGCGTCAAGACAGACATAAAAAATTTGTAGACCAAAAACGCCGGAAAAGGTCCTCAATACAAACCAGGCGACTACGTTTGGATAATTTCACACCCTGCGAGCAACGCTTCCCAACAGAAAACGACAAAATTTATACCCCGCAGAGACGTCCCCTATGTCATCATTCAACAAAAGTCCCCTACCACTTTTATTATAGCAAATAAAACAAACCCTTCTTATCCCATAGGTACTTATCATGTCTCAAGTTTAAAACCATGTTATGGAGCCGATTCGTCTCCAGTGTACCCGCTTCGACATCGGGGAAGACCCAGCTATGCTACTAGTGCTGTTCCTCCTCGGTGTCACCGACCGGTACCGACCCGATGCCACCCTGCCAGAAACTGTGCTAAAAGATGCAACCAGCTGCGCGAGGACGCTTCCAGCGGGTTGAGGGGGAGTCTGTAGCAGGACACCCTCAACTCAACTTTTTCTGACCATAATCCCGCCAGAACTCGACGTCTGGGTTAGAGAGTAATAGGTGGAGAGACACAGAGGACTTGCGCCATCTGCGCGCTAATATAATTTTTTTAAATCGGTAAAAATGTCATTTTTCTAACTTCTGTTCAATGTTTTGTTTCAAAGTAAAAATGTGTTTGTGCCAATTCTGGTGTCATCTCTGCATCCCTCCATCACACACACACACACACACACACACATATATATACAGTAACCACCGCTTATAGTGATCAATGGTTATAAGAATCAACCGTTTATAAGAATCAATATCGCGAAAACAAAAACAAATGTATTATTTCCATGTTAAAATTTTCGCTTTAAAGAATCATTCCACCGGTTTTAAGAATCAGTTTACACTCTTCGCTTTCCTTTCATTTTTTCAAAAAAGCAACTTAAACCCTCAAAAGGCACGAAGTTCTTTCTTTCTTTTTTTTTAAAGGAAGATTGATAAGATGGGATGGAATACAGTCGTAAAATTCATCCTTCTTTATTAGACATAACATACTAGTTTCCCCTTAAACGCTTTAGCACAACACTGTCCTATTAGCTTGACCCAGGGGCATCTTTACCCGTCCGGGTCCGATTTCACTTTTCTCCACTGATAAACAAAAATAGGGACCCTTTTTTCCCCACCTCCCACATCCTGGTTACGGCTTCCTGGACCCTGAAACACATAAATCTTCGGCGAAGTGTTCACTATCACTTAGGCAAACGTGACATTAGTAGTATTCAGCACGTTATCAAACCGTGAAACTTAAGCTAGAAGGTGAATCTTCGTCTGAGACTATTGGTATTGAAAGAGGTATAAACAGCCTCCTGAAAACTTCATTACGTCAAACTACCGTAGAAAACTTTTTCTTGATCTCTTCCTGTAGTTGAAATGTTAAAACTGTTAAGCAGATATGTGGTAACAAATATTGGATTTTTTTCTTCTCGTACTATAATCATGTGTATCTACTTATAGGTCTAGAAATGAAGTTGTATTTTTAAAATTATAAAAAATAATTTTAATAAAAGATAATTAACGTAAATAAAAGAGCATTTTATGGTAAATTATCTAACATATGTACATACAGTTGTGCGTGTGCCTGTCCGAAAACCTAAATTTCGGCTATAAGAATCAACCGCTTATAAGAATCAAAAACAGTAATAACAAACGTGATTCTTATAAGCGGAAATCACTGTATATATATATATATATATATATATATATATATATATACAGTGGAATTTCGATCTGGCCACCCGTATTTTTTTATACAATATAGTAATTCTACTGTCAGGTAGCAGTAATGAAGCTAAGGGCATCATGCTTTTGGGGGAACAGCGTAAAATGTTACACCTTGCAGACGTTGCGAAAACGGCAAATTTTTTGAGCGCGTTTAAAGAGGAGTATCTGTTACTGTAACCCCCAGGCTAATCGGTGTTTTTCGAGATATGGTATCAAAAGTCATGATAGCATACAGAGTGCACGGAAAAATATCCTTTGTCAAACAGAATAGTGGATAAAAGGGAGAGCCGAGAGAAAGAGACGGACGAGGTATTGAAGCAGATTGTGACATGAAGAAAGAAAACAACTGCAACTAAAATGACTGAAAAGCTCAATCTGCATATGCATGTTCCGGTATCAACCATCAGAGTTGGGAACTTCACAAACAAAGAATTTATGAAGAAGTGGCTATTCCCAAACCACTCGTAATAGATGCCAATACAAAATATCGGCCACAATGTTGCCACACGCGCAAATCCTTGTCGAGTAATATGTCGAAAAACGGCATTTAGTCAAGCGAATCATTCTTCACATTATTCCTCGCAACAGGATGTGTGTATGTCTGTAAAACACCTACACAAGCGTAAGATTCTGGCTGTCTCATCTCAACTGTCAATCATGGAGATAAATTTATCAGGGTTTGGGATGGCATCTCATGGTTTTCTTCAGACCCTATTGTAACCTTAAAAGGGAGATTGAATGGGAAGGACTATGTCGAAATTTTAGCTCACTAGTCCATCCTATGGGGCAAACATTGTTTCTTGCAGGAGATGGCGTTCTCCAGGATGATAATCCCCCTATGCATACAGCTAAATCTATCAAGTATTGGTTTGAAGAGAATGAAAAAGAAGTCCAATATATTATCTTACCCTGTACAATCCCCCCCCCCCGACTCTATATTATCTAACCACTGTGATCTGTATAAGTGGATAGAGCTAGGTATCGATATCCACCACAGCATCTCTACAGGAACTTTCATGATTTTTCTCTGAAGAATGGTGTGATATAATCTCACACACACGCACACACCCACACACACACATATATATATATATATGTGTGTGTGTGTGTGTGTGTGTTGTGTGTTTAAGTAATAAAAAAGTCACATGAGGTTTAAATATATTCGATTGATTCTCTGCCCTAAGTATTGTCCTTCCCGTTATTTAACTGACTTCTGTTTTATCCATGTGGCACCTAGCTGTCGGTAGGAATAGAAAGAGATCAAACAATCATGTTTACATAACTTAACATATACTCTTTGTAAATATGTAAATCATTGCCAGTCTTTTATATCTATCTATCTATCTATCTATCTATCTATCTATCTATCTATCTATCTGTTTATATATATATATATATATATATATATATATATATATATATATGAGTGTGTGTGTGTTGTTCTTGAAGCTTAAACCAGTGTTAACGTATGTTAAAATCAGGAACCTTTTTATCTCTTCAAGATTTTGGGGCACAAGTATAAATAGTCTGACGTTGAAATTATTGAACATACTGACTCATGTATGTTCATTAGATTTTCTAAAAGAGTTGTAACCAAAACTGATTTCTATGGCATGGAGAATTTATCATTATCAGCTGAATACAAAAATATTTACATGTAAACGCATCGTTTTAAATCTTTTTTTCCACTTTCTACGAATCATTGGCTCATATTCCTTTACTTCTTAATTCACCTTCACAGGTCTCGGGTTTTTCACCCCCCCCTGCTTTATTTTCCCATTTTTGCTTCCTTTGTTTGTTTCGTTTCCGGGTGTGTCACTTTACGTGGGCTTCAAAGCATGCACCACACTCCCCCATTTCCAAGACAGACGATAACGTTTCGTGTCTCAACCTCTACCGATGGTTGCCCAGTTGTTCTCTAGAAAAAAAATTCCCTTATTAAGAGTTAATGATCATGGGTTTGTGAAAACTCCATAGAGACTGTTGCACTTACTGCTTCCCGATCTGATTAAGAGCAGTATTCACTGGTTTGAAACTCGTCAAGTGATCATCCTTCAGGCAGCTGTGTACTAACGCTATTGGAATCACACCTCAGTGTTGACCTATATAAAATTTTTTCCAATTAGTGCCGAATTGGATTTAAAGATTTTTTTTTCAAAATTTTACGCTGATATAGAGAAAGAAATTTTACCCCTTGGGGCATGTTTCGTTTCTTTTTAAATGCAAATAATGTTTTTAAAATTTAAGGTGGCACGGGGCCTTGAAGCTCGACGAAATCACTATAAATATGGTCTAATTCTGACCGCAAAAACTCATATAATATTAGAAAAAGAAATGTTCTTTCTTTATACATATAAATCACATATCTTTAAACATATCATATATAAAACTGGAAATTATAAATCTATAAATAATTTTCAAATTATGGAAACCCTATAAAAATTGAGCTGGAAACATGCCAGTATAGCATTTGCTAGTTAACAGTAACCAATAATTGAGTAAACCAAATATATAGATTGCACCTTCTCTGTCCTGCAGCTATATATATACACTCATGGACAAAAAAATTAGCGCACCAAGAAGGAGTCGTCAAAATGAAACGAAATTTTACATACGTAATGACTACTTTGATATAAGTAAATAATAAGAAAATCAAAGAAAAAGGATAATTTATTTCAGAGGAAAAGGCAAAAGAACGTAGGAGTTACTCCGTTGGACCCCTTCTAGCGCGAATGTACGATGCGATAAGATCGGGCATTGAGTCATACAAGTTCTGTATGATGTCTTGAGATATTTCGTTCCATATTTGCTGTAACCTTGCCTCTAGTTCGTTCAAACTCGTGGGATGCCCAACTCGTCGTCCCAAATGATCCCAGATATGCTCGATTAGAGACTAATCTGGGGATCGGGCAGGCCAAGGAAGGGTAGTATCAGTGCGGAGACAGTCTTGTGACACCCTTGCCGTATGAGGCCGAGCATTGTCTTGTTGATAAATGGCTCCTGGGAGCCGTTGCATGAGTGGCAACACATGTGGTTGCAGGATTTCATGAACATACCGCTGAGCTGTCAAGGTGCCACGGAACAATACTAGGGGTGACCGTGTATTGTAGGCAATGGAACCCCATACCATCACACCAGCTGTGGGAGCGATGTGTCGCTGTACAGCAAAGGCAGGATTGAAGCGTTCACCACGGGCTCTAAGCCCACGAACGTCATCACTGCCGAGATTGAATCTGGATTCGTCGCTAAAGACGACCTGGTTCCATTCCGCTGCATTCCAGTTTCCTCGTGCGCGGCAAAACTCCAAACGGAGGCGTCGATGTGTGGGCTTCAAGGGCAGCACACGTAATGGGCGCAGCGATACCAACTGTCCTTCAGCCAGGCGCCTTCGTATGGTTCGAGAAGACACAGAGGCCCCTAGTGAAGGTGCTACCTGTGCCTGGATGGCGGCCGATGAAGCAGTTGGCTGTACGCGTGCATTTCTTACGATGTGGCGGTCTTCATTACGACTGGTCTGTCGAGGGCGTCCTGAGCCTGGTCTTCGTGTACATGACATCTCTCGGATCCACTGGTCCCAACACCTCCTCACAACACAATCAGAGCGGCCTAATTGACGAGCTACTCGCCTAGCTGACCACCCAGCTTCCATCATCCCGACGATTCTCCCCCTCTCAAACTGCGACAACTGCTTATATTGTCTTCGAACACGGCGTAATGGCATGTCTATCTCAGCTCTTCCTTTGTAAATGATTCAGCACATTTAAACAAGCTTTGGTTACCTGTTTTATACTCCACAGAGTACGATGTTCAACGCCCTCTACCGGCTATACGTAATGCGCAATTACGCTGCATTTCTAATCATTTGCATATCTCCCCGACATGTACCTTCATTGCAAGTTTCGTTACGATCCCCCAGTTATTTCTTGGTGAGATAATTTTTTTGTCCATGAGTGTATATATATATATATATATATATAATTTAGGCATACATTCATACACACAATAAGTATCTGAAATTAACCAAAATATATCGTCACATTTTATTGTGTTATGTAAACTTTTCTTAGATTCTATTATTCAGTATACTTTTGATTTTCGTTTCATGTAAATCCTATTGAAAGCAGTATATATAATTTTACACAAATTAAAGGTTAAAATAACTAAATAGTCCCAAAATTTACTACATATAACATTCTTCCCCCCAAAAAAAATTTAAAGAAAAAAACTGCATGTTTATATCTCAAAATACTGAATAATAAATAAAATAATTGCTATGCAATGAAAAAAACGCTAGTAATTTGTTCCTGAAATATCTAATTTATAGATTCATGTGCAAAAAAGTATTCCAGTCTATTGTAGAAGTGGGAATTCTTAAATAATTTAAAAAATTATAATCCATATAAAATTTGCAGACGTATATGAAACAGATAAAAGTAATAGATCTAAGCTGTTTGTATTTGAACGCTACAAATATTTATATTTTTACATCATCTAAAGAAAAAAATTCTAAACCAAAACGAATAAAATTATTTTTTAATAATTAAAGCGATTAAATAAGCAAACATTATAATCAAGTGATTATTATACTTTGCTAAGACTTTGCTTGATGTAAGCAATATGATAAGAAAATATTAACTGCTTGCCGTTGTTTTAATTAGCTTGCAAACTTATACACAGTTAATTAGATAATTTATCTTGGTCTTTTCCGTAATATTTAAAATGTAGGTAAGCGTTTAGTCTTAAAATATTTGCACAAATAATAAAACCAATCCAAATTTAATTTCAAAATAAAATATTTATTAAATTCAATTGTTTATATAAATATAACTACTATGTATCGAGAATTTCTTTTTTTACATATTTTGAACTCCTTATATACTGAATTATAGAAACAACTTTGTAACGTATATGAAATAATTTATCGCCCTTTTGATAAGGGAAACATTAAACGTACAGAGTGCATATTAAAGTACGTTCTACGCTCAAGCATGAAGTATTGATATTTGCTGGATTTGCGGATAATGGTTGAGGAAGTAAGGCAAGATTGGATCATTAATTTAGTTGTAAATACCAAAACTGTACAGGGTTCCCACCTATATCCGTTACATCCCCCTTAACTTCTAAACGTTGACAGATTAGGCCTTAAAGTTGGTATCTAGGTATAGTAAAAAGGGCTATGCGCTACTCGATGAGACAACTTACATCGCCATCTATCGGCAAATTTTAGAATTAGCGTTTTTATCTCAAAAACGGTACGAGATACGGGAATAAAGTCAGTTGCAAAGTTGTTCAACATCACCGATTTAGTAAGAAAAGTCACCTTGCGCACACTAATACTTAAAATTGAATGTAGAAAAGGAACATTTGTTTGATCACGATTTCGAAAATTGTCATATCATAAAGAATGGAAGAAAAGAAACTGAGACACTTCCCTATCTTCAGGATAATTTATTTATGTTGTTGAAAATGCTGTCTATTAGCCACTATACACATTTGCACTCTGGACTGGATTTCTCGCTGCACATTGTGCAACATCCACTCTTTATGACATGACAATTTTCGATATCGGGACCAAACAAATGCTCCTTTTCTACATTCTCTTTTAAGTATTAATGTGCTCAAGGTGTCTCTCCTTACTAAATCCATGCTGCTGAACAACTTTGTTACTGACTTTTTTCTCGTATCTCGTGCCGATTTTGAGACAAAAAAGCTAATTCCAAAATTTGCCGATAGATGGCGTTGTAAGTTGTGTCATCGAGTAGCGCATAGCCTTTTTACTATACCTAGACACCAACTTTATGGCCTAAGCTGTCATCGTTTAGAAGTTAAGGGGTGTGTAACGGATATAGGTGGGACTCCTGTATATTAATAATCTCCAAACCTCATCCGGTTCTACTTATGATTTCTCCTTTGCGAGCGAAACTTCTGCCATCAATAACGCTTTTCCTTCAATTGTCTCTCTGTCACTACTCAACACATCTTAAATTTATAATCAACATGTCATCAACACGTCGCCATTGTCAGTCATTTGCTCAAAGACTTCGTACTCCTTTCTTCTAAATGAAACTGTTGTCCTCCAACTTAGACGACAATTCCGTCTTAAATACAAATTTTCATTTTGAATTTCCCGTTCATATCTTGTTTAATGCCGCTCTCTTTATTTCCTCTTCGCTAAAAGCCTTTTCCACTCTAATTACCCCGTGCCAAGGATTAGAATGGGGAACATAAATTCAATTTTCCAATCAGAATCCGATGAATTATTTTTCAGTTCAGTCAAACACAGGTGCTGCAGTTATGCAGAGCCTGTGTAGGACGATCTCATATAATTCTATAAATTTATTTATCCTGGAGAAATTGAAGGACTTATTTTATCAGGAATTAATAGACATAAATTCTAATAAGTTATGGGTTGTTACGATTGCATTAATTCAAGATTTTTCCAAGGAATAATTCGGTAACCATGATCCCTATCTTGGTTCATATTTTAGTTAGCACCGTGCTCTTTGTTTCCTCCTCGCTAAAAGCCCTTTCTACTCTAATTACCCCCTGCCGAGAATAAAAATGGGGAACATAAATTCAATGTTTAATTCAGAATCCGATGAATTGCTTTTAAGTTCAGTTAAAAGTGCTGCAGTTATGCAGAGTCTGTGTAGACCGATCGCGTATAATTCTATAAGGGTATGTAAAGAGAGAAATTGGAAAACCTCTTCTATCAAGAATTTATTGACAGAAATTCTAATAAGTTATGGGTTGTTAGTAGTGAATTCATTCCAGATTTTCCAAGGAAGAATTTGGTATTCAGGATCCCTATCTTGGTTCATATCTTAGTTAGAGCCGCTCTCTTTGTTTTTTCCTCGCTAAAAGCCATTTCCACTCTAATTACCCCTTGCCGAGGATAAGAATGGGAAACACAAATTCAATGTTCAATTCAGAATCCGATGAGTTACTTTTCAGTTCAGTCAAAAGTTCTGCAGTTATGCAGAGTCCGTGTAAGCTGATCGTCTATAGTTCTATAAAGTTATGTATCCAAAAGAAATTGAAGGGCCTCTTTTATCAAGAATTTATTGACAGAAAGTCTAATACGTTATGGGTTGTTAATAAGGTAAGTTGGGGTAACTGGGCCATCCCTTGCCAGATTTTTCCTTTACATATCACAGTGTAATTCCACTCTGTTGGTTCAACACTGGTAAGCAGAAGTCAATAAAGCAACAGCCATTTGGTCTCCTGCTTGGTTGAATAATGTTTTATGGCTGCTAATGTTTTTTTATTTATAATCATAAAATATCTTTCTACAAGGGTGAAGCCAATAATTTTTTATGAGTCTATTTTTATCTCTTAAAAATTTATTGTAAGAATTTTTAGTTCAGTTAATGTCAAAATAAACTTCCGTGTAGTGTTTTTACCTATCCTGTATGTTAAAGGTCTGTGGAGGGTTATGACCCAGTTGCCTCATCAGATTGAGTGATTTGGGGCAACTGGAGCCATACTTTCAGGGGATTTGGGTCCAGGTATTCCCAGTTACCCCACACTGATCCACGTATGCTTTTATTAACTACTATTAACCCAACTTAAGTAACTAAACTATTTAAGTTATGTTAATAAGTTGCAATAAAATTCAATCAAGGCAAAAGCCCTTATATATTGAACGTTGTTGGAGAAATTTATGCTTTTAAAGCTTGTTAGAGTTCAAACACGTTTTCTTTTTTTCTTACAACTCACCCAAGATTTGCGTCATATTTACATAAAAAAAACAGAAATAAAAGAGGTAGGAACATTTGGCTTTACAAGAAAAAAATTTAAAAATAGAAGAAAAAGTCCTAAAAAAAACAGAACAAGATGACATTTTTAAGAAAAAACTGATTTTGAAGACAAACTTGAAAGCAAAAAGAAAGAGAGAAACAGCAAATCGAAGATGCAATGCGAGGAAAAAATCCAGAAAAAGAAAATAAAGATTAGATTTAAACCACTGACTTCAGTAGACATAGAAAACCCATTGCCTTCAACTTCTGGCCTCTACAACTTTGAAAAGGTGAAACCTGTAGTGAATTCAAACTCTGATGATGATGGCTCAACAGGTATAAGAATTGCGGTCTGTGAATCAAAGTTGTGCCTGGTATCACTGTTATCAAAGGACTATGTTATTTTATTATATTGTATTCTGTACAAAATAACCTGGACAAGTGGTAGATTTAAATAGAGTGAAAATAAGTGAAAATAAAACACATGAAAAGTGCTGGTTTAATTTACTGGCGATGACCAGAAGAGAAGGATATTCTGTGGTATGCAGAAGATATTTTACGATTGATTAGAACCCCAATCCCCATGTACAAATGTGGAATTTTCAGTGTTCTACAGATAAAAGGTTGTTTATTTTAGTATAAGTAAGTTTAACTATTATAAGTTAAGTATTTAAGTCACTCATTGGTGTTCTTTTCCAGTTAAGCTTACTACTAATTGTCAAGTTATTACAAAAAACATTTTTTTAAAATGACATGCATTAATTCGCCCATTAACTCATTATCTAACTTAGGGCTTGTTAAACTCAAATTAATATTACTTTTTCAATAGACAAGGCGATTACAGCTACTAACTAAGCTAGAAAGTATGTTTGTACTTTTGAGAATGTGTTTATAATCAATAACATTGTGTTTTTAAATCACTTTGTGTGTTATTTTTTCCCCGGTGTTCGCAACAATCTATCTTGCAACATTGGTAATTGCTTTGAAAAATTATTTTTAAATGGGGGTACAATTTTTCTTCTTCCTAGATATACAAGCATTGGACCCATTTATCCAGTCACAGATTCTGTTGATTATTATGAGAAATAGACCTGGGTGGTCCACTTACCCCAATTATCATGGGAACTGGGCACACCTGTTTTTAAAAATATATACAATATTTATATATAATATATTAATATATATATATATACAATAAAAACCACTATTATAGCTTAAACATACTCCTTAAGACTTACTAAAATACGTGTAATACAAAGATTTTTTAAAAATGTACATATTAGTATAATTTTAATGTGTTAAAAGTATAGTATATAAAAAAGTTGAAACTCTAAGACCCAGTTACTCCAACTTACTCATTCCAGACTTGAATTCATTCCAGATTTTCCAAAGAAGGATTCTGTAACTATGATCCGGCTTTTAACTGGTCATGACTGCTTAGCTAAACATCTGAGCCGCTTGAAAATACTACAGAGTCCTTTCTGGACTGTTTGTGATAAAGCCCTAGGTATGGGTATTTCTCATCTCCAGATCTGTGAGGCACTGTCGTCTCGGGATCTCTGTAGTTGATATCGGAAGGCAAGAGAATACGTCGATTAATACGTCCTGTTTCCTTCTTCTTTTTAATTCATAGCTTGTTGTTTTTGTTTATATCGTGCCATTAGAATATATATATATATATATATATATATATATATATATATATATATATATATATATATATATATATATATATATATATATATATATATATATATATATATATATATATATATATATATATATATATATATATATATATATATATATATATATATATATATATATATATTTATTTATATTTATATATATATATATATATATATATATATATATATATATATTCAAAAAAGAAAGAAAAATTCAAGTTTATAAACATTATTAGTCACTTTATATTGTGAAGAAATTTCAAACACTGTACGATAGACAAAAATTTTGGTTACGCAAAATGCTAAATGAACGTTTCCACTAATGGTATAATGATTGTACTTTTCCTAGACAGCTGGTCAAGCCAATGCTCCTAAAAGTGTAATAAACTTAATATATTAAAGTACGATAGTTACTTTATATTTTCATAAAATTTTAAAAAATGGATAAATTTCACATTATAGTTAAGATATTCTAATAATTCTAAAATGATATGAGCCAAACTAATCGCGGTGTGCAATCGGCGTTCATAACAAAGACATATTAAAGTCACCGAAGGAAAAAAAAAAGTACTACACCTGAAACTTTTCCTTCGCCTGTCACACGAATGAAAAGATTACAGTCTGAAAAGTTAGATACTCAGAGATAGAAAAAAAAAAACTGAAAAAAAAATTCAAGTTTAATAAAAACTTTGAGTCGGAAGAAAGAAGTCCCACGGGAACTTTTAAGCAATCTTAATGACAGTCATCAAGACAGGGAAAGAAATCCGTGGGGACGGGAAAAAAATGTGTTTCGTTCCATGCGATTTCACTTTTTGAAAACTATCTTTTGTAACTCATAGTTTAATATAGGATGGCGAATAAGAGGATATGTATGCAAACAGCTTCAGAAATGCACCAGAAGTGGGATATCTTCTCCGACATTTATAGTGTTGTTTTAAATGCATTTTTATAAGCTGAAAAATTAAATCCTTTAAGGAAAGGAAGAAAATACGATATCCTTTCGCAGATTGATAATTTAAAATTTTTGATGCTCTGAAAAAAATGGACAGATTTAAAAAAAAAATCCCTGTTAGCGGAAATTAATTTGTTACGTTTCAAAGAAAACTGGGGATAGAGGAAATGAGATCTGCAGGGAAAAATCCTTACATTTATTCATATTTTAGATATGTTCATATAAATAGAAAAAACAGCATTCTCGCTGACGTTTTGAGTGAATGAGGGAAAATAAAATGTATCAGTGATAATAAAAGAGAAAAAAACAGATTTTGTGTTTAATTCTCTTTTACAAGAAAAATATCAGAGTAATTTAAAAGTCCAAACGCGGTCGAAATTACGTTACGCATGTATCGTATAGCTTTGTTGTTTAATTGAGTGCGCATATTCTTTTATGCCTTCACCGAAAAAATTTAATTAGTTCCCAACTTTTTAAAAAAAATTATTTTTACGAGGTTCTATTTATTAAATATTTACAGAACGCATTACTACATAAAACAAAGGAAACGTAGATCCAAAATTATCAAATATTATAAAAATATTTCAGGTAGTCTCTTCTAACGAAACTACCGTGGTTATTAACGAAGGATTACTTATCGTTGCTTACGGCTTTTTTTTTTTTTTTTTTGGATGCATTTTGCTACTTTTCTGCTTTTGGTGTTTACTGCTACTGGGTTTGGCGCGCAAACTTGCGACGCAGGAAGGAAACTTTTTTCTTCCCGGAGTACCGTTATTGAGGAACTCAATCCTACGTTAAAAAATACTTTACCTCCGACAGATATTTTTTTTCGAACGCGGAGGCACTTTGTCGTTAGACTTTCGCCTGTATGTACACCGCGAGCCTGATGACCATTTATTTAAAGGGGCACGGTAAATATGGCCAGCATTATCCCCCAACAAGCCAGTCCCGTAATTTAGAACTGAGTAGAGCGACGAGACCGGTACACTTGACCCCGTACCTCTAGTGGTAAATTTGAGAACTTGCAGGACATTGCAGCCACGAAAGATTTTTCATGAATCAGCCGTCATTAGTGTACACGGCAGTGGATTTGTCAACGTCGAGCATCTAACCAGTGACGTTCAGATCACTGGCTCGCTGCCTTTGCCAACTGGGCCACCTCGCCCTCTCTCCGACAGATATTAATACAGATTATTTTGAAGTAAAAAAAATATTTCTGGATTTAATATTTCTGAAAACAAGTAATATGTGAATGATAAAACTTTTATATCACTTTGTAACTTTCACTAAAATTACTAAAGCATTTGTGAGTATTAGTATTTGTACAGGATTAGTATTATTATAGGATTAATATTAGTATAGGGTAGTATTATTCGGAATAGTGTTTATCTAATAGTTCAAGCAGTTATATTTAAAACTGTGAAGCGACATGACAGCTGAAAAGTGACACCTTGTTTCACAACTTAAACCATAACTTGAGTTCCCTCATGGAAATTCGGTCTGTCTATAGTTCGGGGAAAAAGGTACATAATCTTAAATTGCTCATAATCTTAAATAAAATGCTCCCTAAGAGCAACTTAACAGTTTGAATTTCAGAATCTAGAAAATAATCAGCGAGTTTTTGTATAGTTCTCCAGAAAAAGTTTAACATGGTAAAGATGTATTTTCACACATCTTTTGCGTCTTTTACTTCCAAAGAAGCTATGAGAAGGAATCTTAAAAGTCTTTTTTCAAGAACACATACATGAATCTGAAGGCAGAAAATGAGTGTTGTAAATTGTACATGGGTTTTGGAGAAGAGGTTATTGCGTATACTTCCTATAAAAAGCCAGGTAGCATTGTTCGTAAGATAAATTAAGTAAATAATACATCGGCCTGGTGATTAAGAATAATTGCAATTAATTAGATGTGATGATCGTGAAATTCCCTGTTTCCATTACCTTAGTTTGCGGTAACGTATATACTAAAATAACGAACGCACTATTAACGAGATGCGTCGAGGTTTTCTACGCTACGATCTATTTATTACAAAAGCAATTAGGGCACATAATTACCCTACTCATTGCTAGCAGGTAACGGAGAGTTTATCGTGCGTGTTAATTCCAATAGCTATACTACGGAGACCCTGTCAGAATTCAGCCACGCCACTGCTTGTACAATTTGCCCCACTAACTTTTATGTCTTGACTTTAATAACAAACGCATTCGGTAATCTTGGCAATTCCCAATTGCTGTACTCAAACTGCACGACAAAACCGATATTCACTTCTTCATTTTTTTTCGTTCGAATCTCACCTTCCTCCGGCCTTGCTCCGTAGCGTTCCCTCCTCTGACTGTCGCGCGTGTAGTCTAACGACGGGGTTTCCTATCTAGTAAAAAAGCGCTGCTCATTTGTATTCGCGCTCGTTTCTTCTTCAAACTGCGATTTATTTAAACCAGAGGTGGGGGGTTAATTTGGATTTAATACCTCAGATGATTATTAAAGTTAACTAGTAAGTTCAAGGATCATTTCAATGTTAATCTTAAATCGATTTCTTTCTGAGGGAGATTCTTGTAGGATTATCTTACAGGGTGTTTTTTTTATGACAATACATCTTTTAATACGCACCTATAGATGTAAACACCTAACTAATTCTTTTTTAGGAGATCTTTTGCCGACACCAGAAAGTGGCCCTTAAGCAAAGTTCGTCAATTTGGTGTAAGATTACCGCTTCTAACCCTCAAGGGCTAAGAACTTTTCTTTCTTTAAGACGTCAGTGTTTGTAGCTGTTTGGAATCGGCTTTATATTGTAGGTCACTATCAGTTTAGACCATTTGTTGAAAAAAATGACCACAGTGCTCCAAAGCAACCAACCGACACTAGAATCTAACCACCTGGGAATTATTTCGTTTTGGAAGAAATCACTAAAGTCAATAATAAGGATACTGTGGCATTCTATCATTTAAAAACGAAATTGTTAGATTGGTTAGTCTTCCCGTATAACAGATCAGATACTAAAAAATCTCGGACGTTTAAAGGAAAAAATATCGACTGAAGCATTATTTTTATGAATTTAATAATGTTTGTTTTGTATTAAAATGCTTATTTTATCTGTCCCTTAAATATTTTTTTGGCGGAGCTGAAAATTCATTACGAATTAGTACAACATATTATATAATTACATAAGATCAAATTATATCATGTTTTATGTTATTTACAATTTGATTATTATATTAAGAATGATATATATTAGAAAAGTTTTATATTTTATATATCTATATATAGGTATATGTATATTATAATTTTTAGATGGGAAAGCAAATTTAATAGCAACAATTTACTAGCATCTTTACAGAGTTTTAAAATTGCATAACTTCATTACTTTATCATATTTGAATATCAAATTTTAGAGTAAGAAATATGAAATGAATTTAATTATCTATATATTTTTTTACTAATTAATTATATTATATGCATGTTTTTTTATCCTTTCTTACTGAACCGTTTCTTTTTCTAGGATATTTTAATCTTACTTCGAACAAATATCAAATCAAACATTCTTGATTTAACGGAATTAAAGGAAAATGCATGTGATTTCTTTCTAATAATATTAGCGGAATTGCATAACGCAATCAAACTGTAATGCTTTAGCCAGATAAGTGTTTTGTATATTCTCGAGTAATATCGGGACTAACAACATGTTTTAAAATGTCTGGATGTTCTTGTATTTGTGTCCAGTATAGCAACAAAATTATCAAGTGTTTACGCATTGAACCCAATTTTTACCCTGTTAAATAATTATGGAATTTTTTTTGTCTAACAAACTGCAGTCATTTTTCACCCAGAAAATAAATCAAGAGATGTGAAAAAAATAAACATCTACTTTTTTCAACATTGTGACGTTATTGTTACATTCGTTAAATATGACTACAATACTGGTGAAGAATCGAAATAGCTTCCTTACTTAATGGTGGCATTTAGCATAGAAATCCATAGCATATAAATATGGCATTGTACATTTAAACCATTTTGAAACATTACAAAACAAACATAACTATGATCTCCATATATAAGTCAACTGCACTATTATTAGTCATTCTTCCCTTAGTATTCTGCTAAATGCTCCATGCATGAATGTTTTAAACGAGGACTGTTAAAAATAGATAAATAATTATTTTCTAACAATGAAACCGTAGTTACGCTGCCTGATCTAATTAAATGAGATTCATTTACCTGTTGCCAAACTGCTTAATTTCTGCAGTAATTAAGATCTTCCGTTTATTTTGAGATGTTTCAATAGACAGGGAGCATTCACAGAAGAATTTATATTATTTTTCTGTTTCAGACAGATTTAATTAAAACTTTTTGGCTGATTGGTTACTCGGTGTCTTATTAAAATGTTAATCTCAGCGAACTGCGGAATATCAATGCTAACGATGAATGTTTCACTAAATATAAGAAAAAAAATTACTCTTTGTAGTTTGTAATTAAAGGAAATATTGGAGTTCCTTAAATAAATGAATACAGGTTAAGGTTTTATTATTTTCTTTGGGAAGAAAATGTGTTATAAATACTTATCATGAAAAGTAAATATTTCAGGATAATTTGCTCCTTCATACTCCATGAACATTTTTAAGGAAGTTTTAGAAATTTAAGGCTCACTCAAGAATATAGGTCTATCATTTGCCTCGGTACATTAATAATTGAGATATCTAAAAGCAATTTTATGAAGCAAGATCGCTGTATTAAAACACCTTATGAAAAGTGCACTTTATACTTTAGGAACAATAATTATTCATTTTATTTATTGTATGTCTATACCTTAAATTCCTTTCATTGATAAATATTTCTGATGCATAGATAAATTTTAATAGACTGAAAACTCTTGACAGAAGAATTAAGCAGTAAACGCTCGAGGTTTGTTCATGAAAGGTTCATTCCTGGTTTCAGATACAAAAACATAGTAAAGGTTTTATTCTGCATTATAGACAACAGTTATAAAAGAACTGTAGATGTGAAGATAACTTTCAAAGTTTATCGTATGTCTATTCCTTGGACGCTTTTCCTTGATAAATATTTCTGATGTATAGATAAATTTTAATATACTGAAAACTCTTGACAGACATATTAAGCAGTAAACGCTCGAGGTTTTTGCATGAAAAGTTCGTTCATGGTGTCAAATATAAAAACATAGTAAACGTTTTATTCTGCATTATAGACAAAAAGATTATTAAATAACTTGTGACGTTTGTCACGAAGACCAATTAATTCTCCTTAAACTCGGGCAGTTTCGAGGAAATGAAAAGTCTTTGTGCAGGGTCGACGTAGCTTTGAAAGGGCGGCCGTCCTTTTTAATGTCGCCTGGTGGACTTTAACTTCCAGTTAGCAGTTTTCCTTTTGGACGTTAATGACATTTCTCATCATCGTAGGGTCCGGCAGTTAACGCCGGAGAATGATCTACTGTTCGCCTGGGAATGGACGAGACACAGCGTCACCCAAGAATCCCCGAGCAGGATTGCACCACTGGTCGAAAGAGACGCCTTTGTTCAAGGTGGGCGGTTGTCGAGGGTGTTAGAAGGAAACGGCACTCGACTCCCGGGCAGAGCGGGTTAGGGCGCTGATTGAATTCTGTCGAGCGCGCGAGAACGGCTGAGATTGGAAACCGGGCCATGATTGTGCCGGAGTTGCCGTCGGAACGTCGATAATCATTTAAGCTGGAGGCCTATACGCACGGGACGGGTATCTTAAGGCATTTTATTGTGTATATATTTTTTCTTTTATATGGAACCAAAATAAAGAGCTTTGCGATCTACAGTCTATGTGCTATTTGTTGAAAACAGATAGATGAATCCAAATCAGACTTGAAGGTCTGCGCTACTCGAAAGCTATAATATAGACTGAGAAGCTAAGAGTCTGGCCTCGTCATAAACTGTAGATGTGAAGACAATTTTCAAAGTTTATATTTACATTTTTAAAATGTGCTTTTAGCTAATTTTATAAACTCACAAGGAATGAAAATGATAGTTATGTAATGAATATAAATAATAATAGACATTTTATGAAAGATATAAAATCTAATAAATAATTTTGTGATCGATGTTTAGAAGTAAAGGGGGATTTTCTTTTAATTATATATACTTTTAGATTATGTTCACTTCAGACAGAACAATAGGAATTTCTTCATAGATTTGCACCAAAATGTTGAACAGCTTTTACTGCGATAAGAAAAAATTCATCATTTTAAACTAATATAAACTGATACACTGAATATTTTCCAACCTTAATATCAATACTATTATAATTGGCACATTCTATTACTTTCCTGCAGTGTTGTCGATCGAAATCAAAATTAGTTATATTATTATTTTAATAAGTGGATTAAAAAGTTTATTGCTTTAAAAGAATGCTGCCGAAAATTAGCATTTTTGTCCTCTTAAATTACTGTAAAGTAATACAATATTTAAATTTTGCAAATTGAAGAAATGTATTTCATATTAACTATTACATATAGTTTTAAACTTTAAAAAAAATTACATCACTCTCATTAGCTATTCTTAACCCCTAGCTTGAGAGTTTGATACTGGAATAATTTCTTATGATGACACTTTCAAGCTAATTTGAAGTCACTTAAGTATTGATATCAGTATTTGTATAAAACTCATTTAAAACGGCAAATATTTTTATTTATACTTCTTATCATTTTTATAGTACCTTAAAAGATAAATTATTAATGTTCTTCAATTTTTTACGCATTTAAAGCCTAAACTGCAGAGGAAACCGCTGGAAATATGTATAAAGTTTTGAGAAATGAGAATTGTACCCTAACAAAAGAAATATCTCTAATGAAAGATTTAAAATAAATTAGACTCATTTTCGAGATAAGACATATGGTAAGAGGGCGTGTAATTAAATAATCCTTAGGGAAAAAATGGATCTAATTCAATTTTTATGGTTCTAATTCATTTCTCAGCTGAGCTCGAATTCACGACTTTTGTTGATGAAGGAACACCTGTCAAAAGCAATTTTGTGATTCCCCAAACAACTTGACCCTAATTCCCTTGACTATTATTGAGACTGAAGGACTACTTTATCTTTATAAATAAATTATTCCCTAATAATTATATATTATTCCTGAATTATAACCGTTTAAGACAAATTTTGTTCATTGACATCGTTTAATCTTTAAGGGGACCCACTACCCTTAAATCTTTAAAACATTCGATTTTTTGAAAAAAATACATATTAAAGCTTGATCAATTCTGAACAAAATAAAGCAAACCGCATGAAAATATTCCGCTTAGTTCTGGAGATAGTGATATTCTAAATATTTCATTACTCATGGTAAGAAAAATTTTAAACTCATTTTTCTCAAAATGTAATTTTGCCTCATTCCGCAACTGATATCTCAAAACCTATGAAACATAATTCCATGAAATTTTTATCCCTGCATAATCATGTTATTTTATTGCGTCTGAACTAGAATTATTGCAATCACTGCACATTTTGTTATTTTATCAGGGTTAAATTAATGCAAAAATTTAAGGAAATTTTAAGTATATTTTGAGCAGTTTTAAAAAAATTGAAAAAATATTTTAATGTTGAATGTTTTAAGTTCAATTGTATTTTGAATTATTTATTTTAAATATGAAACAGGAATTATGTATTTAAGTGTAAAATTAATTTCATAGTTCTTCCCGCAAGCCAGTATACAATAAAAATGCTTAAAAAACAAGATATATCTAAAGCATTTTTAAAAAAATATTTAAAATTATTTTCAGAGTTGAAACTTTTTTTATTAAAATAAATATATCAATTTATCATATATATAAAATTTGGAAAAATTGGGAGCAAATTGAAATAGTTACAAAGAGTCAAAAAGTATGAAAATATACCTTATTTCCTCGACTTATGTCGTGAGTTATGTCGTTTAAGAGTCGTGAGTCCAAGTGAATTCATTCTTATGGTTTGTCTGTGTAATGAACATCTGGTGTTCTTTAGAATGCGATCTACTCTCCCTTAGAATGCGAATAAAAAAGGCAATATTCTTTCAAAATGGAGAACGCTTACATCTTTGATTCAATTCATACAGTCCACTAAGTAACTCCAGACATTCTTTCTTTCTGAGAACCGCGTTTTTTTCCTTGTCCGTAACTGTATACTTTCTTTGGGTGGTATAAATAGAAATGCAAAAGAAAAACGTACAAGACAAGTTTTATAGTAGCCTTGAAAACTTTTAATTAATAAATTGTTTTTGGTCTTCTTAAAATACTTAAATTTTGTCTTATATCCTATTAGACCTTGAAGTGTAAGTGTCTGAACTTATCTCATTTTCGCGCTCTATTTTGCATATTTCGAATGCAAAAAGAACTCGTTCATAACCACGAAAGGGTTACAAGAATCTAGTTTTAAATGTAAATTTTTAAGCAGTCTATGAGAAATAGGTGTATTATAAAAGCCATTTTATAACATTACAAATTCATTAAAACATTAAACTTCATTTGAGGCAAAATAGCAATTTTAGAAGTTTTAGACAGCGGTGTATAATTTATACATTTGCAGTGCATAATTTATACATTTATTCAATAAATCTTCATACATAAAAATGAACTAAGAGTTTTCTCCCTGAACAACATAACATTCCCTCTACAGCCTAGTATAAATTTATTCTGTTATCCTCCTGCTTGACTTTAGTCGATTCTCAATTTTCGAAGAAAACCGATTAAACATAACCGATTTTAAACAAAAAAGTCGATATTTCATTCAAAAGATTCTAATTTTTGTCACAACCTATTTTACTATTACTTATTTTTTTACCTATAGACACGGAAATACTACTGAGGAACTTAATTCACATGATAATTATAATATTTTTACATCTTACTCAAATCAAGATCCAAATGTTTCTGAAGTATCCACACTGTAATGGATTTGTGATCTAAGCTTCGGGAAATGAGTTGCATTATTAATCTGCTAATACTGCTGTATCTTTTATTAGAGGCAAATATCTATCAAATGAATTCCCCCCAATTATGGATAGTAAATGGATATTGGGGAATTGCTGCGTTATCATTTGAACTGTTAATTTCCACTCGGTTTACGCTATTACCGTTATAGACCACTGCGTTAAGCTAATTACGTCAAATGGCGCGGTTTTAGACAGAATTGCCTGCTATGCTATGATTGTAAAATATTGTTATCGAGACTAATTTCAAACTTGGTGTAAACTGAATCCTACACAAACAAGATAATCAATTGATTTTCTATGATATATATTGTTTTTTTTTTGTTTGCTGTTGTTCACTTTTACTTCGTAATCCATCAGATGGAGGGAGTTAAAAATGATTTAAACAGTAATTTGTTTAAAAATAATTATGTAATGAATATTAAATATTTGCAAAAAAAGGTTTGGCATTATGAACTATCATATGTCTTGAGCATAAATTTAAATTTTTATCTTTTCAACGAGACCGTTATATTAACGAGAATCTTAAAAAAAAAGATTTACTGTCATAAGAAGAAATCTTAATATTGCTGTGTACTAACCCTATTGAATTCACTCACCTCAATGTATCTACTATTGAAAGCTACATAAATTCTGTTAATCAAATAAAAATAGTATTTTCAGAGAGCCTGCACTTATCTGCACCTTGCAACAGGGTTCATTTTATAAATTTCATCTACCAAAGGAATTTATATGCCTTTAAAACACACTATACCAGATTTCTCCCCTCCCCCCCCCATATAATTTAAATTTTAAAATATTATTTGCATTTAAAAAAAGTGAAAAATGTCCTATGGTGTAAAATTTCTTTCTCTTTTACGGAGTACAATTTTTAAAAAAATCTTTAAATCCTAGTCGGCAATCCTTCAACTTTTCTCTATAGGTTAACAATGAGGTGAAAGAATCTAGTAGGATTAGTACTGGAAGAAGCCTTAAGGTCTAAGGTCAGAGATCAACTTGAAAATAAGAGATGCTTACATAAGGACGTGTAAAATTCTAAATAATGTGACGGATAATGTATCTGCCAGATCGGTCTATTCTAGGTTAAAAGTGATTCCATTTCGTAATGATATTTTGCAAATAAAATTTACACCTAGACATTATGAGTTTGAGATGACTGATTATTTAAGAACTTTTTATTAACATGAAACGTTTAAATCGTTCAGTTCGTGAACTAACTTTCTGCATTTAACATTTTATCCCGCAAGATGCATTATGGGGAGAATATGGAGCGGAAATATGAAGAAAAAATTATAAAATTTCTTTCATCATGATAGGAAGGAATCTGTATACGCCTTAAAATAAAGTTTAAAAGCCCAATAAGAATACTTAAATCAATACCTTTAACCTTGAATTAGGTGTTTTAACTTTGAGCAAATTGCAGTGTGATTACCATATTAATCTTATTAAGTATTTAAAATATAACTTTACCAAGAAACATCTATTCCCATACTCTCTACTCCATATCATTTATTTTTAATGATAATATCTGCTCATGAGAAATTCGAAATAAAGAAGCCCTGCATTGTACTTTACTTATTGATTAATTCCCTTACTTTAAGAACGGTGAATTATAAGTTATGTACAATGAGGTACGAAATCCCGTATAATAAAATATTTATACTGATACTTCTAACAATCGAGGAAGAAAGTAGGAATATTACCACTCTAACATACTCCTGAAAGTTAGACTAAATCCTAAGTTACGATATATATAAACAAACAAACAAACACACACGTACATATATATATATATATATATATATATATATATATATATATATATATATATATATATATATATATAGTATAAAGAGTTTTGAATTTCAGTTTTAAATCAGAAATTAATTTTATTATATGTATGTACACTGAAGAGTCAAAAAGACTGGTACACCTGCCTAATATCGTGTAGTGTCCCCACGAGCACGCAGAATTGACGGAACACGAAGTGGCATGGACTCGACTAATGGCTGAATCCTGGAGGCAATTCAAACAATGACTCCTGCAAGGAAGTCCACAAATCAATATGAGTGCGAGGGGGGGGGGGATCTCTTCAGGACAGTACCTTGCAAAGCAGCCCAGATATGCTCAATAATGTTAATGTCTAGCGATTTAGGGGGACAATGGAAGTGTCCCCCTAAACTGCAGTGTGATTATAAAGTCAAAAGAGGGATCCTAGAGCCACTCGGCAACAACTCTCGACGTGCGGGATATCGCATTGTTCTGATGTAATTGTCGAAGTGCATCGGAACGCACTATAGACGTGAAGTGGTGTAGATGATCGGGCAGGATGCTTGTGTACCCGTGATCTGTCAGAGTTGTCTTTAGACATATCAGGGGTCCCATATCATGCCAACTGCACACGCCGCATACCTTCACAGAAGCTCCACAAGCTTGAACAGTACCCGGTTGACATGTACGGTCTATGAATTCATGAGATTTTCTCCATACCCGTACACGTCCATGCGCCCGATACAATTGAAAACGAGACTCGTCAGACCAGGTAACGTATTTTCAGTCATCAATAATCCAATGGAAGTGTTGGAGGGCCCAGACAAGGCATAAAACTTTGCTCCGTGCAGTCAATAACGGTACACGAATGGGCCTGAAGCTCCAAATGCCCATATCAATGACAGTGCGTTGAACAGTTCGCACACTGTCACTTGTTGATGCCTAAGCATTGAAATCCGCAGCAATTTGAGGAAGTGTTGTACGTCTATCTCCATTAAGAATTCTCGTCAGACGTCGACGGTACAGTTCTTTAGAGGTTTTTTTCCGGTCTCACCGCTGTCGGAGATATGGTGTTTTACCAGATACCTAATATTCATGGTACACTTGTGAAATAGTCATGCACGAAAATCTAAATTGCATCGCTACCTTGGAGATGCTATGTCCCATCTCTCGTGCGCGGACTCTAACGCCACGTTCAAAGTCACATAAATCGTGATTACCTGCCATTGTAGCAGCAAGATCCGATCTAACAGCTTCGCCAGACACTTGTTCTCTTAAAAAGGCACTCCCGGTCGCATCGAGTTACGCCGATTGGTTGTATAGATCCGTTATTTTGCATACGCACGCCTATACCAGTTTTTTTGGCCTTCAGTGTATATATAATATCTATTATATTCATGTCTATATTTTGAATTCAGTCACAACAGTATACTTTGAATTCATGTTTTAGGATGCTTAGGATATATATATATATATATATATATATATATATATATATATATATATATATATATATATATATATATATATATATATATATATATATATATATATCCACTTGAGACCGACGGGACCCAACTGGATAAAGTCTATTTTATGCGATTACTGAAAGATGGTGCAACTAGTTCCAGATCCGAAGTTAGGTTCTTCAGTTAAAGTGGCGGGAAATCTGAAAATAGCTTCTAGACATACTAGAGGTAAGAAAACAATTTATTTTTATTCTTTAAAAATTTTCTTTTACATTTTGCGTTATGTTTATATAAAGTTTAGACCATAGTGACTATATAAAAATGAATTAATAAACATTATTTATATTTAATTGTGTTATTAAGGGGATGGTGGACTTTCAAATTACCAAAAATCGAGCAAAAATTGGAATTTTTTGGGGGGATGTATTAATATTTTAAAAACATGTAAATATTGGAATGAAATGCATTTAAAATATGTAGTGAAAAGTAAAATGAAAACTTAGTGGCTTTACAAAAGTTAGTATTAAAGGTAGGTGAAAAAACATCTTTTAAATGTATTTCTCACAAAATGAGTAATTTCCAGATTTGCAAGTCTTTAAAATGCTCCTCGCGTCATAATTTTTGACGAAAGTTTATGAAATTTATAATAAAGACTCCTGTAATACATGAAAATAAAGTTATGTATCCATTTTAGGATTCGAGGTCATTAAGGTTATCAAAGTTTAACTTAAGTGTACAAAAGTACAAAAATTTCAAGAAAATTCAGAGTACAAGAATAAAAATATTTCCTGAAAATTAACTATGGAACGAAAGTACAAAAAATACATAACTCTGTTCAGAAAGTATTTATAAGCAATATAAATGCAAAATTAAGGGGAAAAGTTTAAAATTGAGTCGCAAGGAGCATTTTAAAGAAGGATAATTAAATTTCAATTTTTTAATTATAAAATATTTAAAAAAAATATCTATAAAATTTTATAAGGTGATTAATATTGTTAGACTTTAATGAATATATAAGCAAAGTTTCATATCTCTGTGGCAAAAATTTCAAATATCGCTGTGAAAGGTCCACCATCCTCTTAACGATGTTCAAAAAGAAGGTACCCAATTGGGGACCTCGGGATTTGAATGCTAAAAAATTTGTAATTTTATATTTTTAGTTCGTTATCTGACAGAGGAGGAAATCCAAGCTTATCTTGCGCAAAGTGATGGCGAATTATCAAATACTAATGATCATGATTTCGTTGAGAATTTCGAACCTGAAAGTGAAGAGTGTGCCCAATGAAGAAGAAATAATTTCTCCTGTGAAGGTACTATCTGCTGCCCCAAACAAGAAAGGGAAAAGAGAAAAAGATCTGCCTCGGACAAAATGTTAGTCCATTGATGAGCAGATGATCCCATTTTCTCGTTCTTGTACAATATGTTTCATCAAATTCTAAGTCTGCAGGATTGAAAAATTTTGTACTCAGCTTTGTACTTGCTACACAGGGGGTGTTAGTTTTGGATTTTGTTATCTATACGGGTGCAGATACAGTGCAAACAGATGAAAAGGCATCCTATGGTTTCGTAGGAGCTATAATTAAGCATTTAGTTAGTACAGTATCAGAAACATCAATTTTTACTTTATTTACCGACAGGTTTTTCCCAGATATACCAATTCTTGATTACCTTAGTGGCAGAAATTTTTTTTTGACTGGTACCGTAATGAGCAAACGAACTGATGTTGCCGCAGCTAATTTTCCACTAGATCGAGATATGGAAAGAGGCTCTATCAAATTCCTAACTCGTGAAGATGGAAAAGCCTTGTTAAGTCAAATGGAAGGACAGTAGGTCGGTATTGATGTTGTCTAGTGCATTTGCATCAACCCCAAAGAAATTTGCAATAGATGGAGCAAGGAAGCAAATAGGAAGATACACCGATTTCAAGCAACCTGCTGCTGTGAAAGCATATAATACTTATATGGGTGGAGTAGACCTAATGTATAGATTTATATTATAATATCGCATTTCAGCACGCACCAAAAAATAGCCAAAGCGCATTTTTGCACATTTCCTTGACATGGCAACGTGTAATTCATGTATTCTCTACATACACCATTGCAAACAAAGCCAGGTGCTAAGAAAAGAGTATCTACAATTGATACATTCAAACTTGTAATTGCAGAAAGTTTAATTCTTCAAGAAACCTTAAAATTATTAGAAGAAGGCTGTTCAGCGAGAAAAAAATTTCAAAAAGTGATTGGCCATGGCAATGATATGATGTATGACAGAATGGGGCATTTCCCAGAGCAGTCCAAATTGCAAAATCAGATGAAATGCCACAATCCAGACTCTAAAAGAAAATCTAGAGTTAGATGCATTAAATGTAATCTATTTTTGTGTTTGCAAAACAGAAACTGCCTCTTAGAATTCTATGGGAAGTAACTGATTTTTGTTTGTATATATACCCAAGGTATCCATTTGTGTACCACTTAATTAACGTAATTAAAAATTTTTAATTTTAACTTTGTGTTGATATTTATTTCACTTAATCTTATTTATGCTAGATTAAACAAAAATTGTGAATGAAGTGCATTATTATAGGCTCGGGTCTCTAGAGGATATATATATATATATATATATATATATATATATATATATGTTAAGGATTAATTAGAGAGAAGAAAATAGTTAAGATATTTACAGGGGCTTCAGAATAGTTTATTTTCGTGGGGTTAAAAGTCACTATTTTCCCACAATTCTTAAAGTAACGCTGAAAACGCATTAGATCAAAAAAGGGAAATTCCCTGCATGGAGAAGCAAACTTGATTGACAGGTTGACTCTGCCCAAGCCTCATCTGTGTGCAAACGTCCCGCAGGATTCTAAAAGTTTGAAACAAAGGGTTTTTTTAGCAAATAGAGTTTAGATTTGTAAGTTGCTAGACGTGGGTCACGTCGCGAGCAGAAATGATGATAAGTTGGCACGAATTGAATTGAAATTAAATAATGTTAGTTAATAAAGCTCTTAGATGTAACTAATCGTCTTTCTTTAAAACAGGCCTATGTTTGTTTACTGCTAATTAGGGTAAATTTAGAGGAAAAGTTATGCGGAAATTCACGTGTTAATAAGACGCGCATCATAAGGCCAGCAGGATCCAGTATCACGCGAGGGAAAAAATTAACCCCACAGCAGTTTTAAAATAAGTTTAAAAGAATAAAAATTTGTAAAATTTTTCCAAGTTGTTCATCTCGCTCCTCGCGACAGCGTTGCCTGTTGGCGGAAAGGTAATGTTTAAATTTGGAGATGCTAAGTTATTTTTTTTCGAAGCCGATGAAAGCAACAACAAGGGCCGACGCCGATTTCCAGCTCAGGATAACATTGAAGATGGTTGATGTGTGCCATGTTCACGATGAGTGATTCTGCTTCCTCCAGTGTGTCTTCTAATTGTCCAGCATGTGCTTACCATGTTAAGATTTTCTTCGTTCTTCTTCATCATCGCAGACATCGTAATTATTCGGAATGTGTGCTGCTCATTGGTGAGCAGGAAAATCTTCAAAGTTTCTTCGAGGGATGTAAACGGCGATCTTCAATCTGGGTATAATTTCCCGGAGAATTCAACTAGGTGTTTGCGTTGTTCCGTGTGACCTTTACACGAAAAGGTGATTTTCTTATCAGACGCGACCAGCCTGAACGATTATGCTTTTGAAGACAAATGCGCTGTGTGTATTTAACGAGCAACTTCACGACATCCGTGATTAGTGATATGTAAAGAGGAATTGCTCAAGTGATTGTCATCGAGCTTAAAAATAATAGCGTTGAAGGATATCGGCCATCACAAGCAAGAAACTTCTGTTAATCGAACATTATCCGGAGAACCGAAAGATGTTAGTTAAATTACTGCAGATATTGTTTGCCATCTAATTCGAATTAATACAAAAGAAAAAAATGATTATTACTGTAAATTAATGTTTCTAAAGGGTAAGCCAAATTATGATTTGAATTTTGTTTCGAAATAAATCTTAGGTTTTTGATTTTTGTAATGACGTTTTTGATGTAAAAAAAGGAAAGGTTTTTGGAGGTGACATCAGAACTTAAACTAAATTCAGTATGATTTTGGGAGCAATAAACCGATAAATTTTAAAACTGATGTTACCCACCTCTGTTCACTGAAGAGTGTGTAAACTTTGGTACAACTAGGAGAATTTGGGCACTTGATTTTTCTGGCGGCACTTCCCAGTTGGTTTGCATTGAATAATTTTATTTTCACTGGAGTTTTAGACTGCTGAACTAAAACTTGCTATTTATGTGTACGTTTTTGCTAAGATTTTGATTAGAATTTTGAGTGTGATAGGCTTATTTCATGTTTTCCAGATTAATTAATTAATACTTTGACATTGGAAAAAGCTTTAAAATTGATGTTATGTAATTAAAATGTTTATCCATCCTTTTCTTGGGGAAGGGGGGGGGGAGCAAAGTATAACGTACTAAATTATGAACAATTTAAAATTTTTTTCTGCATATTCTGGTCGCCTGAGTTGATGATGGCCTTTTCATCTCTTTTATATTATTTTGTGCTTATACTTTGATTTTCTAGGGTACCGTTTTGATTGCTACAAATTTTTGATAAATATTATTCTAAGTGTTTTTTTGGATATTGAAATAAATTTTATTGATATTGTGTGATTTTTATAAAATGAGGTATGAGATTTAGGATTATTTTTTTCATTGGTATAAGATGTGAACGATTGTGAAAAGTGCATAATAATAAAAACTGTAAAAAGGAAAAGTCTGTAACAGGAAGTCGAATAAGGAAACTGTTTTGAGTATTCTAAAGAAATTTGAAAGTGTATAATTTGATTCCATACATTTAAAATCTTATTTACTTTTTCTCATATATTTTAGTAATCTCATATTGTGTATTCTTGGTTCTATTGATTAGGATGATATAAATTTTATGATGTGTTTATAATTTAGTAATAAAAATAATGAGAATTTCAGAGATTCACTTCCTTTGATATTACTTTTGGCGCCTAACGTCACTTGACCTCACCTTAAGGTGATTATAACTTTCTGTGCTGTTAAAAAAATTGCTATCTTGTTTAAACTCTCTTTGTTTTTGAGCTACTTCTGTGCATTTTTTTCTCTCTCGATCTCGCAAAAACAATTGTGTAATTATGGTGTTAATTTAGGAAAATATGTGTTTTTTGGTTTTGAGCACAGATGAAAGGTAATGTCCAGCGTTCATCTTATTGATATAATATTTTTATTTTGTTTTGTATCACTGTGGAAATATTTCATGTACAGGTTTCAACTTCATCATTTACAAACAAGGACTGAGTGTTTATTATATTTACTTATAGTTGAGGTATTATTGTGTTTTTTAGTGATTTTTATAACCTTTGAGAATTGATATTGTAATGATTAATGTTTCGTCGATGGTAAGTATGTCTCAAATGGAGACTTGTGTAACCTGTAACCATACCTCAATTCAATCCGGCTAGGTGAAGGTAGGGATAAAATTTTAAGTTAGGGTTAATTTTCATTTAGTATTCATTTAAGTTTTACATTTTAATTTTAGTTGTTTTCTATTCTGGAGACTTGCCACATTTGAACTGGCCATTCTTTTGTGTGCGCACCTTCAAGGGCCTAGGGGGCGGGGGGGGAGTTGTTAACCCATTAATCGCCAAAACTATAAGGGGTGAATTTTTTTTAATATAAATAATATTGGTTATTCATTTGAATATATGCAACGGTAATTTATGGGTAAAATAGCAAAACTGATCTTACCTTTCGAAAAATCGAGTGTTGCTTTCGCGCAACGTCAGCGGATTAAGAGTATGACGTTTAGTGAGTTCAACTGAACTTCTCCAGGTTTTCTTTGATTTCAGCACTGGGAATTTTTTTGAGCTTTGTTGCGCTTTAGAAAGCAAATGATCACTTTACAGGTAATTAATTTATTATAAAGATGTAACTTATTTTTCCTTTACAAATTACTTATTATATCCAGAAAACAGTTTCAAGCATGAAAAACTTCACGACAATCATGATGTAGAGCAATGTCACATACTTTACATCGATAAACTGTCTGGCTATGGAATTGTTTACAACGCAGTCTTCTGCTGTTTTCGGACTTCAAAATAAAATGTCCACGTTCTCTACGTAATGGCTTTTACATGCTGAGCTTACTAGGCCTTCCTGTTACTGATCTGTTTCCGGTTAACTCTTCACTTTCAAAAGGTGTTTGCAAAAGTGACAATACAACTTCGCCCCTAAAATCTAATAGAGACTTTATTTTCAGGAGACAATCTTGATATTTTCCACGCATTTGTCAAGGTTACATCAATGTAATTGGTAAATATTGGTCACAACCATTTTTTCCCACGAATTCTTATTCTGCAGTTGGATACTAAATTATCGCATAAATCGACAACTCCCATTTTGGCTTTGTACTGTTCAATAAGATGAGGTTGAGGGACAAACACTTTTTTCTTTTGCGTTCTTGAATAACGGAATACATTTTTTACAGGATGAATTTTTACAAACGATCCAAAGAGTCCCAACCGAGTTGTCGTTCCATCGGACAACAATTATCTCGTTTTCTTCTTCGAACTGAAAATTGCAATAACCCCTCTCTTTCTTTCGAACACATTTCACCGATTCCAATGGACACATTTGGATGCGGTTTTCCCGCATCATTTCCTTCTTCTTCATCACTAGCTTCTGTTGTTTCTGGTGGAATAACAACAATATCAGTTTCATTCTCGTCATTATCTGAATCTTCATCGAAAATCCTTTGAAGAGCTTCTTCTATAGTAAGATATCTAGTTTTAGGCATTTCTATAAGCACAGACTGGGGAAAAAGTTCCACACAGTCGAACGCCACGAGTGAATGAGGAAACTACCCTATTCCCGCTGACGATGCGCCAACGCAACACCTGATTTCTGTTCCTCTCCCATCCAAACAAAAGCAACATATTGATGGAATGTTTTGTTAAACTTTGACCTTGGCTAAAAATAGATCACCTCTAAAACTCACGTGTGTCTCGCTATATTTCTTCTGTAAAAATGACCAGTGGAAAGTTCTCGCTCAAAAATGCGTAACTAACGGTTACGCAAGTTTGGAACTCGTTATTAAATTAAAAGAACAGTTGAAGACAAATATTTTTCAAATGAATTATTAACCCTACTCAAAAATGACTGTAATATAAAATTTATTTGATAGCTATTTTTTATACGCATTTATTTTGACCGATGCGTCACCGCAACACCAGCGGTAAATGGATTAAGGATTAATTAGGCAAAGGAGAATAGTTAAGATAATTTACAGGGGACGTCAGAATAGTTTATTTTCATGGAATTAAACCGTCACTATTTTTCCACAATTTTTAAGGAACGTGAAAAACGCAACAGATCAAAAATGGAGAAATTCACTGCGTGGAGAATCAAATTTGATTGACAGGTTGATTCCGCACAAGCCTCATCTGTGTGTAAACGACACGCAAGATTCTAGAAGTTTGAAACAAACGGTTTTTAGCATATAGAGTTTAGATTTTTAAGTTGCTAGACGTGGGTCGCGTCACGAGCAGAAATGATGATAACTTGGCACGGATTGAATTGAAATTAAGTAATGTTAGTTAATAAAGCTCTTAGATGTAATTAATAGTCTTTCTTTACCCCAGGCCTATGTTTGTTGACTGCTAATTAGGGTAAATTTAGGGGAATAGTTATGCGGGAATTCACGTGTCAATAAGAATCGTGTCATATATATATATATATATACAGTCGAACCTCCATATATCGAAGTAGCAAATTGCCGGAAAAAAATTCGATATATAAAAATTTCGATATATAGAATTGAGCTTAGTTTTATCAGAATTATCCTAAAAAAAACAAATTAAAGCTAATTTTCGTATACGAAACTCCATTTCTAATTTATATGCGAATCCCATTAAATGAAAGTTAATAACTAAAAAATGAATTAATATGAAAGATTTATTGATTACTACATCTCTTTAAAAAAACAACAATGCAGACAGTGGTTACAACGATCACAGTTACATTCTTTAAAAAAAAAAACTACGAATATCTTGTCGAACAGCCAGTTTTGCGGAAAGTTCAAAGAAATTTTCGTATTTATTCAGTCCACTAAAAACTTCATCGGGGATATTTTCCGCGAATTGAAGTCCACGACGTATTGTTTCAAACGCCAAAAATGGGGAGATTTTATTCTAAAGTGGAATAAAATCTCCTAATTTGTCTTGAAAAAAATTTCGATATATAGAGATTTTTTCGATATATAGAAACAATTTTTCTATGTAATGAACATGGAGATTTGCTAAGAGTTCGCTATATAGAAAATTTCGATATGTGGAAGTTCGATATATGGAGGTTCGACTGTACATATATATATATACAGTAACCACCGCTTATAGTGATCAGTGGTTATAAGAATCAACCGTTTATAAGAATCAATATCTCAAAAACAAAAACAAATGTATTATTTCCATGTTAAAATTTCCGCTTTAAAGAATCAATCCACCGGTTATAAGAATCAGTTTGCAATCTTCGCCTTCCTTTCATTTTTCCAAAAAATGCCACTTGAACTCTCAAAAGGTACGAAATTCTTTCTTAAGTTTTTGAAAAGAAAGATTGATAAAACTTTGGGGTGGAAAACAGTCGTAAAATACATTCCTTTAGACATAACATAAGAGTTTCTCCTTATACGTTTTTGCTAAACACTGTCTTATTAGCTTTACCCAGGGGCATCTAACCCGCCCGGGTCCGATTTCGCTTTTCTCCAGACAGGCACTCCTTTTTTCCCACCACTTACTTCCTGGTTACGGATTTCTGGACCCTGAAACACATAAATTTTCCGCGAAGTGTCCACCATCACTTACGCAAACGGGACAGTGGATTCAGCATTTCAAACCGTGAAACGTAAACGGATCCATTTTGCTGAATCAGATGAACCAGATGCTGAATCAAACGTTTCACGGTTTGATTCAGAATCAAACCGTGAAACGTAAGCTATAAAGTGAATTTTCGTCTGAGACTGTAATAAGCATACGTCGCTAGTATTCACTTTAGTTTTCTAACAAAATTGCCAGTTAGTGTTAGAACTTTTTGATAGTCGAATTCAAATATGATAAAAACAAGGAAAACTCTTAGTTTTTCTGAAAAACAGAACTTGTTAATTAGATATGATGCTCTTCCAAAGTGTAGTCAAAGAGAAGCTGCCTCTTGTTGATTTTATAATCATTTGTTGTTACTTATAGGTCTAGAAATTGAGTTATAGTATTTGTTTAGAAATTGAGTATTTTTAAAATTATAAAAAATAATTTTAATAAATGATAAATAACGTAAATTAAAGAGTATTTAATGGTAAATTATGTATATATGTGCCTGTGTGTTTATATATATGTACAAGTATATATTTGTGTATGTGTGCCTGTCCAAAGGGAAGTTTCGGTTATAAGAATCAACCGCTTATAAGAATCAAAAACAGTAATAACAAACGTGATTCTTATAAGCGGAAATCACTGTATATATATATATATATATATATATATATATATATATATATATATAATTGGCGACCAACTAAAACATAAAAAAATGTATACTGTTGTGATTGAATTCAAATATAAACAACGTCATACATATAATATATACAGGCAATAATAAATTGCAGATATTAAACTGAAATTCCAGAAATTAAAATTTGTCACCCTCTTTTCATAGCAGCTTATGAAAATGCTTATGAAAGAGTTCTTGATGTGCAAAAATTATTTTTTCTTTCTTCCCAACGTGTAAAAGAAGAAAATAGTATGAAGAATATTAATAATAATTGCTGTCTTTCAATTTTTTTTTATGATTTTCAAATTTTAACTATAGTATATAACTCGAATAAAAAAATGCATCGAATAAAGCTCACACATTTTTATAATCAATCAGTTTTCAGCATGTTGCCTTGGTGAACTTTTCTCAGTATGAATATCATATACGAAATTAAATGTACCTAATTCCTTAACTAAGAAGAGAATTTTAACTTTTTGCCTTTTAGTTTAAATATTTACATGCAGCGTAATTTCAAATAACGATTTTAGTTTATTCGTTGCCATAGTTCCAGCTTCGCAGTTTGACTTTCTAGAAGCAATTTTCTGTACTTTAAAACATTCCGCAATTTTGAATTTCAGAAAAAACAAATTTCTTTTGTATTAATCTCTAATCGCTGTCAAATGTGTACTGGCACGGAAATATTTATGATGGGCAGAATTCTAAAATTCTGTCAATATACTGCAGAAAATGTTGATGCCGAACAAAGTTAGTAATTTATTTCAAATTTTTTATCGATTCAAATTTTTCAAATCGATTACTAGCCTTGCAGGAAAAAGAAAAAAAGAGAATGGTACCTAGTTTAAACTCTAGCGGCAGTTTTTTATCAAAATTATACTTAATTTTCTCGGTAATAGTGTCACTCATTTATTGGTAGTTAAACTTTAGACAGATTTATGTGGGCATTTTCCAATGAGCATATTAATTCCTAATTTAATACCAGATGATCTAACACAAGTAATATCTGGGATATGCGATCCCTCAGGGTACAATATAATATATTTAAGGTGTGCGAAAATTATTTCCATGATTGAGGTTTTAAATATAAATTTACATGCACTAATTTACCACTTTAGTAATTCATTGCTTTAAAATACAATTGATCATTTCTGCATTTATAACACATAAAACTGATATAATAAGAAATGTATTATATACACATATTTTGGTAGATATATCTCTCTATTCTAAAAAAAGGTAACTCCCGCTGCCGCTGTCAAAAGCTTGTCACGCTATCTCCTCCGAAACCGCTGGGGGTATGGGGTCGACAGCGATACTAATGGATGGAGAAAAATGGGGGAGGGGGACCAATGTAAGACATGTCTCATCTTCGTCGGATTTTAAGTTTTTTTATTTTTTATTTTATGTTTTGTAAGAAAATATTGACTTTTTCATCTTCAGTTTACGTGAACTCGCCAAAAAATGATCGTAGAATTTTGATCCTTTTACAATCTAAGACTACAGACATTTCTATTTCAAACTAGACCTCATTTGTTTAAAAATATTTTAAAACAGACTAATATTTTCATCAAAAAATGAAACACAGTTTTTCAAGAAATATCGTCCCATATGAGGATGTAATATCGATGCTCCTCGAGTTTTTATCTTAGAAAGAAAATATTTACATCATCTAGAAGCTGAAAGCTTTCTTATTCATATAAACCTCATTTCAAGTCTCTATCTTAAAATTTCGATTTTTACTTGAATTTTAAAGCTGATAATTGAACAGTGATGAAAAGCCCTTCGCATAAGGGTGACAACAGTAAATGAATTATCAAAATTGTTTCTTTGGATATAACTGTTTAAGTGCCTAAGAGAATATTTCAGAACTTGGCTGTTCTCTTTCTAGAATTAGACATAAAATACAGTAGAGTCCCGATAATTCGAACTTCGGTAATCCGAAATCAAAAATCAAAAAGGACAAAGGTTACAATAAAACCACAGTGATGCTAAGTAATATAAAGTATGTTTCTGAAAATCACAAAAAATTTGAAAGTTAGACAATGTACTGAACTAATTATTACTGAACTACATTGGTTTAAAAAAATCTGTTAAATTTTTTTGGTCGAAGAGAAGAATACCTGTCCCTTGAAGACAAATTACGCCGACGCGTCAGAGAAAGGGTGTCCGCTCTGGTCGCCGCGGAGTGTTGCTCTACGTAGCCTATCACTACATCCAATGCAGCCGCGGCGTCTGATCGGGATACCCGCTGCTCGCTGTCACAGTCTGCTTCACCTTCACTCTCGTCTGACACTTTGACAGGTTCTTTCAAAACCATTTCAACAATCTATTGATCGTCTAAAATCTTACACTCTACTGAACGAACAACTTACACTCTACTGTACTGTACTACGCAGCTTTCCGCTCTCTTATCATCCATTTCGTCCGGAGATTTGGTAATGTTTAAACAGACCTTATAAAATAAACTGTGTAATCACACGTAATATGTAATATTTATGTAATCACGTTTTATTATGCAATTTAAGTATATTTTAAGAATGATTTCGCTTAATCCGAAAAATTCGTTAATCCGAAAAGGGTCTGGTCCCAATAAATTCGGATTATAGGGACTCCACTGTACATAAGGCATTTTATGTTTTATTAATTTTTAGAAATTTAACATTCGGAAAACTATTCGATAAAAGATATATATCATATTAAGTAATCTCCATCGCTTTTTCTGAAAACGATCTTTATAGGAACTGCATTTAGATAAAATAGGGAACTGTGGTTTTTCATGAAAACTTTAAAACGCATTCTAAGTTTATCAGTTAGGAGGTACTTAAACATATTGATATTCATCCCATAACAGCCGTGTTTCAGACACTAAAAACCATAAACCGTTATTACATATGAAAATTCAAGAATAGTTGTAAAAGAATTTATATAGCTTTTTCACATTTTCATTGCATATTTCATATTAATAGTACTGTCATTTTCAAAATATTGAGATCATACAATTTATGTATACTCATTCTCTTATGAAAATTTTATTTTGTATTGGAGTGACTTGATTGTAACATGCTTTTGGCTCTTAATTTTTAACTGCATATTCCTGTACACGCTGTGAAACACTTGTACGGAAAGCAAAGGTATAAATATTGGTTTTTAATCAAAATTTGGATCAAAGAAATTTCACATGAAAGAAATTTGCAACTTGTGATAAAAATGCACTATTAACGGAATAAGTAAGAATTTTATAGAAATCTGAAAATAATAATAAAAACTTCCTTGATTGTACATTTACAGTCAATTTTCAAAATTGTTCCTCCAGCGGAAAGTTATTTACTGCACCTTTATAAAGGGTTAGAAGCGTTAATAGAAAACACTCTTGGATCCCAAAACACCCAGACAAGAAAACTCTGTTTCGATAAGATGTTAGCGTCTTAATCTCGAAATGATTTGTGTGAGAGCGTTGGGAACACAACTTCAGTCTTTAAGACCCTATTAATGAAGGTACCTTACGTGCTCAAAATCCTTTGCCTCTTTACATATTTCTAGATTTTTAAGGCATGTCTTCAGTGATTAATTATGGGCCATAGCCTTAATGATTCACTCATTATATCCTCATCATAATTCTGAAAGAATGAGTATTCAAAGCTGTTGTGCGTGTTTTAATGGGCCTTTTATAGCTGATGCAGAAATAATAACAAGGGAGAGCGGGCTAAATGAGATAATTTTTCTCTCTTGAAAGAAGGTAATTATAAACCTTGAAAATGTATGATAAGTTATCTGCGATGTTCATTTCAGTTATGAATCTTAAGTAAGGTGTATCGAGATATGTTCGAATTGGGATGAAGCAAGTTCGGAAAGAAGTAAACGTTGTAATTTGTATGTTGGGTGATACACACTATTTAGAAACTCCAAACAGCACACTCAGATTAGCAAAACGTTGTTTGACTTGGTGTGCACAGCTTTTAGACAATAAGCAAAATATTGTTTATTTAATAATAAATTGCTAGAAAGTCCGTCCAAGGGAAAATCTAACATGACGACTGAGTTCTACGTTTGGAGCACCTTTTTTTAAACATATACAGTACTAGTTACATACTGATTATATATATATAAAATAAATTTCAAACCTTTTCGTTATCGTTAAAAACGTCAATCCAAAATTCTTTCACCCTTTTGCAATAAAGCATTATCCCTCAATTTTGACCCGAAGTAATCTATTAGATTTTCCCCGAATTCCACGCGCCGACAGAGCTTACGTAATGCATAAAGTTCGAGAATCATGACCTCATGTGGCGTGATGAGGTCAGGTGTCACGTTTTAACCAATTAAAAGTTCAGCGCGCCTCTACCCTTTCGAGATCTGAGCGTCCCTTCGCGGGCTTTGTGTGTCTGTCGCTGAGAGAGAAACATGTATAACTTTTAGCTCTACGTTCTTTTATTTCATCCTGTGCTGTTCCGGCAGCCCCAGGACGATATTTCCTACGCATAAAGTTCTATAGCTATTGTAACTGGAATTTAAATAGTGTACTTGAGCCAGTTCAGTATTACTTAATAAAGAACTGTAACCCACCAATGCGGAGTATTATGTTTTCTCGCTTGGACTTCATTCCTACGCCAATCAGCCACAGTTTCCATCTGCCCTTTTCCCCGTCAGCTTTTTACGACTACATCTAGGAGTTTTCCAGTTCACCGGCCTGTCGCATCGCCCCACGGCAGTTTTCGTTACATAGACTTTGCCTAAGCCTTTCCCAGCCACCCTTCACGACTGAATAATGATTCGAGGTCTCTACCTGTCATCCAACATCTCCTTGCTACCATTACACACACACACATATATATATATATATATATATATATATATATGGTGGTGAAAGGGAAAGTGGTGTAAGTCAGTAGGTCAAGTCGTGCAAGTCCAAAGCCTTTTACTGCAAAAACTACTAAAAATTCTACTATAAATTGGACAAATTATAATTCATAATAATTATTATAATATTGCAAATAATAATTATTTGCAATTCTACTATAAATTGAACATGAAGATTATATTTTTGCCCTCAAACAAAAAAGTTGAAAATGTGACTTACACCACTTTGCCTTTCACCGCCTCATGTATGTATGTATGCATGTAGATATATATAGTTCAATTGTGATATATATATATATATATATATATATATATATATATATATATATTTAAGTTATGTTTTTAGTAACGTTAGATATTTCCTTTGATGAATTTACAAGCAATTTATTATTATGTATATTTTTAGTTCAAATATGATAGAAAAATCGTGAAAAGAAATTAAATTTTTGTAAATATTTCATGATATTTTAAAATATAGGGATTTTTTTTATAAATTTTTAGTACAATTTATTCAGACAGAAACCCTACACTCAGTTCAACTAGATATATTTTAATTTCCTTTATACTATATTACCCGGGCTTGTCCCGGCTTGCCAGTCGGTTTAGGGACCCGCTCCCTTCAGCAATCATCGTCAGAGAATGAAAACACTAAAAAACAACGAATGAAGGTATTTCAATTTTGTGGTTACGCCTCCCACGTCCTGCAAACAGTCTCCAGCAGAACAAAAATTTTATTTCTCCCCCCCCCCCCCGGTGAGAAGTTCCGTTCCCTCCACCCCTCCGCGTATGATGAAACAATTCTTTCTTCGAGAAGTTATCTTCCCCTCCCCGAGTACGGATGAAGAAATGGTTTTTTGGTGTCCGGAAGTGGTCAAAAATAAAAAAGTGACCTCGGGAAAAGAATAAAATTAAAAAACAGGATTATGCATTCCTTATTTAATACAAAAACGGTTAAAATACCTTTATTCATTGTTTTTTAATTAATTTGCTTTCTCGTTTACAAAAGTAACTGAGAAATGATTCTTCTAGAAAATGCATTTCAAGATGCTATTTCCGGTTTTTTTAATACGACTTTTGGTTTATTAAATTGGCCATACGTTCGCATCCAATATTTGTGCAAATAGAAGTTTTAGCACCGTAAAAGTGTGTCCCATGGAACAGAGCAATAAAAAAAAATTGAAATTTTGCATCAAAACAGCCATTTTAACTTAGGCAGATACCTCAATGAACGTATTACACTATAATGAAAAAAGCACAAGTACTGACACTGTGGATCAAAATTGGGAGCAGTTTGGGGCAAAACGAGAAGAAAATCTTTATAGAGCAAGACTCTAAATATGCAAAATTGCGTTTTTCTACCTTTGAATATAAGATATCTTTGGCGAAATATCTCACATCAGCGTATCGCATCCTTCAGTTGGGATAAGTTGAGGATTTTACCTTTGTCCAAATGCTTATCATGTAGCCCTACAGTTAAAGATAACAAGAAGCGAGGTTTGGTGAACATGGTATCTATGTGGTTGAGCATGACGGGCTTATTATTAATAACTTATTTATCAGTGTAAAGAGTAAACTGTTAAAGTAAGGATGTAATGTAGTGAAGGGATACCTCCTGCATAAAAAAAATGTGTTAGTATGAAAATTACCCCTTGGAAGTTTTGGAATAAAGGAATTCATATTTTCTAAATGTCCATATTTTTACACATGTTATTACTTGGATAACATATTTTCATAACGTGCTATGTCATTTGCAAGAGTCCCTAGTCCGGTCTTGGATGTGTCCCCGACCAAAAAAAATTACCGATGAAGAACGTGTCCGTAAATTTAATCCATAATCTAACATTTAGAGAATATTTCGTATATATTCGTTGGCATTAATTATCGTACTCTCTATCCCAGGTGCAACACTGATCCTTTTAATATTCAAACGTATTTCAGAAACTTCTACAGATAATGTTTAAGAGCTGAGCCCGTGCTAGCCTTGTGGTAGCCATTTGGCTTTGAACTGGATGTGATCGGTTCATATTCCAACAAACATCTTTAAATACCTTCGTGTCTAGGCCGGATATAAGCACGTTAAATTTGTTGAACGGAAAGTCCTTCTGTGATGTTAGAGAGGGTAGAAGGTCCGATATCCCCAGATGCTGCCCCTAGGGGTGCTAGTTACAAATTGCGGAAGCACCTGGCTAAGTCGGACTCCGACCCTTCTGGGGCCATTGAAAACTGGAGCCGCATTCTTCTGGCCGATGCCTTCTTTCGACTTGGTCTGAAGATGTTCTGTCCAGATGGCATAATAAAAAAATATGTTTAAAGAATAAACATGGTCCACATACACTATGTGGCAGATATTGTAGAAATGCAACTTCTCACCATATATTCACATACAATGAATCATCTCTAACCGGCCACCTCTCTAAATGGCCATATTTTATTCAGAACCGATAAAATATCCATAGAGACAATGTTATGGAAGAAACCTCTTTTCGAAAGACGCCCCTCGAAACGGCCACTTGTATCGGAACCATTACTGGCCACCAAAGAGAAGTTCAACTGTACTACATACCGGTAAACAACAGTACATTGCAAATAAGTTTAGAGAGACAGAATTTCAAAGATTCTCATAAAGCTTTATAGCAAAATAGCAGCCTTTAACCATGTAGCTATTACACGTGCGCAAGATGAACCAACAGCACTGTCATCCGAATACGCAGTAGCAGCTGTTCAAGCATCTTCCAGCACGGAGAAAATCTTATACTCCCTTGCTAATTGAATTGTAATGATAAATATCTCTTACTATCTTCTACTACCTTCAATTATTGTTTCAGTCTCTTTACAGTTATCAAAAATGTGTGCGTACCTCAATAAGACAGGGTTCTAGCCGCAGGTTCGTTACAAGGTTCTGAATACTGAATACTGATCACACAACCAAATATATAACCTGAAATTTAAATTATAGAAGCGGAATCACAATGCTAATTATTTAATAATAAATACATATTTCAGCTTCAACAAAAAAACGTATTTAATCTTTCAGACCACGATCATTCGTTATTACATTTTGGACATCATGTTCATTTTCTGACAAAAAAAAGCTTGTGACAGAATGAATATATTAAATATAGCATTGATTGTTATAAAGTTTAATTTCTTGTTATTTAATGTATTTAAGATGAAATATTTAATTTATAACTTCGTCCACGTAAATTACTTTTTCCTTTGATCATATTTAATTATATTTAAAAAGTAGTTACATTAAGAGGGAATCTCTTTTTTTAAATATATGCATTTCAATTTTCTTTGAGCAGAGTATAGCTTTTGTAAAAAAATATATTAGACCGTCTACCCTCATTATCTAACATGTTTCAAGTGTGTAGCATGAAATCAGCTTGTTCGTTTCTTTAGGTAATTAGTACTTTTGTAATTAGTAACTCATGCTTCTGGAATTCTATCTTCATGGAGTCATATACTATCATTTAACTATATTTTCTGAAATTAAATTTTTATATATTATATGCAATTATATATATATATATATATATATGTATGTATGTACATATATATATATATATATATATATATATATATATATGTATGTACATATATATATATATATATATATACACGCAGTTTAAAGAGATAACATTGATAAACAAAGATACAGGTAAACATTTTTAAGAGCGCTCAATTTAGTCTCCACCAAGTAAGTATTATTTCACATTGGTCAAAATTGACTGTAGGGTTATGTTATTTAACAGACTAGGAAGAGAATAAATGTTTTTTTCGCCGATTGGAAATTTTAATTATAAACGAGACCTCTGAAAATTTTGCTAATGGCCCCTGTCCTTAAAGTGTTCAAACTTAGTCAGCATAACCTTTGCGGGCTGAGGAGTGAACCACCGGTTTACAATAGCACCACAAGAGTCGCAGTCCATTTCAGCTAGGTGCCACCTCAAATTTGACTGAGCTCACCCCGGAGCGACATCTGGAGGGAGAATGCATTCTCCAACCCTCACTGACCTCATAGAGAGACTTTTCGGTCTATGGATTTAACTTTCCCATATTCAGCCGAGACACAAAGGCATTTAATGGCACTTGTCGTGATTCTAACCGAGCAACCTCGGAGTCGAAAGCCGACGCATTACCTCTAGGCTACCTCGGGCCGGCGAAAGTATAAATACATGAAACATAAAAGGTATTTTCTGCTCTTTTGTTAGCTTTTGATCATGCCACATCCACTCATAGATATAGCTGCCGAGTTTTGTCCCTGAAATAGACACTAAGAATTTTAAAATATCTAGTAAAATAAATACTCTAACAAGTTTAATTCTACCATTTCTAGCGTGAATAAATAATAGCCATGGTTACAAAAGAATCATACGATAATGACCATTATTTCCTTCATAATTCTTACACTCTTACATGGAATATCTTTAATGAGTCTGAAATAATTGAAGTCATCAGGAATAACAAGTGAATATTTGTGTAAATAAGGACATTGGGGGAATTAGAACGCCAGAAATGTTTAAGCTTCCAAAATTTATAACTCCCCAGTCTTTCCATTGCCCAAGTTTGTGAAATGATCACCATTTTATATTTGTTTTCAAGGACACAAAAGACAAAAAAAAATCTTGTATTATAATTAAAAACGGTTTGGTAATTAGCATAATTAGTAGAGTATTTCTAGTTCAACAATTGTTTTTGTTTATATAATTCTTAATTTGAAATATTTTTAATGGAATTAGAAAATATCTTTCTAACATAGACGTTTATGAAAATGTGCTAACTAAAAAGAATATTAAAAAAGAAAAAAAAACTCTTAATCTCATTATAAGGATAAGTCTGCTACAAAGCTTTTTGTAGTAATAGAAATATCTCACATTTGTAGAACAATTTTTAAAATTCTTACATTGATAAAATGAATATTTTGAATTGCTGTACTTACCACAGTGAGCTTCATGATGAAATTTTGTCGAAACTAGTAAACTAAACTTTAACTTGGACAAAAGGATTTTTGAAATAATTTATTAACAAACACAAACGTACAGTAATCCATGCAGAAATTGATAAAGCAGTGAGAAGAAAAATTGCCTATCCTTAGAAGAAAATCACAATGAACTTATTAATTTGACTCGAGATGAATGGATGTAACATTTTTACTGTTTCATGTCAAAAATGTTTCTTTACCGGCCTTATATAGAGGCTTTAGTGATCAATAGTTTTTAATCAGAGTTTTCATTTCTTATCGTCTCAAATCGATTGATTAAAAGAAGAATATCGAGGAATGTGGAAGCCGCTTTTTATTCAGTTGATATATACATACATACAATGGTAACCTATCGTTAATTTGCTTTCGAAGTTACAGCATATCAAATTCATAATTGAAATACGAAACTTTATGAAATTTTATAAAACTTTTGACAAAAAACGTAAGGATATTTTAGATTATTTTAAATCTCAAACGTAATATCTCAGAATGTGGAATGTTAAAAATCTATTGATTGCACAAGACAGAGATATTCCAGTTTGATTATTGCAATATATAAATATAAATGGACCCGAGGTAGTCCACCGGTAGCGTGTCGGCTTTCGGAAAATGAGGGTGCTCGGATCGAATTCCGACAGGCTCTGTTCATTGACTTCGTGTCTTGGCTGGATATGGTCACGTTAAATCCGTATTCTGGAAAGTCATTCTATGACGACAGTAGGTGGGGATGGTACGATACCCCAGATGTCGCCTCTGGGGTTGCTCGGTCAAAACTGTGATGGCACCTAGCCAAGTCGGACTCTGACCCTTGTGATGCTATTATAAACCGGAGCCGCATTACTCTGTCCGAAGCCTATAAGTTCCTGATCTGGAACTTCAGGACAGGGGGCATTAGGAACAACAACAATAAATATCAATAAAATATTAACCTCTATGCATATAATACTATGAATTATTTATTCACGCAACTATAGCAGCATAACACTTAAATATTTTTACAAATTTAAGATTTTTAAATATGCATTATTCAATCATGAAACTTTTAACGTAGGATTACGTTCCTAAATAACGGTCCTCCGGAAAGAAAAAATGCAGGGTCCGCCACGAGGTATAATTTTGGAAGCGTGCCAAACCCAGTAGAAGTAAACTGTTAAACAGAAAAGTACCAAAATGCGCCATAAAAAAGAAAAGAGGTAAGTAACGATAATTTATCCTACGTTAACCCGCGGTAGTTTCGTTAGAAGAGATTACCTGATTTTTTTTTTTGGTGTTGTTGTTGTTGTTCTCGTTGAAAATAATTTTGTACTCAATTGGTATCTTTTCAAAAAGATCATATATTTCCAGTAATTTAATACACATTTTCCTATATTAATTATTCTGCTTCGTGGTACCGCTTTAAGCATTGGAATGATGGTACTCGGTTCGAATCCCGATGAGCTTCAATAAATGAGCCTTCATGCCTTGGCCAGATATGGGCACCTTAAATATATACACCGGAAAGTCTTACCATATGGTCAGAGAGTTGGGGAAATGTACAAGCCCTCCAGATGTCCCCATGAGTGTGCTCGGTCAAAATTGAGGTGGCACCAGGGGGGATGATGACTCACATGCATGGTGTTCTCAGATAAGAAATATTCAACAATTTCTGTGGTATATTGTGAACGTCTCAGGAAAGTACCTCCATATTAATTATATATATAATAGCCGTTGTCTCTGTATAACACTTCCGGGCTGTACTCATCTTTCAATTGAAGCCCTCAGTAAACAAACGGCCGGTTAGGCCTAATTTCAATTTCAGATGTGGATCAGAATTTTTTCTTACCTACTAAAAACTAATATGTTCTACATCAAATCACGTTTGTTCAGCCTATTTTTCTATAAAACATTCAGAAATAAAAAAATTTGGATGCTTTTAGCTGTATATTTAACAGTTTTTAAAAATCTGTTTACTTTTGCGATGAATTTTTAAAGTAAACAAACTTCAATGTGAATGAATGAAGTAGCTCAAGTATTCATATCGCGTAGTGAGCTGTAAAAAACTGGATGGCAGTCTACTACTCCAATCGCATGAAAAACTAAATAAATAAAAAATAATGAAAGGGTTTGCTTTTACAAGGTGTGGATTAAATGCAATATTGTTAGATAATTCGGGATATTTTTTTAACTTTCATATACTTTTTCCATTATGACGTCATTATTAGTATTATAACGTCAAAATGACGGGTTACCTTCTAGTAATTAATATATATATATATACATACATATATATATATATATATATATATATATATATATATATATAATATAACAGTTCCGTAACAGCCTGACTCACTGACTAACATGAAACGCACAGACCAAGCCGCTGGACCTAAAGGGCTGAAATTTTGAATGACGATTCTTCTTATAGTGTAGGGGTGCCCTAAGAAGGATTTTTGAAAATTCTTCTTAAATTTTTTTTAATTAAATTTTTAAGCTGTGTAATTAAGCTGTGTAATTATTTTTTAAGCTGTGTAATTTATTTTAAGTTTGCATTAAAAATAATAATTTGAGGGTTATAAAATTTATATCAAGAGAAATATCATAAAAATTCCTTTAAAATGAAATCTTTTTCGAATCTTTACCTTCATTTTCTGATTTTTGGTGAATTTTTAAAGATTAATTTTTAGAATTTGATTTATTAAATGCTTATCACGTGATTTCCTTTTCTAGTACTTTAAATTAATTTATCGTCATGTTCATAGCAACGAAATAGACAAAAAAATATTTTTTTTTTCCTTTCTAATGCGGTAGGCGATTGGAAATTATCAAAAAAAAATATTAAAATACAGTAAAAGATATGTTCCTCAAACTGAACTATATTAACTGTACTATATTCTTTAGTATGTTCTATTAGATTTAATTTGAATATTTTCTTTTACATTATTTTGTCTACAAAAATAACCGTTACGATTTTTTTATAAATATATTTTTTCGTTTTTTTACTTCAATTGCATACATTGATCGTTGTATTTATTATAAATATATTTAAACATATTTTTGGCATTATTTGCATACATTGACCTTTTTCATTTAATTTGAATGTACTCCGTAGCGAAGTACGCGTTTTCAGCTAGTATATATATATATATATATATATATATATATATATATATATATTATACCGTGAATAATATATATATATATATATATATATATATTATTCACGGTTCAAAAATATCTGAATAATTTATCTAATTATTCTATCATAATATTTCTATAAATAATTGCTTGTTACTTACGATAATGTAATTTACTTGTTTATATATCTATAAGCCTCACAGCGTACAGGAATATTTCCAATTTTTTAATTTTTAAATAATAACTTTTTTGATTATAATATTTTTTCAGTAAAAATGCTTTCAGATCTCTCCAATCAGATCATTTATTTTCGCTAATTGCTTGCACAGTTTCCTAAATTAATTCTTCCAGATGCAGATTTTTCTAATTCTTCCTTGGGCAAAATTTGCGGATTTTTATAGACCGTAAATTTGTCAAAATATTTATTAAGAGCACGCAAATTCAACTTTTTATTTTCCGTTTTCAGATTTACTTCTTTTCCTTTTTAAAATACATTTTATTGAAAATGTTTTTGTTTCTTCCGGAATAAATAATTCATTATCGTTAATAAAGTACATATTTTCGTTAATTGAATTTTCTAGATGCAGAAAATCCTAAATAATTCTTTCAGACTTTTCTGTATAAAATGTTTATTGAAGAAGAAGAAAATTTACTAGTTTCAGAATATTAGAGCGATGTAAATTATTTAGATTTAGAATTTGTATTTTATGAATGAATAGTTTATGTGTTTATGTGTAGAAACACGGTTCGGGATGAATAATTTTTGAGGCATTAGGTTTGGCAAGAAAATCCTTAAAATCCTCAGGTTTTAGTCACGAGACTGATAAAATTTGTTTGAATTTTGGAATATATATATTATCGATAGAAATTACTTTTAAAAAAATGCAAGGTATTTTGAAATATTACATTTGAAATTAGACGTTAATGTCAGTAAATTTAGTTCCCAGTGACATAATTTGCTTTAGATTTAATAATGATAGCGTATATTGATTTATTAGACGAATAAATTTGGAAACAATACCATTAGACACTCTTTTGATTTTAAAATAAAACAAAAAGAATGTTTCTGTTCTCAATGTTTATTTTTCTCAATTCTGTTTGAAACGTTTCAGCCATTGTTCGACGGGCACCCAATAACAGCTCGAGATATCTGCCGAAAAGAAATCTCAATCGATATAAATTAAGATATCTTCTCTGCATGCGTTTTTCTCTTCACGCAAAGTGAATTGTTTGTCAAACCTTATTTGAAGAGCTGTTTTGCATCTCAATCTTTGTGTTCGTAATTTATTCATTAGTGCAATTTCTCTTAAGATAACTTCCGCATTTTAAAAAGAAGATTTAGTTTCTTTTTTTTTATATTGCTGACTAGATATTTCTTCAAACTTGTCATGAATAATTTTGCAGATATACCTACTAATTCAATCTCTATTTTTTATATTTGATAAAATATATCTCATTGAGTATTAAAGATGCAAACGAAGAAGGAATTTTATGTCTAGTTATATTTTCATACATTCTTATAATTGTTAAATAAAAAAAGGAGATTATTTTATGGATTTTTTAACGTGTAAATGCCTATTAAAACACATATCTCATTAGAGAGAAATGTGTATCGAGCTTTAAAGCGAATGTTAGGCGTTTATTTAATACAAAGATATACTCCATATGTTATGTTGAAGGTGTGTTTAAGTTTTGTATTATAATTTTACTATTAAATTAGAAAACATATACACCTTAAAAACATTAATGGTATTTCGTTATATAATTTGTTTTACCCTGCTAGTATATTATCCTACGGATTACTGTATATTTATTACCTCTGGAGGTGCGGGGTCAACTGTTTTCGGTCTCGTCATTTGACTCAGTTCAAAATTACGGGACCAGTTCAAAGAGGCCAGCAATACCAGGGTGATAATAGGCGAATGTCTAAGAACAAGGCCTCCGCATTGGAAAAAACAAACACATAAAAAACTATACAATATTTTAGGGGGTCATTCTGTCTCAATGGGATATTGTTTGAATCAATTGAGTACAGAAGAAATTGTATTTAAAATTTATGAGAAGTATCCATAATTACAATTGATCAATTGATATGTTTTTGATATGAATGTCTCTCAAGATGATATGTTTAAAGTTTTATGTTGCAGTACAGTATAAAAACACGTATCTATTGCAAAAAAAGAATCTAAAGATCCTAAATTCATAGAAATGCGAAATTATCAAATTGTGGTGGTCAAACCTCGCATTTATCGTTACTCGGCATTCTTCAATGATCTAACAATAACACATAAATTGATACTTTTTCAAAACATGATTGTAATGTAAAAATGAATATATTTAGTACAACTCTAGAATTACCATGAAACATTTTATACATTAGTAACAAGTTAAGAAATAATGCATCGATTGTTAAAAACTAAAGATAAAAAATGTTTGTAAACAGGTTAAGTTCTCGAATGAGAAATGTATAACCGAGGATATATTACTGAGCTGTAAAATGTCAAAATGCAGTCATTTGGAACAAGAAAATATAGAGTAGTCTGGAAATTATAGAATGTTTAGTGGAAAACAATTTATCATATGTAAATACGAATCTGGAAAAAAAATCATTATTAATAATTGTTATTGAAAAAATACTTAAGCTTTTAAATTTGATTTAAAATAGTTTTGAATAAATTCCAAATAACAAGGGCTTTTAAAGTCTATTGTGGATATCCAGGGGTATTTATTTAAGTATGAAATAATCTAAATAAAAAGTATGAATTGCTCATACTTTTTCTTTAGGTTGAAAAATATTTAGTCAGAGTCTTATTTTGTTTTAAGTTATTTTTAAAACTTTGGAAAGTTGATCCTTTCAAATGTATCATTAGGAACAAATGTGGCACTTTACGCCGTTATTTGCTTTTTGCTCTGATTCTTTTTGACTATATTTTATTTGCGTAAGACTTAATAACACAATAATTCATATTTCCAGCAGCATATACACTTTAGAATTTTATTCGTGTGTCAAAAGCATGGGGAATACCGATATAATATTATTACGTAAACGAAAAGTACAGTGTTTCAAAAAATTTGACATCATTTGAGGTATAAATATCTCAGCAACAACATTAGCTAATCCAATAAAACTGAACATGCTTATTATCAAAGAATTAAATATTAAATTACAAAAATATGAATAATGAATACAAATGCATGTATGTTTCCATCGACAATTTTATAAATGTTCAATATGCGTGCCACCTGTGACACGTCAAGATGGTATTCTATTTCCTGCCAAACGCGCTGTAGCATATCATTGGTAACAGTTACCAAAACTACACTGATTCTCTGTTGAAGTTCCTGTACTGTCAATGGAAGATGGGGAACATAAAACAGGTCTTTAACATACCCCCAAAGGAAAAAAAAATCCCAAGACGTCAGGTCTGTGAACGTGGGGACCGTTTCAGTAAATGAATAAATACATAAAATGAATATTACTTAAAATAAAGAAATAAAAATCTGACATGTTTTCATAGAAGATATTTAAATATTAGGACAATTGTACGCGCATTGGTAAAGTTATTAGATCGTGAAATGATGTCAAATTTCTGACACACCCTGTAGACCAATGGTTCCCAACTGGGGCGGTACCTGGTGGGAGCTGAGAAGGGGGTTCAGGGGGGGGGGGCACTGCTTGACCAAGACGTAATCCAAGGTCCAAGAAAAGAGGGCTGCTGATCCAAGACAAGAGGGGCTCATAAACTCAGCTACCAACAGTTCTGTCTGAAAAAACAGATACTTTATCATGGATTAAAATCTATAATACAAAAGATTTGAATTGTATTGTCTTCATCCTAATGAATGGAACATAGGTTCAGTGTAGTCGCAAATTTGCTAACTAAAAACAGAAGCAGACCACGAATAGCTAATCATCATGGTTTAAAATTGCTACTGACAAAAACAGTGCCGAACGTTAATTAACTGATAGCAGCTCACGAAGTTCATCCTTCTCATTAGGATTAGTTTTAAAAGTTTTTTGTAATTGTTATTTTAATATTATTCTTCATTATCTTCATTTTATGTGTGTAATGCGAATGTTACTGTGGTTGGTTTTAATAATGTGGTTGGTTTTTATAATTTCAAGCTTCAAGGTGTCTTATTTACCACATTTTTCTATACCATATTGAAGAACATGGGTAAAAATAAATATAAATAAAAGGACGTAAATTTGTTCCTGCTTTTTTGTTTGCCAGCTTAAGGACACAAGGGACCCACAACATCAATTTTTTTTTATTTTCAATTTTTAACTCTATATACAAAATGAGAATAATTTGTAATCTATTTTACTACATTGAAGAACCTTAGAATTAAAAATAGGGATTTTGTTTCAGAATAATGTTTGCTTTTCAAAATGTTCTTCAAAACTGCTATATATTTTTAAAATGCTCCATGTGCATTCTAAATCCATTAAAAATCTCAATTTTTTAAATCTAAGTTTATCGTATATATATATATAAGCATAACTGTGTATAGAATTTTTTATATATGAATCTAAAGCCATAAACAATTATATTTTATTCTGCTTGTAATTTTTTTAATATTTTTGCTTTATTCCATGGTCTTTGAATTTTTAAAATATTTTTGGTTTCAAAGAATGATGCACAGTTTCGTGGCAAACACTTCATTTGACAATCAAGAGAAATTTCGAAGAAATCATTTGAAAATGAATTATCATGGAGCATTTTCAAATAATCTAGCATTTTTGAAGAATTTTTTAAAACACAGGTCTTATTCTTCAACAAAATACTTATTTTTAAATTCTAAGCACCTTCATTGTACACCTTCATTGCACACCTTCATTGTAGTAGAAAATGATATTAATTATTCTCCTTTTGTACATAAGTGTAACATATTGAAAAATTAACAAAATCGAGGTTGAAGGTCCCTTGTCCCCTTAAGAAGGAAAATTTGCAGAAGGGCGCGGAGTAATTTTCTTTTGAAAAGGGGGCGGTAGGTCAAATAAGGTTGTCCTGCAGTAGACCAATGGAAATCAATTCAAGATATTCAGCGACATGGTTTACAGACAATAAAGATTTAAATATCCCGTTTCATTCAATAGAAATATCAATACTGAAGTTTTATCTTTTCTTCAATAACTTAGGTATAAGAATAATTAACAAATTTAATATTCATTTTGATCTTTCTTGTTAAAAAAGTGTTACTCCAGTTATTTAGGGAAAGACAAAAGGTTATAGCAGATACATGTTTTGCAAAACTATAAGAAAAACACAGTTGACTTTTAAAAAGTCGGGTCCTATGAAAATATAATGTTATTTCAAGAAAAACTATTTTAACGAATAAATCAGCATTTCAGAATCGTAAGAATTTTTTTTTTAAATAACCACATATGTGAGTTTCAAATAATTTTGTCAACTAGTAAGCAATTTTATTATTATTTTGTGAAATTGCGTATAAAATAACGTATATAGAAATTTAAGAAAGATATTTAAAATATATTTTCATAGTTCATTTTCATGGATTTACATGTCATGAATATTGCGAGACTTATATTCTCACGTGAAATATCGTTTCTTAAAGGGAAAACTTTGTAAAATATATTATCAGACGAACATCACATATATTTCTGAATGCATATTTCTATTAAATTACATTATATATATATATATATATATATATATATATATATATATATATATATATATATATATATATCTATATATATATATATATATATATATATAAATATATATATATATAATATATATACATATATATATATATATATATATATATATGTATATATATATATATATATATATGTATATATATATATATATATGTATATGTATATATATATATATACATATACATATATATATATATATATATATATATATATATATATATATATATGTATATATATATATATATATATATATATATACATATATATATATATATATATATATATATATATATATATATATATATATATATATATAAATATATATATATATATATATATATATATATATATATATATACATATATATATATATATATTATATATATATATATATATATACATATATATATATATATATATATATACATATATATATATATATATATATATATATATATATATATATATATATATATATATATATATATGAATGTTTGTTTGTTCGTATTTTATGCGCTGCCGTACCGTTCATCCGATTGCGATGAAACTTGGTCGACTTATTGCTTGAACTTGCGCGAAGGTTATAGACTATTTTCACCCCCTACGACGTTCCGTTCCCGAATTATGTTAGAACAAGTTTGCGCAGTATCAAAGGGATATTTTTGTTCAAAGCCATTGTAACATTTCATTGTTGCTAATTAAATTGTAACATTTCCGTAAAAATAAATAAACACGATTTAAAAACGTGATTTATTCATATATTGCCGCATGCAAGAATGAATTTGATATATTATTTTCCTATACGTGGCGACGCCGGAATATTTCTTTTTTAAAAATGAAAATATAAGGATGGAAAGTCATTCATTTTCAACGAATGTGTTATCTATCTGTTTCATGAATTGAAACTATCCCAAGCTCACTCTTCAAACTTAAATATACTGAAGGACACATTCACTTAGCTAGAAACACGTGAGTTTAGCCTTGACGCTTTGATTTATATAAGTGAAGTGACATTGAAACATAGCAGATGATTTAGTTTTGAGAAAGAATTACAATCTGAAATACGTTTATATTATAATTAAGAAAGTCTAAAAGTGGCATTGAAACGTAGCAGACGATTTAGTTTTGAGAAAGAATTCCGAGCATGAAATACGTGTATATACTTTTTCTATAATAATTATCAGATTTGCTGTGTTTGAATACTGAATGTGATCTCAATCCATTCAAACATTTTTGATTCTTGTTCTGTAATAATAAATCCATTCAAACGTTATTGACTAGCTGTAAATTAATGCTTTAAAATTCCCAAAAAGAGGAGAGCAACTTTTAATCCTGCAGAAGTAAGGGCAAAATATCAAAGATTGTTCAGAAATGAGCAATGTGATGAAAAAAACAGAAGAGCATGAAGCCAACAGAATTCGAAATGCAGTTAGACGCACACAAGAATCTGAAGAAAAACATTTCCAAGAGCTCGAAGACAACAGAATTCGAATTGTAGTGATCCGAAGCAGTGAGACTGATGAAGAGACTTTTAACGCGTCGAACATACGATCGTCTTCGATCTTCAACATCGAAATGAGAGGAAAGCGATGAACAACGACAGCACCGAGAACAAACTAATGCTATTTGCTACCACAAAAGAATTTTAGCGAAAACTTTAGAACATCATAACATGAGGCTAATCATTGAAAAAAAATAATAACAGAAACTGACTACCGAGCGAAGCCGGGTAATACATCTAGTATATATATATATGATCTTGATGTAAAAATTTGTTGTAAAGTTAATTACTACATTTAATCAGTTCAACAGCATTAAAATATTTTCGCATTTGGAGGTCACTCCGGCTAAAATGTATAGTTTTGCGTTTTTGAGGCTATTGGTAATTTACTTACAGTTTATATTTATCAAGTATTTGTTTGGTGTAAAATAAAATACAAAGTATTTTCGTATATTACTTCTAAAAATAAATTAATTATTCAAAAGTTTAAAAAAAGTGATTTCTTACGCAATTTAAATAAGTTAAGTGTGATAAATCAGAAAATTTTCCATTTTTTTTGAGCGTATAAGTTGTAAAACTTCGAGGGCATAGAATCCTAGAAAGATATAGTATCAGCTTGTATTTTATGTGACGTAAATTTAATACTTCAGAATAACAGAGTTTAAGTGCTCCCATAGCTGCATGGAAGTTACGACTGCAACTTACGACTAGCACTTAAATTTCCTGGATATATCAGTTTACAAGTTCTTATTGCTGGGAAGAATATCGTTCTATTGAATGCTCTTATTTTAAAAATAAACTTAAAACTGACGGACGTTTAAAAACGATTATTTAAAAAAAAGACTACAAATATATGGAAAGAGAGAAAGAGAGGTTAATGTAAATGCTTGAGTTCGCGTTTATGGTGACTAGGTTTTTAGGGGTATTTACAATATCGAAAAAGGTAATAGATATGTTTTTAACTTTTGGGAGTTAGAGGTATATGAATTATATTTATGACTACCGTATTTAGCCAGAAACAATACTGTGATAGTGAACTATTTTGCATGCAAATTAACAAGCGTACGTGGCAACATGAAATTTATTTTTATCAATAGTCCGTCATTTTTTACTTATTTTAAAATCTCTACGACAGCTTGTATCGTGTGTCACTGCAATAAATTTCTCAGAAATTTATGTTCTTGATACCATGTTGCTGATAATCTCGAACCAAGCAACCGTTATAAATAATGTATGCTTTCAGTAGTTCCCTTAAATAAGCTAATAACACGCAAAAAGAGATGCCCGAAAGGGTTAAGCTAAGCTTTTGAAAAAGCAAAATTTCGGCAAGATGAAAAAATTAAGTTATTATATAATGTGAAACTTTATGTCATTATAAAGTTGCTTCTCTTATCCTAAAAATCGTTCAAATAAACCCCGATTTAATTCGCCCTTTCTCTATTTTATGTTGAAATTTCTAATTTTCACCAACTGACATTTAACTCCAAAATTCGGGCTACTCTTGATGCATTATATAGACTAAATAATTCTTTTCGGGCTTTCAATGGCTAAAATATTATTTAACAGATGCAGAAACTAAAAAATAGAGAAGCAAATATCACGCATTCACTCATAAATATGGCATCGTTAAAATAGAATTGCAATGCTGAAGATATTTTTGTATTAAATGCTGCGATGACACTTTGAGGAATGCACAAAAATAAATATAGCGTTTGTATTATATTTCTTTTTTATATATTTCTGTTTTATTTAAGGTATTTTCCGTGGGATAAATACTTATTGCAAATACGATAAAGTTTAGTTAAAATTAATAATATTTGTGCAGAATGATTTTAAATTAAAAAAATCATAAGAAAAAGAACAGACTAAAATAGGAAATTGTCAGGTTTTATCTTATACTGATTATTAATTCTATAAATATTTGCTAAATGCCATCAACTTACTTTTCGACACGTCATTGTGCATTTCCATATGAAGTTCTAAAGCTAAAATTTCCACCAAATATTTCACAACTGAGCCATAACTGAGTCATTTGTAAAGAATGCTCATCTGAACAGAAAACACTCAGAGGTGTGAATAACCTGTCATTGCCCTACGACTAAGTGAGTAACCTGTCATTGCACAACAACTAAGTGTTTAGAAATATGAAGCATTTCCTTTGACAGTTATGATTCTCCAATCCTAAAAATCGTTCAAATAAACCCCTATTTAATTCGCCCTTTCTCTATTTAATGTTGAAATTTCTAATTTTCACCAACTGACATTTAACTCCAAAATTCGTGCTCCTCTTGATGCATTATATAGAGTAAATAATTCTTTTCGGGCTTTCAACGGCAAAAATATTATTTAACAGATGCAGAAACTAAAAAATAGAGAAACAAATATCACGTATTCACTCATGAATATGGCATCGTTAAAATAGAATTGCAATGCAGTTGAAAATATTTTTGTGTTAAATGCTGCGATGGCACTTTTGTATGTCTAATAAACAATATAACCCTAAAATAATCCGTGAAATTTTAAACAACACTGTCTACTGTCATATCAAATAAGCATTCAAAATTTCAGACATGGTACAGACAAATATTTTGTTTCAAAAACGAGCTTTGTAACCAGAAAACAGTTTTATTTAGTTTGTATTTCCCCTCGATTCTTCAATAAAATACGAAATTTGATTTCATCTTAAATGTAAAATAACTAAACACAAATTGCCTTTTCAGAAACAAAATTTGATTGAATTTGTTTTCTTCAGATCACGTAAGGGAATTTTAAATTATTTTATGAGAAATTAGCATAAAAATGCCATCTGCTTCCTGGAATAAATATGTTCTCTTCATAAAGAGTGAATACAGTAAAAGTTTATATAAAAGACATTTGAAGAAATGATACCCTTAAATGATAATTTAATAAGATTATTTGTTTAAAATGTAAATTACTGCATACATATTGATTGAGGGAGGAATATTAATTTTAAAACATTGAACAAAAATTTTCTTAAATGTCATTAGCTTTCTTAAAAATAAGTTATTCTCACATATTATGAATCTAAATAATGGCTTAATACTTGAGGTGATTTAATTTATGTTCTTTTATGCCTTTCTCTAATCATTTCAACTCCCTGAATTTCTGTAATTTTAAGTTGAATTAACAGAAGTGGACCCGAGGTAGTCTAGTGATAGCGCATTGGAATTTGGACTGGGGGAGGGGTCAGGGTTCGAATCCCGATGACGACCTTCAGTACCTTCTTGTCTAGGCCGAATATGGGCACGTTAAATCTGTAGACCGGAACGTCATTCTATAAGGTCAGAGAGGGTGGGAGTGGGTACGATCCCACCACATGTCGCCCCTGGGAATGCTCGGTCTAAATTGTGATGACTGATTATTCACCGGTAAAGATTCAATACCGAAAGGTCCTAGTTGCTATATTGGACCCCCTATGGTGCACAGTAATTAACAGATGTCAGAGATTAATTCAAATAAATCTACCCTAGAATTTGGATTAATTTTGAGATAATCATCTAATGATAAAAAATGATAAACGGTTCCAAAGTACTACCTTACTTTCTTTATAAATTTTTCAGGCACCATTTTCATGCCAAATGCAAAAAGAGTCGTTCTTCAGAATTCGCAAAGTTTTAAAACTTGTTAACTTTATATCCAATTATTTTAATAATTTAAATTTTAAACTGTAGCTCACATTTTTATTTTTATGGATATAGCTTTGACTCATTGTAAATTCAGTTTGAAAAAAAGGAGCAATTTTAATCTTAATACAGTATTGTTTTCGATGAAAAAATAATAAAATATTGACGAGAATGGGTAGAAAATATTGATCAAAATATTTTGCTTCATCTAAAACGACAATTTTATTAAAATTTCCTTCTAAGGAATGGACATAGAATGATGTAAAAAAATTGGGATTTTTCTATTTTAAAGCTATTGGACATTCTAGTGTCCAGAAGATGATAAAATATTCCTTATTTATTTTAAACATGTTATGAATATCTGGTATAACATTATATAGCATTTAAAGGTCTTATAAGCCTGCTGAAACTTTCAACCGAATTCGAGTAGTTATAAAAATTTAGTATATTTGCCGAAATAAAAGAAGGAGTATAGATAATGTTTATTTTTTCCTTCGGGATAAATATATTTTCGTTTCATGGAGATGACATTTATTGGAGATAAGCTTTGTTGCATGAAATTCGTTCACATTTAAAAAAAAAAAATTCATTTCTTGTAAACAATCAAACTAATACATACAGGAGTCGAAGAAGTCATGCCAAAACAATCTCAAACAACATAATTTGTTTTTTTCTGTATTATTTACCATGAAAGACGTGCATACATTTAAAATTGCATCTTAGTGTCCGAGTCTGGGAAACATATGTTATTATGCAAAAGAAAATGGCTACAGTTTTTCACTGAAACTACAGATGATCTCATTTAACAGAATGGCAGGACATTTCTTTGAAAAATTGCCAAGATTTAGCTTTTCAAGATTTCAAGGAGTTTTTCAAACAAGCTTTGTTTATCCTAGGGTTAGTCTAAACGTCGCTTAAATTTAACTGAATACAGCAAAGAAATTTTAGATTTTTAAGGGTGTTTTTATGATAATTGGGAATCTTATGTGTTAGGAATTCTTATTTCTTTTGATTGTCACTATGGTTCACATGTATGCATGTACTTCAAATATCTTTGAATTTTTTTAGTTTGAAAATAAGACATAAGCCCATTGTTTTTAAGATCCTCAAACTTAACACAGTTCCTGTAATCAAGGAAAAGAAAGGAAATTTGATTTGTGAGATGAGAAATAAAAATTAAATACTTTCCATGATAATGAGCTAACGTACGGTTTTGTAGTAGGGATGCGACATCGATGTCGATGTTTTCAAAACATCGATGTTTTGATAAAAACATCGATGTTTTAAACATCGATTTATTGAAGCCGATGTTTTTTTTAACATCGATGTTTTGTGCTCGATGTTTTACGTTGTCTCGATGTTTTTTTTAATGAAAAAGTACCGTAATTAAAAAAATTTACCACGTAGCATAATTTTCACACTCAGTAAATGTAAGTCTGAATTCTGAAAAGGACGAATACAAAAGGGGGAATGATTCCTTAGCAAACAGACAAATGGCAATTAACAACCAATGAACCAATCAGAGCGCTTGGAATGTTCCTGACACTCCAGAACCTTCCATGGGGTTTTATTTTACAAATAGTATATACACGAGTGCATCCATTTAAGTTTTTGTTTCGTTCTGGTTTTATATAAGTTGACGTTAATATTATTAGTAAGATGCCTCCCAAAAGTACCGTTTGGAAATATTTTTACAAAACCTTTGACAAATTGGTGAAATGCAATATTTGCCTTAAGTCCCTTAAAACTTCTGGCAATACCACGAATTTATCTGGACATATGAAGGCAAAACATGGCGATATTTACAACGAGAATTTTGAGTCATCAATGCAGCAAGGCAAAAGCAACCAAATTTTTGTCATTTGTGTCAGCCCAATCACACACACCCCACGACTAACCGAAGAAACATTAATGTTAGAGGTTACAAACAAGTTTTAAAAAAATGGGTGTTCTAAAACATAGATGTTTAAAAACATCGATGGTTTTTGGGCGATGTTTTATTAGCATCGATGTTTTAATATTGAATATCGATGTTTCAAAACATCGATGTTTTGTTATCGATGTCGCATCACTATTTTGTAGATAAACGAATGACTTTATCAATATACAAGTAAAAGAAAATTATTGTTTAAAACTGAGCTCTTGATCCAACTATCGAATAAGTAATCTCGATTATACAATTCAATTTATCGAAAGAACCTACAAAAATTATCGTATTTGTTATTAGAAACAATGTGCTAAAATCGATATCAAGGTAATTGCCGTGCATGTCACCACGGGTGTCAAACGTTGAAAACGTTTTCCAGAAGGAATGCCATATGTATATATATTATTATTATTTTAATTAAAGCGCCTTAATAAATCGTTATATAAACGTTATTTTAATGTATGTCAAGTTGATTTTTTAACAATCCATTTGTTCTAGCTTTCCTAGCTTACAAGTGTATTCATGCATCAACTACGTAATAGTTTTAAATAATTATTAGTTCAATGAACTGCATTTCAGATAGTTTCATTTGATTAAGAACAAATCACCGAATATAGAAAAATCTACCAAAAAAATGTGTGATATCCCATTTTTTCGTTAAAAATATTGTTATTAAATTATGTATTGATTTAATTACAAGACAAACATTAAATCAAGGAACTTTTGTCATAATACAATAAATATGAAACATATTTTTTATATTTAAAGATTTTAGGCTTTGTATCTTTAGACTATTTAAAATAAATAAAAAATATATATATATTGAAAAAAATTCCTTATCTTTAATTCATAAAAATATGCCCAATTTATTGATTGAACAATATTATTTTCATAATTTTAGGCCAGGCTAATTTTCCTGCCAGAATATAGCATTTTAAGATAGCATTATCTAAGTAACAGTTTCAGATTTTACATCAGATCTTTACTCCAAGAAGACATAATCTACAAAACTTTCGTATATAACTACGTTCTCCTGCCAATATCATGCACAGGTGTTTGGTGATTTCTGTTTATTAAATTAATCCTTAAACAACCATTTGTATATGAAAGAAAATTGCAGATTTCATTGAACGATTTACCATCGAATTTATTTGATTTCTCAAATATAAATAATTGAAAATAAAGGTTACATAATTTTCCTTGTACCATTAATATACACTCATGGACAAAAAAATTAGCGCACCAAGAAGGAGTCGTCAAAATGAAACGAAATTTTACATACGTAATGACTACTTTGATATAAGTAAATGATAAGGAAATCAAAGAAAAAGGATAATTTATTTCAGAGAAAAAGGCAACAGAACGGAGGAGTTAATACTCCGTTGGACCCCCTCTAGCGCGAATGTACGATGCGATAAGATCGGGCATTGAGTCATACAAGTTCTGTATGATGTCTTGAGACATTTCGTTTCATATTTGCTGTAACCTTGCCTCTAGTTCGGTCAAACTCGTGGGATGCCCAACTCGTCGTCCCAAATGATCCCAGATATGCTCGATTGGAGACAAATCTGGTGATCGAGCAGGCCAAGGAAGCGTAGTAACAGTGCGGAGACAGTCTTGTGACACCCTTGCCGTATGAGCCCGAGCATTGTCGTGTTGAAAAATGGCTCCTGGGAGCCGTTGCATGAGTGGCAACACATGTGGTTGCAGGATTTCATGAACATACCGCTGGGCTGTCATGGTGCCACGGAACAATACTAGGGGTGACCGTGTATTGTAGGCAATGGCACCCCATACCATCACACCAGCTGTGGGAGCGATGTGTCGCTGTACAGCAAAGGCAGGATTGAAGCGTTCACCACGGGCTCTCCACACACGAACACGATTGTCATCACTGCCGAGATTGAATCTGGATTCGTCGCTAAAGACGACCTGGTTCCATTCCGCTGCAGTCCAGTTTCCTCGTGCGCGGCAAAACTCCAAACGGAGGCGTCGATGGGTGGGCGTCAAGGGCAGTACACGTAGTGGGCGCCGCGATACCAACTGTCCTTCAGCCAGGCGCCTTCGTATGGTTCGAGACGACACAGAAGCCCCTAGTGAAGGTGCTACCTGTGCCTGGATGGCGGCCGATGAAGCAGTTGGCTGTACGCGTGCATTTCTTACGATGTGGCGGTCTTCTCGACGACTGGTCTGTCGAGGGCGTCCTGAGCCTGGTCTTCGTGTACATGACATCTCTCGGGTCCACTGGTCCCAACACCTCCTCACAACACAATCAGAGCGGCCTAATTGACGAGCTACTCGCCTAGCTGACCACCCAGCTTCCATCATCTCGACGATCCCCCCCCTCTCAAACTGCGACAACTGCTTATATTGTCTTCGAACACGGCGTAATGGCATGTCTATCTCAGCTCTTCCTTTGTAAATGATTCAGCACACTCAAACAAGTTTTGGTTACCTGTTTTATACTCCACAGAGTACGATGTTCAACGCCCTCTACCGGCTATACGTAATTCGCAATCACGCTGCATTTCTAATCATTTGCATATCTCCCCGACATGTACCTTCATTGGAAGTTTCGTTACAATCCCGCAATTATTTCTTGGTGCGCTAATTTTTTTGTCCATGAGTGTATATCTTACCATGATATTTGTGTTCAAGAAGAATTATTATTCAAGTAAATGTATCAAGTAAAATCATCCAGGCACAGTTCAAGAATGGCTTCGATATTTGGTATTTAAACATTTAATCTATATTACATTATTTACAACTTTGAACATAAAAGAAATAAAATTAAAATTCAAGAGTTACTTCATAAGTGCATGAAGCCAGGATTCGAAGTGCTGGTAGACAGATATCAACAAGTTCACGACTGACCGCCCTTGAACACATCCGGGCATGTACGTGTGAGGGATGACTTCCCAACACTTGAACTACTCAGTTCCACTTTTTCAGTTTTACTATTTATAAAATATATTTTTACTTTTCTCTCAGAAAATATATTTTACTATTTATAAAATATATTTTCTACGGGAACAGTTCCTACAGACTCCAAATAGATAGACATGAAACTCTAGGCCTTAGAGCAGAGGTGCCAAACTTGCGGCCCGGCCAATATATTGGCACACAATAATATATGCACAATAACCGACGCAGAATTATAATAAGATAGGAAAAATTCGCTAAATGTTTTTTTAATTATACTCTTTTTCTGCTATTATTAAACAAAATGTGTATATTTATGTTGAATATACTGTAATTAGGTAAATACGTTATTTAAGCATAGATAATATCTAAAATATGTCAAAAGTTATGTTACTGACTTTTTTACAGATGAAAAATGTTGAAAAAATTTTTAAAAATACAAACAAAATGCTTTTAGAAATGTTCAACTGTTAAATAATTAACAGTAATTTGATGTTGAACGAAAAGCTGAAAATATAGATTATTAATAAGATGTCATGTCCTAAAAAATGTCCTAAAAATATGTAACAGTTGCGGCCCACCTATAGTTAAACCTTGTTTGTTTGGCCCAAGTTAGCTTTTGAGTTTGACATCCCTGCCTTAGAGTATCTATGAAATATTGTTTATACTGCAGTTGATTTCTGTAACTTGAGAAATTTTGCATCATACTGAATGAAATAAAAACTTAAGAAATCTTTAAATGGAACTAGAAATCCGATAAATGGAATTCCCCCCGTATTAATGAAAAAAATTCTTTTACGATATTTTACAGTATACATTTTATCATCGTGGGTACGGCTTTAAAAAGAATGGCGGTGGTTAAAAATTATGTTAGTCATACCAAAGAACGTTACAGGGAACAGTTACAGTGAAGATGCAAAGGTTATATTGAATGCTATTTTAGGAAAATCTTCTCTCTTGCGACTCGAAATCAAGAAAACAAATTATATTATAATAAGAAATATGCATCACTATTCTTGACCTATATCTAAGTATAAAAATAATTACTTTATACAAAGTACAATAACAATTTTACGACATACCAGGCTATAAAAGCCTCATAATTAGTTCTTCGTAAAAGTTTTCTTGATTTTATGGAAACGCATATGCTAGAATATATTTTTAAGGGGTCGGGACAAAAAAGTATCAAAAAAGCATTAAAGCCTATTATAGTTTTCTTGGCTTAAAACACATTACAGAAGATTTTGGAAAAAATACGGGAACTGCACGTTTCCATGACAATTACACTGCCAGATAAAACATTTTTATGCTGTTCTGTAAGTGCTCATCGTATTGTTCATAAACACTTTACTTCAAAATGGAAGCTTTCATGCGTTGTCTTCGTAAAAGGGCTATATATAAAATTCCTGGCTAAACATTACTACGAAATTTTTTGCTGCTCCCTTTGGTTCTGTTTTCATTAAATTGTCATAAAAATTTTTATTTTCGTAAAAATTTTGAAAATATTTTTCTTTGTACTTGTTTTGGCTGCTAAATGAGTTGAAAGTTATATAAATAATTTTTTTATAAATCCTGAGAACATATTATATTCCAAATTTTCCCATTCTCATAATAAAAAAAATGCTATGAGCAAACAGAGCTTTTGGCTCATAAGATCTATTAAAAACTAAGTATGCTGACCCTTTATATGCCTGAAACATTTAACTAATTTTACTCTGATCTTATTTACAGATATATTTTTGATATTGTATCTTCAATATATAATTCAAGTAAACCCTCTGTATAAAATGCAGTACCTACCATCTGTTTTATCTGAGATGTCATGGGAAAGAACTAAAAAACAAAGTATCCACACCTTCTCAGTTCGATGGAAATCGAAGGGATAAATTTTGATGCAGTTCGCACGCTTAAAGACCCACATCTATCTATTTTTAAAACACACAGCGAAAGAAAAACAATTTAAATTTTAAATAAATAGTTCAGCATAGAAAATACTTTGCAGAATAACTGTTTATTCCAAAACTGTTTCACTTTACAACTTACGTCGCAAAATTCAGTTTCAACTGATGCAACGAGTTCTGTTTTGCATTACTCCCATGCCTCATTATACTTCGATTTCCTAATCTACCATATCTTTTATCCCGATAGCTAATTTACAACAGGTTTCCATTAATCCTTCTTAATAATTCATGTTATATCCCTCGTTCTCGTGCTTTTGAATAAATGGCTCAAGATTGACCATACCTTATGTGATCATGATTCATTATGGGGACGTTTGTGGATCTGATAAAGTTAGAAGTAACCAAAATTTACATAAATTATGATCTCCGAAAATCGGTAAATCGAAAGAATTAAAACCTTTTGAACTTATTTATAAATTCTTTTATATATTATCTTTAAATATTTAACTAGGTGTTTAGATAGCAATTTCGTACATGATTATACATGTGAACACAAAAAAATAATGAAAAAATTAAGTATAATGAAATATATTTTCCCTAAAAAAATTGATACAAGCTTTAAAAGAGATTTTATTTTTAGCTGACGTGATTTTACATGTTTTTAAATCTCAAAGGCTTTTAAAATGCTCTTAAGCACAACAGTAGCAGAATTCTTTTCGTTTCACTTCGGAATTTTTTTTTCTAGATCGTACTCATTGGACCTTGGAGAGAATTCTACTTTAGTTCCACTCTCCAATTTCATAGATAAGAGAATTTTTTTAATGTTTACAATTTTCTATTTAGGCAGATATAAACGTTAAAAAATACATCGGATTCCAAATTTTTTACGCATTTGCTACAGTTCGATAAATAAAATATAGCATGATAAGCGCTCTCTATAATGCATCTCTAGAGTAAGATAGTAATTAGAAAACTCTTGAATGCCATCCCTTTTTCATAGAATCACAGGCAAAAAAAACATAACTCAATTATTTTCGTAGCACGATTTTAAAAGGATAAAATGGATATTTAATGTAATTTTTTGCTATATGTAAATTTCTCCTTCAGTGTAAGCTGGGTGATTTACTCGGAACTACCCAAAAGCGAGTTTGAAAGGGCAAACTGAAATTAAAATTTGAAGACAAATTATTCAACCTTTTCAGAATCACACTGATATCACAGAAAGAGTAATTAGCCTATGGCCATTCAGAAGCCGAAAAACATCCCCACACAGAAAATTGAAATGTGCATGTTGCTGAAAATACCAACATGCAGAAGCGCTCACACACACACACACACACACACACACACACACTCACACTCACACACACACACACACACACACACACACACACACACACACACACACACATATATATATATATATATATATATATATATATATATATATATATATATATATATATATATATATATACATATATATATATATATATATATAAGGTCGTATCACTTTATGGAAACGATTATGATAGTTAAGTTTTATGTATAAATGCCGTATTTTTTGCGGCGATTTGCTTCTATCTGATAGACATGGTTCTTTATAATAGCTCTAGCACGAACTTTCCATGAAAGAAAACATTTTCGTAGTACTGTCATGTCAATTTTACCCCATTCCTCTTGGACCGTTTTCGAAAGTCCGTTCAGTGTTCTTGGATTCCGTTTTCCTAAGGCTCCTTTTAATAACCAAAAGTCCATTAGAGCATCATCAGGTAAATTTACAGGTATTTCATTGAATGGGATACACTTTATTCCTGTTTTTGATTCTTTCTTTGTTAAATAAGCCGCAGTTGATTTAGACGTGTGACTAGAGGCTTTGTCCATATGAAGATCAACTTTACCAATGTCCTTTCCATATAACGCTGGAATTTCTTCCTCAAAAATCGATTCTAAAATATTCTGCTGATAGTAGAGTGAATTAATTTTGGTATTACTGGAGACTTTTTTGATTTTTAATTTGCCGTTGTAACAATATCCTGTAACTATATCATGAATACCTTTGGGAACGTTTCTATACACTAACGAAACCATTCCGTATGGTCATTCCCGTCAGTTGAGCAATAAAAAATTGTTCTTTGTTTATTAAGGTCGCTTAAATACACCCATGCCTCATCGAGTGTTACCATAAATTTCCATTTTCGGCAGCTAGGTGTCTTTCATATAATTTTCTACAATGTGTTTTTCTTTCAGTAATATGCTTTGGCAAAAGCAGATGAACTTTAGACTTCAACATAATTTTTAACCTCAAATCTTTATGAATGATTTTACTTACAGTGCCAGAAGGCTTTCCTAGTTTCGATGCAATGGATCTTTAAGTGGGTGGATTTTTTTTAGGATCAGAGACTTCACCTTCTTGATATTTACCTGCGTTCGAACAGTCATAGGATGAGGTTTCGCGGTCATGTCTTCATTTTTATTTTCTGTTAGACTTTCCCTTTCAAATTTAATATATTACAAATACCCTTCCTGGAAATGCCATAACCGCGATTTTTACACCGCTTTATGATTTGTTGATGCGAATATTTCTCCTCGGAAAACGCAGTTACGTAAATTTTGAGCCATCTATCAATTATAGGAGCCATTTTCAAAATAAATAAATCCCATGAAACCGCACCCCCAGAGGTAATTTTCTTTGTTCTTTATTTTGCATTCCAATCAAAACAAAACAGTAGCAGATGATTATACTGAAATTGCCAAAAATTTACCTCAAAATGCAAATGTCAAAAATAAATTACAAAATAATTTCCATAAAGCGCGAATGATCTTCGGTATATATATATATATATATACACTGAAGTGCCACTGAATTAGAGATAGCAAAGCCTATGCAAATTGTGTAGCGCTGCGCATCATTATGTATGCGCAAATTATGCATCATTATGTAGCGCTGCAATTATGTATGAGCAAGTGAGGGCGCTGTGGTAACTGCATATATAGCGCATACTATGGTTGTTCTGAATTAGTTTTTGTAATTGTCAGTATGGGTAAACTGCCTGATTTAGACGCCTTAGATCGCGGACAAACGGTGCGCGACGCATGGGCCATTCAATTTCCTAAGTCGTCAGACAGCTAGGATTTTCAAGGTCGACAGTGTCAAGAGTACACCAAGAATACATGGATGGTGGAAAAAAAAACTAGCTACTGGGCAAACTGCAAAGGACAATTAGCCTTGACAGTGCGTGGTGAGAGACGGCTCAGGCGTATTGTACGTAGCCAAACATTAGCTCAAATTACCACCCGGTTTAATGACGGTGCCAGTCGTACAGTCAGTAAACGGACTGTGCAACGCTCGCTTCACCGTATGGGTTTCGGGAGCCGTCGACCTACGAGAGTACCATTGCTCTATACTCGCCATCGGGCTGCACGTCTTGCCTGGGCAAGAGAGCACAGAGACTGGAGTGTAGAGGACTGGAAACGAGTAGCATGGAGAGATGAGTCTCGATTCCGACTACTTAACGCCGACGGGAAGCTGAGAATATGGCGTAAGGCTCACGAAGCCATGGATCCTGCATGCCTGGCTGGAACTGTACAAGGGCATGGTGGCTCAATCATGGTCTGGGGTGTTTTTTCGTGGCACAGTTTGGGATATTTGGTGCGTGTACCAACCTCCCTCAATGCAATTCGGTACGTAGAGTTGCTGGGTGATCACCTCCATCCGTTTATGCTGTTCTGTTATCCGCACGGTAATGGAGTTTTCCAGCAAGACAACTGTATCTCTCATAAGTCCCGGTTTGTTACTGGCTGGTTGGATGAGCATTCCTCTGACTTCTCCGTCATGAATTGGGCACCTAGAAGCCCAGACTTAAATCCTATTGAGCATCTTTAGGATGTTTTGGAACAACGCGTGAAAGGCCATCACACAGCACCAAAGAACCTTACTGAATTATGGACAGCTTTAGCCAATATTTGGCAAGCCATTCCCGTGGAACGTTTCCAGAAACTTGTTGAATCTATGCCTCGTCGTGTGGCAGCCGTTATCACGGCCACAGGAGGACCAACTCGTTACTAGGTAGGTATCCCTAATTCAATGGTACTTCAGTGCATATATATATATATATATATATATATATATATATATATATAATGTGTATGATTGAAGTTCCTTTTGTGCTAATTTTTTTCAGGTAAAGAATTTCTAAGGAACAACCTTAATTTTTCTCATATAAATATCTTTATTTTGTACATAATCAAGATCCTAGCATAGAAAAAAACATACTCCTAGCCGAATTCATTTAGTGTAAGAGATAAACAATCCGTATAAAATTTCCAGAAAAAAAATTAAGTAAGGATCAAAGATTGTTTCCCTAAAAGTTACAAATTTATGGTCAAAAAGAAAATTGCTTGATCAACAGACACAAATATTAAGATTATGTAGAAAATAAAATCACTACACAAACAGTTCAACTGGTTCAATCAACAGGAGAGCATTTACTACAGCAGAGTGTTTACGAAATATTTTAGACCCCAGTGCAAATCTTTCTACCGGAATATATCAACAATTTCACAGATATATGTTTCCAAATCGTTTTTCAATTATGCATTAAAAAAAAAATTACGACTACTTTGTTCTTCTTGTTGTTGTTACTTATGCCACTTGACCGACAGCAACATCAGATCAAGTCCCGATGGCTATGGGCGATGAAAGTGCGGCTCCTGTTTTGACCGGCACCATAAAGGTCGGAGTCCGACTTGGTCAGAGGACCAATCCCGTAATTTTGAACCGAGTCAAGTGACGAAACCAGAACACATGACACCGCACCCACAGAGGTAATTTTCTTTGTTCTTTATTTCCTCATATAAATATCTTTAATTTCAAACCATCTATAATTTGAACCATTTAATATGATTTGCAGAAAGTATCGAGCGGGATATTTTGGAATTAAACAGCTGCATTAGAAAACATTGAAAGTATGGTCTCGATGAAAATCGTAGTGATATGTACTCAATGTAATAATCTGAAATATCAGATCTAAATTACTCACAGATAATGAAACAACCGACAGCCATTTATAGATTGAATAACCTACCTTAGGGGCCGTTCAAGTATTACGTAAGCACATTTTTAGTCATTTTAGATCCCCTCTCACACCTTGTAAGTAAAAATAATCAAATGTTGACACCCCCTCCCCTTTTGTTTACATAAGATTTGGCAAATTTTTTATCTCTATTTCGTAGGCCAAAAGATTTTTTTAATTATTAAGTTCATCGTACATTTATCTGAAAAAAGTGTATGGATATTAAATCATTAACAATAAATGAATTGAACAATAAAAAACAGCCATAATTATATCAACGTTCTAAAAGTTTCATTAATTCCCTGAGAGTATTGGTAAATTTCTTATCTCTATTTCGTAGGCGGAATGATTTTTTTATTCTTAAATTCATCGTACATTTATAAGAAAAAAGTGTATGGAATAAAGTGTATGGTAATTCATTAACAATAAATGAATTGAACAATAAAGAAAAACAGCCAGAAATACATCAACGTTCTAAAAGTTTCATTAATTCTTTGAGAGTATTCGCAACTGTCTTACCTCTATTTCGTAGACCAAATGATTTTTTTATTATTAAGTTCATCATACATTTATAAGAAAAAAAGTATGGATATTAAATCATTAACAATAAATGAATTGACCAATAAAAAAACAGCCATAATTCCATCAACGTTCTAAAAGTTTCATTAATTCACTGAGAGTATTGGCAAATTTCTTATCTCTATTTCGTAGGCCGAATGATTTTTTTTATTATTAAATTCATCGTACATTTATAAGAAAAAAGTGTATGGTAAATCATTAACAAGGAATGAATTGAACAATAATGAAAAACAGCCAGAACTACATCAACGTACTAAAAGTTTCATTAATTCTTTTGAAGTACTGGTAAATTTCTTATCTCTATTTCGTAGGCCGAATGATTTTTTTTATTCTTAAATTCATCGTACATTTATAAGATAAAAGTGTATGAAAAAAGTGTATGGTAAATCATTAACAATAAAAGAATTGAACAATAAAGAAAAACAGCCAGAATTACATCAACATTCTGAAAGTTTCATTAATTCTTTGAGAGTATTCGCAACTTTCTTATCTCTATTTCGTAGACCAAATGACTTTTTTATTACTAAGTTCATCTTACATTTATAAGAAAAAAGTGTATGGATATTAACTAATTAACAATAAATGAATTGAACAATAAAGAAAAACAGCCAGAAATACATCAACGTTCTAAATGTTTCATTAACACTTTGAGAGTATTGGCAAATTTCTTATATCTATTTCGTAGACCAAATGATTTTCTTATTATTAAGTTCATCTTACATTTATAAGAAAAAAGTGTATGGATATTAAATCATTAACAATAAATGAATTGACCAATAAAAAAACAGCCATAATTCCATCAACGTTCTAAAAGTTTCATTAATTCACTGAGAGTATTGGCAAATTTCTTATCTCTATTTCGTAGGCCGAATGATTTTTTTTATTATTAAATTCATCGTACATTTATAAGAAAAAAGTGTATGGTAAATCATTAACAAGGAATGAATTGAACAATAATGAAAAACAGCCAGAATTACATCAACGTTCTAAAAGTTTCATTAATTCCCTCAGAGTATTGGAAAATTTCTTATCTCCATTTCGTAGGCCAAATGATATTTTTATTCTTAAATTCATCGTACATTTATAAGAAAAAAGTGTATGGGATATCATTAACAAGAAATGAATTGAACAATAAAGAAAAACAGCCTGAAATACATCAACGTTCAAAAAGTTTCATTAATTCTTTGAGAGTAAATACTATAAGACAGAAGTAAGGAAATGCAGATGGCAGGGGAGTTCATGCGGTCAGACACATCACAGCGTGTTTGCTTTCATCTTCAACGTGCATGCCTTTGCGTGTATGCGTTCTGTCTTAAGTACGAATTTCTATGACCCCCCCCCCCCTCGTCAGCAAAAGTAAACAAATCTTGAACACCCTCCCCTTTAAATTCTTACGTAACACTAGAACGGCCTCTTATTAAAAAACAAATCATGGCAGCTGATAACATTTCTTTGACTCCTATTTCTTTGCAAATAAAAAAAAATGAGATGAAATACATCACATTTCTAACTATTCAAAATTATGTATAAAACACCAAACAAGTAAAAATCACAAATTTCTTTCTTTCCCCCAGCAGTGACCCAATAAAGCTCATCTATCAATTACACATAAAAAAAAACTAGTCGAATAAGTAAAAATTTATCGTTTAAGTGCTATTTGTTCATCAGTTTACCAGACGATTCCTTTATACTTTCTAACGGAGAATTTACTATCATGTTTTCGATTCAGTGGGAAAGATAATGGCGATACAATAAATAATCGAAAACAAAAGGACACAAAAAAGTTGCTGCTTTTAGGCAGTTCATTTATTTAATCTCACCCAGACATGAAAGGTTGCTATGACTACCATTCTGGGCTGACAGTTGTTTGGACCCTAAGTGAGAAAATTGTGTTTACGTGAACAAACGGGTGCTCATCTCTGGCGGATTTGCTTATTATTGAAGCAGGCAGCAATAAAAATGCAATAAAAGTATGGAAGAAACTTCGGTAAATTAGGTATTGGTTATGCTTGCGGGTCGGTTTTGTATAAATAACAAAGGGATTCTGAGAGATAATTTACTGCTCTTTTATGCTCCAGAATACCGAAATATGATAGATAAATATTGATAGTAATATGGCAGATGCTGTTTTAAAAAAATGTTAGTTTAAATTTTTATGAATATGAATATGCTTGGAAATCACACAGAAAAAAGAACCATAACAACCATTTAAATTAAATGTAGGTGATTTTAAAATTTTCTACTGAAAAATACTTAGATTTAGTCAAAATTCTGGAAAGGTCTGGGTTTTTTTAGCATAATATGAAGGCCTTATTTCAGTAGTGGGCAAACTTCACTTTAAAAAAAAGGAGTTAGCCTCACTTTCATGTTCAAGCAAGTCATTTCAATCTTATTTTAAAACTGGTACACCTCCAGCTTGTTTCTGCTACCAACAGAGGGCAAAACAAATCAGACTTCAGTCATTTCTCAGCACTCATTAGACTTTAAGGCTCTGTATCTCGAAATGAACAAAAATAGAGTTGGCTCACTATTCAAATAAGGCCTTCATATTATCAATGTATTCCTCTAATAATTAACATCATTAATAATAAGTTGTTTAGGGTAGATTACAGTAATACCCCGACTTACGCAAACTCGGAGTTGCGCGGGTTTCGATTTTCCCCTTAAATCTTGGAGTGAAATTTCCCAAAAGACTGTCAGTGGTGTCTGGAAGAAACTTTGTCCAATATGTTTTAAAAACGAGACGGAAACATCTCCTGAAACTGATTATATTGATCGTGCGATAAAAGAAGTTGTCGGTCTTGCCGGGTAATTAGATATGGAAGTCAATGAAGATGATGTTAACGAGGTGTTGGATCTTGAGGAGCTGACAGTCAATGATCTCAGACAGATGCACGACCAAAGCATTTCTTAAGAATCTGACACTTCAGACCCAATTCCAAAAGAAAACCTAATGAAAATTACAAACTGGACAGAAGTCTCAGCGCAATTTAGAAAGGGTATTTAGAGAATGCAGAATCTAATAAAGTTCGCATGATCACGACAGTGGTTGCAATTCTTCGTAAATCAAGATTTCTCATCAGAAATTTGTAATTTAATTTTGCTGTTCGATTGCTTCCTCTTTGAAAATAGTTTTTCCCAAATGTAGCTACTGCCGTAAGTGATGACGTGAATAGGACATAATTGTGAACAGAGGGATATTTTTCTTTGGGAAGATAGATCTAGTAAATTTTACGACCTTGTTAGGTCGCATTGCTAACTCTCAAGATGCAGCATGCTGCCCGCGGGCTGCTGGTTGGATACCCCTGGTTTACAGCGCCAGCGTGAAGAGTTTCTATCTGCTGAGGTCTATACTCACCGGTTGGGTTTTTCCCCGAAAAGCCTTAGCTGCAATGTAGGGCTCGATAATGTGTAATGAAGCTTACAGTTAAGAAGCCCTGACTGACGAAATGGCAGAATGAAATGTAGCCAATTATTTACCAGAAGAGACAATCAAAATATTGAAATCTTCCTCTACTCGTTTCTTGTAATATCATTCAATATGAAAAAAAAGTCCTAAAATTCACAAACTTGAAAAATTGTTGAGATGTCACATGAAAGGGATTTTGAATTACTCTGAACTAATAATTTTGAATTTTGCATGCGATTAAAAATTAAAATACCCTTTACTTTACCCATATGAAGCGATACAGAAATGTTAAAAGATGAAACTATTTCATTGCTTTTCTAAAAAAAAAGATTCAGATCCGCTTCAAATCAATTTAACTGATTACGAAACTGATAAATTTTAATATTTTTCAAAACGTATCTTATCCTTTCAAGATTTTTTGTTTCAGAACACTTATAAAAATATTTTTTACACACATAGTCAGCACATATTAATAAGAATGGATGAATCATATAATGATACATAATAATTATGTTGTCTTAAAAATTATTTATCACACTTAATCTTATTCGTACAAATTGAAACAGGCAGTGTTCATCAACACCATGGGAATAATTTCAAATAAGTGAATCATCAATACTGCTTAGCAACGGAGTTATTATATAATTATGTTAATTAATGGACTATGAGGATGCAAATCATGTATTACACATCTAAGCAATTTCTGCTATTGTAGCCAAGGGTATAAAATGGCTTTTAAGTGAATTCTCACTCTTAATCTGTAATGTTTAAGATAAGATGAGCATTATAGATGATTTGCTTATAATGGCTTATAACATCCTGATTTCAGAAATATGTTTGTAGTCTAGATATATTAGTAACGTCTTTCACACAAGGGTCTTGATCTGAAATTCAAGTTTAAAAAAAATTTGAAAGTGAAAAAAAATAGCTGGAATTGAAAAGAAAAATATTTTTTGTGGATAAAAACTGAATACTATTATTTGCATTAGGGTTTTGCCGAGATATAAAATTTTCGAAGGAAGTGTAGTATTATTTCCTTCGCTTTATACTTACTATGGAGCTTACCTAATAAAACAACTTAAATCGAACGTTCCTGCGAGGATTTCATTACTAGATGATTTTTTATGCTATACTGTAAATGCATACCCAACTCTACACATGGACTCAAGCCTATATATCTGGACATGAAATTAAGGGTTTGCCGTTTATTGAAAGATTTATCTAAAACTCCTTGATAGGTGTAATTCTGAAATTTTCAAAGGCGTTCCTATGTTTTAGTGTCACTTCAATATATTCAGTATATAAGCTAGAGTGAAAATTTTTGATTTTCCTACATCAAAAATTACTCGACAAAAATCGGAATTTTTATTTATCCTCCTAGAAACTTACAAATAAAACAAAATTTATAATTTTTTTCTATAAATAAAGCTTTTTATAAATCATGCTTACTAACTAGTTAAAGAACTTTTCTTAGTATAAAATGAAAAAACACTATGCCAATAGAACGTCTTGTTCAGCAGATTTGTAAAAAATTAAATAATATGGAAATACTAATTTTAAAGATTTTTAAACAAAAGTTCAAATATTTCCCGTTTTTTTCAAAATATATAAACATAATTATCTTTTTAATTAGGACCGTTTGATGAAAAGTAAATTTAATTTTAAATCTTTTTATGTTCTTTATTATTATCTTTTCAAAGAAATAACCTTCGTAACTTCAGTGATTTATTCTCAAACTAACTGATTAGTCCAGAAAAAAATTATGAATTTTAAAGTCAGCAAAAATATTATTTTGGAACAAGAATTTCTTTATTCTCTTATTTAAAGAAACATATCCCAGATTCTATTCCAGTGTTCCTTCATACTACATAAAATTAATTATTTTTAAAGTGAAGTTTTAGTATTTTAAACGTAACGAAATTTAAAGAAAGCAATAAAAGAAAAGAATATCACTTCGAAGATTTTAAATTGAAAAAAATGAGCTTGGAGTGAGCATGAGAATAAAAAGTATTTTTACTTACAATATATATTTATCCTCAAAACTTCAATATTTTAATGGGGAAATATTTAGTTAGTATATTTTACGCGCTTTATTTAATTAAAAAAATCGAAACATATACAGCGACTTGCATTTATTTCAGAAGGCAATGTTATATTTTAAAATGTATTGTTGTTGTTGTTGTAACTAATGCCCCTAGCAGGATGCTCCAGACCAGGTCCATATAGGCTTCGGTCTGAGAAGTTCGACTCCGGTTTATAAAAGCGTCACAAGGGTCGAAGTCCGAATTGGCTAGATGTCACCCCAATTTTGACCCAGCATCCCCAGGGCCGACATGTGGGGGAACGTACCTTCCTCACCCTCTGACCTTATAGAAAGACTTTTCGGTCTACGGATTTAACGTGCCCATATCCAGCCTGGACACTAAGGTATTTGACGGCGCTTGTCTGGCTTCGATATGAACACCCTCAGTACCAAAAGCTGGCGCGCTACCGATAGGCTATCTCGGGGCATGTATTAATTTTCTTTAATGCTATTTTATTAAGTCCATTGATTTTACCAGGGCCTTTTTATCGCATGGGCAAATCGGGACTTTGCCCAAGCCCCCCTTATGCTAGGGGGCCCCAAAACTGTACTCTTTAACGTGCAAAATCTCTTTAACGATGTTTCTCAATACTAAAATAGATAGGGGCCGGATAAGTGAAAGTTTTTAATTTCGCTTTCTGCTTTAGGAAAAATATAAAATTATCAGGAAAAATATAAAATGACCACACTACATATAGAAATAACAGAAACTAAATCATGCATTTCACCAACGAACTGGTTTTCACAGTAATTTGTAAATTTTTTCTTCTGCTATCAAACAAATATGGTTCTTTCTAGAAATAGGTTATTTATATGAATTCTTTGTTCTATGGCACGTAGTTTGTTATCACTCCACATAAAGTTCTCCTTCACATTTAAGATTTTACGAAAGAAATAAGTTATAATTTTTCGAGGAGTTTCTTATAAAAAATACTGCCAATGTTACAATTTATAGACCTATGTATTTTAGAATAGTTACTTAAGATTAAATCACGACAATGGTGTTATTTAACAACTCTGAAAAATTCTTGTTCAAATAAAACTATTTGAAGACATTGTCTATTACACTGGATATATTAAATCATTATCAGTTATGATGACTGTTTATTTCGTCCAATTAGTGATTGAATTTGGAATTTTTGAGCAAACGGCTTTTGACACTCGCATGTAATTCTAATTCAGTTGTAGCCAGATACATATACTGACGTTTCAAAAGTCCTTTCAAGTAATAGAATGATTAAGACTTAAATTTTCATATAGGTAAGAGTTCAGTATGTCAAATTGATACAGTGTAAGTACAATTCTTATTCCAATGTTTTTATTTCCAATACAGCAGACACAGAGACATTATACTTGGCCAAAAGCACAGTACATCATACACTATACAAAGAACAAAATGCAATACAAGCCGATAAAAGTTCTCTAGCCTCCCAATAACGGGTAAAAACAAAAGAACTATGAAGCGCCGAACACTTAAGAATGTGGTCAGCAATCATCAGTTCGTCGTTGTTGCAGAGGAGGGGGACACATGGGGCTATTCAGTATGTTGATTTGATGAAGATGAGTGGCGAGACAGTCATACACCGTCGTCAATCTAAAAGCTGCGACAGCCCAATCTCTTGGGCGTTCAGGTAACCGAAGGATAACGCTCTGCCACGATTTTCCTTTGGCCAGTTCTTTCAGTTCAAACTTTTGTAATTGTTTTATTTTCGAATTTACTAAATGTGCAGCTGCTCTGTAGTCAATTGAACTGCACAAAGCTTGACGTTAGTAGCTTTCTTTGCCAACTCATCAGCCATCTCGTTACCATGAATTCCACAGTGGGATAGGATCCATTGGAGAGCTATTTTTCTGAACTCATATGCCAATGTATATTAAAGGAAAGCCCCATTATTGGCATGATACTATTTAAGATCTACTTAAATGACTCACCGCATTCCCTAGACCTAGACGATCGATGTCACTATACGCGGATAAGTCAATCCTACTCTCCGCAGCACTTGACAAATATGCACTCGTAGATCAGATGCAGATTTCCCTGAGAAGCTTAAATCTGGTTCCTCAAATGGAATATCTACATTTAAGGTATCCGGAGAACTTTTTTTTTTCAAAAATTGTAGTTGCGTAAATTTTTGTAATATGTTTCGAAGGGATGTAACACCAAAATACGAAAATGATGAAAAGATAGGCCATAACTATGCAACATTTTACAAAATTGATGATTTTGGGTCGCAATTTAGCAAATTTTTACAAAAAAAGTCTCTCGCTCTAAAATAAAATTATGCATATAACATTAATTTGTTTTAGCAATATGTACGTAAGTACCTCCTGTGTATAATGACCGAAAAGCTAATCGATATCTTGAAATATAAAAAAAAATACAAGTCATTATACTCAATTACATGTAAAATTTTAGTAATTTCTCATGAGATTTTTTATAAATATAGCTATAAATCCACAAATAATATGCCTAGAACCAAATCTGTAATTCATTACATTCTTAGTAACATGAAAAACATACTTCAAAAATTTCATAGACATATCATGGTTACATTTTGAGTTATCACAAGAGCCGTTTACATTTTTGATGAAAAAAAAAGTTCTTCAGAACACACAATTCAAGTTTTCACCTTGTATTGAAATTGATAGCTTCTGCTGATCTATAAATCGCTCTAATTTTATTTCTAATGATCGTACATAAAATAATTGCAGATTTAGAAGCAGAGGTTTACAGTCTTTAACAAAAATGAATAAAAACAATTTCAGAATTTTCGTCAAAATCGATGCTTCAAAGGTAGTCGGATACCTTAAATGTATCATGTAATCTGCTTTACAAAGGCACATAAAAACTATAAATACACAACACCCATATTATCCAGGAGAGCACTAGTAAACATCTACAGACATGCTTCAGAATAATTAATTTAGAAAAATGTAAAAAAAATGAGCTGTTACATTAAAATAGTTTTTCCGAGTGGAAAAATTGGATAAAAATGGGTGCAAATTTGTCATTTCTGCAAAACATGAACTGCAAACAACTCAAAAATTAACAAATATATTTCTTTTTATAAATTGAAGAATTAAAATAATAACTTTCTCTAGAGAATAGAGTATTCTCAAGATAATATTCTGCTTGTCTCAGAAGCTGTAGCAGTTGAAGTATTGATGTACACAGAAAAATGCTTAAAATTCATTATGATTTGCAATTCCTAAAAATGTAAACTAAAAACTAACTAATCTACAATAATGAGCATAGTCAATACCCCTTATAAATGTTTTAAGAGCAACTTTTCAAAATTTTAAGTCATTTCATCCACAACATTTTAACATCTAAGATGTTTTGCGTAAAGAGAAGTGATGAAAACATTCCTTTTGAGAAGAAGCTACTTCCGATTATAAAATTCTTGATCAACTGTTGTTAAAATGGCTGTTATTCGTCTCTTAGTTAAGATAGAAACATAATTCAAACAGAATTAGAGAGATAAAAGATTAGGCTATGGTATTATTGTATAAGTGAAAAATCGATTTTTTTTTACTATCGAAAATGCCGTTTAAAAGGTGTATACGGATGCTTTAATATAACTTCTAAAACAACCTAAAGAAATACTGAATGTTTTTTGCCAGTGTTAAAAGTCATAATAGAACAGATAAGAAATCATCTTAACAGGAAAAATAAAAAGTTGTATGTGAAATAACAATCCACCTGATAACATTATATATTGTATTAGCTAGGATTTTTGGACACAAGTCAAATTTAAAAGTATTTGAATACAATCAAGATAAAATCCTTCAAAAGATTAGGAAGGGTCACTTCATGGTATATAACGACAAAATAAGAAAAGATTTAAACATAAAACTTTTTAAAGAAATCCTTCATGTTAAGCACTTTAAAAACTTTTTCTTCCGAAATGATTGCGGATTTTCCCGTCCATTACTATGTCTAGTGAGTAACAGAAAGAGTCTTATGACCACTGCTAAGTTTTTATTCAGGGTATTTAATGGGTCTCTTGTTGTTTCTTTTAAAATTAAAATATAAAAAATAATAAAATCCACACTCTTAATTTCTGTATATTTGTAATGACCCCGTGGGGTCGTTAGACTGTGATCGTATATAAGTACCATTGCGTAGCGTGGCGACCAATTCTGTTTCAGCAACTTAACGAAGAGAAGGGGTGCAACTCTCAAAAAAGACACTCTTGTTATACATATTTACAATTTATTTACACATATATTTAAACACACATTATTTATCATCATGCTGATGTCTCCGTATTATTCAAATATAGTATTATTCAATATATAAATCATTTACAATTACAACTCATATTATTCATCATAACTTTGGCAATGCCGACCCTTACGGGCAAGAGACGCGTATGTGATAAGCAGGGGCGTGAAAGAAATTATATTAGCAAATATGCTCACCCATGGGGCTGCTGCCGCTATCGGTTGCACTCGTCTCCACTACTTGGATACCACAGTTCGTGTAATATTTGTCGGTCACTATAGTTCGTAGAGAGAGATAAAGAGAGTTCTGTATCTTGCCACTAAAAGAGTTCGGGATTTCAGTGGTCGACGTTAACTTGGAGTACACCTCGGATGTTGCTCTGCGTTGATCACCTCTATGACGATCTGTGGGTTGGTCAGCACTGGTCGGCGATTGTCTGCGCGTTCAAACCGCTATGAGAGGATGCGTATACCCTCAGGTAGCAGCCTAGTAGCATTAGTTGATTCGGCTTTTTTTTATACTGCACTTTGTCGCAATTTGCGAACCTTCGCTGGGTAATCAATTTTACGTCGTCACTGGCTTATCTTCTCGGCCTTTTAGTAGCTTATTCGGTTGTTTTTGTTTCTTTTTCGTAAGGAGCTCGCGCTGGGCATTCAATTTCGTATTCTTTGGATTCTCATCGGCCTTGTAGTAGCTTAGTGTATTTGTCGTTCTTTTGGTAATAAGGGTATCTCTTGTCGGCCCTGTGGCAGCTTAGTTTCTTGTCATTTTTTTTAATAAAGGGCTCTCACGAAAACGTTCCAACACTCGTATATATATTTTCTTTTCTTTTTTTTATTGCCTGTGGCATTCTTGTCTTCTCATTCATTCGAACCAGCCCTTTATTGGGATGAGGGACGGGCCACCTTGTTCGTAGATCATCTTTCCGGTCTCCCTCATCGCATTGGCCGCATCTTTAATGTTCCGGTGCATTTTAATTAACTCCGACGCCTGTCCGTGTCTGGAATATTTTCTCATCGGACAGTCCCCCGCTTCTCGACCTTTGACATCAGATTTATAGCTGCTGACTTCTTAATTTTCAATATTTTATGACGCCGTATTGTTGCACTGTACAACGCCTCTCTATGGCGTCCCGATACGTCGGAACCGTAAATTTGTGCCTGACAGTTTCGGCTAGGTTATCCCTACCAATTTAGATAGCCGTCTAGAGATAACGCATATTCACATCCCGCTTATTACAATATTGTTTAAATATATAATTGCAACTTTTTTCTCTACTAAAATTTTAAGTTGAATGTTATTTTGTAAAATGTAACTAGCAGATTGCTCAATATTCGTGTATAAATTTTAATCATATGTCGTTTAATTTTTTTTTTTGTAATTTAATCTAATCGTCTCATGCGGAATCAGTTCTATTTCACTTCTAACGAGTTAAGCCTGCTGTATACTAACCCTTTTGGATTCGCTCACCTCAATGTTAACCTATGGACAAAAAGTGTCCAAGGATTACCCACTTGGATTTAAAGATTTTTTTTAATTACTCCGTAATAGAGAAAGAAATTGTACAACTTGGGGCATTTTTAATTTTTTTAAAGAATGCAAATAATATTTTAAATTTTAATTTTGGGGGGAAAATCTGGTATAGCGTGTTAAACGCTCCTAAATTCCTTTGGTGGACGAAATTTAGAAAATGAATCCTGTTGCAAGGTGCAAAAGGTTCAGGCATTGAGGTGAGAGAATCTAATAGTATTAGTACACAGCAGCCTTAACCGACTTCAGCTGCCACCATTTTACGAAAACGGTGGACAACCCATGGGAACTCTGGAAACGGTTTTACAACCAATGGGAACTCTGGTTGGTTTATTCACTAGGGCGTTGCAGGTGGTCGCATGCCTTGTGTCTAGGAAATGTTGAATTCCCTCCTTCGTCATTCTTCCATCTGCTCATACAAATCCTTTGAAAGGCAGTGAAATATTACTATTGGACCATACCCTTGACGTCATCAGCCCCAAGTTCTTCGAATTCGATGCTTTACCACTTGACTATTATTTTCGAGTGTTGTAATGTGTCTACAGACTGGTACCTTAGAAACTACTCACTGTCGTATCAGTTGTCCAGACTTTTTTAAATTGCCATGTTCACGCAGAACTAGTACCGAATAAATCAACTAAGTTTAGACAACAGTAAAGTAATATTTAAAGGATATGTACTTTACTCGGGTTTTGAACAAATCTTACATACCAACGTAGGATCTCATAATTCCAATATTAGTAAGCTGTTGGACTAAATATGTAATCACTCGCAACAAGTATAAAACAATAATATAGACATGATTATCTACATGAGCTCAAACTATTATCTCTCTTTCTGCGAACAATAAATATTGTAAAAATTTACAATTATAACTGAAATAATATCAATTTACAATTTAGTGAGTTTCGTATAACTTTATGTAGCTACATGTTTGGTGTATAGTAAATTTTAAAGTATCAAAACGAATTCCAAATTATTTGTTGTTTAAACAAATATACTCATATTTATGAAATTACGTCTAACAAGTTGTTAACAAAACTCAATGTAGGAATGATATTACCACCCTTCAGTATATGTTATTGTTCAAGCATAATTAACATGTTGACATGAAATATTTTTATGACTCTGAAAGTAGTAATGAAATTCGAAAGGAATGACTTCTTCATTCACAAAGTCAAAAATATGAGTTAACGGCATGCACAAAACATTAACAGTTTTTTCATAAGAAGTATCATATGATAAATTCTGCATTATTCAGGATTTCTTTAAAAGCTTACACGAAGATCTGATGTTAGAAATACATTATACATAGGAAGTAATAAACTTCTTCGTTTGTGTTTGGAAATTAATGGAGTAAGAAGACTGTTCCAGAATCTTATCGTTCTTTACAATGCACTCGGAGATTATTTTCGAGAAGGGGAGGGAAGAAGTAGTACATTGTAGGAAGGACACAAAACACATAAAATGCAAGGGACAGCGAAGAAACCATTAATTTTTGGACGCATTCCAGCTTCTTCTGAAAGACTCAGACACCATTTAAAGATAAGATTGCAAATTAAATAGCAATGCACAAGTAATAGAACTTTTTTTCCCTCTGACCGCGCCATTAAGATGTTACTCAGCAGTATTTATAAATAAAAACACAGACATAAATGCCACATAAATGTTTCTGACGTGTTGAAAGCTATTAACATGCACCAAAAATGGTTATTTTTTTTGTTGATTATTCTTATGCGAGTAAGTTTATTGCGCAATTAATTTATGCCGCGCACACTCTAAATGTCACGCACGTTTCATTCATGTTTTTTTCTTCTTTTAAACTCTAATTTGATTTTCAAAGTTTTAATCAGACATCTTCGTGCAAGTAAAAATATAAAAATTGTTAAATTTATTTCATAATAATCGTATGATAAAAACTGATAGTTCTGTATTCTCACGAATGATCAGGTTATGATCAGGGAGTTATGATCAGGGCTAAAGGAGAAACAAATGTAATAAACCTAGATAGCATCTCAAAAAAAGCCAGACTGTAATAAAAAAAACCAGTTAAAAATTTTTTTTGTTATTATAAATGATAAAAAAATACAAATAAGATAACATAAGCCCATTTTCTAAGGTTACTTGTAGTTAAAGTATAATTAATTTATTAAGTTGTCGTCAAATTGAATCTATTTCATCATTTACCTCCAAATTAATTTGCTAAAGATCTTTTTTAAAACAGTTTCATTTTTTATAGAATGCCTTCATTTTGTTGTGACTCTATTAACTTAGGAAAAATTTCTCTCTCCTATTCAGCAGATTGAGGTACATTATCAAATGGATCATGAAATGTGAGAAGATTATATATTTGGAATTATAGAATCTATCTTTTATATTACGGGACAAACATAAAAATTCTGGGATGGTTTCGTAACACAGAGATATATCATGATTCAGTCGAAATGATGTACACTTGTATCATTTTAATTCATCAATTTACATAATTACACTGTCATGACAAATAAATATTAACTGTTTGCTATATATTTTTAACTCACAAGGGGAAGAACCCAGATTTTGAGATATTTTGGGAAAAACAATCCATAAACCCATATGATCACTGAAACACCCAGATCTAGGTTGAAAACCGAGGTCTGGGAGAGCTGGTTATGCTGCTCATTAGCTTAAACAACATACCACTTTAGAGTATAACAGATATATGTAGAAACACCATTCCCTTTGAGAACTAACTTTTCATTTGTATACCTTTTAATGTATAAGTATTATAAGTTTAGTAAAGCTAGACTTTTAAATATAATGTTTCAATATAATTTTTTCCTGATAATTTCTAATTATAATGTTAATTTTTTCCCAAAGGAAATTAATTAAATAAAATACTTATTTTTTCCACGTATTGGATGAATGAAAAACAGCGTAATAGACACTCAACTAAAACGTAATGTTATTTGATTGTAGATGGCTAAAAGCAATACGTGAAAGTATTTGCGCTTTATTTTAAATATCTACTGACATATAGTCAGAAATGTTGGCATTCAGTAACATTTTTTTTCTCTAAGTAATAGAATCAATAAACCAAAGACTGAAAAAAGTAAACCAAATCAGTAATTTTACGGTTAAATTTATTAGAACGCCGGACAAACTAGTTTTCAGGTTCAGATTTGTAGTGAAATACGTACGTTTTGATATGCTACAATTTCAAGTTTTTTCATTTAAACATCAGGTATAATTTTAACTACATTTAAACATGAAAGCAGTGACGTCAGACTATCGAGATTACACATTTCTTCGCTACGGATCGGGCAAACTCGGGCGGTATGGACGACAAAACGTCCCCCTCACACGAGGGAAGTGTCCGAGGCCATAGAATAAGGCGTAACGTCGCAACGTCACTGGCTACGTCAGTTTTCGTCTACTATAGATCACGTGATTATCGGGTGGCAGAAAACAGAAGCAGTTTCTATGCGTTTGCATGTGTTTTTGGACGATACCTTCATTTTGAGTTAAATAATTTAAGTTTATTTATAAAATTCCTCATATTAGTTGTATGTAACAGGTATTTTAACACTTTTTTTCAATATTTCGCAAGGTTTAAGAGTATATAATCATTCTTTCGATGAGAATGATTATTATTAAGTTGATATATTTATAGATATCAGGATAAGTTACTTCAGGCCAGCGCCTTGTATCGTAACTCCAGTCTTCATCTGTCAATAAGTACGGGTCACATACTGAATAAACCTTTCCAGTCTGTACCTGAAAGTTTAATTTACCTTTGTTTAGATACCTTTGTTTAGATACCGTATCTAAAGACTTTGAGTAATCTGAGAGCATTTTATTCAAAATCTGTAAGAGTGCTTATTGAACGCCATGCTAAATTATGCAATGTTTTGCCACTCCTCGCCAAACAAGAAGTAAAATCTGCAAGAGTAGAGATGTGACATGCTGCGAGACACTGCCCTATACTCGAAAATGATAGATTTTTAACATCCCGGGGCGCACGGAGCGATAAGGACTCCACCACGTCCGCGATTAAGGCCATATGACGTCATAGCGCTAAAGACTTCTTGAAGTAATTTCTGAAACCGTCCTTTTATGCTATACTTTATACATTGGCAAATGTGTCAGGAAAATGGTCAAGGGGGCTTCGGTTTAGAATTATTCGGGAAAGCGATGACGTCAGACACTCCGGCGTGAGAATTTAAAGTTTTTTTGACTCCCTAGTGGCAAAAAGTAGTGCTAGAGACGACTTTAATTTATCCCAAAGTTCTCTCACTCCCAGAAACTTATGGCCAGATGCCGGAAGATAAACAATTGGCGTAGACTCCAAATGACCCATGAAAGCAGTGACGTCAGACTAACGCGATTACCGTTTGTCCGCTACCGATTGGAAAAACGCTGAGCTTTTGGAACGATTAAACGTCCCCCTTACGCGTTGGGTCTCCCCCGAGGACCAAGAACACTCGAATCTGCTAGATTTTTAAAATCCAGAGGAGCAAGGAGTGATAAGGGCTCCGCCACGTCCGTGATCTGGGCGATCCCGCCGTATGACGTCATAGCGCTAAACGCTTCTCGAAAGTCATTTCTAAAACATTTTTTTTGTGTTATACGTCTACGCATGACAAATGAATCCTGAAAACAAATAATTGGGTGCAAGTTCAAATCATTCTTGATAGCTATAACGTCAGCGATTCAACCGTACGAGTTTATCATTTTTTCGGCACCCAGGTGGCAAAACGTAGCGCTCGAGACGCCGTCGAATCATGCTAAGGTTTTCTCACTCCCTCAGACATTTGTGAAAAATTCCGGAAATCATCCTTTAATGCATATTCCCAGTTAAAGGACAATGTCTAGTCATTTGGTGATATTTTAACCCAATATAATTTTTATGTGCATAGATATAAAGCATACATGCAGATAGAGGAACAAAACGCTGTGTCAAATGTACCTAATAAGTTTTCTTTAAATCTAACATACGTTTCTGCAAAATTACTCTGCAAAGTGTTGTCATAAAGGAAAATCTTACCCTCTGACATTTCATCGGAAACACGTCATGTAATATGACGTCACACATACAGACGTTATAGCACTGTGATTTCTACGCTTTAGTGACGCCTTTGTGGGAAAATATACAAATGACATTTTGCTGAACATTCTGCAATTCAACAAAAGTTTTTGGATTTTAGTTTGAGTAATGGAAGCGAGTGCCTTTAAATATAATATTCCTGTATTTTTTTCTTCTTCTGGATTTTTTAATATGGAAAATATACTGCTGGCCACTGTAAATGCAACACCCTGAAGGAAACATGCAAATAACATGAAATTTACAACATGCATTAGCGGAGGTGAGATATGCAAATGATTAGAATTTCAGCGCAGACGCACATCACTCGCGCCTGTGGCGCCACTTCAAAGCGCTATTTAAGGCTTGGAGATTTCGAAGATTTCAAGTTCGGCAATTGTGTTTTTCTTGTGGTTTTTTAAAAAAAACGATCAATTATGCCTCGTCGAAAACAGCGTTCATCTTTTGATCAAGTATCCGAGTTCGACAGAGGAAGGATAGTGGCCTACCGAGATTGTGGATTATCTTTCAGGGAAATTGGTAGTCTTGTTGGACGAAACCAAACAACTGTAATGCGGATATGTGATCGTTGGATGCAGGAGGGTACGACGGACCGGCGTGTACGATCGCATCCACCTCAGCGCACCACTTCACGTGATGACAGGCAAATTGTGCGCATGGCAGTGATGGATCGCTCAGTCACATCACGAACCATAGCACAGCACATGCAGTCTGTAACGCATCATCCAGTGTCTGCGTGTACCATTCGACGCCGTTTGCAGCAGAGTGGTCTGTCCGCAAGACGTCCAATGCTGTGTCTACCCTTGACGCAGAACCACAGACGTCTCTGCCGCCAATGGTGCGATGACAGAAGGATGTGGACGGCAGAATGGAATGAAATTGTCTTTACTGACGAGTCACGCTTCTGTCTGCAACACCACGATGGTCGCATTCGAGTCTGGAGACACCGTGAAGAGAGGATGCTGAACAGCTGCGTTATGCACCGCCACACTGGTCCTGCACCGGGTATTATGGTATGGGGCGGTATTGGATATCACTCTCGCACACCTCTAGTACGCATTGCCGGTACTTTAAACAGCCAGCGCTACATCTCCGAGGTGTTGGAGCCAGTTGTCCTTCCTTACCTTCAGGGCTTGCCCACAGCCATATTTCAACAGGATAATGCGCGACCACACGTGGCACGCATTGTCCAACGGTTCTTCGTCAATCGTCAGATTGAATTGCTTCCCTGGCCGCCTCGCTCTCCGGATCTTTCGCCGATAGAAAACATGTGGTCCATGGTTGCTCTACGATTAACCCAGATTCCATCCCCAGCTGCCACAGCAGATCAACTTTGGCAACGTGTGGAAGCTGCTTGGTCTGTTGTACCCCAAGAACTCATCCAAAGTCCCTTTGAATCAATGCCGAGGCGTGTGGCAGCGGTGATCTCCAACAATGGCGGCTACTCTGGCTACTGATTTTGGCAGGAACCACACTTCCGAGAAGTCTATAAATTTAATCATTTGATACTTGGTCAACATGTTATCTACAAAATAAATTTTGTTGTGATATCTCTTGTCTTTCTTGGTGTTGCAATTTGGGTGGCCAGCAGTGTACATCAAAATTCTACTTTGTTGCATGATTACAATACAATTTAGGTTGATGTTTTGAACTGAAAGTCTAACGGAAGAAAATAATCTCTTAGCTTGGCTGCTTTGACGTTATTTTGAACATCCAGTTCGAGAGTCAGTGTTTTATGTCAGAAGCAAATTCTGGCTACGAATCTCATATTCTTACATCAAGTATATGCTGACCGTCTGAGCATCTTGGTTGTTTTCAGTTTTTTCCCGTATCTTACTCTATAACTTTTAAATGTTGCTCATTATCTATTCCTAGTAAGGAGTAATAAATCCATATTTTCATCAGTATTAATCCCTATGATCTTTAACTCAGATTTGCACAGTTAGAAAATAAAGTTACAGCGTTTAAAATTTTGGGCAAAGCAAAACTAATAACACATATTAGATTTTTAAATAAAACGATAAAGTACTTTCAATTTTGTAACAACTTCTTCTAAAGGAAATCTGTAGAATCTCAAATTCTCAACTACGCATGCATTGTTCTTGTAACAAAAAAAATGTATAATTTTTTCCCTATTCTTTTCTACATGAAGAAAATGAGCTTGTACATTATATTCTAGACAATAGGTTATTGTCCAAATGAATATTTTGTTTGCAAAGCAGAAAAAAATATGCTAAATGATGTTTTAATCACGATGACGTTGAAAAAGAAGAAATCGACATTGAATTTAGAAAATAAACTATCATCTTTTGATTGTTATAAAGAATTTAAAATAATTGGAAGGAACAAACAAAATTTTCGTTAATTAATGTTTTAATAATCCAAAAAAGTTTTTGTCGACTTTGAATTGTTGACATTTCTATACAGACGATAAATTTCTATATCTGATCAGATCGACTTATTTACATTAATTAAACTTATATACAGTCGATTCCGGTTAATCGGACCACATCGGGACGCGACCATTTTGTTCATAATAACCGGTTGGTCCGATTACACTAACATGCCCTATGTTACAAGATGGGATTCGATTCGAATAAGCGGCTGGTCCGATTAACCAGTGATCCAATAAACCGGATTCTACTGTATATGTATATATATATATATACATACGAGGGGTGATCAAAAAGTAAGGTTACAAAGCCTGCAATGAAACGTGTACATTTTATTTCATAAAACCAATACAGTCAACTGATAGTACATGCAATAGGTTATTTTTTGACAGTCTCCATATCAGTTTAGGCACTTGTCGCTTCGTGGGATGAGTCTGAATATTCCCTACTGGTAAAAATCCTGTCCTTGCGCGTTCAACCACGTTGCGGCGAAGTGTTTCCCTTCCGCATATAAAGCGAATCGTCGGCCCCCTGGGTCCTCCGTAAAGCGAGGAAAGAGATGGAAGTCGCTTGGAGCGAGGTCAGAGCTGTAGGAAGGGTGGTCGATGGTGTCCCAGCGAAATTTCTTCAACAGCGGGGTGGTCCTCTGGGCTGTATGAGGTTGCGCGTTGTCGTGAAGGAAGATGACGCCACATGGCGTATCATGATCCACCTGTTGTCCTGAATCAGCTCCTCCACGCGAGCTGTGTTCAAATCTGTTGTTCCCATGTTGGGTCGGTCACTGCGATCCTCGTCGGTGACCTTTTCTCTACCGGCCGCAGACTTTCAACACCATTGTGCGACATGATGATGAGACATTACAGTGTCTCCGTAAACCTCTACCAGCTGCCGGTGAATTTCAGCCGCGCTTATATGCTTTGCTCACAGAAATCGAATAACTGAGCGGATTTCTTCGTGAGACCAGTTTTCCAAACGAGTCGCCATTTCTGTTAACCTCCTTCCAGCGCTGTAGGTCGCGGGTAGCTGAAACTCTCCACAATTAGCGACCGCAGGTTTTAGAATTACCGAACACAACTAATTTCTGTATAACAGACGAAACTCCAGGAATATCGACCTTGTAACCTTAGTTTTTGATCACCCCTCGTATATATATATATATATATATATATATATATATATATATACTATATATATATATATAGATCAATATCAAATACAATTGCACTAAACTATAAAAAAAAGTCTAGCATGTTCTAAATCAAAGGTCTTTCAGTAACTTTGGATTTTTTTTTCTAATCTGGTATGATTTGATGAGGGTGAAAATTTTTCATACCAAGTCACGTGTATTATAAAACATAATAAGTGATTTGCCTAGAATCATGCAAAATATATAATGTTATTTCATCATACTTAACTCATTAGTGTTATTTTTAATGCTTTTTAAATATAAAGAATATACATTTGTTTCTCTGCAATGTTTGTATATTAATAATCTTGTTTACTATAATATGTTTATGAAAATAATATCTCCTTTTCTTTCTTTTTTTTGTATGAATTTTTAAATTTTGTAATGAATTTGTGATACAATGAGTAATGAATATGTGTCCAAGAACTAATAATAAAACTTTCACAATGCTAGAAGTTTGGCCTTTCTATTTTTGATTTATGTGCTTAACAGTATGTTTTAAATCTTCACTTGCATCTTCTTTATCACTGACATCTCAAGCAGTTTTTTAAATTTCTTAATACCTAAATTTTCTGTGCATTTTTATGCATCACTGATCACAGTTATGAATGCATATATGTGTATTATTGTTGTTTGCCAATACGGGGCATTTGTCAATCAAGACATTAACCGTAAGAATTGTTGGTTGCTTTCATTGGGGACACCGTATAGAACTTATCATTATTCAGTACAACTTAGCTACTTGCATGAAATCAATGTGCGCTTAGTGCAACTTTTCTACTATTCTTGTTGTTTGCCAATGCTGGACACTTGTAAGTCAAGACATTCGTACATTAACATTAGAATTGTTGGTTTCTTTCAAAGGGGCAGCTTATGTCGCACCTCTGCTAAAAAAGTGTTACGTTTCAAAATAGCCATATTTTCAGGAAGAACTAAAGAAGATGTCGAAATTTCATTTCTTGTTATATGAATGCCTATGATAATTTTGGAAAAACTTATTGTTCGAATCACTTCAGAAGGCAAAACTATATTCTATTAAATGTGTTTTCAATTTTCAAAGCATGATTTTTAATTTTCATTCCAAGATATAACTCTCTTCTAGTGACATCATTTTGTGAACATGGACTGAAAAGCTTGAGGGAATAATTTCATATCTCTATGCTAATGCACAATTTATCTAACTTTTTGCAATACAAAGAAAAAACTTGATAACATGAACAGCAGGCTAGAAAAAAATACAAATTTATTTTCCAAATAAAAACATTTATTTTCCACATAAAATTTAATGAACACTTTTATTACAGGAACATTTTAATACAACAACATTAGGCACTGATAAAAATCTTATTTTCATTCTTCGCGCATGAGCAAGTTCCCTCCTAGTTGTGGAAGAGGGTAATAAGCGCCATCTAGGAGATTGTGTTGGTACTAGGCTTATAACATTATTCGAGAATGAGAAGCACTTCTTACAGATGGAGTACAAAATAATACGAACAACTGTGAAAAAGTATGATGTATTTCACACCTGCAGTACAGCCGCGCCACCTGCAACAGAAGTCTGCCACCTAGTGAGCGTGAAGAGGAAGGTATCAGTCTCTCAACAGCAGTCACCTACTTTGCATGCTTCTATCGAACTGTCTGTGATAATTTGAAATGTCAGACCTGTAAGAGTTCCAAAGAGGAATGATAGTTGGAGCGCGTTTAAGTGGAGCATCGATTACGGAAACAGCAAACCTTTTGGGGTTTGCAAGGAGTACGGTATCAGCCGTTATGACAGCGTACACGAAAGAGGGTAAGACGATGTCTTCAAAGCACAACAGTGGCCGAAATTCCAAGCTTGCTGATAGGGATAGACGTGTCTTGAAGCGCACAGTAGCCCGAAAGCACAAGCAATCGTTATCCGAGATAACATCCGAAATGAACAGTCATCTCCAGGACCCCGTTTCAACAAAAACTGTCAAAAGGGAACTTCATGCTGCGAACATTTACGGCAGAGTGGCAATTCGTAAACCCTTGGTGACAGCAACTAATGCTTTCAAGCGACGCCAATGGTGGAGAGATCACAAAGGCTGGTCCCCACAGCAGTGACAACAGGTAATATGGTCAGATGACTCGTCATTCACCCTCTTTCAGACGAATGGACACGTTTATGTCTGGAGAACGCCCAAAGAAGCGTTTCATCCTGAATGCCTCTTGCCGACTGTGAAGCATGGGGGTGGCTCCATTATGGTATGGGGTGACATATCCGGGCGCGGTCTTGGGCCACTTGTTATTCTGCATGGGAGGATCAAATCCAATCACTCTCTAAGCGTTCTAGGGGATCATGTCCATCCTTTTGTCCAGACTGTATTCCCTGGAGAGCGACCGCTTTTTCAAGACGACAACGCCCCTATCCACACTGCTAGGTGTGTTCAAGAATGGTTCGAAGAGCATGACAATGCAGTTGAACATCTCGCCTGGCCCCCTCAGTCTCCGGGCTTAAATATTATTGAACATTTATGGCAATATTTGGAGTCCAAACTTCGTTCCCGATTTCCACCTCCATCCGGACTTTCGGAATTAGAGATCGCTTTGCAGGAGGAATGGATTAATATTCCTTTAAATATTGTCCATGACCTTTATGCATCTATCCCACGTCGTATTAAATCTGTACTTCAGTCAAAGGGTGGTCCAACACCCTATTAATAAAGATTTTCCATTATTTCACAGGTGTTCGTATTATTTTGTCCACCATCTGTAGATCATTGGGGCCCTATTACCTCAAAATCGAAAATTTCGGATATGTAACACTATTCTAGCAGAGATGCGATGTGTATGTGTGTGTAAATGAGCCTTCAATCTAAAATCTACTAATATATCAAGGGGTAGGCAAGGGGAAATTACAGACTGGTCCTGTAACCCCATCACCTAACACTGAGTCAAATAGATGAGTATTCTTTCAGAATATATGGAAATTTATTCCTATAGATCCTAAAATTGTATCAAATTAAAATGAATAATAATAATTACGGTAAAGGAGGAATAAAATTTCCTAAATGCAAATTCAATAAGCTAAATCATATCAATGTTAATGATATAAATATTTGGTATCCATGGTTTAAAACAAGTTAATAAATAGGATGAATATAATTGGCCGAAAGGGATTATTAATTATATGAACTTAATAAATTTAACACTTATTAAACTTAACTAAATCATATTAGGGAAAATTAAGGGAAAACGAGGCAGAAAGAAAATATTAACATACAAAAAATAATAAATAAACTACTGTCTAACGCACGTAGAGTGACGCCTGACTAAACGATAACCCACGGTTTAACAGGTAAGAAATAATAGTATGGCTGGTTCAGTTTTAGAGGCATAGAATTGTACTTGCTTGTAACGAGAAACAAGTCAGATTTATCGAGTAAGAGTTTGGCGACGCGATTCTCTTATTTCCCCCGACTTCCTCAATTCATTTCGACCGATAAATGTACTGTGTGTCACCAACAAATTCCGTTGCTGATCTTTCACAGTTGTCGCTTAACCCTTTAGTAGACCACTTCTTTCTTTAAGGAACTGCTTTGCAATTTTTAGTGATTCTGAGTTATATGACAGTGGGTTTTAAGAAAACATTTATTTAAAAAAAAAATGTATCTATATATATATAAAACAGTTCCGTAACTGACTGATCGACATATAACGCACAGACCAAACCGCTGGACCTAAAGGGAAGATATTTTGCTTGGCGATTCTTCTTATAGTGTAAGGGTGCACTAACAGATTTTTAAAAAACTCTTCTTAGATTTAAAAAAAAATAAATTTAAGGAGTTTTTGTAATATTGTTTAAAGTTTGCATTTAAAGTAATAATTCGAGGGTTATGAAATTTATATTACGAGAAAGATCATAAAAATTCCTTTAAAATGAAATCTTTTTCGAATCTTTACCTCCATTTTCTGGTTTTTGGGGAATTTTTAAAGATTAATTTTTAGAATTTAATTTAGTGAATGTTGATCACGTGGTTTCTTTTCCTTTTTTGTGATACTTCAAATTAATTTATTGTCACGTGCATAACAATGAGGTAAACACAAAAAATTTTTTTTCTTTCTAATGCGGCAGACGATTGGATATTATCCAAAAAAATATTAAAATACAGTAAAAGAAATGTTCCTCAAACTGTATTATATTAACTGTACTATATTCTAGCATGTTCTATTAGATTTAATTTGAATATTTTCTTCTACATTATTTTGTCTATAAAAATATCCATTGAGATTTTTTTATAAATATACTTTTTCGTATTTTTTACATGGATTACATACATTGATCGTTGTATTTACTATATATATATATATATATATATATATATGTATATATATATGTATGAATATATATGTATGAATATATATATATATATATATATATATATATATATATATATATATATATATATATATATATATATATATATATATATGTATATATATATATGTATGAATATATATATATATATATGGCATTAATTGCATACATTCACCGTTGTATTTAATTTGAATGTACTTCGTAGCGAAGTACGGGTTTTCAGCTAGTGTATAAATAAGAATATTGAGGTAAGAAGTATTTTTCCTACTGCCCATTTGCTTACTAATATATTACTCTTATAAATTTCGTGTCTAGGCCGGATATGGGCCCGTTAAATCCGTAGACTGGAAAACCCTTCTATGAGGTCAGTGAGTGGGGAGGGTATGATCCCCAGATGTCGCCCCTGGGTTGGCTCCATCAAAATTGTGGTAATACCTGCCAAGTCGGACTTCGACCTTTGTGGTCCTATTATAAACTTGAGCCGCAAAGTCTATGGATCTGGTCTGGAACTTCCTGACATAGGGCATTAGAAACATCAACAACTCTTATAAATTATTACTCTTCAACTAATCAGGAAAGCTAATCTAAATATTTTTGATGTATAATTAAAGTATAAAGAACAAAACAACACATACATTTATAGTAGGAAAATAAGAAATTTCAGATCAAAGCCTATACATCAACCTCTTGCGAGACAAAATCAGTTATGTATACGTATTTCAGTATTTCTTGGAAATATTTAAAAAAAAGGGATGGTAGCACAATATTGAAGCGGGAACTGTTTTCCCCCAATCAATGTTTTAGCTGTGACAGAAAATATTGTTGGGAATGACACATCCCGTCAATATATTTGACAAGACACTAGAGGGGAGCCGGCTTCCCACGCACGCCCCCCCCCCCCAAAAAAAAAAAAAAAAAAAAAATGTTGAAAGATGGATAAAGAAGACAGAACGACAATAGTATGTTGTGTGAATTAAAATATTTGTTTAAATGAGATTGTGGCAGTTTATCAGTCCAAAGCTTAAGAATGAATATCAAGTTGCAAAATATTTCAGCCTACATCTAACTCCTAGAACATGTCATTTTTCCTCAGATTTCATTTTGACATCTATTTTACGCTTCGCATAGCTTAGCCCAATTCATTTTCAAGTATGATTTTAAAGAGAGAAGCGGGGAAATTTTCATGCTGCACTTCGATCCTACATTTTTCTTGGCGCTTTACACTTCGCCAGAGCAGGTTTAGGAGGAATATCTCAAAGGGAAAGTATTTATAGCTCAGTCGATAATCCAGTTTTAAAAGTTTTATTTAAGGATATTTTGAGGAAGGTCATTAAAAACAAAATTTATGATGCGTACTCATATATTAAATATGTTAGAGTTAAAAGCTGCGTCATTTTAAGAGTGGCTTTAGCACTTTAAACCTCGTTAGTGTTAAAAGGAGAGATTAAAATGATGAAATAAATTTTCCGATGTGGTGGTAATATTACCTTAATGGCAATAAAATGTTCCATAATTTGATAATTGTTAAAATTATGTCAAGGAAATATTAATAAATACTCTTACGGAAGCGAAGTAAAAAAGAAATTTGGGAAAAAAAATTTGGTACTTGTTACTATACAAATGCATATAAAATACCGAAACATTGAAGTACCCACAATCTTAAAGTTTTTAAATTTTAATGACATTCTCAGATAATATTTTGGTTTTCGTAATCCTTTGCTTGTATTTAATTTATCTCAAATTACCACTATCAACGTTCAAATGCACTTGTTTTGATGCTCCCATAATAAAGTAGCCAACAAGATATCACGATGTCGATGGGCGTATGTCTTCAAGACTCTAGTGCCTGCAGCATTGGAAAAAACCAGCCCTTGTTTTATCTTTCCTTTTCAATGTGTAAGAATGAAAGATGTTACGTTGCAATTTTCTTTTGTTTCCTCCTGTTTCTCGTAACTTCACTTTCCAGTCTCGAAGATTTTAGCACAATCTTTCGTAAAACCGGACTTCACTCAGAAGATCGAGAAGAATCCCAATTATTCTAAATGGGAGGGCTGTTATTACAAAACGACAAACTGATTGTAAGAGCTAATTTCTAGAAGAGTGCGAATCGAGAGAAATTAGCCCTATCTAAGAAGCAGATAGGCTCGACTCTGATGAATATTTTCTAAGAAGCATAGGAATCAATTATTTTCCAGTTCTCTAAATTCGACTAAGATAGACTGGTTTAGACTTCTTTCTAAGATAGACTGGTGTGTAAGAGCCCCGTGTCTTACGACACAATAGAATGGTTGTCCGTTGGAATGAATGATTACTAAATTAACATTTGGATACTTCGCTGATGTCTGGATAGGATTTCTGTTGAATATCTCATCTGCAAGTTGATAACATCTTCACCTCCCATTAATTTGGCGCTCAGCCGATGTGATGATAAATAAAATAAATAACTATCCATACTATATATAGATATACCAATGCGGAGGCACTTGTCGTCAAACATTCGCCTATACTATGCCGCAGTTTACTGTCCATTTTATTATGGGGGAACCATATAGGCGGACAGAATTACCCCCTATGAAGGGACGACACAAACGAAGGCATTTTTCGTGGCGCAACGCAGGGATTCTATCCGAGCACCCTCAGCACCGAAAACCAGCTCTCTGTATATATATATATATATATATATATATATACATACACACACACACATATATATATATATATATATATATATGTAATAAATTAAATATTAGGCCCTCCATTCTATCATTTAAATTCCCTTTCCTGAATCCAATCCCCAGTAACATTACTTTAACGCTTTAAAAACCCATAGCAACAGAACTTCCCATAAAACAGCAAACGTTGCATTTCTACACGTGTATACGTCCCGAGAAAGGCGTGAGTTCGCATCGCCAGCCCGAAATTCCGCTGACATTTCAAAACAACAGCCACATGTACCTCGCTTCTAGCGCGTAAGGTTGAAAGGTGATATTGCACTTCGCTCCGAGCATCTGAAATGAAAGGACGTATGTTACTATCGCTCCTAATAAAATGATTCGACCCGACTGCTTCAAAATTTTAATTTCTTTCAGGCTGAGTCTAGCTCCAGCCATGTAAATTTGAGCTAGTTTTCCTTTTCAGGTTGCATTTTAAGAACGAGATGTAATGATTATATTACATAGAGCCAAAAGCGATTCTTCATGTGCGACTCAACCCCAACGGACTTCGAGTCCATTGCCTAGGACTATGTGTGTGCGCGTGAAATACCGACCTTGAGAGAAGCGCAATAGGAGTTCGCCAGCGTAACACTTGAGAATGAAATGACCTAGTTTTGATTTCGCTTTTCGAAACGAGCAAAGGAAAATGACATCGAAAGATTTAAATAAAAAATTGGCTGATCATTGTGACTCTGACCAACCTGAAGAAAAACAAGTGGATAATTCTGGAGTTTACGACAAACAATTATTGGAAAACAGTGCTATATCTTCGCCAAATCTATTAAGTAATCTTCCGAAATTTAACCCTAATGGTTTGGTCAAAATTAATGACTGGTTGAAATTCTTCGAGAAAAAGACTATTGAATTGACGGAAGAAGAAAAACTACAAATATTTCCGGATTTTCTATCGGACGAGGCTTTGGAATTTTACATCGAAAACCTAATAGAATCACAAAAGTGGGATGAAGTTAAAATAAAAATCAGTGATTATTTCTCAGAAGAAAAACAGTTTTCATTCGAAGATTTCAGCAGGTTGAGCCTTTCTGGAAGTCAAAATATAAATGATTATTTTAAAAAGAAAATGAATATCGGTAAAGCATTAAAACTTGAAGAAGAAATTATAATTCAAGGTCTCACAGACGGATTGCCGACAAGATACAGGGATTTATTTTTAATAAGTAACGTTTGTACAACTACTGAGTGGATTTCCCTTGCGAGGAAAATGATCAACAGCTACGAAGATAAGAGGAAAGAACAACATAATAGAGACTTGCATAACCAACAGTCCGGTTTTCGCAGACCGTTCGATCGGCGAGATGACTATGACAGATTCCCACAACACGAGTCACCTAGATTCCGGTACCAACAACCGCGACCATGGCATAGATGGCCCCATAATTTTCGAGAAGAGGAACGTCCTAGGACTCGGTTCCAGCCTCCACAACATGCAAACAACTATAACAGCAACATGACAGAACAGCGACAATGACGGATGTTCACCGTACACCAAAAAATCGGTACTGAACTGATTATCGGCCTGATAGATACAGGTAGCACCATTAACATTATTTCTCGAACTGTATATGATAAAATTAAATATTATGTGAAAATTCTTCCATCGGACAATTCACAGGTCAGTACCCTCTCAGGTAAAATAAAAACTGATAAAATAATTTCTACAAAGTGCCGAATCGGTAAGTTGAATAGATTTGTTAATTTTTATGTTATTGAAACAAATTTAAAGTATGCAATTTTATCGTCGGAAATTATTAATCTGTTTAAAATTAAATTGGATTTTAAAAATTTTTGTGATTATCAAGGAAAAAATAATATTTCATCTACTTTGTCTTTGGAAAATGTTACTAATAATTGCTATATATTTTTAACATATGATAATCCTAATGTGCCACATACTTGTTCTCATAATACTATAAATCTTGATACTAAATATAATAAAAATTGTGATACTCGTTTTTATAAAATTGAAAATGAAAATAATGTTGCTGATGGTGAAAGTGTTCAATTGAACAAAATATTGAATGAGTATAATAATATTTTCGCGAAAAATAAATATGATGTTGGATGTATACGTCTTGAACCACAAAGAGTAATTTTGAATTCTGAACTACCAATTTCCCTTCGTCCATACAGGGCGTCGCCAAAAGATAATGCCGAAATTAAGAAGCAAATAGACGAGCTTTTAGCTGCAGGTTTAATAAAAACATCTCATTCACCCTATCCTTCCCCAATTACGTTGGCTTACAAGAAAGATGAAAATTCAAAATCCAGAATGTGTATCGATTACCGAAAACTAAATAGTATTACAAAAACGGACTCGGAACCAATTCCCCGAATCGACGCAGTTTTAGATCAACTAACCAATGCTAAGATTTTCTCCACCCTTGATCTCGCGAGTGGCTACTGGCATATTAAACTAAATGAAAAAGATACAGAAAAATTAGCTTTCACCTCAAACTTTGGCTTATATGAATGGAAAAGATTACCTTTTGGCTGGAAAAACGCTCCTGCCATATTCCAAAGAACACTCAGACAAATTTTAAATAAATACCAAATTAAATTTGCGCTCAACTATTTTGACGATATAATTATATTTTCAGACTCTTTCGAAGAACACTTAGAGCATTTAAAAACTATTTTCTCGATTTGTGAAAAAGAAAATATAAAATTGAAATTTTCAAAATGCCAATTTGCCCAAACAAAAATAAAATTTTTGGGATATGAAGTGGAAAAGGGATGTTATCACCCGAGTAACGCTAATATAGAAATTATTAAGAAACTTCAACCTCCCAGGAATGTTAAAGACTTACAAAGATTTTTAGGTAGCGTAAATGTTTATAATAAATTCATTCCCAACTATGCTAAATTAAGAGTACCATTGAATAAATTATTGAAGAAAGACACTAAATTTGAATGGACAGATGATTGCCAGAAAGCTTTTCATGATTTAAAAGACGCTCTAATATCTAAACCTGTTTTATCTATTTATAACCCAAATTACCCATGTCATATTTTCGTGGATGCGTCTGGACAAGCGGTATGCGCAATTTTAAAACAACAACACCCTGATGGAAGTTTGCATCCCATAGCCTATCATTCTCGAAAACTTAGAACCTATGAACAAAATTATGCCATTACCGAGCTGGAATGCTTGTCAATTATTGATGTTGTTGACAAATATTATTGTTATTTACATGGGACTCATTTTACCGTTCATACGGATCATGCTGCACTTGTCTGGTTAAAAAGTATTAAACACCCAACTGGACGATTATTCCGATGGTCACTTAAACTTTCCATGTACGATTTTGACATTAAATATAAAAAAGGTTCTACAAATTATGAAGCCGATGTGTTAACTAGAAACCCAATTTCTCACCATGTAACTTTACGTGAACGTGACCCATTGTTGACATTGCAAGAAATCGAGCATCATAAAAATTTAGATAATGTAAACGGTAAGAAGTTTAAAAAAGTTAATGTATGGACAATTAAAAAACAAGGTTTAATGAAAATTGTTGTGCCTTTCTCTTTACGTTTAAAATTATTAGAAAAAGCCCATGTTAATTATGGACATTTAGGAGTTTCGGCAATGTTAAATCTGATACCCCCTCAATATTATTGGATTGGAATAACTAAAGATGTGAGTAACTATGTGAAACATTGTGAAGTATGTAAATTAAACAAGAAGTCTAGACAGATTGCTAAACAGAGAACTATAAAAAATCATGAAGTAGATAAAGAAAGATATGACACTCATTTTAAGGAATCTAAATTTAAGGTAGGTGATATAGTAATGTACGAAGAGTTTCGTTACCCAAATACTCCTAAACTTACTCCCCCTTATTCTGGTCCATATAAAATTTTGAAACAAATTTCTAGAGTAAATTTTGAAATTAACAGACCCAATTCCCTCACTAAGAAAACCTCGGAAATTGTACACTGTACCAGATTAAGACCTTTCAACCCTGCAGATAATTTTCGATTAGCAACTAGAAAAAGTAAAATTCCTATTTTAATAACAGTAAACCCCAAAACGCCCAAGATCCCAAGTAGAAATTAATAGTGTTAGAAAAAAAAACCCTATCTGTGATGATTAAGACTACCCAACTGTGACTCAAATAGCTACCTGACTATGACTCCGATAATCCTACGATATTTTGATGGCCTAATGAAGACTGTGACGCATAATGAAGATAACCTAACTTTGATGGATTTGGATACCTACCTAAATTTCGTAGTTAATTATATTTATTTAGAGAACTTTTGATGCTAGTTTGCCTTCCACAAATTACCATCTGAATTATTTTAAAAGAATATTTATTAAAAAGAAAATGTTGATGTGCTAAGTTAAAGAAAAATTTTGTCAATGTTAGGGCTAACATGACATGTCACAGGTTACCCCTAATTTTGCCAAGTATGTTGATGATCTGAGTTGTTTTTTTTTGTTGACACCGGAGAAACCTTTTGCCAGCACAAGGGGTTGTTCCTCCCGCAGAGGGATGAGCCTCTTGCTGTCTTTGCATCACAGCACCCTCGTGATCACTAACAATCTTTCACGTTAGACATCACAGAGGATAGCCCATTTCACCTCCAGGTTTGTCACTGATGTCATGATTGGTACCAATGATTTTAGAATTTGAATATTTTGAATTGAAACTAGTGACGATGTTAAAGCACATAATGTTTTTGAAAATTACCTAATGTGAAAATGATGCCCATTTACTTAATTAAGAATTTATAACAAGTTGTTTTGAGTTGTTTAATTTATGATCTTATGTATTGTTAAAAAACTTGACAGGTATCTAAATCTATGCTGTAATTGAAGTGAAACTTTCAGAAAAATATAAGAAATCAATTTTGTAATAATATTGTCTAAAGTAATGTTGTTTTGAACTTGAACTTATTGAAATATTTTCTGAATTATATATTGTGAATTATTTTAAAATTTATGTAAGTATTCGAGATTAGGAATATGAAAAATGGAGATCGATGTATAATTGGTGTAAACGATTAAGTTTTGAAATCATGTGTAAAATTGTAAATACTGAATATAAACCACATACAATAAGGACTTATTTGATAAACAATGTATAACGACTTGAATTTAAACTGAGCTTAAGGACTCCAAGAATTATACGTTATTTTAGGACTCATTATTGAATGAAGAACTTTGATTTAATTAAAAAGTTATTTAGATTATATTAGCCAATAATATTTCAGTTATTTGAATTTCATTGCACATTGTATAATAATTATAAACTTATTGCATACTATGTTAATTCCATATATTTTGAATGTTCATTATAAATTTCATTGTATATTCCTTTAATTTCATATATTTTGTGTAATGGTGCAACGAAGTCATAAGAGTGAGTTTAGTATTATAGTAAGGATTCAGGAGATTTAACTTTGGATTTGTTTCGGTGAAGTTAATTTATGACGGGTTATGGACAAAGCTCTTGACTCTGTAACCTTGATGTGTTCTAATTCTCACCCACCTTGCTGTTTATCGTGACTTCTTTCCACCAATGTTGCATTCAGAGACATGTAATTGTATAATGTAGTTAATTTTGATTATATTTGATTGTAATTGTACTCACTTTATTATATAAGAGTTCATCTGTATTATGTTGTGAAAATGTCACCTTTCAACGTGACGATTTTCCCTTTTTCGGGGGGATTTGTAATAAATTAAATATTAGGCCCTCCATTCTATCATTTAAATTCCCTTTCCTGAATCCAATCCCCAGTAACATTACTTTAACGCTTTAAAAACCCATAGCAACAGAACTTCCCATAAAACAGCAAACGTTGCATTTCTACACGTGTATACGTCCCGAGAAAGGCGTGAGTTCGCATCGCCAGCCCGAAATTCCGCTGACATTTCAAAACAACAGCCACATGTACCTCGCTTCTAGCGCGTAAGGTTGAAAGGTGATATTGCACTTCGCTCCGAGCATCTGAAATGAAAGGACGTATGTTACTATCGCTCCTAATAAAATGATTCTACCCGACTGCTTCAAAATTTTAATTTCTTCCAGGCTGAGTCTAGCTCCAGCCATGTAAATGAGCTAGTTTTCCTTTTCAGGTTGCATTTTAAGAACGAGATGTAATGATTATATTACATATATATATATATATATATATATATATATATATATATATATATATATATATATATATATATATATATATATATATATATATATATATAAATAAATTTGGAGAAAATAAAATCAATTAAAATCTATTTTATACTGTCTAGAAAACAAATGGCTTTAAGTTATGCTTTATTTTGATGTCGAAGTGAAATTTTCACCCATATTTGCCTCGTGTTATTTCAGATTATATTATTCACTGCACAAAGTTTCCAAGTATTTCAATCGTAATACGAGACTAAATAATGGTTTACTTAAGAAGCTGTTGTAACAAAATGTAAAGTAATGCTAGAATTAACTAACAGAATAAATTACTTTTACAAGACCTGTGATTACGAATAAGTCATGTAATTGTAATTTACAGAATATAATAACTTTCAAAGCTAGACTTCATAACTAAAAGAGGATCCCATGGTTGGATTAAACCTAATCTAAACTCCACATCAGCCCCCCACGCTTTCGCGTATCAGCAAGAGAATGATGACTGGTCGCGCCATAATAATCCCGGCAGCACTAAGTCCGCAGGACGAGCGCAATGACTAATTTGCCACCAAGTCGGAATTAAACAAAATGAAAAGTTAAACCTCACAAAAAGGGGAGAGCAATGGGAAAAATAAAAGAGGGAAGAAAGGCGTCCCTGGTACCACTCCTGTTCCGTCCGACATTTTCTTTTTCTTCTTTCTTCTTTTTCTTTTCTTTTACTGTAAAGATCAGTAAATAAAATACAAATACATTCACATTTTCAGAGAATACAAAGATGATCCCCGAATATTAGAAATACATGACAATTCTGTTTGAATTGAGTAAAAACAATAACAAATCAAAACCACGGCCCAGAGAGCTTGAAGTAGAGAAAATGTTGAATTACATGAATTAAAAGTTACAAAGCACGAATTACAAATTGTTAAAAGTTACAGTTTACACTACATTATATATTCCAAATTACAGTAACAAAATTTACAAATAAGTCAACTGCATCGGTTGATTCCTAGCGCATGTGTAGTACATACAAGACTAAACTCAGGAAAACCACAATTCACTTACAGTTACAATATTAAGTGCAATAGTAATTTCATATAAGTACTAACAATGCATTAATAATCAACACATTAACCATATATTAATTAAACAATAGAACAAATACAACACAAAGAACTACCTAGACCATAAACTAGAATTCAATACATTTTAACCATAATCCTAGACATTAGCCATTAATTGCTAAAACCCATAATGCATTGCGAAACGAACAAAAAACAAGCTTTTTAATTCATTTAAAGATTTTTTTATTGTTACCACAATAATTATTTAAACATATTGTTTTTGATAAATTAGCGCACTTTACAATAATGGAATTACTTAATTCGCCATTCAGATACGAACCCAGAACCTCACAACCCAAACCACAGAAAGTCAAGACTTCAACCACACGACCAGGACGTCCATGTTCAAAGACGCCTAAAAAAAAAAAGGTAGCTCTCCAGTGAAATTTAGAAAAACACCCCAAATTTTAATACGTAAAGTTTTGCTATGTAATAAAACAATAATTACCCAAACCATCTATTTGGTATGCATGAAAATGAAAAAGAAAAAAAACATAAATAATTTTTTCCTTTCCAAAATACACAGACAAAACAAACAATTATAGGTACTAGTTGAATTAATATAAGCTAGCAACAAATCCTAGTTCAGAGATAGGAGCCAGCCGGCAGATAAGGTAACTGTTGACATATAAACCAGCACCGTGAATCCAGAGATTCAGAGTACCCGTGTTGAGCTCCAACCCAAGTCTACCAACATCAAGCCAGCGGTAAGTAACTTTATTACCATTAAGTTAATTGAATTGTATAAATAACTTCAATTTGTGTTAAAAGGTAACGCGTAAATTAGCTAGTACAAGGGAATTATCCCGTTATTAGCCACATAAGCTTGAAGCCCACACAAATATGGCGGCCTCCATACCAACTAAAAGTAAACAAAGTAAAAGTAAACAAAAGTAAGCAACTCGAAATTGTAAATAAAAATTTAAATAACACTAATAGTTTGTACATGTTTAAATTTATTATTTCCCTATAACAACATAGCCGCAGAAGAGACTACCAAAACAAATTTCACTTTAACTCAACAGAGTAACAAACGCCAAGTAATGCAAAAAGCAAGAAGTTAGTCGACTATGAGGTCTAAGTACACTGGAAGCCTAAAACAAGATGTCGACGTCCATTGCTTTCAAGAGCTACGCCCTAAAAAAGTTAAAACCCAACATATTTTTTTAACATTCTTACTTCTTAGTATAAATAGTTACATTAAAAATTGAATACATAACCCCGTAGCTAAATAGCTATTAGTGAAGCCCACAATAAGCATGGGAGGTTTAAACAACAATAACCAGGTACAATTAATGTTTTAATTTAACGCTAAATATATATATTTATAAAGAAAAGGGCTTATTAACAGTTTATTATAACAATTTCAGGTATGAATTATTTTAATATAGAAGCATATTTAGAAAGGAGCAAGAGAGCCCAATTAAATAACCGAATTGTTATAAACAAATTATTAAAAGAAATTAATTATTAACTTGATTAATTTACATTCTATTTAATTATTAATATTAATTACGAATTAATTTGTATTCATAAGATACAGTTAATATATATAACCCATATAAACATTGAGATTGAATGCATTAATTATAAATTTTATAGTTTTTTTATAAGTAAGCAAGTATTTAGAGAAATTAAGTAAGCATGTACATAGAGAATAATTTAATTGTAGACTAAAGAATTTTATTATTTTTTTTCCTTAGCACCTACGAAATTGTTTTTTGATGTTCCTGCAATACGGTCCCAAGTCTTCACCGCCATCACAATGACTTCAGATATTACACCACCGGGAATCGAACTCAAAACCACACCTTTTCCAACCAGTTGAAGTAGGACTGTACCGCTGGGCCATGCTTCTTATACTTCACAGTGCCAATGAAGATTTAAAGAAGGAGAACATGACAAAAATACTCAAAATACCAGAAAAGCGTTACTTTAGCAAAGCCTAGTGAACTGTAGGAAATATAGGTTGTATAAGAAAAGTTTTTTTTTTTTTTTTTGAAGGAATCGTAGCCACACAGAGGTGCCAAGAAAAATAAAATTACGAATACTAGGTAAGTAGATAGTTCTTAATATTGAACAGAGCAAAAACCAATAAAAGCCGTTATAATAACTATTATATTCAGTGTGGACTTATTTACTACGAGAACACAAACAGACAGTACGACAAAACAAATACACAAAGAGACGGAAAAATCCCAACAGCAGCGTAAAGAACCAGCAACCCGCCTCAAGACGAAGTCGTAGGAGGGGAAAGAAAATGAATCTGAAGTAAGTCTGAAATAACATAGCAAATAAATTTTTTCCAATAGTAATCAGAAAAGATTTTAAGTTTAGGGCAGTTAGCAAAATCATTAGGTAAATTGTTTCTATAGACAGTAAACAAAGGACACGCAAATAAACAATGATCCGGAGTTTGTGTCTCTTGGCATTGACAAACATCACTCTTTCCATGAAATCTTGCTTCGTAGCTACCGAATGAACCGTGTCCTGTTATAGCTTGGTTTATGTAGAAGTTAGCACATTATGTATGTTGACATCGTGATTAATTTCCCTAACTCTTCTGCCTTTATTGCTATTGTCCCATTTATCTTGCCATTCCTTAATTTCTACCTTATTTAGTATGGTCTTGATTTTCTTTTTAGTCCATTTATGAAAGCAGCTTTATTTCCGTTAGTTCGGTAGCTTCCTTGACGGTTTTATCAGCCTCCTCATTCTCGATAATTCCCCCATGGGCCTTAAACCAGTGGAAATAGATTTGTATATTATTATTTTTGATCTGCTTTTTTATGGAACTATTTCACCTTTTTCGTTGAGAGATTTTAGAGCTTCCAGGGCACTCCTTGAGTCAGTATAAATATCACTCCGTTCAATATTATTGTTCATCCTATATTTAATTGCAAGTTGAATAGCTCTGAGTTCTGCTAAGTAACAGTTGGATCTACCCAATCTTTCTATTATTTTTTCTTTGATGGTTTCATTTTCATAAATTACAACTCCTGCACCCGTCATGTTATCTTTTCTTGAACCGTCTGTGTAGATCCTTATATTAGTTTTATTAAGTCGAGACTCCAATCATAACTTCAAGTTTTTGTATGTTTCTTTCCCTGGTTTGACTGTTATATACATTGAATTTATTATCATCAATTTCTATCTTTTTTATTATCATAAAGATTGTAGAATTTGTTAGCTGTTTTGGCTTTTATATATAAAAGAACTCAGTCAGCAAGTACGTTCAAAGCATCAGTTGATACTGTTCTATAGCACTTTGTTTAAAAACAGTAGAAAGGGTCTTTGAATCTGCTGTAACTTATTGACCAGTGTTACGCTATTTCTGAACCAGATTTCAGCTTCATATAATAATATTTTTTCAACAATTACTTTGTATATCTGTTTAGTAATAATAGGTTTTAAGCCCCAGGTCTTCTTGGAGATTCTGCTAAGTTTATAATATATTTCTAAAGCTTTTTCTTTTACTTTGTCGAGATGTCCCAAGAAGTTAAATTTTGTGTCAATATTAACTTCCTATAATTTAACCCAGATATTTGATGTGATCGTTATATTTAATATTTTCTTCTCCCATTTTAATGGTGGGTTTTCTTTTAATTTTACCTTGAAATGGCACTATGGTATATCCACATTTGTTTATGCTGACTTTGAATTCATTACATTTAAACCAATCCATGCAGTAATTCAATATTTCATACGCTAATTCGGTAAATTTGTAAATAACAGGAGAATCGATTAGCATGATTGCGTAGTCTGCGAAGGCTTGAATCTTGGGAATGTCATTAAATTTGAAGTCAATCAACAGATCGTTGATTACTATCAGCCAAAACAAGGGGCCCAGGGAAGAACTTTGTCGTACTCCGATGTTATAATCCACCTGCCCTTCATTCGTTATAATTTTTCTGTCACTAATATAGCTAATTATTGTGCCCAGTAAATACTTATTTAGATTTAATTGATTTAGTTTGTTGACTAACACTCTTTTCTTAACTGAATTGAAGGCATTTTGTATATCCAAAGATAATAAACAAATGTTTTTTATTGTTCTTGTTTTCGCTGATTGTTTCCATAATGTTTTGCAGTGCTTGAAGAGTGCCCATGCCTCTTCTAAATCCGTATTGTTTATTCGACAGGATGTTATTGTTTTCTAGAAATATTGTAAGGCGATTGGTTAGGATTTTGTCAAATATTTTACCCAAAACATTTAGAAGACAAATCGGTCTATAAGAATTCGCTCTGCTTAGGTCTTTTTTGTCTTTCGGAAAGAAAACGACTATGGCCATTTTCCATTCTGTAGGAAAATACCTCTCCCGTAAGCATCTGTCAATCAAGTATAGAATTAGTTGTTTATTGCTTTTGTATATCTCAATAATAATGCTAAGGGTAAGACCATCAAATCCCGGGGCTTTGTCTTTAGGTATCCTATCCAAAATGAACTCTATTTCGTTTATCGTGATTTCTTTAAAGCCTTCTTCATTTGTCTCAATTATTTCAATTTTCTCGATTTCCGGCTCATATCCGAAGTGGATATTAACAAGTTCACTCTCTATATCATCGATGTTTTCCAAAATAATGCCACTGTCTGTCTGAATTCCTGCTTGAATGTTCGGTTTTTTGTCGTTATGGATTAAACCTAAACTCGATATTCTAAATATCACTTATAGCCTAGCATATTACGCGAATTCGGCGTTAAGAACACCACTTTTAATAGACTTAACTTGCGTAATGTCACGTAAGGAGTTTTGCATGTGATCCTCTGATTTCACCGAACTTGTATCAATCGCTGCTGAAACTACAGCTTACAAGCACTTGCCTCGTTATATTTAATTGGTAAGCATTCACATAAGTTGTGCAAGTTCTGTCTTCCTTTGGCGTTTTAAGGAAAGTGAAAGTGATTCGTAGCGAGAGAGTTAGAATGTCCCCAACCAGATCCAAATTTAGAATAATGTGAAGAAAACTAACAAAGTACTGTGATAATGATAAATCTTATTTAATTCAGTTGAGCGTTTCTATTGTAAGAGGTCCTTTGAGGTGTTTTTAGAGAGATAACTAGGAAGCAGATTAAAAATAACTATCCTTTTTTACCAGAATTTGCAAAACTAATCTTAATAAAAAGTTTTATCTTGTTTGTTTGCAAGTGCAGGGCACTTTTCAACGGAGACATTCGTACATAATCTGCAAGAATCGCTGGTTGATTTCAATGGTGGCACCGTATTAGTGAATCAACACCACACCCTGGTGCTACCTCAATTTTGACCTAGAACCCCCAGGAGTGACATTTGAAGGACTGGTACTTCTCGCCCACCCTCACTAATTTCAGAGAAGGACTTGCTAATCTACGGACGTACGTGCCCATATTCGGCCTAGACATGAATTGAATGGCGTTCGTTGGGATTCGAACCGACCACCCTTGGTATTAAGCCCAATGCGAGGCCCTCTCCATGCAAAGTTTATGTATTTGTTAGTTTGTTTATACTTTTTACTCATTCCGTTTGTTTTTAAAATGATTTGTTTATTTTTGCATGTTTCTTTAAACTTTTCTTAACAATTATTTTTTTTTTTAAATCGGGGAACTTTCACTCTTAAAAGGATATATTTATTTTCAAATATGTTGGAAATATATTATTACTTTTCCTTTTTTTTGTGTCAACACTTTTTCATTGATTCATGCAATTTATAAGGATTTATCAGTTGGTATTTGATTAAAAATATTTGCTTTAAGGGAAATATTTTCATTTCTGCTCTCGAAATTTTCCTGTTATGTGAACTCTTATTCACTGATCCATACAATTAATTGTGATATATAAGTTCAAATTTTGTTTTCAAATATTTGATTTGAAGAAGAGTTTTGGATATTTTTTCTTCTTCTCTGCATAAAACCATGGTAAAAGAGGATTTTTGCAACACCGATAAATTCCCTTCTGAATTGCCAAATTCATTTGCTTAGAGAATCACGTTCAAAGTCAAAATATATATTTTTGAATAAAGTTTAGACGCAGTAGCATAAGAGATGTACTTAAAAGGATTGAATATATCTGTTTTCAAAAGAAATCCTGCTTGAGAACCTAGAATATTTTTGAAATGTTCTTATTCCAGAAAGAGAGCATTGTTTCTGTCTTCACGTCTCAAGTAAATTGCGCTTTTATTGAGAAAGATTGCCTCTGCAGCTTGTAATGTTTGAATTCTTAAAGCTGAGATAGCGTTAGCGCATAAGTGGTTATACTGGTTTCTTGGCAAATATTGCTGGATGCTTATAGGTAATTTATATAAATCTTAAGAGTCTGGATTCCTAAATTATCCCCATGAGGGTAACCCCTACTTTTGACAGCAGTTTTAGTAGCAGTTATTTTGTAGTTAATTTAAATAAAGGTTTTTGACATTAATCATATCTAATCATAATATTATATTAGACATTAATAATGCTAATAGATGCATGAAAGGGGCTTATGGCCCACCAAATACGGTATTTAGGCATAGAATATTTAGTAACTTCATATTTAATATTTTTAAATGCTTTAATACAGGGTACGGCAGAATCTCACCTCCATTTCAAAGTGATACTATGTATGTAAAATATATATTTATAATAAATGCAACGGTCAATGTATGCAATTAATGCCAATATATATATATATATATATATATATATATATATAACATCGTAACGGATATTTTTATAGGCAAAATAATGTAGAAGAAAATATTCAAATTAAATAAAACGGTCAATGTATGCAATTAATTTGTATGTTTAATATCCATAAAAAGTACTAATTTGAATTAAATTCTTAAAAAACTTCCATTTCAATTAGTCTAGTAGTTAAATTTTTTCTTTTACCGTATTTTAATATATTTGTCAATTTATTTCGTTGTTATGCACGTGACCCAAAATTAATTTAAACTACCGGTTTTTCTACCGTCCTAGAGTTAGTTGCGAGAGTGTCGTTTGACCTTTCGTATTGACAGGTGTATCAGTAATGAAAATAATTCGTGAACCTGAGTAAGATTATTTAATTAACACTTTCAGACTGATTGTTGGGAGAGTATTAGAAATAATTTTATGTAAACAAATATTGTTTTATAATAAATAAAACTTTGGTCAATGCATTGAGCGCAGATTTTTTAAGAAACTATAAGAGATATATATTAAATTATTTGTATATTCGAAAATTACAGCGACCACAGCTTTCGCTTATACGCCTTTGTGAAACTGTCGACCGGTCGCTATGCAGCAATTCCCGTACTCGCAGTCAAGGGTTGATTTCCCAAGTTCGGTGACATTTATCATTATTGGAGGCCTGGGCGCCGAATGGACAGTACAGATCTGCCATCCAATTGAGACAACCCCAGACCCCAAATTGTTTGTATATATTCTATCCATAGGTTATACTTATATTCATAGCTTATACTACATCTAAAATATTTACCATATTTCACATAAAAATATTTGTTCATGTAAATGTATTGAATCTAAAATATTTACCATATTTCACATAAAAATATTTTTTCATGTAAATATATTGTATTGTACAAGATATATAAAATAAAAAAAATGCTGTAAAAAATTAGTATTATGTACTTACCCAAAAATCCTAATAAAATACTTATATTAAATCATAATAAAAATTGAGTTTTTTGAAGGTTTTAAAGTGATCTCCCCCTTTAAATTATTTTATAAACAAAAAATATATCATTTATAATTTTTTAACGTTTATTTTTCACTTGAATTGCGTGGTTACAAGAGAATTACGTGGGAAAATGCTTCCAAGAAAAGCGAGTGTACGACATTGTGTGTGGTCTAGCTAAAAATTCCAGCGATATAAGTGCAAACCTATACTATTGAAATCCAAGGCAATATATTAATTGACAACTGAGATCTGGAAAAGCCAGGGATTGTCGAATAGGAAATTTTATAATTAATAATTCCAAATAATTTGTGATTATATATATATATATATATATATATATGTGTGTGTGTGTGTGTGTAAGTAAGTAAGTAAGTAATAAATATCGAAAATTTATTTAAAATCAATTGTTGACGGTATTTTATTGTATATATCTTTTTTTCATTGATTTTTCTTTATATATTGCATAACTCTCAGCATAATATCCTTTATGGTGTAGGAAATGTTGTTGCATGGTGAAAAAAACGGTATCCCACTTCCCCCAGTAAAAATAAAATTAGCAGATTTTTTTTTTTTTTTTTTTTTTTTGGGGGGGGGGGCATAAAATGTCTAAGTAAGAGCATCTGACTCTTTTTACAACATTTTTCACAACTTTCAGTTGTATTTTAATATAGCGTGCCGCAAAAGGTTAAAATGCAACAAAATTTAATTTTATTTAATTTTTTAAAGTAATATACAAGCAAATACCTGTCACAAAAGAATATATGCACCCAGAAGAAAGCGAGTTACTATCACGAAACTTGGCAGGAATTTAGTCTGGTAAGAGATATGCAAATGATTAAAATTTCGACGCCAATGAGACAAGGGTAAGCACCCTATGCGCATATGACTTGCGCAGCTGGGAGAGTTTAAAAGCATGATTGCTCGTGCCATAGGGTTATTCAAGCATATCTGTCGACTTGGATGGACGGTATTGTGATTAGAGATGCCTCTGAGACGTAACCGGCGACAGTACGAACAATTGTCGCACTTTGAGAGGGGGCGTATAGTAGGCCTCGGAGAAGCAGTTTGGTCGAACAGGCATAGCGGCCGCCACCTTGGTCGGAGCTATATGGTAGTTGCTCGGTGTTGGCAAAAACGGATCACGGAAGGGATAGTCTTCCGTCGCGGAGGGTCAGCGCGTCTCAGGAACACAAATACGCGCGAGGCTCGCGCAACCATAAGAGAGGTCACTTCCGCACCAACAACGTCTCTAGGATAGGTTCGACGCCCTTTAACACCTTCCAGACATCCGGTAGTATCAAGGAAAACCATTCGGAGACGACTGGCCGACGCAGGTATAAGGACCCTACGTCCATTAAGACGCCTACCACTGACCCCACATCATAGGCAGTGCCGACTGGATTTTTGCCAACCTCGGGCAAGCTGGAGTGTGACCGACTGGAGGCGTGTGGTCTTCAGCGATGAATCCCGATTCAGTCTCAATGCTGATGACCAGCGCATACGCGTTTGGAGGTGGCCTGGCCACCTGTCCGATCCGGCATTTGTTGTCGAGAGGCATACGGCGATTACACACGGTGTGACAGTGTGGGGAGCGATTTGTTGGGACACACGATCACCTCTCATCGTCCTACAACACGCTTTGACGGTCCACAGTTACGTGGACGAGATTTTAACGCCAGTTGTACTACCTATGCTATCAAGTCGCCCAGGTGCCATTTATCAGCGAGACAATTCTCGTCCACATACTGTGCGACTCTCCCAACAATTTCTTCAAGGATATGGCGTACTCCCATGGCCTGCCAGGTCACCAGACCTCTCGCCAATAGAGCACGTCTTGGACGTGCTTGGAAGGCAACTGTAGCTGTCCCGGAATACTGAGGAATTAACGGCCCAGTTGTAAAGATTATGGCATGATCTTCCGCAGGAGGTCATATGTGACCTCGTTGATTCGATGCCACGCCGTGTTTCGGCTTGTATAGCTTGCAGAGGTGGATTTACTACTTACTGATTTGTAACCTTTTTCATGCCATATCTTCTTAATAAAAAGTTCTGTTCTTCTGAATTTGTAATCATATGCTTATCTCCTCATACACTACGTACATGTTAAGTTTCGTGATAATAGCTTGTTTCCTTCTGGGTGCATATATTTTTTGTGACAGAGTGTATGTCACATTAAATACATCACATTAATCTTTAATTATTTTATCAGGCTTGTACCGTATTTCTAGTGTTATAACAATATTTTACAATTAGATAAAAATTATGACAAGAAAAAAAGTTTTAAGAATATCCTTATATCTTGGACATCTGCTGGGAAACCATTCCTACACTTGAAACAAAATATCTACACAGAATGTTTCTCACATCGTTTGCTTTGAGGCCTCGTCTTGTAGTGATCTCAAACACGACGGCGACGGAAATTTTTCCGCACTGTGTGTAACGTCTTCTTTAAGCGGAGATTTCTTTGATCGGCGACGGAACATTTTTCCGCCCTATGTGTAACGTCTTCTTTGAGCGGATATTTCTTTGAGCGGTGACGGAAAATTTTCCGCCAAGGATAAAAACTCCGTGTGTGCAACGGGCCTTAAATACAACACTTTATGAAATTCAACAGGTCTTGGTTAATAAACAATTAAAACTCATTCATTGTAACGTATATTGATTAGAATTCTCGCAGAGCCATAGCTCCTTAAGTCTCATTTACAATGATGGAGAGAGAGAGAAGGGGGGAAGAAAGCGTACTCACAGATTAGTTCACATATCTACTCGGTCATGCCTACCGATTCATATCTACCTGATAGAACTGAATTTTCCTGTGAGCCCGTGAGTGTCAAATCCGGTCGAAAACCGGTTGGCGCTGTCTCCCGTCACCAAATCAGCGCATGGCCACAGCATTCGGCGTTTAATCACCGTTTACTTTAATCTTTAACTCGCCATTTCAAAATCGAGTCGCTGATGATCATCAAATTGTAAATGTGCGAGTATGCTCCCAAATTAAAGGTAATAAAAAATGAACATATCAATTTATAGAAAAAAAGCTTCATATATTTGGAAAGTACTTACAATCAAGTTTTTTTCCACGAGGTTTTGAAAACAACATCACACAGTTGCCCGCCGTTATTTTCGATGGGTGCACTGCCGAACCGGTCCTCTAAAATTTTCCATCACTGCTGATCTGCAGCATTACCAGACATAAGCATTACCAGCTATGCATTAGCAGACCAAGGAAATGAAGGGATCATCGAAACACTAGAACACCTGAAAATTTACATCGAGTCCTCGAGTAACGAGTCCCCGATTTGTAAGGAAGTTGCCGTCATTCCCCCACTTATGATCAGCAGAGTGGTGGAAAATTTTAGAGGACCGGTTCGGCAGTGCATCCATCGAGAATAACGGAGGGCAACTGTGTGATGTTGTTTTCAAAACCTCGGGGAAAAAAACTTGATTGTAAGTACTTTCCAAATATATGAAGCTTTTTTCTGTAAATTGTTTTGTTCATTTTTTATTACCTTTTGTTAGGGAACCCGCTTGATCTCACGTTTGAAACTCATCACAGTTTTGTTTTTCGATCAGGAACGACATAACTTGGATAGAGCCCGAAACGCGTCCTAAATACTTTGTCATAGTTACAGAATCGTTATTTTTAAAGAACGCCTCTATAATGAAAACCCGTTGTTCACCGGACCAACTCTTGGTGTTTGCTGATAACTAAAATCCGCTAAGTGTTGGAATCTCCTGCACCACCCTCCACCCTCTACTCCCTTACCAGTGACATCGGAAATGTTGAAGTATATTCTGCTGAACTTTGTATTTGTGATGCCAGGGTTTTCAGATTCCTCACCACGATCAGATAGATATCCGTAACTTCTTGAAAATTAAATATTCAAACACCGCTAATAAATAATACTTTTGTGCTAGCAATACTTTATTATTGCTAGTAAATTTTTTTTTGCAAGTAGTTCATCAAAAACTGTTCCTTGTAATGCAGAAATCAATGGGCAAATTTATTTTTTGTTCGGTACCTTATGAGCGAGGAAAATCTAAAATTATATACTCTAAACAATAAAAAGCGAACACTGATATTGAATTTCGAAGCTAATACAACATTCCCCTTCTATTTGACAGAAGCCTAGATGTTTAATGAATAACAAGATGTTAAAATCAGAGTTAGCCTAGTGGTAGATTGTTGGGCTACGGACTGCGGGAGTGATTGGTTCGAATCTCGAAGACGCCATTTAATACGTTCGTGTCTAGGCCGGATGGCTACGTTAAATCTGCAGACCGGAAATTTTTTTATGATGTCAGAGAAGATGGGAGTAGGTGCGAGGTCACCAGATGTCGCCCCTGGGGGTGCTCAGTGTAAATACTGGTGGCAGCCTATTCTCCGTAGGGATTCAATACCGGAAGGCTGTAGCTGCCATGTCGGGCCCTGTCCGGAGCATTGGAACATTGGAATAACAAACTGGCAAACATACATTAAAATTTAATAAAGTTATAAGTACCAAGAATTTCTTAGACATATTGCATCGTTTTCCCATATTAAATTCGAGATAATTTGTCAGTTTTATACAGTCCTATTTCAATAATTCAAAGGCTGAGGATAATTCATACCATTAATCACTGACTACTAATATCTTAGTATATAGGATCATGGTGGTTTTGACATCCAATCTAGGTATGTTTCCAAAATATAATTGTATAGTCTATGAATGATTGAAATTCATCGAAAGCGACACGGCACAGTTTAACTGATGACGTATGGTAGTATAGAGAAATCGTATTTAAGGCCACACATTCTAATAATTTGAAGGAAGTTTTAGGCTTAGAGATACACTAATTTGGAAATTAAATTTCGATTGTCTGACTCAATATGTCAAATCCCCTTGTCAACCACCGATTGTTCCCTTATACTGTAACTACAATTTTTAGTCATAGATCTTCTAAATGTGTAAGATTGTAAAGTTAAGATTCTATGTGAATCTCTAATGAACTATAAAGAAACCGTAAAATAAATTTACAATAATATGACTAATATATTTTTCGATGGCAAATCTTTGCTTTATTTCACATGACATAGCTATAAATCAGTGAAGAAGGAATTGATACCTAACACCCCAAAATGACACATTATAGCTGTAAATATCATAACCTCTATAAAAATAAAGATTACAATATTTTAATTCTGGTAATTTCATTTTTGCATATTACCTTTCCTTAGTCTGTAAAGGTTCAATTTGTTTACTTGAGATATCCAAATCTCCATTGAAACAACACCTTACAGTAAGAAAAATACAGTAATACTTCCAGTAATATCTTCAATGCAACAATTACTTTAATATACTAATTTATATTTCGACTTCTATATAAATGCAGCTACAATCATGTAGCCTGGAATATGAGACGATATTTTCTACTGTCATACATCATAGTTAGGGATACATAATTTTCGTATATACGAAATAGATGCGAATAAATGCGAAAATTATTTTTTTACTAATTTTACTTTTTTAAAAACTCTTCGGTGATAAAGGTCTTTTTAAGCGAAATTAGATAACAATAGTAATAAATTACAAACATAATTGCTTATCTAAGACCATCCTCGGTGTTTCACTGAGAGATCTCACTCTCGAAATTTGCTTATTAATTATTGCTAAAGAATTAAGGAAAAGAATGTGGAGACTACTGCAATGTTAGCTTTTAACTAAGAATTCAGATACTTACGTAACCAAGTAAGTAAAATAGTGATTTTTTAAAATAAATGCGATTTTTTTTAAATTTAAATATATATATATATATATATATATCTGTGTGTGTGTAATGATAGCTAAGGAGATGTCGGATGACAGGTAGAGACCTCGAATCATTTTCAGTCGTGGAGAGTGGCTGAGAGAGGCAGGGAGTCCAGTCGAGGAACACAGGATTCACATAGTTGACACATAATCCTTTTATTTCTCAGAATTACTTTATTGCTGGACATCATTTAGTGTCTAAACAGTTGGACGGCACATAATTCTTGGAAGATACAATTTCACAAATTAATTACTTATTCCGGAGTTTGCCGGAACACATATATAAGACAAGGGACATAGCGCGCTAGAACACAACTTGACAGGACAGGGACAGAACACAGAAGACCAGCGAAACTCTAGGTTCACGCTCTGAGTACAGGCGCGCCGAACTTTTCATTTGTTAAAAATTGACACCTGACTTTAATGTGTCATATGGTGATCATTTCGAATGTTCCGCAAGATTCGATCTTATAAAAGTGTTGTCCGCACGTGGATTTTAGGGGGAAACTAATAGCCTAATTTGGTATATCTAGATCAAATTAAATTGAGGGATAATGTTATGTTGAGGTAAGACAAAGTTAATAGAGGGAAAGGTTTATCGTTTCATATATATATAATATTGTGAATAAATGCGAAATTTTATATATTGTAATTTTTTTGCGAAATTTCAATATTTTTTAATGCGATATTTACGTACCCCTAATCATGGTTAGGGATCGAACACTGAAATTTCTCATTCATATTAATAAAAGGTACAACATTGCTCTACTTCATGAAGTATTTATATTTCAAAATCAATTTTCCCCCTAAATAGTAATATTTTATTAATATAATAATATATTGGTAACTTGCATCGTTTTATAAAAATTTTAATAAACTAGCTGAAAACCCGCATTTCGCTACGGAGTACATTCAAATTAAATACAACGGTCAATGTATGCAATTAATTCCAAAAATATGTATGTAGTATATTTATAATAAATACAACGATCAATGTAATGCAATTGGTGTATAAGAAAATGAAAAAATATATTTATAAAAAATCGTAACGGATATTTTTACAGACAAAATAATGAAGAAGATAACATTCAAATTAAATCTAATAGAACATACTTGTCGTAACGTTTTGAAACCCTTATTAACTTTTGTTACAATATTAATAGTAAAGCCTGCCTTGCCTTTCAAATACTTAAACGCATTAGGGAGCTGTTCCCTCAATAATTTTACAGGGGTATATAGTCCCCCAGACAATCACTTCTTTCTCAAAAATGTGCACTCTTTTGGTCACGTTTTCTGCTTTCATCGCTTATCAGCGGAAACAGAAAATACCAATGTTAATCCCTTAAAAGGGGTTGCCTAACGATTGGCGATAATATTCTACAAGTATCCCCTTCCCCTCGCAGAACACACAAAATAACCCTTTGTCTGATAGCTTTGGCGGAGCCTGCTGGCTACCGCTGGGTCGCCAAATTCCAGATGTTTTCCTCTTCACGTCACGTGACGGGGCCAGCACAGGAGCGAAGCTTTGAATGACAAAAACAGATCTCGTCTGGCCACCGGTTCAAGAAGATGTCTCCCCCCGCACAACTATCTCCGACTTACAGGGCAAAAGGGGTTCGGCGAAGATCGGCGTTTCCATCCCGGCCTCCTGACTCTTCATGGCTGATATGCTGACCTCAACGACGTATTTTTATGTAAAAAAAACGGCACTAAGCCACCGACCCTAAGCCTCACCTAGCTAGTTTAATTTAAAATAAACTATGAAGTACTTCTAAATGATTAGACTTGTGTCTGTCACCTTTTTATCTTTTTTTTCAGAATGACCAGCACTGGCCATGTTCTATAGCCATTAGATATTAAGATATGAGGTCCTTTCTTCCTATGACATTTTAGTACTCCATATGGACAACAAAATTCCTACAATGTTCTACATAAACAACTTCTACATAACAACTGAACCTTTCAACATAACAACTGGGCCGTGACCTCCAGTCAACCAAGGTCTGTGTAATCTTTTATTTTTTTATTTGAGTCTGGCAATTTAACGTTAACTCATAAATTTGATAATGCATATCCTATTACTTGTAATTTTTCCAATGGCTCTCATCATTTGACAATTAGGTAGTAATAATTTGATACTATTATTATTTGGAAAAGTATTCATAATTTGTTTTTCATGTCAAATGTACATATATATATGAATTTTCATAATTTTGCTTTTTTTGCGTATATCTATATTTTTATGATTGCACAATTCTTTTTAATTTTTCTCTTTGATTTTACTGGATATACATATTGATATATATTATATATTATATTTCTTTGGAACTCAACTTCTGTACTTAGTTTAATATTTTAACCATGGCACCTAATCAATCTATGCTATTAAACATCTTGCCTTTTGAAGGAGACCCTAGTTTATTGAACTTTTTCTTTGGCCAAATTGATGAATTGCAATCTATAAACAAGTAGACTAATATACAAACAATCGCCTTTTTGAAAACTAAATTAACCGGCGTTGCCTTAAAATATTTTATAGAATGCTCTACTTTTAAAACCTTAAAAACTATTGACGAAATTAAAAACAAATTTGCGGAATTCTTTAAACCTCAATCAAAGTTAACATCAATTCAAGAACTTAATTCTTTAAAATTATTGCCTTCTGAAACTATTAACAACCTAGCTCATAGACTGGATTTACTAATCCAGAATGTGTATCCCGAAATTGTTGATCCAACAGCACTTGACGCAATTAAATACCAAAAATTTTTGGAAGCTATTCCCCAGTCACATAAGGTGAAAATACTTGAGGATAATATTAAATCATATGCTGAGGCTGTTAATCGTTCCCAACTATTACAAGAGATTCAGATAGAAACCAATTGTATTTCTCATGATCCCAATAATTCTACAGTTATGCAGCTTACTGCTCAAGTTAATGCTCTCCAAAAAGAAATCCTAAATTTAAATTCATGCAAAAATCAGTCAAACAAACCATATACTAAGAATGCTAATACATATCAAAATCATAGGCATAATAAATATAAAAATTCACGTTTTCCTGGTACTCACCATAGTGAAAATAACTTCTACCAAAGAAATAGAAATAATTTTGTGCAGCGCAGGAGCCAAAGGCAACATAATAATGGTAACTCTCAATCGCTGATGTGTGCATTCTGTGGGAAACTAAATCACTTAATGAAGGACTGTTATTTGTTTAAACGTACTGTAAGATATAACGATAATGCACGTACATCTAATAATAGACAGGGAAATGCAACATTTCCTAATGTGAATGCTCCTTCTTTTTCTAGTAGAAATTTAAACTAGTCCAAGAGACTGATTGTGCTGAAAATCAGTTCTCAGTTAATTCCCAGTCAGCCAATGTATGTACTAAAACTTTTTCCCATAAATCATCTCAATATGTGCCAATTATAATGAAATCTAATACTTCTACACAAACCAATGTAAATAATGTTGCTGAAGGTAATGATGATGTGTTAAATACTAAGATGTCTAATTCTGTGACTAATGCAAATTATAATATGTTTAATGAGAATGTTGATAATTTGAATTTCTCTTTGCCTATTGTCAATGTTAATTTACAAACTCATGATTTACCAATGCTAGTCGATTCTGGTTCAACGATCAGTTTAATATCTAAAGCCTTTTTTGATGATATTAAACCAACTATTAAATATAAATTATTAGCTAGAAACTTAACTATTAAAACTATTAATTCTACTGTCAATTTCTTCGGTTGTGCATTGCTTTCTTTTAAGATTGACAAATTCAACTTCAAACATTCTTTTTACATCACTTCTTTAAATTCTCCTGTGTTTAAAGCAATTCTTGGGTATGATTTTATGCGAAACAATGGTATATCCCTGAACATGACAGAATCATGTCTCAATGTAAAGAATTCTAAAATACCATTGATTTCTTTGCCTCAAAATGAAACTAACAATTATACTTTAACCCATTGTAATAATAATAATGATGTTCATGTATCTTGTTTAGCTAACTATAATGAAAATGTTGTGAGTGATCATACACAAACTGTTAACAATTCTGACATCAACTATAATGTATTTTTGAATCACAAACTTATTATACAACCACATGATAACACATATGTAGAGGTCCACACTAATTCTTCTATCCCTGTGTCTGAATTTCTGTTTTCTCCTCGTTTTGCTGCTAATTCTCAAATTATTTGTTACCCTTCAATACATTCAGTCCAAGAGATCGCTATGGAAGGTGAGGATTCTTCCTCGTCAAATACTGTTATGCAATGTCCTACTGTTGTAGCATGCACATCTTCAGAGGTTAAGCAAAATGCTGGAATGAAATTCTTTATTTTTTTACAAAACATGTCAAATCAAACCTTTCATTTGAACAAGTCTGCCATTGTTGGCGACATATCTCCCCTCGACTCTATCCAGAGTATTTCTAAATCTCAGGATTCATCTTCTGCTAGCTCTCAAACTATCAATTTCATTGAAGCTTCAGAGGAAATCTTGAGTCAGCGTAAAGCTGAACTTTTACCTACCGATTTTGACTTTGCACATTTGGTTGAAGAGGAGAGAATTTCTTTGTTGAATCTTTTAATGAATAATTCTGCTGCCTTCTCCAAATCTTTGACTACTTTAGGTCACACTGATAGGGTGAAGCCTCATATTTCACTTTTAAATGACTTCCCCATCAAAACTTTGCCTTTTCCAATTCCTCAGGCCTTGCAATCTACTGCAATTCAGCAGTTAGATGAAATGCAATCTGCAGGGATTATAGAGAGAGCGAATACAGAATGGGCTTGCCCCATGCTCCTCGTTAAAAAGAAATCTTTGTCTAACAATCAAACTCCTAATTATCGACTTGCACTTGATCTTCGACTTGTGAATTCTGTCATCAAATCATCATCTTATCCACTTCCTAAAATTAACAATATAATATCTAACCTTTCCAATTTCAAATTTTTCACTGCGTTGGACTTACCTAACGCCTATTGGCAAATTGATTTACCTCAGGATTTACAACATATTGTTGCTTTTACCACTCCTTTTGGCTCTTTCAGAAATAAACGGATGGTTTTTGGTCTCAAGACTGCCTCCAGTGTCTTTCAATCCTTAATTGACTCAGTGCTAGATGAAATTCATCTGCCTGGGATTTTTGCCTATCAAGATGACATTGTCATTGGCTCAAACAGTTTTCAGGAAACTTTGTCCAAATTAACTACTGTTTTGTCTACTTTAATAAAATTTAATATTACTTTGTCTCCTAGTAAGTGTTCTTTCCACACTACTAGTATAAATTTCTTAGGTTTCCATGTCAAGCAAAATTCCATTACTCCCATTGAATCTAATATTGTCAAAATTACCTCTTTTCCTATTCCTACAACTAAACGTCAGCTTAAAAGGTTCATTGGCGTTTGTGGATATTATAGAAATCTAATTCCAAAATATGCTTCATTAATTCAACCATTAATTGACTTAACTACTCCAAAAGCTAAATTTAAGTGGGAAAGTAATCATCAAAATTCATTTACTAAATTACAAAATGTTTTCTTAAATCATCCTTTTGTCACTCTTCCAAATTGGGATCAACCTTTTTACCTTAACACAGATGCTTCACTTAATGGAATATCTGGTATTTTGTTACAAAAATCTAATGATACTTTCACTCCAATATCTTACTTTAGTAAACAATTAAAACCCTCTGAAAAGAGATATCCTGCTCTTAAATTAGAACTTTATGCATTATTCAAAAGTGTCATATCATTTAAACATTACTTATTTAATCGTAACTTTACTGTACTAACTGATAGCAAATCCTTAATTAATTACAAACATACTGCTTCACCAACTGATATAACTACTCGATGGCTCATGGAACTTAGTGAATATTCATTTAATTTTGTCCATGTTCCTGGTAAACATAATGTACTTGCTGATTTCTTTTCTCGTTTTGATGAAAATCCACCTTGTGAAACTGTGTCTACTAATCCTTCGTTACTTCAATCTGAAGAAGTACTCCCTATTGTTTCCTATGTTGATTCTAATATTCCTCATGTTGATAATAATACTTGTAATGATGTTCTTGATACTTCTCTAATTTCCACTTCTAATTGTAATGCTGTGTCTCAATCAAATAATTCTAATAATCAAGTTAATAATATCTGTACTTCTCATAATATTAATGTCAATCAAGCTGATGATAATAAGAATGATCCATGTTTGGAAATTTCAACTCAAACTTTTCTAAATGAACAAATTAATGATGTTAAATTAAATATTGTTCGAAATTCCTTAAATTCTAAACGAAAACATATTCCTAAAAAGTTGCAATTTTTCTATATTCATCCTGAAACTAAGTTACTTTGCTGGGACAACAAATTTTCTAATAATTCATCTCCCCACAATATCATTGTTGTTCCTGATTCACTAAAAGCAAAAATTTTAAATATAATGCACTTACCTCATTTTGGCATAGACAAAACTTATTCCCTACTTAAATTACGTTACCATTGGAAAGGTATGTATGCTGATACTGTAAATTTCATTAATTCTTGTCATACTTGCATTAAACAAAAACAACATAATATTCCAAAAGCTCCTTTTCAATCTATTCCTATTCCAAATTCTCCGAATCAAATTATTGCTATGGATATTTTAGGTCCCTTACAAAATTCTCAGTATATCCTAACTATAATTGATCATTTTTCCAGACACATGCAATTATATCCACTTTCAAAAATTACTTCTGAGGCTGTTACTGACTCTCTTTTCAATTACATTTCAACTTTTGGTCGTCCATCTACTATTTTAACTGATTTAGGAACTCAGTTCACTTCTGAGGTTTTCAATAAATTTTCTTCTTCATTGGGTATAAATTTGTCTCATGCGTCTTCTGGACATCCACAGGCGAATGGCATCTGTGAACGTATAAATACTTCTATCAAATCTACTATCAACTCATTACTCGAATCTAAGGTCAATTTCAAACATGCTGTACTCATTTATCAAAATTTGTACAATGGTTCTGTTCATTCTTCCACTAACTTTGCTCCTAACATGTTACATTTTGCCAGGGAACTTTCCCTCCTTTTTGATACCTTTAATAACAGTGTTAATATTGAACAATTAGATAAGTCTGTTTACTTACATAACATTTTGTCATCATTAAAACACATTTATCAGTCAGTAATTGAAAATCTTAAAGTTAAACAAATTAATCAAGCTGATAAGCAACTTCCTCATGCTAAACTACGTCAATTTCATATTGGTGATGTTGTTTATTTAAAATCTAAACACTTGTTCCATAAAAAGTTTACTGGACCATATGAAATAGTCACTCGGCATTCATTGGTCACTTATTCTATAAGGATACTAAATAATCCTTCTGCTCATATATTTAAAATACATACTGATAGACTTTTATTAGCTCCTCCACGTAAAGCTTACTTAAAACAAACAGGTAACAATACCTCTCTAAATGAACAACCTACTAATCGCCAACACAGGACGAGATACTATTTGAGAACGAGAATTTAAATTTTTGTATATATAATTGTTTAGTTGAGTCGCGACACTAGACAGTTATAATGTATGTGTTGTTGTGTCCTAGCCTTTCTTTACGCTGGCGTAGATTGGCCTTTTGTATGTTATGTTTGTGTATATGTAAACAAATTCTCAAATCTTTTATTTTCTTTTGCTCTGTCAAGGCATATCTTATGTACAACTAATAAGTATAATCTTAACAACTACACATATAATGCTAGTGATGCTGACTGCAATTTATTATGTAAACAACTACACCACTGGTCATGTACATCTTTTCTTTTTGTTAATACACCATTCATATCACAGTAATTGTGATGTCAAATGATGAGCAGATGTTTAAAAGGTATGTTTAGAATTTAACTAACTTTTTTTGTGCCAGAACTCATAATGTTAATTTTAAATTAGTCCATACATTGATTTGACTATACACGGTACCTTGTTGACTGGTCAGGAACCCCACTTACGATCATGTAAAATATTTTTTTTTGGTGAACATTTCACCTCTCCTTGGCAACATTTTCCCATCTCATATTATATACATATATTATTTTGTTTACTTTTTTTATTTTTATTTCTCATGATTTCTGTAACATATGCATATATATATCAATTACTTCAAATTTTTGTAACAATTGAGGGATGTGTTCTTTTTGCACACAATGTGAGGTGATTTTGTTTGCATCCTGTACAATGGGACTGTTTCGAGGTGAATTGTATACACTAGTGTAAATCATTTTTGTGACACCAAGCATGTGTTCACTCTGAGGACTGCAGCCTCTTTTGTCTTTGTTTTCGTCTGTGATGATACCAGAGCGTACTCACAATTCGATATATCTTTTGTGCATCTTGTCATCCCAGGAGCAACTGCACTGTTACGATGTAAGTCCACTTAAAGTAGTGGCATTTAAAAACTTACGTAAGGTAGTCATCCTAGCGAGCTACTCTTCTTTTTTTCTTTTGTAGTTATCCTCACATAGGAGCTACTCACCACTCAAAGCAGTGGTGTTTGTCAAGTCCCTCAACATCATAAAATCCTCATCCTCATTCACCCTCATTCAAGTGTTATTCAAATGTATTCCACTGCTATAATATGATAGATATCAGTGTATTTATTTTTATGTTATTTTATTACTTGCTTATCATATGCTATATATATATAGATACATTTAACCACTGCATTAAATATTTTTTTAGGGGAAATGTTGTCCAGTTTGTTGTCCAGTATGTTGGCCACTTTTGCTCCACTTAGGTGGTAATTTTTTTGTTTTGATTATGCATCGGTACATAGATATAACTTTTTGGCGTTACGCCATTTTTTTTTTGGTTGGTAATCATGTTTCCCTACTATTTTTTTGTGTGTCTGCGGGGGTGAATGTCGTAACGTTTTGAAACCCTTATTAACTTTTGTTACAATATTAATAGTAAAGCCTGCCTTGCCTTTCAAATACTTAAACGCATTAGGGAGCTGTTCCCTCAATAATTTTACAGGGGTATATAGTCCCCCAGACAATCACTTCTTTCTCAAAAATGTGCACTCTTTTGGTCACGTTTTCTGCTTTCATCGCTTATCAGCGGAAACAGAAAATACCAATGTTAATCCCTTAAAAGGGGTTGCCTAACGATTGGCGATAATATTCTACAAGTATCCCCTTCCCCTCGCAGAACACACAAAATAACCCTTTGTCTGATAGCTTTGGCGGAGCCTGCTGGCTACCGCTGGGTCGCCAAATTCCAGATGTTTTCCTCTTCACGTCACGTGACGGGGCCAGCACAGGAGCGAAGCTTTGAATGACAAAAACAGATCTCGTCTGGCCACCGGTTCAAGAAGATGTCTCCCCCCGCACAACTATCTCCGACTTACAGGGCAAAAGGGGTTCGGCGAAGATCGGCGTTTCCATCCCGGCCTCCTGACTCTTCATGGCTGATATGCTGACCTCAACGACGTATTTTTATGTAAAAAAAACGGCACTAAGCCACCGGCCCTAAGCCTCACCTAGCTAGTTTAATTTAAAATAAACTATGAAGTACTTCTAAATGATTAGACTTGTGTCTGTCACCTTTTTATCTTTTTTTTCAGAATGACCAGCACTGGCCATGTTCTATAGCCATTAGATATTAAGATATGAGGTCCTTTCTTCCTATGACATTTTAGTACTCCATATGGACAACAAAATTCCTACAATGTTCTACATAAACAACTTCTACATAACAACTGAACCTTCCTACATAACAATACTATAGAATATAGTACAGTTTGACGAACATTTCTTTTACTGTATGTTAATATTTTTTATTAACATTTAAACTTTATTAACTTTTAGTAACTGTTTTATTAACTTTTTTAAAGTTTGCATTTGAAACAATAATTTGAGGGTTATAAAATTTATATAACGAGAAAGATCATAAAAATTCCTTTAAAATGAAATCTATTTCGAATCTTTATTTCCATTTTCTGATTTTTGGTGAATTTTTAAAGATTAATTTTTAGAATTTAATTTATTAAATGCTGATCACGTGATTTCTTTTACTGGTACTTTAATTAATTTATCCTCACGTGCATAACCACGAAATAGACAAAAAAAAAATTCTTGCTAATGCGGCAGACGATTGGACATTATCCCAAAAAATATTTTTTTTTTTAAATTTCCAATGGCAAGGCAAAATACCAATACATATAAAAAAGATAAAATGACAGTACAAAGATATAAACATGTACATGAGATGGCGAAACTGAAAACAGGGTATAAGACCAAAGTCATTGCCTTAAAAGTTCTCCTGCTTCCCAATATCTTGCGAACACAGTTTGTCCGCGGAGGGCCTCACATCGAAGCAAGTGGTCCCCGCCCATCTCTTCACCAGTATCACAAAGTAGACAAAAAGGCGTGGTGGAAAGGCTTATACGTTGCACGTGAGCAGAGAGACAATCATGGCCCGTAGATAAACGGAAGGCCGCAACTGCGTCACGTCTAGCTTTGTCGGTAATTGAAGAAGTGCTTACCCTCCCCCGACTTTTTAGGGCTGTGAGAATCTGAAGATCCCGCAATGAGTTAGTTTTACATAGATTTTTCAGGAACAGTTTTATTTTCCAAAAGGAAGTTGATGTATTTGGATGTTGTAGTATATTCGTACCTTTTTTTGCAAGAGAATCTGCCTGTTCATTACCGCAGACACCACAATGAGCAGGCACCCATTGGAGAACGATTCGTTTTCCCTTCAAATTCAAACTTCTCAAAAGCTCTTGACATCGAGAAATCTTAGGTGTCAGGGGGAGTTCAACAGAGCTAATTGATTGAATGACCGCCTGTGAGTCTGAGAAGAGGATTGCATTTTCAAATTTGTGTTGAAGAGCCAGCAGCTGCTGTAAGGCTATGCTCACGGCAACCACTTCACCATCGAAGGATGTACCAACGTAGCCTGCTGGGGCGTAGAAAGAAAAAAGGTCCGAAAAGACACCAGCCCCTACATTTAAATGGCAGTCAAATTGAGATCCATCAGTAAAGATGTGCAGCCAATTTTTAGGTGGGTATCTAACCGCAATGGTCTTCAGGGTAAGACTTCTTAGGATACTTGGTGCGACATCTCTTTTCCTATAGATCGGTTCAACTAGATCCAATTTTGTTTCGACATTAGTTATTTCCAAGGGGTTTCTAGGTTTCATAAGACGTTGAACATGACCCGGGAGAACAATATCCTTTCTAATGTCTAGAACTTTCTAGATAAATCCATTCTGGGTTTTAAGTTGTCTAGGCTTGACTACACAATCCCTCCAGTAGGAGTCATCGATTCTCAGAAGCTTTTCATAGAGGACCAAATCCCTTTCCTTTATAATATCTTGGAAAGGTTTATTTTCTGTCAGGATTAGCATCGCATCGATCGGTGTAGACTTCACAGCACCTGTAATCAAGCGGAGAGCTTGATTTTGCAGAACTTCGAGTTTGTTGATCACCAGTTGTGAGGCTTTGATGAGGACCTCATAGCAATAAGTCATTAAAGGGAGGATAAATGTATTATATGTAGTGTTAAGGGTAGACCGGGTACTCCCCCATTTACAACCTGCCAGACGCTTAAGGACCTTAAATCTATTTGTAACGCGCTCGATGAGCCGTTCCACATGGAGTTTTCAACTTAACTTATTATCAAAAGTCAGTCCCAGGTAGGTGAAATTATCTGTATTGGCAATCAAAACATTCTTGTACTGAAGCTCTGGGCGAAAAGCCTTATGAGATAGAAAAAAGGACTGTGAAGCTGTCTTATCTAGATTAACAGTCATATTATTTTAATCACTCCAATCTGAGAGGGCCTGTAGTGCCTTGTTTAATCGAATTTCAATAGGGTCTTTTGCACAACGTTTTGGTGCTTGAGTCCATATTACCAAATCATCAGCAAATAATAGGCATTTAATACCAGGTATTGATTTAAGAGCTGAGACAAGATCGCTAATATAGATATTGAACAGAGTACAGCTGCTAACCGCTACCTCGGAAGACCAGTTTGTAGATTAAAACATTTGGAGAAAAAATCTCCAAATTTAACCCTGCAGGTTCTCTGACTTGTAAAAGATCTAATCCAATTAAATAAGTTTGAAGTGATACCGATGCTCAGGAGCTTCTGGTAGAGCTTTTCCCTCCATACGGAATCATATGCCCCTTTAAAGTCAACATAGATGGCTGTCAAGATGTTTCTATCGTCCAGAGCTTCCTTAGCAAACTGGCTAAATTGTGTCACTTGATCACACGTTGACCTGTTGTTACGAAAACCAGCCTGTTCTACTGCTAAGATACCATATTCTTCAAGATACCAATTCAAGCGGTTAACTACAAGTCTTTCCATGGTTTTTGCAAGTATACTCGTGAGCGAGATGGGCCTATAGCTATTTAACTGCCCAGGATCCTTGTTTTTCTTTAAGACGGGGACTGTAATAGCTCTTCTCCAATGTGCCGGGATCCGGGAAGATTCCCAAATATTCGGTTAAATATATTCAACATTGTTTTTTTGCCTCCATGCCCAAATGTCTAAGAAATTCTGCATGGATGTGGAACACAGCAGGAGATTTTTTCATTAAGGCGTTTTATTGCAAGTTCCAATTCGGAAGTACTGAATAGAGAATCGAAGATAGCCTCCTCAATCGGCCACCCTGAATCTTTCTGCAACTTAAATGACTTTTTCCATTCAGTATTCACCACTTTCGACATCTTTCTTCCATATTTTCCCTTTTTCTGGGATTGCGAATAGGATTGTACAAAAGCATTTGCCATAGTTTTATCCGAAGTTAACAGTTTATTTCCAAAAGAAATTGGATTCTTTTTACACCTAGATTTGTAATTTTGTATATTAGAAATGAAAGCAAAAACTTTTAAGCTATTTTTCTTATAGTCAATATTTGAGATAAAATCATCGAAAGATTTGCGTTTATCTTGTAAAATAGCTTTTTTTAGTAAGCCATCTTGTTTTCTCCAAGCAGCCACATCAGTTTGACTTTTAGTGAGCTCAGCCTTTTTTCTAAGACGGTCCCGCTTTTTATGTTCCTACAATTCAGGGTTCCAAAAACATTTGTAGCCTCTGACTTTGCCTCTTGGTACGCAAGTCCTCGCACAGTAAATGATTGTCTTTGTAATATTATGAACTAGGCTTTCCGGTGGTAGTGAATCATTGAAATTCTTTCCTCCTAATTCCTGATCAGTCATTTTTTCAAACCTGTCCCAATTTGCCTTTTTAAAATTCCATGATATCTTGGAAACTGATTTCTTAAAATGTGCTGCTGGTTGGAGGACATCAATTGAAGCTATGACTTGTCTATGACCTGAGCCAAGGTCCTCCACAACCTTTCTCTTTGTGCAAGTACTGATATCTGATGAAACACACAACAGGTCTGGGGAACTACCTGATCCGTTATAATGGATGTAAGTAGGTGGGCCATCTGGTTTATAAATCGGCTCGAGAGGGCTGGAATTCAGGAGATCTTCAAATTCTAATCCAGCTGCATTTGGGTGACTATATCCCCATCTACTTGAATGTGCGTTCATGTCTCCAATTATGATTGTCTTAGAAGGTACCACAATCCTCGATAAGTCTGGTTTACTATTAAGGGGGATATATATAGCAAAGATCTTAAAGAGAATCTCATTTTTCCATAGTTGGATCTCTATGATTTCACTTTTATCACTGCTCTCTCCCATAGATTTAACAATTTTAAAGTCAGCTATAAGTTTATTATTTACTCCAACTAAAATGCCACTAGCAACTTGTCTGTGCTTTGGAAGCAAATACAACGTGTATCCCGGGAAAGGACAAAAATTCACACTCTTCAGTATCTCAAGTATCTGCATAATTAGATAATAATAATCTCAAGTATTTCCATAATCTCAAGTATCATAGCAAGGAAGTATGCCGAAGGCTGTAGATAATTTAGCCTCAGAGCGTTGCCCAGGGTGCACCACGAGGAGGTAGATCTACGTTGCACCCCTCCCAAAAAATATTAAAATACAGTAAAAGAAATGTTCCTCAAACTGTACTATATTCTTTAGTATTTTCTATTAGATTTAATTTGAATATTGTCTTCTTCCATATTTTGTCTATAAAAATATCCATTACGATTTTTTTATGAATATAATTTTTCGTTTTTTACATCAATTTGATACATTAATTGTTGTATTAATTATAAATAAATAAATAAATATATATATATATATATATATATATATATATATATATATATATATATATATATATATATATATATATATATATATATATATATATATATATATTATTACGTTTACCAATTTCCATAGCAACTTAAACTATAAAATTTATTATAATATTTTTTACTCACAACTTTACAGAATAAAAAACATATGTAACAACGCTGGGGTTTTTTTGGAGGCATGTAACATTTTCAAGGAAAACTTAAGTATAAACGATTTCCCTAAAAATTTCGGCAATTTAAAAGTTTAAAAAAAATGGCATTTAGACTCAGGAATTTTTAAAGATGTTTAGAATAGTATTTATGTTTTCATTTGGTTAAGCTGTAATGGGGGGTGGCGCTATAGTAATGTTACAATGACGTAACTTTTAGGATAGAATTGGCTGTTGTTTCGCCATAACCGTCACTTACGGAATTGGGGTGTGTATGCATCTTTTACTTTGCATTAGGATTATTTGTGTGCTTACATGTACGGTGCGTCGAGCCCGTACTGTAAGTTGTGTTTGTCTTTTCATTTTCTTTTTGACTTATTGCTTCCTTGGGGGACTCGGGGCCTTGGGATGTCTTTTGGGCTTACCTGCATCCTATTCAAAAAGGTCCCCTTGAGGTAACTGATATGGTTAGGCTCCCTGGTGACGAGACCTGTCGGTTACCTCTATGTTGCTTTATGGTTCAGTCCGGCACTTATACAGAATCTTGCCGTTGGTGCGTGGATGCCCAGAGTGCTTGATTTCTGTTTGTTTTTTGTCTATATTCGTTTTATTTTTATCTATCTGTTGGATTATTTATTTGTTTTTTTCATTATGGGGATATGAAGCTTCTGCGCTATCCTCTATTGAAAATGTTATATGTTTTCTTTGCAGGATTTGTTTTATGTTAAAGTGATTTAGCAGTCTATGCTTGAATTTTAATTTTTTTTTATTTCTATTGTTTATATTTTACATATATATATATATATATATATATATATATATGTAATAAATTAAATATTAGGCCCTCCATTCTATCAGTTAAATTCCCTTTCCTAAATCCAATCCCCAGTAACATTACTTTAACGCTTTAAAAACCCATAGCAACAGAACTTCCCATAAAATAGCAAACGTTGCATTTCTACACGTGTATACGTCCCGAGAAAGGCATGAGTTCGCATTGCCAGCCCGAAATTCCGCTGACATTTCAAAACAACAGCCACATGTACCTCGCTTCTAGCGCGTAATGTTGAAAGGTGATATTGCACTTCGCTCCGAGCATCTGAAATGAAAGGACGTGTGTTACTATCGCTCCTAATAAAATGATTCGACCCGACTGCTTCAAAATTTAAATTCTTTCAGGCTGAGTCTAGCTCCAGCCATGTAAATTTGAGCTAGTTTTCCTTTTCAGGTTGCCTTTTAAGAACGAGATGTAATGATTATATTACATATATATATATATAAATATATATATATATATATATACATATATGTAATGATATTGGGTTCGATGAAATTCAGGAGCGGTGACTTGTTAATGGAACGGTTAAGTCCGGAACAATTGCAGGGGGTAGTCGTGCCGGAGCTGGCAATGGAAGTGGCTAGGCTGAAGAAGAAATACTTTGAATCCAACTCCAGAAAGGTAGAAGCGAAAGTTCGGTCACATTTTCAAAGATTTATTTAAACATACATCCTACTTGACAATTTATATGTCGGACGAGCGTACATCAACTAAATTTGTCCGGGAAATTACTAGCAAAATACGCGCAAGCATACGTCCGGAGAATTTCGCGGAGAATACAACGCAAAAACTACATGTTGCTAGGACGGAGATCAGACACTGAAGACGCGCGAAACTCTAGGTTCACGCCCTTGAGTACAAGCGCGCTGAACTTTTAATTGGTTAAAACGTGAACCTGACCTCATTACACCGCATCGGACGAGGTCACGTCATATTTCTAGAACAATCTTCTTACATAAACTTTCTGTCCGCAAGTGGAATTCGGGGAAAATCTAATAGATTAATTTGGTATTTAGATCAAAATCAAATTGAGGGATAATGCTATGTTGCGGTAAGACAAAGTTAATGAAGAGAAACGTTATTGTTATATATATATATATATATATATATATATATATATATATATATTTATATATATATATATATATATATATATATATATGTATATATATAAATATATATATATATATATATATATATATATATATATAAATATATATATATATATATATATATATATATATATATATGTATATATATAAATATATATATATATATATATATATATATATATATATATATATATATATATATATATATATATATATATATACACACTCATGGACAACAAAATTAACGCACCAAGAAATAATTGCGGGATTGTAACGAAACTTGCAATGAAGGTACATGTCGGGGAGATATGCAAATGATTAGAAATGCAGCGTGATTGCGCATTACGTATAGCCGGTAGAGGGCGTTGAACATCGTACTCTGTGGAGTATAAAACAGGTAACAAAAGCTTGTTTGAGTGTGCCGAATCATTTACAGTGGACCCGAGAGATGTCATGTACACGAAGACCAGGCTCAGGACGCTCTCGACAGAGCAGTCGTCGAGAAGACCGCCACATCGTAAGAAATGCACGCGTACAGCCAACTGCTTCATCGGCCGCCTTCCAGGCACATGTAGCACCTTCACTAGGGTTCTCTTTGTCTTCTCGAACCATACGAAGGCACCTGGCTGAAGGACAGTTGATATCGCGGCGCCCATTACGTGTGCTGCCCTTGACGCCCACTCATCGACGCCTCCATTTGGAGTTTTGCCGAGCACGAGGAAACTGGACTGCAGCGGAATGGAACCAGGTCGTCTTTAGCGACGAATCCAGATTCAATCTCGGCAGTGATGACAATCGTGTTCGTGTGTGGAGAGCCCGTGGTGAACGCTTCAATCCTGCCTTTGCTGTACAGCGACACATCGCTCCCATAGTGTGATGGTATGGGGTGCCATTGCCTACAATACACGGTCACCCCTAGTATTGTTCCGTGGCACCATGACAGCCCAGCGGCATGTTCATGAAATCCTGCAACCACATGTGTTGCCACTCATGCAACGGCTCCCAGGAGCCATTTTTCAACAAGACAATGCTCGGCCTCATACGGCAAGGGTGTCACAAGACTGTCTCCGTACTGTTACTACCCTTCCTTGGCCTGCCCGATCCCCAGATTTGTCTCCAATCGAGCATATCTGGGATCATTTGGGACGACGAGTTGGGCATCCCACGAGTTTGAACGAACTAGAGGCAAGGTTACAGCAAATATGGAACGAAATGTCTCAAGACATCATACAGAACTTGTATGACTCAATGCCCGATCGTATCGCATCGTGCATTCGCGCTAGAGGGGGTCCAATGGAGTATTAACTCCTCCGTTCTTTTGCCTTTTTCTCTGAAAGAAATTATCCTTTTTCTTTGATTTTCTTATCATTTAGTTATATCAATGTTGTCATTACGTATGTAAAATTTCGTTTCATTTTGACGACTCCTTCTTGGTGCGCTAATTTTTTTGTCCATGAGTATATATATATATATATATATATATATATATATATATATATATATATATATATTGTTCCGTTTTCTGGGTTCGATGAGATTGAATAAAAATCTCTTCAGAAAATGTACACGAAACAAAATTTATTATTCTCTAAATTCTTCAGGCGCATACACAAATACTAACAGAAAACACGTAACAACTGTCTTCTTTACAACAGAAAACTCTAAAAACACAAGTCAGGATAACAGAGTCTTCAATACAATATACGCCTAACGCTTTTTCAAACAATCAATGCGCAGTAGAAGAGAACACTGACTGACTTTCAATCGATCTGATGGGATTCATTTTCGGAGTGCTAACTTTTCGTTGTAACTCCCATACTGCATTCGATGAGTTATCAAGATAGGTGTTCTTAAGTTTGGTTACATGTTAATGGTACCCTTTAAGTTAGTTAATTGAAATAATGAAAATACGTTGCAACATTGGTATTAAAGGTGAAGCACAATTTAACAGTCCTTTAAGAGTGCTTAATGATCAAGTAGTTAAAAAAAAATTTCAAAATTGCTAAATAATGTAAAATTAAACTATTATAATCATTATTAGAAGTAATATATAAATATATACACTGCTGGCCACTGTAAATGCAACACCCTGAAGGAAACATGCAAATAACATGAAATTTACAACATGCATTAGGGGAGGTGAGATATGCTAATGATTAGAATTTCAGCGCAGACGCACATCACGCGCGCCTGTGGCGCCACTTCAAAGCGCTATTTAAGGCTTGGAGATTTCGACGATTTCAAGTTCGGCAATTGTGTTTTTCTTGTGGTTTTTTCAAAAAACGATCAATTATGCCTCGTCGAAAAGAGCGATCATCTTTTGATCAAGTATCCGAGTTCGACAGAGGAAGGACAGTAGCCTACCGAGATTGTGGATTATCTTTAAGGGAAATCGGTAGTCGTGTTGGACGAAACCAAAGAACTGAAATGCGGATATGTGATCCTGGATGCATGAGGGTACGACGGACCGGCGTGTTCGATCGCATCCACCTCAGCCCACCACTTCACGTGATGACAGGCAAATTGTGCGCAGGGCAGTGACGGATCGCTCAGTCACATCACGAACCATAGCACAGCACATGCAGTCTGTAACGCATCATCCAGTGTCTGCGCGTACCATTCGACACCGTTTACAGCAGAGTGGCCTGTCCTCAAGATGTCCATTGCTTTGTCTGCCCTTGACGCAGAACCACAGACGTCTCCGCCGCCAATGGTGCGATGACAGAAGGATGTGGACGGCAGAATGGAATGAAATTGTCTTTACTGACGAGTCACGCTTCAGTCTGCAACACCACGATGGTCGCATTCGAGTCTGGAGACACCGTGAAGAGAGGATGCTGAACAGCTGCGTTATGGACCACCACACTGGTCCTGCACCGGGTATTATGGTATGGGGCAGTATTGGATATCACTCTCGGACACCTCTAGTACGCATTGCCGGTACTTTAAACAGCCAGCGCTACATCTCCGAGGTGTTGGAGTCAGTTGTCCTTCTTTACCTTCAGGGCTTGCTCACAGCTATATTTCAACAGGATAATGCGTGACCACACGTGGCACGCATTGTCCAACGTTTCTTCGTCAATCGTCAGATTGAATTGCTTCCCTGGCCGCCTCGCTCTCCGAATCTTTCGCCGATAGAAAACATGTGGTCCATGGTTGCTCTACGACTGACCCAGATTTCATCCCCACCTGCAACAGCAGATCAACTTTGGCAACGTGTGGAAGCAGCTTGGTCTGCTGTACCCCAAGAACTCATCCAAAGTCTCTTTGAATCAATGCCGAGGCGTGTGGCAGCGGTGATCTCCAACAATGGCGGCTACTCTGGCTACTAATTTTGGCAGGAACCACACTCCACAGAAGTCTATAAATTTAATCATTTGATACTTGGTCAACATGTTATCTACAAAATAAATTTTGTTGTGATATCTCTTGTCTTTCTTGGTGTTGCAATTTGTGTGGCCAGCAGTGTATATATATATATATATATATATATATGTATTTAAGAAGTTATTTTTATATATATATATATATATATATATATATATATTTAAAGTACTAGGGGCTTCGCCCCTACGCTCGCTAAGCTCGCTCCTCTGTTAGGGTCAAGGTCAAGGTATATCGAGTTTGTTGGATTGCCATGGTCTTACGACTTTACCTCCAGTAGCAAGATATGTATATCAGAAAATATGTGCTCAGCAGTAAAATAAAAATTAAGCCCTCTTCAGATAAATAAAATAAAAAATATAATAAGAATTAAAAGAATAAAATTCAAATATTTAGAATAATTACTAAAAATGAGCGTCCACCGGGGACTATCGCATACGAGCAGGACGCTCAAGCACACCGCCAATCATGGTACATCAAGTTGAAGGAATAAGTTGCTAATAGCGAGATAGATAGGGGTGACTCTCGGGCAATGCAACAGCTTCCATCCGTTTACTGCTGAAGGGGAATTACTGCGGAGGGGAATCACTGTTTCAGCTTTAAAATTCAATTAAAAATCGAAATTTTAAGATTTGAAATGAGGTTTATATGAATGAGAAAGCTTTCATCTTCCAGATGACGTACATATTTTCTTTGTAAGATAAAAACTCGAGGAGCATCGATATTACATCCACATATTTGACGATATTTCTCAAAAGTGGGTTTAATATTTTGATGAAAATATTAGTCTGTTTTAAATTATTTTTAAACAAATGAGGTCTTGTTTGAAGGAGAAATGTCTGTAGTCTTAGATTGTAAAAAGATCAAAATTCTACGATTAATTTTTGGTGAGTTATTGTAATCTGAACATGGAAAAGTCAATATTTTTCCACAAAACATAAAATTAAAAAAAAATTAAAGTCCGACGAAGAAGAGACATGTCTTACTTTCTTCCCCGCATTTTTTTGCATCTATTGGTATCGGTCTCCACCCCATACCCCCAGCGGTTTCAGAGGAGATAGCGTGACAAGCTTTTGACAGCAGCGGCCTCGGCGGCGGCGCCAGTTACTTTTTTTTAGAATAGAGAGAAATTTATAGATGAGCTGAAAGGAGAATTTAAAATAAAAATTTGGAATTTAGGGGCCAAATACAGAATTAATCCGTGGCTGGCTCCAGAAGAACCGCTCTAGGACGCTTACCTGACTTTCATTACCAATCTCAGGTATATTTATGGACTTCCTAAGCGCCCCCTATCGGCCGCCAGCTAGAAATCACCGGAACAGTCCAGAAAGGCCTGGAAGGTTGGCGACCAAAATAAGTCCCCATATCCATAGCAAATTTGGTGATAACTCTCATATTTTGCGAGATTGCCATAGACTCGTAAAATTCGTAACAATACATATACATATATATATATATATATATATATATATATTTGGCATTGATTGCCTACATTGACAATTGTATTTAATTTGAATGTACTCCGTAGCAAAGTACGGGTTTTCAGTTAGTATATATTTATTCAGAAAATTTGTGCTCAGAAATTTTTAGTATTTAAAAATTTTCAAAATAGTTTTATATTTATACTAAATTTCTAAATTTTAGCCAGAAGTATGTTTAAAAATCAGCCCTATTTATGACATGTCTAAAAGATTTATATGGTACATTTCAGAAATAAAAGAAATCTTTCTCCACATTTCGCGCTTCCTCCAGACGATAAATGTTTGGGAAATGGAAAGGGACGTCCCATATTCCCGAAAAGGGCTTCCACCAATCTCCTTTATATTTTTTGCGCTGAAATAAAAAAAGAAGTTAGAAACTTGGACTTTTAAGAGCTCCAAAAATTTCAAAGAGAACGGTTTAAGACGACCATGAATCTGGAAAATGAAGGAGAAATCCTCATGAGACGAAATCATGAGGTAGGACAGAAAAACTGGGGAATAGTTTGCTTTTTTTTCTTTTAGTTGAAGCATTTTGTCAATTTTTGTTTCGTTCTGTTTTGTTTTTAAGATCAAACGTGTTTTAGGATCATGTTTTTAAGACATCAACGTGATGTGAAAATGTCAATCGTTTGTAAGATCTTTTTTTATGACAAAATTTTGGTTTTATTTTGACACTTTATGGTTAATAATTAATAGTACTATATAAAAAAAATATAAATTGTACATCTGACAGAAGAGTTAAATTGTTTTGGTTATAGCTTGCAAATATGGATGTATTATTTTTTATTTTCTCTTCAATGAAAAATAAGTTTAGTAAGTAATTTATTTGGAAATAGAACTCTATGATCGATTCTGCTCAAAAAGAACATTTGCCATGAAAAAAAATTCTTCTTATTTTTAATTATGTAAATTATTATTTTTTTCTTACATCTGAGATCAACCAATTTGAAAATGAAAGAATTAAATAAATGGAAAATATAACATAATTAACACTGAAATTTTAAGGTTTAAAGCCCGCAAATATACACTCAAGAGCCAAAACATTATGACCACCTGTCAATAACGAGTTGGCCCACCTTTGGCGCGCAACATAGCTTCAACCCGCCTTGGCATGGATGCCACAAGTCCTTGGTAGGTGGCCGGAGACAGATTGTACCAGATGTTTAAGCAACGGTCACGCAAATCCGAGATATTGCGAATTGGTGGTCTTTGAACTCTGAGCTGCCGTCCCATGACATCCCAAATGTGTTCTATCGGATTGAGATCCGGTGAGTTAGGCGGCCAGGACATTAACTGGAATTCAGCATCATGTTCCTGGAACCACTCCAACACAATTTTAGCCTTGTGACACGGGGCGTTGTCCTGTTGGAACATTCCATTTCCAGCTGGAAAAACAGAGGCCATGTAAGGGTGCAACTGATCCGCAATGATGTTCAGATACCCTGTAGCATTCATGGTCTGCTCTACCACAACCACGGGTCCCAGAGACGCCCAAGAGAACGTCCCCCAAAGTATAATAGCGCCACCACCGGCCTGTGTATGACCTACTGTACATTGAGGGAGCAACAGTTCGCCTGGAAGACGGAGTATCCTGACACGTCCATCGGCGTGATGAATGACAAACCGTGATTCATCTGACCAGGCAACTCTCTCCCACTGATCCATGGACCAGTCGCGATGTTCCCGGGCCCAGTGCAGGCGCAGTTGGCGATGACGCTTGGTCAGCAAAGGCACACGAGTGGGACGTTTGCTGCGTAGCCCCATATCCAACAGTGTCCGCTGAACAGTGTGCTGCGATACTATTCTACTTGGCCGTGCATTGTATTAGGCTGTCAGCTGAGCCACTGTCTGGCTCCGGTTTTGCTTCACCATGCGAGACAGTCTCCGACGACCTTTTTCTTTGATAGCGTGTGGACGTCCAACACCATGTCGTCTACTGCAGGTTTCACCGTCATTCATCCACTTTGCATAAGTACTAACAACTGTAGGTCGCGAACAACCCACGAGTCGTGCAGTTTCGGAAATACTTGTTCCGAGCCTTCGAGCCATTACAATCTGCCCTCTATCAAAGTCGCTTAGATCCGCACCCTTTCCCATCACACACAGAAGTAAGTGAAAGAATGATTCTTCAGACTCTCCAGCAGCAGTTAAATACCACTTCCACCTGATCACGTGCCTTCCACTTCATCCAGGCGAATTCATTGCAAAATGTAGGGGTGGTCAAAATGTTTTGGCTGTTGAGTGTACATAAAATTATTGTTGTTTATCAATATTTCTTTTTCGGTATTCCCATTTATATTTATAAGTTTAGTTTTTACAGTTCGATTCCCGTATAGTAGTTTTATTGATAAATGAAATTTGTGACAAATGTTATTACAGGTAACTTTCACTGACTGATATACTATTAATTGTAATTTTCATTGTCTGTTAGCGCCACCTAGTTCAGGCTGAGAGTTCAACAAAATGTGTGCCATGCATGTCTTGTGATATAATCAAATTGTTATGTATAACGTTCTGTGTATGTTTACCTCCGTATTGTGCTCGTACCTTTAATTAAAAGTAGAAAAGATGAAGTGGAGGTCTCTAATGACTTAAAACCATGAATAGTTCTACAAAGCGAAATTTTTTTCATGACATGTGAAATATGCCCTTTACAACTTTGAAAACTCTTTTTTATCATAGCATATTTATGTAGGTTACAATTTTATACCTTTAAATACGCATTGGAACTAAATACATTAATTTGAACAATATTCAGATACAATCTGTAGGGACTATTTCAGGAATCAAGTAGCATCTAATTGTAATTTCGAGAAGCCTCTTAACTATTTATCTATGCAAATGTGAATTTTAAATTTCATGTACTTTTACTTACTCTTCTCTGGTGTTAAATGTCTTAATTTTAAAACTTTTGAGGTAAAATATATGTTGCGTTTTAACCGCTTTGCGTGGGATTTCTTTCATGCGAGAAACAGAGACGACACAAAAAAAGGATTTCAATATATTGTCCCAAACTTTTATTACATAATTTTTAAGGGACACAGCACATACAACACATATAAAGTAATTAATGCAGGATCATTTAGCAGACAAAGCCATATTCGTCACATAACGACCGTTGGCCTCTGCGTTCTCTCTCCTTACCCCCCGCATCGAACATAACCAAAGCTCTCCTCGCAAGAAGGGTTGCCACACGCCGACCTTGACACGGGTTACCAGGCATGGCACGCCTTACACGCCCCACCTAAGCATAAAATTAGCCCACAGTGGCTGATTTTATGACATTCAGGAACAATAGATATATATATATAACTGTGATTACATTTCTTGCAAAAACAAATATGTTCAAAAAAGATAACTCAATACACTACATATATATTCAAATAATAATGCAATTTCTTAAACAACAAAAGATCAAACAAAACAAAAATTATATCTATACATATAATATAAGAGATTGTTCATTCCAATCTGGATAGAGCATCCGCACTTCGGTGCTGTACACCCGGCCTGTGTGTGATGGAGTGATTCCATCTTTGTAAGGCTAAAGCCCAACGGGTTAGCTTGGGGCTTTTAGGAGTTGTATGGTTTAAATATTTAAGTGGGTTGTGATCAGAAATTATCTCCACTTGAGCACCATAAATCCACTTATCAAATTTATTCAGCCCAAATAGCACTGCCCAAGCCTCTTTCTCAATGCTCGCCCAGTTCTTCTGTGTGGCATTGAACGTTTGGCTGGCAAACGCTATTGGTCGGTAAGACCCGTCAACATCTTGCTGAGTCAAACAACAACCCACACCATAGTCGGACGCATCACAGTGCACTTGGAATGGCAAATTGGCATCAGGGGTAGCTAGACCAGTTACTTCACATAACAAAGCCTTTAATTTTTCAAAAGAATCTTGTTCTGATTTCCCCCAGCAGACATCATTGGGTTTATTTCTCTTAGTCAACTCCGTGAGTGGAGCACTTATTTCAGCATACTTTGGTATGTATGTACGATAGAAACCCATGAGTCCTAGCACAGACCTGACCTCCTTCTTAGTGGTAGGTCTAACTAACTTCCGGATTCCTAGTATTTTGCTTTCATCAGGACCATGTCTACCCCCTCCTATCACGTGACCTAAATATTTTATCCTCTCGGCCGCGAAAGTGCATTTGTCTAGCCTCACGGAGAATCCTAGCTTGTTCAATTCGGTTAGGATTAATTTCAAATGAACTAAATGTTCCTCAAAAGATTTTGAAAAGATCACGACATCATCCATGTATGCCTGTGCATACTCCGAATGAGATTTTAAAACACGATTCATTTCCCGTTGAAAAGTACCAGACGCCCCAGCCAGACCAAAAGGCATAGTTTTCCACTGGTATACAGCGTTGTGAGTAGTAAACGCCGTAAACGGTTTGCTTTCCTCATCCATTTTTATTTGCCAATATCCCTTTAAGAGATCTAAGCTGGTCAACCAATTGGCTGATCCCGCAATGAATATTAATTCTTGCATATCTTTCATGGGAAAAACCGGAACTTTTGTCACGGCATTTAAAGCTCTAAAATCGATACACATTCTTACCGAAGAGTCTTTTTTAGCGACGCAAACAATTGGGTGAGCAATTTCAGATTCCGATGGTTCTATTAAATCTAAATCTAGCAATTCTTGAACTTGACGTTCGACTTCCTTTCTGTACGCAATGGGAACACTATAACAATGGGGTTTTTTTCCGAATTGCATTTGGTAATAGTTCAATTTTGTGTGTGCCAACCGAAGCTGGTTGCACGGGTTTAGTAAAAATATGTTTAAACTTTACGATTAAACCTTTAAGAGTCTTCAACTGAGAAATACTTAAATGTTCTACTATAAGATTGTCGAGAATTTCCAGGAATTTAGGTTCCTTGGTAGCAGTAGGTACAGTTTCAACATGCCCGAATTCTTTTTCTTCTTCAAAAATGACATTTACAGAATTTGAACTGGCTATGTAATGCTTTAACTTATTTTGATGAATATGTTTGGTCGAACCATCCGGTAATTTGACCAGAAAAGAATGGGGATTACGTTTCTCAACAATAGTTGCAGGACCTTGCCATCTGGCAAATAGTTTATTGGTCGAATCAGGTATTAACACTATCACCTGATCTCCAACTTTGAACACTTCGTTAGACGATCTCAAATTGTGGTAATAAGCTGTTCTTTCCTGCTGTATTCCTGAAACAAGCTTGGCTTGCTCTGCAGCCTTCTCAAGTTTTAATTTTAAATCTTCCAAGTATTTGAAAATAGTAGTATTTAACTGAATATTATTATGTTTCCCAGTCCAAGTAGATTTTAAGATCGACAAAGGACCTTGCGGTTGCCTACCATACAATAATTGATATGGAGATACACCAGTGGTGGCATGGGGTATTTCTCTGTACGCCCACAGTACATATGGAATTTGTAAGTGCCACCCTCTACCTTCTTCCCTAACTACATGATGTAGCATGTTCTTCAAAGTTCTATTAAACCTTTCTACCAATCCGTTTGATTGTGGATACCCTGGAGTAGAGAATCTTGGGCTGCTCCCTATTCGTTTCTCGAACTCTTTAGTGAGCTCGGCTATGAAATTCGTCCCGTTATCAGACGCAATAACGTTCGGTATACCTGTTCTCGAAAAGATGCTTAACAAAGCTTCACAGGTTGCCTTCGCACTAAGACTAGTCAACGGTATGGCTTCGCCCCACCTGGTATGTTGATCAACCAGGCACAATATATATTTATGCCCTTTTGAACTCGGAGGGTCAATCGGACCTATTAGATCTATATTCACTACCTGAAATGGTAATTTCGGCCTCGCCACCGGCGTAATTGGCGTTCTGTCACTAGTCTTAACTGTTTGAGTGAGTTGACACTCTTTACATGAGCCACAATACCTTTTGACATCAACCCTCAGACCTTCCCAGAAGAATGAGTACTTGATCCGTTCAAGAGTCTTCTTAGGACCCATGTGACTACTAAACACTGAGGTATGAGCAAGTTTCAGTACCTCCTTCCGTTTGCACTTTGGAATCACAAGTTGCCCAATACTCTCCCCGAGTATGTTATCTCTATGAAATAGATAACCGTCTACCTCATAGTAGTTACCTTTGCCTTCTTTAGCATGCTTCCAAGCCACTGCTAACTCAGCACACTGCTCTTGCTCAGAGCGAAAATTATCAGCCACCCTGCTCCCCTGATCTATCTCAGCAGTTACTTCCCCGTCATTAGTATCAACCGTTCCCCCTTCATTCCCACATGAAGTAATTTCCCTTCGAGATTCCTCAAAGACAGCGTTATCTCGCGCTTTCTCCTGCAGAGTCCTAGACGAAACCTCAGTTCCACCTAAATTTCCTGAGTCTCCCCTCAGGTCCTGAGAGTTCCGAGCCAGAGAATCCTCTTCACTCCGGGCTCCTCCCAACACATTCAAAATTTCCGGTGGAAGTAACACATCTTCCACCAAAACCTCTGCTAAAGCACACAACACTTGCTGATGCACTACGTTAACCTGACCACCTGTAGCCAGACCTAACGGAACGTAAACTAATGGACACTTAACCGCCGGACCAAAAATACCCTTCAAGTAAATTGTGGAAGCTCCTTCGACTGAAATTCCAGGAACTAAGTCCTTCTTGACAACCGTGATTTCCGTACCCGAATCCACTAATGCTTGAGCTAGATTCCCATCTACACTGATAGATGTTTTTATTAGTTTGCAAAGTTTATCCTCAATAGCCTGCCTAGGAACAGCTTTACCGAGTAAATCTACCCTAGCGACTACAGTTTCTTCTTTTGATTCCGCCCCTTCGGCTGAAACCTTGTTTACATTAACCCTTTTATAATCAGTTCCCGCATTTTTCGGACAATCTCGTTTAAAATGTTTGTCAGATCCGCAGGTATAACAAGTAGGCTTTTTAAATTCAGTGACTTTTGGTTTTTCGAAATTTTTCTTAAGAACAAAATTACTATTTTCTGACTTTTTCTCGTAGAATTGTGGTTTACCCCAATTACCATGAACACCTTTCTTATCAGAATCATTCCATTTGGCCCTTACCAACCCATCATAGGATTTACCCTTGGAAGCATAGAATACATCGCAGTGCTTACCCAAGTCTTTCGGCTTAAAAAAGCCTTCCCCCTGAAGTACCCCTATGTGGACCGCAGTTTCGGGATCTAACGTTTGAAACATTTTATCCGCCACGATGAGTTGATATACTGATTCAAAATCCTTTACTCCCCTGGATTTGCAGTAATACAACCACATTGATGTTAATCGAGAAGCAAACTGAGAAAAGGTTTCATCATTGTTACGCTTTGCTTTACGAAAATTCTCTAGACATAATTTTGGAGAAGGTTCAAATTCTTGTAATACTATTTTTTTCAACGATTCATATTCTTTTAACTCTTTTTCCTCGAGATTAACTAACAAATTAGCTACTTTATCCCCTAATAGACAAAGCAAAACTTTAGGTTTAAATTCGTCACTGACATTTTCGTTTACAAACGCCTTCTCTAAACTTGAGAAAAAATAGTCCCACCCATCTGACTTACTGGGAACCTTAACTGTTAAGAGCCTAACCATTTTGACTATTTCATCTAATGTTTTGACGCGAGCGGTTGGATCACTGATCTGAACTACATCCTGACTCTTCCTAGCTAATTCTGCCTCTAGGCGAAGTTTTTCGAGTATAAATTTTTCCTTTTCTCTCTCTTCATTAAATTTAAATCTATTTTCGGTTTCAAGTTTTTCCTTTTCTCTTTCTGCCTGAAATTTAAGTTTAATTTCGTTAGCGAGTTTTTGTTCCCGTTCTAACCTTTCCGCGACAATAGCTTCTAAATATTCTTTCGCTACTTCCTCTTCATAATGTTCATTAGCCATAATTAAGTTTTTCAGATCAGCTTTAGACATGTTTTCGTCAGGTGACTCACCAAAATCTTGAGCCAGACAGAATAAATCTGGTCGTCTACTTTTATTTAGGAAAGACATTTTTCCAGCCACACCTAATGCCAGATTACCTTACAACACAATTCAAATCGAAAACAGAAACAACACTCAAACGAAAATAATATGCATGCAAAATCAATAATGATAAACTTAACTTATATAGCTATCAAAATTCAAAAACATATTTCAAAAATAAATCAAAATCATTTAAAATCAAACGTTTATCATTAAACAATAAAACAAAACAACGCCACTCTCTTTTTCATTAACAGAAAAAAAAATTATGTAATCGTCAATGATTTCAGTTTCACCAAGAATATTTAATTAAGTAAAATTGTCTCCTTCAATATCGTATTACGTTAAACAGCTATAGACATATTTATGTTAAATTTCCAATAAAGCACTTCATTCATATAGAATATATTTTAAAACCAAAAGTAAGCAAAGAAAATTTATATCACTGAACAAACATTAACCGTTGTTATCATACCTTAAAACAAAAGCATTCGCTTATTTTAATTTGACTTGAAGAAGTCTTGAGTATTAGCTCACTCTTTAACACTGAAAAATTACAGTACTTACGGGTCTTCGCAGGCTGTAATAATTTCGTGAAATCGGTCGTTTTCCCTCACAATGATCACGACGAAAATTTGATGATGGCACAAAGCACAGCTTGTTCCCATTATGGAACAACAAACACTATGTACGACGATACACTGTAGCATACGAAGAACTGCATGAACGCCAAACAGAATGTCGGCCGTTCGCACGACGAAAATTACATGATGGCAGAAATCACAACTTAGCTGATGGCACAATGCACAATTTGTCGATACACTGTAAAACACGAAGAACTGCACGGACGCCAAACAAAATGGTGGCCGTTCCAACTGAACATACCATCACCGCCGAACATGCCTTTGATACACAGATTACTGTCCACAATAGATTATGCCAACAGGCAACACTGGACACGCCGATCGCACTCCTCAAAAATCAGCACCTTCGGCTGACCGAAAAACTTTTTCGACGAAAAAACATAGCACCCCCTCGGAGATCACACCGCTCCTCCGAGATTTTAGAATCTTCGACGCACAATCGACGGTCATCCATTTTCTTCCCGTCTCTGCTCGCACGCCACGGATGACACCAAATGTTGCGTTTTAACCGCTTTGCGTGGGATTTCTTTCATGCGAGAAACAGAGACGACACAAAAAAAGGATTTCAATATATTGTCCCAAACTTTTATTACATAATTTTTAAGGGACACAGCACATACAACACATATAAAGTAATTAATGCAGGATCATTTAGCAGACAAAGCCATATTCGTCACATAACGACCGTTGGCCTCTGCGTTCTCTCTCCTTACCCCCCGCATCGAACATAACCAAAGCTCTCCTCGCAAGAAGGGTTGCCACACGCCGACCTTGACACGGGTTACCAGGCATGGCGCGCCTTACAATATACTATAAAAAATTGAGAAATTTTGTTAATGTTACTCGTATATGAAAACTAAGTTATGAGTTTAAAAGTAAAACTAAGAAATCATTTTATTTTCTAGTTAAACACACGCATTTTTTTTACTTTGTTTATTTGTTAGTAGTTTTGCGCGAAAATCAATTTTGTTAAAATCATGGAATATGATAAATGTATGTTTTTCAAGAAGACAGCATACTAATAATATGAATTCCTGCCAGTCGCAGGATTTCTGATAGCAAAATTTCAAAATCGATGCGTGATGTACCTACGCCTACGAAAGTATTTGTATAGTTTTACTCCATGTGTCTAAAACATACAATCTGTAGGGACTACTTCGGAAATCAAGTAGCATCTAATTGTAATTTCGAGAAGACTCTTAGCTATTTATCTATACAAATGAGAATTTTAAATTTCATGTACTTTTACTTACTCTTCTCTGATGTTAAATGTCTTGATTTAAAATTTTTTTACGTAAAATATACTATCAAGAATTAAGAATTTTTGTTAATGTTACTTGTATATGAAAACTAAGTTATGAGTTTAAAAGTAAAACTAAGAAATCATTTGTGCAAGAAACTCAACTCCTCTAACGTTACATCATAACCTTACCTCTAACCACTCTTCTATTCTCTAAGCCTTATATTAAAATCTTTTTATTGTGTAAAAGTTTCTTACATGTTGGTAGTATTTATTTAAATTATCTAACTTATTAAAGTAACTGTTTTTAGAGAAGTTCTAATTTTCATTAGAACTTATAATTTCTATATACTTTTACACACAAAATATTTTTCAAATTGCTTGGACGATATTTATTTCTCTCGTCATTTTGGAGCGGTTGGCAACCAGAGAAGAAAAACAGCAAACATCATCTTTGCTGTTATATTAAAAAAGGGAAATTAATTTTTAGAAATTTTTATAAAAACCTGATGCTCTCCTTGAAGGATATAAGAAATTGTTTTATTTTTACTATTAGAAATCATTTTGCTTCATAGATAGTTTAGAAAAAAAAGGATGATTAATGATGTACTCTGAAAAACTATTATATGTTATCAGTATGTGACCATCGACGTAAAATCCATACATCAGTGCTCTTATACGTCAAAAGATAACAAAAAATTCGGATAATTTTTTTTCCCGATTTCAAACCGAAATTATTTTCTTTCAGCTAGAGTTATCGCAGTTTGTTGAAGTGCTGTTATCTCGTAATTAATTTCAAGCTGCCATAAATTTAAATCATGATTTTTTTCAGTGAATTTAACTAATGAGAATATATTCAGTTTATTTACTCATTTTTTTTCATTAATTGAATTTGGCTATTGAAAGTGAACTGATTACATTAAAATTATTGAAGAAACTGAAGAACTCATAATTATATTAAAATTAACAACTGCGTATGCCAAGATTTTGTAGCTTTATTGTCGGCATTGTTCAAATAAAGCATAATTGCGTAGATTTGCTCTCGATTAGAAATATTTAATAAATATATTGAATCGTATTCGACGAAAGAATCCAAAATTTAAAAGTGATAGAATTTTGGACATATCAAACTGCTTTTCAGATTTAATGCGAAAGGATGAAGAATTTAATTTTAAATTTCTTACATTCGATTGGTGAAAACTTGATAAGTTTTTGAAATGTAGTGGTAGATATCTTGATTACGAGGTACTTTTAGGTAATTAAATACTTTTTATAGACTTTCATGAAACTATTATGATTACAATACGTAATCCGCTAAATATCTTTTACCATCTCCTAACACGGCATAGAAAGAAATCAGTGAAAAAATTCTGATTGATACATTGTCTTTGTTAAACATTTCTGCGAATTGATTACAGTAAATGAAAGATATTAGAGCATAGAGTGGGCCTAAAAATGGTGTTTAGAGCCTTATTCGGTTATCAGATCGAAACGTTATTCAGTAACCTTAAATCACAATAATTTCTGATGTACAGTTCAATGACTACGCCTATATCGTTTAAAAAACAAATACATTACAGCATATCAATGAGTCAATCAATAACTAAAACTTAAACATTTTAAAGGGTTTTAAAGGTCATACATTAATCTGCTCGGTTTCAGCCTTAAAATAACACGTTAGGAGTAAATTCATTAGGCTGTGCCCCCATTGATAAATGGAGACTTTAATACGAGATGAGATAAAATGGATAACTTTAATACGAGTTTTGATGGAGACTTCAAGAAAGTTTTAACAACGATAAAACTTCAAAACCACATGATTGATAACATGTCGTGCTTTTATTTTGATGCAGCATTACGTGAATATAAAAAAAGTATGATTAACTGATTAACACGTTTGGGGTTACATCACGTAGCAAGTCGTTACTATCACGTTGGAGCCATGTAACAGAAATGAAATAATGCCGGTTTTAGGACCTCTTTTACTGCATCACGGTGACACTGTGCGATCAAACCATGACAATTCTGTTTAGCAAGCAAAAGGTAATTCCTTCATTTTGTCACGAAGTGCATAATTTTTAAAAAATTGTGGAAACCACATATAATATTTATGGACAACCTAAACCGTGATGGACCGGAGGTAACCTTGTAGCAGCGCTTTGGTCTTCGGACTGGAGTTACTGTAATCGAATCCTGATGAATGTCTTCCAATACCTTCGTGTCTGGGAAGGACATGGGTACGTTATATTCATAGACCGGTAAGTCCTTCCATGAGGCCAGTGAGTGGGGGAAGGTTCGAGCCCTCCAGATATACCTCTCACGCCTGAGGTACCTGATCAAACTGCGGAAGAAATTTTGGCTCATCTGTATAGTGCTTCAAAATAAAGAGTTGTCAACAATTTTCCGCTGTTCTGTGCGAATGTCTTAGTTCAAGCCTCCGTATTAAGACCCCCCCCCCACCTCTAAACCATGATAATTATAATGAGATACTGAAAGAAACAAAAATAACTTTAAAAGATTTTATGTGGAAAATGTGCAGTAATATGGAAATATAAAAATCGAAAGTTATCGTTTTAGGTGTAATAAATTTGTAAATGTCACAAAAAAAATGATTTTGGAGGCATACTCCTGCTTCATAGACTCCAAAATTCTCTGATAATTGGGTTTGATACAGGTTAATTTAATTTGGATGCATCTAGGACAATATCAAATTAACTATAATACTTTGTTTCTGAGCTAACGTATTTTGAAACAGAAAATTTTTAGAAATATGTTGTTGCAAATAGTGACAGAATTCGAATGCCTGGATTCACTAAATCCGGTTATTTTTCAGATATATCGCACTAGGAAATAATCGGCTAGGGCTTCATCACACGCAGCCTATGAATGAGTATCTAAATTATTTTCAATTAATTTTCTCAACACATAGCCATAAATACTATTGATATTTCTTAAATTATCGTAGGAATTTTCAACCTTCTTATATATATATATATATATATATATATAGGTGGTTATCAAAATAATGGAAACACTAAGAATCATCACGAAAACCTTTATTAATACGGGCAGGATCACCTTTATTATGTAATACCACCTGATTCACCATGCAATTGGATTATACAAGTCATTAGTGGTGGTTAAGAATATATTATACCATTCTTCAGGGAAAAATCATGAAAGTTGATGTAGAGATGCTGTGGTGGATATCGATACCTGGCTCTATCCGCTTATACAGATAACAATGGTTGGATGATATATAGTCGGTGAAATTGTACAGAGCAAGATAGGATATTTGACTTCTTTTTCATGCTCTTCAAACCAATACTTGATAGATTTAGCTGTATGTATAGGGGAATTATAATACCGGAGAACGCCATCTCCTACAATAAACAATGTTTTCCACCATAGGATTGACTAGTGAGATAAAGTTTCGACATATTCCTTCTCATTCAATCTCCCTTTTAGGGTTACAATAGGGCCTGAAGAAAACCATGAGATGCCATTCCAAACCCTGTTAGATCTACCTCCATGATTGACAGTTGAGATAAGACAGCCAGAATCTTACGCTTGTGTAGGTGTTCTCCAGACATGCGCACGGCCTGTTCGAGGAACAATGTGAACAATGATTCGTCGGACCAAATGCCGTTTTTTGACATATTACTCGACCAGGATTTGAGTTCTTGGCACCATTGGTAACGTTATCTTTTATTGGCATCTATTGCAAGTGTCTTGGCAATAACTAATCTTCCGTAAATGCTTTGTTTGTGAAGTTCCCTTCTACATCTAATGGTTGATACCGGAACCTGCAGATGCCCATTGAGCACTTCGGTCATTTTGGTTGCAGTTGTTTTCATTCCTCGTGTCACAATCCGCTTCAATACTACGTCCGTCTCTTTCACTCAGCTCTCGCTTTCGTCCACTATTCATCTTGGCAAAGGATTTTTTTCCGTGCACTCTGTATGCTATCATGACTTTCGATACCATAGCTCGAAAAAACCCATTAGCCTTGGGGTTGCAGTAATAGATACTCCAATTTAAACACGCTCCAACAATTTTCCCTTTTCACAAGGTCAAAAGGTATTGGTTTGACATTTTACGCTGTTACCCCCAAAAGCACGATGCCTTAGCTTCATTACTGCTACCTGACAGTAGAAAAAACATACACTATATTATATAAAAAATACCGGTGGCCGGACTTGTTTTTTAAGGAATACGAAGCACATTCATAAACACCACTAATATTGACAAGTGTTTCCATTTTTTTTGATAACCACCTGTATATATGTTGGAACCAAACTCCGAAATCGGACAATGTCCGAAAAAAATACTCACATCGCGAATGGATCACTGATAAATGTGCCAAGTCTGAAATGTTACATTATTTCGGAGTTTGTGCACTTGAATTTGATCAATTCGCGATCGGGCAAATCAGTAGTGATCCAAGTCCGATTTCACACTTGGAGGATGGGCGAAACAACCCCACATCGATAAATGAGCCAAGCCCGATTATGACAACCATAGCCCCCTCGTTTGCCCGTCTCCTCCGATTCCTCTACCTGTTCACGATATCCTCTATTGATGACGGTGTTAAATCGGCCACGCTGGTGTGCAAATGAAATGAGAGGTAAATTTCTTGAATCTTTGGGTAGTTTTTTAGAAAGTTCGGGCGACAACAGTTGTGTTTTCACGTTCGAAAAATATGAAAAGTTGATTGCGGAAGTGAAAAGCAGTGTGGAGAAAAGAAAAAATCAAGCAGCCCCTCACCTCTAACGACTACAGAAGATTAAAATGGTATGAGTTAGTTCCTATTTGTGGTATCGAAAAATTTATTTAAAAAATGACAGATGATGACCAAACCATAAAATATTTTTGTCATACTGACGAAATTTTTGAAGTTATTCATAAAGGTCATATGGATTTGGGTCACAAAAAATAAAATGCATGGAAAAGGAACTACAACAGAAAAACTGTAATGTGCCTTGAAAAGTGATCAAGCTGTACATTTCTCTCTGTGAACAGTGTCTGTTGAGAAAAAAGGTTAAAAACAAGGGAGTCGTTGTTAAACCAATACTTACTAACGCATTCCAAAAACGAGGACAGGTTGACCTCATTGACATGCAATCAGAGCCTGATCGCGATTATAAATTCATTTTGAACTATCAAGATCATCTTACCAAATTCTTTTTTTTTACGCCTACTGAAAACGAAAACAACTGAAGAAGTTTCTTATAATTTAATGGATATTTTTGTATCATAGGAGCTCCCTCTATTTTGCAGTCCGATAAAGGACATGAGTTCTCAAGTAAAATCATAAAAGAGCTAGCATATATGTTTGAAGCAAAATTTGTTCATGGAAAACCCAGACACTCTCAAAGCCAAGGCTCTGTCGAAGGTGCAAACCAAGATGTTTGTGATATGTTGGTGACGTGGATGGCAGACAATCAGACAAGTCAGTGTGCAGAAGGCTTACGAATCGTTCAAGTGAAAAAAAATTGACCTACCATCGTGGAATCACCAGAAGCCAATACGAATCTCTATTTGGTGTTCCACTTACTAACGGACTTCCCCAGGAATTGTGTCTGTTGAACAAATGTGTTGTTCAACGGACCTTGAGACGGAAGAACATTTTGAAGACTTTTTGGCCAACATTCCTGAAAGTAAACATGAAACTGATTCCTCAGATTCTGAAAACTCTGATGTGTCCATCTTACAAAAATGGAAGAAGTTAATTGAAGAGAAACGAGCTGATTGTGCCAAAAAAATGAAGAAGCAAGCAGACGAAATGCTAAGAGGCAGAGGGAATTTCCTAACATGAGAGTCAGTCAGAACGTTGAGTTACGGATTCCAGAACTCGACAAAGGAAGAGCTGCGCCCAGAAATGTGATAGCTGTGATAATGGAAGTGAACGATGATGGGCTATTCAAACTCGGTACGAAATTCGGAATATTGGAGAAGTTGTATTCCAGAAATGAATTCCAACTGGCTGAAGACAACTTCATACTTGAAAAAAAGCTTCGTAGACTGACTTCGAACCATAGTTACCCTGGAATCAGGAAGCTTAGAAGGTTTTGTCCACTGCAATTGAAGAAATCAGTGTGACAGCAAAAGATGCAAGTGCCTATAAAATGTAACTCAATGTACCATAACAGTTCTGCCTGCAAGAATAAGTAACAGTGAATTTTTCATAATTTTTTCCATCATTTATTATTTTACTATGTTTTCATTTTTTACACTATGGACATACTTTTTTAACTGTGAGGTTTTTAAAATAGTCAATACATATCGTTAAAAGGATCTTTTAACTAATTTCATTCATTTTGTTTAGTAAAATAATTAGAGTTAAAAATGATTGTTTTCTGACTTTGATCATTCTTCAACTGCCCATTCGCAAAGTGAGCAATTTAGAATGCTCAAAGTGCGA